>CM062607.1:5362003-6851599 GCA_031470985.1 Agastache rugosa
GTAACATACAAAACTTAATACATTTGGCAAGTTAATCAATTTAAAACATCATATATATAATCATATATATATATATATATATCATTCATCATTTCTTTGGTTAGAAAGCCCACCTGTCGAGTGCTGCTTTATCCTACATTTCTCGTTCTTGATTTCCCGTCTTTATGCTCTCACTCGTTCTTTCATTTGAGATTAGGTTTATCAACCATCAGAGTGAGAAACAAATGACAGGCGAAAAGATGTGACATCTCGATCAACTTAATTTCTAATTCGCTTCGATTTTCTAAGACTTAATTTGATACTATCACTTAACCTTTCTAAACACTTCTAACTCTCATACTTAACTTCGATTAATCACATCATCAAATATTTAAGCTTATATATTACCACATAAGCCCATCATCAACATATCATTAACATATAAGCATATCATTAACATATAACTTATTATTTACTATTCATATCATTAAACTTAACATATTTTCGACTCGATAAACGAGCTCCAAAAATTATGAAATTAATTCTACTTACATCATTTAACATAATAAGCATAATTACGCAATCAGATTATCAATTCAGATCACGTACACGTATAAACCTTCAACTTGGAAAAATAGCTGAAAAATAGAAAATTCTTAATACTTCGTATTTAATTTCTGAAAAATTCCACAATACTTAATTTTTATTGTAGAATTGGATAAAAAATGAAAACCCTATTATATATATATTTCGACTTTTTAAAGAAATAGGGTACATTTGCTTATTTTTATCCATTTCAAATTACAACATGCTTAATTAATATTCTAGAGATTAATTGTAAACTCAATTAATCCATTTAAGCTCTAAAATAATTATTTTTAATTTATTTTAAATGCTAAAAATTTTGAAATTAATGAAATTGAACTCCAAAAATTCTAACAAAATTCCCACATGCTTAAATAAATACCATGAGCTCAATTCTATCATTAATTTCATCCTTCAACATCAAAATCAAATTTCCCCAATTTGAAGAACCTTAATTCTTCGAAAATAATTAAAATTGGCGAAATTATGATTCAATCAATTAATTCAATGCATAATCATACTCAATAACATCATATAAGCTCAATTTAAACATCAATTTAATCATAGAACATCAAAATCAAAAACCCTTAATTTCTATCATATTTTTCGGCCAAAATTAAAAGTCATAGAAGGGCTTTGATTCTTTGATTGCATCCAACATCAAATATGCTTGAAATAATTATCTAAGCTCAATTATCCAATCAATTTGATCATCAAACATCACAATTGAACAATCCTCATTTTAGCATAAATTTCGAAAATTATAAGATTAGGGTTAGGGTTTTATTTGAGCATGAATTAATGATCTATCATGCATCCTAAGCATGAAGTAAACATCATAATTTAAATTCAAGCTCATCTAACATCATTTGGCCAAAATTTCGAAATTTATAGAAGATTATAATAGGAGAATTAGAGCTTGTTTTTGAGCTATATCTTGCACTAAACATAGAACTCACCTTAATAATTAATTTGGAGATGATTAGCAATTGAATTTTAGCTTAAAATTTGATCAAAAATGGAAGAAATGTGAAGTGTATGTGCGTGCTCTGTGCTGCTGCTGTTTGCGTGAGAAAGATGAAGGAAATCAAACACACTTAATTAAACCACAATTAGTCAACAATATGAAGTCATCGCTTAGGTCGACGTTTATGTCATAATTAGGATTTAATTAAGTAATTAATTACTCAATGAATCAATTAATTACAAAACTTACTAATCCCAACTTTAATCTCTAATTTCTTGTTGGTCCCAAGACGGATACCTTGGTGTAGGGGGGGTGAATACACCAAGGTTTAAAAACTTTTCCAAGTTAAAACTCTTTTGAGAGAGTCTGCTGTGTTCGACTCGTGGATGACTTGAGTGACACGGTAGGCGTGAGTGTGTGTGTGCGGAAGTTGGTGGGTTTGGAAAGTCCGTCTGTTGCTTCAAATTATATTGCAAAGCTCTGTTTCACTTTTCGGTTAATCAGTTTATGCAGCTTGAAATGTATGCTCATGAGGGGTTAATAACATGCATAAAACAAAGCGATAAAGAACAAAACAATTTTAACGTGGTTCAGAAAAACACCTCCTACATCCACGACCAGGTTCACTGGTAATTTACTACCACTTGGTTTTCAAGTACCAAGCAACTTCACAACTCTAACCCGAGCTGTATTCCAACAGTTTGCGGGCACTGTCAAGCCTACACCTTCAGTTTCCGGGTACTGAATAACCTAACCACTCGAATTACACGCTTCGAGCAAGCGTACCTTTTACCTAACCTTTCTGGGTTTGGGTTTGGGTTTGGGGTTTCCAACTATGAACGAGTTCTTACAATGAAGAACAAAGAGTATGATGAACTCGTTCAAACTAGGCTTAAGATATTTCTATTCTGATCTATTCTGCCTATGACTGAATATGTGAACAACTAAGAACACAGCTGACTGGCTGGTTGTTCTTGAAAGATTTGGCTTTGAAGATCGTTGTTCATTTTTCTGTTTTCTTCTATTTCTTCAGTCGTCTCTTTTCCAGTCTCTCTCTTTCTTTAATGGTGAGGAGATATATATAGGTGAAGATTCACACTAGCCGTTGGAAGAGAGCCGTTTGAATCTTACCTACTCTCACCGACTTCTGCCTTTAACCTACGCAGTGTCCGCATCCGCAGGCTAGTTCTTCTCTCGAATTGACCGCGTCGATCAGATCTTCTCGACATCGGGATCTTGTCTCGGAGAAGGTCTTTCGAGTTGCTAAGCTTCGTCGTGTCTTCGGTGGCTTGACTACGCCGCGTCTTGACTCTGAGCTGTGTTTTAGACCTGTGCTGTATCATCGTCCTGAGCTGTGTCTTCAACCTGAGCTGTGTCTTAGACCTGAGCTGTGTCATCGACACAAAGCTGGGTCTTTTACACTGAGCTGGGTCTTTTACACTGAGCTGGGTATCCGTCACTGAGCTGGGTCTTGATACTTCAGGATCTTTGACTCTGTTTGGTCAGCTTAACTGAGTCTGCTCTGCTGAATTCTTTAAAGCTGTCTGCTTAGCTGTGTCCGCTTCATTGTATCTTCTGCAATATCTTCTGCTGTCTTCAACTGCTACCTGTAAACTACGAAACTCTATAATCTCAAACAGGTGAGCTGAAAAACGCTTAGGCTTGTGCAATCATCTACTCGGTTGGGGTCAGCTGGTTTTTGTATCAAATCAAAACTCTATTAATTTTCCCAACAATTTTTCCCTTTTTGATGATGCCAAAACCTAACTGAGAAAAACAATTTACTTCCCCCTTAACAAAAAAAATGGGTTTTCAAAAGTTTAATCATTCACAGCAGGAAAATCAAATTCAGAGTTCAGTGCCTGGACAAAGAGTTATTGTCATCAGGGTGAGCTTGAGATAAAAGCGAGCTTTTCATTAATAAAGGATATTTTACAATTTTACAGGAGAAATTCAAAAGACAGAATTCCCAGATGGTTGGGTCTTCAACTGAGCTGCTTCCTTTGCTCATCAATCTGATGGTAAGTTTTGAGACCATATCTGTTGAAGATGAACTCTTCCAGTTCCTTCATTTCTGCTTGATTCTTTGATTTGGAAATTTCTCTTTCGCCAGCCCAGTGATGAACTTCTTTGATAATCTGGGCCTTGTCAGGAAGGTTCGTTCCAGCTAGAGATGGAGGCTTCAATTGCTTGACTTTTGGAACCTTTAGCTGGATGTTGTTTCTCTTGGCATATAGGGCAATTGATCTTGCCATCATTGGATCTGTCTCATAAAGTTCGAGGAGATAATCCTGGAACGCATTTTCTGGATCCATGCCTTTGTATCGATTTAAGTAGTAGAATCTCTTTGATGAATTCGGTTGCATCGTTCCCAGGTTTCATTGATATGATCTCGGGTTCTTCTTGTCGATTGAGGCAGTTTGGACTTGATTCTTCCTAGCTCGCCCGTAGCTCGCCTTTTCTTCTTTTTCTTTTTCTCGGCGAGGCTTCGAGCGAATCATCTTTCTTCTTGATAATCTTATCCAGCTCTTGCATTTCTCTCTTCTTTGCTCGTTGTGGAAGTTACACGGCCGGTGATAGTCCTTGTATTCTTCTCGGCTTATGTCCACGTGCTTTGGCAAGAGCAACCATCTTCTCTCTCCACGTCTCTTCGATCGTTGTGGTCGCCGTAGTTGGCTCGGCTCTTCGTCATCCAAACTCTTTGATGAAATCATCGATTTCCGATTGAAAAGGCCGCACAGTTCCCCCTTAGTCAGCAAACTCTTCCTCTCTATTGTTTTTCCGTTCATTCTTATCTTCCCCCTTTTTGGCATTATCAACAAGGGAGGCATAAAGGTTAATGACTGTTGCTTTGAGCTTGGCGAGAGCGGCTTCAACATCAGCGATCTTGGCTGAGTTGTCAGCTGTGGCAATGTTCACTCGAGCGATAGTTGTTGTTTCAGGTTCGAACTGAGCATCCAGATCTTTATATAAGTTGAAGAGTTGGCGGATGTCAGAGCTGTTGGAGAGAGTGGACTTTTTGAGAGCTTCCAGCTGGCTTGAAATATTTGCTATGTCGTCGACCAGTGGAGCTTGATGTCTTGTTACAATCTCAGGAACTCTCTTTTCTAGAAGGTGTGATTGATCAATGCTTTGAGAGACAAGAGATTGCTTGAGATCTAGACTTGTACTTTCTTGTAAATCTTGAGCAAATTTATGGACTTCATCAATTGTCCGCTGTTGCTCTCTAACTTGACAGTCTAGAGCTGTGAATCGCGTAATGACATCTACTTGAGACTTCAGTCTGTCCTGAAAAAGAATTTCTTCAACCTCTTTAGATATTGCTTCCTTCATGGCGGTTGAAAGCTCGACAACTGAGTCTGTTTGAGTTGCAGAATCAACATGACTGGGTTTGTTTGCCTCGAACTCGACCATCGAGTGAGTGTCATCGGCCTTTGGACTTGGTGGGGATGCTATCTCTGGTTCAGCTGTTTCATCAGTAGGTTCTTTAATGATTATTACCTCAGCTGTGTTATCTGGTACAACTTCCTTAGTAATTTCAGCTGCGACTTCTTTGGATATGACAGCTCCAGAAGATGTCTCTCATTCCGCTGCTGTTAGAAGCTTGTTGGCTGATTCCCAGACTTCAGCTGGGTACGGCTTGGGGTATTGCTGAGATACTTCAATAATACCTCTGATGAGATCATCTTGATGTAAGTAAGCATCTTCCAGACTTCCAAAGCCAAAAGTGTGCTGGAGGCATGCTTCATCCGTTTTCAATTTCTCGTAGGAGAAGGTCTCGATCAACTGCTCATTCTGGTACCACGTTGCCATCTTGGTGGCCAGATAGAATTTGAGGTCTCCAACTTTGACGAGGGCGATTGGCAGGTACACCAAGATGGGATACTGAGTTAGAACACTCTTGATCCCTGCGATGCGTAGCTCCTCGTACATAACTTCCATGAAGGCTGAGCCAGAGGAGTTGAGTGATGGAGAAGCAGTAGAGTCACTTTCCTCTGATTCTGTGGAGATTTGATTGGTGGAAGAGGGTTCAGTTTGGTTATCAGCTGGCTGTGAAGGAGCTTCAGCCAGTTGAATCTCTTCCTGTATGTTTACAGAAGATGAATCTTTTGTTGGAGAGACGGGTGGAGGAGAAGGCTGTTTGGACGGAGAGTTGTGAGGCGGTGAGGGCTGGGGTGAGCTGGGAAGAGTTGTCTGACTCTTTGGATTGTCCAGCTTGTCCTCTGAACTGGATGATGATTCATCATTCAATCCCATATCAGCCAAGATGTTTGATCCGAATTGATTGAAGGCTGATACTGGCTGTGGGGAGAGAATCACTATTGCTCGACTAGGAGTTTCTTCAGAAGAATGTCTCGCCTCAGATGGTGGAATGACAGCCGTTTTCTTTTTCTTCTCAGCTGGACCTTCAGCTGGTTTGGGGTCAGTTGTCTTTCTTTTTCTCTGCTTCTTCTCAGCTGGAACATCTGTCTTTGATTCTTCCAGCTGCATCTTGTCTTTGCTCACAGCAGGCTGTTTTCTTAGGAGATCATTGATTTGACTCATTCTGTGGAAGAGAATCTTCGTTTCTAGAAACGGATCTGATTCAGCCTACTTTACTGTGTATCCTTTCACAGCTTGTTCTATTAAGAACGAAATCTTGAAGCATAGATACAGGGGCTCTGAGGTTGAGTACGTCGTCCTGGTGGAGTCAAACTTGATCTTCTCTGACTCCTTGACTAATCTGTTGAATAAGAAATCAAACCAGTTGACGTTTGCGCCTTTGATCATGGCAATCATCGGCTTGAGCTTTGGAATACTGATCTCTCCTTGAGATCCAGCTATCCCTAAAATGCACTTTTGCGTGATATCCAGCAGCAACCTGTACTTTGGCTTGAGTAGGAGTTTTGACATGCTTGTTCTGTACGGCTCTGGGGAGATAAGCATCTCTTTACTAAGGAATTCATCTACTTCTTCACGGCTGTAATCGTTTGGGATGAATCCTCCTTCTCTGGGTAGGTTGAACACCTTTCGTAACATCTTGTTAAGTTTGATGTTGACGGTTGCTGGGTCAAATTTTCCGTCATCGCCCTTGACAGTCAGATCGAATGAAGATGAGTAAAAGCCTTCTTCGTCAATGATGTTGAGATAGAATAGAGCGGCATCTCTCTTCAGCATGAGCTTGGGCATGGAGATTGCCCACAGTAAGAGACCGGAGTCTATTACGAGATCTACCATCTCTTTGAGTTTAGAAACTTGAAGGTTGGCAGTGGAAAGACAACTTTCAAATGACAACTTTGTCATAAGAACTTCGAACTGGTTCATCCATGCGGTTGATTTCTTGGGTGCCATTTCTGCAGACTGTTGATTTTGATCGAGCGAGGAATTTGCAGAAAATGGACAGATGATTTGAAGATTTGAAATTCGCAGAGATAAAGATGGAAGAATCCTCCGTATCTTTTCCATGTATATCAACTGCCATAAAAGATCATCGGTTGAGAATGAGACAGCTGGTATTCTGATCAACGGCTGGGAGAGAGTCACTCATCACGTTCTGACGTGTTTACGGCGAGTGTATTACAACCGCGCGTGAGGCAGTTCAAACGCTTGACATTCTGCCTCGATCCTACCGTGCTTCAGTACTCAGCAGTCTTTATAATTAATGCGATGGGAAAGGAAACTTATCAAGCAATTTAACTAAGGAACATATGTCCGCTTAAAATAGGAATTCAGAATAATTGGACTTAAATAGTATATTCCTTAGAGAAATAAATGCATGAGACATAAACTGGTCAGCGTGGACAGAGTATCCAGCTGATATCACGGTGGTCTTCTCTTTTGCTTGATTGAAATATCTTCTCAGCTGAGTTTCTGGAGATTAGCTTTATTCTTCTTCAGCTGAGTTCCCTTTCTGCCTTGGGATCCAGCTGAGTTTGTTTTCCCTCAGCTGGATGAACTTTCTTCACTTGAATATTCTGCTGGAATAAATTTGCCCTCAGCTGATATCACAGCTGTGTTGATTTCCAGCTTGATTGAGTTCCCTCCTGAATTTGATAGAAGGTGGCTGTCTTTTCTTAGCTGCTTCTTACTTGAGTTGATCGGAATCTCATTACTGGTTCATTTCTTTGATGATGTCAGCTGTTCTATGACCAGCTGAGTTCACCGCTGCTTTGTGGGAAATGATCTTCGATTTCATGTTCTTTACATTGCATCCATACGCGTTGATCTCACCAGAAAAACCGTTCACAACAATTGGCTGGGACCAATATGCTTGACATAATCTTTGAAGAGCTTTGAGGTGAATTATGAGCTTTGATAATCTGCTATCTTTACAGCAAGCTTGGTGACATCCTCAGTTGCGTCTATCCCTCGACCTGTTGTCACTCCTTCGGAATCCAGTTGTGATTGGGTCCGGCTTTGTTGCTGAGGGTTCCGTTGAAAACCCAGATTTGTCTTTATCGATTGTGAGTGATACTTCTGGTTGGACCTTGTTGACTCCTTTTTCTTTGATGAGGTTTATTTCATAACTGGAGTTTGTCAGCTTGATCACAAGCTTGATATCCCGTCTGCTGGATTCTTGGTGTGAAGCTCGGTTGATATTCAGCGTTATGACCAGCTGAGATCCTTCTCAGCTGCCTTTTTAGTTGACCTTGATGTTCAGGTTTGGATGACATTCTCGTCTTAGATTTTGATTCCGGTCAATTTGGATTTATCTGTTGTCTTGGAGCCTCGTGATCGGTTTGGGAGTTCTTTGCACGCATTTTCTTCTACGATTGACCGAACTTGGAGAGCCGGCTTGATTATGTAAGACCTCTTTGATATATCGTTGGCTAGATTCCACTGGTTTGCATTAGTCGGATACATTCTTTGATACGATACAACTTTGGCCATCTTCAAGTTCACGATGATTCGGTCTTACGCAGCTTTCTGAATTAATGATGATGGGTCCGTTAGTGATAATATCCCACATCATGTCGTGACGTGCGTTCAGAAAGCTTTTGAGTCGGAACTTCCATATCTGATAATCATCGACTGAGAATATTGGAAGATTCCTGCACAGAGAAGATTCCATGACAGTATACAATATAATGATATTTTTTTTAAAAAGATTTTGAAACTTTGAAGGATCTGTTCAGGTGACTACTATCAGCAAAGAAATGCTGACTTGATACAGATACATTGATCTTTTGAACCACTGCTCTGATACCAATTGTTGGTCCCAAGACGGTTACCTTGGTGTAGAGGGGGTGAATACACCAAGGTTTAAAAACTTTTCCAATTTAAAACTCTTTTGAGAGAGTCTGCTGTGTTCGACTCAGCTGGATGACAGCTTGAGTAACACAGCTGGCTGTGAGAGTGTGTGTGTGCGGAAGTTGGTGGGTTTAGAAAGTCCGTCTGTTGCTTCAAATTATATTGCAAAGCTCTGTTTCACTTTTCGGTTAATCAGTTTATGCAGCTTGAAATGTATGCTCATGAGGGGTTAGTAACATGCAAAAAACAAAGCGATAAAGAACAAAACAATTTTAACGTGGTTCGGAGAAACACCTCCTACATCCACGACCAGGTTCACTGGTAATTCACTACCACTTGGTTTCCAAGTACCAAGCAACTTCACAACTCTAACCCGAGTTGTGTTCCAACAGTTTGCGGGCACTGTCAAGCCTATATCTTCAGTTTCCGGGTACTGAAGAACCTAAACACTCGAATTACACGCTTCGAGCAAGCGTACCTTTTACCTAACCTTTCTGGGTTTGGGTTTGGGTATGGGGTTTCCAACTATGAACGAGTACTTACAATGAAGAACAAAGAGTATGATGAACTCGTTCAAACTAGGCTTAAGATATTTCTATTCTGATCTATTTTGCCTATGACTGAATATGTGAACAACTAAGAACACAGCTGACTGGCTGGTTGTTCTTGAAAGATTTGGCTTTGAAGATCGTTGTTCATTTTTCTGTTTTCTTCTATTTCTTTAGTCGTCTCTTTTCCAGTCTCTCTCTTTCTTTAATGGTGAGGAGATATATATAGGTGAAGATTCAAACTAGCCGTTGGAAGAGAGCCGTTTGAATCTTACCTACTCTCATTGACTTCTGGCCTTTAACCTACGAAGTAGGTCTGCATCTGCAGAGGCTAGTTCTTCTCTGAATTGACTGCGTCAGATCAGATCTTCTGACATCGGGATCTTGTCTCGGAGAAGGTCTTTGTCTTTGAGTTGCTAAGCTTCTCTGTTGTGTCTTCAGTGGCTTGGACTCTGCTGCGTCTTGACTCTGAGCTGTGTTTTAGACCTGTGCTGTATCATCGTCCTGAGCTGTGTCTTCAACCTGAGCTGTGTCTTAGACCTGAGCTGTGTCATCGACACAAAGCTGGGTCTTTTACACTGAGCTGGGTCTTTGACACTGAGCTGGGTATCCGTCACTGAGCTGGGTCTTGATACTTTAGGATCTTTGACTCTGCTTGGTCAGCTTAACTGAGTCTGCTCTGCTGAATTCTTTAAAGCTGTCTGCTTAGTTGTGTCCGCTTCATTGTATCTTCTGCTGTCTTCAACTGCTACCTGTAAACTAAGAAACTCTATAATCTCAAACAAGTGAGCTGAAAAACGCTTAGGCTTGTGATGAACCCAATTTTGTGTTTATATTTCTTGTGTTTGTCTTTTCTTTTTGTGTCTTTATCGAGTCAAAGTGTGTCTGGGAGGACAAAAGTCGAGAGAAGGTGTGCAGGGAATAACAGGTTGGATGTTGGGCAAATTCGGTGGAAAATCTGTTGTTGAGATGTTGAGATATTGATACGATGCAAATGGGCAAAGGGCTGGAAGCTTGTAGCTGGGCAATAACGATAACAGCAAATCTACAAGTCAAGAAGCACCTCGCCATATCCCTTAAGCCAACAGAGAGAGTACTCGGAGAAGTCAGGATCTTGGTTTACATGTGAAGCAGAACATGATGCAGACATCAAGGGCAAAATGTACGTCGGGAAGCATCAGGTTTTCTTCTTCTTCAAGAAAGAGGATAAGGATCGAAGGTTTCTTTCCTTATCCTAGCAGATCCGTATCAAGAGAAGATATCTACCAAGAAGGGAAGAAAATCCGCAGCCAATCAAAGAAGAAAAGTGGCGGATAAGGAAGGGAAGAGTCGTTGGCCTACAAGAATTCTAACCTAACCCTAATTCCATCGCCTATATATATGGCCAACTTCATCTTGTACGAGAGAGTTTTATATAGAGTTTTCAGATGGTTTTTCATAGCTTAGTTCTGCAATTTACTTTTTAGTTTCGTATTTTAATTTTCTGCATTTAGTACGTAGTTGTTGGCGAGACGCCAAGACCTTAGTTGCTGACTTACGTTTTTGAGCAGCGACCACTTTCAGTTTTATTCAAGTATGTTTTCTTTTAATTGTTTTGTGATTTCATTTACGATTATGTATAGCTAAATTTACTTGTTTGGGTTGGAGAAGATGATGTGATCTTAGTTACTCGTTCTAAACTCGTGAGATTTAATTGTGTGAGTTCGTTGTTTGATTTTATTCCCGAAACACTTAGGATTAAAACTAGACTTAATTGATATTGACATATGATTGCTCACCATTTAGATATTGAGATTAAGTCACGAACAGGATTTGGGATTAAACTCAAGAGAGTCTCTCGTGCCCAAGAAGGTAGTAAGTGTTGGAGAGTAGTCGGTATCTAATACCTCTTGGCTATCTTGGGATCTTTTGTTCTTAATGCCTTTTGGGTAACATCGTTGCTGAAGTGTCTTCGTGACGTTGTTGATCAAGAGAAGAGATTTTGCCTTCTGGTCAAGATCTGTAAAATTGATTAGATCTAGGCTTAGAGTATTTGAGTCGTGACTTCGTGACCAAAGGGCTCAAATTAATCTTTTCTTAAAATCAAGTGATAAAATCTTGTAATTGAATATTATTGCATCGATGAACGAGTAAGAGTAATTAGGATCATTGATTAAAATCCAATCCAAACACCTTTGTTATTTGATATTGTCTTTGTTTAGTTACAGGATATTGAGATACATCTCGACCACAACCCCTATATTGAGTACCACCTGAAGAATAGACTACGCCGGTTTCCTAGGGTTCGACCCCACTTGCCATAGCTACGCCTTGTTGGGCAAGAGGAGAAATTTATTTGTGCGAAGTGTGAAACGACGCCTTCGTCAGCTTGTGCAATCATCTACTCGGTTGGGGTCAGCTGAGTTTTGGTATCAAATCAAAACTCTATTAATTTTCCCAACATTTCTTGATCTAGAAAAATCAATTAGGGCATCTCAAACCCTAATGAAATTCTCGTAAGAAAATGCTGAGAAACAAATTATTTATGAAATAAATAAGATTATTATTTTTAATAATAAATTACTAATAAATTAAATTAAGAAAATTAAATTCATTATTTTCTCAATAAAATTCAAGCATAAATGCTCAATCTAATAATCATAAATTTTGATTCATTTCGGTTAAACCGAGATGAAACAAAAATAATTAAATTCCACTTTTTCGACAAAAAATAGGGTTGCCGAAGAAAAATTATTAAAAAGGGAATTTTTCTTCATCTTCATTCACTTTACTTAATTATACACATATATATACTTTCTCTAAGAATTTTCGGAAATAAAATCCGAAAATACAATAAATTGCCGGAGAAATTTTTATAATTTCCGAGGAAATCAAATCTTCAAAAATAATATATTTCTCCAATAAATTCAAACATATAAACACATAATCATAAATACCTTCATCACCTCATTTCGGATTAACCGAGACGAGATAAAATCTTAAAATCCTTAAATTATTAAAATTCGGCAAATTAGAGCTGCCGAAAAAAATTTTAATTGCTGAAACTTAATCTCATTTTTAAAATCTTGCAGCTTAATTATTTTAAACAATCTCTTAATTAATTACTAAGATTGATTATGAAAAAGCGGGGTATTACATTCTCTCCCCCTAAAAATAAATGTTATCCCGAAATTTGCTTATCTCAAGGGAAAAGCTCGGAATACCTTTCTTTCATCTTAATCTTTTAATTTTAATGCTTCTTCTTCTGAGCCATCGGCTCCACTTGATCTTTAATGACACGATCGACTTATTTCTTAACTAATGGGCCTTTCGATCCAGAATTACTTCTGGTTTCTCCTCAAAACTGAGGTCTGATTTTAAGGCTACTTTTTCTCGACTAGAAACATGCTTAGGGTTGAGCATGAATCAACACAACTGGGATACATGAAACACATTGCGCGAAAATCTGAAGCTTAGCGATAAAGCTAGCTTGAACATAATTTGACCCATTCTTTCTAGAATTTCATACGGTCCTATATAACGAAGATTAAGATTTCTTTTAACGCTATATATATAGATTTCTCTCGAAGGCGAAACTTTTAAAAAAATTTATTTCCGAAATCGAACCCTAACTCTGCTCTTCGAGAATCCGCATTAGATTTTTGGTGATATTTCACTTCTTTAAATCCGTTGCCTGATTTGACGAACGATCTTGATCATTTTTTTTAACTGCATCAAGTCTTAATACTTTCTTTTGGCTACTTTGTCTCTATAAAGCATGGACCGACATTTTCTTCCAGACTTTGAACTATCCTCTAGGATTGACCATCCGTTTGAGGCAAAAAGACAGTGCTGAAATTTACTTTGATGCCATTTAACTTTACAGCCTTCTCCAGAATGGGAGGTAAATCTAGAATCTCGATCTAACGATCAATTTGGGCATGCCGTGCAAACGCACGATTTCACGAACATACCGCTTAGCTAGCTTGTTTGATCCAAACGTTACTGGAATTGGTATGAAAAGAGCAGATTTTTAACAGTCTATTCATAGTCATCCAAAGTCCATGGTAATTTTTTTTATTCCATTTCCATTCTGGAATATCTAACGGCTGAAACTTTCCGTAAGGTCTTTGATGCAAAGCTTTAACTTGCGGGCTAAACATCGCCTTACAGCTGAAGCTATATCTTGCTTCATTCCTTCTCACCAAAATCTTTGCTTCAAATCTTGATATATTTTTGGTGCTTCTGAGATGAGCGGTATAAGGTATTTCATGATCTTCTTCTCATGATTACAGCTCTAAATTCTTCTTCATCTGGATCACCAAGCCTTTCTCTAAACACGAGAGTATTATCTCCAGTTTCGTGGAAATGTTCTACTTTTCATTGCGAATCTTAGGTCGCTATTTCTCCAGCTTCTTTTCCTTTCTCTGAGCATTCGAAATTTTTATTATCAAATCTGGAGTTATTTCCAGAGTTACAATTAGCTACTCTAAATATTGAGGTGGTAAATCCACTTCTATTTTTAGCTCTTCAAGATCTTTAATAAGCTCTTTTCTTGATTGAGTAAAAACTCTAACTCGGGTTTTGCTCTTTCAGCTCAAAGCATCAGCTACGACGTTTGCCTTTCCTGGATGATAGGAAATTTTGCAATCATAGACTTTTATTAGTTTGAGCCATTTTCTTTGCCTCATTTTCAACTCTTTTTGTTTGAAAATATATTTGAGACTTTTATATAAAGATCTCACACTTGGCTCCGAAAAGATAATGTTTCCAATTCTTTAGAGCATGCACGACAACTGCTCGTTATAATTTATAAGTTGGATAAATTATCTCATGAGGTCTGAGCTGTCGTGACGCATGGACGATGATTTTTCCACTTGCATCAGGACACAACTTAGTCCATTCTTTGATGCACCCGTATAAACGATGTAGTCTTTGCCTGCTCTGGCACTGCTAAAACTGAAGCAGTGGTTAGCTTTTCTAAAGCTTGGAAACTTTCTTCACATCCTGGAGACCATTTGAGCTTCGATTCTTTCTTGAGAAATTTGATCATTTTGGTCTTGTTATCTTGGAGAATCTTTTAATGAATCTCAGATAGTAACCTGCTAGATCCAAGAAATTTTGAATTTCATGAAACGAAGTTGGCGATTTTTATTCTTGAATTGCTTGCACTTTGAAGTGTCGACTTTAATTTCTTCGGAAGAAACATGTCCGAGGAAATTTACTTCTCTTAGCCAAAATTCGCATTTACCGAATTAGACTATGACAATTCTATCCAAACATTCATGGAAAACTCAATTCACGAGATCCATAAATACTGCTGGAGCATTTGTCAATTCAAACGACATTACTACAGACTTGTAGTAACTGTATCTCGTTTGAAATGCAATTTTTTTGGAATATCTTCTTGAAGAATCATCGGCTGATGATAGCCAGATCTCAAATTATTCTTTGAGAAAATACTAGCTCTTCAGAGCTGATTAAACAAATCATCTATCCTTGATAAAGGAGACTTTTTTTCAACTTATTTAACTTCCGATAGTCGATACACATTCTCAAACTGCCGTCTTTTTTCTTGACGATCAAGATTAGCATTTCCCAAGGGAAAACATTAGGTTTGATAAAACTGAGATCAAACAACTCTTGCCACTGAATCTTCAATTCTTACAACTTCTTCGAGGCATTCTATACGACGTTTTTGATATTGGAGCTGTATCAAGCTCAAGGTCGATGGTGAATTCCAATTGCCTGTCTAGAGTAGTCTTGGCAAAACTTCAGGATAAACATCCTTGAACTTTCTGACTGCAGCTACATCATCGATATTCTTATCTTGGTTCTCATTTTTGACGAGAAAAACTAGACATGTTTGCATATCTTTTCTTCTCAACAACTTTCTTACTTGGATTACGTAAATAATTGGCAACCTTTTTATGCTTTTCTCTATTCTAAAGAATAGAGTTGGCTCTTTTCCAGATGGATGGAAAGAAATCTGTCTTTTCTTGCACCGAATGGTGGCAAAATACTCAATCAACCAAACCATTCTCAGAATGATGTCCATATCCCATAATTAGATTAGATTTAGGGTTTTGGCTGACATCTTAAGGAAACAAATCTGGAGTAAACTTGCATTACTGAGGTAGATTTATCCACCAGGGCCGATACTCTTAAACTCTGGCTAGCTTACTCCATTTTAAGGCCAAGAGTATGTATGCATGCACTCGATTTTGAAGAATGCTATGCACCAGTACCGAATACAATTGTAATTGGTACAACTCTTATCTGGCCTATACCTTCCAGTTTTCCTTGATCCTTAACGCTCGTCTTCTGCTCAAGAGCGAAAACTCTTTGTTGCTATTGATGCGGCTTTTGCTGCGATGGTTGCTACTGCTTTGACTACTATAGCTGTTGAATTTTTTTTTATGGCCTTTGGATGCTGAGCCGATGCTGGTTAGGTCTTCTTCCACCTACTCCTTGCTGCTTACTTGGCACTGGTACAGAGGAAATTTCTTGCGGTCTCTGAGTCGAACAATCATGCCCAAAGAAAAACGATTGATTGCTGCTGACTTTGCCTTTGATACGGCTTCTTACTAGATTGATTTCCAGCATTTCACTTTCTTTTTCTCTTTGGATTCTGACCTTCGCATGAGTATTGCTGGTTAGCAGTTGCTGGAGCTTGAACTTGAAATGGGGAAGGTGCTAGGATTCTGGACTAGCTTTTCTGATTGCATGAATAATTCCATATCCAGAATTCGGTTAACGCTTCAGCATAAGTCAAAATACTTTGACTTACTAGCACTATTCTTCATGTCTTGCATGAGTCCGAGGAAAAAGCTCAGACAATCTTCTTGTCCGATTTAACTTTGATAGAGCGAAACGGCTAAGTTACAGAATTTACGGACAAACTCTGCCACCGACTTCTTTCTTTGCTTTAAATTTACGAACTCACTTTACTTCTGCTTGCAGCAGCTTTTCGAAACATATTTCTTGAAAAGGGATTCCTTGAACACCCAATCGGAAAAATTCTTCTGGCAAGCTTCCCACCAGAAGTCTGTTGATTCATTAAGCTCATATGACATGAATGTGAGACGCTCTTGGTTATCACCTTGAAGAACCTAAAGATTCGCTCTAACGTACAATCTAATCTTCTGCTTCTGACGGATTTTCATTACCGTCAAGAGTTAAGAAATTCTGACGAAGAGAAAATTCTTCGATTCTCCTCTCAGACAGAGGAGACGGGGTAGGTTCTCGCTACTTTTCTTCTACTACTCTATTTCTCTTCTAGAAGACATTCTAATTAACACGCGCAAGGGTTTAAGCGAAATTTACTTTATTTATAATATCAAGTTTTTAACTTGAAAGTTTAAGCACATTTCACATCTTAAGCTTTAGCATAAAAGCAATTACTTCATAGAGTAATCATTCCACTTATGGAACTTAGCATTCAAGCAAATCAATTCTCATCATAGCATAATCACTTTCATAACTTTACTTAACAATTAAGCAATAATGCAACAACGTATAGCTTTATAGACTTTTCTCATATTGGCAATCAACATCCAAGCACTCAGTTTTATAAACTTTTCTTAATCATTCAATCAATTAGCAAGATAACTTAACTTACTTAACTTAACTTATAAACTTTTGACATTGGCAAGTTACGTCTTTCATACTTTAGCTTATTTTCACGAAATTCTCATTCTTCAAACTTTGACTTCATCTTGACAATTAATTTTCAACATACTTTACACTTCTCAAGGCATCATAACTTCTTATCTTTCTAAAGCATATAACTTCAAGAACTCATCAGCTTAATTAAATGACCGCTCTGGTCATTCTTTCATATATAGGAAAAATTATCCCTATATCAACTGTGATGTCCTAGCATCACACAAAAATAACATCGACGATATGGACTACTATTCCGATACCGAACTATCTTAAGACATATTATTCATCATTTTTTTTATTTTTATTTTTCACACAAATTCACGTATATATATTACTTCTTACTTACTAACATTACTTCTACTTTCACACTTTCAATACTGGCAACGATTAAAAAGGTCGACTCTCTACTGGCCGTCCTTAGGAAGCTCTTTCTCCTTATTAAACATATTCTCGAAATCTACACTTTCGATCTCTACATTCTCTTCTGCTACTTCTTCTTTGACGATCACATCTCCGTTCAAAATAAGCTTGACTTCATCTTCGGTGTCTGCAACCGGCGTCGACGAGAAACTAACCTCGAAACTCGAACTTCTGGAGAGGAACACTCCGAAGCTTGACTAAGCAGACCATCACCTCGATAGCTGAATCATCATCGAGATTGTTATAACTATCCTCCTGGCGTGGCCAGAACGATTCGGTCTCAAATTCCTTTGCTAGAACGGAATAATGGAAGCATAAGAAAACTTTAATATTCGGAGGGTTAAGAATACAAAGAACCCTCGGTTACATGAGAATCACCTCTATATGAAGTGCTATAAATGAATCAAAATCATGAAATCAAAGGTTCTGAGGCCAAGACTGGAGCTTTTAACTGGATAAAGTAGCAAGACTAATAAATAGAGAAGTAGGTTGGGAAATGAAAGAACCCAAACCATAAACTAGATTAGATAACTGAAACTTAACAAACATTGGCTCAGGATCTTTTGGAAGAAATAAGGAAGAAATAAGGTTATCCTGAGGTATTGGCTTCAATATGAGCCTTTCAGAGGTATAACAAGAAGGACAAAGGAAGTCAAGCATAACGCATATAGCGAAAACTGATCGATTAACCTTCGATTTTGCGATAAATTTCTACAATCGCCGAAAAGCACGTCTTCCACAGCTGAAGACTCGCAACTTGCAGCATGAGCAAAGTTGTCCACTTGCGCCACTCCTCTGATAATAATGGGATCAAGTGATTGATACCCATCTGTAATACCCCGTTTTTTCATAACTAATCTTAGTAAATAATTACGATAATTATTTAGAATAATTAAAATGCGAGAACTTAGAAAGAAAATAAGTTCTGGAAATTAAAAATTTTCGACAGCCTTAAATTGCCGAATTTTGATAATTTAAGATTTATTTTCGTTTCAGTTAATCCGAAATGAAATCGTGAAGATGTTATGATTATGTGCTATTATATTTGCATTATTTGAGAAATATGTGCTATATTGAAGTATTTGATTTTCTCGGGAATTATGAATTTTCTCCTAAGAATGTTATTAAATTTTCGGATTATATTTCCGGAAATTTTTAGAGGAAGTTTATATTAGGGTTTGAGAAACCCTAATAAATTTTTATAGATCGAGAGCTTTTTAATTAAAGCCTCAATAATTATTTATTTGGTGATTGATTATTTAATTAGTGAATTAATTGATCGATTAAGATGAGATTTATATGCTTAATGTTTAATTAATTAATTAGATATTTAATTAATTAATTAAGCTAAGTTATTAAGATAATTTTCCTAGGAAATAAAGCTTGTATTATAAGCTTAATTAATATTTCCTAATTAAATCTTGTCTAACAATAATTAGTGATTTATTTAATTACTAATATATATTGTTAGAAATTAGATTATAACATGTGTTAGATGCTAACACTAAGGAATATTATTTTATTAATTAATTAGTGCCACCTCATTATGTCCCCAACATAATGATTATAAGTGTTGGATAATTAGCCAACAAGTTAGTTAAATTCATTGAATTTAATTAGTGTGTTAGTGTTAGTATGTAATATAAATGCATGCATCTCTTCACTCTCTCTAACACACTCACGCATATACACACTCATACGCAGAACACACACTCGCACACACTTAATACACACACACAAAAACTCCATTGAAGAAGGAAGAATTAAGCTTGGATGATCAAAGGAGATAGCCATAATATCATCCAAAAAGGTTAGATCTATGGTTATTTAAGCTTTTAGCTTAATATTAAGCAAGTACAAACCATCCCCTTCACCTTCAAAAATTTCGAAAGTTAAGCATAGGTTAGAGGATGGATTTGATCTTTAAGTATGATGTTAAATAAGTTATTTAGATTACAATTCTATCATTAAATTATTGAGAAATTTATCCTAGCCCTAATTTCCATTTTTTCGAAAAATATGGAAATAAATTAGAAAAATATTTATTCCTTGATCCTATGATTAAAATGATGGATTGAGTGAGCTTATATGATGATTATTAGCATGAGAAATGATTTAATTGAGCAAGAATAATTAGTTTATTTTATTTTCTTAAAATGGCCGAAAGTTGGCCAAAATTGGGATTTTTAGAATTTGATCTTCTATGATCAAATTGATGATTTATATGAGCTTATGTGATGTTTATAACTATGTTGAATAATTGAATTGAGAAAAATTTAATCAATTTCCTATTTATTTTAATAAAGGCCGAAAAATATGGCTTAAAATTGGAATATTTGATTTTGATGTTTTAAGCTTGAATTGATGATCAATGTATGCTTAATTGATGTTATTGAGCATGATGATATATGGTTTCAATGAGTTAGAATTTCCCTTGCCCTAATTTTAATTAATTTCGAAATATTAGGGTTATAAATTGGGAAATTTTGATGATGAATTTTTATGATGAAATTGATGATGGATTTGAGTTTAGAATGATGAAATAAGGTTATGATGAATTGATTGGAATTTTGGAAGCTCATTTTAATGAAGTTAGAAAATTCAAGTTTGCATAAAATTAGGGATTATTAATCTAAAGCATAATTTGATTAAGTATTGATATAATAAATCCTTATAATTAAATCTAAGAATATTACAAGTGAAATTGGAGAAAAATAAATAGCCTAAACCCTAATGGTGGAATTTTTGAAAGATTTAGTAACAAGGGTTTCAATTTTCTCCAATTTAATTAAGTAATAATGTTAAATTTGAGGTTTATAAATTAAATAAACATGTTTGGAAGTGATTAAAATGAAATTGAGCATTTAACCTAATTTCAAGAAAAAGGGCCGAAATATACATATGTTAAAAGGCCATGTATATGATTTTTAATTAAGAAAATAATGATGAAAATGAATTCTACGATAAAAATTAAGCATCGTAGAATTTTTCGAAATTTTAATACGAATTTTTGAGATTTTTCTATTTTCCGGCTATTTTTCCAAGTCGGAAGTTTATACATATAGAAGATCCAGTTTAATGATGTGACTGTGTAAATATGCTAAATTTAGCATAAAAAGTATAAGGAATTAATTTGAAATTTTTCGAGCTCGTTTGACGAGTCGAAAATATTTTTAAGTTAATGATATGAATAATAGAGATTAAATATATGTTAAATAAAGGATAATGAAGATAGTAATCATCAATTAAATGTTAATGATGATTTTAGCTATTAATTATATATGTTAATGGTCATTAGTTGCTAATGATGTGTTAATGGCGAATTAAGTATTAATGATACGTCATTAATAAATAAATATGTCAAGGACATATTTTATTAATATAGTATTATGATTATTTGTTAATAAAGAAGTTAAGCATTTTAATATGCTTATTGAATTAGATGAAGAGTTTAAGTGTTTAATAAACACTTATATGATTAAATGATATGTTTAATTTCTTTGGAATGATAATATATTTAAGAATAAGTTTAAATGATGGATGAAGTGATTAATATGAGTTTAATTATTAATTATATGCTTATATGCATTTATGAAGTTATATGCTGAATTATATGTTTATTTATGGAGTTAAATGAGGAATTATGTGATTACATGTTTATTTATGAAGTTAAATGAGAAGTATATGAATTTATGTTTTAAAATATATCCTAAAGTTATAATCGATTATTTATCGATTAAGAAGTTAAGTAAGAAAGAGGAAGTAATTAGAAAAGTTTAGTTCCTAATTACCGAGATAAAAACCCTAGAAAAAGCCGAGACAAATTAGAGAAATTTTAAGAATAGCAGCGGCATCCCTCATTTGAATATTTAATTTTTCTCGCTCTTATGTTTAAATTTAATTATTAAATGAAGGAACGAGCGGGACCGAAAAGTGAGGGAAAAGCCAAAAAGTTAAAGTATAGATAAAGTAGCTTCAGTCCAGGTGGGCTTTCTGAACTAAAGAAATAAAGAATGTGATATTATGATTATATATATATATATGTGTGTGATGATTTTAAAGTGATTGACTTGCCAATTTTTGAAGTTTTTGTATGATACCATCTACCAAGAAAAGACGAATTCGGTCCTACGTAATGTAGGATTTGTGTACACTATGTTATAATCGGGAGCCTTCCTTTGTGGTGGGACGATTACAAGTGTTTGAGAAGGAGGCCTACTTCTCAACACTCAAAAGTTATAGTAGATGTGGGACATACATGATAAGCATTTTGACTGCGCAATCACTTATAATGAAAGGAAAAAGGTTTGAGCATGCACAGGTTTGTTTATTAAAGTTACTTGTGCTATGCTTTATGGCAAGATTCAATCTATAGCTCTAAGCAGTTTTCAATTATTTTGGTATGTGTCCACTGAGTGCGAAAGTACTCAGCCCTGCATGTTATTTCTAAAATGTGCAGGCTGGCTCGGATGAAGATGGAGTGTGCTGGGCGGACTTTTGTCGTTGACCTCTTGAGACTTTGTTGATGTTGAGCAGGGTTATATGTCTTCATACATATAACTAAAGATATGTCATGTTGTTTTCCGGTGCAACACTCTGAATTTATTCAGTAACTGTTGTCTTATTATGATGTCGAAGCTATGACTTGATAAACCTTGTTTCCGTTGCTAAACTCTTATACGAGATGGTGTTGTCTTTTGGCCATTCTCAGCTATTTTGATTTTAAACTTAAAGTATAAATTGTTATTGAGGTCGTTGTTTGATATTTGATTCGACTTGGTTTGACTTGAAAGTATGATTTACTGTATGATAGGTTTTTGTTGGATAACTGGGTCGTTATCTTGTTCCTTGGTTAATCATAAATTGTGTATGTCGTGGGACCCACCGGTTTGGTTATCTTCATTCTAAGTCGGGCTGCGACACCATCACTCCTTTGATCTTCGTAGACATCGTATCCATCTACATGCAGTGATAACGAGTTAAGAACTCGGTCAAGATCTCTTGGTAACTCATCCTGATGTGGCGAAATTCTCGCAATACTTCTTCTTCTCTGAACGCTTCCATCTCATTATTGTTTTTTTAACGACAGCATCACGCTTACGTTACTTTTCAAATACAAACAACAGTCTCAATTGCACGATTAATCTTATCATCTCGCTTGCGAAAACCCAGCACATAACATTCTCATGCTCACAACGACAAGCAACAATATAACAATTTATATATATATCAAACATTTTTCAAACTTTAAACTTTCATAAAATTCTACTTCTTTACTTTCTAACTTTATTTCCTTAATTAACTTCGTTATGGAGGCGGAAGACCCATATTACTGAGTTTCTAGCTATGTGGGTTGATCAGGTCCACATAACAGACCGTCAGTCACATGGAACTTCAAATTTTTAAACTTTTAAAACATAGAAAACTTTTAAATTAATACCTGGATTGCTGGAGGAGATGAGGTGCTGGACTTTCGTTGTTGGTACTTAACTAGTCTAGGAATTCAAATCCAGACTAGACTCAAGGAAAGTTTAAATATAGAGCAGACGAGCTGCTCTGATACCACTCTGTCGCAGCCCGACTTAGAATTAAGATAACTAAGGCGGTGGGTCCCGCGACGTACACAATTTATGATTAACCAAAGAATAGATAACGACCCAGTTATCAAACAAAACCAAACATACTTCAAAACACTTCCAACGCACATGCTGATCAAGAAATCAATATCAATAACATGCTCGATAATTTTAACCAACAAATGGTTATTAACAACAGACTTATCTTGATATCAATATGTAGGGTCACATGACAGAGATATACCAAGTATAAACATCATCAAGAAATCAGGTTTAACCTGATATCAACAATTATTATCATACGACCAATGGTGCCAAGAGCTTAATATCAACAAGAAGTTTATCAGATCAAGAAAGCACGATAAAAAAGGTCGTATGACTTAGAAGATCTCAACAGAGAATCAATAACTGAGTTCAAGTTAAGGCAGGCTAACATCAAAACCTTAACTAACAACGTCAAAAGACTTCAGAAGTTATAAACTTCAGAGTTTAAAAACGAACTTCATACTTCAGAACATATTTCAAAGTGATGCAGCGGAAAACATAACTAGGTTACATGTATGAAGACATATAACAAAACTCTTTAGTTTAAACCACGAATTCAACCAACGAAAGTCCGTCCAAGCACACTCCCATCTCCATCCGAAATAACCTACACATTTTAGAAAACAACATGCACGGTTGAGTACTTCGTACTCAGTGGACACATGCCAAAATACTTGAAATCTTGCTGCTTAGAGCTATAGATTGAACTTTGCCCCAAAGCATAACACAAGTGAATTTTATAAAACAAACCTGTGCTTGCTCAAACATTTTATTTTTCCATAAAAAGTATTTGTCCGGACAGACTTTTAATTTAGGATGTATGTACCAGATCTACAATCAAATAATGTTAGTGTTGAGAAGTAGCCCTCCTTCTCAAACACTTGTAACCGGCCCACCTTTCGGAAGACACACGATTACAAATAAGTGTACACAAATCCTACCTTGCGTAGGACCGAATTTGTCTTCTTTTAGTAGATGGTAACATACAAAACTTAATACGTTTGGCAAGTTAATCAATTTAAAACATCATATATATAATCATATATATATATATATATATATATATATATATATATATATCATTCATCATTTCTTTGGTTAGAATGCCCACCTGTCGAGTGCTGTTTTATCTTACATTTCTCGTTCTTGATTTTCCGTCTTTATGCTCTCACTCGTTCCTTCATTTGAGATTAGGTTTATCAACCATCAGAGCGAGAAACAAACGACAGGCGAAGAGATGTGACATCTCGATCAACTTAATTTCTAATTCGCTTCGATTTTCTAAGACTTAATTTGATACTATCACTTAAACTTTCTAAACACTTCTAACTCTCATACTTAACTTCTATTAATCACATCATCAAACATTTAAGCTTATTATTACCACATAAGCTCATCATCAACATATCATTAACATATAAGCATATCATTAACATATAACTTATTATTTACTATTCATATCATTAAACTTAACATATTTTCGACTCGACAAACGAGATCCAAAAATTATGAAATTAATTCTACTTACATCATTTAACATAATAAGCATAATTACGCAATCAGATTATCAATTCAGATCACGTACACGTATAAACCTTCAACTTGGAAAAATAGCCGAAAAATAGAAAATTCTTAATACTTCGTATTTAATTTCTGAAAAATTTCACAATACTTAATTTTTATTGTAGAATTCAAATATGTGATTATTTTCTTAATTAAAAATCAAATAATCACCTTATTTTCTTTAAATAATTTAGGTTATTGTAGAAATAATAGGATTAAACATCCAATTTCATTCTAATCAATTCCAAACATCTTAATTTAATTTATAAGCTATATTTATAGCTTAATTACTAAATTTAATTGGATAAAAAATGAAAACCCTAGTATATATATATTTCGACTTTTTAAAGAAATAGGGTACATTTGCTTATTTTTATCCATTTCAAATTACAACATGCTTAACTAATATTCTAGAGAATAATTGTAAACTCAATTAATCCATTTAAGCTCTAAAATAATTATTTTTAATTTATTTTAAATGCTAAAAATTTTGAAATTAATGAAATTGAGCTCCAAAAATTCTAACAAAATTCCCACATGCTTAAATAAATACCATGAGCTCAATTCTATCATTAATTTCATCCTTCAACATCAAAATCAAATTTCCCCAATTTGAAGAACCCAAATTCTTCGAAAATAATTAAAATTGGCGAAATAATGATTCAATCAATTAATTCAATGCATAATCAGACTCAATAACATCATATAAGCTCAATTTAAACATCAATTTAATTATAGAACATCAAAATCAAAAACCCTTAATTTCTATCATATTTTTCGGCCAAAATTAAAAGTCATAGAAGGGCTTTGATTCTTTGATTGCTTCCAACATCAAATATGCTTGAAATAATTATCTAAGCCCAATTATCCAATCAATTTGATAATCTAACATCACAATTGAACAATACTCATTTTAGCATAAATTTCGAAAATTATAAGATTAGGGTTAGGGTTTGATTTGAGCATGAATTAATGTTCTATCATGCATCCTAAGCATGAATTAATCATCATAATTTAAATTCAAGCTCATCTAATATCATTTGGCCAAAATTTCGAAATTTATAGAAGATTAAAATAGGAGAATTAGAGGTTGTTTTTGAGCTATATCTTGCACTAAACATAGAACTCACCTTAATAATTAATTTGGAGATGATTAACACTTGAATTTGAGCTTAAAATTTGATCAAAAATGGAAGAAATGTGAAGTGTGTGTGCGTGCTCTGTGCTGCTGCTGTTTGCGTGAGAAAGATGAAGGAAATCAAACACACTTAATTAAACCACAACTAGTCAACAATATGATGTCATCGCTTAGGTCGACGTTTATGTCATAATTAGGATTTAATTAATTAATTGATTACTCAATTAATCAATTAATTACTAAACTTACTAATCCCAACTTTAATCTCTAATTTCTTGATCTAGAAAAATCAATTAGGGCATCTCAAATCCTAATGCAAATTCTCGTAAGAAAATGCTGAGAAACGAATTATTTATGAAATAAGTAAGATTATTATTTTTAATAATAAATTACTAATAAATTAAATTAAGAAAATTAAATTCATAATTTTCTCAATAAAATTCAGCATAAATGCTTAATCTAATAATCATAAATTTTGATCCGTTTCGGTTAAACCAAGATGAAACAAAAATAATTAAATTCCACTTTTTCGACAAAAATTAGGGTTGCCGAAGAAAAATTATTAAAAAGAGAATTTTTCTTCATCTTCATTCACTTTACTTAATTATACACATATATATGCTTTCTCTAAGAATTTTTGGAAATAAAATCCGAAAATACAATAAATTACCGGAGAAATTTTTATAATTTCCGAGGAAATCAAATCTTAAAAAATAATATATTTCTCCAATAAATTCAAACATATAAACACATAATCATAAATACCTTCATCACCTCATTTCGGATTAACCAAGACGAGATAAAATGTTAAAATCCTTAAATTATTAAAATTCGGCAAATTAGAGCTGCCGAAAAAAATTTTAATTGGTGAAACTTAATCTCATTTTAAAAATCTTGCAGCTTAATTATTTTAAACAAGCTCTTAATTAATTACTAAGATTGATTATGAAAAAGCGGGGTATTACAAAAATAGAAAGAATTATCTGCATAGAATCTAATGGGAGATAGAATATGAAGTCTGACCGATGAACATTGATCGGTTCAGGTTTATTTTTCTTTGAATCTTTCAGAGAGATTTCTAATAGTTTTCTTCTTTCATAAAGCTCTTTCTTCTTCTTGATTTTTCTCTCTTTTCATCTCTACTCTCCCTTTTGAAGTGTGAGGAAGACTCATATTTATAGAGAATGTTTAGAACTAGCCGTTGGAAAGAACCATTCTGAATCCCTATGGAGAGCAGTCTTAGACTTGACGTCTAGGTGCTTAGCAGTTGACTAATCAACGATTCCTGTCAGAACTTTATTTCAAGTTGTTATTTGACTTCTGCTGAAATAAGATGTATCTTAAGCTGTGTCTCGAACTCAGCTGATTCAACCTGAGCTGTGTCTTAGACCTGAGCTGTGTCTTTAACTTGAGCTGTGTCATTGACACTGAGCTTTCTGACATTGAACTGGCCGTCTGTGACTCTGAAGCTGGGTTGATGTTTCTGAGCTAGGTTTTGTCATTGAGTTGAGTTGTCATTCAAGCTACTTCTTTTCCGCAGCTGTCTTTAGATGAACTTGATCTTCTTTCTTCTAGACATCATTGAATCAGTCGCCTGGTTTGCTGAGTCTTCTGGTTGATCGATTGGGTTTTTCTTCTCTGACTTTTCTCTACTGTGTGCACCCTTGTTCAGCTGAGTTTGAGATCTTCATTCGGCTGGATCTTCAGTTGTCTTCTGTGACTTTACCTGTTAGTCTAGAAACTCTATAAGCTCAATTAGGCGAGCTAGAAGAACACTTAGGATGTTGTGCAATCATCTACTTGGTTGAAGTCAGTTGGATTTTAGTATCAAATCAAAACTTTTATTATTTTCCCAACAATATGAATTATAGTGACAATGTTATTTACATTACAATGACAGTTACATTGTTAATGTAATATTCCGGTTCCTCAATAACTAATTAATGAGTAATCTTCTAGGATTACAACTGATTTAGTTCCTATCCTGGAGATCAAATAAATAAATAACTCTCTTAATTCCGGCATGATTTTACCAATTTATTTTATAAAAAGAATTTGTACTTAATTGATTTAATTTATTTAGGTATTGTCATATGTGATTTTATTTACTTAAAATCTATTTGATATTTAATTATTTTACTATATGTGATTTAATTAAATATTATTTTGTGAATTATGTGGCTACATAATTCTTTGAGCATTAGATTTTAATTAATTACAAAATTAATTTGGTAAAATAAGAAAAGAAAAAAGTGAACATGATTTCTGGATATTGTATTTTACGTGTGCAAGTGTGTGGTGCTTTAGTTGAAGAATTGGGAGAAATAATTTAGTATTTAAATAACTTTAAAACTTTAGGATAAGTTTTATAACGAAAGCTCTTCTAGCCTTCCACCTCATTCTAGTTTTACTCACTAGTCACCACATCTAATTAACTAAACAACCGACTCATCTCTCTCTCAGCATATTAACAATTAGAGTTGGAGATCACAAAACAAAACATAAGAACGAGAGCTGCAGAAAGTAGGAAGAAAAGATGGAAGAATTACCGAGAGTAAAGAGAATAATCGATTTACTGGTGATAAAAGATAGGAAGAAGAAGGAGAATCTATGCAGGTTTACAAATCCCTTATCTTCTGTTCTAAATTTCGAAATATAGGGATAAGAGATGGGGATTTAATTTCGAAGTAGATTTAATTCTTGTTTAAAAATGAGGATTTGTGGTCTGAAAATCTGCAAATATAGATGTGTGTACATGTATATATCCATGTTTGAGGTTGCCAACAAATTAGATTAAGGAGAGTAAAAGAAATCTGATTATAAGATAATTTGTCCGCCAACTATTTGACTAAATGCTCAGAAAAGAAAGAAAGCTTATGTTGAAATTGTGCAGGAAATTATATGTACATACACATGTATATGGCTCGTTGTTGTGATCGTAGTCCTGTCTTGGTATAGCAAAAAAGTTAAAGAAAATACATGAACTTCATAATTTATATACATAATTGCTTTAGTTGATTAAGATAAGACTTATTGATAAAATTATGATGTGATGATATAAGAGTATTCTTGATGTTTTGTGAAGTCTAATATGTCGATTTTAAGCTATCACTGAATCTGAAAATTTAGGATTTGACTGCCGGGGTGACTTTCAAATTAGAAGATGTTCTATGCTTATGATTTTCGAAGAAATTGATGTTTAAATTAGAATTTTGAGAAGTTGTGTAATTGTGCTTGGTGGTTTATTGGAAAATTATGTATATTTACTTGTTTACAAAGGGGCTGTGTTGGGAAAATTATAAGGTTTCGATTTGATACCAAAACCCAACTGATTCTCCAACCGAATAGATGATCGCGTCAACCTAAATAGTGTTTTCCAGCTCGCCTGTTTGAGCCTTAGATGTTCTAGGTTTACAGGTTAAGGAAGCGGAAGACGACGGTCGACCAGTTTGTGTTCACAACGGAGTCGGCTAGCAAAAGACGAGCGTCAACCTTCACTGAGTGATCCGGCGGAGCCCGATCAAGTCGAAGAGAATTCGGCGAGTTCAAAACACGAATTGGTCAGGTATACGAACAAAGGAACTATCTCTGAAGACTCCACTTCAAGACAAGTCCGGCTACGAATTCAAAAGCCGGCTCTAAAGGCGAAGATTCCGGAATCGGAGGAAGTCAACCTACCTCGACCAATGAGGGATTGCCGGATCGGCATCCTAGACTTCGGAACCTAGGATGTGACACAAATGAAGACGGTGCGGATACGCCCAACGGCGGATCTTGTATTTAAGAAGAGTAGGTAAGATTCAAACGGCTCCTCCAACGGCTAGTCTTGAATCTCTACCTATATAAACCCGTCTTCAACCTCAGGATCAGATACGAAAAACTCTCTACAAGCTTTCATTATCTGAAGTCATCATTCTTTCAAAAGCTCTCAAGCAGTTCTACATAGATCAAAGAACACTTTATCTTAAAGTGTTTCTAGTTAAGAAACTGCTTAGTTTTTCGTCTGTTCCCTAGGCCAAACTCATTGTATATCTTAAGCCTAGATTTCGAACGAGTTCATCATACTCTGAAGTTCTTAATTGTAAGAACTCGTTCATAGTTGGAACCCCATACCCAAACCCAAACCCAGAAAGGTTAGGTAAAGGTACGCTTGCTCGAAGCGCGTAATTCGAGTGGTTAGGTTCTTCGGTGCCGTAAAGCGAAGGTGTATAGGCTTGACGGTGCCCGCAAACTTGTTGGAATACGGCTCGGGTTAGAGTTGTGAAGTTGCTTGGTACTTGGAAACCAAGTGGTAGTGGATTACCGATGAACTGGTCGTGGACGTAGGAGATGTTACTCCGAACCACGTAAAAACTCGCGTCTTCTTACTCTCTCTCTTTACTTTTGCTTTATATTCAAATTTGTGTACTAACTCCTTCATATCATTGCATATTTGTTCAAAACTGCACAACACAGCTGCTCTCCAAAGACAGCTGTGTCTCTCTAAAAGTTGCACAACCTGACTAAGTTGAAAACGTTAAGTTAATCTTTTCAAACTGAGTTTTTCTAAGTAACCGAGCTTAGTTTTCAAACCACCACTTTCCGCACCGCCAGCTGAGTTATTTATCCAGCTGACCCTCCCCAGCTGGATCAATAACTAAGCTCACCAACTCTGTGTTTTAACTTGAAAAAGTTTCGAAAAATCTACTTGGTGTATTCACCCCCCCTCTACACCAAGTACCCAGCTCAGGGACCATCAATTGGTATCAGAGCAGTGGTTCAAAAGACCACCGTTTCTGTATCAAGAGATCTCTCTTGACACTCTGTGTCAGTGGTCAACTGAACAGATCCGTTCTTCAGAAAAACTCATCTTATTACATACTGCACATGTCTATGGATTCTTATCTTAACAGGAATCTCCCCACCTTCTCGGTAGACGACTATGCAATTTGGAAATTCAGATTGAAAAGCTTCCTTTGTGCACATCACGACATGATGTGGGACGTCATCACAGACGGACCCATCCTTATTTATAAACAAGGAAATGAACTCGTACCTGCTCATGATGGAGGACAACCAGAATACCGGCCAATTCTCAAGCCAAAGAAGGATTACTCGTCAGAAGAACGAAAGCAAGCTGGTCTGGACAGCTTCGCAAGAAACACCATCTCATCAACAGTCTCAAACGCCTACCTGAGTAAGATCATCAAGTGCGAGACAACCAAAGAGATGTGGAAAATACTTGCTAAGCTATGTGAAGGATCTGAAGAAATCAAAGAAAACAAATTCACAATAGCTTGCCAAAAATTCGACAACTTCAAGCAGCTAGCCAACGAGTCCATCGAAGCGATGGAGCTAAGGTTCTCAAACATAGTCATCGAGATAGAGACAATCAGAACTGGGAAATATATCCAGCGGGAAAAGAATCTAAAGGTTCTTTCAGCTCTTTCAGCTGAATGGAACACTTACAAGGTAGTTCACCAAAGTCGAAGTGACTTGGGTGATCTATCTACAGAAAGGTTGTTCTCACTCTTAAAAGCCAACGAATACAACTTGAAGATCACTCAAGAAGAATCTTCAAGCAGATAGAATGACGGAGAACTCACCCCAGCTCCAAAAGAAATAGCTTTCAGAGTCAACTCTGAAAAGTCAGCTCATGTCAAGTCAGCTGAGTCCTCCAAGATGAAGAAGGACAAAAAGGATATGAGCAAAGAGGAGCTACTCGAAGAAATTGTCATGATGGTGAAAAATTATAATAGACTCCACACCAGCAAGGGCAAATACAAGAAGTTCTTTAGGACTTACAGAGATAAGTACGCAGCAGCTGATGAGAAGTCAGCTGACCAACGAACAGGTGAAGGTTGCTTCAACTGCAAGGAACCAGGACACTACCGACAAGATTGTCCAAAGCTATCCAAGAAAGACGAGACCAATTAAAAGGCGAGGCGGTGACGAAGAAGAGCTTATATCGCTGATGAAGAATCAGAGTGCAAGAAAATGGATGACATGCCATTTTCAGACTCGGAAGAAGAAGCCCTGATGGCCCATGATGAACCTGATTGAGATACATGCTTCATGGGACAAACAGACGGCATCGATGAAGATGAGGTAACGTCTCGAACTCTAAATCTATCTAACATCTCACCATCACACGCACACTCTACACAGGACTCAGAATCTGGACTACCTGATTGGAGTCTAGTAGAGAAAGTAATGAACGATTTCAAGGAACTTCAAGAGATCCTTGACGTCATTATGTGTGAGAATGCCGAGCTGAAGGCGGAACTGGAAAAGACAAAAGTATCAGACACAGCTGATACAACTCAGCTCCAACAGGAAGTCGTTTCACTAAAAGACAAAATAGTGAAACAAGATCAGCTGATGAAGAAATTCAACACTGAGAAGAAACAGCTGATAGAAGATGTGGAAAAGGTCACAGCTGAATCGGAAAGGAAGTCAGCTGAGATCATTGAGCTAAAAAGCACCGAAGAGGTACTATCTAAAAGATAGTAGCTCTCATCAAAGCCACGTCAACAATGGACGAGATCATTAGTGCTCAGCGTCCAGCAGCACTCAAAGCGGGACTGGGATACAACGAATCAAAGGATGCCTCAAACATTGCCTCCACAAGTGGAACAAAGGTTATGTTTGTACGTGCAATTGAACCTTCAATCCCAGCAGCTCAGCATCAACAGTTGAGGACACAGCAGGCGTCGGGAAGAACAGCTGTGAAACATTCTCAAGCTCCGTCGAGGACACAGCAGACGTCAAGAAGAACAGCTGTGAAACAGTCTCAAACTCCGTCGAGAACACAGCAGACATCAAGAAGGTCAGCTGTGCGACAACCTCAAGCCCAACTCAAACAGCAACGTTCTCAACCTCAACGAAGACCACATGCTGGATTTTACAGATACCAGCCACAAGACTAAAGACGTTGATCGATATCAACCAAGATATCGAGATACCCACTGGATACCACTCATACGAGTATCACTGGATAATCATTTCCACCACGGTATCACATGAGACGGCGGGCGATAACGTCTCGGCTAGGCACTCATTTGGAAACCAAAAGAAATCCGGACAACAAAACAAGAAGACACGAAGATCTAGACCCCGCCAAGAATAACAACGTAAGAACACAATGAATGTGTACATCGACTCAGCTGGGAGAATTATCAGATCAAATGACCCAATTCGAGTCATCAAGCAGATCTGGGTCGTCAAAGAATCTCTGTCTAACCCACAAGGACCCAATTAAAACTAGGTACCTGAATTTTAACTTTTTGTTTAGGTTGCAAGGAATCGACGCATCTCTGAGGAGTCGATGAGAACGCTTTGGTACTTGGACAGTGGATGTTCCAAGCACATGACGCACCGAAAGCATCTACTCCAGGAGTATATTGAGCGTACAGGTCCACAAGTAACATTTGGTGACAACTCCAAAGGCCTAACCAAAGGTTATGGTACATTTAAAACTAGAAATGTTATAATCCCAAATGTTTCTTATGTACAAGGATTGCAACATAACTTGCTTTCCATTAGCCAATTCTGCGACAACGGTTTTTCTGTCAAGTTTGATGCACGTGGATGACAAAGTGAAGCACGGGGAAACCAAGCAGATACTCCTAAGAGGGAAAAGAGAAGGAAATATGTACTTCGCTGACTGGAACAGCAGCCCTCCGGAGACGTGTCTTGTATCAAAAAGCAGCAATGAAGTCAGCTGGCTGTGGCACAGACGGCTGAATCATCTCAAGTATATGACAAAAGACATATGTGCAGCGCGTGTCAACAAGGAAAGCAAACAAGAATTTCATTCTCTCTCAAGCCAGCTCAGTCAACTGATCGAGTTCTTTAACTTCTTCACATGGATCTTTTTGGTCCAGTTACTCCAAAGAAGCTTCAATGGCGTAAAATATACTGCGAGTCGTTGTGGATGATTTCTCAAGATTCACATGGGTATCATTCTTGTACCGGAAGAGCGAAACGAGAACTAAGCTACCTATCCCGCCGGAAAGATTATCAACACGAAGGAGTGCAAGATAATGGCAATAAGATCGTATCGTGGAACGGAGTTTCTAAATGAAACTATTTATGATTTTTGCGAGAAGAACGGAGTTCAACACCAAACATCTGCGGCTCGCACACCTCAAAGAATGGTGTAGCGAAGAAGAAACGAGAACTCTCGGAAGTTAGCCTACCTCAATGCTAGCTAGCTCGCCATTCCAAAGAAGTTCGGGCCGAAGCAATCAACACGGCTTGCTTCACTCGAATCGCTCCCTACTCACATCAAGGCAAGGAAAGACACCGTATGAGCTATGGAACAACGAGAATACCATACATTGGATATTTCAAGGTATTCGGATCCAAATGTCACATCCTCAATAATGGGAAGACACGGCTCGAGACGTTCGACGAAAAGACGAGACCGAGGAGTATTCCTTGGTTACTCCGCCGTGAGTAAAGCATATAGAGTCTTCGACGAAGAACTCAAATAGTCGAAGTAACTCCACATGTTACCTTTGACGAATCCTCCTTCGAATATAGAGATTCTATCAAACGAAGAAGCGAAGGAGAATCTTCAAGATTGATTCGGACAAGGGCTCAAGAGAATAGAATCGGGAATCCGCCGAACCATTAATTTGGGACAATGAGCCGAGAGGAGGAAATTCAAATCAACCAAGAAGCTCCACCACTGGAAATCGAGAAGAAGCTTCAACGCCAAATCAAGGGGAACATCATCGACTGGAATCCAAACACGGCCGAGTCCCCACTCCATCTCCGACCGAGCCTCTACGAAGTCTCCTCAAAATCTAAATCAAAGAGAGCCAAACTCTCAAGATTTAACTCCTGAGCAACTACAAGTCAGACGAAATTTAGCCACGTCAAGCATCAATCAATTGGAAGAAGAAATTCGTAAGAGGAGAAGATGGATTGAAGATCATCCATCATCAGCAATCATTGGAGAACCATCTGACCAAGTCAAAACCAGAAGCTCAGCTGCTCAAGCTTCATCGGATCATCAAGAAGCAGCTGACACAGCTCAACTCTCAGTAGAGCTAGAACTGACGGTCTATGATGAAGACACATCTCTAATGGCGTGTTACGTAGCTCAAGTGCCAGAGCCTCAATCAATTCTCGAAGCTTTGAAGAGCGTGCCTTGGACAAATGCCATGCAAGAATAGCTGAACGAATTCCTCAGAAATTGTGTCTGGGAATTAGTCGACAGACCTCAAGAAGTCAAAGTCATAGGACTCAAATGGATATTCAAGAACAAAATGGATACCCTGGGAGTCGTCATCAGAAACAAAGCTCGACTCGTTGCCAAGGGCTACACTCAGCAGGTAGGAATTGACTTCGAAGAATCTTTTGCTCCAGTAGCACGATTGGAAGCAATCAGACTATTTCTCGCCTTTGCAGCACATCACAAATTCAAGGTCTATCAAATGGATGTGAAGTGTGCATTCTTAAATGGAGAAATCAAAGAAGATGTCTACGTTGAACAACCTCCAGGATTCGAAGTAGAAGGAAATAAAGTCTACAAGCTAAAGAAGGCTCTTTATGGATTGAAGCAAGCACCTCGAGCTTGGTATGACACTCTGTCAAATTTTCTCATATCCAAAGGATTCAAGAAGGGCTCAGTAGACAGAACTCTCTTCACCATCAAGTCAGGAGAAGATATCCTGGTTGTTCAAATCTACGTAGACGACATCATCTTTGGATCAAGATCAAGCTTCTTATGCCAAAGATTTGGAGAGATGATGTCAGAGAAGTTCCAAATGTCCATGATGGGAGAAATGAGTTTCTTCCTAGGACTTCAAGTCAAGCAATCTTCAGAAGGGATCTTCATAAATCAATCCTAATACGTGAAAGATTTGATCGTCAAGTATGGAGTTCAATCCAGCAGAACTGTAAAGATTCCAATGAACACCAACTGGAAGATTGAACCAGGAACTGAAGGGAAGTCAGTTGATTCCAGCAAATACAGAGGGAAGTCAGTTGATTCCAGCTGACCCCAACCGAGTAGATGTTTGCACAAGCCCAAGTGTTTTTCCAGCTCACCTGTTTGAGCTTATAGAATTTCTAAGTTCAGGTGGAATCGCTGAAGACAGCAGAAGACCCAGCTGAGTACACAGCAGGGTAAGCCAAGTCGAAATGTTAAGCAACGTTATCCAGATCCAAGACAATAAAGTTCTTCCAGACACAGCTGTAGGAAAGACCCAGCTCGTGTGACAACTCAGCTCAGCGTCAAGACCCAGCAGAGTTCAAGACTCAGCTCAGCGTCAATGATCCAAAGAAGTTCAAGACGCTCGTAGTCACCAACACAAAGAGAGTCGAAGTGAACTTTAGATAAAGTCAGATCTGATCTGGACCATCAGGAACTCGACACCTCAGCACCTAGAAGTCAAACCTAGGATTGCTTTACGAGGAAATCAAGGAAGAAGACAAGTCAATCCTATCAGAAGTTAGGTAAAGATTCAGAACGGCTCTTTCCAACGGCTAGTTCTAATCTCTCCCTATATATAGAAGTCTTCTTCATCATCAGAAAGAGAGGAGAAACGAGAGAATATATTCAAGAGAGATCAACATACTTCATTGAAGGAAGTCTAACCAAAGATCAAGAGATCTCTCAGAAAAGCTTCAAAGATCCAGCAGCCTTCATACTTATGAGTGATTATTTATTCTCAGACTGCTGAAGCTCTCTCCCACAAGTACCTAGGCATATAATCCTTCCCATCTTAAGCCTAGTTTGAACGAGTTCATCATACTCAAAGTTCTTCATTGTAAGAACTCGTTCATAGTTGGAAAACCCCCCAAACCCAAACCCATAAAAGGTTAGGTAAAAGAACGCCTGCTCGAAGCGCGTAATTCGAGTGTTGGTTCTGTAGTACCCGTAAACTACAGGTTAGGCTTCAGCTGTGCCCGTAAACAGTCTGGTTACGTTTCGATACAGTACGCGTAAACTTGTATCCAGCTTGAGGAACTAAGCTGCAACGCTTGCTGACTGCGCGAAAAGTCAGTGGTATCCTTAGTGGATTACCAGAGGTTTCTGGTCGTGGACGTAGGAGTAGTTTCTCCGAACCACGTTAAGTTGCTTTGTTCTTTCATGTTTATTTATGCATCCAGCTAACCTTTCATAAGCATTATTTCAAGCTGCATAAACTGATTAACTGAAAAGAGAAACTAAGCTTTGCAATATATTTGAAACAACAGACGGACTTTCCAAAATCCCACCACATTCCGCACACAGCCAGCTGTGTCGATCAAGCTGCCTTCCAAATTTGGATCGAACACAACAAATTTCACTCAAAAGAGTTTTAATTGGAAAAGTTTTTAAACCTTGGTGTATTCACCCCCCCTCCTCTACACCAAGGTATCCGTCTTGGGACCATCAATTGGTATCAGAGCAGTGGTTCAAAAGATCACTGTATCTGTCAAGTCAGCATTTCTTTGCTGATAGTGGTCACCTGAACAGATCCTTCAAAGTTTCAAAATCTTTTTAAAAGTCATTATATTGCATACTGTCATGGAATCTTCCTTGTGCAGGAATCTTCCGACATTCTCTGTCGATGATTATCAAATCTGGAAGTTCCGACTCAAAAGCTTTCTGAGTGCGCATCACGACATGATGTGGGATGTTATCATTGACGGACCCTTCATCATCATGAAATCAGAAAGACAAGCAGAAACCTTACCTGGAGCTGAACCAGTACTCCGGCAAGTTGTGAAGCCCAAAAGGGAGTACTCTCCAGAAGAAAGAAGACAAGCTGGATTGGACAGCTACGCTCGCAACGTCATCTCCTCAACGGTGACGAACTCTTATCTTAGCAAGATCATCCACTGCGAGACAGCTAAGGAGATGTGGGACACTCTAGCCAAGCTGTGTGAAAGCTCAGAGGAAATTCAAGAGAACAAATTCTCAGTTGCATGCCAGAAGTTCGACAATTTCAAGCAACTCCCCTATGAGTCCATCGATCAAATGGAGCTCAGATTCTCCAACCTCGTCATCGAGATCGAGACGATCCGAACTGGAAAATATACAGTTCGAGACAAGAACTTGAAAGTTCTTTCGCCTCTTCCATCGAATGGTGTACACACAAAGTGGTTCACCAAAGCAGAACTGATCTTGGCAGCATGGAGACGGAAAATTGTTTTCCATCTTGAAGGCCAACGAATTTGATCTGGGGATCACAAGCAGAGATTCATCCAGCCGAATGAATGAAGCAGAGCTGAAGATCAAGCCGAGAAAAGAAGCTCAATCAGCTCAGCTTGGAAGGACCAACAAAGAGCTCAGATTTATGAGCAAAGAAGATTTGAACGAAGAAGTTGCCATGCTTGTACGAAGCATTAATCAGCTGGAACAAAGCAAGGAAAAGTACAAGAATATCGTGAAGGTTCATCAGGACAAGCAACTCTACCCAAAGAACAACCTAGCTGAGTCATCTTCCCGGAGAGAGGATAAAAGGATCGAATCGAGCGAAACGGATGATCAAATTTCCTTCTCCGACTCAGATGAGGATGATTGCTCTGATTAAGATGTCTGAAACATCTTAGAGAAGAAACCCAAATTAGTCGATCGACCAATATGAAATAAAGACAGCTGGATACAAAATTGAAGAATCAGCCAGTCTTACAGCTGAGTACATTGGTCTCAAAAGAAGATTAGAGTAGCAGCAGATAAATCAGCTGGATATGGGACAGCTGACTTTATCAAATGAATGAGCCATTGATGAGAAAATCCGTTCGATCAAAGGAAGTAGGATGCAGCTGAAGAAAAAGCCACCTACTGTCAAATCAAGGGGGAATTCTACATAGCTGGAAAGAATTAGTAAAATCAAGTAGAATACCCAGAAGGATGCATTCTCCAAAATAAACACAGCTGGAGTCATCAGATGAAGAGAAACCTGATCCAGCAGGAAAATCAAGATGATCCTCTAACCCAGCTGACGACATGAAAGCATCCAAGAGTTATCTCAACATCTGAAAGAATCCATTGTTGGGAAAAAGTCACACAAAAGCACAACATGCTGAAATCTAAATCAAGATGATGTGTGGATCACTTGGACCGCTCAATCCGGATGAAGAAAAATCATCCAGCTGAGGGAGAACAAACTCAGCTGGATCCCAAAAGCTCAGTTCAGAAGGATTTCACAGCCAAAAAGGGAATCAAGCTCACTGACATCGCCGAAGAGATAAAGGGAACTCAGCTGAAGGAAATTCAAGCTAATCTCAAAATACTCAGCTGAGGAGAACTGTCAATCGAACAAAGGAGAAGACCGCTGTGATATCAGCTGGATATTGTGTCCAAGCTGACCGGTCTGCATCTCATGCAATAATTGCTCTGAGGAATATGCTATATAAAGCTCAAGAACGTCATCCACCAGGAAGGTGCGGAAAACTTTCTGGGAATGACAAAGGAAAAAGACCTCCTCAGCCCTACTGTTTCTCTCAACATAAAAAAAGAGAACGGGACACACAACTCCCTGGGATGCAAAAATCAACGTCAACAACACATAAGAAAATGATTGATATGGATTTCTCTATTAATAATTATAAGAAATATTATAAGAATTATCAAGAAAAGCAATTATGGGGTTGGAAGAGCGGAAATCCCTGGACCAGATGTTGATAAAACCGGAATATTCAAGAGCAGTCATGTCAAAGCTCTTGCTCCGCCACAGGAGGCACTGAAAAAGATGCAGGAGACAAAGCAGCATGCATCTAACTCCGTCCCAGCTGGGAATCGGAGACAACTTGAGGAGACAAAATATACTGAAGCACTGTCTTCAAACCGAAGACTCAAGTCAAAGGTGCTCAGTCAGTCAGCAGAGAAGCCAGCTGACATTATGAGAGAATTCGTAATCACTCTCCGAGGAGCAGAAGGCCTACAAGCGGTCATTTCTTTCGGTGGAAGAAAAGTTCACATCCCTGCGTGAACATAATCATCACCAACACCGCAACGGAATATTCCAGCTGAACAACCAAACTTAAACCCCAAGACAGATGGGATACTTCAACCGCCTTCTCCTCAGTTTCCTTCGCCTCCGACAGGACACCATCTTCGAGATCTTTCAATAAAAGATGCTCAAGTCCCCGCACCAAGCTCAATGAGAAACATCACCTCCTACCCAACGAACACTGCAATTTGGATGATGATAATATGAGCCGAATACAAGTCCCTCGAAGTGCCGAATCGACTTTCTCATTCAATCTAAGAAGTCCGAAGAAGCAAAATTGCAAGGAATGAAGTTATGCCCGACTCGAAGATGCTATCTCCCGTGCTAACTCATCCCTCCAAGCACTCACTGACCGCCCCACTGAATCAGGCCAAGGACGCTATGTCTGCAATCACAGCTGAGGCTAATGCAACTGAAGAAGAGCCAGCTAATACAACAGCTGAGCCACTTAGACTCTAAACCTCGCTGCTCAGAGCTGAAAACCACAGTTTCGCCAAACTAAAACATCGCAACAGCCGATGGTGTATATCTCCCACCCTGTTTTGATCATGCCAAAAAGGGGGAAGTAAGGGAGAAGAGAGACAAGTCAATGAAGAGGCAACCGTTGAGCTAGAGGAACCAACTCGAATCACCAAGAAGAGACGAGTCAAAAGAAAGAAGCAACGGATGCAGAAGAAGACCCGCCCAATCGGGATCGAAGACTGAAGGATTGAAGACTGAAGATTTGAAGATTTTTTTTTCCTTATTTCTTTTTCCTGTGTTATAATGTATTTTCTTACATTAATAAAACACAAGTTTTTCTGCGTCATAAGTTGTCTCAGTTAGGTTTTGGCATCATCAAAAAGGGGGAAATTGTTGGGAAAATTATAAGGTTTCGATTTGATACCAAAACCCAACAGATTCTCCAACTGAATAGATGATTGCGTCAACCTAAATAGTGTTTTCCAAATTTCGCCCGTTTGAGCCTTAGATGTTCTAGGTTTACGGTGTTAAGGAAGCGGAAAACAAGAAGCCGACTCCACGTGTTCACAATGAGTCACAGCAAAAGACAAGAGGCCATTAACCTTTCACTGAGCAGTGATCCAAAGGCGAGCTCGATCAAGCCGAAGAGAATTCGAGTCGAGTTCAAAACACAAATGGTCCAACAGCATAGAACAAAGGAACTATCTCTCGAAGACTCCACTTCAAGATACCCCGAATTCAAAAGCCAGCTCTAAAGGCAGAAAATCCCGGAATCGTATAAGTCAACCTACCTCGACCAATGAGGGATTGCTGCATCGCATCCCTAGACTTCGTAACCTAGGATGTGACCCAAATGAAGACAGGTGCAGATACGCCCAACGGCAGATCTTGTATTTAAGAAGAGTAGGTAAGATTCAAACGGCTCCTCCAACGGCTAGTCTTGAATCTCTACCTATATAAACCCGTCTTCAACCTCAGGATCAGATACGAAAAACTCTCTACAAGCTTTCATTATCTGAAATCATCATTCTTTCAAAAGCTCTCAAGCAGTTCTACATAGATCAAAGAACACTTTATCTTAAAGTGTTTCTAGTTAAGAAACTGCTTAGTTTTTCGTCTGTTCCCTAGGCCAAACTCATTGTATATCTTAAGCCTAGATTTCGAACGAGTTCATCATACTCTGAAGTTCTTAATTGTAAGAACTCGTTCATAGTTGGAACCCCATACCCAAACCCAAACCCAGAAAGGTTAGGTAAAGGTACGCTTGCTCGAAGCGCGTAATTCGAGTTGTGAAGTTGCTTGGTACTTGGAAACCAAGTGGTAGTGGATTACCAGTGAACCTGGTCGTGGACGTAGGAGGTGTTACTCCGAACCACGTAAAAACTCGCGTGCTTCTTACTCTCTCTCTTTACTTTTGCTTTATATTCAGCTGTGTACTAACTCCTTCATATCATTGCATATTTGTTCAAAACTGCACAACACAGCTGCTCTCCAAAGACAGCTGTGTCTCTCTAAAAGTTGCACAACCTGACTAAGTTGAAAACGTTAAGTTAATCTTTTCAAACTGAGTTTTTCTAAGTAACCGAGCTTAGTTTTCAAACCACCACTTTCCGCACCGCCAGCTGAGTTATTTATCCAAACCTGACCACTCCCCTACCGGATCAATAACCGAGCTCACCAACTCGTGTTTTAACTTGAAAAAGTTTCGAAAAATCTACTTGGTGTATTCACCCCTCTACACCAAGTACCCACTCGGGGACCATCAAGTCGAGTATCGGAAGCAAATGGTTCAAAAGACCACCGTTTCTGTATCAAGATATCTCTCTTGACACTCTGTGTCAGTGGTCAACTGAACAGATCCGTTTTTCAGAAAAACTCATCTTATTACATACTGCACATGTCTATGGATTCTTATCTTAACAGGAATCTCCCCACCTTCTCGGTAGACGACTATGCAACTGGAAATTCGGATTGAAAAGCTTCCTTTGCGCACATCACGACATGATGTGGGACGTCATCACGGACGGACCCATCCTTATTTATAAACAAAGAAATGAACTCGTACCGCTCATGATGGAGGACAACCGTAATACCGGCCAATTCTCAAGCCAAAGAAGGATTACTCGTCGGAAAAGAACGAAAGCAAGCCGGTCCGGACGCCTTCGCAAGAAACACCATCTCATCAACAGTCTCAAACGCCTACCTGAGTAAGATCATCAAGTGCGAGACAACAAAGAGATGTGGGAAATACTTGCCAAGCTATGTGAAGGATCTGAAGAAATCAAAGAAAATAAATTCACAATAGCTTGCCAAAAATTCGACAAATTCAAGCCTAGCCAACAAGTCCATCGAAGCGATGGAGCTAAGGTTCTCAAACAAAGTCATCGAGATAGAGACAATCAGAACTGGGAAGTATACCCAGCGGGAAAAGAATCTAAAGGTTCTTTTCACTCTTTTCTGAATGGAACACTTACAAGGTAGTTCACCAAAGTCGAAGTGACTTGGGTGATCTATCTACGTAAAGGTTGTTCTCACTCTTAAAAGCCAACGAATACAACTTGAAGATCACTCAAGAAGAATCTTCAAGGCACGAATGACGGAGAACTCACCCCGGCTCCAAAAGAAATAGCTTTCGTAGCCAACTACGAAAAGTCACCATGTCAAGTCACTCGAGTCCTCCAAGATGAAGAAGGACAAAAAGGATATGAGCAAAGAGGAGCTACTCGAAGAAATTGTCATGATGGTGAAAAATTATAATAGACTCAACACCAGCAAGGGCAAATATAAGAAGTTCTTTAGGACTTACAGAGATAAGTACGCAAAGAAATTCGATGAGAAGTCACCGACCAACGAACAAGTGAAGGTTGCTTCAACTGCAAAGGAACTGTGACACTACCGACAAGATTGTCCAAAGCTGTCCAAGAAAGACAGAGACCAATTAAAAGCTAAGGCAGCTGACAGAAGAAGAGCTTATATCGCTGATGAAGAATCAGAGTGCAAGAAAATGGATGACATGCCATTTTCAGACTCGGAAGAAGAAGCCCTGATGGCCCATGATGAACCTGATTGGGATACATGCTTCATGGGACAAACAGACGGCATCGATGAAGATGAGGTAACGTCTCGAACTCTAAATCTATCTAACATCTCACCATCACACGCACACTCTACACAGGACTCAGAATCTGGACTACCTGATTGGAGTCTAGTAGAGAAAGTAATGAACGATTCCAAGGAACTTCAAGAGATCCTTGACGTCATTATGTGTGAGAATGCCGAGCTGAAGGCGGAACTGGAAAAGACAAAAGTATCAGACACGAGTGATACAACTCGGCTTCCAATGGGAAGTCGTTTCACTAGAAGACAAAATAGTGAAACAAGATCAGCTGATGAAGAAATTCAACACTGAGAAGAAACAGCTGATAGAAGATGTGGAAAAGGTCACAGCTGAATCGGAAAGGAAGTCAGCTGAGATCATTGAGCTAAAAAGCACCGAAGAGATACTATCTAAAAAGATAGTAGCTCTCATCAAAGCCACGTCAACAATGGACGAGATCATTAGTGCTCAGCGTCCAGCAGCACTCAAAGCGGGACTGGGATACAACGAATCAAAGGATGCCTCAAACATTGCCTCCACAAGTGGAACAAAGGTTATGTTTGTACGTGCAATTGAACCTTCAATCCCAGCAGCTCAGCATCAACAGTTGAGGACACAGCAGGCGTCGGGAAGAAGAGATAATAGTACTTGTATTTTCTTTAGAGTTGCTATCCAAATACAAGAGGAGGATAGCAAATTGAAATATACATTTTAGGTAATTTTAAAGCTACAATAGAGTAATTTTTGCAGGCTTCAGCAATCTGCCAATTTTGGGCAGGCTACACTCAAAACTCCATAACTTTTGATTCGGTTATTATTTTTACAAACCGTCAGTTTTGTTCAAAAGTAGACACTTGTAGCTTTCTAGAGACATATGGCACCAACCCTAGTTATTTTTGTACAAAAACAGTTTATTGTTTTAAGTTGACGGTTCTGCAGACATTTCATGTGTAAATGTGAGATAGTTTCAAAGAAAAATGCATATTCTTATATGAAGTATTTGGATGTATATGAACATGTTAGAATTCTTGTTGTTAATATTTCATATGAAGTTTTGAAATATTAAATGATTTAGTATTATTATACGAAGTTAACGTATTAATGTTATGAAGAAATGATTGTATATTTGCAAATGTATACGAGTATACATTGTTGGAAGAATTGAGATAATGGCTTGTGTTGATAACCGTGAGTTGTATACGCGGTTCTTTGTGCTTAAGTGAATAACTACAAGTGTATCATAAGTGAGTGTGCATGCTAGTATGAAATTGGTAAGTTTTGAATTAGTTTTAAGTCCAAGATTAGTGAAAGTAGAAGTTTAGTATAATTAAGTTTTGTTAAGCCTTAGGTTTGGAAACTAAGTTTAAGTTAAGGCCCATTTTGTAGGCCCGTTGGAAACACGATCGTGAGGAAGTTCTTGAGATCCCAAAGCAGGTTACATTATTCACTCATCAGGTGGGCTATACTTCTCTATCCAAAGTTTATGTTTAAGTTATTAACCTCTGATATTTAAGAAATGAAAATGCTATCCATGAACGAAATGTTTTACGTGCGCTCTGTGTGTTTAAAGCTCTTATGTTATCGATCGAGGCACTCAGATAATCTAACACATTTGATGAGTGTTGTGTACATCCCAGAGTCATGTATTGCAATGACCGATCACCATTGTGTGCTTGACACAGTTAGTGATTTCTTTGAGTTTCGCTCGAGATTCACCTAGGGAATTCTTTGAGCTTCGGCTCGAGGTTCAACCAGAGAACTCTTGGAGCTTCGGCTTGAGGTTCATCCAGTTTTAAGAGTAACACAAGAACGTTACAAGTAGCAGCGCTGAATTAGAAGAAATGTTTTGTGAACTTAGAAGCCTTTTCGTTTTAAAACCTTCTAATTGTCACTGTAGTTATGGATATGCTATATTTGTTTTCATAAATTGCTTTATGAAATGCGATGCCTACTTAGTACGTTAGTGCTCAGCCCAAATGTTGTCCAAATATTTTTAGGTCATGGAACAGGCGCAGGCAGGTGAAACTGAGGTTAGGATTCAACATTTGGAATTGCTTCCGCTAGTTTAAGCTTTTTAAGATTAGTCATCTATTTCGACTTCTAAATTTTCTATCTTGAGAATCATAGACTTGATCGCTTTTGATATATACTCCCTCCATCCCATTATTCTTGTCTTGTATTCCTTTTTGGGCTGTCCCGTTATTCTTGTCCTATTTCCATAAAAGGAAATATGATTCTCTCACAAAAAGTTATGGGATCCACCACTTTCTATCTTTTTACCCTTTAAACACTCTTCTCCTTAATACCCGTGCCCAAAAGAAATGAGACAAAAATAATGGGACGGAGGTAGTATAATTTATATCAGCCCTTGGTATTTTCGGATACGAAGTAGAATTTCGATCCTGTAGACTTTTGAGTTGAATGTTAGTAAATATTATCGTTGAACTTGACGTTCTTCTTATATGAATTCTCATCTCCAAATAATATTAAAGTTCAGCTCTTTTTGTTTTAATTCAGTCATTCCCCGATCCTTCGTTCCTAAAAATTAGGGCGCGACAATTAATGCATGAAAGTGTGTAAAGAATACTTACATTTTTGGCAACTGATTTTATCTCATCATTTGTCTTTTCATCTTTCGTTATCATGTAATAGCTGCACTCCCTTTATTTTATCATCCTGATGAGGGCTGACATCTTCTCCAAATAGTTCGGGTAAAGGCAATTTTTCAGCTGGAGTCCTATTAGCTTTCACACTAACAGGGTATGCATTCTCAGCTACCCATTTACCAACCCCAAACCCATTGTCACCTACCACCAATTCATCTTTTAATCTTGAAAAAAATGTATCGGATGTCCAGTGTTGTATTAAAGGTAAACTAGAAGTGGCACCAACACCTAACCACATGAAACGATGGAAATACACTAATGGAAGCACAAGTACACAACCACTGAGATTTTTTGGATTACTCTTGCCCTTGAATGAAGCCACAACTTTGCATAACCTTTTTAAAACAAAAGTACACCAATCTAAGCTTGAAATTTGTCACAAATCAATCAATGATTTGAGAACGGACATTTCAATTGTAGAATTTTGACCCGGTGTCAGAAATGTAGACAAAGCAAATAGAACAAAAAGCCTCGTAAAATCATCTCCTCCGTTCTTCAATCTGGCATCATCCTTATCCATCAACAATTTAAGCACAACTCCTGAATCTACATAATCTTTGAACCCAAATCTCAACTTAAAATCATAAAAGAAACGTGTATCACCCTCATCATACCTACCCAATAAAGTAACCTCAAATTTTTTTGACTCATTTCTAGGCAATAGAAATACATCTTGAATATAATCATGCAGGAGTCAAAACAATAAGTCTATCACCATGAAAACGTAGTATACGAGACTTAGGGGTGAAGTTACAAATGAACCAAAGCATTTCATTCCAATGAATATAGGTCTATTTATGCAAATAAAGTAAACCACCAAAACCTATAGACCGAATGTCATTTTTCTGGGAATCATTGAGGTTATCAACCAATCGGCATAGCCTTTGAGGTCTACACCATCCTTTAATTTTGAAATAAAACAAAAATCAAGAATAAGTGTTACATTTAATTATAATAATTGTCACTATTATGTAGAACGACTGTAATGAAACTATTACCCGGTTGATTCTTTGGTAGACCTTTTCTTCTTATGTTTTTTATTGTCATCCGATGCATTTTTTTTGCTTATTTTCAACAGGAGACAACACTATCTTCCTCCACATGTTGACATCTTCGACATTTGAATGATTAGGCATTGTACAAGTGGGTAGAATTGGTAGCGGAGATGATCAATTAGAGACAGTCTCAGTGGCAATAATAAGCTGCATAAGTTAAATTTTCCAGTAATGAATAACATCAGAGTAATAGCTTAAAGTGGACGATAGTGTGCCAATACTGTAAACCTAGCAAGGAAGTGACAATTGCCATCACTGTACTACAAAATAATACAGAGTGTGCTTAGTGGGAAAAACTATAAGCAATGAACAAAACTATGAAAAGATTTACATAACAACCATGTTTGATTGAATCAATTAAGATTGCCAGCAATATATATTAGTACAGAGAGGCAAAAAAGCCTTAAAATGCCTTCTGGATTGAATGGGGCTCGACACCATGAAGGAGCATCAAGAGGAAGTGGACCATAATATGGTGAGCTGATATTGTATTGCTGCAAAAAAAAAAGTAACGTTTAGAACCAAAATCACAATATTACTGCTAAGAGAATGCGACTTCTTAAGATTCTGGGCATAGCAAACCTGAGTTTTCTGTTTCTCAGCTTGAATATCAAAGATCCAAGTCGGATGTGTGATTTGTATTTCGAAAGCAGATTAGGAAATTTACAGAAATTAGGTTTCACTTCAGATGGGTGATTTGAAGTAGCATATGAGAACGTAGATGGCTTGTTTTCAAATAGGATGTGGAGAATGATTAACTATCGATCGGCGGAGAGATTTGAGGATGGAGGCGGAGAGATGCGGTGATTGAGAAAGACAGTGAGGGAAAAAGATAAGAATAAGGTTAATGTTTTTTTTTATTGAACTCGGGTCGGGTTTCGGGGTAAAAGGATCCGGTTGCATATAAGTGGCGGTCTCACAGGAGCTTTTGTGTATAGTATATAGTTGTTGAGTAAAAAAAATGTATGCAAAGGCATGTTTTTTTAAGTTATAAGAAACACATTACATCTACCATAAATAAACCAAATCAAATCCCATGTTTTGTGGAAATGGGCGGTTATAAGATAAATTGAAATTACAATTCTAACCTTAGTTATTATTTTTTATTCGATTCTTAATCTAGAATTAATAATAGTCCTAGATCAAAATAGGTAGAGGGTGTAGATATATTCTTATTTCTCATATAAGATCTCATATCATTCATCCTATATATATCACATATAAACTTTATCTTAGGTAGAAATTAGAAACTTTTTTTAGCCATTGATCTTAGCAAATCAACGATTAGGATAAATTCAGACATAATATATATTTTATATGGTTCTATGATTTATAAAGGGTGATTATGTAATTTAAATGATTTTATATATTTCTTTTTTTTCCTCAGTTATTCTTCTTAGTCCTTATTGTCTTCTCTGCTCGACTACTATATATCAGTTATCTTATCACGATGAATTTATTTTACTAATCAATTTTTGGTAATTGATTCTCATTAACTTTTTCGAGTACTGAAAATATGTTTTACTTCTTATTTTCAATTCAAAATGCATTATTGTATTTGTTGGTCCCGTGACAGATATCTTGTTGTAGAGGGGGGTGAATACACCAAGGTTTAAAAACTTTTCCAATTAAAACTCTTTTGAGTGAGCTTGTTGTGTTCGATCCAGCTGAAAGACAGCTTGATCGACACAGCTGACTGTGTGCGGAATCTGGTGGGTTTTGGAAAGTCCATCTGTTACTTCAAATATATTGCAAAGCTCTGTTTCTCTTTTCTGTTAGTCAGATTATGCAGCTTGAAATGTATGCTTATGAGGAGTTAGCTGGATGCATTAGTAAAGCGGTAAAGAACAAAGCTATTTAACATGGTTCAGGGAAACTACTCCTACGTCCATGACCAGAAAACCATCTGGTAATCCACTAAGGATACCACTAACTTTACACGCAGTCAGCAAGCGTTGCAGCTCAGTTCCTTGAGCTGGATACAAGTTTACGCGTACTGTATCAAAATGTAACCAACTGTTTCTGGGCACAGCTGAGGCCTACCTTCAGTTTACGGGTACTGAAGAACCTATCATGTAGTTTACGGGTACTACAGAACCTGGCCACTCGAATTACACGCTTCGAGCAGGCGTACCTTAACCTAACCTTTTCTGGGTAGATGGGTTTGGATTTGGATTTTCCAACTATGAACGAGTTCTTACAATGAAGAACAAGGAGTATGATGAACTCGTTCAAACTAGAATTAAGAAATTTCTATTCTAATCTTTTCTGCCTATGACTGAATATGTGAACAACTAAGCACACATCAGACTGGCTGGGTGTTCTTGAGAGATTTGGCTTTGTAGATCGTTGTTCGTTTATCTGTTGGCTCTTTTTATTTCTTCAGTTCTCTCTCCAGTCTCTGGTGGAGGAGATATATATAGGTGGAGATTCAAACTAGCCGTTGGAAGAGAGACGTTTGAATCTCACCTACTCTCTTTAACTTCTAGCATTTCGCATACGATGTAGGTCTGCATCTGCAGAAGCTATTCATTTTCTGATTGGACCTCGTCAGATAAGATCTTCTGACACCGGGATCTTGTCTTGGAGTTGGTCTTCATCTTCGAGCTGCTAAGCGTCTCTGCTGTGTCTTCAGCGTCTTCGACTCTGCTGCGTCTCGACTCTAAGCTGTCTTAGACCTGAGCTATATCATCAACCTGAGCTGAGTCTTCAACCTGAGCTGTGCCATTAACCTGAGTTGTGTTTTAGACCTGAGTTGTGTCATCGACACAAAGCTGGGTCTTTTACACTGAGCTGGGTCTTCGACACTGAGCTGGGTTTCCGTCACTGAGCTGGGTCTTGATACTGCTGGGTCTTTGACTCTGCTTGGTCTGCTCTGCTGAGTCTGCTTAGCTGTGTCTTGCTTTGCTCCGCTCAGCTGCTTCTGCTTAGCTGCGTCTTGCTTTGCTCCGCTCAGCTGCGTCTTGCTTTGCTTCACTCAGCTGCGTCTTCTGCTATCTTCAGCGAGACCACTGTAAACTTAGAAACTCTATAAGCTCAAACAGGTGAGCTGGAAAAATACTTAGGCTTGCGCAATTATCTACTCAGTTGGGGTCAGCTGGGTTTTGGTATCAAATCAAAACTGTTATAATTTTCCCAACAATTTCCCCCTTTTTTATGATGTCAAAACCCCAAGTTGGAAAAACAATTTGCTTCCCCTTAACAGGAAACGGGGTTTCAAAAGATTAACATTCACAGCAGATAATCATATTCAGAGCCTGGACAAAGAGAGATTGTCTTCAGGTTGATTTTGATAAAACGAACTTTTCATTCATAAGAGTAAATTTTACAATTTTCTAATTACAAAATGATCAACAAAAAAAATTCCCAGTTGGCTGGGTCTTCAGCTTTGCTACTTCCTCTATTCGTCAATTTGATGGTCAGTCTTGAGACCATATCTGTTGAAGATGAATTCTTACAACTCCTTCCATTCGTCTTGATTTTTCATTTTGGAGATTCCTCTTTCGCCAGCCCAGTGATGAACTTCTTTGATAATTTGGGCCTTGTCAGGAAGGTTCGTTCCAACTAAAGTGGGATGCTTTAATTGCTTGACTTTTGGAGCCTTTAGCTGGATGTTGTTTCTCTTGGCATATAGAGCAATTGATCTTGCCATCATTAGATCCGTCTCATGGAGTTCGAAAAGATAATCCTGGAAAGCAGTTTCTGGATACATGCCTTTGTATTGATTCAAGTAGTAGAATTCTTTGATGAATTCTGTTTTGCATCGTTCCCAATTTTCATTGAAATCATCAGGGTTCTTCTTGTCGGCTGAGGCTGATTGGACTTGTCTGTAGCTCTGCCTTTTCTTCTTCTGCTTTTTCTCAGCAGGCTTGAGCGATTCAGCTTTCTTTTTGATGATTTTATCCAGCTCCTCTAACTTCTTTGCTCATTGTGAAAGTTACACAGCTAGTTGTTGTCCTTGTATTCTTCTGGCTTATATCCACAAGCTTTGGCAAGAGCGACCATTTTCCCTCTCTATGTCTCTTTAACTGCTGCAGTTGGCCCTTCCTCATCCAGCTTTTTAGCAAATTCGTCGATTTCCAAGTGATTTGGCTGCACCGGTTCCCCCTGAGCTGCAGCTTCCTTCTCAATTGTTTTTCCAGCTTTATTCTTTTCTTCTCCCTTTTTGGCATTATCAATAAGGGAGGCAGAGAGGTTAGCAACTGTTGCGTTGAGCTTGGTGAGAGCAACTTCAACATCAGCGATCTTGGCTGTGTTGTCAGTTGTGGCGATGTTCAACTGAGCAGTGCTGCTGCTTCCAGCTCTGAACTGAGCATCCAGATCCTTGAACAGGTTGAAATGTTGACGGATGTCAGAGCTGTTGGAGAGAGTAAACTTTTTGATGGCTTTCAGCTGGCTTGATAGATTTTGCTATGTCGTCGACCAGTGGAGCTTGAAGTCTTGTTACTATCTCAGGAACTCTCTTCTCTAGATGGTTTGACTGATCAATGCTTTGAGAGACAAGAGATTGCTTGAGATCTAGACTTGTACGTTCTTATAAATTTTGGGCAAATTTATGAACTTCATCAATTGTCCGTAGTTGTTCTCGAACTTGACAGTCTAGAGCTGTGAATCGTATGATGACATCGACTTGAGACTTCAGTCTGTCCTGAAAAAGAATTTCCTCAACCTCTTTAGAGATTGCTTCATTCATGGCGGTTGAGAGCTCGGTAGCTGAGTCCGTTTGGGTTTCGGATTCGACATGACTGGGTTTGTCTGCCTCAAACTCCACCAGTACGCGAGTGTCATCGGCAATTGGACTTGGTGGGCTGCCGCCTCTAGTTCAGCTGCAGTATCAGCTGGTTCTTCAATAATCATTACCTCAGCTGTGTTTTCTGGTACAGCTTCCTTGGTAATCTCAGCTGAGACTTCTTAAGAATTGTCAGTTGCAGAATGTGCCCCCCATCTCGCTGTTGTAAGAAGCTTGTTGGCTGACTTCCAGACATCTGATGGGTACGGCTTGGGGTACTGCTGAGATACTTCGATGATACCTCTAATGAGCTCATCCTGATGCAAGTATGCATCCTCCAGGCTTCCAAAGCCCAAAGTGTGTTGGAGGCATGCTTAATCTATCTTCAACTTCTCGTAGGAGAAGGTTTCTATCAGCTGCTCATTCTGGTACCAGGTTGCCATTTTGGTGGCAATGTAGAACTTGAGATCTCCGACTTTGGTGAGAGCGATAGGCAGGTGCGCCAAGATTGGATACTGAGTTAGAACGCTCTTGATCCCTGCAATACGCAAGTCCTCGTACATGGCTTCCATGAAGGCTGAGCCAATGGAGTTAAGTGATGGAGAGACAGTAGAATCACTTTCTTCTGATTCTGTGGAGATTTGAGGAACAGGTTCAAATGGGTTTACAGTAGGTTGTGAAGAAGCATCAGCCAACTGCGTGGGAGTTTGAGCTTTGGGTGATGGCTATTTTAGGGTGAGCTAGGATTAGTGGAAGAGGGTTCAGCTTGGGTGTCAGCTAGTTGTGGAGGAGCTTCAGCCAGTTGAATATCTACCTGCTCTCTTACAGGAGATGGCTCTTTGGTTGGAGAGCTGGGTGGAGGAAAAGGTTGTTTGGGCGGAGAGCTGTGAGACGGTGAGGGCTGGGGTAAGCTGGGATGTACATGAATATCGCCAAGTACTTGGGCGATAACCTGGGTTGGGAAAGGTGGAAGAGGTGTCTGACTCCTTGGATTATCCAGCTCGTCCTCTGAGCTGAATGACGATCCATCATTCAATCCCATCTCAGCCAGGATGTTTGATTCGAATTGATTGAAGGTCGATACTGGCTGCGGGGAGAGAATCACCATTGCTTGACTAAGCTTGCTTGGTGAGATGGTTGGAGTAGCCTCTGAAGATGAGTTCGCCTCAGTTGGTGGAAGGACAACTACTTTCCTTTTCTTTTCAGCTGGGCATCCAGCTGGCTTCCTTTTCCTCTGTTTCTTTTCAGCTGGAACTTCTGGCTATGTTCCTTCCAGCTGCTTCTTGCCTTTGCTCACAGCAGACTGTTTCCTCAGGAGATCATTGATTTGACTAATTCTCTGGAAGAGAATCTTTGTTTCTGGAAACGGTTCTGAATCATCCCACTTTACTGCTCTTTGACTTCTAGCCTTTCGCCTATGATGTAGGTCTGCATCTGCAGAAGCTATTTCTTCTCTGATTGGACCTCGTCAGATAAGATTTTCTGACACCGGGATCTTATCTTGGAGTTGGTCTTCATCTTCGAGCTGCTAAGCGTCTCTGCTGTGTCTTCAGCGTCTTCGACTCTGCTGCATCTCGACTCTGAGCTGTCTTAGACCTGAGCTGTATCTTCAACCTGAGCTGTGTCTTCAACCTGAGCTGTGTCTTAGACCTGAGCTGTGTCATCGACACAAAGCTGGGTCTTTTACACTGAGCTAGGTCTTCGACACTGAGCTGGGTTTCCGTCACTGAGCTGGGTCTTGATACTGTTGGGTCTTTGACTCTGCTTGGTCTGCTCTGCTGAATTCCTCAGCTGCGTCTGCTTAGCTGTGTCTTGCTTTGCTCCGCTCAACTGCGTCTTCTGCTGTCTTCAGCGAGACCACCTGTAAACTTAGAAACTCTATAAGCTAAAACAGGTGAGCTGGAAAAACACTTAGGCTTGCGCAATTATCTACTCAATTGGGGTCAACTAGATTTTGGTATCAAATCAAAACTCTTATAATTTACCCAACAGTAGTGCATGAAAATGCGTCATTATATTTTATGGAAAAGCATTGTCGTTGAGAATAACTTCTTTTAAGGACCGAGTACAAATGCACAATGCTTATTCAAAAAATGCATAATGAGTATTCAAAAAATGCATAATTAATAATCGACAATTGCATTATGACTGTAATATAGTATACATTATCTTGAATTAAATGCGTAATGATTTTTCAAAAAATACATAACTTGTTGGTCCCAAGACGGAGACCTTGGTGTAGAGGGGGGGTGAATACACCAAGGTTTAAAAACTTTTCCAAGTTAAAACACTTTTCAGAGAACTGGCTGTGTTCGATCCAGCTGGATGGCAGCTTGATCGACACAGCTGGCTGTGTGTGTGTACGGAATGTGGTGGATTTGGAAAGTCCGTCTGTTGCTTCAAATATATTGCAAAGCTCTGTTTCACTTTTCAGTTAGTCAGTTTATGCAGATTGAAATGTATGCTTATGAGGGTTAGTAACATGCATAAAACAAAGCGATAAATAACAGAGCGTTTTTAACGTGGTTCGGAGTAACCCCTCCTACGTCCACGACCAGATTCACTGGTAATTCACTACCACTTGGTTTCCAAGTACCAAGCAACTTCACAACTCTAACCCGAGCTGTGTTCCAACAGTTTGCGGGCACTGTCAAGCCTACACCTTCGCTCGGCACGAAGAACCTAACCACTCTAATTACACGCTTCGAGCAAGCGTACCTTTACCTAACCTTTCTGGGTTTGGGTTTGGGTATGGTTTTCCAACTATGAACGAGTTCTTACAATGAAGAACAAGGAGTATGATGAACTCGTTCAAACTAGGCTTAAGATATTTATTCTGATCTATTCTGCCTATGACTGAATATGTGAACAACTAATAACACAGCTGCATGGCTGGGTGTTCTTGAAAGATTTGGCTTTGAAGATCGTTGTTCATTTTTCTGTTTTCTTCTATTTCTTCAGTCGTCTTGCCAGCCCCCCCTCTACAATGGTGGAGGAGAGATATATATAGGTGGAGATTCAAACTAGCCGTTGGAAGAGAGCCGTTTGAATCTTACCTACTCTTGTTGACTTCTGGCCTTTACCTACGAAGTAGGTCTGCATCTGCAGAAGCTAGTTCTTCTCTGATCTGATTGCGTCAGATAAGATCTTCTGACATCGGGATCTTGTCTTTGAGAAGGTCTTCGTCTTCGAGCTGCTAAGCGTCTCTGCTGTATCTTCAGCGGCTTGGACTCTGCTGTGTCTTGATTCTGAGCTGTCTTTAGACTTGTGCTGTATCATCAACCTGAGCTGTGTCTTCAACCTGAGCTGTGTCACTGACCTGAGCTGTGTTTTAGACCTGAGCTGTGTCATCGACACAAAGCTGGGTCTTTTACACTGAGCTGGGTCTTTGACACTAAGCTGGGTTTCCATCACTGAGCTGGGTCTTGATACTGCAAGATCTTTGACTCTGCTTGGTCTTGCTCTGCTGAGTCTGCTCTGCTGAGTTCTTTAAGCTGTCTGCTTAGCTGAGTCTTCTGCTGTCTTCAGCTGTCTTCAGCGAATCTACCTGTAAACTAAGAAACTCTATAAGCTCAAACAGGTGAGCTGAAAAACGCTTAGACTTGTCTGATCATCTACTCGGTTGGGGTCAGCTGGGTTTTGGTATCCAATCAAAACTCTATTAATCTTCCCAACAATTTTCCCCTTTTTGATGATGCCAAAACCTAACTGAGAAAAACAATTTACTTCCCCCTTAACAAGAAAACGGGTTTTCAAAAGTTTAAATATACACAGCAGGTAAATTAAATTCAGAGTTCAGTGCCTGGACAAAGAGTTATTGTCATCAGGATGAGCTTGAGAGCAAAAACGAATTTTTCATTAATAAAAGAAGATATTACAATTTTACATTTTACAAAAATTCAAAAGTCAAAAATTCCCAGATGACTGGGTCTTCAACTCTGCTTCCTCTGCTGCTGAGTCTTCAGTCTTTCTTCTTCAAGCTGTTCATCTGTTCTTAACCTGTACCGGTTGAAGATCATCTGTTCCAGCTTCCTATATTCTTCTTCATTACTTACCTTGGAAATTTTTCTCCTGATTGCCCATTTGTTTACTTCTGCGATTACTTGCGATTTGTCAGGGAAATCGGTTCCAAGTATTAGTGGAGGCTGGAGATGATACAGCTGGGGAGCAGAAAATTGGATCTTTGCGGTCTCTGCAGCATTGAAGAATGCTTTCGCAGTCATCCTATCTTGATGGAAGAGCTCATTTAGATGCATCTTGAAAGCAACATCTGGAGGCGTATTTGGGTAGGCTCCCAGATAGTAGTAATCTTCAATGAACTCGAATTTTGTATGTTCCCAGTCGTCGTTTAATTCTTTTGGGATCCATTCATCTATTCTTCTCCAGTTCATTGGCATCTGAGTCTTTTTCTTCGATGCTCTGATGTTTGCTCTTTTCTTCTTCTGCTTCTTTTCCTCAGCATCGAGCAAGATTTCCTTCTTCTTCTGCTGCTCTTAAAGTTCCTCATCTCTTGCTTTTGTTTATTTACAAAGTTGCAGAGCCATTGAGTATCATTTATTTCTTCTGGCTTGGCTCCGCTAGCTTTGGCAAGAGGGATAATAATTTTGCTCCATTTTCCTTTTCGTCCAGTGTTCTTCTCGCTTCCAAATTTCAAGAACAACTTCATCAATCTCGATCGCAAAGACTTGGATTTCATCTTCGCCTGACTTTTCCTTTGCCTGCCCTTGATGTTTTTCTCTTGTCATTTCCTTCCCCCTTATCTTCCTCCTTTTTGGCATTATCAACAAGGGTGGAGGATAGGTTGACAATTGTCTCATTTAGCTGGGCCAGGGCTTTGTCAACATCAGCAATCTTGGGCCGTGTTGTCTGTGACAAGGTTGAGTTGTGCTGTGTTGGTACTTCCAACTTTGAACTGAGTGTCCAGCTCTTTGTAGAGATTGAACAGCTTTTGAATGTCAGTCCTGTTGGAGAGGGTTTGTTGTTGTAGAGCTTGCAGCTGGCTGGATAAGTTGTTGACGCTGCTTTCCAGTGGAGCTTGGAGGTTTGAGATGATCTCAGGGACTCTCTTCTCTAGATGATTTGACTGATCAATTTGTTGAGAAACGAGAGATTGCCTGAGATCTTGACTGGTGCTTTCCTGTAGATACTGGGCAAATCTGTGAACTTCATCAATGGACTGTCCATTGCAATGAACTTGCCATTCTACAGCTGTGATGCGCAGAAGGTTGTCAACATTTGATTTGAGTCTATCCTGGAATAGGATTTCCTCAACTTGTTTGGCGATCTCGTCCTTTATTGCATCAGAAAGCACATTAGGATCCGTCTGGGTCCCGGATTCGACTTGGCTGGGTTTTACTGCCTCGATCTCGACCAGTGAGCGAGCGTCATTGGCGATTGGACTAGGTGGTACAGCTTCTGCGGGCTCAACTATTGCAGAAGTTGGCTGGTTTTCAGTTACCATTGCCTCAGCTGTGTCTCCATGTACAGCTTCCTTGGCAGTCTCAACTGGAACAATCCAGCTGAGAGTGTGGAGGTAGGAGTTGGCTCTCGCGATTACCTTATCAGATGGTGATACTTCATCTTGCTTAGTCTTCTGGATGAGAGTTTGGATTAGCTCGTCTTGATGCAAGAAGGCATCCTGAAGACTTCCAAATCCGAAGATCTCTTGTAGAGCAGCTTCTTCGGCTTTGAGCTTGTTGAAGGAGTAGAGCTCCACAAGTTCCTCATTTGCGTACCAAGTAGTCATCTTGGTAGCAAGGTAAAATTTGAAGTCGCTTACGGCGACTAATGCGGAGGGGAGCGAAACAAGAGACGGGTATTGTTGCAGTGCGCTCTTTACTTCTTGAAGCCTGAGGTCATCGAACCTCATGATGGTGGCAGCACGTGCAACGGCTCTGGGACTGAGGATTTCAACTTCCTCAGAAGTAGTGGGACTTGAAGGTTCAGCTTGGTTTTCATCATCCAGCTGTGAAGGAACATCAGCTGGACGGGGCTCTTTAGGTGAGCTGGGAAGAGAAGATAGTTCAGCTTGGGAGTCAGCTGGCTGTGAAGACGCTTCAGCCAACTGAATGTCTGTCAGCTCTCTTAAAGGAGATGGTTCTTTGGGAGGAGAGATGGGTGCTGAAACTTGGGTGTGTGGAAGCAAGGAGGTTTCAGGTACTGAAGAATTGAAATGGGAATCTGAGATGTGTACCTGAGGATGGGATGGAAAAAGAGATTGTTGAAGAGAAATTCCAGCTGATTTGTAGTTAGCTGGAGTGGGGTGTGAGAATGCTTGAAGAATTTGGCGAAGGGGAATAGCATCCTCTGGGTCTGGGTCAGTAACCACTATTTGTGATTCTTCAGCTTCTCGTGATGTTCTCACGAACTCCCTTCCATTGTCTGAGCTGGAGAAGTATCCCTAAGCTGTCTCCTCAGTAACTGGTCTCCACTCAGTTTTCTTCTTTTGGATAGGGGAGGCTGTGGGAGTGGATTCCGATCCAGCTGTCTCAACAACTGGTTTCTCTGCTGCCTCCTTAGCTGGTTTGATGGCTGCCTTGAATTTCAGCTTCTTCTTGGCAGGTGGAGATCCAGCTGGCTGTGTCTCCTCTGATTGCTTCCTTTTTCTTGCTTGAGAGGGAGAGGCAGTCTGATGCTTTGCCTCTTGCGCCCTCTTCTTCCCTTCGTGGTCGTTTCTTCAACAAGTCAGTGAGCTGACTTGGCTTTTCAAAGAGTATTCTGGACACAGAAAATTCTTCTGTGTTATGCCACTTGATTTTCCTTCCGGTAGAGTAACTTTCTATTATGCACGCTACTTTGGTGCATAGATAGATTGTCTCTTTACAGCTGTACCGGGTGAAGCTGTCATCTTCAAAATGAATCTTTTTAGATTCTTTTTCCAATTTTCCCATGAAGTATGAGAACCAATCCACAGGGTCATTTCTGAGGATGGCTATCATTGGTTTCAGTTTGGGTATGCTGATCTCTCCTTGAGATCCAGCGATATCGAGGATGCATTTCTGGGTGACATCCAGAAGTAATCTGTACTTGGGCTTGAGCAGGAGCTTGGACATGCACGCCCTGTACGGTTCTGGCTTGAACAGCATCTTATCCAGTTCGATCTGGATTTCTTCTCTGGTGTAATTATCTGGGGAGCGGTCCCCAAGAGTCTTCGAGTGTATCGGCTTGTTCAACATCCGGTTGATGTTGATGTCAACGTCCCACGGAGTTGTATGTCCAGTCTTCTCCTTGATTTGTAGAGAGACGTTGGACCGGAGTCGATCATCTCGGTTAGATATCTCTAAGAAGAACTCTGCCACTTCCCGGCGGTTGATGTTCTTCGGTCTTGCAGTCGCCCATTGCAAAAGTCCGGCATTTTCAATGAGATCCAGAACTTCCTGGAACTCCGCGTTCTGGTAGTTCTTGAGAGTCAGACAACTCTCAAAATGAAGTTTTGACATCAAGTTCTCAGTCTGGCTTGCTCCTGGTGTAGTCTTCTTTGGTGCCATGATTTTCTTCTGTAGAAAGAGGTTAGAATGACGAAAATACTCGGGGAGCGTATTAGCAAACAGATAATCAAGAATCTGAGATATGAATTTCAGATAAGTATGAGCGATCATAAATATGGCGAAGATTTGCAAAATTTTGATAAATATATCAATTGCCCATTTTGATTAATGGTTGAGATCTTGGCAATTGTATTGAAGATCTGCGGCTGAGAGAGATTTGCGCAACATCGTCCAATGTGCTCAGTTGTATGACTGGCTGCATCTTCCGTTATGCATCCCGCTGTCTCTATTTCACAGCTGGTCGCAGTCAGCTAGCTGGATTTCTTCATCTTCTTTGCTCCTCGATGGTCCTTCCAGGTTGAACTGATTGATCTTCTTCTAATCTTTCGTCAGAAGTTGTGATGACTTTGGTGGTTGTCTCTCATGGTGTCATATACTCTGAGAATGAGACGCTCCACCTCGTCAATCAGCCTTTCTGTTCTTCTCATCTCCTGGTGGCTTGAGATGATTGCATCGCAGTCCATCCGGTTTGCTGCTGAATTAAATTCATCTCTCCAGTGATCCAAGATACTTTGATATCTTGTTCTTCGTACCCCCAAGTCATGGAGATAATTCATATAACATTCGCATCTCGGACAAATGTCTGGATTCATGATTTCTCAAGAGCTCCTCTGTTGAGAGATTCCTGCACAAGGAAGATTTCACGACAGTATGCAATATAATGATTTTAAAAAAATTGAAGCTTTAAAGGATCTGTTCAGGTGACCACTATCAGCAATGAAATGCTGACTTGACAGATACAGTGATCTTTTGAACCACTGCTCTGATACCAATTGTTGGTCCCAAGACGGATACCTTGGTGTAGACGGGGGGGAGGGGGTGTGAATACACCAAGGTTTAAAAACTTTCCAAGTTAAAACTCTTTTCAGAGAGCTGGCTGTGTTCGATCCAGCTGGATGGCAGCTTGATCGACACAGCTGGCTGTGTGTGTGCGGAATGTGGTGGATTTGGAAAGTCCGTCTGTTGCTTCAAATATATTGCAAAGCTCTGTTTCACTTTTCAGTTAGTCAGTTTATGCAGATTGAAATGTATGCTTATGAGGGTTAGTAACATGCATAAAACAAAGCGATAAATAACAGAGCATTTTTAACGTGGTTCGGAGTAACCCCTCCTACGTCCACGACCAGATTCACTGGTAATTCACCACCACTTGGTTTCCAAGTACCAAGCAACTTCACAACTCTAACCCGAGCTGTGTTCCAACAGTTTGCGGGCACTGTCAAGCCTACACCTTCAGTTTCCGGGTACTGAAGAACCTAACCACTCGAATTACACGCTTCGAGCAAGCGTACCTTTACCTAACCTTTCTGGGTTTGGGTTTGGGTATGGTTTTCCAACTATGAACGATTTCTTACAATGAAGAACAATGAAGTGATCTTTGTGAGTGCTCGAGCAATTCTAACAAAATTCTCAAAATTTTGCTGTTAAATTTGCTCCTAAAGTTTCTCCTTATACTAATTATCTCTCCTATTTTACAAATGTATACAACAGTTCTCCTATTTTCTACTAATTATTCTATAAAAATTGTGGGCTCAACTCAATTTGTGAGATAGAATAGAATTAGAGAGGTATAAATTTAAGAGAAGATTTAGGGAGGAGTAAATATTTTTGTCCTACCCAATTCGATAGACCTGCTAGATGACATTTTTATATTATTTTTTATTATTTTAGCCTAAATTTAGAGTTAATGATGATCTTGAAAGAACTTCTGGAGTTTTGGGAGTGTTCTAATCCCTCTAATCTTATTTTTCTAAATTCTACAAAATTGAACGAAATAGACAAGTGTGCGGGCAGTTTACTCGCACAAATTTTCATTATAAAAATTAAAATTCTAGGAATTGTTAATTAGCCATCATTAGAAAGATAATATAAAAATTACAAACTTTGCAATTTCTTTTAATGAGAATGGTGTTCAATAATTGATATAGAATTTTTCTTTATTAAAAAAAACTATTTATATATTTATCATTAACGTTTACTTTGTAACATTCGAGTTTTTATTGAGAGTGATACTCAATTATTGTAACATCTTGTATTTGATTATTGATATATATATATATATATATATATATATATATATTAATTTAAACGGGTTCAGGTTATAGGTTGCGGCAGGAACATATAGTAAAATAACTTTTTACTCGGTCTTGGAACAAGTTTCGTAAATCGTATAATTTTCTAATTTATACTTAAAACATGTTTTTAAATCTTTTGTTAGTATTTTCTTTCGTAATATTCAAGTTTTAACAAGTATTACTATACGAGTTTGAGACAACAAGCTATGAATTGATTTACAAACATAAATAAAAGGGTTCATGTAATTAGTTGGTATTGCTATACGAGCTTGAGAATGAATGAGTAGTTTAAGACGGGAACAAATAGTAAAATTATTTTTTAATCCGACTTTGTGTCGAGTATAAATTTTAAATTGATTCCATATATTATTATAATTTTTGAGTTTATACTTGAAAATTAACCTTTATTTTTTTGGCAATTATACTATATATTAATAATGTTTATTTTGTAATATTTAAGTTTATAGCGAGTATTACTATGTAGGTTTAAGACGTGAACAAGTTTTAATTTTTTTTTATCCAAAACGGATGCATGTATATAAATAAATGGATTTGTATTATTAGTGGTCATTTCTATACATGTTGTGACGGGAACGAGTAGCATAATTACTTCTTAATCAAGCTTAAGACGGGTTTTGTAAATTATATAATTTTTAAATTTATATTTGAAATTTATTTTTAATATTTTGTTAATGTTTCATTTGTAATATTCCGGGCTTTATCGTGTATTTTACTATGTGAGTTTGAGACGATAATAAGATCTAAAATTATTTTTAATCAGATTTGAAATGGAGAACGAGTGTATATATATATATATATATAAGGATGGGTTAGTATAAAAACAATTCCTCCCCGTGAGAACTTGAGAACATGCTTAAATCTAAATATAGTCATGCTTAAATCAATATATAGTTATGATTAATAAGATTCATGCTTTTTTAGCATAAATAATAATGCCTATAAAAAATCATGCTTAAATCTATATATATTTATGCTTAAAATAATAACAACCATAGATCATACAAAGATCAACGGTTCAGATTGGTTCCTAGTTCCCACACTTGGACTAGTTTCTATGTGATCCAATCCCTATATATATATATATATATATATAAACAGGTATTTATACAATATATTACAAATATTTACTTTGTGATATTTAGGTTTATAGCATATATTACTATACGGGGCATAAGATGTTGACAAGTTGATTTTTTTTAATCGAATATGAACGGGTATGTATATAAGTAAACGAGTTCGGTAAATTAACGGGTACTTATTACTATACGGGTTTCAGAACAAATAGGGTAATTAAATTCATGAAAGAATGCGAACAAAAAGTTCCAATTGCAAGAATGATCATGATCCCTCGGATTTTATTAAATTTTCAATTCGATTTCAGTGGAGACAGTTCTTCTTGACTGTTTGATTTGTTATGATTATAAATAAAAGTTAGAGCCAATATTTTTTCTAATGTAGGATTGTACCTACCGAAACTTGTATTTAGCTATATCAGTTGTACGTTGCAATCTCACGAATCACTAGCCAAAAAGGTCTCAAAATTTTAGTCTATGACGATGAGGGTAAGGCACATGACACAACAACTAACGTGGTTTAAGGTGAAATTTTCAACATATTATGAGGTGATTGCAAAATTAATGATTTAAAAAATTGATTATTATTATTTTTTTAATGGGGTAATGGCCTGTAAATTCCTCAACTTTCAGTAATTTCTGGTTTTGCTCTCCACCTTAATATTCTGCCTGTAAATTCCTCAACTTTCAGCAATTTCTGGTTTTGCTCTCCACCTAAAGATTCTGCCTGTAAATTCCTCAACTTTCAATTGTTTCTGATTTTGCTCCTTGCGATGGGATCCGGCATGAATAGTTTTGGAAATTTATAGACGTGACTTAAATTGATCTATGAGGCACTCTCGTGGCATATATGTAAATTAAAATATATATTTCATTTCATCATCCCCACCCCTCTCTCAGTCTCGTTCTCCCCTGCTTTCTTTCATTCTCGCAGAGATAATTCAACCGAGAAAATACAGATCATGCGCTAGAAGACACCCATAAAATCACAAGAATTTTAAGTCGTACTCACACCCATACAATCTTGAATTCATCAAATCTCCAAATAGCCAGAACAATAATTTTCACATTCATACGAAGGAAAAACACTTACAAATCTAGCAATCTAATCTTGGAGAGTGAGAGAGAGAGAAAGTGGGTGGGTCGATCCGGTTCACCAATCCCGGCGAGGAGTACCAGATCGAAGGCTCCTACACCTGCTAGAACTGCAAGGTGGAAGCAAAATCAGAAACAATTGAAAGTTGAGGAATTTACAGGCAGAATCTTTAGGTGGGAAGCAAAACCAGAAATTGCTAAAAGTTGAGGAATTTACAGGCCATTACCCCATTTTTAAGCATATGTTTAGTTTGATTTCTTTTGGTTTCTTGGAGATAAAAGAAGTTGGGAAAAAATTGAATAAACCCCATCTTTTCACTATTTAATTATTTTTCATTTACATAAGTAATGTGACACTTCTTTTAATTATTTGTCGTCATACTATTACTTTAAATAAATTATTTAATTATATTTTTAAATAATACTCATAAATTATAATATTAAGTGATTTCCCGTCGAGTTTCGACGGGTTACACACTAGTTATAGATATATAATTGCTCATTCCTAAATTTATGGGATTTCATGCTTGTTTTCGTTTTTTTCTTTCGTTTAATTTTTGTGTTTTTATTTTTTTTTTAATTTTGGTATTATTATAGAGTATACCGATTTCTTGTTGAGTTTAAATTGTTTATTTCAAGTACACTTGTCCAATTATTTCATTTTTATTGTTTTCTATCCCCATATTTTCTTTGATATAATGCATTCTTTATTTAAGTACGTGCTCATTTTCAATGATTTTTTTAATATCAACTACGAAGTGAACAATAAAAATCCTTAAGAAGTGCCAGAAAAATTTATCGCATATTATGCACTGACAACAGACTTATGAAAGCAATAAGTTGTTAATGTCGTTAAAGCAATAATATATAATATTGAATAATAAATTAACTAAAAAACAATAACAAAAAGATTAAAAAACAATTAACATTTCGTAAAAAAACAAGTACTACAAAAAACTATTACAAGAAAAATATGATATGCATTAATAAAATAACTAAGAAAAATTAACATTTCGTAAAATAACAAGTACCACAAAAAACTATTAATCTTCCGCATTCTTTATCAGAAAATCTCATCTATTCTTTTTCATATCATCCCAAGAGACCATTGACAAAATGACAACAAATGTAAAACGCACAAATTAACTGTACGTAATATATATGAAGGATTGTTAATGAGTGAAATTGAACATTAGTTTTTCTCCATAAACTGGGAAGATTATTAGGCCTAACAATACAATACAATACAATGCAGCATATTGTATTTTCTTAAAGTTTGGTAAGAATTGTATACAAAATATTAGCATTTGTATATTGACAAACAATAAATAGAATGTAACAAAATGGTTGTTTTGTCATCTCATCTATAATAACCTTACGAACATAAGTGAATACTTAGCAACGTTTAACAGATAGCCCCTAAAACAAAAAGGTAGAATATAGTTGTAGTTAAAAGATGTCAAATATGTGTGAAGGACAAACAATAAAGAAATAAATTGAAATAATACCATTCTATCATGAAAAATACATTCATGAATATGGATTTCCTTGTTATTTCCACCAGTAATAAAAAAAAAATAATAAAAAAAAAAAAAAATTCCAATTACTGGTTATGTTGCACGATTGTGTTCTTCTTAACCACACTTGTTTACTTTGGTTCTCCAATTTTTTACTCTAAAAATTAAAAGAAGTAGATATTTACTTTGATTTATAACCACACTCCCCGCCTCGCTCTCTCTCTTCTCTTCTCTTCTTCTTCTTTCCGACATGCAGTCTCTCTCTTCTCTTCTTCTTCTTTCCGACATTCGTAATCTTCTTTTCCTCTTTCTCCTCTCCCAATTTTGAATGCAGTTGTTCAGTTCGACCAAATTCAACCAATTGCACCGGTTCACCAAATGTCGAAATAATTCTGCCAATTTTTAGGAATTATGATTTTACCTGTGATTATATCCGCCGCAATTGAATCAAATTACAAAAATACCCTTCAAACTGTGTTTTAATTTATAGAGAATATCGATAAGATCAAAGGTGTATTATCTATACTAATACTAAATAAGAGAGTTGTAGTTTTATTAACAAGTTTACCTTTTTTCCTCCGAAACCAATTTAGTAGTTAATAGTGCTAACTATATATTATTTTAGGGTTAATGCATATTATATTATGGTCAATCAATTTTCTATATTTCTATTATCTAAAAGAGGGAGTTGTGGCTATATTAACAAATTTGCTCTTTTCCCCCTCAATCCAATTTAATGGATAATATGTATTGACTATAAGTCATTTTATAGGTAATGAATAATATATGTTGGTTAATTACTATACACCTTCTTTCTTGATTATCTTTTTTTGACTTAAAAAATTGAATTGTTTAATAAAATTGAATGGTTATAGATTTTTCTTATTTAATTGAATTTTTGGGATATGTAATTGAATTTCTACTTTCTATATTTATTATTTATATAACAAATATTCTAATTTAATACAGCACTGTTTTGACTAAGATATGTGATTTTAAAAAGGAAAAAAAAATTAGTGCAATGAATAGTTGCCAAAATAATTTTATTATTTTTATTATTTAGATTCCTAAATATTTTAAAAATATAATAGTGAAAAAAATATTTAAAAGACAGTTAAAAATATATATATTTAGATATGTTTAGAAGTTATAAAAAATGAAGAATTATTAAAAATGCTAAAATTGGTTGAAATAATTATGATGATTGTTCATCTTTAATTCTAATGACATTTTGAAATGGATTTTAATCGAAATTACATTTTCAAATATATAAAAAAAATGGTTGTTTATTGATGTTTAGATCGTTCTCTATCAAAAGTATGAGAAAATTAATAGTAAGTTTTTTAAGTTATAATTGTATCTATAATTATAGTTTCTTTATGTTTACTTATTAAAAGATTTGATATACTAAAATTATAATTTTTTTGTCAGACTATGAAAATCGTATTTCTAATTTCTCGAATGATTCGACAATGAAGAATATTGTGATTTGTTTCATTCCTTTGTTTTAGTAAAAAAAAGTATATATATATATATTAAGTTGTAATATATTTTTAAATACCAAACCATAAAGAAAATAAGTTATATAGCCTCATTTATAAGAGTATAAGTTTTTCATACCAAAATAAGTTAAAAGACTAAAATACCCCTAAATAAAATATTGATATTGACTTATCTCTGTTTTTGACTTTTTTTTTTATTCCGGTCGTCTTTTTTCTGCTGCTTTGTATGAACGATTCAATTTGAAACCACAGTTCATTTAATGTTTTGTAAGAGAGGTTGTTTGCTATCATTAATATCCAACAACAACTACATACTAACATCTCTATTCTATCTAACACAACAAATTCTGAAGAAGAAATACAGATTGAAAAGGACGATTTTTTTAACAAATGGGTCTCCAAAAATGCTTCTAAATATCTCACGATAGTTCGAAAAGAGAAGGAGTTAAAGTTCAAATAGGACCACGTTCGTATTTCTGAGATCATAAAGAAGGTATGCATCTAAATTTGAACTTGCAAAATAAATTTTTTTGGACGAGTTCTTGAAGACACGATTGCCGCACACGATAGTGTCTTGAAGCACACGATGGTCGATTGAATGTATAACATTGGAGAAATTGTTGATGGTAGGTTACACGAATGTATATTTGCATGTATAGAAACATATTTAGAAGCATAATAAGACAAACATATATGAACGATCATGTGAATTAGAATCTAGGGCTTTATCTTGTTCTACCCTCTGTCGTGTGCAAGTTTCGTAGGCACGAAACTTGCACACGATCGTGTGCTACCTTGTGCAGCGATCATGTGCATGACATTGGATGCCGTAAATCGTGTTTCTGATAATTTTTTGGTCTTTTTTTAATTCAGATGTCGTGGCAGCGTGTTTGCATACATCATAGCGGTCGTTGGGAGTGATCGACGTATGTAGATGGGGATTACTTTTTGTCTTCATCGATACAGCCACAGTTAAGCGTGTTAACCTCATGAAACTTATTAGAGAGGATTTAGGCGATCAAAAAGAGACTGAGTACACATTATGGTACTTGACACACATGGCCAATGGCAACAAAGTAAAAGTTTTATTGCGGAGTGATATGGAGTTACATCGATTGCTAATTGAATACAAAGAGGATCCGCATGTATATATTGAGAACGGTGGCTCATCCGCTCCCGAGGTTAATGTGGGTGCTATGAGCTCCGACATAGAGAATGATCACATAAATCATAACATGCCGTCCAAAGATGAGCAGTATGTGGAAGATGACGAAGATGAGGAGGCGTCATCGTCTAAAGACGAAGAGGAAGATCGTCGTAAAGATTTGATGGATTCACTATCTACAGAATTTCTTGCTTGGGTTCGACATCCTGCATAGAGAGATGGAATTTTGGGATATCGAAATTTCTCATCGGACCTTGAGTCTGGAAGCGAACCTGAGCATCATCGTGCAATGAGCAATTAGATCATTCCATTCCCCGACCGTGACAGGGCCGGTACTTTGGGTTGGGTCGAGCAGCCTCCACCAGCACGTGGGAAACTTGTAGTGAGGGCCTTATTTCTGTCGAAGGAAGAGTTGAGGATAACTGTAGGAATGTATCATTTGGAGAACTTTTTGGAGTATACAACTGATCGTTCCGCTGCCAAACGTATGGTGTTCCTCTGCAAGAGTGGTAGACATAATTGCACGTTTAGACTGTGTGTTGTTGATGGAGCAACCATTTGGAGAATTAGTAAGTTGAACATGGATCACACGTGTCACTCGGACTTGAATCGTGTTGTTGCACGATCGGTAACTTCTGAGATTGATGCCTTTTATTTTGCTAAGAGATTGGTCAGCGAGGGAGTGACATTGAGGCCAAAAGAGATGATTGTAGAGATGCGTAGAGAGTACGGCATTGACATGCTTTATAGTTTTGCTCTACGGACGAGAAATATAGCCATAGAGAAGACGTACGGCGACTTTGACATGTCGTATCGGAGGCTCCCATCATATCTGTATTTGTTGTAGCAGTGTAATCCGGGAACGGTTTATGATCTTGAGATGACTGGTGAGGGTTTGTTGTGTCACTTATTTGTTGCACTCGGACAAAGCATTCGAGCATTTGATAGGTATCTTAGGCCGGTGATTGTAGTGGATGGGACCCACCTTATGGGAAGGAACAGAGGAGTGTTATTTGTTGCCGTCACGTTGGACGGGAATGGGCAACTCTTCCCTCATGCAATTGGCCGCGGACCCAAAGAAAATGATGAGACATGGACATATTTTCTATATAACCTGCGCAAATGCTACAATCCTCCAGAAGATTTACTGATTATGAGTGACCAGCATAAGAGCATTCAGAATGTCGTTCAAGCTGTGTATCCGAATGCATTCCATGGGTTGTGCTTTCACGATCTATAGAAAAATCTGACACCCTACGGTAAGAATGTAGCCACAATATTCCAAACTGCAGCATATTGTTATCGTCACGAAGAGTTCGAAGATCTATTCTCAAAGCTGCACGTAGAAAGCCCTAACGGGGCTCACATGAGACTTTATGAAATTGGACCGGAGAGGTGGGCTAGGTCAAAGTGGCTGGTACGACGCTATGGCTTATTGACCTCCAATGCAGCCGAATGCTTGAACTCTCGAATGTTGTGGGATAGGCGTTTACCCGTGTACTCGATGATTGGGATATTTCGCTTAATTTTGGAGAATTGGTTCGATGAGAAGCGGGCAGAAGCTGCATCGAGAGATCATGAGCTGACAGTGAGCACTTTTGATAAACTTTCTTTATCTGTGCAAGCTAGTCTCCGTCTTGAAGCTCGAGGTAATACCACCACACATGTTTATAAAGTCGAAGAGAAAAATATTTCTTATCATGTCGACCTTGAAAACTGGACATGTGCGTGTTGGGAGTTCGATTTGGATATGATTCCATGTCGTCACGTTGTTGCTACTATTAGGTAATTTTGCATTATTAACTCCCATATATCTTAAATTATTATCAATAATTTTGACAGTGTGTGTAATTACCATAATTGCTTATTGTGACATGCGTGCAGGTAACGGTTTGTCTATGTACGATTTTGTAAGTCGTTATTTCAAGCAGGCCAACTTCAGTGAGACGTATAGGGAGCGTATCAATCCAATACCACATCCGGATGAGTGGAATGTGCCGCCAGAGATCTCCTCAATTGTCTGTCTCCCTATGGAGGAGGTTCGTCAAGCCAGTCGTCCAAGGATGAGCCGTGCACGCTCTGCAGTTGAAAATGTGGCGACAAGTAGACGTCCCCAAGTTTGCGGGAGATGCAAGGGAATGGGCCACAATAGAAAATCATGCACAGCACCCATTTCCATAGACAGTATCGATTTGAATATCCCCCTGAAGAAACACAAGAAATGGAGGGATAACTGTTGGGAAAATTAATAAGAGTTTTGATTGGATACCAAAACCCAGCTGACCCCAACCGAGTAGATGATTGCACAAACCTAAGCGTTTTTCATCTCACCTGTTTGAGCTTATAGAGTTTCTTAGTTTACAGGTAGAATCGCTGAAGACAGCAGAAGACACAGCTAAGCAGACAGCTTAAGAACTCAGCAGAGCAAGACCAAGCAGAGTCAAAGATCATGCAGTATCAAGCCCCAGCTCAGTGACGGAAACCCAGCTCAGTGTCAAAGACCCAGCTCAGTGTAAAAGACCCAACTTAGTGTCGATGACACAGCTCAGGTCTAAAACACAGCTCAGGTCAGTGACACAGCTCAGGTTGAAGACACAGCTCATGTTGATGATACAGCACAGGTCTAAGACACAGCTCAGAGTCAAGACACAGTGGAGTCCAAAACGCTGAAGATACAGCAGAGACACTTAGCAGCTCGAAGACGAAGACCTTCTCCAAGACAAGATCCCGATGACAAAAGATCTTGTCTGACACAGTCAAATAAGAGAAGAACTAGCCTCTGCAGATGCAGACCTACTTCGTAGGTAAAGGCCAGAAGTCAACAAGAGTAGGTAAGATTCAAACGGCTCTCTTCCAACGGCTAGTTTAGATCTCCACCTATATATATCTCTCCTCCTCCATTGAAGAAAGGGGACTGGTGAAGAAATAGACGACTGAAGCAATAAAAGAGCAAAACAAAAAAATGAACAACAATCTTCAAAGCCATATCTTTCAAGAACACCCAGCCAGTCAGCTGTGTGCTTAGTTGTTCACACATTCAGTCTTAGGCAGAATAGATCAGAATATAAACATCTTAAGCCTAGATTGAACGAGTACATCATACTCCTTGTTCTTCATTGTAAGAACTCGTTCACAGTTGGAAAACCCATACCCAACCCCAAACCCAAACCCAGAAAGGTTAGGTAAAGGTACGCTTGCTCGAAGCGTGTAATTCGAGTGGATAGGTTCTTCAGTACCCGGAAACTGAAGGCGTAGGCTTGACAGTGCCCGCAAAATGTTGGAACACAGCTCGGGTTAGAGTTGTGAAGTTGCTTGGTACTTGGAAACCAAGTGGTAGTGAGTTACCAGTGAACCTGGTCATGGACGTAGGAGGTATTACTCCGAACCACGTTAAAATTGCTTTGTTCTTTACTGTTCTGTTTTATGCATTTTGCTAACCCCTCATGAGCATTATTTCAAGCTGCATAAACTGACTAACTGAAAAGTGAAACAGAGCTTTGCAATATAATTTGAAGCAACAGACGGACTTTCTAAATCCACCACATTCCGCACATACACACAGCCAGCTGTGTCGATCAAGCTGTCATCCAGCTGGATCGAACACAACCAGCTCTCTGAAAAGAGTTTTAACTTGGAAAAGTTTTTAAACCTTGGTGTATTCACCCCCCTCTACCCCAAGGTATCCGTCTTGGGACCAACAATTGGTATTAGAGCAGTGGTTCAAAAGTTCACTGTATCTGTCAAGTCAGCATTTCATGGCTGATAGTGGTCACTTGAACAGATCCTTCAATGCTTCAAATTTTTTTTTAAATCATTATATTGCATACTGTCGTGAAATCTTCCTTGTGCAGGAATCTCTCAATAGAGGAGCTCTTGAGAAATCATGAATCCAGACATTTGTCCAAGATGCGAATGTTATAGGAATTATCTCCATGACTTGGGGATACGAAGAACAAGATATCAAAGTATCTTGGAGCACTGGAGAGAGGAATTTCACTCAGCAGCAAACCGGATGGATTGTGATGCAATCGTCTCAAGCCACCAGGAGTTGAGAAGTACAGAAAGGCTGATTGACGATTTGGAACGTCTCATACTCAGAATATATGACACCATGAGAGACAACCACCAAAGTCATCACAATATCTGATGAATGCTTAGAAGAATGTCCAAGAGCTACAACCAACAAAATTGATCTGGGGGTCACATGAAGAAGAATCATCCAGCTAGATGAATGAAATAAAACTGACTCCCAAGGCAATAGAGACAGACTTCAGAGCGCAATCAAAAGAAGAAGCTCAATCAGCTCAACCTGGAAGGACCATCAAGGAGCAAAGAAAATGAAGAAACGCAGCTAGCTGACTGGGACCAACTGTGAAATAAAGACAGCTGGATGCATAACGGAAGATGCAGCCAGTCATACAGCTGAGCACAATGGTCTCAAAAAAAGAATAAAGAAGCAGCATATGAATCAGCTGGATTTGGAACAGCTGACTACCTGCTATATAATCTGAGACCTCTTCAAAGAAATGAGCCGATGGTGAGAAAATCCGTTCATTAAAAGGAAGTAGGATGCAGCTGAAGAAAAAGCCACCTACTATCAAATCGAGAGGGAACTCTACATAGCTGGAAAGAATCAGCAAGATCAAGCAGAATACCCAGCATGATGCACTCACCAAGATAGACTCAGCTGGAGTCATCAACTGGAGGGAAAACTGATCCAGCAGAGCAATCAGGATGATCCCCTAACCTGCTGACATCATCGATGAGATTTCTCAACCTCTGAAGAAATCCATTGTTGGGAAAATTCACACAAAAGCACCTTTGCTGAAATCTAAGTCAAGATGGTGTGAATTACGTACTGTTCAATCCGAAGAAAAGAAAAGTTCATCCAACTGAGGGGGAACAAACCCAAATAGATCCCAAAAGCTCATATCAGAAGGATTATCCAGCTAAAAGAAAATAAAGCTCAGCTGGACAACAATCGAAGAGCTAAAGGAAACTCAGCTGAAGAAGCTTCAAGCTAATCACCAAGATACTCAGCTGAGGAGAACCTTCAATCTAGCAGAAGAGAATACAGCAGTGGTATCAACTGACTACAATGATCAGCTGACGGGTTTGCAGATTTTGTTTATTATATTTCTTGTTGTAATATGCTATGTAAGGATAAAATTATTTGAATTTAATTCAAACATCCAAACATTCCTTAAATGGATTATTCTGCAAGCTATCCATCCTTTCGCATTTAATGAAAAGCATGCAGAATACTGTAGCTCGAGAGAACTGAGTCAGAAGTCAGAACGTTTCGACTCCCTCACGCGCGCGTGACCTACACTCAATATTCACACGTCATAAGACGTGTTGCGCAAATCTCTCTCAGCCGCAGATCTTCAATACAATTGCCAAGATCTCAACCATTAATCAAAATGGGCAATTGATATATACATCAAAAATTTGCAAATCTTCGCCATATTTTCTATCGTTTATACTTATCTGAAATTCTTATCTTAGACTATTGATTATTTCTTTTTTGCTAATACGCCCCCCTCAAGTATCATCGATTCTCTAAACCTCTTGCAACAGAAGAAAATAATGGCACCAAAGAAGACGACACCAGGAGCAAGCCAGACTGAGAACTTGATGTCAAAGCTTCATTTTGAGAATTGCCTGACTCTCAAGAACTACCAGAACTCAGAGTTCCAGGAAGTTCTGGATCTCATCGAAAATGCCGGACTTTTGCAGTGGGCGACTGCAAGACCAAAGAACATCTTCCGCCAGGAAGTAGCAGAGTTCTTCTTAGAGATATCTAACCGAGATGATCGACTCCGTTCCAACGTCTCTCTGCAAATCAAGGAGAATATTGGACATACAACTCCGTGGGACGTTGACATCAACATCAACCGGATGTTGAACAAGTTGTTCGGTCTGAAGACTCTTGGGGACCACTCCCCAGATATTTACACCAGAGAAGAAATCCAGATCGAACTGGATAAGATGTTGTTCAAGCCAGAACCGTACAGGGCGAGCATGTCCAAACTCCTACTCAAACCCAAGTACAGGTTACTTCTGGATATCACCCAGAAGTGCATCCTCGGTATCGCTGGATCTCAAGGAGAGATCAGCATACCCAAACTGAAACCAATGATAGCCATCCTCAGAAATGACCCTGTGGATTGGTTCTCATACTTCATGGGAAAATTGGAAAAGGAATCTAAAAAGATTCATTTTGAAGATGACATCTTCACCCGGTACAGCTGTAGAGAGACAATCTATCTATGCACCAAAGTAGCGTGCATAATAGAAAGCTACTCTACCGGAAGGCAAATCAAGTGGCATAACGCAGAAGAATTTTTTGTGTCCAGAATACTGTTCGAGAAGCCAAGTCAGCTCACTGACTTGTTGAAGAAGGCAGCCCCTAAAGAAAGAAGAGGGCGCAAGAGGCAAAGCAGCAGACTGCCTCTCCCACTCAAGCAAGAAAAAGGAAGCAACCAGAGGAGACACAGCCAGCTGGATCTCCGCCTGCCAAGAAGAAGCTGAAATTCAAGGTAGCCAACAAATCAGCTGAGGAGGCAGCAGAGAAACCAGTTGTTGAGCCTCTCCTGTCCAAAAGAAGAAAACTGAGTGGAGACCAGTTACTGAGGAGACAGCTCAGGGATCCTCCTCCAGCTCAGACAATGGAAGGGAGTTCGTGAGAACATCACAAGAAGTTGAAGAACGTCAAATAGTGGTCTCTCTCCCTGACCCAGATGATGCTATTCTCACAACCCACTCCAGCTGACTACAAATCAGCTGGAATTTCTCATCAACAATCTCCTCTTCCAATTCATCCTCAGGTAACCATCTCAGACTTCCCTCCCAATTCTCCATTACCTGAAATCGCCCTACTCTCTCACACCCAAATATCAGCACCCAGCTCTTCCCTCAAAGAACCATCTCTGTTAAGAGAGCTGACAGATATTCAGTTGGCTGAAGCGTCTTCACAGCCAGTTGACTCCCAAGCTGAACTCTCTTCTCTTCCCAGCTCACCTAAAGAGCCCCGTCCAGCTGATGTTCTTTCACAGCTGGATGATGAAAACCAAGCTGAACCTTCAAGTCCCACTACTTCTGAGGAAGTTGAAATCCTCAGTCCCAGAGCCGTTGCACGTGCTGCCACCATCATGAGGTTCGATGACCTTAGGCTTCAAGAAGTAAAGAGCGCACTGCAACAATACCCGTCTCTTGTTTCGCTCCCCGCCGCATTAGTCGCCGTAAGCGACTTCAAATTTTACCTTGCTACCAAGATGACTACTTGGTACGCAAATGAGGAACTTGTGGAGCTCTACTCCTTCAACAAGCTCAAAGCCGAAGAAGCTGCTCTACAGGAGATCTTCGGATTTGGAAGTCTTCAGGATGCCTTCTTGCATCAAGACGAGCTAATCCAAACTCTCATCCAGAAGACTAAGCAAGATGAAGTATCACCATCTGATGAGGTAATCGCGAGAGCCAACTCCTACCTCCACACTCTCAGCTGGATTGTTCCAGTTGAGACTGCCAAGGAAGTAGTACATGCCGACACAGCTGAGGCAATGGTGATTGAAGACGAGCCTACTTCTACTACAGTGGAGCCCGCAGATACTACTCCACATAGTCCAATTGCCAATGACAATCGCTCACTGGTCGAGATCGAGGTAGTCAAACCCAGCCAAGTCGAATCCGAGACCCAAACGGATTCTGATGTCGTGCTTTCTGATGCAATGAAGGAAGAAATAGCCAAACAAGTTGAGGAAATCCTATTCCAAGATAGACTCAAATCAAATATTGACACCCTTCTGCGCATCACAGCTGTAGAATGGCAAGTCCATTGCAACGGACAGACCATTGATGAAGTCCACAGATTTGCCCATAATCTACAAGAAAGCACCAGTCAGAATCTCAAGCAATCTCTCGCTTCTCAACGCATTGATCAGTCAACTCATCTAGAAAAGAGAGTCCCTGAGATCATTTCAAGACTTCAAGCTCCACTGGAAAGCAGCTTCAGCGACTTATCCAGCCAGCTGCAGTCTCTACAACATCAAACGCTCTCCAACAGGACTGACATTCAAAAGTTGTTCAACCTCTACAAAGAGCTGGACACTCAGTTCAAAGCTGGAAATACCAGCACAGCACAGCTCAACCTCGTCACTGCAGACAACACAACCAAGCTTGCTGAAGTTGACAAAGCACTGGCCCAGCTAAGTGAGACAATCGTCAACCTATCCTCCACCATTGTTGATAATGCCAAAAACGGAGAAAGTAAAGAGGAAGGAAGTGACAAGAGAAAAACATCAAGGGCAGGCAAAGGAAAAACTGTAGCTGAAGATGAAATCCAAGTACTGCAGTCTGAGATTGATGAAGTTATTGCTGAGCTGGAAGCAGAAGAACCAGCTGGACGAAGAGGAAAATGGAGCAAAATGATCATCCCTCTTGCCAAAGCTAGCGGAGCCACGACAGAAGAAATGAATGATACTCAATGGCTCTGCAACTTCGTAAATAAACAAAAGCAAGAGATGAGGAACTTTCAAGAGCAGCAGAAGAAGAAGGAAAGCTTGCTCGATGCTGAAGGAAAGAAGCAGAAGAATAAAAGAGCTAACATCAGAGCATCGAAGAAAATGACTCAGATGCCAATGAACTGGAGAAGAATAGATGAATGGATCCCAGAAGAGCTAAACGACGACTGGGAACATACAAAATTCGAGTTCATTGAAGATTACTACTATCTGGGAGCCTACCCAAATACGCCTCCAGATGTTACTTTCAAGATGCATCTAAATGAGCTCTTCCATCAAGATAGGATGATTGCGAAAGCATTCTTCAATGCTGCAGAGACCGCAAAAATCCAATTCTCTGCTCCTCAGCTGTATCATCTCCAGCCTCCACTGATACCTGGAACCGATTTCCCTAACAAATTGCAAATTATCTCAGAAGTAAATAAATGGGCAATCAGGACAAAAATTTCCAAGGTAAGTAATGAAGAAGAATATAGGAAGCTGGAACGGATGATCTTCAACCGGTACAGGTTGAGAACGGATGAACAGCTTGAAGAAGAAAGACTGAAGAATCAGCAGCAGAGGAAGCTCAGTTGAAGACCCAGCCAACTGGGAATTTTTGTCTTTTAAAAGTTTTGTAATTGTGAATTTATAAAATATCCTTTTATTAATGAAATATTCGTTTTTGCTCTCAAGCTCATCCTGATGACAATAACTCTTTGTCCAGGCACTGAACTCTGAATTTGATTTACCTGCTGTGTATGTTTAAACTTTTGAAAACCCGTTTCTTGTTAAGGGGAAAGTAAATTGTTTTTCTCAGTTAGGTTTTGGCATCATCAAAAAGGGGGAAATTGTTGGAAAAATTAATAAGAGTTTTGATTGGATACCAAAACCCAGCTGACCCCAACCGAGTAGATGATTGCACAAACCTAAGCATTTTTCATCTCACCTGTTTGAGCTTATAGAGTTTCTTAGTTTACAGGTAGAATCGCTGAAGACAGCAGAAGACACAGCTAAGCAGACAGCTTAAGAACTCAGCAGAGCAAGACCAAGCAGAGTCAAAGATCCTACAGTATCAAGCCCCAGCTCAGTGACGGAAACCCAGCTCAGTGTCAAAGACCCAGCTCAGTGTAAAAGACCCAACTTAGTGTCGATGACACAGCTCAGGTCTAAAACACAGCTCAGGTCAGTGACACAGCTCAGGTTGAAGACACAGCTCAGGTTGATGATACAGCACAGGTCTAAGACACAGCTCAGAGTCAAGGCACAGTAAAGTCCAAAACGCTGAAGATACAGCAGAGACACTTAGCAGCTCGAAGACGAAGACCTTCTCCAAGACAAGATCCCGATGACAAAAGATCTTGTCTGACGCAGTCAAATAAGAGAAGAACTAGCCTCTGCAGATGCAGACCTACTTCGTAGGTAAAGGCCAGAAGTCAACAAGAGTAGGTAAGATTCAAACGGCTCTCTTCCAACGGCTAGTTTGGATCTCCACCTATATATATCTTTCCTTCTCCGTTGAAGAAAGGGGACTGGTGAAGAAATAGATGACTGAAGCAATAAAAGAGCAAAACAGAAAAATGAACAACAATCTTCAAAGCCATATCTTTCAAGAACACCCAGCCAGACAGCTGTGTGCTTAGTTGTTCACACATTCAGTCTTAGGCAGAATATATCAGAATATAAACATCTTAAGCCTAGATTGAACGAGTTCATCATACTCCTTGTTCTTCATTGTAAGAACTCGTTCACAGTTGGAAAACTCATACCCAAACCCAAACCCAGAAAGGTTAGGTAAAGGTACGCTTGCTCGAAGCGTGTAATTCGAGTGGATAGGTTCTTCAGTACCCGGAAACTGAAGGTGTAGGCTTGACAGTGCCCGCAAACTGTTGGAACACAGCTCGGGTTAGAGTTGTGAAGTTGCTTGGTACTTGGAAACCAAGTGGTAGTGAGTTACCAGTGAACCTGGTCGTGGACGTAGGAGATGTTACTCCGAACCACGTTAAAATTGCTTTGTTCTTTACTGTTCTGTTTTATGCATTTTGCTAACCCCTCATGAGCATTATTTCAAGCTGCATAAACTGACTAACTGAAAAGTAAAACAGAGCTTTGCAATATAATTTGAAGCAACAGACGGACTTTCCAAATCCACCACATTCCGCACACACACACACAGCCAGCTGTGTCTATCAAGCTGCCATCCAGCTGGATCGAACACAACCAGCTCTCTGAAAAGAGTTTTAACTTGGAAAAGTTTTTAAACCTTGGTGTATTCACCCTCCCTCTACACCAAGGTATCCGTCTTCGGACCAACAACAACAATCGAGGCAAAGGTGTTGGCGGAAAAAAAGATGTATCATTTGTCAATCTGAAGATCATGACGTATGTCCCTATCGTCAACAACATATTTGTTAACAATACCTTTTAAATGTTAATTGAGTTTGATTTTTATTCTATGTATCAACAATACCTTTTAAATGTTAATCTTGTTATTTATGAATCTATTCATATATTGTAAAACATTTGAAAAACACAGGACTCGCTGACTCAATCGTGAGCAGCCACCGTGGGGAAGGATATTTCGAAGCCCACGGTGGCTGCACACGATGGATCCATCATGTGCAACCACTGTGGGCTGCGAAAATTCCTTCCCCACGGTGGCTGCACACGATGGGAAGGCAACCGTGTGATGCCACCGTGGGGAAGAAATTTTGGCAGCCCACGATGGCTGCACACGGTCGCCTCCCTATCGTTTGAATCCACCGTGGGCTTAAGAACAGATGATCTATACGTGTTGTTGATAGTAAATTACCAATTTACGTTTAATGCAGTGCCTATTTACCATTATTTGCTAATAATAAACATGTTTGCAAAGTTATTTTGTCAATTAATAAAATATATAACAAATTGCTTAGATATTTTAAATTTCAAAATATATAAGTATAGTAGTTCATAACATCATATACTAATGACATAAGTGACTCATGTACTAATGACGTGGACGAATCGAAATGTATTTATAATTGGATGATGTCTAGTACTGATGTTAATATAGTAATAAGCTATCACAGAACCTTAAATCAGTCATATCGACAACACAAAGAATCAAAATGGTCTTAAATGATTTTGTTCATATGCACAGGATATAGGCCAGCATCGTGGGCACATGATCGTGTGTACGATGGCTGCACACGATCACTGCACACGATCGTGTGCAGCATATGAGATATATTTTCTTCCTGTTCATGCATACAACAACACTTACATAAGGTTAAAATGGCTGCATTAACGTTAAAATAGATAGATATGATTCAATAGATAGTCACAACAACATGTACTCCCATGTAATAAATTCTACTATGTGTCCAATGATAACCAGAAAATCTTAGTGGCTAGTGTATGGCAATATTTTGTCACATATTTTGTATCAATTTCTTTCTCCTGATGTCTTCCTTTAGGTTTTGAAGAGATGAGGCGATCCAGGTACATGCAAGCAAAGGGGCCACAACTGTGACTGTCTATCTGATGGAACTGCTCTCTTGGTGGCATAATCTTGAACGTTATCTCCTCGTCATGCTTTTTCATCCATTGGTTGTTGTGCCAAAATCCACTAAGGGCAAGCACACGAGGCATGAGATGAGTAATGGGTCTCATCTGGTAAAGTCGTTCCATGTCGTTCCTATGGAGGTGTGACATGGAATAGTACAACTCCAAGATCCACCCTACGAGATCAATCCTAATAGTGACCCAATGGTTGGTACCGATACAACAAATGGCAATGACCTGTTGAAAGGCCAAAACAAACAATTAACGTAACATTCTCACATAAAACAGAAATAATTATTTATAAAATACAATAGGAAAATATAAATTTTCATACTTACTTCTTTACAATTGGACCACGGGACTGCATTTGGCGTATCAAGCCCTCTGACCAAGTCATCTATAGGTTTAGGCAATGTCCAACCACGGTACAAGGGCTTCCCATGCACTTTCGTACCAAATGGATCATTCGGATGTAGATGTTCAAACGCACGTAGCATTTGTACCTTCAAAAAAGTCAAACAAAAAATTAAATAAAATTTCCATAAAAAATTAATATATATCGAATTTGTAGCACGTACGTAAAATACTGAACCGACAATAATTGCGCCCACTCTCTCGACACTAGCGAGGTTCTTTCGGATCCTCATACGTGTGGACAACACGTACAAGTCTATCACCTAAGCAATAAAAAGTTAGATAATAATATAAATACTCACATAAATACAATGTAAGTTGTACATTTACCTCTGCAGTGAAGTCTTTTTTGCGGTCCTCTATCAACTTGAATAACTACTGCTTCATGAAGTGCCCAGTCTCTTTCACAATCACGTAACTGTCACGAGGCATATCTCTGAATTGAATGTACTACTGGGCCAATACCTTACTGTCACAGCCCGACTTAGAATGAAGATAACCAAGCCGGTGGGTCCCACGACGTACACAATTTATGATTAACCAAGGAACAAGATAACGACCCAGTTATCCAACAAAAACCATCATACAATAAATCATACTTTCAAGTCAAACCAAAATAGCCGAGAATGGTCAAAAGACAATACCATCTCGTATCAGAGTTTAGCAACGGAAACAAGGTTTATCAAGTCATAGCTTCAACATCACAATAAGACAACAATTACTGAATAAATTCAGAGTGTTGCAGCGGAAAACAACATGACATATCTTTGGTTATATGTATGAAGACATATAACCCTGCTCAACATCAACAAAGTCTCAAGAGGTCAACAACAAAAGTCCGCCCAGCACACTCCATCTTCATCCAAGCCAGCCTGCACATTTTAGAAATAACATGCAGGGCTGAGTACTTTTGTACTCAGTGGACACATGCCAAAATAATTGAAAATTTGCTGCTTAGAGCTATAGATTGACTCTTGCCATAAAGCATAGCACAAGTAACTTAAACAAACATGTGCATGCTCAAATCTTTTCCTTTCATTATAAGTGACTGCGCAGTCAAAATACTTATCATGTATGTACCACATCTACTATAACTTTTGAGTGTTGAGAAGTAGGCCTCCTTCTCAAACACTTGTAATCGTCCCACCATAAAGGAAGGCTCCCGATTACAACATAGTGTACATAAATCTTACATTACGTAGGACCGAATTCGTCTTTCTTTGGTAGATGGTATCATACAAAAACTTCAAAAATTGGCAAGTCAATCACTTTGAAAATCATCACACACATATATATAATCATAATATCACATTCTTTATTTCTTTAGTTCAGAAAGCCCACCTGGACTGAAGCTACTTTATCTATACTTTAACTTCTCGGCTTTTCCCTCACTTTTCAGTCCCGCTCGTTCCTTCATTTAATAATTAAATTTAAACATAAGAGCGAGAAAAATTAAATATTCAAATGAGGGATGCCGCTGCTATTCTTAAAATTTCTCTAATTTATCTCGGCTTTTTCTAGGATTTTTATCTCGGCAATTAGTAACTAAACTTTTCTAATTACTTCCTCTTTCTTACTTGACTTCTTAATCGATAAATAATCGATTATAACTTCAGGATATATTTTAAAACATAAATCCATATACTTCTCATTTAACTTCATAAATAAACATATAATCATATAATTCATCATTAAACTTCATGAATATATATATAAACATGTAATTCAGCATTTAACTTCATAAATGCATATAAGCATATAATTAGTAATTAAACTCATATTAAACCCTTCATCCATCATTTAAACTTATTCTTAAATATATTATCATTCTAAAGAAATTAAACATATCATTTAATCATATAAGTGTTTATTTAAACACTTAAACTCTTATTCTAATTTAATAAGCATATTAAAATGCTTAACTTCTTTATTAACAAATAATCATAACATTATATTAATAAAATATGTCCTTGACATATTTATTTATTAATGACGTATCATTAATACTTAATTCGTCATTAACACATCATTAGCAACTAATGACCATTAACATATATAATTAATAGCTAAAATCATCATTAACATTTAATTGATGATTACTATCTTCATTATCCTTTATTTAACATATATTTAATCTCTATTATTCATATCTTTAACTTAAAAATTATTTTCGACTCGTCAAACGAGCTCCGAAAAATTTCAAATTAATTCCTTATACTTTTTATACTAAATGTGACATAATTTCATAATCACATCATTAAAACAGATTTTCTATACGTATAAACCTCCGACTTCGAAAAATGGCCGGAAAATAGAAAAATCTCAAAACTTTGTATTAAAATTCCGAAAAATTTTACGATACTTAATTTTTATCGTAGAATTCATTTCCATCATTATTTTCTTAATTAAAAATCATATACATGGCCTTTTAATATATATATATTTCGGCCCTTTTTAGAAATTGGAAAATAAATACCCAATTTCATACTAATCAATTTCAAACATCTTAATTTAATTTATAAGCTATATTTATAGCTTAATTACTTAATTTAATTGGATAAAAATTAAAACCCTATTATATATATATTTCGACTTTTATGAAAAATAGGGCACAATTGCTTATTTTTATCCATTTCAAATTACAACATGTTTAATTAATATTCTAGAGATTAATTATAATCTCAATTGATCAATTTAAGCTCTAAATAATTATTTTTAATTTATTTTTAATTGCTGAAAATTTCTAGAATTATGAAATTGAGCTCCAAAAATTCTAACAAAATTCCCACATATTTTAAATAAATACCATGAGCTCAAATATATCATTACTTCATCAAATTATGCTTTGAATTAAAAACCCCTAATTTTAAGCAAACTTTAATTTTCCAACTTCATTCATATGAGCTTCAAAATTCTCATAAATTCATTATAACCTTATTTCATCATTCTAAATCCAAATTCATCATCAATTTCATCATAAAAAATCATCATCAAAATTTCCCAATTTATAACCCTAATATTTCGAAATTAATTAACATTAGGGCAAGGGAAATTCTAACTCATTAAAACCATATATCATCATGCTCAATAACATCAATTAAGCATACATTGATTATTTTCTTCTCAATTCAATTATCTAACATGCTCATAGGCATCATATGAGCTCATATAAATCATCAAATTGATCATAGAAGATCACATTCTAAAAGTCATAATTTTGGCCTAGGTTTCGGCCATTTCAAGAAAATAGAATAAAATAATTATTCTTGCTCAATTAAATAGTTTATCATGCTTATAATCACCATAGAAGCTCACTCAATCCATCACTTTAATCATAGGATCAAGGAATAAATTTTCTAATTTATTTCCATATTTTTTGAAAAATTGGAAATTAGGGCTAGGATTAATTTCTCAATAATTTAATGATAAAATTGTAATCTAAATCACTTATTTAGCATCATACTTAAAGATCAAATCCATCCTCTAACATATACTAAATTTTCAAGATTTTTGGAGATGAAGGGGATGGTGTGTTCTTGCTTAATCTTAAGTCATATGCTTAACTAATAAGAGATCTCACCTTTTGAGATGATTTTAGTACTACTTTCTTTGATCACTTGAGCTTGATTCTTCCTTCTTTAATGGAGATTTGAGTGTGTGTATAAGTGTGTGTGAGTGTGTGTGCTGCGTGAGTGTGGCGAGAGAGAGGTGAGAGAGTGATGAAGATATAATTACTAACACACTAACCATATACATTGAATTTAATTAAATACATTGCATCTAATTACTTGGAGGCTACTCACCTTGACTAAGCATCCAACATAAGTAATTATGATGTTGGATAAGGTGAGTATATGTGTGTTATACGTATGTGTTTTAGAGAGGAGAGAGATGAGTGATGTAAATACATGCTAACACACTTAGCACATTCATTGAACTTAATTAAATATTAGGAGATAAGATCTTGATTTAGATCTTATGTATCTTATCAAATCTAAATTAAGATATTTTGATTTAATTTTATTGCTATCAAATCTTAGCAAATATTCCCTTAGATATTATGGGAATAAATTGAAAAAAAATTAAATTAAAGCTTATAAGATAAGCTTCATCTAAAATATCAAGCATAGTCCCTTAGTTTAACTAATTAATTAATCATCAAATAAATAATCATGGAGACTTTAATTAAAAAGCTCTCGATCAATAAAAATTTATTAGGGTTTCTCAAACCCTAATATAAGCTTCCTCTGAAAATTTCCGGAAATAAAATCCGAAAATTAATTAAATTGCCGGAGAAAAATTCATAAATTCTTAGAAAATTAAATACTTCAAAAATGGCACATATTTCTCATATAATGCTCATATAATAGCACATAATCATAAACACCTTTAATATTTCGTTTCGGATTCACCGAAACGAAAATAAAACTTAAATCATCAATATTCGGCAAGTTAAGGCTGCCGAAAATTTTTAATTTCCAGAACTTATTTTCTTCTAAGTTCTCGCATTTTAAATTATTCTAAATAATTATCTTAATTACATACTAAGATTAGTTATGAAAAAGCGGGGTATTACACTTACTGTCTCCAGGTCTCTGTCCGACGAAAGGCTCTCGAAGAGCAGCAGACGGTCTACTCCTGCGCGGTTAAAGACTCTTCTCACCAACTGAAACTGGCACTGAACTCTCACCAGCCTCACCAGGTTCCTCATCCATCTCGTATTTCTCTATTTTTTAGTACGGCTGCTCGTGGGGAATATTAAACATCAGCTGCTGGTACTCAAACTGAGCAGTACTACTCTGTCCGGGAAACAACAGCTGCTGGTACTGAATCTAAGCAGTACTACTCTCATCGGGAAACAACGGCTGCTCGTACTGAAACTGAGTCAAAGGGAACTGGTAGGGTACAATCGCCTGCTCGTACTGGCCAGGAAACATCGGCTGCTCAAACGGTGAATGCTGGTGGGGAATATTTTCAAACGTTTGCTCTAGCTGCTAAAATTGTTGTTCAATCGGTTGATACTACTGCTCAACCGGCTCTGGTTCTTGGTTGTGGTGACTCTGAGAAGGACGTGCACCAGAATGATGATTGTGGTGACTCTGCGTAGGACGTAAAGCAGACCGGTGATTGTGGTGACTCTGGGCAGCGGAGTGGTGACTGTGGGAAGCAGCAGCTGCAGAGTGACGAGATGGGTCAGGGATCCTCCTCTGACCGCTACTAACTGAGGCAGAGTGGCGGTGTGGCTCGGGCATTCTTCCATGGCTAGCAGCAGAGTGATGTGGAGGACTTCCAGATCGCCTAGGCCTAGGACCGAAGAAATCAACGATCTGAGAAAAAACACTGCGAGAAACTCAAGAAATGAAGCCGGTGTCAGACTCGTCGTGCAGGATTGCCTTTAGTCGGCAATCATAGTAGTCATCCCTGTCACGCCCCGACCCCCCGGCCTATGCGGATGGCCGGGTCACGACGCCGACAGGATAACATTCAACTACGTACACAAGGTGAAATAAAAACATGCAATGGATAACATAAATAATTTGCTAAGTTTTCAAAATAAAGTTCGGGAGTTTATCAAACCAAAACGATAGATACACCCGTAGTATGAGGACTTCGGGCCTCGCATTGCAGAAGTATCAAAAGAGTTGTCACCGACCACCCGCGATCGGGTAATCGGCAAAAAGAGAATAAATAGTACAGTTTGTCCGGGGAGTTAAGGAATTACATATTTCAAATATGGGATAACCGTAGTGCAAACAACAAAATAAAGATGACGACAATAAAAGTCATCACCCAGACCCCATCGGATACCATCACTCCCGCCTTCAGCTCGTCGCTCATCATGCATTAAGAAAAATAATGCTGGGGACTGAGTACAAAAGACACTCAATGGATTTCTTGTCCCTTAATAACATTTGATTCAAAAATAGATATAACATGCTCATTTTATATAAAGGGTTTTTGATAAATAAAATAAAAACATATAACCGAGCTGAAGCTCACATTTTAAGTGCTGCAGCGATGAAAACTCATACCCTTGTGTTACTATCCCGGAACAATTAGTGGGGAGCCACTCCACTCAATTGAACCGTCCTTTACTGAGATAAGGGGATAACGTCTTTCAGTTTCTCCCAAGTCCAGTTTACCGTGTACACTATCTTGGCTTGATCGGAGCTCAAGGCCGAGCGTAATATAAGTGGCAAATTCCTGCCGAGAGAAACGGGAATATCGATTCTCGAGTAACCACAAGTTATGGAGATAAAACATTTAGCATGCATATCAATTTAAAAACGTTTAAGTTTAAAACTCGAAAAGTTACCTCGTGGTAATCTAACCCACACTTGAAATCATGAAACCCACCTTTCACTTCTTGAGAGATAAGTTTGTTCCTTGAGTACTATTGCCGACGTCTTCTACAAAACGGTCTAACAATCTTAGGTTTCTAATCAAGAAAGAAATATTAACGTCGTTTACAAAAATGCACTAGGTCTACCTATTTCTGATTTATTTAAAACTTGAGAGAAAACATAACGAGGGTCTTCGTATTTTTATTTCATAAATATGGATCGAGAGTCCATAATATATATATTTTGTTTGAAAAATTAATGCCATGACATGTAATGCACATAAGAATTTCACATAGTTTAAATATGCATTTCATCGAACAATCATGCCCAATTAACCATTTTAAAAATCATATATTCTTGTAAAAATGGTTAAAATAATTAGTAAACTCACATTCATATTTATATATAATTAGCACATATGCTTACATGTACTTAAAATATATATATTGATCATACAAGTCATTTTACATACTAAGATCCACTAAATCTCGCAAAAATGGGAATTAATTCTCATAAACTTCACTGAGACATTTTTACTGACACCTTCTGTGCATTAAAGTACTTTCAAGTAACCATGTTTGACGTGCAGTAACAGACTGATCAAAGAACATATATAAGCATGCTTTATCATTCCAGGGAAGTTTTTCAGAAAATAAGTTCGTCTCGTAAAAAGCACAATAATTCGACCACTCAACCAAAACGAGATTTTCTTATCATTCCAGAAACATAGAGATGTCTACTTTCGTGTCCAAAAAGTTGTTTATGAAAATAATCGATATTAAGGGCTGTATAAGCAAATCACCACAGTCTATACAGAATGACAGATTTTCAAACACTATTTTCCTTAAGTTCATGAAGGCATCTTTTTATTCGAAAAATAATTCACAAACCTTTACCTAAATTTCTAGGTACACAGCAGGTTCGTATATAAAAATATATAGATTCATTCAGTTTCAAATTCTATGGCCTTAGGATTTAAATCGAAGAACACAAACACAATTTCATAGCAAAGCTGTCCAAGTCCTAACACATGCTCTTTCACTCATTTTCGTTTCAAAACTTCATAGATTTATTTCACCATCTTAACATGCTTCTAGGAAAGAAAAATACATTCATATAACAAATAGAATAGTCTGAGCATGATACCTAGCCTCTTTCTCTCTTCTCTACAACTCTTCGCACTCTCCTATCTTTTTCTCACGACCTCGCTGCTGCTCCCAGCTCCTCCTTCGCGAGCTCCGACGCCGGCCACGATGACGGCGGCAACAAGGTAGGAAATGAGGGGGGAAATGATGGCTGAATGTGGTGCTATGTGGAGAGAAAAAGAAAGGGACTTTGTGAGCGTGTGTGTGTGTTTGAAATCTGATGATAGTGAAAAAGTGAGGGAGGTGGTGGGTTTGTGCTGCTGCAGGTGTATAAGAAGAGGACGAGAGAGAGTATTGTCTCATTTTTCTTCCAAAATGATTACAAAGCAACGAAAATGAGAGGGGGAAATGGTGGTGGCAGGAATAGGCTAGGAAAGTAGGGAATTATTATTGCTCTTTCTCAAATATAACGAAAGGAAGCAGACTTCTTTTCCTTTCTCCCAAAACCAGCTGTCCTATTTCCTCTCTTTCCCTCATAAATTGCTGATTTAAAAGCTAGACAAGTCATCCCTCTTAATGCCCTTGTCTTGTAGTGTGGTGTCTTGTTCACACACATAATAGATGTATACATATATATAACACACGCACACATCACATATATAAATATATTCATATACACTTCTGCACACACACATATATATGTAATAATATATTATATATTTATCTCTTAATTTTCTTAAATAATTTGTGACGCGTCGTTCCTTAGTCGAATCGTATTTTTGATCGAGTATTATAATATGAATAAATATTTCGATTCTAACGAGCCAAATATTGAATATTGAATCATAGATGGAATTTCCTAAGAGTTAAAAGATAAATAAACAAAATAAATCACATTATCACAATTATATTTCAAGCACATAAGATTAAGTATTTCTAATTAATCTAAAACACATAACCACATAAAGAATTAAATTTGCGCAATTATATCACGCCATATAGCATAATCAATAAATATGAAATTATACAATGCATGAAGAAAATGAATTTTTAAATTCCTTTGATTTCATTTTTCTAGAAATAAATCTCTTTTCAACAAAAAGAAAAATTTCACCTTCAATTCTAAAAATTTAAATTTCTTTTCTTAAATCAAAATCCGGGAAATAGGGACCTAAGGTAACTTATTCTAAAGTTTGTAAATTCAAATGACGAAAATTCGGGCTCTCACATCCTACCTTCCTTATAAAAATTTCGTCCTCGAAATTACGTACCTCTAACGGGCAAGTCTGGATATAATTCTTTCATTTTGGACTCTAGCTCCCAATTGGCCTCCTCTTGTTCGTGGCGCATCCACTGAACTTTAACTAGGGGAATTTGCTTATTTTTAAGCACTTGAATTTTTCTATCGAGTATACACTCGGGGCCTTCTTCATAACTTAGGTCTTGACTGAGAACTAGATCGTCGTGATGGATTATGTGTTTTGGATCAAACACATACTTTCGAAGTTGCGAGACATGGAAAACATCATGAACATTATTGAGACTTGGCGGCAAGGCTAATTTGTAAGCGACTGGGCCAATTCTTTCTAGGATCTCGAACGGTCCTATAAATCGAGGGCGCAACTTTTCCTTTTTGCTAAAACGTATCACCCATTTTGAGGGCGAAACCTTAAGAAAAACCTTGACTCCAACTTGGAAACTTAGTTCAGTCCGGCGCTCATCAGCGTAGGACTTCTGTCGATCTTGAGCCTCCTTAATCCGTTGGCGGATTCGTTCTATGGTGTCGATCATTTCTTGTACCATTGATGGGCCTAGCATCTTCCTTTCACCAACATCATCCCAGTGTAGCGGTGACCTACACCTACGTCCATAAAGAGCTTCATATGGTGCCATTCCGATGGTTGCTTGATAACTATTATTGTAAACGAACTCGATTAGTGGTATATATTTCCCCATTGTCCTCCCTGAACTAGAGTCACGGTTCTCAACATATCCTGTAGAACATGAATGGTTCGTTCGGACTGTCCATCGGTCTGAGGGTGGTAAGCAGTGCTAAACTTAAGACGTGTTCCCATAGCATCTTGCAAGCTGGTCCAGAATCTAGAGGTGAATCTAGAGTCTCTATCGAATATGATCGCAACAGGTACACCGTGTAATCGCACTATCTCCTTAACGTATAGTCTCGCAAGCTTATCTAAGCTCCAGGTCATTTGTACTGGTAAAAAGTGCGCGGACTTGGTCAATCGATCAACAATGACCCATATTATCGTGTTTCCGTGATTTGACCTAGGCAAACTCACTACGAAATCCATGGTGACGCTCTCCCACTTCCACTGAGGTATCTCTAGAGGTTGCAGAGTTCCATAGGGTCGCTGATAAAGTGCCTTCACTTGTTGACAAGTTAAGCATCTCTCTACGTAAGTGGCGATGTCTTTCTTCAATCCTTCCCGCCAGAAACTTTGCTTCAAGTCCTGGTACATTTTTGTTCCTCCTGGATGAGCTGTCTAGGAAGTGTCGTGAGTCTTGCTCATTATTTCTTCTCTTAGGCCTTCATCATCCAGAACACATATCCTACCTTTGAATAAAAGGGCATTGTCTGCTGCCTCCCTGAATTCTCCTTGGCTATTCATCCTAGATTTAAGTCGCATCTTTTCTAAGAATTTGCATTTACGTTGGGCACTTACTATCCTCTTTCAGAGATCCGGCCATGCCATAACGGCGGCAATACGCCCTTGTATCGTCTCTGGATGATATACCTCCTAGATTCTTAGTCGTTGGAACTCTAGAATGAGCTCCTTCTCTTCCGTAAGTAGATAGCGTAGTTTTGCTTGGGGTTTATGACTTAAAGCGTCTGCTACAACGTTGGCTTTTCCTGGGTGATAGCTGATTGTTATGTCATAGTCTTTAACTAACTCGAGCCATCTTCGTTGTCTCATATTCAACTCTTTTTGCATGAAGAAATACTTCAGGCTTTTGTGATCGATAAATGTCTCACACTTGGCTCCATAAAGATAATGTCGCCATATCTTCAGCGCGTGAACGATGGCTGCTATCTCTAGATCATGTATGGGATAATTTAACTCGTTGGGTCGCAACTAACGTGATGCGTACGCCACGACCTTGCGTCCTTGCATTAGCACACATCCTAATCCTTGCATAGAAGGATCGGTATAGACGATATAACCTTTATTTCCTTCTGATACAGCAAGTACCGGTGCAGTGGTGAGTTTCTTCTTTAGTTCCTGGAAACTGGCCTCACACTCAGGAGTCCATGTGAAAGCAACTCATTTCTTAAGCAATTGTGTCATTGGCTTGGCGATTTTGGAGAATCCCTCAATGAATCGTCTATAATATCCGGCCATTCCGAGAAAGCTTCGAATTTCCGTAACTGTAGTCGGGGCTTTCCAGTTGTTCACTACCTCGACCTTTGCAGGGTCTACTTTTATTCTATCGGCCGAAACTACGTGGCCTAGGAACATCACTTGGCTAAACCAAAATTCACACTTGCTGAATTTGGCATAGAGTTGTTCTGATCTCAGGGTCTCTAGTACTTTTCTCTAATGTTCTTCGTGCTTCTTTCTATCCTTCGAGTAGATGAGAATATCATCTATGAATACCAAGACAAAATTGTCTAGGTACGGATGAAAAACCCTATTCATCAAATCTATGAATATGGCCGGTGCGTTGGTTAAACCAAACGGCATTACTATAAACTCATAGTGGCCATATCTAGTCCGAAAGGTAGTTTTAGAAATATCTCCTTCTCGAATATTCAATTGATGGTATCCTGATCGTAGATCGATCTTGGAGAAAATAGTGGCTCCTTTCAATTGGTAGAACAAATCATCGATTCTTGGCAACGGGTAACGGTTCTTAATTGTCAACTTGTTCAACTCTCTATAGTCGATGTACATACGAAGTGATCCATCTTTCTTCTTCACAAAAAGAACTGGGGTTCCCCAAGTTGAAACACTAGGTCGAATGAATCCAAGATTAAGAAGTTCTTACAACTGTACCTTTAACTCTTGGAGTTCTTTTGGCGCCATTCGGTACGGTACCTTTGATATCGGTGCTGCTCCCGGTTCTAGATCGATTGTAAATTTTACTTGTCTAATTGACGGTAGACCTGGCAGCTCTTCTGGAAATACATCTGGGTACTCACAGACTATAGGTATTTCCTCAATTGTGGTCTTCACTTCTTGGTCTCCTTTTAAACTAACCAAGAAAGCTTGGCAGTTTCCTTTCATGAGCAGCTTCATAGTCTTCATCGCAGAAATAACAGGTATTCGACGACCGTATCCTACTTTTGCTCCGTAGAATTTTGTCTCTTCCTTGCCGGGAGGTTGAAAAGAAATCTCTCTATCCTGACAGCGAATCGTCGCACTATTGGCTGAAAGCCAATTCATTCCTAAGATAAGATCGAAATCGTGCATCGGAATAACGTGGAAATCGGCCTTATGTTTAATGCCCTCTAAGTCTAGTTCTACGTCTAGACACATATCCCTAGACTTCATGACTTCGCCTGACGGGAGTAACACAAATAAAGTTCTATTGGTTCATACTGGAAGTAAGTCTAACCCAAGGCACACTTCCCAAGATATAAACGAATGCGATGCTCCAGTATCAAATAAGGTTTTCCTGAAACTTGGATCATACCTGCAAGATTTCCAGGTTTTTGAGCAGCCTCCTGCTGATTCATCGCGTAGGCTCTAGCTCCTTGGGTTGGCCTTTGTCCAGGGTTGTTTCTATGGTTGTCTCCCTGATTCTGGTCTTGTCTCGGAGGGCCTCCTTGATTCTGGTTTTGCCTTGGAGGGCCTCCTTGATTCTGAGGACAATTCTTTTTGAAGTGGCCTGGTTGCCCACATTGGTAGCATACATTAGTCCCCATCTTGCATTGTCCCGGATGCTGTTTCTTGCACTGAGGGCAAGGCGGTTTAGGTGGCGGTGGTAATGCCTTAAATCCAGTTTGAGGTTTCTGAGGTCCAATCTGGTTGGGCCCTTGCCATGGCTTCTTGCCCTTGTTGTTGTTCTGGTTATAGTTGTGTTGTCCGGGATTTCTCTCATCCCACTTTCTCTTCTGATCAAAGACTTGCGGAGTAGTCTTCTTATTTTACTTAGGCAAGACTACCTCCATGCTTAGTGCTCGACTGAGTACTTCAGGGTAAGTTAGCGGTCCATGACTAGCTAGGGGAAGTCCAATCTCAGGCTTCAACCCTTGTCTGAACCTATCAGACCTCTTCTCATCAGTGTCCACTAGATGTAATATGTAGCGTGACAGTTGGTTAAAAACTCGATCGTACTCTGTCACAGTCCGTGCTCCTTGTTTTATATTCCAGAATTCAGTTTCTTTCTTTTTACGGTAAATCATCAGGACATACTTCTCGAAGAACTTATCCTTGAATTCAGTCCATGTAAGGGCTCCTAGAGTCTCTGGGGCCATTGCATTTCGTTCTGCTTCCCACCAATGGTCAACCTCTTCAGTAAGCTGGTATATGGCACAGATTGCTCGCTCTCTTGGGGTACACTCCATGAAGTCAAAGATTCGCTCCAGGCTGCGAATCCATTTCTCGGCTTCCGGAGGTTCTCCTAGCCCTCCAAAAGTAGGCGGGTTTTGCTTCCTAAATCGCGTCTCAATTCTTTGCTAAAGGGGCGGGGTGTGGTAGTGCGTTATCGTTTGGTTTGGGGCTACTTTCAATATGATCGTCATTTCTTTCTCCACGACCACGTCCACGTCCTCGTCCTCAGCCTTGACCTTGTCTTTCCTCTTGCCTTTCCTCTCATCATTCATCTCGTTGTTCTTCTTCTTTTCCCGACATTCTGTGAATTAGGGTTTTTAGGTTACGCTTCGAATGAATCCTTACTCTAGATATTTTTATTTATTTTTTGACAAGGGGAAAAGAAACACATGAGAATAAAGGTATTTACGCGCATAAATATGACTTAAAAATAAATAAACGAGTCGCATATAACATAAATATTACTGCCCTAAACCGGGTTCTTACGTGATCGATAATCGCTTGCCTCTAAGAGGACTTTCAAAACCCAAAATTGCCTCCTAAGAGGACTTAAGTATCGTAGCACCATAATGTCATAACATCACCATCATAACAACAAAAGATGGGATCATAATAGCAAAATATGAAATAAACAATACACAAAAGTAGTCAACGACTTAGAAGTAAACAGACTACATTACTGGCGGTGGCTCTTAACCTCATTCTCACCGTCCTCCTCTGGCTCGGACTCGATCGTCTCCCAATCAGTCACTAGGTACAAGCTACCATCCTGTCCGGTGCCGGCTTTGGTGGTACCTCTCGTAAAATTTCACTGACCTTCCTCTTCCGCAAGGAGTCGAGGAAAACAACTCTCTCCTTTGTAGTGTCCTCCGTAAAAAACTAACGAGGTGGTGACGGGCTCGGGGAGTAGTTCGGTGACGGTGAACGTGGTGAGTACTCTAGTGATGGTAAACAAGCTCTATCGGTCGGGTATTGAGAGGTACTTGCCTCGTGGTCGTACTGGCTGGGATGGATAGGTGAGTCACTCGGTGAGTAATCCGAGTCGAAGTCATCATCTTCCATCACTGGCTCTTTGGCTCGAAGACTGTCCTCAGCAGTGGTAGGTCGGGTCGGTGGCACTATACGCTCTCTTGGAGGAGAACGGATCACCACAGGAGGTAGGGGCTGTCGTGCCACAGGTGGTGGTGGTGGTCGCTCGTGAGGCTGGGGATAAGGAGGTGTCGTCTCGTCCAAAGCCCACCGGGTTTGGATAGCCAAGACAAGGCATTGATGGTTTGTCGTCCGTAGGTAGCGCTCTCTCTCAACTGTGATGGACTGAAGATGCCTCCAAGCCCAAGCTTCCCATCCAAGGGGTAGCTGCTCCACAAGCCTCATCGCTGCCTCGTACTACGTATTTGCTTCCGCGCCGTAAACACAGTCCTTGCCATCTACAAGAAAAGGGACAAAAAGTTCTATCAGTACCATATCTTATAGTGATAATCTTAAAGTTATAAATAAAAACAACTAAGTTCGGTTCTACGGGTTGAGGTTCGGATTTCCGACCTAAAGCGATTTCTTCAAAATCGACTCCTAACGACATAAGTCAACTAGGAGTTATTTATCCCGTACTTAGCAGTCCACCTAGGGTATTTCGTCCCTAATTCATGACTGTAAACCGAGCAATCGAGGGCAACTACCCTCCTTTGATTAAACATACATCAGCATACTTTAAGACATAAATCATAAAGTACATCCATCATATGAGATTTAAACACATCTATTTTACATCATAAAAAAAGGGCATTCAATATTTTCATGTAAAAATAATAATGCTTTTTATAAATCATACATTTACTTTGAGTCGACACGGAGCGGAGTGATGAGGTATCCGATATCATTACTACTTGACTTACGATTCAAGTAGCGGTTATTTAAAATTTGACTTAGAAGAAAAAGTTTTTGATTCAAGAAATAATAGGAGAATTATTTCGAAATATTTGGAAGAAGGTTTCGATTCAAGGAAAACTTAGCAATGAAAAGAATTTTCTATTTAAAGAAAAGGTCTTAGTAGTTTAGAGCCAAACCTATGCTCTGATACCATCCTGTCGCGCCCCGACCCCCGGGCCTATGCGGATGGCAGAGTCGCGACGCCGACGGGATGACATTCAACTACGTACACAAGGTGATATAAAAACATGCAATGGATAACATAAATAATTTGCTAAGATTTCAAAATAAAGATTGGGAGTTCATCAAACCAAAACGATAGATAGGCTTGTAGTATGAGGACTTCGGGCCTCGCGTTGCGGAAGCATCAAAAGAGTTGTCACCGACCACCCGCGATCGGGTAATCGGCGAAAAGAGAATAAATAGTACAGTTTGTTCGGGGAGTTAAGAAATTACATATTTCAAATATGGGATAATCGTAGTTCAAACAACAAAATAAAGATGACGACAATAAAAGTCGTCACCCAGACCCCATCGGATACCATCACTCCCGCCTCCAGCTCGTCACTCATCTGCATTAAGGAAAACAATGCAGGGGGCTGAGTACAAAAAGCACTCAATGGATTTCTTGCCCCTTAAAAATATTTGATTCAAAACTAGATATAGCATGCTCATTTTTTATAAAGGGTTTTTGATAAATAAAATAATTCCCTTTTATGTAGTTAAAAACATATAACCGAGCCGAAGCTCACATTTTAAGTGTTAAAGCGATGAAAACTCATATCCTTGTGTTACTATTCCGGAACAATTAGTGGGAAGCCACTCCCACTCAATTGATCCGTCCTTTACTGAGACAAGGGGATAACGTCTTTCAGTTCCTCCCAAGTCCAGTTTACCATGTACACTATCTTGGCTTGATCGGAGCTTAAGGCCGATCGTAATATAAGTGGCAAATTCCTGCCGAGAGAAACGGAAATACCGATTCTCGAGTAACCACAAGTTATGGAGATAAAACATTTAGCATGCATATCAATTTAAAAGCATTTGAGTTTAAAACCCGAAAAGTTACCTTGTGGTAATCTAACCCACACTTGAAATCATGAAACCCACCTTTCACTTCTTGAGAGATAAGCTCGTTCCTTGAGTACTATTGTCGACGTCTCCTACAAGACGGTCTAACAATCTTAGGTTTCTAATCAAGAGAGAAATATTAACGTTATTTATAACAACGCACTAGGTCTACCTATTTCCGGTTTATTTAAAACTTTAGAGAAAACATAACGAGGGTCTTCATATTTTCATTTCTTAAATATGGATTGAGAGTCCATAATATACATATTTTGTTTGAAAAATTAATGCCATGACATGTAATGCACATAAGAATTTCACATAGTTTAAATATGCATTTCATCGAACAATCATGCCCAATTAACCATTTTAAAAGTCATATATTCTTGTAAAAATGGTTAAAATAATTAGTAAACTTACATTCATATTTATATATAATTAGCACATATGCTTACATGTACTTAAAATATATATATTGATCATACAAGTCATTTTACATACTAAGATTCATAAAATCTCGCAGAAATGGGAATTAATTCTCATAAACTTCACTGAGGCATTTTTACAGACGTCTTCTGTGCATTAAAGTACTTTCAAGTAACCATGTTTGACGTGCAGTAACAGACTGATCAAAGAACATATATAAGCATGCTTTATCATTCCAGGGAAGTTTTTCAGAAAATAAATTAGTCTCGTAAAAATCACTATAATTCGACCACTCAACCAAAACGAGATTTTCTTATCATTCCGTAAACATAGAGATGTCTACTTTCGTGTCCAAAAAGCCGTTTATGAAAATAATCGATTGAGGGCTGTATAAGCAAATCACCACAGTCTATACAGAATGACAGATTTTCAGAAACTATTTTCCTTAAGTTCATGAAGGCATCTTTTTATTCGAAGAATAATTCACAAACCTTTACCTAAATTTCTAGGTACACAGCAGGTTCGTATATAAAAATATATAGATTCTTTCAGTTTCAAATTCTATGGCCTTGGGATTTAAATCGAAGAACACAAACACAATTTCATAGCAAAGCTGTCCAAGTCCTAAAACATGCTCTTTCACTCATTTTCGTTTCAAAACTTCATAGATTTATTTCACCATCTTAACATGCTTCTAGGAAAGAAAAATACATTCATATAACAAATAGAATAGTCTAAGCATGATACCTAGCCTCTTTCTCTCTTCTCTACAACTCTTCGCACTCTCCTATCTTTTTCTCACGACCTCGCTGCTGCTCTTAGCTCCTTCTTCGCGAACTCTGACGCCGGCCACGATGACGGCGGCAACAAGGTGGGAAATGAGGGGGGAAATGGTGGCTGAATGTGGTGCTATGTGGAGAGAAAAAGAAAGGGACTTTGTGAGCGTGTGTGTGTGTTTGAAATCTGATGATAGTGAAAAAGTGAGGGAGGTGGTGGGTTTGTGCTGCTGCAGGTGTATAAGGAGAGGACGAGAGAGAGTATTGTCTCATTTTGTCTTCCAAAATTATTATAAAGCAACGAAAATGAGAGGGGGAAATGGTGGTGGCAGGTATAGGCTAGGAAAGTAGGGAATTATTATTGCTCTTTCTCAAATATAACAAAAGGAAGCAGACTTCTTTTCCTTTCTCCCAAAACCAGCCGTCCTATTTCCTCTCTCTCCCTCATAAATTGCTGATTTAAAAGCTAGACAAGTCATCTCTCTTAATGCCATTGTCTTGTAGTGTGGTGTCTTGTTCACACACATAATAGATGTATACATATATATAACACACGTACACATCACATATATAAATATATTCATATACACTTCTGCACACACATATATATAGGTAATAATATATTATATATTTATCTCTTAATTTGCTTAAATAATTTGTGACGCACCGTTCCTTAGTCGAATCATATTTTCGATCGAGTATTATAATATGAATAAATATTTCGATTCTAACGAGCCCAATATTGAATATTGAATCATAGATGGAATTTCCTAAGAGTTAACGGATAAATAAACAAAATAAATCACATTATCACAATTATATTTCTTGCACATAAGATTAAGTATTTCCAATTAATCTAAAACACATAACAACATAAAGAATTAAATTTACGCAATTATATCACACCATATAGCATAATCAATTAAATATGAAATTATGCAATGCATGACGAAAATGAATTTTTAAATTCCTTTGATTTCATTTTTCTAGAAATAAATCTCTTTTCAACAAAAAGAAAAATTTCACCTTCAATTCTAAAAATTTAAATTTCTTTTCTTAAATCAAAATCCGGGAAATAGGGACCTAAGGTAACTTATCTTAAAGTTTGTAAATTCAAATGACGAAAATTCGGGCTCTCACAATCCCTGCTCGTGTCAAGGTTGTGGTCCAGACAAGGAAGTCCATGCATACAACATACCTTGTCCGACTGTCTCTCCTGGTAGATTGGCTCTGCTGTCTCATCTCCAGCTACTGGTGGAGTACTCTATCGGCGTCATTTCGGTACTTTTGATGCCGACTCAGGTGCAATCATCTTTCCCATAGCCTTCTTCAACTTATCTATAGACTTTTTTTAGGCTTCGGCAAAGGCTCCTCAATCTTCCTCTGTGCTATTCGTACTGGCTTTTGGAACTTAACATCAGACGGCGAACCATTCTGAAAACTGTAGAAATAATACTCAAACTCATTCTCCATGAGGAAAATGAGTTATAATTAGTTATTAAATAGGAAATAATATTATCAAATGAGGAAAAATTCATAAATGTAAGTACCTTTTCGTCGAAGAAAGTGCTGAAATCAATCTTGAGGGTCCTTGTATTCCACATTAAACATCGGGGCACTTTGACGACTTTATCTCTGGTTCCACACAAGCGTCCCAACTCAGGAATCATCTTGTATGACCACATCAGTAAAGCCCAAACCGGACCATAAAAGTGGTAGTCCTTATCTTCTTATCTCGACTTCATCGCGACGATGTCTATATAATGATACAACGCCCCATAAGTGTAAGAACCCTAAGGAAACCAATCACAAACCTCATAATCCTCAACTAATGCCCATGCCCATGTCTCGATCATGATGTCGTCCCGGCATAAGAGAAAGTAATAATAAACTAACAAATTTGCTGCCTTCAAATAATCTTCAATATTTTTGCCCAACTTTCGATCCTTGAACTGTTGGCGCAGTTCACTAACCTTGATATTTCGAGCATTAAAAATTCTATGGAAAAAACTATCAGGTCGAAGGAGATGTGTGTCATGTAGATGAAATTCATAGTTGCCAAAGCTAGGGCTGGGAATTCGGTTAACCACGGTTAACCAAACCAAAAAAACCGGTTAACCGAAACCGAATATTTAGAAATTTGAAAATCGAAACCGAAACCGACAAGGTGCCGGATAATCGAAAACCGATCAGATAATGATACCGGTTAATCGGTTTTTATCCAAAAACTGAAATTAAAATAAAAATAAAAAATTAGAACCATCAACCCCATATGGAGGATACGAATCTGAAAAGGAATGGAGTTCATACCCAAAACAAAAAGGCATTATAATCCAACTGTAAAGAAGGTCAGCAAATACCCATTTCTCTACTGCAAAATATGAAACCACAGAATTAGAACTTGCTTTTAATCTACTTTTATTTTCCCCTCTCTCCATCTAGATCGACATCTATTTCAAAACATTGAAAATCGAATGTTACTTTGTAATCTGCACAGCACAATCAGGAATGACGAGAAAGAAAGAGAGACTGTGGAAGGTCGCCGGCATCGAAGCGTGGCAGAGAGTCATCGCCGGTGTGGACTGTGGAAGAGCGAGAGGAGCAGCTGCACTGTGCGTCGACGGCAAGCAAAGAGTCGTCGACCGTAGTTGGCGCGGCTTTGGGTTGGACTTGGACGGCCGACAATGACAGAAGATGAGAGATAGAAATGGGGGAAAGTGAATTAGGGCTATTCACAGATGAGGGGATTTAAAATTTTAGTATAAAATTAATTTTATTTAAATTAAAAATAATAATATATATATTATTATATAATATTTCGGTTTTCGGTTTCGGATTTCGGTTATCGGATAATAACCGAAACTGAAAATCTCATAAATTCATTATCCGAAAATCGAACCGATCCGATAATTTTCGGTTATCGGATAACCGAAAACCGATCCGATAATTCAGGTTCTCTTGACAAGTCTTCGGAACTTAAGGGTTGCTTGGTCCTACAAGAGTTGTCTTAAATACTTAGGTTCACGAGCATATAATTGTCTAAGATCTTAACATCCTAAGTCAAGCTTATTCCCTTTTTATAACGTTTATCTTATGCATGTCATGTCACATGAGTCATGTAGGTGTCTTAAGTGTATTATGTTATAAGAACACAAGTAAAACCTTCACACTTAACTTAGATCAACCTAATTAATTAATAAAGAATTAATTAACAACTTAAGAGTATATAATTAATTAATCAAATAATTAATTAATTATTAAAGGCATGTAATTAATTAATAAATAAATAATTATTAAAGACACATAAACAATTAATAAATAATTAATTATTAAAGATACGTAATTAATTAATAATTAATTATTAAAGGCATATATAATTAATTAATAAATAAGTAATTATTAATTAATTATTAAATAATTAATTAAATTCGAATTAAATAATTAATTAATTAATTAATTTCAAATTATTAAATCATACAAGAATTATTTATTTATTTAAATAAATAAAATTAATAAACAATTAATCATGAATAATAATTAACATCAATCATATAGTACAATTTGGACTTCACATTTAATCACATATAAATATGGACTAAGGTCCATATCACACATAAACAAGTCACATACAAGGCTAAGCCCAATTGTTTGAATTATTTTAGGATAGTCTAGCCCAACACCATAATAATCTATTATGTCAACATAAGTCCAATATTTTTAAATAAAGGTCCATATGAATTTTATAACATGAAGCCCATTTAAATAATTTATTAACATCTCTAGTCCAAATAGTCTTAGTGGACCAATAATATTTTAATCACATAGCCCAACAATTTGTTATTATTAGTCCAACATATCAGCAGCCCATAAGGAAATAAACAAGTCCAATCAATAAATAAATGAGCCCAACTCAATTAATTGTTGAGCCCATCAGATTTAAATCATAAGCCCAAATCATTTAAAATTAAAGCCCAATCCGAAAATTATATAAATTCCTAATCCGGTGCTTGGCCCATACCTCCAAAGCCCACATAAAATTTTCTAAGTCCAACACTATAGCCCAAATGAATAAATAACATACTTTAGCCCTTAAATAAATCCTCTTAATTACTAAATAATTCACAATTCATCACTTTAACTTATAAAATATTATACTATGCCTTAATATGATTTTTAATCATATTTTTCCACAAAAACCGAAATTAAACATAAGAATATTACTTATAAATTTTCTGCAGATTTTTCATAAGATACCTAATGCTGTAAATTCCGATTAAAATAGTAAACGAGTTCGAATCAACTTGAGATTTTTACTGTACCTTCCTAACACCTAACATAACTTCCAGAAGCTTTTACATCTCGAAAATACTGGTTTTAACTTAGGGAAATCAAGCAAGTTTGAAGGTTGATGTGACTTCCTAAATTCTGAAGTTGCTGCACAATCTGCCCATTAGAAAATTCATTATAAAATCACTCGTTTATTCAAAGATTTAGTGTCTTATCATTCTTGAAAGCTTGGGATGTCTAGTTAAGGTTTTTCAAAAGGAAATGCTCCTAAATGTTAAGTAAAGATGGTTTTTAGGGCTAAAACATTTACTGCGCAGAATCAGGGTTTTCTGCAGGAGAGTTTTTGGTAGAAAATTCACCGAGCGAGCTACACTCATCGAATGGAGGTGATTTGTGAATATGATCATCCTAACATACTCACAAACAATATATTAAAATTTCAGTTCAAAAATCACTGTTTAACTTAGGCAACAAAGCAGATCAGTTTGGGGGCAGATTGCACCCTTATGCACAACATCACATTTCTCATCAACTTTTGACTCAAATCAGCAGCATATAAACGTTTTTCAAATTATTTCACATGATGTTTAGACTGTAAAGCTCATGTAAACACAAATATGCACCATCCTAGTTCATCTATTCAAGCATTGAACACAAAATCGATAACAAGAACACACATTCATCAATTCTTAACACCATTTTATTAAGACTATGGACCAAGCCTAAGATTTGCACCATAACCAGCATAAATTCAACATATTCTCAACCCTTATTTAGCCATCTTAATATCCTAATCATTCTCCTACAAGAAAACATAGTATAGAAACTAGATGGAGATTATACCTAGCTTTTTTTCTCCTTCTTTTTCTCCTTAAGCTCCTCTTTCCCTCCCTCACAGATTCCGGTTGTCTCCTTTCCTCCGGTGGTGGCCGGCGGCGGCGGCTAGGCGGTAGGGATTGGTGCTGATTTTTGAGGGCTAAGGTTTTCTTCGGATTTTTGCTTGAACAAAAGGTTTGTGATGGAAGGTATGGAGAAAGAGAATTTGCAGATGAAGGTGAAGAAGATGAGTTTGTCTGTAGAGTTTTAGCGGAAGGTTGAAGAGAGAAAATTTGTAGGAATGTAGAGTGATGATTAGTTCTATTGTTCTGTAATTGGGGATTGGAAGCGGTGGTTTTGGGAGTGTAAACCCAAATAATGATTGTGTTTAGGATAAAATCTTAACATATCTCTTCTCTCTTCTTTTTCCAGCCATTATTCTCTCTTTCCTAATTATTCCCTTAATTCCTTTGTCTCATCTTAATTACCAATTTAAATTTCTAATTATTTTTATTAGCTAATCTCTTTGTCTTATCTAAAACACACCTATAATACAATAACACAAGCACGCACACAACATACACACACATTCATTTATGCACACACATGCGTACGTAACACATATATACACATATATATTATAAATAATATTTTATTATACAATTTCCTTTTACATAGTATTTCGTCTTTCATTCCGTAATGCGACATATATTTATCGGACCGAAGTTTCGATCGAGAATATAAGTAGAGTTAATTATTTCGGTCTTAACGAGACCAATATCCATATTTCGTAAATTAACCCATCTTCAAAATCAAATAGACAAATCATAAAATATATAATCGTTGATTAATTATTTCTAATTAATCATAATATTGCATAAGCAACAATAATAATACCGACATTATTCAGTCAAATGATATAATATGCATGCTCGTGGTATGCAATGTATAAAGTATCTAATTTTATAATTTAGACGTTTAAATTTTATCGGGAATAAGTGACCGTTCTATTATTCGATTTATTCTATATATATATCTTATTATTATTATTATTATTATTATTATTATTATTATTATTATTATTATTATTATTATTATTTTTATATTTACTAAAACGAAATTTTTAGGCTCGAATTTTCGGGGTTCTACATCCTACCCTCCTTAAAATAATTTCGTCCTCGAAATTACGTACCTTTAACGGGTACGTCGGGGTAGAGTTCTTTCATCTTGGACTCTAGCTCCCACGTAGCTTCTTCTTGTCCGTGGCGCATCCACTGAACCATAACTAATGGAATTTGCTTCTTTCTAAGCACTTGGACTTTCCTATCGAGGATACATTTGGGTCCTTCTTCATAGCTTAAATCTGGGTTAAGATCGAGGTCGTCGTATCGAATAATGTGCTTCGGATCATATACGTACTTTCTCAATTGAGAAACATGAAATACATTGTGCACATTTTCTAGACTCGGGGGTAAGGCAAGCTTATATGCGACTTCCCCTATCCTTTCTAGAATTTCAAAAGGTCCTATAAATCTGGGGCGCAATTTACCCTTCTTGATAAAACGAACCACACCTTTAGAAGGCGAAACTTTAAGAAAGACCATGTCCCCTACTTGAAAGTTTAGTTCAGTCCGGCGTTCGTCTGCATATGACTTCTGTCGATCCTGCGCCTCTTTGATCCTTACACGAATTTTCTCAATGATCACGATCATTTCTTGGACTAGTTCTGGTCCTAACATCTTTCTTTCACCAATTTCGTCCCAGTGAAGTGGTGGCCTACATTTTCGACCATAGAGAGCTTCATAGGGTGCCATCCCTATGGTTGCTTGGTAACTGTTGTTGTAGGCGAACTCGACTAATGGTAGGTATATTTCCCATTGTCCTCCTTGGTCGAGAGTTATAGTTCGTAGCATGTCTTCCAATGTCTGAATTGTCCTTTCGGATTGTCCATCAGTCTGGGGGTGATAAGCGGTGCTAAATCGCAAGCGTGTTCCCATGGCATTCTGCAAACTTGTCCAAAATTTCGATGTGAACCTTGTATCTCTATCCGAAATGATCATAGCTGGCACGCCATGCAGTCGTACTATCTCCTTGACGTACAGTCTAGCTAAACAATCTAAGTTCCATGTCATTTGCACTGGCAAAAAATGTGCAGATTTGGTCAAAGTATCAACTACGACCCAAATTGCCGTATTTCCATGGTTTGATCGGGGTAAGCCTACTACAAAGTCCATTGTGACGCGTTCCCATTTCCATTCTGGTATCTCCAAAGGTTGAAGAGTCCCATATGGTCGTTGGTGTAATGCTTTTACTTGTTGACAAGCTAAACATCTTTTAACATATGCAGCTATATCTCTCTTCATGCCTTCCCACCAGAAGTTCTGTTTCAAATCTCGATACATCTTGGTACCGCCTGGGTGGGCTGTATAAGGTGTATCATGAGCTTCACTCATGATTTCTTCTCTCAAACCAGCATCATTGGGTACACATAATCTTCCCTTGAATGTCTGAGCATTGTCCGGCGCTTCCTTATATTCGGACTTGTCGTCAGTTCTTGACTTCAAGCGCATCTTTTTGAGGAAATCGCATTGACGTTGAGAGTTAATGATTCGATCATGAAGGTCAGGTTTTGCCGTAACGGCGGCTATACGACCTTGGGTTGTCTCAGGAGGGCAAATCTCTTCTATTCTCAACTGCTCTAAATCTCTCACGAGTTCTTTTTCTTCGGTCAACAATGATCCTAGCTTCGATTGAGGCTTTCGACTTAAGGCATCGGCAACAACGTTGGCTTTTCCAGGGTGATAACTAATCGTGATGTTGTAGTCCTTGACTAGCTCAAGCCATCTTCTTTGTCTCATGTTAAGTTCATTTTGCTTGAAGAAGTATTTCAGACTCTTATGGTCAGTGAATATCTCACACTTGGCTCCATAGAGGTGATGTCTCCATATTTTTAGCGCGTACACAACTGCTGCTAGCTCTAGATCATGTGTTGGGTAGTTCACCTCGTGTGGTCTTAATTGACGTGATGCATACTCCACTACTCTTTGTCCTTGCATCAGGACGCATCCTATACCCAATTTTGACGCATCCGTGTACACGATATACACTTCATTTCCTTCTGGTATAGTGAGAACTGGTGCTGTCGTTAACTTTTTCTTCAACTCTTGGAAACTGACGTCACATTCAGGAGTCCATTTGAAAGTGGTACCCTTCTTCAGCAGTTGCGTCATTGGTTTGGCTATCTTAGAAAAGCCTTCAATGAATCGCCTATAGTATCCAGCCATTCCTAAAAAGCTACGAACTTCTGTTACAGTAGTTTGAGCCTTCCAATTGTTCACAGCTTCCACTTTTGCTGGGTCGACTTTTAATCCTTCGGCTGAAATCACATGACCTAAGAAGATTACTTGGTCCAGCCAAAATTCACACTTGCTGAATTTGGCATAGAGTCGTTCAGACCTTAAGGTTTCCAACACTATCCTCAAGTGTTCTTCATGATGCTCTTTGTCCTTTGAATAAATGAGTAAATCATCTATAAACACCAGTACGAAACTGTCCAAATATGGGTGAAACACTCGATTCATCAGATCCATGAATACGGCTGGTGCGTTGGTTAGACCAAACGGCATAACTACAAATTCATAATGACCGTATCTAGTTCGGAAAGCTGTCTTTAAAATATCTTCTTCCCTAATCTTTAGTTGATGGTATTCAGATCTCAGGTCTATCTTGGAGAAGACAGACGCTCCTTTGAGTTGATCGAATAGATCATCGATTCTTGGTAAGGGGTATCTATTCTTGATGGTCAATTTGTTCAATTCCCTATAGTCGATGCACATGCGAAGTGATCCATCTTTCTTCTTGACGAAGAGAACTGGTGCTCCCCAAGGTGAAACACTAGGTCTAATGAATCCAAGATTCAACAACTCTTGAAGTTGCACCTTTAACTCTTGAAGTTCCTTAGGCGTCATCCGGTACGGCGCTTTGGATATTGGTGCTGCTCCAGGTTCAAGGTCTATCGTGAATTTTACTTGTCTATTTGGCGGTAAACCGGGTAAGTCTTCAGGGAATACATCTGGGTATTCTGTTACTATTGGCACTTCCTCGATGTTTGTTTTCACTTCAACGTCTCCTTCCAAACTAACCAAGAAAGCTTGGCAGTTTCTTTTCCTCAACATCTGGATGGCTTTCATTGCGGAAATAATCGGTATTTCACGTCCAGCTCCTACTCTTGCTCCATAGAATCTCGTTTCTTCTTTTTCAGGAAGTAGAAATGAAATTTCTCTCTCTTGGTAGTGGATCGTCGCAAAATTAGCCGAAAGACAATCTATTCCTAGAATAATATCGAAATCGAGCATATCTATGATGTGGAAGTTTGCCTCGTGGAGTGACCCTTCTAAGTCTAACTCTATGTTCAAGCATTTATCCTTAGATTTCATAGTTTCTCCGGATGGAATTGATACCTCTAAGGTTTGACTTGTGCCTATTGGAGTTAGTCTTAGTTTATGACATGTTTCCCAAGATATGAATGAATGCGATGCTCCGGTATCAAATAAGGCTAAAACAGGTTTTCCAGCAACGTTGATCATACCTGCCAGATTTCCTTGGTTCTGAGTTGTCTCCTGTTGATTCATGACATACGCTCTAGGTCCTTGAGCTTGTCCTTGAGGTTGCTTTCCTTTCTGATTGCATCCTTGGTTCTGATTTGGTTTGGGAGGGTTTTGTGGAACTTGCCTTAGTGGCATGGGTGAAAGATTCTTAGGACAGTTCTTCTTGAAGTGCCCCGGCTGTCCACACTGAAAGCATAAGTTGGTTCCCAATTTGCACTGTCCAGAGTGCTGCTTGTTGCACCGAGGCCATGGCTGTTTTTGTGGTGGGGGTAACGCCTTAAATCCAGACTGAGATTTCGATTGAGAATGTTGGTTTTGCTCTTTCCACGGCTTCTTTCCCTTGTGCTTGTTCTGGTTGTGACCATGCTGATTAGGATTCGCATTGTCCCATTTCCTCTTGTTGTCTTGAGCAGGATAAGCGGCTTTCCTCTCTTCTTTGGGCAGGACTGCCTCCATGTTGAGTGCGCGACTAAGCATATCAGAGTAAGTTAGGCGTCCATGACCAACTAAAGGTAGTCTAATCTCAGCTCTCAAACCTTGACGAAACCTGAATGCCCTTTTTTCATCACTGCTTACTAGATGTTGAGCATAACGTGATAGCTGGTTGAACAGCCGATCATATTCAGTCACGGTCTTTGTGCCTTGCTTCAAGTTCCAGAATTCATTCTCCTTTTGATGACAGTAGGTTTCCGGAATATATTTCTCGAAGAATTTCTCCTTGAATTGATCCCAAGTCAAGTTTCTCAAAGCTTCAGTATTCATTGCATTCTTCTCAGCTTCCCACCAATGGTCAGCTTCGTCAGTCAACTGGAACATGGCACAGATTGCCCGTTCGTTAGGGTTAAGCTCCATGAAATTGAAGATTCTCTCTAAGCTGCGCGCCCACTTTTCAGCTACCGGGGGTTCGGCGAGTCCTCCAAATGTTGGTGGGTTTTGTTTTCTAAAACGAGTCTCGACTCGTTGCTCAAGTGGTGGAGGTAGAGGTGGGGCGTGATCCTCGTGATCTGATTCCTCGTCATCTGGGTTAGGGCCTTCTCGGCCAGCTCTTCGACCACGACCACGACCACGACCACGACCATGGCCACGGCCACGACCGCGTCCTCGGCCTCGACCTCGTCCTTGGCCTCGTCCTCGTCCTCGCTCTTGACCTTGGTCTTGTTCTTGCTCATACTCTTTCTCTTGTTCTTGCTCATGCTCTCCTTCAAACCTTTCTTCGTGTTGCTCAGCCATGCTGAAATGGTTTGTAAGGTCACATAAAAAACGACAACTCGATACTCGATTGGTTCCTAAGAGATATACGGATTTACGAGATTAATCTATATAAAACCTTGCTAAGGTAGAATTTGGCCATACGCCTCTTGATATCGCCCTTACATTTCTATTTCAATTGGTTGAGTGACTAGCACAACCTATCTTGGTTTGTCTATTAAGACTAGTGGTTTTGAATATGAAAGCTTTATAAGTCATAGCGTACCATGAAATCCATTGTCGTTCATTATATTGTTGTATAATTTCATGTCATATAACATCATAACATTTCATATCGTGTCATTCATATCACATCATATCATAACATTGCAAAAAGTTTTCCATAACATGTCATATCATTAGTTTGCCCAAACAAAGGCCTATCATAAAAATTTGCCTCATCAACGAGGTCTTATGTTGAGAAAAATGCCTCAAACCGAAGACTTATGAAAACCACATGACCTCAAAAGGTCTCATAAACATGCCAGAATGTGCCATCATAACTACAAAAGATGGACTCATGAAGGAAAACATAAAAGTGCAATAACATTGTCATATCAAAACATGAAACAGTACAAACAACAACAACAAACAAGCATAACGACTCTCTCTAGCTCTCATCTCCCGGTCCGTCCTCCATTGGATCTTCCTCGGAATCCTCCTCATGATCCTCCTCCTCGGGCTCTTTCTTCACAACGCCTATACCTAGTCTTGCCTCCAAATCTCTTATCGCTCTATCTCTCGCCTGCTCGATATCCCTCAGTAAGGCTCTCTCCGACTCCTTCTTCTTAGGAATGTTCTTTTTCACGATGTACTTTGAATAGTACATGCTGGGTCCGTGAAGGCGACTGTGAGTTACGTGGGCAGGGAAATCAGGTAAAGGCAGTGGCTGGGTGACAGACAGAGAGTCAACTGGTGCACTAGGTGCAGAAGTGGGTTGAGGCGGTGGGGAGCTCGGAGTATAGGTGGGTGAGGAAGGTTGCATGCCTGGAGTATAGAATGGAGATAGTGAGCCAGCTTGAGGAGGCTCAGAGGGACCGGCCTCTCCGTCGTGAAGTCCTACACAATTCATATAAATGTCATGGAAAGTGTCTAGGTCGGAGTCTGACTCGTACTGAGAGTCGTAGTCGCCCTCTAAGTCTGCTAAAGGTCTTTTCGACCCTGGGTACGGTGGAAGGCTGTATGGGCGAGAGCCGAAAGCAGATCCATCCCCTACTGGGGAATGAATCCTCAGAGATGAGGGTGGGTGGTGAAGTGGTGCACTCATATCGGTTGGGAAAATTGAAGGGTAATAGCCGGGGGTGGCTGAGGTATGGGGTCGTATGGGCCTGGGGATGGTGGTCCTACCGGGTCTTGGATCCAGCGAGCTAGGATCAGTAGAGATAGGTCATTAAGGCTAGCAATCGGCCAACATTGAAGGCCTTCTACTTTCATTGCTTCTAACTCCTTCCCAGCCCAAATACCCCAATTCAAGGGCAACCAATAAACCATTACCCTACAGCTTTCATAGCTGGTCCAGCGACCGCCTCCAACTAGGCGATATTCATCTAAAAATCGGGCCACGAACTGCCCTACAGACTCCTCCGGGTACCTCCGGATAGCGTGAAAGCGCTCGACGAGCTCTTCATAAGTTGGTCCAGTATACGGTCCTGTCATCTACAAGGACAAAATAAAATAGTGGTTCTATTAGTACATATCTTATAGTGGCAATCTTAAAACGACTAAGTTCAGGACTGTGGTTTAGGTTCGGTTTGGGTCCTCTAAGTGTTAGTTCGAAGAGGTTCCGACCTACAAAATTTAGTCCTGGCGCACACTCGTCAGTCAACTCGGGATTCCTATCCCAACTCGTGACTGTAAACGATCATCGAAGGTTGACGGCCCTCATACGAACGAAGTTGCGCAAAAGAAACGAAAATTGCATATAATTGACCATATAAACACAATATGGCACATATAGCATGGTAAGAACAAAGTATATGCAAGTACAAGTTTATGAGCATGAATTTAAATGTCAAGCGTACAATCACATAATCAATGTAAGAGTTCAAGTATAACTTCATTTTTTTTTCAATCGACGTGGAAGGACGGAAGGGATGTCATGAGTAACTTGGACCTGAAGAATTCTTGACTTTAGTTGGTTCATATCTAATGACTCTAAGTTGAAACAAGAGATAAGGCTTCTAGGGCCCAGAGCAAACGAACTGCTCTGATACCATGTCTGTGACGACCCGCGACCCGGCCTATGCGGATTCGTCCGAGCCGCCACGCGGTGGGTGGTGTGAAACCATATGAATCGTAAGCGTAAGTAATCAATAAAGGTTATATATTGATAACATTGAAAAGATAAGTGTTTAATGAAATAAAGGCAAGGTGGGTAATTGTTCAACATCGATGCCCTAGCATAACATAACTTGGGTCGATGTATGAGGACACCGGCCCGCACTGCGGAAGCATTTCAAAAGATAGCCATCTAAAAGTAGATGGTTAGAACATAAGAGGTAATGTGAGTTTGATGGCATAAGCCTTATTGAAGACGACAACGATGGTCATAAAGACCGACACAACAAGTACTGAAGAACATACGGACAACAATGACACTGACATTCCCTTCCTTCACCTCCACGTTGATCAACCTGCATTAGGGAAAACAATGCAAGGGGATGAGTACAAAAGCACTCAGTGGATTCCGTGCCCCTCTTTGAAAACATTTTATAAAAGATATGACATGCTACTTTCTTATAGAAGTGGGTTACTTTAGTAGAAATATCCTTCTCATAAGTTAAAACAGTTAAAAGAAAAATCGGTACCGAAAGCAACTCACATTCTTGGGTTACCGCCCAATTCAATTAGAGGGGAGCCACTCCCTCCAACCGAACCGTCATAACTTCATGTGTACACTACCTTGGCTTGTACGGAGCACAAGGCCGATCGTATTATAAAACATTCCACATTGGTAAACCACAAGCAATTGAGCATAAAACATTAGCATGCATATCATACTTGGAAAGCATTGGGTTTAATAACCCCAAAGTTACCTTAGTGGGAGTTTGTAATCCCACAGTTTGAAAATAGAAACCCACCTTGATTCAGGTTCTCTTGACAAGTCTTCGGAACTTAAGGGTTGCTTGGTCCTACAAGAGTTGTCTTAAATACTTAGGTTCACGAGCATATAATTGTCTAAGATCTTAGCATCCTAGGTCAAGCTTATTCCCTTTTTATAACGTTTATCTTATGCATGTCATGTCACATGAGTCATGTAGGTGTCTTAAGTGTATTATGTTATAAGAACACAAGTAAAACCTTCACACTTAACTTAGATCAACCTAATTAACTAATAAAGAATTAATTAACCACTTAAGAGTATATAATTAATTAATCAAATAATTAATTAATTATTAAAGGCATGTAATTAATTAATAAATAAATAATTATTAAAGACACATAAACAATTAATAAATAATTAATTATTAAAGATACATAATTAATTAATAATTAATTATTAAAGGCATATATAATTAATTAATAAAGAATTAATTAATAAAAGCATATAATTAATTAATAAATAAGTAATTATTAAATAATTAATTAAATTCGAATTAAATAAATAAATAATTAATTAATTTCGAATTATTAAATCATACAAGAATTATTTATTTATTTAAATAAATAAATAATTAATAAACAATTAATCATGAATAATAATTAACATCAATCATATAGTACAATTTGGACTTCACATTTAATTACATATAAATATGGACTAAGGTCCATATTACACATAAACAAGTTACATACAAGGCTAAGCCCAATTGTTTTAATTATTTTAGGATAGTCTAGCCCAACACCATAATAATCTATTATGCCAACATAAGTCCAATATTTTTAAATCTAGGTCCATATGGATTTCATAACATGTAGCCCATTTAAATAATTTATTAACATATCTGGTCCAAATAGTCTTAGTGGACCAATAATATTTTAATCACATAGCCCAACAATTTGTTATTATTAGTCCAACATATCAGCAGCCCATAAGCAAATAAACAAGTCCAATCAATAAATAAATAAGCCCAACTCTATTAATTGTTGAGCCCACCAGATTTAAATCATAAGCCCAAATCATTTAAAATTAAAGCTCAATCCGAAAATTATATAAATTTCTAATCTGGTGCTTGGCCCATACCTCCAAAGCCCACATAAAATTTTCTAAGTCCAACACTATAGCCCAAATGAATAAATAACATACTTTAGCCCTTAAATAAATCCTCTTAATTACTAAATAATTCACAATTCATCACTTTAAATTATAAAATATTATACTATGCCTTAATATGATTTTTAATCATATTTTTCCACAAAAACCGAAATTAAACATAAGAATATTACTTATAAATTTTCTGCAGATTTTTCATAAGATACCTAATGCCGTAAATTCCGATTAAAATAGTAAATGAGTTCGAATCAACTTGGAATTTTTACTGTACCTTCCTAACACCTAACATAACTTCCAGAAGCTTTTACATATCGAAAATACTGGTTTTAACTTAGGGAAATCAAGTAAGTTTGAAGGTTGATGTGACTGCCTAAATTCTGAAGTTGCTGCACAATCTGCCCATTAGAAAATTCATTATAAAATCACTCATTTACTCAAAAATTTAGTGTCTTATCATTCTGGAAAGCTTGGGATGTCTAGTTAAGGTTTTTCAAAAGGAAATGCTCCTAAATGTTAAGTACAGATGGTTTTTAGGGCTAAAACGTTTACTGCGCAGAATCAGGGTTTTCTGTCGGAGAGTTTTTGGTAGAAAATTCACCGAGCGAGCTACACTCATCGAATGGAGGTGATTTTTGAATATGATCATCCTAACATACTCACAAACAACATATTAAAATTTCAGTTCAAAATTCACTGTTTAACTTAGGCAACAAAGCAGATTAGTTTGGGGGCAGATTGCACCCTTATGCACAACATCACATTTCTCATCAACTTTTGACTCAAATCAGTAGCATATAAACGTTTTTCAACTTATATCACATGATGTTTAGACTGTAAAGCTCATGTAAACACAAATATGCACCATCCTAGTTCATCTATTCAAGCATTGAACACAAAATCGATAACAAGAACACACATTCATCAATTCTTAACACCATTTTATTAAGACTATGGACCAAGCCTAAGATTTGCACCATAAACAGCATAAATTCAACATATTCTCAACCCTTATTTAGCCATCTTATTATCCTAATCATTCTCCTACAAGAAAACATAGTATAGAAACTAGATGGAGATTATACCTAGCTTTTTTTCTCCTTCTTTTTCTCCTTAAGCTCCTCTTTCCCTCCCTCACAGATTCCGGTTGTCTCCTTTCCTCCGGTGGTGGCCGGCGGCGGCGGCTAGGCGGTAGGGATTGGTGCTGATTTTTGAGGGCTAAGGTTTTCTTCGGATTTTTGCTTGAACAAAAGGTTTGTGATGGAAGGTATGGAGAAAGAGAATTTGCAGATGAAGGTGAAGAAGATGAGTTTGTCTGTAGAGTTTTAGCGGAAGGTTGAAGAGAGAAAATTTGTAGGAATGTAGAGTGATGATTAGTTCTATTGTTCTGTAATTAGGGATTGGAAGCGGTGGTTTTGGGAGTATAAACCCAGATAATGATTGTGTTTAGGATAAAATCTTAACATATCTCTTCTCTCTCTTTTTTCCAACCGTTATTCTCTCTTTCCTAATTATTCCCTTAATTCCTTTGTCTCATCTTAATTACCAATTTAAATTTCTAATTATTTTTATCAGTTAATCTCTTTGTCTTATCTAAAACACACCACCTATACTACAATAACACACGCACGCACACAACATACACACACACATTCATTTATGCACACACATGCGCACGTAACACATATATACACATATATATTATAAATAATATTTTATTATACAATTTCCTTTTACATAGTATTTCGTCTTTCATTCCGTAATGCGACATATATTTATCGGACCGAAGTTTCGAACGAGCGTATAAGTAGAGTTAATTATTTCGGTCTTAACGAGACCAATATCCATATTATTTCGTAAATTAACCCATCATCAAAATCAAATAGACAAATCATAAAATATATAATCGTTGATTAATTATTTCTAATTAATCATAATATTGCATAAGCAACAATAATAATACCGACATTATTCAGTCAAATGATATAATATAAATGCTCGTGGTATGCAATGTATAAAGTATCTAATTTTATAATTTAGACGTTTAAATTTTATCGGGAATAAGTGACCGTTCTATTATTCGATTTATTCTATATATTATTATTATTATTATTATTATTATTATTATTATTATTTTTATATTTACTAAAATGAAATTTTTAGGCTCGAATTTTCGGGGTTCTACAGTGCCGGTTTCGGATAATTACCGAAAATCGGAATCCGAATTCCCAGCCCTAGCCAAAGTGAAGCCCAGTAATCATGGCATAATCATATGTCGTAAAACGAATGGTCCTGCCGGCAACCTAGAACCATTACTCGCTCGGGGGTATGTGATCACCCTTCAACTGACGGGCAATCAATTGATGTAGGGCACCATTTGTACTGTCGTTTCTCCTCACTCTAATCAAACGACCAACAACTCCATTGGTGAATCTCTCAATAACTTCTTCACAGACTATTGGATTGCCGCTAACACATCGTATTGTCGCAGTTATCTCTTTAAATACTGCCTCCCGTACGTAAAGATTGATTTGACGTGTAACAAAGCATAACGTGGGTCTCTTCCATTCACAATTAGGCTGCAATATGAACATATAAAATATAAGGACAATGATCAACTGGATAAAAGAAACAAAAACACACAAGAAAATACAAATAAAACGTCTATGTATTGGACACAATGGCTGCACACGGTCGAGCAGCCATCGTATCCAGACCATCGTGTGCAGTCCCAGCGTGTTGGCACGGTGGTTGCACACGGTCGAGCACACGACGTGTCCATCCCATCGTGTGCAGCCCCAGCGTGTGTGTGGGCACGGTGGCTGCACACGGTCGAGCACACGACGTGCCCACGATGGCACAGACCATCGTGGGCACGATGGTTTCATCTTCTTCACCACCATCGTGGGCAGAAGAACTCCGACCAAACCAACACCAATCAACGCCTAAACTTCTAAATAACACTATCTAAACTTATGCAAGCATATACATTCACCATCACTGTAATTAAACGTATATAAACATGTATTTTAGAAGCTTTAATTTTCAAAAAAAAATCAAAGTTAGGGCACTAACCGGTGGTTCATTAATGAAGGGTTCTTCGTCGGAATCGGTGTGGCTATCGTGTGAGAATTCACCATCATGTGAAGACTCTCTATCGTGGTCAGATTGTCTATCGTGGTTTGCCATACTTGCCGGCGAGAGCTTATCGTGTGGTGGGGTTGGTGGTTTCGCCGCTAACACAGAATTGAAAGAGAGAGAAAGAATGGTAGAGACAGAATCTTTGACTGGGTGGGGGGACTATTTTGAATTTTATTGTTTTTGTGTTGTTGTTGTTGTAGTATTTGTTATTGTTATTACCGAAAATATCATTATTTCTGTACTGAAAATCTAATATATAAATAGTATTATTCTCCTTTGCTAAAAGAAATTTTATAATTATTATGTTTTTCTTTTTATTCATGTAATTTGATAATTTATATGTTACTTATTTTATAATGTATTTTATTGTGCAACGCACGTGTGTGATACTAGTTTATTTTAAATATTTCAGCGTGTTCATTCTTTTCGTTCTTTTTGAAATTAAGTGCACGCGCCTCTTTAGAATGTAGAGTATAAAAGTAGAAAACCATCTCCCAACAAAAACTCCTCCTACTTCTCTCTCTTGCCTGAGCAATGCCACCACTACGACGGAGCGCACGGCTGAAGGCGACGGTGACGTCGGAGGTTGATCGTTTCTACACTCGCGTGAAGAAGCGCCGTGAAATCTCCCCACAATTGCCTACTGCTCATAGGGTTTTCTTTGTTTCTTCTCAAATCCCCCAATTTCTGTTTCTAATACTATATGGGGCGTTTCTTTTGCGTGATAGGATAGATTGATAAAACATAGGATTAACTATATGAAGGATAAGATGATCAAATAATCAATCCATCAAAGTAAACGGTGGATTGACCTATATTATTTTTATCTATCTATCTATCACTAAAAGTAAACGCCCCTATGTATAAGTATTATCCTTATCCTTCTTCTCACGCCGTGTATATGTATATACTTCCATCATGTAATTAATTATTTGAATTCAAAATTTGTGGAATTTATTTATTTTAATTAAGTCAATATTATTTTTTGCAGGATTTACTGTTACAATTAGTGATGTCTGGTATCTTTTCTGATGATAGCAAATTGCAGCTTGATTCTACTACGCAATTGCTAAATTTTGTTTCTGTTGGTAAGGATGTGTTCCATTTATTCTTTTTTATTTATCACTTAGTATTTTTCGTTTTCATTTAGCGTGCAATTTCTCTTCTTTGTTCACGGAAGACAATCCTAACCCTCTGATTGATCAAGTTGTACAGCTAGGAGCTGTTCCTAGACTTGTTGAATGATTATCCTCATCCACAACTTGAGGTCTGAAATTCTTCTCATTCCAATATCTTTTTTTTCATGAGATCAGATGCTAGTGTAGCTTATTATCTTATTCATCTTCTTCAGTTTATAGCAATACGCGTTCTAAAGAATATTGCCGCTGCCAACACTCAAGTGGTGATCGACTCTGGGGCGGTCCCTGTTTTTGTGAAACTGCTGGAATCATCTTCTGATAATCTCCAAACCTGTGAGCAGGTATGATCGATATTCAAAGTTTTAAGGCCTAATTGAGTTTCTGAAATGTGTCTTTTTTATTAATTCTAAGCTATTGGCTAAAACTGTTTGTTTCTTATTCATTCATTCTATAATTTATACATTATTGGCTTATAATTATATGCAGGTCGCATGGTCTTTAGGAAATATTGGTGGCGAATCATTTAGCTGTCGTGATGTTGTTCTTAATTGTGGAGCCTTGCGTCCTCTTCTCACGTTGTTAATATAGTTTTGTTAATATAGTTAGTTCATTCGGCTTCCATTTGTTTAAAACTTAGATTTTGATGGTTTATTAATTCCATTTGTTTCGGAGTTGCAGGGTGAAGTTACTGATTTCCTGCTCTCTCTCTCTCTCTCTCTCTCTCTCTCTCTCTCAGTTTGCAGTTTACATTTTGCATTGGCATACTCTCTCAATAATTTGGCTCTAAAATGAGCAAAAAAAATCTTTCTTGTCTGAATGAGCTACATGCAGAAGAATGGTTTCTGGTGATGTGGGGCCTGCAAGATCCGTGGGTGACCTAGCACACCACTCATAATTAATTTTCATTAGAGTTTACTAATCACAATTAAAATGCAATTAAACTTTAATTAAAAATTAAAAAATATTATCGGGGTGCTATATATTAAATAAAATTTACACGAACGGATAAAATAATTTTTACTTTTAAACTTTTAGGGGGTGGTTTTTATCTAAGTATAAATTTGTGAAGAACACAGCTCCGGGCACCGGATTCCGGAGAAGTCGGAGGACGGGCACTGGCGATTAGGGTTTCAGGCGATCAATCTGCATTGTATATATGGATTTGGAGTTTATAAAGAATGATGAAAGAGGCAGGCATTATTATAAAGAATGTTTCATCCAAGGATCCATTGATTTCATTTTTGGGAATGCTAGATCACTCTTTGAGCCTTGAGGTATAATATTTTTGTAATAATTGTTCATTTTTATTTTATTAACAAAATTTCATAAATATTTGGAATTGTTAAAAATGAATAGGCAGTGAAATTTTCCATTTAGTTCTGCATTAAAGAAAAAAGTGGCGTAAGGTGTTTAACTGTTTATCTAAGTTTGAGATGGGGAATTCCATCTTTGATGTTTACATAAGCTGTTTATTGGCAATAATACAATTTAAAATATAATAAAATAATATAAATGGAAATAAATCAATAAACTTTGGTATGTCATATGTGGCTATGCTAACTGCCGAGCTAATAGCTATCACATCAATAGTCCAATTCAATGGGCCTATTACACCTTTGATTGGGCCCGGCCCGATCAAAATATAATATTATGTCTCATTACCTCAAATTCAATGCACTTACTGTGGGATTATCTACTAAATCCTACTAATTTGTAACTTGCATTATATTGTCTATTTGGGGAAAAATCAAGCGATGGACATCCCATGTGCGAAAAAAAATAGAGTTCTATAATTCAATTCACCATTTTTCTTACCCAACTCAAACAAGAAAACCCAAAATTTTGGATGAATATAATAGGATCACAGCGCGATTCAATGTAATTAGGATAATTATATTTCGTTTAATGTCGTGAGAATTCGCAACCTTTATTTTTTGTGCATATAGAGTGAATCTTTAGTTAGATACAATAACCTGCAAATTATACATTAAGTAAATCACATTTGAAAAATTAGATATGACATGCTCCACTATTTAAAGCAATTAGATTTTTGTATGAAAAGAGAGATGTTTAGAATTCGATTATCACTTCTAAAAAAAGGGTTTAATTCTCACCAAAAAACAAATAATTTGGGTGAATGGGAACTCATCGTGCGGTCCAATACGATTAATAATTAGGTCAAATCTAATTAGGGCAATTGGGGTTAGAAGTTAAATTTTATTAATCTACTATTAGAATATTTAATATAAAAATAATTTAATTAATTAATTAAAAAAATAAAAATAATATTAGGGGGCCTGTGCGTGCGCACAAGAATCCACCCCAAATTTTGTATCCATTATATGACTTCTTAAATATGAAAGAAATTTTATATGCAAACATTTTCTTGTTAGATTAACTTAGATTGCATACTTGAACTCCTCCAACTTGATAGGCCACCAAGGGTTGCAAAGTTTTTGTTTTCTAATTTTTCGATTTAGGAGATTTTATCCTATATTTACATGTATTATACCCGCATCTCACATAAGAACATTTTAATAATATAAAATTATATTATTAAAATATTCTAATGTGAAATGTGAGTATATTATTAAAATGTTTTCATATGAGAGGTGGGTATAATACATGTACATTCTTAATTGAATTTTTCATTCTCGTAGTTTTCAAAATTAAGAAAACATCACACTCCACTACTTGACCTCCCACAAAAAGAAAATATTATCCATTTTGACATTATTTACAATTTTTCATGTACTCTCTTAAAAATAAGGACTTGAGTTAACTTATTCTTTTCTTGTGTCTTATAACATGAGTATATTTGAAATCTATAAACAGAAATTAGGTTGTTAATTGTAATTTTGAAGAATTTCAGAAGAGATGTTTTGAACTAAATCAGGGGTAGAATATATAATTATCAGTATCTATGGGGGGTCTTGTTGGGGAAATTAGATAAAAGAGTTTTGCAGAATTTGACAAAATCTACGAAAATCACTCTGCTCCAGAACTCCCCCAAATTTCACTCTCCTCGACTGTAATTCTTTCAACTCTGACGATCTTGTCGGCCGATGAGAGTGGAATTAATGGCGGCGGAGAGCAGCAACAGTCGGGGGAAGAAAGAGTCAACAGCATCAGGATTGTTGAATTCGCCGCGTCTAAACGACGACGTTGAAGATCCCGTCAAATCCCCGCCGCTCTCCCCCAACAATTCCTCCACGCGCAAGGTCTGACAGTCTGAGATCACCTCTCCAAAATTCATATGATTTGCTTGTGTTTTTTTTGCTTAATTAAGTGTTATTTGGTTTAATTTTAGAAATTTTTTTTTGAAGTTTTTGGGGATGTTATCTCTCTGCTTTCTGTGGTTATCCTGCTTGTCGTTGTTAAATTAGCTGCTTGCATGAACATTGGAGTCGATTGACTTGATTTGGAAAAAAAATTGAAGTGTTCTTATGTGATGATTAATGCTTACTTAAAATAGTATCGTTGTGGCATTGATGGAATTAGATACTCGTAACTATAAATTTGGATTCAGTGAGTAATGCTACAATTTTATATGCGAAATGTTATCTGAAGAATTAGTCATTGACCGTGATATAGAAAGAAAAGGTCTTGTAATTAAAGACGAAACGAGGGAGGGGAAGGAATTGTATAACAATATAAAATGTAAAGCCTTGGTTTAGCAATAAATGATTGGCGATTCCTGTTGAACCACATTATGAACATTGGATTATCAGGATGTTATAATGTGTGATCAAGTTCCTAAAATTTTCATATATTGGATCAAGACATTATGATGTTTTCGTATTAGAGTTAACTATTAATTATGGAAATAAGAACTTATCCAAAAGGATTAGTCCCTTTAGGAATTTTAAAGTTAGCATGTTCTTTCTTAGATTGTATGGCTTCCTTTTTTTAGTGTATACAAAGGTTATTTTACTGTTTATTTAACCATTAGTAAACTTATCAGAATTGGCTATTGAGAAATTAGCTGATGAGTCTTTAATCAAGGGAAACTTATTTCAAAGGAAGATCATAAAGATAGTTCATTAGTGATCCTACTTTGACACAGTAGTTGGAGCCTAAAAAGTAGCCCGCAGGTCACTAGTTCAGTATTAGTTGCATGAATTTTTTCTGAAAAAAAAACAGCTTGCCATATGATTTTTCAAATGCTAAGTGTCTAAGTATTACTAACTTGACTAACAGCAGTGCGTCCGAGATTGTTCCCCCACCCCAACATTGGTGCAAAAGAGAAATAGAATGGTTAGAAAAAGGAACATCCCATACTCTCGCACGTCCATTTTGAGGAATCTCTTATTCTTTCTTATGTATTATATATAGAAGCAATATGTTGGGCTAAAAATATAAAACCTGTGACATGTTTCCACTTAATATAAAAAGGAAATATTTGAATGCTGTAAAAAGCTTAAAGTGTTATCTTTTGAGTTATGATTGATGGCTTCTTGCTAACTACAGGACTAAAAAGAGTAAAGTCTCTCCTGACATAGTATTTGTATCCCCTCTGTTTTGTCAGTGATTTGGCTCTACTTAGTAAAAACATTTCGTATTGAAGTTTTTGTCCTAAATAATATCTTGTATTTTCTGTCTACTTGATATATTGTGAATCTAGAGTAACACTGTCTCACGATGCATGTGCTTTGTCAGGCTTGCTATGCTGTTCTTCAGAGTTGGGTTTCCAAGAAGTTCATGACTGGATGGTAATGAGTTTGGCTTCTAAAAAATTAACTTTTTACCATTTTGCTCACTTTTTTTTTCTGTTTTTTCCCCCTTTCTAATGAAGTTTATATTGCAGTGTTGTTCTATTTCCAGTTGCTGTTACATTTTTTATCACTTGGTGGTTTATCCAGTTTGTGGATGGTTTCTTCAGCCCTATATATGAGAGGCTTGGCATTGAGATTTTTGGTAAGTTGTTTGATCATGGTTCTGTTTTAAGATTTGAAGTTTGCATCTTAAGAGTGTCTATCCTTGAGTCCTGTTTGATTACTAATTGTCAATAATTCTTATGGGGACTATACGTTGATCCATTCGTCTCAAGCATTTATATTGTTCCTCAAATTCAATTTAATTATTTCTATTTTTTCCTTTATAACTGTTGCAGGCCTTGGATTCATTACATCGATAATCTTTATTTTCTTTGTTGGTATTTTTGCTTCGTCGTGGTTGGGTGCCACCGTTTTCTTGATAGGAGAATGGTTTATAAAGCGAATGCCCTTTGTAAGACATTTATATTCAGCATCGAAGCAAATTAGTTCTGCAATCTCTCCAGGTAATTGACGTTTCAGTGCTCATCTATTGTTGTAAAAAAACATCATGTTAAGCAACTGCTTGACTTAGGATTTCTGAATTTTATACTGATATTGATAAAGCTTTTTTTTCGTAGACAATCTTAGGCTGTTGGATTGAATGTATCATTTTTGTTTCTGGTCTAATGAAAGAATCCAACAGTATTGAGCTTGACCCTGAATTTGCTGTTTACTTTTATTGCATATTCATACTTTTTAGAAGTGATCTTTACAGATGCCAATATGTAGTGGTATCTTTCATCGTGCTTTATCAAGTTTCATGGCATAGACAGGATTCCTCTTTACACAGGATTTTGTTGCTGATTTATAGTGTATTTTATTACAGATCAGAATACAACTGCTTTCAAGGAGGTTGCTATTATCCGCCATCCTCGTGTCGGAGAGTATGCTTTAGGCTTTATCACGTCATCTGTAGTTCTTCAGGTTCTTGAAATATATTCCCTTTTCCAGACTCTTTAATATTCAAGGCACGCCTTTATTTTCACTGCGGCATCAAAATTTTTTTGATAGTGGTCCATATTTTACAGCTTGAACACTTCCAAATTACAACATAATCAGTTACAAGATCTGCCTTTGTAAATTTTGTTTTGAATGGATTTGTTCTTTCATGGCAGAGAGATGATGGGGATGAAGAATTATGCTCTGTATATGTGCCAACAAATCATTTATACATCGGAGACATATTTCTAGTTAACTCAAAAGACATCATTCGACCAAACTTGTCTATCCGAGAGGGCATAGGTACGTAGGGTACCTTTCTTGTATTCCTGCTCTTTCATTTTAACATTGAAGGTGGAATAGTGGCTAAAATCTAAGGAAAAGTAAATGGATTTTTGATGATTTTCGTGATCTTGTAACATCACATTTACAAGCTTATATACTGAATTCAATTTACCTTTTGTTTCAGAGATCATTGTCTCGGTGGGGATGTCAATGCCTCAGGTGATTTCTCCAGTTGAAGAGATTGCACGTCAGAGTGACCGGATTCCTCCTAGTAGAATGATGACATAGCAACATTGCTCGACAATCCTATTTCTTTGCCAAATGTGCTATTATTTGGCAAAATTTAATTTTTTTTTTCCTTCTTCCTCTAGTTTTCTTCTGATAACAATAGAAATCCGTCTGCTCTTAGCTAGTCTTTCTTTCTCGCTGTAGAAATTGAACTTTGTTTGGATATCTAGGCCAGGTGAGTTTACTCTGTCCGATTTAAATGTATACCTATTCCGACTTATATTATTTTCTTTTGTACAAAGGAAATGAAATGTTCGTTCCATCTTCCTCAAAATCTGTCTGCAACTCAATACTCGTCTCTCGATTCTTCTTGTCGTATTCATTACAGTCCCCTGAATCTGTACATAAATATAAATGATGGTTGTCCTATCTTGATGTTGAGACTCTTCATGGGACGTCGTTATTGATCGTTTAGAGCGTACGAGCACGACAAGCAGAAGCTACCCTCGTTGGGATTTCTTAGCTGATTATAATTGTTTTGTAGTAAGAATATTTTGAGGCCAGCAGTTGCCCATTTCCTCCAGTGACAGCAACTTTAATTGACTAATGACAACTACTTTTCATTCATATGTGGATAGTACTATGGAATCTTTGTAGCTTAGATAATGACAAGATCATCTCTTGTTTACTGCTCATCTTATCTCTCTACTTATCTCTCTAGACTATTTATACTTTCTTGCAAGGATCACATGTTTCGACTGTCTTGGGAGATCTCTCTGTAGTCTGTCCCAAGATTATTTGATTACAACTGTACATCTTGTTGGGGGTGTCGTTATATTTTTTATTTATTTTTCATATATTTATTGTTATGTCGCTCTCCTGCTGAAGGCGATCGACATGTTTTTGTTTATTTATTTATATATTTGTAAGGGATTCTGCAAGTTGTGTGCCCAATTTATGTGTTTGCTGAAGTAGCAGTAGCAGAAGCTGCAACAAGGCATTCGGCATGGATGCCTTGCGACGCTTGTTGGCATATACGGGGACGAACAAACCATACTTGGCGATGATAGTAATACAGTTCGTCTCCGCTGGTATGTCCTTGTTGTCTAAGGCAGCAATCGCGACAGGAATGAATCCTTACGTCTTTGTAGTCTATCGCCAAGCATTTGCTACCCTTGCGTTGGCCCCTTTCGCCTTCTTCCTCGAGAGGTTTCGTTACAAGACAGTCGCTCTTCATTTTTACAGTTTTATTTTTTTTTATTTTTTTTCTGATGTTACTTACTTTTACTGCTGAAATCAGAGGTCATAAGTCTCCTCCTCTGCCATTCACATTATTCTGCAAAATAGTGTTGGTTTCTACAGGGTACAAGATTCTTTTCACATAGTACCAACCTTGTCTGAATTTCATGCTCTCTCCTGATCATCTCATCATTCTCGTGCTTTTTCAGGATCGCGGTGAGTTTGAATCTCTTCCACTTCGCGCTCAATTATGTGTCTGCAACGTTTGCTGCTGCCTTGGCCAACACATGTCCGGCCCTGACATTCATCTTGGCTCTCTGCTTCCGGTAAAAGTAACCGGATTGAGATTGCTGGTGTTTGATCAGATGATGTAATAATTAGAGTGATTTTGTAACTTTTGTCAGAATGGAAAGCCTCTCAATAAAACAAAGGCATGGAATGGCTAAAGTGATTGGTTCTGCATTGGGACTTGCAGGAGCTCTACTCTGTACTTTCGTCCAAGGGCCTCCGATGTACTCAGAGACACGAAAAGATATCCTGCGCGGCTACAAGCAAAGCTACTCGAGGGGTGACTGGATAAAGGGCTCTCTCATCATTCTAGCAGCCAACGGGGCGTGGTGCATGTGGTTCATTATGCAGGTTTTGCCTTCATAACCTCACTTGTTTCGACTACTCCAAGAGTTAGGGCTCATCGCCTTGTCCTGATCATTCTTGTTCGTGTAATAGGGCTCGTTGATCAAGCAGTACCCGGCTAAGCTACGTCTCACAGCTCTACAATGCCTCTCTAGCTGTGCATTATCAGCAATCTGGGCTGCAGCAAGAGTGAGAGAGAGAGAATCTTGGAGTCTTGGATGGAATTTTAACCTTCTTTCAGTTTTTTATTGTGTAAGTCATCAAATCAAACCCTCATGAAAATTTATAATCATCAGACTTTTGCTTCATACTATATTCTTGTCAAAAATTATTACTGTAGGGGGTAATTTCCACTGCAATCTGTTACTGGCTGATAGTTTGGGTGGTGGAGAAAAAAGGGCCGGTATTCGGGGCTGTCTTCTCCCCGTTGGCACTGATCATCACCGCGATTTTCTCAGCGATTCTGTTGCAGGAGACGCTTCACTGGGGAAGGTTAGTCCGTTTAGAATGTTCTTCTCCTCACATATCATACCGATCTTTTTAAACTAGATCGATTTTTTTTTTTTTGGCAGTGTGTCTGGAGCCGTGTTGCTCATCATCGGTCTTTATGGCATTCTGTGGGGGAAGACGAAAGAAGCCAAAATGGTGGTAAGGAATGTTGAAGCTGAAAATAATGAGGGAAGCATGGAAGGAAATGTAGAAAAACTGCAGATTACAGAGGAAACAGAGTTGGAAGGAATTAGCTGCCAAAGATGACAGAGAAATAATTTCTTCGAGAGTTGCAGCATGCAATTTTTGTAACAATTATTGCAAATTGGAAAAGAGTTGTTACATCTATACAAATATGATGATGCTCTCAGCTGACTTATTCAGCGATAGTCAAATCATCTGTGTGTGTTAAAATATGCAAACCATGAAAAATAAGACAAACTAAAAACTACACATGATTGGATTATCCTTTTTTAGAAAGGCATGATTGGATTATCTTAATTCAGCATCTTATCTTATCTTATTTTTTTAATTTTAATTGCTTCTTATCAAAATTAGATTTTTCCTTCAAAAAAAAATAAAATAAAGATCAGATTTTAGGCAACTTGTTGCATACATTCATGATGGTGATTTAGAAGGTATTTGGCTAAGCTTATTTTAAAGAGCTTATAAGCTCTTGAAGCCAAATAGAGAGAGAGAGAGGGAATTAGAGAGGGGAGAGAGAAGACAAAAAGAGAGAGACAAAAAAATTAGAGAGCAAAGAAAAAAAGAGAGGACGAAGAGAAAAAATCACAAAAAGAGAGAGTAGAGAGAAAAAAAAATTATAGGTATAATTTAGAAAAAAAAAGTTAATTTTTTAATTTATTTTAGATTATAAATTAAAAAATAAAATAAAATAAAAAATAGTGAAAATAAGGAAATTGAGTGTTGTTCATAACATATTTTAAAAAAAAAGTTGGGGTAGATGTACTTTTTTTTTAGGAGCTTATAAGCTCTTAGAGCTTTTTTTTGGAGCTTATAAGCTCTTAAAGAACTTCTTTTGCCAAACACTTTGCAAGAGCTTATAAGCTCTTAAACAGGTTATAAGCTGTTTTAATAAGCTTATAAGCTCACCAAATACCCTCTTAATTGAAAACTATAAACTACAGATCACAAAAATATAATGACAAATTGCTGCTTTTGATGTCTCCATACACCACAGTCTTGAAGCAACAAAATATTCAAGTTGACATGCATATATAAAGAGAGGAAGAAACCACCTTTTCCATCACTCTCAAAATTACCCAAACAAATATTATACAGATGAACATTGATATCTAATTTCTAGTCATATATTACTTTTTAGAAAGGAAGAATAATACAAGAAGATAGTGAAAGAGGAAGTTAGTTTTTGATTCAGAAAAAGGAATGCATCAGCGCTTTCTTCGCGCTGTAGGGGGTAACTTCTCGGAGGGGCCAGTGGGAAGCTTTTCCCCAGTTTCGCGTTCAATTTTACTCTTCAGCTGCCTTAGTATTCTAATTTGACCAAGCTTTTCTGGTGATAATTTGTCCCAGTATATTCCTAGAAGCAAAAGAAATTCAGTTGATTTGCATGCAGTATCATATTCCTACGAGCGGAAAATGTTGACAATCCCAGTATTTTGAACATGCATATACAGAGAAAATACTAACATAGGAATATTCAGAACTGACCTTGAGGTTTAGGAATTGAGGTATTGGTGAAAATAATTTGGGTTGGAGTGCATATGATGTCGACGGGTACATCATGAACCACCAATTTGTCGATGGGGATATCATCCACCAATTGTTCATCATGCACTACATAAGTAAATAAAAAAAAATCAGATTAAAACAGTTAAAAAAAATTACACCAAGAATATACTGTATCACTAGGAATACTCGAAACCAAATCAGTTTCTTCTATAGCTTCAACATGCATGAACTTAACTATCATTCCCGCAGTATTGTAATCGGTCATGATGTTCATGGGTAGCTATTATTCAAAAGTTCGTGCATGGATTCATTTCTAGTAGTAGTAAGTCTTGATTCGAACAAGTATGTGTAATAAATTAATTAACGTAGAGAAGATGTAGAACCACCTCCCATGATCAAGTGAAGCTTATATCAAAACAAACAGTTGATGCCAGGTTGTGCATTTGCATCACTCAGCATGACGATAATTACTGACTTGTCAAATATTTTAGAAAAAAACGTACGAATTTGAGAATACCTAAGGAAAAGCTACAAAAGATAACCTACCAGATGTGACAATTGGTGTCGAGTCATCAATGGAACCCATGTAACGTAGCATACCATATTCAAGTTCAGCAAATCCCTGCACCATATAATTATCATAACTTTGACTGCAGCTAAAGTTTACAACTTTTACAGCTTTAATTTGCTTAAAAAGATACTAAGAGTACACAGGAATGACTATGATCCCACTCAACATTGAGGGGTACGATTTATTCCCAATCCCAGGAAATGGGTTATCAAATCACTATTTAGTATTCACAGACTTATTCCGAACCATCGCCTCTAAAACCTTCAACCGGAACCACTATTTAGATTGATACAAAACAATGCAAGACACTATAAAACCTTTGATATATTCCAAATCATTCTTCTATGTGAAGGCCAAAGAGAAGCCGATGTCCTACTTAAATTGAACAAAAATACTGGACCTAAAATGTAAGCAAAAAAAGATATCATCTTATACCTCACCCTTGCCAAGCCTTGCCCCCGTCTTTGGGTCGACAGCAACAGAACCAACAACAATTAAGTCCACCTTTATCTTTTCCTCCAGTCCTATTGGCTTTCCATACTTGGCAACTCCGACAGATGTGCATGCCTCCTTAATGGTGTCCGGACTTAACATTGAGTATTCAAGTACAGAAAAGAATCCGGTCCTTAGACGTGGCTGTGGAGTTAAGAGCTTTTTTCCACCTGCCCACAGACACAAATATCAAAATGGTAAGCACGACCACCACCACCACCTAACCTCCAAACTGGTTCAATATCTTCAGCATGCTGCATGCCTGATTATGCCGACACTTTATTGCGTGCCTACTGTTAACAAATGTAAAACCTTATCTTACCTAAAAGATCTATCCTTAATGTAGAATACTTCCATTATTTGATGCTCACAAGAGCTCCAAGAACATAGTGATAGATAAAATCTTTATCCTTCCTAACCAATCGACATACTTAAGTCTTTATGCATATTTCAAATGCTGACAATTAACTAAAATCCTCAATCACAGAGACCAAAACTTGTAGATAGTTGAAACTCAGAACTGCTAACAGTTGATGCAGCATTACATATAAACGAACATAGCATAATTTGAAGTGCAATTGCGAGGCATTACATAGAAACGAATATATGCATATTTCGAATGCAGACAATTAACTAAAATCCTCAATCACGGAGACTAAATCTTTTAGATAGTCGAAACTCAGAAGTGCAGTCGAATTCATAAAGTGCAAACAGTTGATGCAGCATTACATAACAACGAACATGGCATGATTAGAAGTGCAATTACGAGGCAAAATAAATAGAACTAGGTGTGTATCCTATGCTCTAATTCTTCAATACAAGCACATCAAAGATGTCCAAAATCGTAACTCAATCAAACTAAATAAACGCAACAAAATGCACAAATTCAACGAGCTTTATAAACTACCATTAAGTGTGAGGAATCTGACTTGTTTCTGGGGCGTATCCGGATTAACTTTCACACATTTAGCCTCTTTAAACACCTGCAACTCACTCATCTGCCACGGCCGAGAAGAAAATCAGTCAAAAATCATACTCCCTCCGTCCACGATAAATTTGCCACAATTTCCTTTTTTGGTCCGTCCACAAAAATATTAAAACCCGTGTCATCCACTGTGGCAAATTTATTGTGGACGGAGGGAGTAATTTTTTCAAGGGGGAAAAATATTTTATAATATAATTCAACTCGAACCCAATACTTTTTGAGCAGCAATATTGGCGCCGACGAAATTGGGAATGCGGTGGTGAACGGGGCGAGGGAACTGAGCTATATTCCGGGCCTCCATCAAGTCCCAAACCCGTTTCCTGATGACCCATTTCCACGCCTTCGGGTCGCCCGACTCTCCGTTTTCGATAGCGGATTTCAGGGCCATGGATTCCCGGGCGGCGGCGTCCAAGCTCAGCCGCTCGGCCTCGTACGCCGCCTCGTCGAAAGTGGCATCGTTCCGGCGGGTGGCCGCCGTGGTGTGATTTCTCGGAAACAGTGGCAAAATGGTTGTACGGGAAATTGAAGGTAAGTTAAGGGATTGTTTGGGAGCAGGAGCCCATTTGATTGGCAGCGGACATGCGTGAGAAAGCTTGATCAATTGCGCATCCATACAAAAATGGCGGTTGAGAAATCTTGTGGCAGTTTTCGTGAAGCCATGTTGGATGATGTCGCGTTTGTATCCGAAGAAGTCGTGTTTGCTCTCTCCGGTGTGGTTCGTGGGGGCAAAATAGTCAATTTTATCTCGAACGAAAACTGTTTTTTTCAATTATCGTAACCTATTAACTTTAATTAATTAGATCGCAAAAGCATATGAGAATTGACTACTTTGGACTAGGTGGAAGGAGCCAGATGAATTGAAAGGCAAAAAAGAAAACCAAAACTAAAAAGACATTGAAGTGCACTAGGTAATAATTGTAATCTTAGTATACATATTTTGAGAATCCGTAATATTTATTTTGGGACAGAGGAAGAGTAATTAATTGGAAGATCTATCGAGATAATCAATCCATGTTTTTCGAGAAAAGGAGTAATGATAAGGTGTAAAAATGTCTAGGCTGGAAAAATAAAAAAATTCCTTGTTGGAGTAACCAAAAAAATTGATGGATAAAGACAATTTTTTTAAATTTGAAATTTTTAGATGCCATCAAGATCAAATTTTTAATAAGAATAGTTTACGTAAAACACATTTTTGCGTTTTTGTTAATATGACGAAAATATCACCACTGATATTTATCCATTTTTTAAATGTTGAAATCCAGCAAGGCAGCAATATTTTACAGGTTTGTTACTTATTAATATTAATATTAATATTAATATTAATTTTAATTAATAGTTAATTTTTCACTAATACTTTTTGGACATATATGTCCGGACATAAAAGAAATATATTAGTAATATCAACCTATGATTTATCAAATAAAATAACTGGTGTTGGTTAGTTCTTTAATATGATATACTTAATTACTCTAAACCGTCATTTTAGAGAGAGAAATATGAATACAAAAAATACGAAATTAAACTAATAAAGTTGTTTTGTGATTTTCACTAAACTTTCGGAAAATACTTAATAGATATTTATGCCTTCACTTGAATTAGATTACTCAAAAAATAATAAACTGAGTGGATGTGGAGAAATTATAAGTTAAATAAATATGTTAAACAGGTCGAACCGATCCATTTACCTAAACGGAATGGATTATGTCCAGACATTTATGTCCAATTAGCATAGCTCTAATTTTTTTAACATTGGCAAGTAAGAAAGTGTTATATTCACCCTCAAATATTAATTAATCTGATTTTTTTATCCAATCATATTCGTCTTAACTGAAAAAGTAAAAAGTAACCTCCCCGCTGCCTTTACTAAGAAAGGCCACGTGTCTGTCAAATTTGAGCGCCAAATTTCCGTCGGTTCAAAAATTCGAAATTCATCAACGGTAAAAATTTTGGTTAAACAAAAAGGTTTCATTAAAAACCCACAACAGATTGCATTTGATAAAATCAGACGAAAAATTCTCCAGAAATTATAGTAGATGTAGGGATGGATTACCACAGTATGAAGCGCAAACAGCTGCAGGCATTATGCAAGAAGCACAAAATTCCTGCCAATTTGTCGAATCTCGAGATGGCAAACAGGCTAACGGAGTTTCTCAAGGTAATTTTTTGATCTGGTTTTGCTTTCCGTAACGATAATTTGTTGATTGGGAATTATTTTAGCGGTGTACGTGATAAGGCTCTGTTTCTTAAATTTTTGTGGTTTGAATTTGTTTTTTTGTTTTTGGAAAACTGAAATTCAGGAACGAGAGAATCCGGTGATTGAAATCGAATCTGACGATGAGGTTGTGAGTATGAAAGGTAAGAAAGTGCGATTTAGTCCGGAGATTCAACTGATTGAGTTTACCAGATCGCTAGGAATGAAAAGAAAAAGTAGGAGGAATTCTGTTTACTGTAGAGAGGGTAATTCTTCGGTTGAGATTGTTGAGAGGGGTGAATGGAACAAAGCAACTGTGAGTAGACGGGGTAAAGCTATGCAGACTGGAGAGTCGAACTTAATGCAGGCCGAGGTAAAGCAAACAAAGAGAGGGGTGAAATCTGTAAAATGTATTGATGGACAAAAAGTTGCTGCTGCTGATAGTTTTGATGATGCCGAGTTGGAGGAGGGTGATGTAGTTAGGTCAGATAGAGTGATGCCTTTGAAAGGGAAGATGGCGGTAGAGGGTGTCAAGAATGCAAGCAAAAGAGAGAGGAAAAGAGCAAAGTGTGACGATAAAGCTTCAGTCAGTGTCAATGGTCACCAAGAGGAGATTGTGAACAACCATAGTAGGGTTACGAGGTCTAGAGCACAGAAATTGACAGAAGCTCCTGCAGTAGAGGAGAAAACAGGTAGCAAAGTAGTGAAGAAAACTGGTAAGGTAGCTGCTGGTAGAACTGAAACTGACGGCAATAGAGAGACCAGTACAGTTTCTTTGATTAAGAGAGGGGATGAGGGTGTAGAAAAATCAGCTTCGGGTTCAGATGAGAGAATGAAAGGAAATGGAAAAGGGTTGAAAGAGATTTTGGTGAATAAGCAAATTGCAGAGGAACATGTGTCTGTTGAACCTCAACTTCTTTTGAGGAGATCTAAAAGGAAAGCGAACATGGTTGGTGAATCTGAAATGTTTGCTACTGATGCAAGGAAAAATGAAGATGATGAGGTCAAGGGCTTAAGAAAAACATCTAGGTTATTGTCATCTGATGGTTCAAAAGTGGATGCAGAAATTAGTGGAATTGGTGTTAATCAAGGTAGAAGAGCAGCGGAACCCCGAAGAAGTAACAGGAGAAAGACTTTGGTTGAATCTTGTCTAGTAGAGAAGGATAATGATGCCGTTGGGAAGCATACACGACCAAGAAAGAATACTTCCAAATGTAAGCCACCAGGTCCTCTAGAAAAGATTGCTGGAGATTCTAATATTCAAGAGAACAAAGTAATGAAGCGAAAAGGAGGCCATGTGTCAGGAGGAGATGTCATAAAAAATAACAATGATCTAAATTCTGGAGCACAGTCCTCGAAAGGAAGTAGCAGCGTGAAAGTTGTGTCTGCAGCTGCTATGCAAAAATTTGTTGATGAGAGGAAGCAACCACATAGACTAGACCACCCTAATTCACATCATGGTTCTTCAGGAACTGGAGAATCATTGTTCTTGGATGTTCAACTGTCTGTCTCAAAAGATTCAGAAAGCGCTAGCAATTTGTGTTCCAAAAATATTATTAACGATGTGGAACTAAGGGAGACCTACAAAAAGAAAGAAGAGGTCTCTATTGCAGATGGTGTTGGCAGTTCTTGTATGAACTTGACTAATGGAGAAGATTTGGTGAATTCAGACACAAATGCAGCATCCAAGAGTGCAGAACAGGGAACAAACTCAGTTTCCAATGATCAAAATTCTACCAGCAACATCGTGGAAGTGGAAAATGACAGTTTACTGTTGGAGATTGATGTCAAGGATTTAATTGAGCAAAATATAACAGACATGGATAAGAATGACCCCGAAGCTCCGGTGCATAGCCAAATGGAAGATTCTGGCTACAATAACAAAATCAACCACCAAGCACTTGTAGAAGGCTTAAATGTTTCTGGAGAGGAAGGTTCTGCTTCTGCTGACAGCTTTTTACTTGGTGATCAAACAGATGCTGGGAGTAAGTGTTCCTAAGCAGATATTTATGTTGCATTTAGCCTTTTAAGTACTTAATGAATGCCAACATTGATATTCTATTTACTACGCAGCTGATCTGAAAGTAGCTGAGACTGAAGCAGATGAACATGTACACCCATGCCTCAGAGTTGTTGGTCACCATAATGATCTGGACAACTTGGAAACATCTAGTAACATTCTGGACAACAATAACGAAGATACATCCCAAACATTTGGAGAAGATGGAATCTTTGAATCTTGCAGTAAGTAGTTGTACTAGAATATAAATTTTTATGATTTTATTTTTCAAAGAGCACTTTAAAACTGAAACTGTTGTCCTCAGGCATGACTAGGCGTCATGGTGATAATGTGGCTGAAGGAGATGGAACCTTCTTTCACAAAGGTAGAGCTTCAGAGCTGGCTGAAGCTGATGAAGATGGTTGCTTAAAAGATGTGGAATTCAGTTTGAATAAGTTGTTTGATGAAGAAGTAAGATACGGAATCACACCACAAGAGAGAGAGAACTTTTCTGGTGAACATTCAGTCAAGGATTTTAATGAGCAAGGGATGTCACATGGTTCCCCTTCTCTAGCACTCCCAACTATGTGCAACAGCTCTGGAGATCATGAGGCAAATCTCTCAGCTGAAGGAGGTGAAATCTATAATTTCAAGAATAAACAGTCAGAATGGACTGAAGCTGATGAAAGTGGATGCTTAAAAAGTCACAGGAAGAGCTCAAATTCACAGGAAACAAATCATGCCTCTACACCCTATAGTGTTTCTGAAACTCAAGGTAGATAATTTCACTTTTGTTTAACTTAGTTTCTCCCTTATTTAAAGCCGATTTATAATGCTTTCCAGCTAAGTAATTCATTTGTAGTCTTCACAAGTAACATATGATTTGTTGCATAGTAATAGTTAAAACATGCAAGTTATACTGTCAGAAACTTATTTTCATCTCTATCTACAACTCTTTTTTTATTCAAGAGCAAAATTGGCTACTTCCAGAACAACAGTCTAATTGACTGTTAAACTACATTATCAGTGGTGAAGCACATCAAAGCATACTTATGAATGTAAATATGAACAAGTTGCACCAAGAAGTACTTTTATTTATTTATTTAATCTTGATGTTCTTTGTCAAATTTATTTATCATTTTACATTACTTTGCTTTAGCAGAGAAGCAAAAGAGTCAATTGGCCAAGTCCAATGCTCTTGCAAACACTAATCAAAGGCAGGGAGCTTGGAGTAACACAAGTGAACTGACAGGAAATGCAGTGCGTTTCTTGAAGAGTTCTGAGGAAAATATCAGTCAGGTTCTTGAAGGCCTCAGTGCTGATGAAGATGGTTAGTTCAGATACAAACTTTGGCTATATATTACTAGTTTCATGGTGCTAAATGTTGTTCATAACTAGCATCTTTGAGGACTTATTCCACAAAATGTCTTTTGTTCTTATAGTTAATCATGCAAATTATGGCATAGATGAAGAGGCTTCTACAGAGGCAATCATTTCCGATGTTCAAAGTTGCCTTATCAGCAAGATAACGGCTGAAAGTCTTGGTGATGTGAAGTTTCAAGATTCGGTGGAAACAGAACATCGACATAAAAACCTACTAGCAATGCAGACAGATGCATGTGGCAAGGCTACTCATGCGACATCCAGACAAAGCTGGACAGGTTGGTTGAAAACTGCTTTTACTGACATATGGTTCTCAGTGAACTAATTTCTGTGTTCTACTGCAGAAACTGAACTTCAGAATTTGTTTGGAATCTCGGATGAAGATGACCATCCTGAACTAGGTGACACTTTCTATCAAGGATCTGAAACAACAAATATGTCAATGTCAAGGAACAAATTGACTGCCAGCAACAGTGACAGCTTGACCAAGAAGCAGGAAAAAGAGATGGATGGAGAAAGCAGCAACGAGTGTGCAGAAACAAAAAATAAGAATGTGGTTTTGCCAATTGGAATTGATGCTGAAATCTATGGTAATATTTATTCACCATTATATTACCCATTCATGCTATCAAAATTATGCTTTACTAATTGTTGTTCATTTAATCATCTGTGTAGAAAATGAGTTTAAAGTTCTGTTTGCCACACCAGTCAAGAATATGACTCCCTGTAAGATAGAAGAAGCATATTCTCATGACAGACTATTGAACGGAAGTGTGATGTCGATTAAGAAATGCTCTGACGCAATGAAGGGAAATGTTGCTACAGAAAGTACATCCAATAAAAAGACGCAGGATACTGCATATGAAGTTGAGAACAACTCAAGCATTGGAGCTTCACTATCAGATAATGGTGGAGATGACATTTACGAAGAGATAAACGAGGTTGAGAGTTTTGAATTGCTGAATACATCCACCAGAGTTCTTTCTGAAGCTGAATATGACGGTTGTGAAGCTTTGGGGACAAACTATGGCATAGATAAAGAGGTTTCTGCAGAGGCAATCATTTCAGATGTTCAAAGTTGTCTAATCCGCAAGATAACGATTGAAAGTCTTGGTGATGTGAAGTTTCAAGATTCAGTGGAAACTGAACATCGACATAAAAACCTGCTAGCAATGCAGACAGATGCATGTGGCAAGGCTACTCATGCGACATCCAGACAAAGCTGGACAGGTTGGTTGAAAACTGCTTTTACTGACATGGTTCTCAGTGCACTAATTTCTGTGTTCTACTGCAGAAACTGGACTTCAGAATCTCTGTGGAGCCTCGGATGAAGACGATCATCCTGTACTAGGTGACACTTTCTATCAAGGATCTGAAACAACAAATATGTCAAGGTCAAGGAACAAATTGATTGCGAGCAATAGTGGCATCTTGACCGAGAAGCAGGAAAACGAGATGGAGGGAGAAAGCAGCAATGAGTTTGCAGAAACAAAAAATAAGAATGTGGTTTTGCCAACTAGATTTGATGCTGACGTCTATGGTAATATATATTCACCATTATATTACTAATTCTTGCTATCAAAGTTATACTTTACCTGATTGTTGTTCATTTGATCATCTATGTAGAAAATGAGTTTAAAGTTCTGTTTGCAACACCAGTCAAGATTATGACTCCCTGCAAGACAGAAGAAACCTATACTGATGACAGAGTATTGGACGGAAGTGTGGCGTCGATTAAGGAATGCTCTGATGCAATGAAGGAAAATGTTGCTACAGAAAGTACGTCCAATGAAATGACACAGAACGTTGGATGTGAAGTTGAGAACAACTCAAGTATTGGAGCTTCATTATCAGATAATGGCGGAGATGACATTTGCGAAAAGATAAACGAGGTTGAGAGTTTTGAAATGCTGAATACGTCCACCAGAGTTCTTTCTGAAGCTGAATATGACGGTTGTGAAGCTTTGAAGGATCAGTTGACCCAAAACAAAGAAGAGTACCTGGATGAAAATATTCCAATAACGAAGGAAGACATGGAAGAGCATGTCATTCCTCTAGTACAATCCTGTCTTAATGACGAAGCGACAAACTCACCACGGGATTTATATGAACTCGAAAGCTGTCCGCAAAAAGCTCATAATAAATCTGAGGGGGAAATGACACAAAGTACTACTGAGTTATCTGATGCTGATCTTCAGAAATTTGATGTTCTTGAGAATAGTCATATTCTTACTGGCTGCTCTCTTGATGGCAACATTTTGAGGGAAACATCCATAGAGACTTCCAGTGATCCAGAAGTAGCAATAAATGGGAGCTCCGAGAAAGATGTGATAGAGAAAGGTAGTGTTAAAGTGATTGTCATGTGGAGCAAATACAAATTTCAGTGTTTGGATGACAATATTTTTAAGCTATTATAGATAGTATGTAGAAGGCTCAAAAAGAATCTCAATAATTTAATTACTGCACTATCCATAGGTAAGGGATTTAATTTTTAGATTTTTCACATGTGAGCTTAAAATTTTAAACTTGTAAAGTTTATGGTGTGATATAAGGATTTGTTGTTCTTGGTTTTAAGTTGGATGTTGTACATCATTGTCTTGCCTGCTTCTTGGTTTTAATTTCTATTTCTCTTATTTTGTAGGTATATCTCCCTTTCTATTTTTGAAGGCCTCCCTTGATTGTGAAGATATAATATTAGAGAGTGATGATCAGTATGAAGCCAAGAAATTGGACAAGGAAGGCAATCCAAAATCATCTCGAGATATTTCTGATGAGCTGCATTCCAACAGTGAAGTGGCAATTCAGGAAAGTGTTTCAATTGGTTGCAATTCGTGTAAAGAACTGGATCACCTTCCAAGTTCTGATGAACTTGAGAGCACATGTAAGGAGGTAAAAGGGATGGAGACGGCCACACAAAGTTTACATAGCACAGATGCTGCTGCAGGTTGAGCAATTAACTTGTATATGGTCTATTTAATATCTTGTAATTGTTGAAGCTTCTTATACTATATGCACCATAACGACTGCATGATTTTAGCTGGAATCTGATGTTGACTTAATTATTTTTGTCTTTGTAACAGAACATGGATCCTTTGTCTGTGGGGCTGTATCTGGTCTTCTCAGCAGTTCAACAATGCACAACATGTTAGTTGATACTGCTCTGGGAAAAAGCCTCAGCTGTAATACTAGCGTTGATCATAAATCTGAGAATAGTCAGGACGTCATAGACGAAGGTACGTCAAGTTTATTTTGTCATGTGTAGTTAACATGATTCTAGAATTTGGTAATGAAAACAATTCTTAGGAGCTTCAGGGCAAAAAAAAAAGAACTTCAAATTTGAGGAATCTTTAGATTGAAAGGCTCTGAGCGACCAATCTCAAACTGCAATCAGGAAAGGAATTTTTACTTCTATAATTTTTCTCTCGAGGGAATTAAATTTCTGAACTTGTGAAATTTTAGTTGAAAAATTTTTATTGCATGTTTCCTAAGTCCTTTGCTTACTTATGCATGGTTACTAATATTATTTTATTTCGTCATGCTATAGAACACAGTTCTCCTATCTGTGGTGCTGTTTCTAGTATCCTCAGCAACTCAGAAGGGAATCTCCATCAAAGAGATAATGGTATCAAGAATTTGGATGTGGGGAAACCTGTCTTCAATATGAGTGGAGGTAATAACAAGAAGGATATTGAAAATGCTGAGGAAAATTCAACCGCTGAAATGGTTCAGTTTTCCATTCAAGAGCTTCATTTTGAAGAAAATGTAGAAGACTTCAAAAATGATGAAGAAATAGATAATTACAGTGAATCGACAGAGGAAAATATCAATAGCTTGTCTGGCACACCAAAAAATTTGGATAAACATGAAGGCTGCCAAGACATGTTAATTGAAACTGCTCTGGGAGAAAGCCTCAGCTGTAAGTTTAGTGTTGATCATAAATCTGAGCAGGAAATGGCGCAATGTAGTGAAGCTGCAGTTGAGTTGTCTGATGCTGATCTTCAGAAGTTTAACATTTCTAAGAATAGTCAGGACATCATAGAGAAAGGTACATCATCAAGTTTTTTTTGTCATGTGTGCATGGCAAAATATGTAGAATACTTCAAATTTGAGCATATTAGATTGAAAGGTTATGAGCGACCAATTTAAACTGTGTGATGCAGGAAATGAACTTTAATTTTTCTCTCGAAGGACTTGAAATTCTGAACTTGTGAAATTTAATAGGGTGATGAACTAATGATGTTGATGGATCTCTTTTTTCTAGTTTTTGAGTTGAACAATTTTCTTGCATGTTTCCCGAGTTATTTGCTTATTTATGCTTCTCACTTATTTTTGTAGGTACCTATCTGCTTGTCTCTCCAAAGGCCTCCACCATCTATAATGAACTCACACAAAGCACAAATATTGATGATCTTAATGGAGCTAAGATTTGTGATGAGTCGCATATCAACAGCGGAGTGGCAATTTGGAGAAGTCTTTCAGATAGTAACCACCACCAGTCTGAGGAAGCTGGGCTTGCTTGCTGTCTTGAACTTGAGAGCACGTTCGTGGAGGCAGAAGAGACAGGCACGCCCACACAAGATCTTAACAACATTGTTGCTCCTATAGGTCAGCAACTATCTTCTTTATTCTAATTTCCAGAATTTGTTAAATCTTACCAAAAAAGATGACTAATTATTCTATTCCGTCATGTTATAGAACACGGTTCTTCTGTCTGTGGTGTTGTTTCCAGTATCCTCAGCTGCTTAGAAATGCATCTCCATCAAAAAGATGAAAATAGCAGTATCAAGAATTTGGATGTGGGGAAACATGTCTTCAATATGAGCATAGATAATGTCAAAAAAGATAGTGAAAAGGCTGACAAGAATTCAACCGCTGAAGCGATTCAGTCTTCCATTCAAGAGCTTCATTTTGAAGAAAATATAAAAGACTTCAAAAATGATACTCCCTCCATCTCAAATTTGCCACACACTGGTCATAACGAAATTTTAAAGGAAAGTGATGTGGCTGATACAATTAAAGAGTATGTTGATTCTGAATCTTCTCTGACTGTGATGTTTGAGAACTCCAGTGCTAGCCTTCCGAGTGACATACCGGCACATACTGATGAAAGGATTGCTACCTCCAAACATGAAGATAACACGTCATCAGTTGACTGCTTCGATGAAGAAATTCAAGAACAAGAGGAAGAAACATTATTAACCAGACCTGTAGATTTCCTTGATGAAGGTATACAACATATTATTGTTGTCATTGATATTTAAGTTTCTCTTGCTTGCATATCTAGATTTTCTCATTTACTTTCAGATTCCTCTGCTACTAAGCCAACAGTTGAAAAGAAAGGTAAAGAACTAGATGAACTAATGATGTTCTACAAACCTACTATAAAACTAAGAACAGCATTATCCTTGGAATCTTGTCTTCTGCGGTGGACCTTTGTAATAATTGAGACAAGCTTGAATTTATTTTTGTAGGCACTACTGTTGAGCTTGAATCCCATAAAAAGATTGAGTCTGAAGATTGGCAGAGTTCGTCCTCGAAAGAGTTGGGTTCAATCATGAGGAAGAATGCTAGAACCATTTTGATTCATGGGACACCAGGTAAGCTTCTTTCTATGGCAGACATGAAGGAGAATGTGCCGGCTCAGAAGAGATCAAACGCCGGTGATATCACTGCAGTAAGACCAGCAAAGAGGAGAGCATTGCAGGATCTTCAGTGGAAATAGATTAATTTCCAAACTGTTCTGCTAGATGTGTTTTATATTTTGTGTGTTGTAAGCCTGCACCTAGTGATGCTTGTACCTTATGCATAACTCATGCAAATTTATATATTTAATTATGAAAGTTGTGTGGTTGACTTCTCTTAGTTATGATTAAAGATGTCAATCGAGCAAACTTGCTTAATTTAGAGTCATCCCTATTGTGTGTGTTGGATCTATTTTGACCTAGAAATTTTCGATCATAATCCTAAATTTTCAATTTTGACTCGGACAAGACTTGGGTCAGAAAGTTTACGGAAAAATATTTAAGTGTATAAATTTCTTTGACAATCTTATTTAGCTGTTATTCCAACTCCAATATGCATAATAACTACAACTCTGCAAGAGGGATAGTCACATATTTCCCTAAGAGATTATATATTTTTTTAAATTTTCATGTTATAAAGTTGAGTAAAAAACCCTTAAATGATTATATTTTTCAATTTTCATGTCATAAGGTTGAGAAAAAGACAAAACAAACTTTCTCGTACATTCCACAACTATCTGAAAAAAGATTTCATTAAATTTAAAAACAATGTAATGAAAATCAACAACCAAATAGTGAAGAAATTTTCAGTTCACCGGGCCAACCCTATCGTGGTGTAGACTATTCAAATCGGGCCAATCAAATAGAATTTTTTTTTCTATACTAGAAACTTATGGCTCTAATTCTCCCTTTTTTGGTCTATTCAGGCCAACTCGGGCCAACCCTATCGTGGTGTAGACTATTCAGATCGGGCCAATCAAATAGAATTTTTTATCCGAACTAGAAACTTATCGCTCTAATTCTCCCTTTTTTGGTCTATTCAGGCCAACTCGGGCCAACCCTATCGTGGTGTAGACTATTCAGATCGGGCCAATCAAATAGAATTTTTTTTCCCAACTAGAAACTTATGGCTCTAATTCTCCCTTTTTCGGTCTATTCAGGCCAACTCGTCGATCTCAAGTGGATTGACATGGATAATTGTGAGACACTCTAAAGATCACTTGATTATCTTAGATACTGTTATTGAGTAAACTGTAAAACTGCAAAGGCACCATAATGCAGTGAGACAATATATTCTTGATGTTTGCAAAATGTGAAAGCACATTCCTGCATCAGACCTTTTTATTGAGAAGGAAATATAAATTATAACATTCTTCTGGGATTACAGAACACAACTTGATCCAAAGAATACATAAAAAAAACTTTTTGCATGACAAATAAATATAAATGTGTGAACTTTGCAGCATTTTATCTACACGGAGAGAGACCATTTCCACCGGAGAGCTTCCCTTACCTTCCGCCGACGTCGATCTCGATTTTCGCAGCTTCTCTTTTCTACATATGAACTCAAGACACCACCTAAAGTTTTATCTTCTGTATCTAATTACAATCCAAGCCACAAACTTCTAAGACGATGCCGCCTCTTGCCAAGAAGGGGTTGATACGAACCCACAACAAGGAGAAAATCGAAGCCAAAAGAATGGACCACACGACGATGATGGTGGGAAGACGGTTTTGCTTCCCCATGAAACCTTTGAGGAAGGGGTACAAATGGACTATCACCCAAAGGGCAAAGAAAAGCCTCCCGAAAAGAGGTCCCCATGATTCATACCCGTTGTTTATGGCATCCGAAACTCCAACCACGACCCCAATGATGTTGATGATCATCAGCGTCATGGGTGGGATCAACAGCGACGTCCACTTGAATAGATAGAGATCCGAGAACTCTCCGTCGTCTGCTGCTTTTGAGGTAACAGTGAAGTTTGTGTTCACACCTGCCAAAACTTTGAGAAGACCTTGAATTAGAGCAAAGAAGTGAGATGAGACTCCACCGATCACCCAAAACTGCTCGTTTCTCCACAAGTCATCGATTCCAACACCTCCCCATCGCATCTCCAATATGCTAGTTGCGGCAATGGATATGAAAAGCCCCATAAAGATGATACTAGCGTAGTTACTGATCTGTGGATACAAGATGGTCGGAAAAAGAAAAAAAATCAAATCTTGCAACAGATTATAAAGATCAAGGAACAAGTTTATGAATTTACGAAGGATCATCACCTCTGGGACGATGAATTTGCCGGTAAGAAGGCAGACAGCTGGTAAGGTGCAGTAAGCAATCAATGGAATTGAAGTCAATGGATAGACAACTGAGTTTATGTAGGAGAATCTCTCGAGCGGTTTCAGACCACACCCGTATCCATACCAAATGGGACAGTGCCTGCTCAATAAAATTTCGACTGATCCCAAGGCCCAACGAAGAACCTGGTGGAGACGATCAGAAAGATTGATGGGGGCAGACCCCTTGAATGCTGGTCTTTTCGGCATACAGTAGACGGACCGCCACCCGTGGCAATGCATCTTGAAACCAGTCAAGATATCTTCAGTAACTGAACCATAAATCCACCCAATCTGGAAATATAACAACGTTGTGAGAATTAGAGATGATACGCGGGGAACCATTTTTCTTGAGCAGTGAGTATGTATGTACCTCTTTTCCCCATTCGGTTTTATCTTCATATCCACAACTGATCACATGAATAGCTTCTTTCAAGAGTGATGCCGACGTTGCTCCTGCAGGGACACCGCCATTTTCTAGGAGTGCTGAAGCAATGAAAACTGGCGATTGTCCGAATTTTTTCTCAAATTTTACTTGGGGCATGAGGGCTGACTTCTCACCTTCGATTCCTGCCACGCAGTAAGGGAGAAAAATGTCAAAAAAGAAAAAAGTAAGATATTCACAAGAACATAATTATAGCATCAAGGTTAATGAGCATGTCGTCTTAAATTAGATGATGTTGGCTGGTGAATTAGATGATTATATCCCCTTAAAATTATTGGTCTTGACTGTTCTGTATTTCCTCACCCTCGATTCCTTCCTCGATGTTTTCAAGAGCATGGATCTGAGTCAAAGCTTCCCTGCCCTTGGTCTTTTTCTTATTGTCCTTCGATTTTCCTTTCTTCGTCTTCTTTCTAGATCCAAAGCAGCAACACAATTTCGGCCAGCAGTTGCATGTCTTTCCAGGGGGTTTTGCTTTCTTGGGGGCATCGTATCCGTAAAGTGCTTGCCTCCGGAAGACGCATCCAGTTCCGACATAAATCGGACCTTGGATCCCATCAAGCCCTTTCATATTTATCTGTTGCCAAGAACAATAAAATTAGCCTTTCAGATAAATTCATAAATCTAAACCACAATTCAGAAGATGTAATAATATTAAGAAAGGAAAGAATTATACGTACATCAAAAAAGACAACATTGCGATTTGAATATCTGTCGTGCCTATCAATTCCATCAAACCGTTGAGGAAATTGCACATAGCATATTTTCTTGCCAGCTTGTGGATCCATCATGAAACACATAGCTTCCCTCAGAGCCTTACTGTTATTTATGTAGTGATCACAATCGACATTGAGTAGGTAAGGAGCGTTTGAGATGACGGCTGACACCCTTATCTGCAAATTACGAAAAAACAAACTCGGGGTCATATAGCTTATCATTATACATAATTCAAATAAAGGAAAATAGCAGGACAGGCAAGTTACCAGAGAATTCATAGCGCCGGCTTTTTTGTGATGGTCATATCCAGGCCTCTTCTCACGAGACACGTATATAAGACGAGGCAGCTCATTACCTTCAATATCCCGAACACCATTGTGACCCAGGAATACCTTTGAAGCAGATAGAAAGTTAATACTGGTATAATTCTTAAGCAATTGGTCCCGACAGACAGGATGAAAATGTAAGGCTCAATATACCTGGATCATGCCAGGATGATCCCTGACATTATTTCCGGGCCATGGTGTGCCGTCTTGCATGGTCCAACCCTCCTCGGGAACCTTCAGCGCCATTGCAACCAGCGCATTTATTCGAACTTTAAATTCTTCATACTCTCTCTGCATGGAAACAGTTAAAGCAAGCCCGTTGAGGTCATCAAAGTTCAAACACAATTTTTATTTACTTCATAATGTTAGTAAAACCGAATGCGGTCCTAACAACAATAACGTGATCCAATGCAAATAATGCGAGATAGAAAGAAAGGGAAGGCAAGATACCTTCATTGCACGACGTTCCCTCACAAATGTTGGTTCTACCTTGTCTCTCAAATAGTCAACCTTTAGAGCAAAGTACCATTCAGGAGCACGAGGTTCTATTTTGAACTTTTTGCAGAACGGTACCCATTTCCTAGCAAACTCAGACGTCTCTGAAAGAGCTTCGAAAGTAAGCATCGCAGCACCATCATCGGACACATAGCAGGCAACCTTGTCAATGGGGTAATCCGCGGCAAGTATAGAAAGAACTGTATTGGCCGTAATAAGTGGAGGTTCCTTCAAAGGATCCACTGTACTCACAAATATGTCTACAGCAGCTAGCTCAGAGGGCTTGCCCTCTTTCTCGTACCTGGTACAGAAGTCACGAATTCAGTCAGCAACACTAATACAAAGACAACCGATGGAATATCAGAGGTCATAAGCGTGAACATGAGAGAGAGAGATGATGAGGGAGGGTCTCGCTCACAAGAAGGAGAAAATGTATACCTTAATGAGAGTCTGTCGAGGTATGTTTCTCGCTTAATCGGACACCACTTTGGAAACTGATCAAAAATCCAGGAGATGGCAAACCATATCTCACATATAATTGATGTTAGCCACAATCCATATGCATCATTGACAGGGTGACGGATTCTATAGTGAAAGAACAATCCAAGAATCACCATACGCAGCAAAATGACGATTCTGTATGGGCTTATCTTGCTCGAAGGAATTGGTATCTTCCTGGTAAGTGGCTGTCTGCCTTCATCCATCCTGTAGACAACAACAAAATAAAATTTGATATATATTAGATAAATACACCAGAAAGCTAAAAAGAAAGGGCATTCTATCTTTCAAAAGAAATGTAAAATGGCAAATACCAATCATACATTTACCTAAGTATATTACTCATGCAACATTGGAGAATCGAGCAGTTCTGACATATCTATAATGAAAGAAACGAGCTTATTCATTTTTTACCACTTTAAGAGCCGATATATACTTTTCACTAATCCTAGATTAGCTATCTTAAGTCTTCTGCATCAGCTTGAGTATCATTAATCTCAACAGTCCAAAGTTTCAATTCGTCCGGCACATTGTATCCCAGCTCGATGTACTTAACTTTTCGCGCTCTTTCTCTTTATTAAGATTCACATACACCTATAGATAACGACTGTAATAGAAATGGCAATTCAATCACATCAATTAATTTCCAGTCGTGTCGCCAAAGGAGAATTATCTTGTTACTTAAAGGGATTTACCAAGTTTGCCTTCGCAGCTGAATTTTTTTGCACGCATTAGCTATAAATCGACAATGATGCTAAAACTGCATTTGGTCATGTCCAGCAAAGCAAACAGAACCATATTTCTTTTTTTGTTAAGCAAGAACCTACTTCATATACTAACCAATCAAATCTCTAATTAAAAAGTTAGCATGTATAGGTCGACATTAAATACCATAATTAATGAGCTTTAAGCTACTAACAACGGCTACAAAGTAGTGATTGCAACAGCTACAAGTCACTCAGCACACATTTTCATCACAGGTATTAAAAATTTAAAAGTATTGTAAATAAAACCATTGAATGCAAGGCCACCGACACACGATGCAGCACACGAAAAAGGAAGGAACGAAAGCGAAAGGATGGACCTACTTTGGTAAATCAGCATCATCCAGCTCATCTCCATCACCACCTTTATCTCCTTGATGTTTAACAACTTGAAGCTTCTCGTTTTGCTTTCTCTTCCATTCTTCCATTCTTTCCTTCCACGCAACAGTGCCATAGCCATACACAGCTAAGTCTTTCTTCGGATCCATCGGCCGTGGTGGCACTGCAATTGTTCATACATTAAAGATTAAACCACTGATCAAGAAGAAAACACTAAAAACAAAGCAACAATCACATGACTTACAAGTCATGGATGAATCAGCAGATGGCATAGGGTGGATTCGTTTCCCACGAAACGGGGGGATAATCAGAGCATGCTTATCGGCTGAGATTGTGTCATCCTTCATCAAATCATCAAGATGCATACTTCATCAAAATTTTGCAGTGGAAAAACAATAATGTAGTATCAAGAAACACAAGATATGACATCTACTACCTCTTGACCATAAGTAAGGAGAGGAATCTCTGAGTTAACAGCAGAGGGATCCAACTCCGACTGATTAGTGATGCCGGAGGTAGTCCGGCCAATGGCTCGAGACGACATAATGTGCTGCTCATACTCGTACTCATTGTAATCGAATTCATGCTCCAAATCATCAAATTCATCCTCATCTTCATCCCCATCAACTCTGGGACTCCCTGCAAATGATCAAAATCAGTAAATGAGACGATCAACGCAAGCATTTCAAGAACTCAATTAAAAGTTTGGATTATAGATTACCTTTTATACGCTTGTATCTAGTTTTGCACTGAGGGCAAGCTTGATTGCCTTCCCTTCTTTCATATTCATAGCAAGGTCTACAGACAGGAAATGCACATTCATTGCAAGCAACAAAAGGCTCTCCATCTACACTGAATTCAATCTCATCTCCACAAATCTGACAAATCTGCCCAGTCAACTCTTTCACTGAAGTTACCTGCCAAATTGGGAAGTTAATAAATTAGCACTAGATCAAGAAATTGAGAAATTTCAAGAATTAAATGGAAGCAAGGAAATGGGACTCCAATAAGACTCGTACAGATTTGTGAAAAAAGAAAATTTAAAAAAAAGAAAAAAATTAGTTGAGTGAAAACTATATGACAAGAATCTAGAATGGCCCGGAAATCTAGAAAAGCTCAAAAAAGAGCTAATGAGAGAAACTAAATCGGGAAAAAAAAAGTCGTTAAACTAAAATGATCAAAATCACAATGAAAGATTGAGAGAGAGAGGTTGTGTTTTGTGATTTGTCAAACTTCAGAATCCCCAGCTCAAGAACATAACGGGACAAAATCCGGAAAAATCAGAAGCAAAATGACGGGCGAGCACAAGAATTTTTGGAAAGATCAGAACTTTAACCACCGGAAACTGAAGAATCGGCCAAGAAAAACTCAAAAAGATGAACTAATCGCCGACAGCTGCATCTGCAGAGTGCAGCCATTTTCGAGAGAGAGAGAGAGAGAGGGAGGGAGGGAGGGAGACGGGGATTACTCTTCCAATGTCATCAGCATTGATGAGAACAAACTCATTCCTGTTATGCGAGCCAGCAACAAGCCTCCCGTTAGTATCCATGGCCAAGAATCAAAACCTTGATACTCTCTCTATCTCTCTCCCCCCCTTCAACTCATATAACAAGCCACAGCTTCAATCAATTGAAAGAGAGAGAAAGAAGAAAGAATATCTCATTGGCGCACAGCAAAGCAAGAAAGAAGTGCCATTGCTCCCGTGCTTTATTTTTAATTTTATTTTCCTCTCTACTTAAATAACCCCGTCTCATTAACAATGAACTGAAAGTGACGGATTAACAGACACCCAAAGAGAACATTAAACTATTATTACACTCAGTGAAGAGAAGTGTCGGTTTAATATAAAAAGAGAGAGAGAGAGAGACTTTGTTTTGGGTGGGTGGGTATTTGTATTGTGTTTCTTGATTCTTTTCTTGAGAGATACCTTGTTTATGATGAGAGAGCATCTATCATTCTCTCTCTCAAATTTCTCTCTCTTTGTGTAGATGGTGAGCTGTATGAGCTTGTTGTGGTGTGTGGATCAGAGAAGCAAATGCCACCACCGGCTTTGCTCGACAAAGACAAAAAACAATAGAGTAATTAATTAACATAAAAATATTTCAGAAAAATAAAAAAAGGGAGAGAGAGAGAGAGAGGGGGGGGGGGGCCCGGGGGGTTGAAAGTTCAACGCGTAATGTAAAGAGGGCTTTAGAAGCGGGACCCAGCTCGTGGTGGTGGGACGGCGGCGCCACTGGTGGCGCTTGGAGTTGTGGGAAAAGGGTGTTTTTGTAACTTTCATATATTTGCTTATTTCTTAGTTTCTTTTATATCTTTGGTTTGTTTTTTTTCTTTTTTTTTTGTGGTGGGGTTAACAATAACATGCACAATTTTTTATTACCACGTGTTTGTACGTGTGAGTCCGCGACCCATGTATAAATTATGAATTTAATTTAATAAAATATATCTTAAAATATATAAATTTTTAAGGAATTTTATATATAAAAAGAATTTTATCAGAAATAAAATAAAAATTAAGTATTTAGATTAAATTATTAAACTAACTTTAGAATTTAGAATAATAAGACATAAACTCCTATGCGGTTAACCGCACCGTACGGTTGGCTGCACAGGCCCAAACACATTATTTTTTATTTTTTAAGACAGGCAGCGTGTGCTCCCTTTTTAATTTTTTTTCATTTCTTTATAATTAAATAATAATAATTCTTTTTAATTAAAATTTATTAATCTTCAATTAAAATTTATTAATTCTTAATTAGAGTTTATTAATCTTCAATTAAAATTTATTAATTCTTAATTAGAGTTTAATTAGTATTTATTAATTATAATTAGGATTAATATTAATTAAAAAAATTAAAAATTAAAAAATTATAAATAAATAAGTCAACTCTCTAGGTTGACCAACCGCATGGTGCGATTGATCGTACAAGAGTGTACCTCTGATAATAAAGGATATTATAGGTATATCAAAATGCATAATAGACCTAACAACGCTTTTTTTAAAGTACTTTGAGCTAACAACTCCAAACCTTTAATTATATGATTTAAATCAAGGTAATTTTTTTTTTCAATTTGTTGTAATTCATTAGGTTTGGTAATTAATTAATAACGTTTTTTTTTTGTATTTATATTTGTTTATATAAACTGACGGGTGCTACATAAAAGTATGAAATCTTAGGTCAAATGGTCCAAAATTTTAAATTCCATCAAAATTTGTCCAGATATCCCCAAACATAAAGTTAAATTTAGTTAAAATTTTGGGTCCAACAAAAAATGCCATAATAACAAAGTAAAGAGACATCGTGGCCAGACCAATATTTATTTCAAGCCGGTAATTAAGCTCTTAGTACAAGAGTGAGTACGTGTATAAATGGAGCACATAAAATTCTTTTTTCTGACACGTAAATTAGTACAGTATATAAATACTAGTATAATATCATTATATCAGCATTCTAAATGCAACACAAATTCAGTGTATATATAAACCTCACACGCTATCTACTTAACAGAATCATCGTTTAGTATAGTGGGATAGGTATTCATGAGATCAAAAGGCTCACGTTGGAACTGTATTTATAATTATACAAATACATCATTGGAGATTAATTGTATTAATCATACAAATACATCGATCATTGAATATGAGTCTAGATCCAGATCTTGACTCGTCGGCATTCTTGTACAAATTTTTGTGGTTCCATTAGGATGAACATTCCTAGTTGGCTAGTTGTAGAGTAAGAGCAATGGACAATAATTATGAAAAGGAAGTGAAATGCAGCAGCAGGGGAATCCCCACCTGTTGGAAACATTAAGAGAATCATACAAAAGAGAATTGCTTCAAGCCTCATCCAACTGTACACTTCTTGTTCTCTCATTAGACATCATTTTGGTCTCTCTCTCTCTCTCTGAATTAAATGACTTCACATACACACATTGCCATGTGAAAATGAAGAGAGAGATCTACTAGCTAGCATTCTTTTCAATCCAATTATTCTTTGCCTCCACTCCTAGCTAATAGTGAAGTGGATGTTAATCAAACTTTCGGGTAAATTTCATGTACGTATTAGCGCCTGCAGATTCCCACAAAATAAATAAATAAATAAATAAATAATACACATTTAAGCAAAGTTATTTACACCGGTCGTTCTTATAACATTTATCTCAAGAATCCAACATGTTCACTATAAATCGCCTCAAATACACATTATATAATTAAGTAGTTAGTTTTTTGTAGCAATATATATTGATAGTTAAGTTGTACATTTTCACGTACTTATAAAATGTGACCGTAATAACTAAATAATTTAATAAAGAATTCGTTTTTCTCATCGTGAACTTATAGTTGAGTGGATGAGTTTGAGATCAAATATAATGAATTTGAATTGTATAATTGTATGATATATATATATATATAAGAGTAAAAATATCAACTAGCCACTATGGATAGTCAAAATTAATAGTTGTTAAAAAACTTAATTTATAATAAATTTTGTTAGATTTTGGGATTTTTTGACAAATTTGCCCTTACCTTCTCTCTCCCTTCTCTCTTCGAAAATCATAACAGACACACCTCCTACCGCTGTTGACCCATCAACTGCGCCTCCTACCGTCATCGATCCATCCATCCACCGAATATCAGTCTCAAAGCCATAGATCTAACCCCGATTCAGACGTTGATGAGCATAGATCCGTTGAACAGATTTTGTTTTGAATTCTGAATGTCAGGGACTAATGGTATGAATGGATTCATTTGTAACAGTCGTATCAACTAATTGTGCTCCACAACTTGGTACAAATGGGACGAACGAAGTTCATTTGTACCAATCATACCAAGTGATGGAGCACAACTAGTTGGTACGAACGAGACGTATAAGTTCATTCGTACCAGTCATGCCAAGATATGGAGTATAACTAATTGGTTCAAACGAGACAAATGGGACGAACGAGACGAATGGAAAGAACAGGAGACAAAACCCAGATATATATATAGAGAGAGTGTGTGATAGAGAGAGAGAGAGAGAGAGAGAGAGAGAGGAAAATTAGGAATTACAGGTCGGTATAGACTCTGTCATTAGTGGTTGCTCGTCTCTAAGGTCAAGCTCTCCGCTGCCGCCGCATCACACGACTCTAATAATGGAATTACATATCCGCTTGTCCAGGAAGATGATGAGAGTTTGTTTCCACTCGAAAGCTCAGAACAAATTCACTCAAACTTTTTCCAATTTATCAGATTTGATGTAGTCTCTGATCTGAAAACAACACTAGAGAGAGAGATCTACGGCGGCGGCAGCGAAGAGATAATTTCGGCAGAAGAAGTTTGTCTCACCTTAAGAATATTTCCGGCAAGAGAAGTTCTCCGGAAGCAATAGCAGCAGCAGTGGTTGAGATACGGCGGCGATTGAGCATTGAGAAAGAGAATGATAGAAAGAGAGAAAAGTAAGAGAGACGATAGATGAGAAAGAGAAATATAAGAGAAATAAAAACTGTAATTTGATGTAAATCTGTAAAATAAGGATATTATTATCTCATCGCATAAGAATTTGCTAAAATTTATATTAAATTAAATTTTTTACAATTTTTATTTTTCACTATCATAGTGGTTATTTCACATGATAAACTCTATTTATAATGCGAGTTAATACGAATAGTAGCACAACACTAACTAATATGGTTAGTATTTTCTTGGGGAATTTATAAAGTATTTCCCAAAAATCATTATTCAAAAATCACGATTAATGCGAAATCCAAATCAAATTTCATGTCATCATAAATAAATTACATGTGCGACTTATACGCATCTTGATCTGACGCTTCATCTTCCTACCTATATTATTAGGTCACTACAATTGCTATAATATGCATGCTATATTCTATCATGTAGCAATTGGGGATCTATTTTGGAATATTTAGGCTATAACATAATTATTTATTTAATCTAATATTCTATCATATTTTTTTTAATAAAAACAGAGCCTTAATGAAAAATAAACTTTTTATCTAATCTATCGTCATTATACCCCCTCAAAAAAATCTATCATCATTATACATGTGATATAGATCTACACTTGTTCCTGTAAATATAACAATTGTTAATTACATGATCATACAGCTCTTTTTTTTGGGTGGGGATTCAGTAACAAGGATGTAATTAAATTGAGATTAGTCATATTAAACTAACTCACTAAAAGATATTCATATTAAACTAATTGTATATATCATGAGTTTTATCAAGAAGGACCAAAACATCATAAATAATGAGATACATATATAACAACAAAATTAAATAAATGGTTCCATCAAACGCACGCCATGTATGATGTGTAGTCCTAATGAATGTGACAAATGAATTTATCTTAAAATAATTATATATAATTCAAACAAAGGAGTGACTCTAATTTATTCCTGAATGGTAGATTTGAACATAAATATCTTTGTTTTGAGGTGATGATGAAGTAAAGTTAAATAGGAGTATCATACAACAACAACAATATTACAATAATAATAATAATAATAATAATAATAATAATAAAAATAAAAAAATAATAATAATAATAATAATAATAATAATAATTTCAGCACTATAATTGAGTTCCAATAGCTAGGTGACATGACATGCATGACTATATATGAAACACAAGTTCCAACTACTACTCATAATATTTTTATTTATTAATCTGTGTATTATACATACATTATCCCCCACAGTATATAATAATATAATAAAACAACTTGGCCATGGTTAATCAAATAAACTGAACGAATTTGATGTGTCAAAGTTATTTTACTTATGTATATCAGTATATCTAATCAATCTTGTTCAAATGTTTCATATATATTTATGTACCGAGGATATAAGATAATTAAGTATTTATTAGGTGCACAAAAAGCTAGTGTGATGACCTATATATATATATATATATATATATATATATATATATATATATATATATATATATAATGCATCATTTAAATATTTAATAGTTTAATGTAATATACAATATCAAAATTTGAAAAGTTATGTAGAAATTGTAAAATTTTGTAAAAGTGGTTTGGCTCCGATAATTAACCCAAAATAATTTATTGTTATAAGATTAAACAACATCATTTTATAAACATGTGGATTAATAGTTGAACACGTCAAATAAATTTTGGCAGAAAAAAATTTAAAGTGTCCAAAGTGCAAAAAAAATTGAAAGTGATATCAAATTGCAACAATTAAAAAATCATACGAAAATTGTAAAATATTGTAAAAATAGTGTTGAATTCGGCAGTTAATCCCAAAATAATCATGTAGTAATAAATAATGGACGTTGGTTGTTGAGATAGAAATTTTATATATATGTAGGCATGTAATTGATTAGAAAGAGAAACTAATCTAGGAATTTTCTTTTTCTTAATACAAGTCTTCTAGGTGAAAATTAGCACGTTTTGAATATATTTTTATTAATTTAATAAGTAGTTAACAAATTCTATATTTTAATAAATAGTAATCCCTCCATCCCCATAAGTATAGTGCATATTTAATTATATGTGAGGTATAAAATATTAGTTGAACCACACTAACCTGAGACAGATAGAGTAATAATTAGTAGATCAGTGTTGCTTGGTTAGACCAACTAGATATAATACACAGTGGTGGAGCCACTAAGGACATGTAGGGGTTTAAGCCCCTGCCAAAGAAAATTTTTTAGTTTTTTTATTCTACAATTTTTTTTTCAAATTTTCAACATTTTATGTGAATTATCGTGCAAAAGTTCCTGCTCTCATGAAAAAAAAAAAAATTAGCCCTACAAAGAATTTTTTTTCTTAATACAACATAAATATAGATTGACATGGATTAAATTGAATCGAAATTACTTTTGTCATATGATAGAGGCCAAGACTCATAAAAGTAAGATGTGCAAGACTAATCATACGTGATAATATCATGAAACTAAGTATTGACTGATTTATCCAACCAATCATTCGCTCATGAGAGTAAGTACAGTTCCAATTGAACAACCCAATAATAAAACTATAGTGATTTTGTGCGTGCGTGTGCGTGGCCTAACATCTAGTAATAAACTTAATTAGATTCTTACACGGATTTGATGGTTTATTTAATTCTTTTAAAGGGTGCGTTTACTTTGCGTGATAGGATAGATTGATAAAACATATGATTGACTATATGAAGGATTAGATGATCAAACAAGCTCACAAGTAATCAATCCATCAAAGTAAACGGTGGATTAACCTATACTATTTTTATCTATCTATCATATCACCCAAAGTAAACACCTCCTTAAATTGTTAACTTAGTCATGATATTTCTAATTCGATGCAATTTTCGTCAACAATGAGAGACATAAAATGCTACACAGAATTGATTGTACGAAGTTAGCCCCAATGAATGATGCAGCGACGATATTATGATTTAGATCTCGTTTTCAAATCTCATCACTATTTTTTAAATCAATATATTTTATATGTTACAAGATATTTTATACTCCTTTTCGTCCACAATAAGTGTGGTATTTTTTTCTTTTTCGTCCGTCCACAATAAGTGTGATCTTTTCTTAAATGGGTCTCACTTTCTACTCACAATACATTTATCTAACTTACTTTCTCACTCTTAAAACTCGTACCACTCATTCTGAACCATACTTATCGTGGACGGAGAGAGTATGTACTCATGAGTGTTGATAATATTTCCAAAATATAAAAAAGATAACTTATAGTACGAGTTATTCAGACTTGACAAATTACTTAGTTTCGAACAAATTAAATTCACAATTCATCCCAAATTACAACTCTTATCTTCTCGAAAAATAGATTGATTTGAGGTTTTTGTCTCCCTTTTTTTTTTATTGTTTTTTAATGGAAGAATGAAAAGTAATAAATGGTCCAAATAATCGTCACAGTGTAAAGTTACTCTTGAATGGGTGGTGGGGGAGGAAATTATAGACTACAATAAAATTACTTAAATACACAAACAAACTTTTATTTCAACTAATATATATATTTTGTCCGCATTATAATATAAAACTTTATAAGATCATAAACTATCTATATATAACAAAATAAAATAGTAGAAAAACATACAAAAATGTAATTTCTCGCCCAAAAGTCATGTCAATAACTATACATATACTCCCTCCGTCACACTCATCTTGGCATGTTTTTCTTTTTGGGCTGTCTCACTCATATTGGCCTATTTCATTTTTTGGATAAAATTATGGCTCAATTAGTACATTAATTAAGCCCAAAAGTCAATAAAAACACTGCAGGACTGAAAAGTCAATAAAAAATACTATAAGTCAATAAAATAATATATACAAACTACACTAAACATAACTTTTACACTTAATACATTTCTTCTTAATACCCGTGCCGAAAAGAACTAGGCCAAGATCAACGGGACGGAGGGAGTATTATTGTAGTAATATGTCTTATCCACCAACTACTATCACTATATATATATATAGAGGAATGATATGCCGCTCACATTTCGTTAGCACCTGTCGTGGGCACTGATCACCGTTCGTCCATATTTGTATCATTCTTTTCAATTTTTTTATTAATTTATATTCTAATACCCTAAAAATTAATATTTGAATCGTTAAATATACAAAATACATAAAAATCAAAGCTCAATTTGTTCATTTTCCCTCTAACTTCAAAGAAATGAATAATAAGACAAATCGAGCTTTAATTTTATGTATTTTGTATATTTAATGATTCGAATATTAATTTTTAGGGTATTAGAATATAAATCAATAAAAAAAATTAAAAAGAATGATGCTAATATGGACGAACGGCGATCGTGCCCACGAAAGGTGCTCATGGAAGGTGAGCGACATTTCATTCCTATATATATATATATATATATATATATATATATATATATATATATATGTTCGCAACTAATTAAGCTCTAATCTTATACGTTTATTGGACTTTTTTTAAGAGAAATATATAAGAGCATCCACTATAGGAGACCTACCTTTGGTAGGTCTTCCAATATTTTATTAATATTTTGGACACTTTTTGTGGGGTCTCAATGATTGAAAGACGATCTCTAAATCGTCTGCAATGGGACCGGTCTCTCATTATTTAATTATTTTTTTATTTTAAGTTTTATATTTTTTTTAATAATAAAAATAATTATAATTAAAATACCATATTGTATTGAAACATTGGAAAATTATAATACAATAAAGAAAAATATATTAAATTTAAAATTACGCACCTCTCCACTCGGTTGGACAATTTTTCCATGCCCAGTGCATACAGTCGATGCTACCAAGCATACCGGGGAACCCATGTTTCGTTTCGTGCAGCGATACGAGTCTGGCCACTTCACTGCTCGTTGGCCTCCTTAAGTATTCTGCACCGAAAGCGGATTTGATGGCCGTATAGAAATTCTTGAGAATCGTTGTGCTCGTCATACTGATCTGTTGATCCACCGTTTGCAAGTTGTCTTAAAGCGACAGTGCATTTAACAAATAGATGGTGCCCCAATCTACCCGTTGCATCTGGGCGTTGTTAAAAAAAAGGTTCCCGAGCCTACAATGTCTCCGTTATGCGTATGAACAAATTCTTGCTCATGCGAAACCGACGGCAAAATACGGCTTCACCCCACCTTGGATTTTCTGCAAAATAATCTTGAATGAGGCGTCGGCAGCCACCTTACAATCTCGAGTAACATACACCCTCCTTGGAATGATACTAGTTTCAGCTGCACGCTCCTGACGACGTTTGCATACTATTTCAGCTGCTCGCTCAGCCAGCTCTAACACCTCTCCACACGCTCCTTCTCTTCTTCATAATTGAATAAAGCTCCGGGCCAAGACATGATTGTAGATAAATTGAGAGATAGAATGAATATAGATTATGAGTGAATAGAGTAGAAGATGAGTGAAATGAATTGAAGTGAGATGTGGTATTTATAGGTAGGAAATGTGAAAAAAAATTACAAAAAATGGCCGTTGAAAACTAGCCGTGTTTTACATTTTTTAATTTTTTTATTAAACATGAAAAAAAATAATAAAATATTAGCAACCCAGATCGGTTGCTCGGTCGCAAACCCGACCTGGATTGCGACTTGGGCGATCGCTGCTACGGGAGGGATCGGAGAGCGGTCGCTGGCCATGCGACCGCCAAAGTGAGTGCTCTAAGGTTTGTTTCATCATTATATATAGCAGAAAGGTGGGAAATATATTACACTGCATGCATGCGAGATTAAATCCAAGACCTCTAGCTAAGGAGAGTCTTGTGGTGCCTTAACTTACCACTTGAACTGGATCTCATTGACATGTTTATTTGATTTTGAAACTTATGGAATTCTCGTATTTCAGAGATGAAGATAAATATATTTGGCAACAAGTCAAATTATGATACAAATATGTATTAATTTTTAAGTGCCAATGAAATTGTGGCACGTTAATCTTAATTCCTCAATCGCTTTCTCTATAATTGTAATTTGGACTAATCAATCTATTTCGAGAAACACATTAAATTATACTCCCTTCGTCCACGAATAGTATGACTATTTTTGGACAGCACAAGTTTTAATAAAAGTTTAGTAGTTGTTAAGTGAGTGGAGAAGTGAATGGAGAAAGAGACACACCTTTATTGTAGTATGTGGTAAAAAAGGTAAGTAAGTATGTGAGTTCATGCATATCCTAAATGAAATAGTCATACTATTCGTGACCGGAGGGAGTACTTGAATAGATCAAGATTGGTGGAGAATTTCACTACAAAGATATTTTTTAATTCGTGATTACCCCCTTGATTAACATTATCCAATCCTGAAATTGTCGGAAAGAAGCTCAAAAGAGATCAATTTTCCCAAAGACATGTTGATCGAGAAGACGGATTTAACTGAAAATTTTAAAATCTAGCATTCAATGCAAAAATAAGTTGAAAAACCTCCTAATTAACATTTTACAATTTAAAAATTCAAGCTGAGGAGATTGAAGAAATAATTTACTCTACAAATTTCAAAAATTATTGAAAGATCAAATGTGAAGATTATACCCACAAAATGTAATTTAATCCAAAAAAAAATAATTATCTAATCTACACATCTTTCGTAATTTTTGAACTAGATACACGGATTTCGTGTTACATTTATATATTGGCTTATTATGATATATAATGCCATATCATATAAAAAATATATTAGAACAATATATGATATTATGGAAGCAACGAGGGATGTTTTGGTTATAGGTGTGTTTCATGCTTATAGATCTGCTGTTAATGCAGCTCATTTTTTGGCGCAATATTCTGCGCATCTTTCCAGTCCGTTTGTTTGGACTGAAGATTTTCCAACTTGGCTGAGGGAGATTGTTATTTCGAATGTTTCGTGATTATAATTACACTATTTCTCCAAAAAAAAAAAGTTCAAATGTATTCACACGATAATATTTCAAAATAAACATATAACAACTTATTACAAGGACGGACCCAGAAATTTTTTCTTGGGGGAGCCTAACTGTTGTGTGATTGTGCAATATTTCTTTTTTATATAGGTGGATTACGTTAAATTCGATTTTTTTTTTAAATTTTTCTTAAAAATGAGGTTATTTTCCTTTAGAATTTCCTTAACCATACTCTATCATGAAGAGGCGATATTACAAATTCTCGACAAATTATGATTTTTTTCATGTATAAAAAACAAAAATAAAAAAGTTTGGGAGTGTCGAGGCTCCCCAAGAGCTGGCTGTGGGTCCGCCGGTGACTTATTATATACATAATGCTAAGAGTCGCTTTGGATTTTTTTGTCCTAATATTTATGTGCCTTACCTGGTGTTATTTTTTTAAGTCGGAAATTATTATAAGGAATAGGAGGGAGAACTCGAGATTTAGATTTTAAATGAAGAATCAGAATCTTGATTTCTCATTGACGACGTCTCGATTGTCGTTTTATCGTGTCGGTTAAAATACATTTATAAATTTTTATGCCCACAGCAAGCTTAGCAAGCAGTAAGTATCGGGTCGATCCCACGACAATTTGAGTGAAGCTTTCTTTTGGTCACACGGTGTCACTAAAAAGAACTTTTGCTTTGGGCAACAGGTGACATGTTGGGAAAATTATAAGGTTTCGATTTGATACCAAAACCCAACTGATTCTCCAACCGAATAGATGATCGCGCCAACATAAATAGTGTTTTCCAGCTCGCCTGTTTGAGCCTTAGATGTTCTAGGATTACAGGTTAAGGAAGCGGAAGACAGCAGTCGACCCAGCTGTGTCTACAGCTGGAGTCAGCTAGCAAAAGACAGCAGGCGTCAACCTTCAGCTGAGTGATCCAGCAGAGCCTGATCAAGCTGAAGAGAATTCGAGCGAGTTCAAAACACGGGTCCAAATTGTATAGAACAAAGGAAATATCTCTGAAGACTCCACGACGAGACAGTCCAGCTCTGAATTCAAAAGCCAGCTCTAAAGGCAGAAGATCCCGGAATCAGAGGAAGTCAACCTACCTCGACCAATGAGGGATTGCCAGATCAGCATCCTAGACTTCAGAACCTAGGATGTGACACAAATGAAGACAAGTGCAGATACGCCCAACGGCAGATCTTGTATTTAAGAAGAGTAGGTAAGATTCAAACGGCTCCTCCAACGGCTAGTCTTGAATCTCTACCTATATAAACCCGTCTTCAACCTCAGGATCAGACACGAAAAACTCTCTACAAGCTTTCATTATCTGAAATCATTATTCTTTCAAAAGCTCTCAAGCGGTTCTACATAGATCAAAGATCACTTTATCTTAAAGTGTTTCTAGTTAAGCTTGCTTAGTTTTTCGTCTGTTCCCTAGGCCAAACTCATTGTTTATCTTAAGCCTAGATTTCGAACGAGTTCATCATACTCTGAAGTTCTTAATTGTAAGAACTCGTTCATAGTTGGAACCCCATACCCAAACCCAAACCCAGAAAGGTTAGGTAAAGGTACGCTTGCTCGAAACGCGTAATTCGAGTGGATAGGTTCTTCAGTACCCGTAAACTGAAGGTGTATAGGTTTGACAGTGCCCGCAAACTGTTGGAACACAGCTCGGGTTAGAGTTGTGAAGTTGCTTGGTACTTGGAAACCAAGTGGTAGTGGATTACCAGTGAACCTGGTCGTGGACGTAGGAGGTGTTACTCCGAACCACGTAAAAACTCGCGTGCTTCTATCTCTCTCTCTTTACTTTTGCTTTATATTCAGCTGTGTACTAACGCCTTCATATCATTGCATACTTGTTCAAAACTGCACACACAGCTGCTCTCATAAGACAGCTGTGTCTCTCGAAAAGTTGCACAACCTGACTAAGCTGAAAACGATAAGTTAATATTTTCAAACTGAGTTTTTCTAAGTAACTGAGCTAAGTTTTCAAACCACCACTTTCCGCACCGCCAGCTGAGTTGTTTACCCACCGACCCTCATTGGATCAATAACTGAGCTCTCACTCAACTCCATTTTAACTTGTTAAAAGTTTCGAAAAATCTACTTGGTGTATTCACCCCCCCCTCTACACCAAGTACCCAGCTCAGGGACCATCATGACATGTTTTGGCCAACACGAAAATAAAAATATTAAACAAATAAAATATGAATCTGGGCTAAGGTTTGAATCAATGAACATAACTCGACTTGTTCATAGGTACAAATATTTTCACTACATGAATGCATCAAACGATTATAGCCCCAGAACAAAGTTGCCCCATTGTCACGGTGTCACATGTCCCTTTGCCTAGAACCAATCTATCATTTCAGTGTAAAATAAATAGAGTCTATGACGATTACCCGTTATCTAATCTGATGACATTACCCTATGATGGCTTTTCAATAGGGCTTTGCCCAGACAACATTTCGATTTAGATAGACCCGACATGGCCAAAAGCATGCTCAAAGGCATACGACCACTCGCATACATCAGTCGTACGGTCGGATGCAAGACATTCATCTCAACACTTACTCCGACTTTACTTGTGGTCTTAGCCTATTAATTAATTAGTGGTCAGTTAACCAACCGATTTGCCTAGACCATATTTGAATCCCGTACGGTACTTGAATTGGCTACTACATCTTCACTTGAGAGATCCAATGGATATTTACCTCGTATCCATGCTCTTGCTTTTCTTGCGGATTGCAGTCTTTCTTTGCCCAAATCAGCATATGTTCTGCCCTGAGTAACCTGTCTCCAAAAGTGTCCTCCCAGATACATCTAAAACACAAAAATGACTCACAAGACTCGATCTAGATCTAGAATAAAGACACAAAATGAGCACGAAATGTGGGCTCATCACTCATCCTTAATTATATTATGTAAGAAATATACCATTAGACTACATGTAAATGGTAGAATGGAGACATCATTTGAAAGTGCAAATTAAAGGACTTTTTCTATTTTTCGGGAGGCATAGGATGCTTCACATCTTCAAATTTATTTATAGTTAATGGCAATAATTAGCTATTCCCAAACGGCGGATGCTGTAATTGACACGTGTCATTAACTAAATGTTGATTCTTTTTAAAACTATTAATTAAATATTTCAAAAAATGTCAAATCCATATCATTTTCCACAAAAAAAGGTGATCAACCAAGATTTTTTTTTTTTTTTCTAGTTTAGGGCATGTGGACATGTGGTGGAGGGGACATCAAGCTCTGATTAACATTATTGGAGGTCATTCTGCAACCTAATATTTTTCTTTTCAAATTTATAACTCATAAATTTCTTGAAAATTATTTGGAAATTGCCAAGCATGATAAGATTTAAGCATTTTTTTTAGGGCAAGGTAAACTACAACCGTTATCTCATGTATTATCGACTCATGAATTCTGCTTTCATGTAATCTGCACCTGCGGTCCGCAGTGGCACATATTAAAATATGAGCATTTGTGTGATTGTATCCCGATGTTTGGGAGGTGGATTATGATTTGGCAGCGGTAATGAATCATTTGAACAAAAGTTTTAGAATGTGGCCACATTTCATCATGATATCACATTGACACATTTTGGAAGGTAATTAATGTAATTATAATCACCAAAACCCACAATGTTAACAATTAGTTCCTAATTGAGAGTTGAGCTGATGATTGCATGTTAACTTAGCAGAGTCAAGAAGGTATCTTTATATTGGGATATTAATTGCATCAAAAGGTATACTTCCTCCCATTTTTAATATAAGTTTTTTTTTAGACTTTTATAGCTTTTGCAAAATATATATCTTTCTAGCTTTTTTAATCTCCTAAATCTATAATTGCCCCAAATTAATTCACCTCAAATTCACATTTTTCACTATTCATTAATTTCAATTCATCATTTATTAAGGATAAATTTGACAAAATAAATTCTTAATTTGTGTGCACAACTCTAATAAGACTTATATTAAAAATGGGAGGGAGTAATAAATAAGATTAAACTTTGCAAAAAGTATATATATCATCGTGTACTTTTCCAAATTAATAAAAATACAATGTAACATGAGCATGAGAAAGAATTTAAGATTGAACAACGTTAGAAAAATGCTCTAGATGAACGTGGTGTTATTCTCAAAATTTACTACTATAATTTATATATCCATGGGAATTTATTCACAAATGAGACTAATTCTGTGCCTTTGAAATTAAGTATGGATCTATACATGCTATTTAACAAAAACGTCTATAAATGAATAGTATATTTCCACACCTAAATTGACAATATACGTAATGGAAATAATATTATTATACTCCCTCCGTCCCATCCATAACGTCTCATTTCTTTTGGGCACGGAGTTTAAGGAGAATGAATTTAGTCCATAAAGTTTATCTACCCCACTTTATTAAGGTATACTTTATTGTTAATTAATAACCCAATACACTTATTACTTTTCCTTTTCATATGGTGGGCCCAAACTAATAGATGATTAAGTCCCTAATTATTTCCTTATTTAGAAATGAGACGTTATCAATGACACGGACTAAAATGGGAAATGAGACGTTATGAATGGGACGGAGGAAGTATATACTATACTTATATTTGTTACTAATACTCCCTCTGTCCCATTGAATTTGTTATGTTAATGTTCGACGCGGTTATTAAGGAGAAGAGTAAAAGGTAGAAAGTGTGTAGGTCCCACTATTTTTGAAGAGTTAATTGTTTCCTTTTTTGAAATATAACAAGTTAAATGGAACAGTTCAAAAAAAAATGAAGATAAGTTCAATGGGACGTAGGGAGTAACACGTTAGTTACTTTGTAGGTAAAAATATAATGTGTAGGGAAAGAACATCTCTGCATATTTTGTAGGCTTGTATTTAGGCAGGAAAACATGTAAACAACCTTGTACATAAAACATATAATAACATTAATTTAATTATCTACATAGTTTTGTCCACAAATTACTTAATAATATTCTTTTGGGAACAATATATCAAGGATAAATTAATATCGACTAACCACAATGACCGACCAAATTTTCCTGCTGCCCAACCATATTATAATCAATTATTTATTCGACAACAACTACTGCATGATGGATTTCTTTTTTGTAATACTGTGTTGTCTTTGTTTATCAACAACCTTAGATATTTCATATTATGTCTCTCGACATCGCGATAGTGTGGTTAATGTTTAAGATTTTTTAATAAGAAAAATACCTCATTGAAAATTGAAAACAAGAAAATAAACATTGTATTCGGAAAATAATTTTCGAACTACCACAAAAATTTTAATTTAGATTCCTCATCTTTGTGACGGAAAATGATGGGGTTACAATTTCTATTCCCAATCCCCAACTCAAAAATCTTATTTACTTATTTGGAGTTTTGAACTTGAAATTATACATTTATAGCAATTTAGAAAATATTATACTTTATCATAATAATGTTTGACCTTTTCAATAATGTCGCACTTTTTATTTTGACAATGTTATACACAAAATTTCAATATTTTTTCAATAAAGTCAAGAGACTCAAATTCCGACATCGAAAAATTTATCAGACATGTATATGTAATGTAGAAATATACATGTAATGTAAAATTTACGTGAAATTTTCTCATGAGTCAAATCCGACTTGCCATATGAATTTAGATTTGAAACTCATGACATTATCAAAAACTATTAAAATATTACATATCAATTAATAAAAAGTGAAAACAAAAGTATAACATTGTTTAAAAAAATTGTCAACGTGTTGAATAAATATTTTATTCTTTAAGATAGACAAAATTAAAACGTATATCCACAACAACGAAGCGCAGCTATAGCTAAAGTTAGAGTTCGAGTCATGTGTACGTGCGTGTGTTGAAATTCCAAAAAAAAAAAAACGCATATCCACGTAAGCAGTCGGACTGGACGAAAGCCTTGAGAATGGAATGTCACGCGATCTATACTCACTTGAAGTCCACGCGCCATAATACTGTTTTCGTCGGTGGAAATATATTAAAGGCGCACGAATTAACACTACGCTCAAGTGCGCATTGCAGCACCTGCGCCGACAGAAATCGATCTTCCAGATCGGACGATGTAGGAATAGCCACGTGTCAGACAGATGGGCCACGTTACAGCTAAGTGAAAAGACGAGGTTGTCTGTCGCTGTCATGAGCTGTCGCAGCGGCCTTTCAAAGAGTGTTTTTTATTCATTTTTAGTTCAATGAAAAATACTCCATCATTCATTTATTCATCTTCCAATTTAATAGTACGTGATTTAAATTAATCCAAACAATTACTTCCCGTACCGCTATTAGTGGCCCATTTTTCTTTTTGAACTGTTCTGCTATTAGTGGCTCGAATCTAAAATAGTAAAATTAATTCTTTAAAAAGTGTGAACCTACCATTTTTCTATCTTTTACACCTTCTTCTTAATACTCGTGCCCAAAAAATATAAACCACAGATAACGGGTCGGATGAAATAGAACATTTGTTCGCAGGACAAAAAGTGGGCATTATATTGTTTTGAGTTCATTAAACTTATAGTAAGCTGTACATTATAATTTAAAAATCATAAGTAACGTTAAAATGAATTTCTTATAATAAGAATAATCTACAATTGATATTAATCAACTAGAGATATATAACGGGTGAAACTTCCAATTATATGTACTACATCCGTCTTCCAAAAGTATGGTTCAATTAATATTATATCTCACATATAATCAAATTTATACCATATTTTTGGGGGATGGATGGAGTACCACTTTAAAAATCTGGTGTGACATGATTGACTTATAAAATGTTGGTGAGATTCGAAATTGAGATATTTTATTGCAAGAATGTTCATTCCATCTTTAGCCTGTAGGTCATTCCAAACAACACAAACTTTAAATTATATCTATGATTGTTATTTAGTACTCGCACATTTTGCTCAAGGTGAGAAATTTGTCGAATTTTGGACTGCCAAATAATTCTCGAAACTGATAAGTGTAAGTCAATGTGGGGAGCCCCGAAATTAAAAAATTTCATGGATAATATGAAAAAAGTAAAAAATTTTGCTACACAATATTTATTTTTTTTATTTTCAATTTATTGCGTTTAGTAATAATATGTTATTTAAATATAAATAAAACAAATACACGATTTGAAATATAAAATTTTACTGAAATTTTAGATATTTTCAGGAACTCATCATAAAGAAGGAAGATAAAGAAAGAAAAGGGAAAAATCTGAGTTTCAGGGTGTCTCCAACGGTGGGTTCCAAAATTTGGAACCCACCAAATACACCATTATGCAAAAAAGAAACTGGTTCCAAATTTTGAAACTGGAAATTAACCAGTTTCAAAAATGAAACTGGGTGCAAAGCAGGAGAAGGCGGGCGGCGTCAGCGAAAAGGTGGGCGTTGGGCGCGTCACCTACGGCGCGTGCGTGACACGCGCGCTGGTTGGCACGTGCAGTACACGCGCGCGTGGGGGCGCCGCCTTTTTTGACTTTTTTTTTTCTGCTTTTTCATTTCGAATTTTATTTTGGAACCCACCAAATACACCATTATGCAAAAAAGAAACTGGTTCCAAATTTTGAAACTGGAAACCAGTTTCAAAAATGAAACTGGGTGCAAAGCAGGAGAAGGCGGGCGGCGTCAGCGAAAAGGTGGGCGTTGGGCGCGTCACCTACGGCGCGTGCGTGACACGCGCGCTGGTTGGCGCGTGCAGTACACGCGCGCGTGGGGGCGCCGCCTTTTTTGACTTTTTTTTTCTGCTTTTTCATTTCGAATTTTTTTGTAATTTTTCATAAATACGGACCTATTAGCTCGTCTAAAACATATTGAACATATATCTTATACTCCCTCCGTCCACAATAAATTTGCCACATTGTGGATGGCACGGGTTTTAATAATTTGTTGGTTGATTGTATTGTGAGTGGAATAATGGTCCCACTTTTTATATAGTTTTAAATTGTGTTGTGAGTGAAAAAGTAAGTAAGGTGTATGGGGTCTATTACCATAAATGGATGTGGCAAATTTTTTGTGGACGGACAAAAAAGGAAATTGTGGCAAATTTATCGTGGACGGAGAGAATATTAAAGATCACGACAAGAGCTTTTATTCGACATAAAAATCGTAAAAATCCGATTTGAAACGAACAGATGATGATATTTTAAAGTTCAAAGCTTAATGTAGTGTGTATTATAGTGGGACCCTTTAAACAGTAGAAACTGGTTTCATTGTTGTGGAATGTGTTTAGATAAAAAAGTAGATGAGTTCCAAAAGCTGATGTGGCTCTGATGTGGCGATTTGGAAGCTGAAACTGGTTTCAACCATTACGGGCATCTTCACTTATAGTCAACGAGGAGAAAGGGAGTACTATTATTTCTTTAATCTTTATCTAGTCTACATACGTCTAGATTCTATCCTTTAGGTTTGTCATTTTTTTGTGTTGAACTAATGATCATTGTTTTATCACAAAAATTGTGCCGGCAGGCAACCGCACGGTGCGGTTATTTGATTTGCGCCACGGATCCCTCCATCTCACTTGTTCACAGTTCACATAAACATTTAGGATTGACGTGTGAGATGCACGCGTCAGGCTTTTTTTAATTTTTTTTCTTTTTCTTTGTGGTAATTTTTTAATTTTTGTTTTTTCTTCTTTCTGATTAGATTTTATTAATCTCAATTAGAACTTATTAATCTATAATTAGAGTTTATTATCATTCACAATTAGAGTTATCAATCTATAATTAGGATTTATTAAATCTTCAATTAGGATTTATTAAATCCACAATTAAAATTTATTAAATATTATATTAATTAAGAATTAACAAAATGTTAAAAAGCAACCTCACCATTAACCGCATGGGAGTGTGCCTCATGTTTTATTTGTTGCTACATGTGAAATATATATAAGGTGTGGATCTCATTCTTATATGAGTCCGTAGGAACCATGTATTAATATCACTTAGAAAATACACAAAATGCAGTATTTTAATGCACAAACATGACAAAGGACAAATTACATTAACTTAATGCACAAATATTTAACACATTATTAATGCACAACCTGTAATAATATAATGCACAAATTAAATCTCGACAGTGCATGAATAAGATCAACGGTTATATTTTTTTCATTCACATATGTTTGTGCATTAAAATAATGCAATTTGTGCATTAACCGGTGTGATAAAAATGCATGGTTCCTACGGACTCATATAAAAATGAGCATTCTTATATGAGTCCATAGGAACCATGCATTAATATCACTTCGAAAATACACAAAATGCAGTACTTTAATGAACAAACATGGCAAATCACAAATTACATCAACTTAATACACAAATATTTAACACATTTTTAATGCACAACCTATAATAATATAATGCACCAATTAAATCTCAATAGTGTATAAAAAAAATCAACGATTATATTTTTTCATTAACATATGTTTGTGCATTAAAATAATACAATTTATGCATTAACCGGTGTAATAAAATGCATGGTTCCTTCGGACTCATATAAAGATGAGTTCCTATATGATCATCTCTCTATGGCTATATATATATATATATATATATATATATATATATATGGGTTGGTTCACATACAAAATGTTTTTCCCGTAAAAAATAATAATACATTTTATGTATTAAAATAATACATTTTATATATTATTACATTGCATAGTCATAATAATGCATTTTTTGGATACTATAATGCATTGTTATGATAATGCATTCCATGTTCAATTATAATGCACCGATTAATGACAACCGTAGATCTATAAAGATCAATGGTCCAGATCTCTTCTCATTTCTTACGGGAAAGATGTTTTGTATATGATATTTTCCCTATATATATATGACAAAATAAATTATTCTATATATCATATGATATGTAATTTTGAAGTCTTAAAAGAGAAAAAAATAATTCGAAATGAACTCATCGTTAACCAAGATTCCTTAAAATGATTTAGCTTTGTAATTGGTTTAAACTTGATTTATTATATGAATGATGTAATTTATTATGAAATCTAGAAGTTCACTTTCCCTCAAACGTAAATTTGATACTATCAAATCTATTTAACTTCGATACGATAAATCATCAAATGAATTAATATATAGTTTTTAAAATTTGGAAATATTTCAAATAAGCAATTAAACTATAGTGTGATGTGCTAAATCCAATTTTTCTATTTATGAAACTAACAGCGCCAAAGTCATCATCTATAAATTAATTGAAGCAAAGGACTGAAATTGTTGCTTATTATTTGTAGCTCACGATTTAGGAAATAATTTGAACATGTCAATTTTCACCAAATACATAGTAATTAATAGATTGACTTAGGACAAAATTTGGGGTGACAGCTTGTGAATATGGAAGAATTTCCTCTGCCGACACTCATTTCAGTCACGTGTTTGACAATCTAAAAATGTTATGGCTGATACATATTTTTTCTTTTTTCTTTTTCTTTTTAATTTAATTTAATTAATTGCTTTATTTGCCTAAAACTTCTATGAACCATATTTATTAAATAATTTACTTCTATTTTTAAAGCCAAAATAGTATATTACGTATACCATAACATTATGACACCGGGTTATAAACTTATAATCGATCAACAAAAGAATTTTACTAATAAAAATAAATATTATAGATATTACCGAATATATTATGTGGGTTGACTTTAATTAAGTTTATAGTTTGAATAATAATCTTATGAAACAGAACAGTCAACAGGAAGTGAATTATGTGTAAAATATTAACTTACATTATTATTATTATTATTATTATTATTATTATTATTATTATTATTAAATTGGGTATCTTTGATTCAATAATTTTCGAGTAGTAAATAAAATTTAATGTTATCTGGCCCAGAAAAGTAAGGGGAAGGTAAGAGATGTATTAATATTTAATATTCTGAAATGATGTCAGAATAGTTAAAAATGCATGTTATTGCTGCACCGGTATATTAAACCACGATTTCACCACCGTAAATGCATGATCACAATGTCTATTTTCCATCTTAATATATTTTATTTAATACATTTAATTTATTATATTATATATGTGCAATATTACTATTATTGACAATTATAGGGCAACCAACATAGACCTGCCCAAACTGGAGGGCCCGGCGGGCCTAACCGGAACCGGCCCGCCGGACAACGGTTTTTTAACCGGCCCGGAAGTCAACGGGCCGGAACTGTAACCGGAACCGTGAGCTCTAGGGCCGGTTCCGGGCCTGCCTTCGTTCAAACCGTGACTGTCGGTTAAAACCGCCGGTTAACCGGAATTATAAAATATATATATATATATATATATATATATATGTGTGTGTGACGTGGCCGGTTCGAACGGTCAAAACCGGCGGTTAACCGTTGGAACCGACGATTAACCGGCGGAACCGGAACCGCCGGTTCCAACGGGAAAAAGGCAGTGTGCAGCAGGCTGCATCAATGGTAGCAAACGGCTAGAAAAATAGTCGTTGCTGCTGCTTCCTCCCCCCTCCCTTCCCCCCATTTTACCCTATAAATACCACACAATAATCTCTCAAATAATCACACCAATTCTCATCTCTCTCTCTATTTAATTTCAAGCATTCAATCTATTATTTGTTGCTCAAATTCTTCATTTTTTGCTCAAGTTCTCAACTTCTCTCACCACACACTTCACCAATCCATCCATAACCATATTCCATAATGTCGACCTCCTCTCGTGTCGATAAGGGCAAAGGCATTGCCGAAAATCAAGACGATGCTCCTCCTCGATCCAAAAGAGGAGAAAGATCGGCTCGGCAAGCTCGAGCAATGGCCGCCGAAGAAATATCAAGGGCATATGCGGAACAACTTCAACAACAAGAGGATCGAGAGTTTGCCGAGCAAGTTCATCGTCAAGAGGAGGAGATGCTTCGGCAATCTCAAGAACAATCCAATGAAGAAGAAGAAGAAGTCGAAGCGCCGCCAAACAAACCGACGGGTCGACCTCTTGTGTCGGATATCTTTACTAAGCATTTTAAATAAATGCCTAGAGCCCCGGCACCTAGCGACAAGCCCGGAGATCCTCCAAAATACAACGCCTATTGCAACTATTGCAATAACGTCTACAAATGGACGCATGGAGGAGGCTATGGCTCACTAAGGCGACACATGGAGACGTGTCATCCGGGAGAATACGGGATTGCATCAACACAAACTCAAATTCGTGGCACCGGTTTCTCGGCGACGGGTACGTCTTCTCACCCTTTATTTAAATATGATCATCCACATGCCGAAGATATTATGGCTAGATATTATGCTATGGAAAAACAACCTTTTACATTTGCCGATAAAATAACCTATCAAGAAAGTATAAAAGATGCATATTGTCCCGCCGCTAAAAAAATTAGTAGAAGTAATATGCTTAGACGAATTAGAAGACAAGCTTTTGATAAAAAAATGGAATTAATGAAATATTTGATGAACTTAGACCATAAAGTTTCTATTTGTGCCGATATTTGGACGGATTGTTTTCATCAAAATAATTACATAGAAATAACATGTCATTTGGTTGATGATAAATGGATACTACAAAAACGTTTAATTGTATTTAGGGAGTTCGATGATCCACACACGGCCACTAATATTGCTTTAATAATTATAACCGTTTTAAATGAATACCAATTGATTAATAAAGTATTTTCGGTTGGTTTTGATAATGCATCCGCCAACACCGCTAGTATTCCCGAACTCATTGAAGCATGTAATCCATCTTTCCAAGGAAAATATTTTCATAGTAGATGCATTTGTCATATTTTGAATTTATGTGTTCAAGATGGACTTGAAATTTTTAATGAATCGGTTATGCCAATTAGAAAAGCCGTTGCCCTTTTGCATAAAATATAACTTTAGGTAAAAAATGGCAAAAATATTGTCGTCATAAGAATATTCAACATAGGAGTTTTGTTAGAGATGTATCACATCGTTGGAATTCCACTTATGAAATGCTTAATTCTACTTTAGAGTATAAAGATTATTTATGCGAATTTTTTAGAAAAGAATTTGCGACGGTTCAATTGACTTTATTACCTTCTTATTGGGACCAATGCATGGATTTATATCAATTGTTAAAGGTTTTTAATAATGCCACCGTTCAATTATCGGGAGTTTATTATTGTACTTCCGTTCGTGCATTGGAACATTGCATGTATATTGCACTTAGCTTTAAAAATTGTTTTAGTAAACCCAATTTGCAAGGTGTGATTTATTTTATGGTTCAAAAATGGCTAAAATATTTTAGAAATATTCCGGATGTTTTTTTAGTAGCTAAGTGCTTAGATCCTAAATGGAAATATGATGGTGTTTGTCAAATGTTATATATTTATTATAATGCTTTTAAGCAAATGGACTTTTTAAATGTAAAAATTGATGGAGAAATAATTTTCTTTGATATTCCTAATGTTAGTCAAATAAAAGATGATTTAGAAAGAACTTTAAGATCTCTTTTTGCCGAATATAAGATGACTCATGGATATGATCTTGACATAAATGCACCTATTTCTTCTACTTCTACTTATACCTCTTCATTTATACCACTTGATTTAAACTCCTTAGATCCCTTAGTTCAACAATTAAGTAGCATGTACCAAGATAGATCTTATGAACTCCCTAGGGGCCAAGGTAATAGTGAATTAGATATGTATTTGGGTTGTCGTTTTATTTTTGGTGTTGAAGATAGTGCTCCACAAATCGACGTGATGAAATGGTGGTCAAAGAGAACGGAGTATCCCTTACTCTCTATAATGGCGAAAGAGTTGTTTGCCGTCCCCGCATCCACCGTCTCGGTCGAACAAGCTTTTAGCATTGGCGGACTCATGTTGGACCAAAGAAGATCAACGATGAAACCAAGAAACATTGAAGCCACAATGTTTCTTGATGATTGGTTGAGGGCCGACCTTAGAGCTCAAGAGCTCGATTGGGATGATCGCGACGAGAGCCCAAACGAAGAGTTCACCGAGAGCGATCGATCGGTGGACGAGAACTATTAGGGAGTAATATAATGTAATCGAACTACGTGGACTTTGATTCCTCTATGAGGATACGTAAGCAACTCAATTTTAATATTAAAATTGAGCTCAAGTCCTTTTTTTTCCTTTTTTTTCATTTCAACTTTCAAGTGTTGTAATTTCAACAATATTAATGAGAAATGATTTAATATTTTTATTCAATGACTATTAAGTAAAATTTAAATTTTTTTGCTTATATTGTCTTAAGATATATATATACAACAATTAATTACAAAAAAACAAAAAAAAAGAAAATTACAAAAGTTGAAAAAAGTGCTCCAAAAATACAAAAACAATCTGTAATTAATCGCCGGTTTTCGACCCTGAACCGGCGGTTCGACAGAAACCGGCGGTTTTTAATTATTATTATTATTTTTTTCCAAAACCCTAAATTCTATCTATAAATACCCCCCAACCCTTTTCTCACTCACTCCCTCAGCCGTCTTCACCTTAATGATCTATCATTCAATCTTCCTCATCTCTTCACCTTATTTATCTTCTTCATTTTTTCTTCTTTTTTAATTTTCTCTCTCAAGACTCAAGTTTCAACTTCAATTCTACAAAATACAAACAACAATGCCTCCTAGATCTAGTATTAAGGTTGATATTTTCAACAAGCACTACACCCGTAGTGCTCCATTGCCCGACTATTCTAATCCAACCTATGAAGTTCATTGCAATTATTGCAACAAAGTTTTCAAGTGGACTCAAAATGATGGCTATGCTTCCCTTGTTCGTCACATTCAAAAAGCGCATCCGACCGAAGCTATGGGAAATTGAGTATGTAATGTTACTAATGTAATCTCTATTTTGTAGTTGAAAATTGAAATATGTATTTTGTAATGTTTAATTTAATTTTCAAGTACTTGTAATTTCTATTTAGTAATGTTTATTTTAATTTTCAAGTATTAATGAAAAACTAGTTCATTTTCATTTCTGTTTCATTTTCTTAATTTTCAATGTTATATATATATATATTAGGAAAAAAAAATTAAAAAGCGGGCCGGTTTTAACCGGAACCGGCGGGTTTTAACCGGGCCCGGAACAGGAACTGCCGGTTAAAAAGCCCGGCCCGTAACCGTGTACAGTGTACATGGGCCGGTTACGGTTCACTCTCCGGTGAAACCGTAACCGGCGGGCTCGGGCCCGGAACCGCCGGTTCGGGGCCCGTGGGCAAGTCTAAACCAACATATGATTTTATTTATTTATTTTTATTTTTTAGGAACACCATATATGATTAAAAAACAACGAAACAGTATATGTATTTATAAGAGAAAATTAATACTCAAAAATAGTACTCCCTCCGTCCAATTATTGTTGGCACGTTTCTTTTGGGCACGGGTATTAAGGAGAAGGGTGTTTAAAGGGTAAAAAAATAGAAAGTGGTGGAGCCCACAAATTTTTGTGAGAGAAGGATATTTCCCAAAAAGGAAACAGGCCAACTTTCATGGGACGGCCCAAAAAGGAATACAGGCCAATAATAATGGGACGGAGGGAGTATTTCAGAATCTGAAATGAAAAAAGTATTAGAAAATATTATATTAAATAAAAGTTAAATGATTGTGTGGCTGCTGGGATTCGAGCCCAGGTCTCCACGGCCACAACGTGGAATTCTTACCACTAAACTACAGCCACCTTTGTTTAACTATTAGCAGTTACTAATAAATAACATTAATTAAGCCGTATTAAACAAGCCGTACACCAGCTTAATTAAATATTACTAATAAATATTGGTACTACCAATTTTCTATTAAAAAAAAAATATAAAGGAGCAAATTCCGACAAACATAGAAATGCGGAAATTGAACGTGAGCATGAGAAGGCTGGTTAATATCTTCACACTGAATTTCTTAAAGTCTTAGTAATTTTTTATTTTTTATTTTTTATTTTTGAAATCGACGTCTTAGGAGTATTTAATTACCGACTTTTCACATTTCGAAGATTAAGGTAACTTACAATGATGAGTACATTAAAACAAACATCAGTTCTTGGTAACTGCTATTTTTCCATCATAACCACCACAACAACTTGTTGCAATTATTCATTTAAATAAGAAAAATAAAACCCAAAAACATAAACAAAGTTAAATGAACACATGTTAACTTTCTTAAATAATAATAATAATAATTTAAAAAATAATAATAATAGTCCCATACTAGATACTACAATGATTTTATAATATACGTGACGCTTCCGCGTTAAAATAAATAAATAAATAATAATAATAATAATAATAATAATAATAATAATAATAATAATAATAATAATAATAATAATAATAATAATAATAATAATAATAATAATAATAATAAACATACATGTGACACTTCTATCAATTAGCATTACAACTTGTAACTTTATATTTTTAATTTCATCCTTTGATGGACCGTGAAGCGTATTATACATGGGCTCACTACAGGCCCAATAATTAAGGTGTCATTAAAATCCATTGATTTATACTTTAAAAAGAGGGGCTCCTGTGTAGCTAGCCACACACAAGTTTTTGCCTAAAAAGGAAAAGGAGCGAAATCAATATATATATATATATATATATATATATATAATTGTAACGTTTAAATTTAAAGACCGCGCCGCGAACTTGAACTTAAAACATTTGGCATCAAGCATTAATCACAATCGCTAAACCAACACACACACTGAAATCAAAATTTAAAGTAGTATGGTATTATCTAGGATTAGTTGGATTCAGATTGAACATTTTTATTTTTTGTTTCATAAACACACGCACACATGACTCAAACTCCTGACATATAGGTTGGAGCGGCAGTGTTTTACCAATTTGAATTGTGTTTCGTTGTCAATTAAGATTGAACATTTGAATTGTCACACACACACACCATACATACATGTAATGCAAAATCAAGCATATTGACAGTGATTTATTTTCAACCAATAGTGTATGCCTATTTAGTTAACAAATCGTCGATATAAAAATTAGTATACGTAAAGTTGAGTTGGCCTTCTAAAATCTATCAATAAAATTTGGAGAATTTAATTGGCGATGTAAAAATTTAAAATGACTAGACCTCCAAATACTGTTGACAGAGTTTACAACGCCAACTGAAAATGCTAGATTTAAGCAATTTACTAAGACAATGTGAAGTAAACATTTAAAGTTAAATAGTTTTAGAAATGAGTTTCATTTTAAGGACTAAATCATTTTGATGCACACGTAAAATTCAGAGTTATATTTTCAAAGTTTGGGGTGGCCAGAGCCCAGAGGTCTCATCGGAAAGGGAGGATATATTCATTTATACATATAGTTAGATTTACTAGTCATTTATTTAATTGGACATATATCATATATGCTACTATTATAAAGAAAATTTTGAAGAGAACAGTCATTTATAATAAAAAAGAATTATAATTTTAATTAAGAAAACTTCTTAAGAAAAAAAATAATTATAGTGTGGCTGCTGGGATTCGAGCCCAGGTCTCCACGGCCACAACGTGGAATTCTTACCACTAAACTACAGCCACATTTTGTTAAGTGGTTTCAATATGCTTATTTAACAATATATATATTTTCTAAAACAAACTTTATTCGGAAAATTGAAAATCAACACGATATGATTATGAAGGGATTCGTTCGACCTTTGGTTTTTTTAATATTGTAGTATATGTTATACTTGATGAACCACAAAATAAGTACTCCATCTCTCTCATTAATAATGGCTCACAAATCTTTTTCGTCTGTCCAATTAATAATAACAGTGCCAAACAGTAACAAGTCATTATTAATAGAACGAAGTGAGTAATATATTTGAATTTATGATCTGAACTCGTGACGTGTTTTGCAAAATTGTCTCAACCTTCAAAATATGCAAAAACAAATTCTGACAATCAAATTGCTAGCATCGATTCTATGAGTTTGCACACTTGAATCCAGTTTATTACTTCATTTTAATATCTAATACACATTTACATGAGGGATTCCAACGTGCAAAGTCGGAAATCTAATACGAAATTGTTGTCCAGAGATTGAGCCATGTTGCTCGAGTTTCCAATTCTTTTAAATTTCTTTTTCTTTTTCTTTAGATTGATAAATTCAACTAGTACACATTTCGATAGATATAAGAGAAGGAAAGGTTAATCACACAATGCCCTTTCACGAACGAATTCATAAATGTGATCTCAAAATGCATAAATAACCGATCAAATTTTAGAACGAAGTGACAAAATTGATCTTAAAACGAGGTGACGTCACTTACTTTTGCAATTATGTAATACCATCACTTATTTTCCCCTCATACGCAATTTACATAGTAGTACAAGGATACTAAGGACTGATCTGAAACAAAACTCGTACTAATAGAAGAGAATAATTAAATTTTATCATCTTCCAACTATCTATTTAAGTTATACCACAATTTTGATGTTAAAAATATTTGGCCAACTAAATGACTAGGATATTATATAATACTTGGCCTTGGATTCTTCAGATATTTGTGTTGTATTTCTAAATTAAACGGACTTCTCCAGTCTTAACACATTTAATCCCCATGATCCTACTGCTACTTCTCCAGTCTTCACATAACCTCAAAACGATTTTCAGTTTCATCCATCACTAGATCGACCGAACTTTCTGCAGCTGTCGTGGCCTTCGCTTCACCACTACAGGAATCACATTCTCCATAAGCTGCACCAACAAACAACCACAACATCAGTCCTCTTCTAAACCAATCCTCATCAACTTCTGCCACTCACAATCTCAACTTCACTTGAGCTTTTCCGAGAAACTTAGGAACACGAGAGGGAGAGAGATGACAGTTTTTGCTGCAGAAAATTACAAAATGTTGAAGTGTTCACTGATAGAGATATATATAGATGAAAGTGAATACCTGCTTAAGCCTCTTCTTCGTCCACTCTGCCTGTAATTCAAAATGGCATGAGCATTCTATTTGTGAGACTAGGGAAGTCGTAAAAATATAAGCTGGACAATCTCCAGACCAAACAACTACAAATGGCATACATCAAGTTCTTAGACCGTGTAGCTGCATGACAGTAGATCAAGACATGCGGATGGACAGTATAGTTAAAGGAACGAATACATATAGAACAACATTAGCTTGCTTATCATAAGTAGATTATCATCAATCAAGGACAGAAAATTGCAAAGTGATGAAGCATAGACCACTCCTGTATCAATGTAAACCTAGAGTAACAGCTAACGGCTGATGACAAGCAGTCAGAAAAATACTCTCACATCGAAAAAGGAGATTTGAATACAGGACAAAGAAATTTGTAGCGTTTATTCAACAAAATTAGTATTCAGATAATATAGCCTTCCAATAAGTACTTAGTCTTACGAGTTACGACTTGCAAAAATCTCAGATGGCTAGAGTCAAGTGATCTGAGGGCTGCGCCTAACTATTGTAGTGTCAACAATGTCATAAACAAAATCAATCTTGCATTTCTTAATGCTTGGACAGACCTATTCATATTCAGATTAACAATGAAAAAACATATAGGGTTCATTTTTCCAGCTGTTAACAAAGCCAGTATTCGGTTGAAAAATATATAATGGTAGACAAAATACCCATATGGACTCAAGGAGCCGAAACTTATAATATTGATGAGCAGATAAAGGGAATGAAATGGAGATCCAATAAAAGATTAAAGCAAGTTATTTTCCTCATTTAGATAAAGGTAAGGCTTAACAATGTGTTTCAAGATACAAGATACAAAGAAATAAGAATTTGACATTAATTAGAAATTTAGAACTAAATTCACACCAGAATCATAATTGAGCAACCCCCAAAATCCACAATACCCTTTCTTGTATTCTTATGAATCTAAAATCTATTAGATGTTGTAACTTGTTTTTTAGCTATACAGCCTTGAAACAAGATAACACAGCACCCTGATCAGCCTCTATTTTCATATCTCAAATGGACATAAATGACAAAAGAAAACATGATTCAGACACATTTTCTATTATATCAACCAATTCATTATTAGAATATTGATTTCAAAATAGACTTCAAGGATACCAATTGCTTGAGCCTTGAAAACATAAGAATCAAGTGAAAATGAGAAATAAATCCCACATCCAATATAGCAATGAAGATACAATACGGTATATTATACTCCAAGGCACTGTTTCCATAACTGGACTGGTTACCATACTGATCTTTGTTCCAAATGATGGTTCAGCAGGTGGACTAGTTTAACATGCAGTCCAACCGGTATACTACATATTAAATATACATCTTATGCTATATGTTAGAGAGCCGTTTTACAGAAGAAAGAAGAAGAAGGCAGCGGCTGCTGCTGTTATTTAGTTATTCTTTACTTATTTTATTTATTGAATTAATTCAGTTATCATTTATTTTAGAGTCCTATTCCAATAAGGAAAGTTTTATAGGTTAGAATCATACTCCAATAAGGAAAGGTTTATAGGGGTTCTCTCCTTAGGAGAGAACACGTTTAGGGATTCTCTTTTGTTGGTAAAGGCGCTGTTGCGTTTGGTTAGGAGGCTAGAATTCTTCTTTAGGTTTGATTAATATCATTCAGCATATATTTCCAATCAATTGACAATTGCAGTCTTCAAGTTATTAGTTCCTCTTTACTCTAACACTATATAAAACAATAACATTATACAAAACTTATTGTGCTAAAAGTCTAAGAATATAACATTCAACTTACGTTTGTCAGCCATTAGCCATAAAAATGTAGTAGCCTACTTCAATCTACTAACCTTCATATGAAAAAAGCTAGAATTTATCACTATAACGCTATTTTGCCTCTGTGTGTGTGTGTGTGTGTGTGTGTGGGTGTGACAGTGTGAGAGAGAGGGGGAGAGAGAGAGTTTGATATACATTTTACCCAAGAATTGAACATGCAAAGGCACAACATCAAGTCATCAATATTACCAAGTTAAGAAAAGCACGCACATACAGTCCAAGTTTTAATTATCACTATTTTATATAGTGCTCCCCTCTATCCCACATAAACAGTCTCATTACCCTTTCACAAAAATTAGGGAAATGCATTCAATATGCTTAGAAAAGTGAAAGAGCATATATTTTCCTAATATACATGCATTTAATCATTCAAATTGAAAGACTGTTAATTTCAGAAATGATTTAAGTAGGGGTACATTTAGGAGAAATAAGATTTAATACATCTTTAACAAAAAAAAGTGGACTATAATTTAAAGATGGACATAAAAGGTTGCTGGAATGAGGGAGTATGTAAAGAAAGACCGGAGTCTTGCTTTGCCAGAATGGGATTTGAATTGCACTAGTAAGATATGCAGGCTTTGAACTTGAGGGACATGCCTAAAATGGAATTGCCAGCCAAATAACATAGCCTGGGTGCCTCACCAAACTTCAATTCCACAAGGAAATACCTCATGCTAAGTAAAGACAGGGAAACTCAATTGCATCCACTAAATCCTAGCCAACTGTGCGGAAACCCAGAACACCTTTTTGTTTGCTCTCTCTACCTATCATACACTCTTTTCCACAAAAGAATAATAGATTACAAACTTTTTCCTACATTGCTAGCATAACTATATATTTCTGACAGATGTGTTAGGAATCCTATCCTGGAATTCACAACTGCATGAAAGCACTGATCATGGAGATAGCACTTGCATTGAATAATAATCTTTGGACACTGCTGCGTGCTAGACAACATAACTATTTATTTCTGACAGTCGCATGTATGAAATTGTAAGGAACGATGTGTAAATCACTGCAATGAACCAATCACGGAGATAACTCCTTGCACTCACCAATAACCTTAGTTTCTAAGAGCATAAGATATCCACAGCATGATAAATACAATAATAATCGGGCTACAAGATCAGGGGCCATGCATGGAATAACCATTAATTTTGCAGCTTAGAAAGTTATGCTGCAGCCAAAATATAAATAATTATATACATGTGAAGGTTTAAAATAGAAATGCCAAACAATCAATGGCAATGGGGCCATCATGATTACAGATATAAAAACGTATCAAAAAATGCAAAGTCCTTATAATCCCAACTAATTCTCCGTACTAAAAAAAAAATGCTAGCAAACATACATATCAAGCATTGTTGAGTTGACTGAGCTCTGATATTATATAACAGAATTATACTATAATCCTCTCACTTTCGAAATGATCTCAAATAAAGCAACCAGATGATACTGGAGAAATATTTTTTAAACCAATTAAAAAGAATTGCATAAAACAGGAAAATAAGAATTGCATAGCACATGTAAAATGAAATGAACTACCTTCTCTTTCAACAGCTGCTCATTTTCTTCCTCTAATTTCACCGCCATCGACTCCAATTCCACTTGATACGCCTAATAAAATCACAAAAACACATCATCAAAAAGCAGGCAAAGGCTCATCCACTAGAAACTGCCCAGAAAGTACAGAATTCCGACCTGCTTACGCTCTCTAGACCTCGCTGCAGACTCCCTGTTCTTAATCATCCTTCTCTGCCTTTGCTGCGCCGCCTTATCCAAGGGTTCTAACAAACTCAAACTTCTCCTCCCTCTACCTTGATCCAATCCCACTGCAGAGCCAATCACACCAGAACCACTCTCGTAACTATAAATCCTACCACCTAACCCTTCCTCCTTCACCTCCACAATTCCCGTCGTCGCCTCCGCCGCCTCCTCCTTCTCCTCCGCCGCACCAGCCTTGGCCAAGAAATCCTCCAGAGTCATCATCTCCTCCTTCGGCTGCCTCTCTCTCTTCTTCCCCGCCACAATCTCCCTCCACACATCATCCACCGTTTTCCTAGCCATCTTCGGCGGCTCCCTTTCTCCATCGCTAATCGGAGTCACCGCCCCAGCCGCGTCTAGAAGCGTGATCTCCGCATTCAACAGCGTACTCGAACTACTCTCCGCCTCAACAGCCGGCCGATGACCGTGATCCGGGGCCGAACTTCTCCCCATACAAGCATTACTCAAAAATCCCCCCGAACCAGAGGCTAAATCATCGCGAGCATTGCTGCCGCTATCAATCCTAAGAAAATCTGCAGTTGTAGAAGCACACGCCGAGAGCTTACGCTTGAGATCCGAATCGCGCGATGCCGAAGAAGCCATTAGCTTCGACGACGCCATTACACAAAGACACCTTCAATTGATTCAGCGTTCCCAATCATTTCCCTCCATGCGAATCTCTCTCTCTCTCTCTCTCTCACACGCACAAAATGTGTATGTATTACCTCATAAACACACGATTACACATGCTTGTTGTCTACGTGATGATGCCTAGGGTTATGGAGTATTTGGATTTTGACGATTATATGCAGAGTTTGGGATATTAAATTGAGCTGGGTTTACGTGTTGGCGTGCAAGATGCCAGAAATTATGTTTACTGTGAACTGAATTCCCTTTCAGATGTTTTTCGCTTTTACGCCACGACTCTTGTTGGAACCGGACGAAAATGCAGGACTAATACCGGAGGGAAAAGAGGGTTCGAGAAGCTTTGCTTTGACTGGAAGTCTGGAAATAGTGCTCTTTGCTCAAGTAGAGGCAACTCAGGCAAGAGTAGTCCATTTTTTTTATTTTTTTTAGGGAAAAAGAAAGTCATTAATTATGTAGAATAATTGAAAACTATCCTCGAAAGTCAAGACGGCCAACTATCATACCATACTAAGGTGGTATCTAGACTTCTAGCGAATCGAGCTAACTCATGAATCGCCCTATTTGTTTCCATACGAACATGACTCTCAAATAATAGTAAGCTCTTTTATCATTGCAAAGAAATTAAACGTATCTTCATAAAGTACGCTAGCTTCCTCATTCTTTTCAGCAATCGCTATCACTGCCAGAAGAGAGTTAGAAAAACACTTCTACCGGCGATATTTCCTCTTCAATGCACTGACAAATTCCAAATATTAACGCTTTCAATTCACCGTGAAGAGTTGTAACCGATTGTGCTATCGATTTAGCCATATCAAAAACTACAACTCTTATCATTTCTTAAAATGGACCCCACTCCTTCTCGTCCACTGTCTTCATCTACAACATAATCTACATCAAATCTATATCGTCCATTTTTATGCTATATACTGTTTTTAGAGAATTTTTATACTATACTATTATCGATTTATATTTGATGAAATGAAATTGGAGCTAGATTTAATAAAAATTAGTCAATCACTTTAATGAATTTGAGTCATTTTTTTTACATAATAGACGAGTCAAATATTAAATTGTAGTATTTTGAATCTCTAGCTGAGGAGCATCTTATGAGGTAGCTTATAAAATATAACTAGAAATTTGACACTTAGATCATATTTTTGCTAGTGGTATCAAAGTGAACTAGTAATAGATTTCATCAAGCATATTACTTAATACGTAACAAAAATAATACTATATGGGTTGATAGCTAGGATAATTTTATATAAGGGTAATTTCTTTAAAGATGATGATTTATTCAACAACATAGATTTTCGAAATGGGTTTTGAATTGTTAGGTAAAAATAAAATGAAAAAGTAATTCGAGGTAAAATAACTCCAACAAATTAATACATTTTTTTGGGCAAAATATACATTTATATTCAAAGTTGCTTCAATTTTCAGATCTAGAACAAATTTTCGAAAGTTAGCACACGTCAAACTTGTTAGGATGTAGTTTTTGGTAAGTTTCTAAGTGGATTGTATTTTTTGTACCATAATTATGTCTCATTACTTGTGTTTCATAATTATGTCTCCATAACTATGTAGACGGTTTGGATTCTTGTTCCCAAATTTATGTCTCAGTTACCTATGTTCCATTATTCATTTAACTATTTTATTTGATATCTTATTTTATGCGTGAATTATTTATCTGACTTATATAAAAGTTGAATTTGATTAAATTTTAATTATAGTATTATAGTTAAAAGTAGAGGGAAAAAAAATGAGCCTCCCACATTCAAATTTATGGTTCCATCAATATTCAATATACCCTAAAAAGGGTATAAAATTTCTCATGAATATGCTCATAGGTCATTTGACTCATGTCCACGAAATAAATGTCTAATTTACGTAAATGTGACACCTTATGGGTAACATGCTCTCCGCACCGCCTTACACTATTAGTTTACAAAATGTGTAAAATGTTTGTTCCATATTCCTATTATCTACACAAAGTATTATTAATTAAGAAATAATCCATACAAATTATTATTTTAACCCACGTTCACTATTTAAAGCGAGCACTAAATAAAATTAAAATATCATCCTTATGCAATAATCTGCAAACCATACAATACAATTCAATCACACTTAATGCACAAAGTCGACCTATAAAATGTTATTATTGATTTTAGTAGAACATCTCGAAGAAGAAATTTTCTTTTTTCTTTGATTTTGTGGACTAAAATCCAATGAAAAGGAAACACACTGCGATTGGCATGTGGCTATGTTTAAAAGATAGGTCCATACACCCATACCCCATCCACTAAACTTGCTATTGTTGGTCAATGTATCATTATTATTTTCTTTTAGCATTTGATGCCTACTTTGTCTATTATCTCTTAGGTTGCAACTTGCAATACAATTCTTTGACCACAACACTACCCATTCTCAATTGTCAAAGGGGTCATCATATTCATATACTAATACTCCCTCTGTTCTTGATAAGTTTTTCGATTAGAAGAAAATTGTGATTCCCGAATATAAATATCTTGTGTAAAATAATGTCGAACTACCAACTTTATCCTTGTCATTAGTATGAATTCTTTATTTTTTTTATTTTCTATACAATGATATATTAGTCATAGTAACGACAATTTTTACATTACTAAAATATTTTATGGTCCCAATCATCTAAAGACGATAACAACTTATTTTTTTGATAAAAGATTCAACATATTAACTCCAAAAGAAAGAGATAAAGGGGTGTGCCCAATTTATGACGTTTTATGTTGTTTGGTTTACAAGACAAAATAGCAAGAAACATCTCACTGTCTTTAGAATTTTCAAAAGGAAAGAATTAAATGAGATATAATAAAATAATAAATACAGTACAATTTATATTTGTCCAATTACCCTCCAATTAACATTATCGGATCTCTTCCCTTTTTTTTTAATTAATGACGAGGCAATAGTTATCCAATATACACATTGGATAAATAATATTAATAAAATATTGTGTGACATACTCGACCAGTAAACCATCTTCAGTGAGACGATCGCTCCCCTCACTCGCTATCTCTCTCTTGAAGTCGTGTCATGGGAATCCCTCCCCTATCTTTTTTTTTGGAAGATAGTGGTTTTTTCTTTGAGATAAAAATTAGATAGTGTTTAATTTATCATCTATTTTATTGCTAAATCTATATATAGTCGCCTGTATTTTATAAATAAAATTATGCCACAAGAAACAAACACAATAAAATAGTAAATTAAACATTCTTTCCATTCCTCTCCAGTCTCCATCACTAACCAATCCTCCTACCAAATACTATTACTATATATTCAACTTGTTTGGACCACCTTCAATCAAATTTTTCCATCACATTAAATTTGTTTCATCCAGTCTATTCATTTATATACTCATAATGTCATCATAGTATTGATGCAAAATATATTTATTGATGAAAGAAAATACGAGACGAAACATATTTCATGAAAAACATAGATAAATGGAAGAAAAAGACTGCATGCCACTAAGAGATTCCAAATTACACGCAAAAAAAGATGTCAAGAAAAGGTTACCTAGTGAATTTATATCATAATATTATAATTAGGAAGTTTTTCCTAATGGCTAATGTACACTTACAACTTGAGGGTAGATCTATACAAGTTATAAACACATTTAATCACCTAACAAAATCACATGGTACTCTCTCTCTCTCTCTCTCTAGATTCCATTTTATTCTATTCTTCCAACCCCTTATCAGCAAAGTCTTCAAGAATCAATGCATATTCCCACTTCATAATCTGCACACACACACACACACAAAACAAAAATCTTTCATGAATTCAAGAATTAAGAATACCAATAATATAACCAAAGAGGAGATGATTCGTTACCTCTAATAATAATTGTTCACCAATATTTTATAGGGACACTTCCTCCTCCATTGTTGGGAACAATCGAATTCTTCAATTTTGAAATATCCATTACTTGTGCCCTTGTTTGTTTTTTAGCTATATATGATCGAAACAAACATCATATCACAAGCCATACTTGTTTAGAATAATGTAATGAAACAATACAAATTAAACACTATTTGATTAAGATTTAAGCCTAACCATGTTGAGATTCTTGATAATCTTCATGATTATATTCCATCCCATTTTCCTTTGCTTTTCTCTGCTTTTCCATAACCCAATCAAAATCACTCAAATATATATCATCACAAAAGTAAAAATTATAGAGTCTGAAAATGCTGACCTTTGGTGGAGTTTTGTGAATTCTTGCATCAGCCAACTTTCTATCTCCTGTCCAAAATATGATGTTTGAGAATCCCACAAAATATAACTATAAATCTTGATATAATATATATATATAAATATATTACCATTGAATTCAGTAGCTTCTTCTTCTATAGGCGTATTCTGTCTCACCCATTCATCAACAGTATCCTTCCATTTTCTGCAATAAGAAGCAAAATTTAAAAAATGTTATCCGAATAAATTAAATTATTTTCAGTAAATTTTCATGAATTTCTGCTTAATTTTGCACTGACCTGACAAGAACTTTCACCATTATTCGCACTTGATTCGATGAATGCTTTCGCAGTTTATTTACATGTCTTCCTATTTCAGTTTCCTTAAACATCCAAAGTAACACAAATTTATAAAAAAATAAAAGTAAAAAAAGCAAGAAATATAAAATTTTGAGTGGAAAAAAATGTCACCTTGAGAGTTTTAAATGTAGTATTCATGTCCAAAAGCCTCTGAAGCAGGTCGATCAAAAATTTCTCATTCTACAAATTCCCAAATTAGAAAAAAAAAAAAAATCAAACTTGGTTAAGTTACACTAAAGCATTAAATCCCATAAACAGAAGCAAAACCTGGCTACGATCATCTAGAAGATTCTTGATTTCTAGAATCTTCCTCTGCTCATCATCATCTTCATCGTCTTCTTCAATGGGAGTTACATTTTCCCCTAATTCCAATCCTTTGGAATTGCTGCCAAATCCCATTTCGTGATTCTGCTGAAATTTTTCATTCTTTTTCACACAAATTTCACATCTAGGAAATGGCGGTGCGTAAAGCTTCTGAATAATTCCATCTCTCCGATTTCTCAGTTCGATTTCATGATCAGCAGAGGCCAGAGATATCGCCATATCCATCCAAGTCCAGACATCAACGCCTGAATCTGATATGAAGGAACGAAACTCATTCAAATCCATAACCAATTTTCTTCAAAATTTTTAATATTTCTACAACTATTTTTGGCAACTGAGAAAATGGATGAAGTCCCGAAAATATACTGGTGGAATCCTGCTCATTTTGTATTATTTGGTGATGGAATTTACAGTGAAGAACAGATTTTTGGGGTGGAAAGGAAGTATGGGAATTAATTTAATATTTTAGAAATAAGTATTTATATGAGGAGCAGAGGCAGAGCAGCTGTGTGTAGAAAACTAGAAATAGTAGCGGCAGCGTTTATTTATTTACTCCGTTGTTTAAATAATTTCGTATTTCCAAATTTATAATAGTACTCGCATCCTCTATCATAAGTGTAACACTTTGAATTCGGTATAGATTTTAAAAAATGATTGGCAGATTAATTTTGAGTAGAAAAAGAGACTCACCATAATGTATTGTTGTGAGGTTTAAAATAAGGATGGGTAGGGTTATTTCTCAAAATAGAAAGTGCTACACTTATCGTGAAAGTACTCAAAAGAAAATTATGCTACATTTATCGTGGACAGAAGGAGTATTATTTTATAATTATATAGTAACAATGTATTTCATTTGTTCCGCTTGAAAGTGACGAACTTCTTTTCGATACGGTTATATAGGAAAAGTGTTATTAAAGAATAAAGAGATAGAAAGTGGTGGAGTTCACGTTTGGACTATGCCAATTCGAATGGAACTGCACAATAAGGAATACATGCCATTTCGAATGGAATGGAGGGAGTAAAACTTTTTATTGTACTATCCATCAATACAAATTCTTTTTTTAGGTTATTTATGCAATAATTACAAACTCTCTCTGTTTCAAATAAGTGTTTCCAACCGTCAAAATACGTATATTAGAATAGTGTGCAAAATAATTATTAATTTTTTTTATTATTGCATGGGAAGACGAAAAGGTAAATAAGTGACGTATTTCGAAATTTATAATTATACAGTAACGATGTAAAACTTTTTTTTTAATATCATTACAAATATTAATACTTACACACACCACCTAGGGGTTTTTTTTTGTGGCCGAGAGTACTCGAAGATGTAAAACTTTTTATTGTATTATTGTCATCAATATAAATTCTTTAATTTTCTTTTAGATTTTCTATGCAATAACTATGAATTACTCCATTTGTTCCGAGTAAGTGTTCCGAGCCGTCAAAATACGTATATCAAAATAGTGAGGAAAATGATTATTTTTATTCCTTATTATTGCATGAGAAGACAAAAGGGTAAATATTTCGTTTTGAGCAAAAGGGTAAATCTTATAATATGATACTTCATATATAATTTTTATATAGAATTCTGAAATATAACATTTATCTTAAAATAAAATTTGATGGATAGAACATTTATTTGGGAATGGAAGGGGTAAGAGTTCCTCTTAATTTATTAAGAGGAAGAAGAGAGTATTAATTTATAATTATTGGCAGCTGTTTTCATATTTTCCAAGAATTGTTTTGTAGGGGCGTTGGGATCCATTTTTTTCTTAATTAGCGTGTTGTAGTATGAAAAGACATAAAAGCTATTTCTTCAAATTTCTCGATTTCTTGACTTCATCTGAGGAGACTGGTGTTTTTTGATATCGATAGTGATTTAGGTAATAATGTATGTTTATTACTTTATTAATTTAATTGATTTACAATTTAGTTTGACAAATACTCTTTCAGTCTCAAGTTAGTATGGTATGAGAGAGTGACATAGATTTTAAGAAAAAGTAAGTAAATATTTGGTAGGATATTTTTAATGGAGGAATGGACCATTTAAGATGTGGTGTTAATTTCTTAGTAGATGAAAAAAAAAATTAGGAGTAAATATGTGAAACTTTTAAGGACAAAAGCATAAATATGTCCTAAAAAGGAAACACCATACTAACTTAGGACGATTAAAAAAATGAAAGAGACCATACTAACTTGGCACGGAGGGAGTATACCGTTATCACTTATTTTAGCAATAGTTTGATTTCAAAATTCAAATTCGGTGTAACGACTCGGCTTCCGGACTGAACAAACCATCACGATTCCTTTCTAGCGTGTTTTGTCCTCACTCACACGCTTCACATGCTTAACCTTGAAGTTCTTCCACAATGAGCACCAGAAAAGAAGATGTATCTTGATGGTATAAGTAGCTCAATCAATTCCTTAAGCTCTCCTCGAATATATGTCGTCTCATTCCGACATATTCTCGGAATCTCTCTCATTTGGATGTGTTTCGGTTCGTTCCTGCTCCCTCCGCTTTGAAGTCTTATCGGAGCCGCTCCTTATCCGTGCCTCTGCACCGGCGTTCACTCTGTACTTCTGCCCGAACATCACATTCGATCTCTCTCTTAATATGAATTACAGATTGTAATTCCAATAAATTAAGTGATTGTTGACTCTAAATATGAACATTGAACAGAGATAATTATTAGTATATTCTAGTTTTTGCTTCTCCGTTTTGACATTAACATACCATGGAAACTAAAAAGTGCAATGGAAATTCGAAAATGACAAAATGTTTTCTATAATGGTTTGAAGGTAATGTATTGTATATGTTACTTAAATAGAGTAACAACAGAGTTAACTTGTACGTTGAATTATGATAATTAATGAGATTTTTGTACAAGGAATTAAGATATAATAGTAAATAAATGTAAAACAACATTATTAATGAGATTTGGTACTCCCTTCAGCTCCCTCAAACAATTTAGTCTTAATTTTCTTATTTAACCCTTCAACTCCCTCAAACAATTTATTCTTAATTTTCTTATTTAACCGTTCCAATAAATTAGCCTGATACCCAAAATGAAAATTGCTATACCCCACAACATATAATAAATATTTCTACTATAACTCTTAAATTGCACACTGCTATGCCCGGTTGGGATCCTCTGTCCCGAAATCCCTATCCCACCATGTCTCACCCGCCAAAACGCCACCATTTTGGCCTAAAAAATACTTCCCTCATGTTTCTCTTGCCAAGTTCGGCTCGGCTCAGCCGGCTAACATCTTTCCATTTTTCTTGTATCTTTCTTAACGAAAAATTAGGAAATCTATGCAACTTTTTTCACGCTATGGGATGTTATCGTTTTCGATTCTCCGACCTTTTTTCCTTTAATTTCTTCGCCATCTTCCCCGGATTACACCTCTTGGTTTTTTTTCTTTCTGCACAAAAAAAGAAGATATCTACGAAAGGTTTGTTTACTTAATTCTGTGAATTTTATATTTGAATCTTGATTCTTTCGTTTTTTTTTCATATTACTTGGTTTTAAATAAGATCTCCATTGATATCTTCTTTCCGTAGTTTGAGAAGGAAGATGGAGACGGAAGACAAAATTGTTTGAGAATCGGAATTCCGTAGTTGGAAACGATTTGCTTCTGATTATTTCTTTTGCGTAAGGAAACAATTAGAAGAAAAAAAACTCAGAGGTGTAATCCGAGGACGATGGAGAATGTTGGGAAAATTAATAGAGTTTTGATTTGATACCAAAATCCAGCTGACCCCAACCGAGTAGATGATTGCACAAGCCTAAGCATTTTTCAGCTCACCTGTTTGAGCTTATAGAGTTTCTAAGTTTACAGGTAGAGTCGCTGAAGACAGCAGAAGACACAGCTAAGCGGACACAGCTGAGGAATTCAGCAGAGCAGACTCAGCATAGCAGACCAAGCAGAGTCAAAGACCCAGCAGTATCAAGACCCAGCTCAGTGACGGAAACTCAGCTCAGTGTCAAAGACCCAGCTCAGTGTAAACGACCCAGCTTAGTGTCGATGACACAGCTCAGGTCTAAGACAGCTCAGGTTAATGACACAGCTCAGGTTAATGATACAGCACAGGTCTAAGACACAGCTCAGAGTCAAGACGCAGCAGAGTCCAAGACGCTGAAGACACAGCAGAAACGCTTAGCAGCTCGAATACGAAGACCTTCTCCAAGACAAGATCCCGATGTCAGAAGATCTTATCTGATGCAGTCAAATCAGAGAAGAAATAGCTTTTGCAGATGCAGACCTACTTCGTAGGCAAAAGGCCAGAAGTCAATGAGAGTAGGTAAGATTCAAACGGCTCTCTTCCAACGGCTAGTTTGAATCTCCACCTATATATATCTCCTCACCATTGAAGAAGAGAGGCTGGCGAGACGACTGAAGAAATAAAAGAGCAAACAGAAAAATGAACAACGATCTTCAAAGCCAAATCTTTCAAGAACACCCAGCCAGTCAGCTGTGTTCTTAGTTGTTCACATATTCAGTCATAGGCAGAATAGATTAGAATAGAAATATCTTAAGCCTAGTTTGAACGAGTTCATCATACTCCTTGTTCTTCATTGTAAGAACTCGTTCATAGTTGGAAAACCCATACCCAAACCCAAACCCAAACCCAGAAAGGTTAGGTCAAGGTACGCCTGCTCGAAGCGTGTAATTCGAGTGGTCAGGTTTTACAGTACCCGGAAACTGTAAGTCAGGTTTTTTCAGTACCCGCAAACTGAAAGGTGTAGGCTTGACAGTGCCCGTAAACTGTTGGAACACAACTCAGGTTAGAGTTGTGAAGTTGCTTGGTACTTGGAAACCAAGTGGTAGTGAATTACCAGTGAATCTGGTCGTGGACGTAGGAGGTGTTACTCCGAACCACGTTAAAATTGCTTTGTTCTTTACTGCTTTGTTTATGCATTCTGCTAACCTCTCACGCATACATTTCAAGCTGCATAAACTGACTAACTGAAAAGTGAAACAGAGCTTTGCAATATAATTTGAAGTAACAGACGGACTTTCCAAACCCACCACATTCCGCACACAGCCAGCTGTGTCGATCAAGCTATCTTCCAGCTAGATCGGACACAGCCAGCTCACTCAAAAGAGTTTTTAACTGGAAAAGTTTTTAAACCTTGGTGTATTCAGGGTAGAAGAATTCAAACCCAGCTGGATCTTTCAACTCAGTTTAACAAGGGAAACCAGCTGAGGGGGAATCAAGCTCAGCTGGATACTAAAACTGAAGAAAAGCTCATTCAACATAAAGAAAACACAGCCGTGGTATCAGCTGACTACAATGATCAGCTGACAGGTTTGCAGATTTTTTTTCTCTGAAGAATATGCTATTTAAAGATAATTTTTTTTGAATTTAACTCAAATACCCAGACATTCCTTAAATGGATTAGTCAGTAAAACCATCTATCCCATCGAATCCCATCGCATTTAATGAAAAGCATGCAGAATACTGTAGCTCGGGAGAACTGAGGCAGAAGTCAGAACGGTTCGACTACCTCACGCGCGCGTGACCTACACTCTATAAACGCACGACATGTGACGTGTTGCGCAAATCTCTCTCAGCCGCAGATCTTCAATTCTTTTGCCAAAATCTCAACCTTCCATCAAAATGGACAGTTGATATATACATCTAAAATATGCAAATCTTCGCCATATTTTCTATCGCTCATACTTATCTCTGAAATTCATATCTCAGATTCTTGATTATCTCTTTGCAAACACGCTCCCCTAGTATCTTCGTCTTTTTAACCTCTTGCTACAGAAGAAGATCAGGGCCCCAAAGAAGAAGACACCAGGAGCAAGCCAGATTGAGAATTTGATGTCAAAGCTTCATTTCGAGAATTGTTTAACTCTCAAGAACTACCAGAACTCAGAGTTCCAGGAGGTGCTGGATCTCATCGAGAATGCCGGCCTGCTGCAATGGGTGACTGCAAGACCTAAGAACATCTTCCGCCGGGAAGTGGCAGAATTCTTCCTGGAGATGACAAACCGAGATGAACGTCTCCGCTCCAACATCACTCTGCAACTCAAGGAGAAGACAGGACATACAACTCCATGGGATGTCGACATCAACATCAACCGGATGTTGAACAAGCTGTTCGGCCTTAAGACTCTTGGGGACCGCTTCCCAGAAAACTACACCAGAGAAGAAATCCAGGTCGAACTGGATAAGATGATGTTCAAGCCGGAACCTTACAGGGCGAGCATGTCCAAGCTCCTACTCAAGCCCAAGTTCAGACTACTTCTGGATGTCACCCAGAAGTGCATCCTCGGTATCGCTGGATCTCAAGGAGAGATCAGCATACCCAAGCTGAAACCGATGATAGCCATCCTCAGGAATGACCCTGTGGATTGGTTCTCCTACTTCATGGGAAAATTGGAAAAAGAATCTAAAAAGATTTATTTTGAAGATAACAGCTTCACCCGGTACAGCTGTAGGGAGACAATCTATCTATGCACCAAAGTGGCGTGCATAATAGAAAACTACACTACCGGACGGCAAATCAAGTGGCACGACACAGAAGAATTTTCTGTGTCCAGAATACTTTTTGAGAAACCAAGTCAGCTCACTGACTTATTGAAGAAAGCAGCCCCTGAAGGGAAGAAGAAGGTGCAAGAGGCAAAGCAGCAGACTGCATCTCCCTCTCAAGCAGGAAAAAGGAAGCAACCGGAGGAGACACAACCAGCTGGATCTCCACCTGCAAAAAAGAAGCTGAAATTCAAGGCAGCCAGCAAGCCAGCTGAGGAGGCAGCAGAGAAATCAGTTGATGAGACAGCTGAATCTGAGTCCACTCCCACAATATCCCCAATCCAAAAGAAGAAAACTGAGTGGAGACCAGTCACTGAGGAGACAGCTCAGGGATCCTCCTCCAGCTCAGACAATGGAAGGGAGTTCGTGATTACATCACGAGAAACTGAAGAACCACATATAGTGGTCTCCCACTCTGACCCAGAGGATGCTATTCCCCTTCGTCAATTTCTTCAAGCATCTTCACAACCCGCTCTAGCTGATCCCACATCAGCTGGAACCGCTCAACAAGGCTATCATCTCCTTCCTCTTCATCCTCAGGTACCTTTTTCAGATTCCCCACCCACTTGCTCAGTACCTGAAACCGATCAACTCCAAATTTCATCACCCATCTCTCCGCCTAAAGAACCCCATCCATCTGACGTTCCTTTGCAGCTGGATGATGAAAACCAAGCTGAACCTACAAGCACTTCTGAGGAATTTGAAATCCTCAGTCCCAGAGCCGTTGCATGTGCTGCCACTATCATGAGATTCGATGACCTCAGGCTTCAAGGGGTAAAGAGCGCACTGCAACAGTACCCTTCTCTTACTTCACTCCCCGCCGTACTAGTCGCCATCAACGACTTCAAATTTTACCTTGCTACCAAGATGACTACTTGGTATGCAAATGAGAAACTTGTGGAGTTCTACTCCTTCAATAAGCTCAAAGCTAAAGAAGCTACTTTGCAAGAGATCTTTGGATTTGGAAGTCTTCAGGATGCCTTCATGCATCAAGACGAGCTGATCCAAACTCTCATCCAGAAGGCTAAGCAAGATGAAGTACCGCCGTCTGAGGAGGTAATCGCAAGAGCCAACTCTTACCTTCACACTCTCAGCTGGATTGTTCCAGTTGAGAATGCCAAGGAAGCTGCACCTGCCGACACAGCTGAGGCAATGGTGATTGAAGACGAGCCAACTACTGCAACAGTTGAGCCCGCAGAAGCTGCCCCACCAAGTCCAATTGCCGATAACACTCGCTCACTGGTCGACATCGAGGTAGAGAAACCCAGCCAAGTCGAATCCAGGATCCAGACGGATCCTGATGCCGTGCTTTCTGATGCAATGAAGGACGAAATCGCCATACAAGTTGAGGAAATCCTATTCCAGGATAGACTCATATCAAATGTTGACACCCTTCTGCGCATCACAGTTGTAGAATGGCAAGTCCACTGTAATGGACTGTCCATTGATGAAGTTCACAGATTTGCCCAGAATATATAGGAAAGCACCAATCAAGATCTCAAGCAATCTCTCGTCTCTCAACGCATTGATCAGTCAACTCATCTAGAGAAGAGAGTCCCTGAGATCATTTCAAAACTTCAAGCTCCACTGGAAAGCAGCATCAGCGACCTATCCAGCCAGATAGCAGCTCTCCAAAAGCAAGCGCTCTCCAACAGAACTGACATTCAAACGCTGTTCAACCTCTACAAAGAGCTGGACACTCAGTTCAAAGCTGGAAGTAACAGTACAACAAAGCTCAACCTCGTCACAGCAGACAACACAACCAAGATTGCAGATATTGACAAAGCCCTGGCCCAGCTAAATGAGACAGTCGTCAACCTATCCTCCATCCTTGTTGATAATGCCAAAAAATGGAAGGTAAGGGGGAATGTAATGACAAGAGAAAAACATCAAGGGCAGGCAAAGGGAAAGTTGTAGCTGAAAATGAAATCCAAGTGCTGTAGTCTGAGATTGATGAAGTTGTTGCTGAGCTGGAAGCAGAAGAACCAGCTGAACGGAGAGGAAAATTGAGCAAAATGATCATTCCTCTTGCCAAAGCAAGCGGAGCCACGCCAAAACAAATCAATGATACTCAATGGCTATGCAACTTTGTAAATCAACAAAAGCAAGAAATGAAAAGCTTTCAAGAGCAGTAGAAGAAGAATGAAAACTTGCTCAATGCTGAAGAAAAGAAGCAGAAGAAGAAAAGAGCAAACATCAGAGCATCGAAAAAAAAGTCTCAGATGCCAATGAACTGGAGAAGAATAGATGAATGGATCCCAGAAGAGTTAAACGACGATTGGGAACATACAAAATTCGAGTTCATTGAAGATTACTACTATCTGGGAGCCTACCCAAATACGTCACCAGATGTTGCTTTCAAGATGCATCTAAATGAGCTCTTTCATCAAGATAAGATGATTGCGAAAGCATTCTTCAATGCTACAAAGACCGCGAAGATCCAGTTCTCTGCTCCCCAGCTGTATCATCTCCAGCCTCCGCTGATACCTGAAACTCATCTTCTTGACAAATCACAAATTATCTCAGAAGTAAATAGATGGGCGATCAGGAGAAAAATTTCCAAGGTAAACAATGAAGAAGAATACATGAAGCTAGAACAGATGATCTCCAACCGGTACAGATTGAGAACGGATGAGCAACTGGAAGAAGATAGACTGAAGAATCAGCAGCAGCAGCAGAAATGAAGACCCAGCCAACTGGGTTTAAATAGTTTTTGTCTAATTTCAGTTTGTTAATATTGTAATTCTTGTAATCATCTTTGAGGATTAATAAAACTGAAATGTTTTTGCTCTCAAACTCACCCTGATGACAATAACTCTTTGTCCAGGCACTGAACTCTGAATTTAATTACCTGTTGTAAATGTTATTTCTTTTTGAAACCCCGTTTTCTGTTAAGGGGGAAGTAAATTGTTTTTCTCAATTAGGTTTTGGCATCATCAAAAAGGGGGAAATTGTTGGGAAAATTAATAGAGTTTTGATTTGATACCAAAACCCAGCTGACCCCAACCGAGTAGATGATTGCACAAGCCTAAGCATTTTTCAGCTCACCTGTTTGAGCTTATAGAGTTTCTAAGTTTACAGGTAGAGTCGCTAAAGACAGCAGAAGACACAGCTAAGCGGACACAGCTGAGGAATTCGAGAGCGGACTCGGCGGAAGCATCACAGAGCGGACTGCGAGTCAAAGACCCAGCAGTATCAAGACCCAGCTCAGTGACGGAAACCCAGCTCAGTATCAAAGACCCAGCTCAGTGTAAACGACCCAGCTTAGTGTCGATGACACAACTCAGGTCTAAGACAGCTCAAGTTAATGACACAGCTCAGGTTGAAGACATAGCTCAGGTTAATGATACAGCACAGGTCTAAGACACAGCTCAGAGTCAAGACGCAGCAGAGTCCAAGACGCTGAAGACACAGCAGAAACGCTTAGCAGCTCAAAGACGAAGACCTTCTCCAAGACAAGATCCCGATGTCAGAAGATCTTATCTGATGCAGTCAAATCAGAGAAGAAATAGCTTCTGCAGATGCAGACCTACTTCGTAGGCAAAAGGCCAGAAGTCAATGAGAGTAGGTAAGATTCAAACGGCTCTCTTCCAACGGCTAGTTTGAATCTCCACCTATATATATCTCCTCACCATTGAAGAAGAGAGGCTGGCGAGACGACTGAAGAAATAAAAGAGCAAATAGAAAAATGAACAACGATCTTCAAAGCCAAATCTTTCAAGAACACCCAGCCAGTCAGGTGTGTTCTTAGTTGTTCACATATTCAGTCATAGGCAGAATAGATTAGAATAGAAATATCTTAAGCCTAGTTTGAACGAGTTCATCATACTCCTTGTTCTTCATTGTAAGAACTCGTTCATAGTTGGAAAACCTATACCCAAACCCAAACCCAAACCCAAACCCAAACCCAGAAAGGTTAGGTCAAGGTACGCCTGCTCGAAGCGTGTAATTCGAGTGGTCAGGTTTTACAGTACCCGGAAACTGTAAGTCAGGTTTTTTCAGTATCCGCAAACTGAAAGGTGTAGGCTTGACAGTGCCCGTAAACTGTTGGAACACAACTCAGGTTAGAGTTGTGAAGTTGCTTGGTACTTGAAAACCAAGTGGTAGTGAATTACCAGTGAATCTGGTAGTGGACGTAGGAGGTGTTACTCCGAACCACGTTAAAATTGCTTTGTTCTTTACTGCTTTGTTTATGCATTCTGCTAACCTCTCACGCATACATTTCAAGCTGCATAAACTGACTAACTGAAAAGTGAAACAGAGCTTTGCAATATAATTTGAAGTAACAGACGGACTTTCCAAACCCACCACATTCCGCACACAGCCAGCTGTGTCGGACACAGCCAGCTCACTCAAAAGAGTTTTTAACTGGAAAAGTTTTTAAACCTTGGTGTATTCACCCCCCCTCTACACCAAGGTATCCGTCTTGGGACCAACAGAGAAGAAAGGCAAACGACGGAAAATCAAAAATGATAATACCCATATCGTGAAAAGATTGTTAAGGAATATTATAAGAAAAATGGAAAGTTGTTTATCGGTTGAGCCAAGCCGATCTTGGGCGAGAGAAACATGAGGGAAGTATTTTTAAGGCCAAAACCGTGGCGTTTTGGAGGGTGGGACATGGTGGGACAGGGATTTCGGGACAGATGATCCAACCGTGCTATGTCATGCAAAAAAAATTGTTCTCTTTCATGTTCATAATGGTTTGATGTGTAAAAAAAAAAAAAGATGTTTTCTTTTTCTAGTTTAATTATAAACAATTTATTTCTTAACATACGTGTCGGACCTCTGAGACTTAATTTTTGGGACGGAAGGAGTATATATTAAAGAATAATGGTAAAAAACGATTTTATAACAATCCAACAAAAATAAAAAATTTAAATTATAATGTGAAATAAATTTTTTTCCCTCGTTATAGAAGAAATAATCCATCTCGTGCATGTAAATGCCTCATTTAGTTGAAAATATATAGAAAATTCTATGCTTAAGTGGGCATGCATGTAGTGCGTGTTCAGATTTTATTTTACGTTGATATCCAATGACACTTCGTCAACCATCGATGTTCTCGTTTCACTGCTCCTTTGATTTTAATTTGTTCGTGTTTGTGTTCATGTTCGTGTTCGAGTTCTCAGCATACGAGAACTTAACAAAATTTGGTGATGACATCTATAAGACCAAACTTCAATCCCTCTCTACAGAATCTATTGAAATTTACTTGAAGGGTGATTGTTATTTAAATCAAGAATTTATATCTAAATTTGTAATTTCGATCTTACTTTCAAAATGTAGCAATCATATATTTAATTTTTAATATTTTTGCAATTGAAACTCACCTGATATTTCGATTAACATACTTCCTGATCTTCATCTCTCCATTCTCAATTTCAGTTAAATCCCCCAATCTCATGGTTGTAGGTAGGGGTGAGCAAAACTCGAATCAAACCGCAAATTTGAATCGCACCAAACCGAAATTTGCAGTTCAGTTCGATTTTTTAATATAACGGTGCGGTTCGGTTTTCGAAATAGAAAACCGAAATTATTTCGGTTCGGTTCAGGTTGAGCCAAAAAAATTCGGCTTCTACCCGAATAACCGAAATAATTGTATATGTTATTTTATATTTTTTATTATATCTATATTTTAATATTTAAAAGTAATTCAAAATTGTGGATATATTATTTTTTTAATATATTATTTTTCTAGGTTCAAAATCTCTTTTTGTTGGAACTTGATTTGTGGGTTTTTGCTTGAAATAGTAGTGGGGTTTTGGTTGAATTGTGAAATTATTGCCAATATTGTTTTGCTTTGGTTAAACTAATTAATAGTAAATTGCTATTTTTGGTGCAAAAGTGCTAGAAAATAGGAAATAAAATAGGTGCAAAAGGTGAAAAATATGCACTTAAAAGTGTGTAAATTGGTTACATATTTAATACGGTTCGATTTGGTTTGGAAAAAAAATACAATTCGATTTTCGGTTAATTTTGGTTCGGTTCGGGTTGGGCCCGAACCGCCCGATGCTCACCCCTTGTTGTAGGGGACACGTCTTACCACTGAACTATTAAAGTATTTTAATTAGGCACAATATAAAAGAAATTAACTAGTTAAGAGCACTAAATAGGATCAAATTCAGGAAAATGATTTGAACCCTTAATTACTTCAAGGTTAACATAAGCCATTGAAATATGATTATTATTGTTGTTATGCAAATTGCAAAACCATTTTTTTTTTGCTTAATAATATTCCATATCATTTTAAATTATTAAAATGACTTTTAAATAAAAGTTCCAAAACTACCTTATAATTTTGTTAAACCTTTAAATTTATATTTGTCATTAAAATAACAAATTTCGTAACAGGCTTAACGGGGTCTAGTTAACTGTATGGATAAGTACAACAGATTAATAATGTCTATGAAATTTTATGTTATAAGATAACTTTTACCATCCGTACACATTATGTATATCGAATGGATAATATTATATTTCCTCATATTTGTTGTCAACGCTTTCTTCTCTATGCAAAAAAGGAAAGAGGTATAAAATTTGCTTTTGGATGAGGAAAGGAAAAGAACATATATTCATTGAAGATTATTCCAAAAATAGCATATTAGTTATGGCATAAACAACTTTTTAGTAGTTGCAAACGTAACAACCTGCGAAACAATTTCTACCGATTCCCATATAACGCCGCCTTTTGCGGTGGCCGCGGCTGGCGGCGCCGCCACGTATATACCACAACTTCACTCCCATGCCTTTGCCAATATTTACACGTTATTTGTACATATCTTGCAAGACATTGTAGTAATATGAATTTCATTCTAAATCAACAACAATTAAATGCTCTAATTTCGGGAGTGATGGAGTATGGAGTCTCAAAGGAAGTATTTTTGGGCCATACGTGGTTTCTAGTTTTACTAGGATTAGGGCTTAATTGTTTGTTATGGGCTCGTTTGGTACAAAGTATGGGATAAGGCCTGATATGTTTGACTGAGATGTCTTATAAATATAAAGAATTAATATTCCGTTTGGTATGATGTATTAAATTCTCTGCAACACATAGTAATTATTGTAATTTATTGCTATAATTAGTTGCAGTATTATTTATACCACCTCATAGGTAGTATACATAACAACAAAAATAAGTATTATTCATACAGGCCCGAACTTTATAAAGGGCCGTATACTTCATACCAAACAAGATATTAGGGTGTCATAGACATATTATACACCCTAATCACCCCTACCAAACGAGCCCTATATATATAGTTGTTCTCTCATTGTAAATTGTATTCGAAAAATATAGTGAAATCTCTGGCTTGACATAGCCCCCAAACGTAGATACACATTGTATCGAATTGGATAGACAATTCTTGTGTCATTTTTCACTTTCGCGATTGTGTGTGTGTGTGTGTTAATTTCCTAACAACTGGTATTAAGAGCTCCGGGTTTTGTGGGAGCAATCACGATGAATGACGGGAAGATTGCAGTCAAGAAATTTGATGGATCTGATTTCGGTTTCTGGAAGATGCAGATCGAGGATTATCTTTACGGTAAAGATCTATATCAGCCCTTCAAACCCAAATCGGAGATGTGAGAGCCCGAATTTTCGTTCCTAGAATTAATATATTGGTTTAAGAATAAGATAACCTTAGGAATGTCCCTTTTTCCCGAAAAATTTCAAATGAAAAGAAATTTAATTTTTATAAGATGAAAATTTTATTTATAAGTTGAAAAAAAAAGAATGATTTTATTCTAGAAATAAAATCAAAAGAAATATTAAAATTTCATTTCTTCATGCATCGCATAATTTATGTGTTTCAATTTTTCCTATGGTTTTATTTACTTTGATTTATGAAAATGTGATTATGTGATTGTGTGATTATGTGCGTATGTTATTTTGATTAATTAGAAATAATTAATCTTATGTGAGGAAAATTATATTCATAATAATGCAAATTTTCTTGTATACTTTTTTGTTATTTTCTTCTATGATCTAATATTCAATATTAGGCTCGTTAGAATCGTAATATTAAATCCTATTAGAGTACTTGTTCGAAAATACGATTATGTTAAATGAACGACGCGCCTCAATTCAAGAAGCAAAATAAGAGATAAAAGTATATTATATATTATATTAATATACCAATCATGCTTATATATATGTATACGTATATATATATATATGTTGTGTATGCGTGTGTATGTACACATACACTATCAGAGAATCTTCCAATGAATTGCAATATATTGATTTGGTCAAATATCTAAGGCAGAAGGAAAATGACAAATATATAAGATGGCTATGAGAAGTAGATTGCAGATGTCTTTGCAGGTGAGAGAGAGGTCTACTTTTTAGTATATTGAAGTCAATGATGAAACTAAACACTACACTCCATCCTAGCTTATTCTCTTCGGATACCCCTGCTCCCCAATCAACATGGCTGACTGCCATCATTCAAGCAAGGAAAACAAGCAACAATCACTACTCTCACCTAACTACTGCTGCATAATTATCTTGAGTAAAGATAAAAACAAGAAAATCTCTCTTCATTCTTCACTCTCTCGGCAGACACACACAAACCTTCACCATCTCTCCATTTGCTTTTCTTCCTTCTTTCTCTCCGCACACCACACCACCATTCCACCGCCGCCGCTATCGACGACGGAAACTCGCAAGGGACGGTGTAGGAGGACATCAGCAGTAGCAGCAGCAACAGCTGGACAAGAGAGAGGGAGTTCGCGAGAGATCGAGAGAGAGGAATCGAGAGTTGAGAGTTTGGAGGCTAGGTATCTTGGCTAACATTCATTTCTATTCTCGTATTAATGTTATTTATGATGTTAGAAACATGTTTAGGAGGAGTAGAGTTTGAGCATGATGGAGAAAACTCTCATTGTTGGTTTGTTGATTGTTTTGTTGAGTTTGGATGATATTTGTGGTGTTGCTTAATGTCGATTATGTGAGGGATCGACTCCAACTGTTTCCTTTACGTGTATACTGCCCTAGACGTGAATTTCGGTGAGCCTTAGAATGGATTTAAAGCATGCTTGAACTAGAAACTTAAGATCTTCATTCTTCGAAAAATTTAATGTTCTTGGCCTGAGTTTTCTCTGCTGATCAGCCCCTGTTTCTAGTAGTAAATGTGCTCGGTTTGCTCTAAATTTTTGATATGTTGTGTTTTGAGATGTCTTCTATGCCCCTGTAAAATTGTAGATTTTTCTAACGAGTACAATAAGAATGATGGTTCATACGAAAATGTTGCGCAGTCACATTCCGACGAGTGTATCTTGCTCGTCGTAGATCTTCTTCACGAACCGTTTTTTTAAATGATCCAGACATTTCAAAATTTCTGGAAATGTAAGCCTTGAACTTTTCCGACTACCGAGCGAAGTCAGTTTTTAGATCGATCATGACCTCTGTGCAGAATCCCTTCTTGGAAACATAGGAATAAACTGATTTCACCCAATTTCTCTCGAGCATTACTTTCGAACCGTTGAATATTTTTGAGTAAATCTAGTTTCATGTGAAAATAGAGTTTACAATGTCTCTGTAATGATAAGCTATGAATTTATATGTCAAGTATACAGAGAATGGCAACCCCATGAATATGGATAAAAACCACAGTTTTGTGCACGCCACCTGTTTGATAAATTTCCTAAGTGAATATTCAGCTCAAGCATGAGTACAAAAACGATTTTTGGAAAATAATTATATTGGTTTGATCTTACCTTATTTGCAGAATATTGTAAGTGTATAAATTACTAAGAATATGAATTATATAATTTTTGGACTTGTTTTACTAATTTTAGTCTGTGTTGGATTTTATTGAGATATGAAATTATTGTGTAGTGGCCTATATTTATTCGAGCATAACTCTCAAACCATTACTTATATTTATGTGAGATCAGTTTCATGTTAAAGCATGTAGTATAACCTTTCCAGAATGATAAGGCACGTTTATATATGTTCATCAATCAGTTTGTTATCGTACGTCAAATATGGCTACTCCAAGTACTTATGTGCACGCCAATTGTCTGTGAGATTGCCTCAGTGCAGTTTTTACTATTAATTTTCATTTTTATGACATTTTACGAATTCTAACTTGTGATATGACTTTAATGACGAATATATGTGCTAGTTATATATGTAAATATGAAATGTGAGCTTACTAATTATTTTAGCCATTATTGCTATGATATATGATTCAAATTTAATTAATTGAGCATAATTGTTGAATGAAATGCATATGTGAACTATGTGGACTTCTTATGCGCATTACATGGCATGACATGGATTTCTAAAATCAAGTTTAAAAGTTATGGACCTTAAATTGGTTTGTATTTAAGAATAAAAAAATACGAGGATACCCCTCGTTGGTTTTCTTCAAGTTTAAAAGGGTAAATCGGGAATAGGTTGACATAGGACTTAGTTGCTTGTGCTTTTGACTTTTCCTATGTTAAGAGCCTAAGTGTTGAGACAGTCTTGTAGGAGACGTCGGACTTTAGATCGAGCTTGAGATCTTTTGCTTTTGGAGGAATCAGGTAAAGGTGAGTTCCTATTTTCAAACCGTGGGTTAGAATCCTACGGAGGTAAATTTCGGGTTACTAAATCCTAAGCTTTTTCTTATGAAAATGATATGCATGTTTTATTGCTCATTGTTGTGTTTACCAAAGAACAGGTATTCCTTCCGTTATCGGTTCGCACCAAAGGGTGTCGACCACTATTAAACGATCGGTTCCCGGATTTGATCGAGCAGGGGTGTGTACACAGAAGACTGTTTATGGTTGAAATCAATTAAAAGGGATTTTCATGGCAGTAACTCGGTCCAATTGACGGGGCTAGCTACCCCCTTAATTGTCCCGGCTTGTAACACAATGGAGTAAGTATTTAATTGCGCGCACTAGATGAGCTTTGCTCTAAGATAAAATGTTTTACACTTATATGAGATTCAAATGTTTTCTTTTAAAGTATCATCCCATATATGTGAAGTAGCATGCAGTATCTTTATGAAAATGATTTATGCAAATGTTTGCCAAAGAGGGCAAGAACTCACTGAGTACGCTAGTACTCAGCCCAAAATCTTTTCTTTTCAAATGCAGGATGAGCGACGGGATGACAAGTGGTGTGACGGCTTCCGAAGTTATTTGGATGGCGATCATTTAGATCGTCATCGTTATTTTGCTCAACGTATTGTGATACGTGATTCCATATTTGATATGTAATAATTTAAACAAACTTGAACTTCGTATTTATGTTCATTTTTCTTTGTGTCGATTATCCGATCGCGGGTAATTGATGAAACTCAAGCCTAAATTGCTTCCGCCGTGCAGGGTCCGAAGTCCTCATACTTCGAACTCTAGTTAGTATCTGGGCAAGTTATTCTTCAGACAACTTATTTTGAATTTATATCCATATTTAATTATTAGACATGTATATCTATATCTTTATTCCACTGTCAACATATGCTTTCATGACGTTAACCCCCGTGTGGCGGCTTGCTCGATCCGCATAGGTCCGGGTGACGGGTCGCCACAGCATGGTATCAGAGCAGTTCGTTCGCTCTGAGCCCGAATTTCTTTCAAACTCGAGTCCTTGTACTTTCAAGAATTCGACTTCTCTATTTTTAAAGAATTTGATTCTCTTCCAAGATTCAAGGATAGTTTTCCTTGAATCAAAGTCTTTAATATATGAACCTACTCGGATTTTTATGCCAAGTAGTCTCAAACATCGGAAGTCCTGTCACATCCCATCCGCGTCGACTCAAGGGAAGGTATTGTTTCAAAAGCTCTTTAATGTGAAGAATGTATGTTTAAATTTTGTAATGTTTGATGTTGCATGTTTAATCAAAGGAGGGTAGCCACCCTCATCTTTTTGAATCGCAGTCTCGAGTTAGGGCGTAGTACCCTAAGTAAGTTAAATCTCCTAGTTGACTTATGTCATTAGGAAATCATCTAGGTCTTTTTTATCCTTGAACCGAAAGGACGAAGAACTTAGTCACTTTCTTTATGCTTTAAGTTTCCAATTTAAGATATACCGATAATTTTCTTTTGCCATCCGGGTTTCACCTTCTTAGTGTCATTACCTGTTTCGTGCGATAACCCTTTTTTTGCCCGTTCGCCTGTAATACGCCGGAGAGTTAGGATTCTTTCGATAGGTTGTAACGTGAACCCTACTCGTAGAATGGCAGAACGACAAGAAGAGAGAGACGATGAAAGATTCGAGGATGACCAGGAGCGAGAACGAGAACGAGGACCAGGACGAGGTCGAGGAAGAGGTCAAGGAAGAGGACGAGGCCGAGGCAGAGGAAGAGGCCAAGGTCGTGATCAAAGAAATAATGATGAAGAAGACGAAGACTATGAGCTGCAAGAAGATGCACCGCCACCGCCGCCGTTCCCAAGAATTGAGGACCGATTTAGAAAGCAAAATCCACCGACATTCGGAGGACTTGGAGATCCCCCAGAAGCAGAGAAATGGGTTCACAGTCTGGAGTGAATCTTAGACTTCATGGAATGTACTCCACGAGAGAGCAATCTGTGCTCTTTATCAACTAGTCGATGAAGCCGATCATTGGTGGGAGGCGGAGCATAATGCAATAAGCCCTAGGAAATCTCACTTGATCCCAATAAGAGATTAGTTACACTCTTTCGATTTTACTCCCGTCTGGAGAGACGATAAAATTCTAGGGATATATGCTTGAACTTAGAGTTGGAATTAGAAAGAACGAAGCATGAGACCAACTTCTACACTATCCACACGTACCGTTTCTAACTCAAATTAGGAATAGATTGGGCAGCTGCGAATAGTGCGACGATCCATTGTCAAGATCAGAAAATCTCATTCCGAAATGCTCGTTGAGAAGAAACGACGTTCTGCAGAGAACATCGATTACGATGGCGCTGTACCGAATCTGTCGAATGATTAAAGAAGCTTAAGATCGACTAAGGTTATATGTAGCATCAGACTGAGTTGTATTTCTAAGTTGGAGATTATTTCTTTCAAAGAGGTGATTCGTTTTAGTAAGAATAAGTTACATCTTAGATAGGTTCGTTTGAGATCCTAGCCAGAGTCATCCAAGTTGCTTACAAGTTCGTCTTACGTCGAATCTCAGTGAAGTACACGACATCTTCCAAGTTTCTCAATTTCAAAACTACGCGTTCGATTCCAGACGCGTCAGTCATGACGGTCTAGAGTATGGAGCCTGAAAAGAAGTGTTTTTGGTTTCCTAGTTCTACTAGAATTAAGGCTCAATTGTTTGATATATATATAGTTGTTCTCTCATTGTAAATTGTATCCGAAAAATATTATAGTAAAATTTCTGGTTTGACATTGTCCCCAGACATAAATACACATCATATCGAATTTGGTAAATAATTCTAGTTTTTTTTGGCTTTCGTAATTGTATATTGTGTGTGTGTTTATTCCCTAACAGAGAGTTTGTTAAAAATCAGATTCTTTGAAACTTTGATAGGAAGAAAGCTATGATTGGACAGACTGCAGGCTTCAATTTGTGGCTCCATGCATATAAACGTTTTACTATGACCGAAAGATAGACGATTGCATGTACTAATAGCTTATATAAATCGCGTGATAGTAATCGTAAAATATGATACAATAGTTTGTATTATATTGCATGCAATTATATTAGTGATTATTATGTATTAGTCATAATTATGAATTAATTAATCATAATTAATTAATTTATGTATTACTCTACCCTATAGGGTTAGATTATTTCAAAAATTCAAATTTCAAAACACATATACTACAAATCAATTATAGATTTTTATTTCAATAGTATATTCTTTTATATTCAATTATATTGTTTCCTTAATTTGAAATAGTATTTTTTATATTATGTAAATAAGCAACCAAAAAAAATTCCAAAATCCACACCTTCCTCTATATCTAGTGCTACTTTTTCTTATTTCCACTAAACTAAGTAGCTTAAAAACGATGTGACAAACTTTAAACCATGCATAATTAATTAATTTTAAAAAGAACATTAATTATTAGATTTAATTTAAGATGACAAAACTCATTTAGTAATTGTAGAGTAAACACGTAAAAAAGCTTTGTAATTTCGTTTGATCCAAATAATTGAAGATCTTATTCTCAAAATATGACCTGGTTAACTCCAAAGTAATATATCTAATGCACTTTAATCTAGTATATGTTTATCTTTATTTTTCTTTCTATTAATTTTGATTTTCTGAGAATTCAAATGGACAAAAATTATGGAAATGGTATTGAAGGATGAGATATGCATTTGGCCGAAGAAAGAAAATGAAACACTCCACGCATAACAACAAATAATTAATATCCAACTAAAAAAAGAAATAATTAATATCTATATATCATTAATAATACTAGTAATTGTTGGCTTGAAAGAAAAATATTAATAATACGCGTAGATACGAAATAATATTGTACACTTGTCGTTAAAGTTGAGATGCCACGTCGGATATTAGACGTATTTTCTGGCCATGAAATCCGTTATAATGAGAGGTTGTTTATCTGCCAATCTTCCTTAGAAATGCCCTTTTTCAGTTAGACCAACCAAATTGCATAATCTAGACCACACAATATTTTCCTTATATATTACGTCTATTATTATTGAATTCCCTTAACTTTATTGATTTATAAATTTTGTAATTAAGTACTTAACCCCTATGCACGACAATTAATTCATTAATGTAAACATTACATATTAGTTAATCAAATACAAGATTAAATACAGTAGCTAGAACCTCTCTATAATTATATTTTATATAAGAATAACCCTTCTATAGTGATAAAAAGTCTCGGTCCCAACTCGCGACCAGTTATAAATAGGAATAATCCCTACATTGTAATATTTCGTATTTTTTTAAGGTCCCGTATGTATAAAATTGCTCCTATATAGTAATAAAATGACAATAATGTAATTTTAAAATATATTTATATATAAATATCAATCAAGAGAATTGTTTACAACAAATTTAAGATGACATGAAGTATTTATCTAAAGTTACTTGTGACAATGATTTAATTTTTTGGTTTACCACACCATCTTTTAACTTGCGTGTTCGTAGTACCTCGTCAATACAATCACCTTCTTGTTGAATCCAAAACATTTCCAATTTGTCCAACATGCTTGAATCCAAAACATTTCCTATTTTATATTTTAAATACATACTCAAGTGAATCTTTTAAATATATACATTATATACCACATGCATGATGTATATACGTGAATTTATTATTATAGAACCAATGAATCTTAAATAACTTATTAAAAAAAAAGATAAGTCAAATTCTACATAAGAATAACTTCCCTATAAGAAATAATAATATTTTCTTCTAGTCTCAAGGATATTATTATAGGGAGGTTCTGCTGTACTATTTTTATAATTTAATAATTCAATCAAAAGATTCTTTTCAATTTAAAGCCCTCCTTTTAACATGGACCGTGGGACGATTTGAATGTCTAACCTCACCTCTAACAAACAATACCGATAATTAGTGATCAAGATAACTACAATAAATCTGCGTATTTAAGAAAGAAAAAAAAAAGTTAGGTTCTATAATAAGCCATCTAGTGGATAAGTTCGGGTTCCTACGACATCGAAAAAAAATTATTGCATTAATTTCAAGCGAATCATATTGTATCGTACTTTTATTCACATTTCAATTTTTAGGAAAAATAAAAATAAAAATTGTGGGAATATTGTTACGTGTGTTATGATTTTTTTTAACTTTTGTTTGTCATTTTTTATATTATTAATAATAGTTTGTACTAAAAATATTAGTGCTTAACCATTTCTCTGCGCAATTGCACCTCTAATTCTCGGGTTCAAATCCCACAAACATGTGAAATAGGTTGGGTCTGTCAGATCTAATTTTCCAAATGCAGTGTTGACACATGACATGAGTTATTCAGTGTGTATCGAAGGTAGCGGCTAGGGTACCTACTATATTAAAGAAAATAAAAACAATTATCCTTGTATGACCCAATTACTCTTTTTCATGATGTATAAGTTAAATTGGTATGACCAAATTGCAGTCATGCAGATTGTGCACATAAAGCAAAGGCTACATATTAAACCTCTTCAACACAAGCCACATCTTACACCGCTCTCATCCTTCAACTGTTCAACATCTTGTACAAGTCTCTCTCTCTCTCTCTCTCTCTCTCTCTCTCTCTCACACACACGCATAAAAGATATGAATATGATCTGATGACACTGCAGAGTTTCCCGAAATAAATGACGTGAAATACATATATATACACACGCAGAAATACATGTATACCTTAAATTGCATGCTTTCTTGGTAGCTTTTTCCTCCTTTGACAGACTACAAATTTAGCAAGCTTGCCCTCTTCTTCATCCTTACAAAACAACCATTTTTAATCCATTTCAAGATATGTGGCCACCATTCCCAACTTCATTTTCCAGCAAAGGTTTGTCTAATTAATTTTCCTATAAATAATATATAAATATATTTCCTTCACATGATATCAAATTTGATTACTATTGCAGACAAGATGAAGATCATCAAACAACCAACAAGAAACCACCTCAACATCAATGACGAATATCTCTGCGCCGTCAGAACAAAATCCTTCGCGGATTTCTTCATACAGGCCCAATTGCTCGTAAACGATCAATCAGACTCGAAGAACCCGACCCACTGCCATCCCCAATTCTCCGAAATCCTCCTCAATCCGGACCAAGAAACTATCACATCACTTCTAGAATCCTCGATTCTCTCAAACAAACCATCACATCAAAAATCACTATTGTCAAACTATTTCAACATCAGCGCCGAAGCTTCAAATCTCTGCAGCCATCTCATCAAAGGTCTAATCCAACTCCAAACAAATTACAAATCCATCAACAAAATAATCAATTCCATCAATCCCGAGGACGACTGCTCCCGTCTGGCGGGATTCGAACTCATGAGCTCCGACCTCCGGACACGTGTCGCCCTCAGCAACCCCTTCTCCGATCTCAACTTCAAAAGGGCTCAAGAGAGGCACTCAACCGTCCTACAGCAGCTGAAATCAAACAGAAAGAGAACGAAGCGGAAAATAAAACTGATCAAATTCCTCAATAGGGCCTCCAGCGTGTGCATCACGGCCGCCTGCGGAGCGGCGGCCGCGGGGGCCGTGTTCCTGGCCGTGCACACGCTGGCGGCGCTGCTGATGGGGCCCGCCGCCCTCTTCAGCGTGCCGGTGAAGCAACTGCTAAAGAGGAAGAGGAGGAGGTTCGGGTTTCTGAAGAAGTACGGATCTCTGAGGAGAGATGTGGAGCAGCTCGATGTGGCGGCGAAGGGGGCGTACATTCTGAAGAGGGATTTCGACACGATCGGGCGGCTCGTGGCGAGGATAGAGGATGACGTGGAGCACAGCAGGGGGATGATGGAGATGTGTGTGGAGAGGAGAGAGGATCGGCATTGTTTGGAGGTGTTGAAGAAGTATGAATTTGGGGTGAGGAAGCAGGCGGAGGAGCTTGAAGAACATGTGTATCTATGCCTTGTTACAATTAACAGAGCTAGAGCTATGGTGGTTAGGGAGATTTGCAGGAATTCTACAGATATATAATTCTGTGTATAGTATAGTAGTAGCTTAACTTAATTTGTATATATGCAGTTTTAGGCATTGTTTGTACAGATTAATTACAGATATGATGTGTATTCTTTCGTTTGTACATAAATTAATGATCCTGTAGTGTTTTCTGTTTTAGATCATACGATCCCTCGGTTCAATTTGTATAGGCTGATTAGATTTTCACAAGGATTAAAAAAAATTATTGAAATATAAATCGTACAATAAATTTTCTAATATGTTCGTATTTATTTTTTGACAATGTATTTTTTCATTTTAAAAGGATGATTAATTTTTGATCTTTCATCACCATTAATGGATGAAAAAATTAACTCTGACTTCTCCGAACTGCTAGATTCAACTATGCAGAACTACCATTTTCCAATCTTTCACCACGAAACAAATCCATAATTCTAATATGGATGATAGATTTCATCCATATATTGAAAGTGATGTACCATCTACGTGGCAATCAAGAGTATACAGGGATCATTGTTCCTGTCCCGAAATAAACGACGTTGCTTTATTATTACAATACAACGTCGTTTAGTGTTTACTATTTGACCCTCACATATGATTAAATTAGCTAGGGTGCAATTTTTTCAGAAATTGATATTTTGTCGAAGCTTGATTAGGCTGTAAGCTTTGTTACTGTTAATATCATAATTTTTAGAAGAAAAATCAAACATTCTTTTATATAAATTCTGACAACTATTTTAGTATTACATACGTATATATACATAGATATAGATATAGATATAGATCTAGATAAAGATATAGAGTTTTTTTTTTTTTAATCTCAACAGTATAAACGGAAAATTCAGCTAAAATCAATTATTTACGCACTCAGTACATTTATAATCTCGATATACCTTTGTCATAAACTAACTCCATTTATGATCACATGATCTTGAACTACTTTTTTTTTTTTGGAAGAATATTTTGAACTTATTTCATCTCCTGTGATTATGATATTAATTTCCTCATAACACAAAAAACTATTAAACCCAACTGAAATTACATAAATACCACTCATAAGAACACAAAAAAGATTTTTTTAAGGAAAATAAACGACATGCAGAAATTAATCGAAAATTGAGTTGATTGGTCTAAATTACAAAAATTTCCCCGTTACTTAGCTATCGAATTTTATTATTTTGCTTTTGGACTTGATAATAAGTCTTGTTTCTGATACTTGTGAAATATGTTTTGATATTTAATCCAAAACATGAATATTCATTATGTCCATTGTTCATCTTTTTTTTTTTTAATTCCAACGTGCTTAATGAAAAACTTACTCATGTAAATAAAATTTAATAATCATTTTAGAAAAATGTGTGTCGAGTTCTTACCTCTCACATAGTAAAATTTTAGTTATTTTATAATTTGAGATTAGAACTATACTCATTTTTACATCAAATACGATGTTAAGTGTTTTAGAATAAAAAACACGATTATTTGTGTGTTACAAGAATATAATTCTCAATGAAATTTATAAATGTTAAAAAATATGTATTACTTTCTAGCTCGAGGGCTTGGTCCAAGAACTAAGGAGGTGATTGGTATGATGGAATGAGGTAAGGAATGGAATGAACATTCCTACCTCCATTCCATTCACTTGTTTGGTAAACTATATGGAATAGAATCAACATTCCATTAGGAATCACCATTCCTTTTTCATTGGGATTAGCCATTTCATCCATATCACATGGTATTAGCCATTCCTAATCCTTATATATATATATTAATATATTATTTGATCAAATTATTCATTTAAATTTTATTATTTCAACAAATAATTTTAGATATAAAATTTTACAGAGAATGTGAGAAATTTTTTGGAGAGAGAACATTTTTAGAGAGAGAAAATTTCTAGAGAGAGAAAGTTCTAGAGAGAGAAAAATTCTAGAGATAAACTATTAGGTAGAGAAAGTTCTAGAGAGAGAAAATTTTTAGAGAGAGAAACTATTAGGTACATCAAGTTCTAGAGATAGAAATTATAGAGAAACAAAAATTCTAGAGAGAAAAATTTTTTAAAGAGGAAATTCTAGAGAGAGAAAGTTTTAAAGAAAAAAAATTATAGAGAGAGATTATTTCTAGAGAGAGAAACTATTAGGTAGAGCAAGTTCTAGAGAGAGAAAATTTTTAGAGATGAAAAATTCAATAGAGATAATTTTTTAGAGAGAGAGATTTAGAGAGAGAAAAATTCTAGAGATAGTATTAGAGAGGAAAATTCTAGAGAGGGAAAATTCTAGAGAGAGAAAATTTTAGAGAGATATGATTCCAGAGAGAGAAAATTTTAGAGAGATATGATTCTAGATAGAGAAAATTTTAGAGAGAGAAAATTCTAGAAAGAAAATATTTAGAGAGAAAATTTTAGAGAGATATGATTCTAGAGAGAGAAAATTCTATAGAGAGAAAATTTTTGGAGAAAGGAAAAAACTATACAGAAAAAATTTTGGAGAGAGAAAGTGCTATCGAGAAAAAGTTATAATGATAATAATTATAATAATTTCTCTCTTATATTTTCTATCTTTAGATTTTTCTCTCTAAAAATTTTCTCTCAATTTTTTTTTGCAATAATTTGCTCTCTAAAAATCCTCTTTCTAAAAATTTTCTCTCTCTAAAAAATTTACCCTCTCTAACATTTTTCATCTAATATTATTTTGAGATAGAAGAAAAGGATATAAAATGCTAAATAAATAATGATTTCATTCGTTTCTTTAATTCTTGTTCATATCAAGAAAAGGAATCAACCAAGGTTTATCATTCCATTCCTACCTTCATTCCATTTCTATATCCATTTCATTCCTACCTCATTCCATTCCATCATATCAATCACCTCCTTATAGAGGCGACTGGTATGCATGAATGAGGCTGGAATGGAATGGTCATTCATACAATCATTCCTAATCCCATGACTAGTATCATTTTATTGCAAGGAATTATCATTCCCTTAGCAATGACTAATCCCATGAGCATGGGTTTAGCTATTCCTCCTCTCCCCCTTGGTATTAGCTATTCCTCATCTTAGGGAATGAACTTTATTATTATTATTATTATTATTATTATTATTATTATTATTATTATTATTATTATTATTATTATTATTATTATTATTATTATTATTATTATTATTATTATTATTATTATTATAAATGGTATAATAATAATTATTATTATTATTATCTTATTATTATAATTAGTATAATAATAATACTTATTATTATATTATTATCAATATTATTATATTAATTATTATGAAAATAATTATACTAAAAATAATAATAGAATAATAATAATTGATTAAAGTAATAATTATAATTAGTGTTAATATTATATAAACCTAATTATAATAATTATAATAAAATAATAATATTTATTAGCATTAATATTATTATAATAGTAATTATTATTATCTTAATATTAATTATTATAATTAAAAAATAATAAACAATAATAATTAATAATAATTAATGATAATTAAAATGAAAACAATAATTATTAAAAAATAATAAATAATTATAATTATCATTAGTATCAATAAAATTATTATTATTATAATTATAATAATTAATATTAAGATTATTGTAATAATTATAATAAAATATATTAAAATAATAATAGTATTACTATTATTCTAATTATTATTAACCTAATTATAATAATTAAAATAATAATAAATAATAATAATTATTGTTATTATTTGTATTATTAAGCTAATTATAATCATTATAATAAAATTAATAAAATTAAAATAATAAAATAATATTTATTATTATTATTAGTATTAATATTATTATAATTGTTATTAATAGAATAATTATAATAAGTATAATTAAAATAAGAGAGAATGCATGTTTTAATACCAAAGCATAAAAACATAGAAGTTATTCACACTTATTCATAAGAGTAGGAGTTTTTCATACCAAAATCAGTAAAAAGACTAAAATACCCCTAACTTATCCTTTTTGTCTTTTTTTTTCTTTTTTTAGTCATCATCTTCATCAACAAATAAAAAAAATAAATAATAAAAAACTAAACACTAAAATATATTCAATTCGTCGTCAATCACAACCCCTACAACAACATTCATTCAATGTTTTGTAAGAGAGGTTGTTTACTCTCATTAATATCACAACAACAACTAAATACATTACATTTGGGACAAGAAGGAAGAGAAAAAAGATTGGAGAAAACACGTGATATTTTTTTACAAATGGGTCTCTCAAAATCCTTGTAAAGATCACAAGATTATTCGAAAAAGATGAGTTGAAGTGCAAATAGGACCGCCGATAAATATTTCTGGGTTCATAAAGAAGGTATAAAGCTATATTTAGCCCGCAATTTTTTTTTCGTGAGTTTTACACCACATGGTCATGCACACGGTGATAGTTTTATTGCACACGATGGTATAGAACTAGGGTTTTTTTCGGCATGACAGACCACCATGTGAATGTTTCGTGGCCACGAAACATTCACACGGTGGCATCGTACGGTGGGAACAACCGTGTGCTGCGATCGTGTGGATGTTTCCACACGATCGCAGCACACGGTCTTTCCCACCGTGTCCAATTCAAAACATGTCGTAGAAGCTTATTCGATCATTTTTCTGATGATTTCTTGGCTTCTTTGTGAATCTCAGATGTCGTGGATGCGTGTATTGATACATCACAGCGGTCGTTGGGAGCGATCGACGTATGTAGACGGGGAATCATTTTTTGTCTACATCGATGCGATCAAGAGACCTAATTGTTCACACGGTCGCACCATACGGTGGTTCTCACGGTGGCTACCACCGTACACACGGTGGTGGCCTGCACCGTGTGCACAAGAACACAATCAATTTTGCATTAAATGCATGACAAATCACTAATTTACGTGTTATTGATTGCGTATGAATGATTATTATGAACAAATATGTCTATTTGTATCATTATAGGATTGCATGAACGAAATTCATTATCTATTGTGTATAATCCTTAGATTAGGAAGATATTTGTAATATACTTTGACATCTTGTTATTTAGAAAGTACCTCTTACACTAGTGAATTACACAAATGTTATATATACGCGTTCAATTGAGGTGTTAAGTGGTTATGAATCATGTTGAGTGGTTATGAATCATGTTGAAATAAGCTATTAGAGAATCGCTAAACATCTAAATCGATAACACGTGGAAAGATAAGAGGCCTAAATGAAATGTTCTTGTGTACACGGTGCAGGCCACCACCGTGTGCACGGTGGTAGCCACTGTTTCAACTCTAAACACCTAGACTTGACTCGCAAGAGAACGAGGTCAATGTAGGGCGTCAAGCTAACCCAAGTCGTATTCACAAGGAATGCTAAACAGGGCAAATACTCCTAGTATTACTTACACAGAAATTAAAACGATCCTAAACATTCTAAACCAAAGATTTGAGAACAAAGAACCAAATAAAAGAGCAAATGCAATGTAGCAAATAAATGACGAAAGAGATAAACACGAGGAAAAAGTATTAGGGCTTAGATTCTTCTCTTTAATTCCTCACCAAGCTCGGTATTTATCAATCTACTTAATCAATTCGCATAATCCACTTCAACAAAAAGTTAACATCAATAACTCTCGCTTCAATCCGTTAAACCTTTAAGACTAAATTATACGATTAAGACTAATGATTAGATATGCATTTCCGGTCAATCTAATTATCGAAAGAATTATGATCGAGCAGTAGATTCATCTATCGATCTCATCTACTACCTAACAATATCGAACAATGGCCAATTATTCAATATAAAAGCAAACAATTCAATCAATACAGAATTCACATATACCAAGCAAGTATCAGAATTAAATCGAATATCTAAACACTAAATAAAAAATTAGCTATCCATAGAACAATGCATCGAAGAGTTACATGGTGCTCAAAAATTCAAAACATAAGGGTTTAAACCCGTCTAACTCCATTTTAGCAAAAGTGGACAATCCGATATTTTTCAATAAACTGAGATACCCTTTAATCAATACCCAAACTCTCCAGTAACTTCCAATCTAATAACCGAGGGTGCGTAACATCAAATTGATCAAATTTCTGGAATAAGTTACCTTCAAGATCAGCATACACTGGAAATGGAGCATTGTACAGAGCTGATTTGTCTTTGGGTGTTTCCTCAAAATCGTCAATCTCTTCGTCACTGACATTAGCGGACGGAGCGTTCTTGGTACGATGTATTGTGGAGCAGATGAGAAGATAACTGAACTGGAACCACAGCCGAAAGAAAACAGCTGCTAAATTTAAGCGCCGGCTAAAAACGAGCGGTTGCTGAAAGTGAGCGGCGGCTGGACTGACGGTGGTCGACGGTGGCAGACGGAAAAATAGGCGGTGGCTGGAATTGGGCGAGGAAGGCGGCGGCGGTGGCTGGAATTAAGCGGGGACTGGAAATTTGGGCTGTGAGATGAATGAGTGAAGGGACCGGAATCAGGAGGTGGTGAGAGCGAGCGGCTGTTGTTTTAAAATGAAATTAGGGCACAACAATCTGCCCTTTTATAGGGAAGAAACACACCGCGCGCTGACTCTCAGCGACCCCCCGAAGTACGCCTAAGAATTGTTTCCAGCGGTCGCTTGTTTCCAACGCCGGCTGATTCTCAGCGCTCTCTTAGTTCGAGCGCTCGTTGGGCGCATTTCTGCGAACACACCCTTCAGCGGCCGCTCAATCCTAGTGATCGGTGAAATTTTTGATAAGGACGAGCTAGCGCTCGCTTGTTTCCAACGTCGGATTCTTCTAAGCGCTCGCTCAGTTCGAGCGCTCGTTGGGCGCATTTCTGCGAACACACCCTCCAGCGGCCGCTCAATCCCAGCGATCGGTGGTTTGTCCCTTTTTTTTAATATCATCCTCATGCCAACGATTCCCAACACTGCAAAACAAACAAACAAGTTAAAATCGGAGGAACGGAACAAGACGAAACCAACAAAAATATAAACAAATAAATCATGGGTTGCCTCTCATGCATCGCTCGTTTAACGTCGCAAGCTCGACGAGGAGGAGTCAATGATGTATGACAGAGTCGAGCATAATTGACTCGACGCCTTGTTTCCTTGGGTGTCCCTCAAAATACTGCTTAACTCGATGTCCATTGACTTGAAAAGATTCCTTCGTCCATGGATTAAAAAGCTTGACTACCCCATAAGGGAAGACTTCTTCGACAACAAATGGACCACTCCATCCAGATCTTAATTTCCCTGGGAACAACCGGAGACGGGAATTGAAGACAAGCACTTTCATGCCCGGTGTGAATTCTTTCCTAAGAATTTGCTTGTCATGAAGCCTTTTCACCTTATCCTTGTAAATCTTTGCGTTTTCATAGGCTTCATTCCTCAATTCGTCTAACTCCAAGATTTGTAAAGCTCGTTCCTCCCCAGCACTTTGCAACTCAAAATTAGCAGCTTTGATGGCCCAAAAAGCTTTATGCTCTATCTCAACCAGAAAATGACATGCTTTTTCATAGACTAAACGGTACAGACTCATCCCCAAAACCGTCTTGTAAGTTGTTCTATACGCCCACAGAGCATCATTCAATTTAATGGACCAATCTTTTCTTGAGACTTTCACAGTCTTCTCAAGAATCCCCTTAATTTGTTTATTACTCGTCTCTGCTTGACCAGATGTCTGAGGATGATAAGGAGTAGCCACCTTATGAGTCACACCATTCTTCTTCATCAACTTTTCAAACATTTTGTTACAGAAATGAGACCCCCCATCACTAACGATTGCTCGAGGAAATCCGAACCTGCTCAGAATATGCCCCTGCACAAACTTTATAACCACATTAGCATCACAGGTCCTAGTGGGGATAGCCTCAACCCACTTGGACACATAATCAACAGCTAGCAGGATGTATTCAAATCCAAAAGAGTTTGGAAAAGGTCCCATAAAGTCAATACCCCAAACGTCAAAAATTTCAACAACAAGATTAATATTTAAGGGCATCTCATTTCTTTTTCCAATATTCCCCACCCTTTGACATTTGTCACAAGATAGGCAAAAAGTATGAGCATCTTTTAAAAGAGTTACCCAATACAATCCGGATTGGAGAATCTTCCGAGCTGTCTTCTGCCCCCCAAAATGGCCTCCACAATGCGATGCATGACACCACATTAAAACATCTTGTTGCTCCTCCTCTGGGACGCAACGCCGAATTACCTCATCTTTTCCTAGATGGAAAAGGTATGGATCATCCTAATAGTAATTCCTGCAATTCACTAAAAATCTTTTCCTCTCTTGAGAGGTAAGGTCAGGACAGAGTTCACCACAAGCAAGATAATTTACAATATCGGCAAACCAAGGTACTGAAGAAATCTCTAAAGCATGCTCAAATGGAAATGTGTCAGAAATATCATCATGCGATGCACTTAGAATTCCCTCATAAGGAAGGCGAGATAGATGGTCTGCCACAACCTTTTTACTTCATTTTCTATCTTTAATCTCAACATCAAACTCTTGAAGCAACAAAATCCATCTAATCAAACGAGGCTTTGCTTGGGTTTTAGTGAGTAAATGCCTCAGAGTTGCATGATCACTATGTACAATAACTTTAGACCCTATAATATAAGACCTAAATTTATCCAATGAGAAGACAACAGCTAACAACTCTTTTTCAGTAGTGGTGTAATTTACTTGAGCACTATTCAAAGTAAGACTCGCATAATAAATCACACGAAGCATTTTATCCACACGCTGTCCTAAAACAGCTCCCACAACAGAGTTAGATGCATCACACATAATTTCAAATGGTAACGACCAGTCAGGAGCAATAACAACAGGAGCAGAAACTAATTTCTCATTCAAAGTGTTAAAAGCAAGTAAACACTTATCATCAAAATCAAAAGAAGCATCCTGAGCTAACAATTGGCACAGAGGCTGACTAATCTTAGAGAAATCCTTAATGAATCTACGGTAAAAACCCGCATGATCCAAAAAACTTCTAATTCCTTTAACATTAATAGGTGGAGGTAATCTTTCAATTACATCAACCTAAGCTTTGTCAACGCTAATTCCATGCTTAGACACAACATGACCCAAGACAATCCCACTGGTCACCATAAAATGACTCTTTTCCCAGCTCAAAGTGAGATTACTTTCAATGCATCTTTCTAACACACGGTCAAGTTTGTTTAAACAGTCAGAGAATGATGATCCAAAAACTGAAAAATCATCCATGAATACCTCAATAAAATTTCCAATCATATCAGAGAAGATTGAGAACATGCACCTTTGAAATGTACCCGGTGTATTGCAAAGCCCAAAAGGCATCATTCGACAGGCAAACGTTCCAAATGGACATGTGAATGTAGTCTTCTCTTGGTCCTCCGGAGCAATCGCCACCTGAAAATAACCAGAAAGACCATCTAAGAAACAATAAAAACTATGTCCAGCTAATTTATCCAACATTTGATCAATGAATGGAAGGGGAAAATGATATTTTCGAGTGGTTGCATTAAGTTTTCTGTAGTCAATACACATTCGCCACCCTGTAATAGTTCGTGTAGCCACTTGCTCTCCCTTGTCATTTTCAACCACTGTGACCCCTCCTTTCTTTGGAACCACGTGCACTGGACTAACCCATTCACTGTCGGCCACTGGATAGATTATACCTTCAGCTAGCAATTTTAGAATTTCTTTCTTCACCACTTCCATTAGTGCTGGATTTAGCCTTCTTTGCCCCTCTCTCACCGGTTTTGCTCCTTCTTCTAGCACAATCCGGTGCATGCAAGTTGAGGGACTGATTCCCTTAATGTCTGCTAAACTCCACCCGATGACTTGCTTATTTTTCTTAAGCACAACGATTAATTGCTCATCTTCCTCCTTTGTTAGCTCGGCATAAATAATCACCGGTTTCTGCTCATCTTCCTCCAAGAAGACATACTTGAGGTGCTTAGGTAGCTGCTTGAGCTCAAGTTTGATTGCCGTTTTCTCCTTCTCACCTTCTATTGCCAAAATTTTCATCATACCAATGCTTTCTTCCAACAGAAAATCCATCTCTTCTTCTTCAAGTTCCTCAAACCTGCTTTCAGAGCTGTCTTCCTGCACAAAAACGTTCTCGGCCAAGGCATCAATGGCATCTATAAAAGAACAGTTATCAACCAAAGAAGAAACAGGTATAGCCCTATTGCCATGCACAGAGAATGAAACCGTTTCACCTAAATCAGACATTGTCAAAGTTCCACTCTTCATATCAATGAAAGTATTCGTAGTAGCCATAAATGGTCTACCCAATAGCAATGTATGGTCTTTCCCAGTCTCTTGTACATTTCCCACATCAAGGACAACAAAATCAACAGGGATAATTAACCCACCAACTTTCACAAGAATATCTTCGATAATTCCCTTAGGATATCGAACAGACCTATCCGCAAGTTGCAAACACATTCTCGTGGGTTTCAAATCTCCTAACTCTAATTGCTTGAATATAGAGTAGGGCATCAAATTTATCCCCGCCCCCAAATCTAACATGCCACATGCTTCTTTACCATTACCCAAAGCGATTTTAATAGTAAAGCTACCTGGATCACCCAGCTTTGGTGGTAATGGATGCTGTAGGATTGCACTTGTTACTTCGGACACCACTATCTTCTCGTCTTCTCCAAACTTCCTCTTTGTAGATGCCAACTCTTTGAAAAACTTTACATAAGCTGGCACATTTCTGATCACATCAAGTAGAGGAAGGTTGACGTTGACTTTTGACAAGAGCTTGTAAAACTCTTGGAACTGTTGATCTTGCTTCACATTCCTCAATCTACTCGGGTATGGAATTGAGGGAGTATAAGGATTCTCAGCCTTGTGAAGCACATGTTCTTTGCCTTTATCTTCCTTCTGCACAGTCTCATCCTTCTCAAGAGAAGAACTCTTCTTTTCTTGCGTATCATCCTCTTTCTCCTTAGGTTTTTCAACCTTATTGTCAATCACCTTGCCACTTCTTAGAATAGTCACGGCATGCGCTTGCTCAGGTTGACTTGGCAACTTCCCTCCTTGGTTTTGTTTCACCAATTCACCTACAGTACTGGCCAATTGGCCCACTTGAGTCTCAACTTGCTTCACTAAGACCTCCACCGACTCAAACCTTTGCTGACTCGACTGGGTAAAAGCCTGCAAAGTATCTTGCAAAAACGGCTTGGGAGGTTGAGTCTGCTGAGTTTTATATTGTTGCTGTCGAGGCAAAATTGTCTGTTGTTGTGCATGCTGCGTGTACTGTGGGGCTTGTCCTGCTCCTACTTGCATAGGTTGTTGAGGCTGCTGGGGTTGCTTCCAAGAAAGGTTGGGATGATTTCTCCATCCAGGGTTATACGTATGTGAGAAAGGATTGTTCTGCTGTCGAGATTGATATCCTTGCATAGCAAAAACTTGTTCCTGTTGCTCGAGAAATTGAGCCTCTTCATCAAAACTAGGCTCAACCGTCCTCTGACAAATATTGGCCCCATGGCCATACTCACCACAAATTCCACAAGTTTCAGCAGACATAACCTGCTGAGGTACCCCATCGAATGGCCTCAATAACTCCACTTTCCTAGTTAATTCAGCCAATTGCTTAGTCACATCGTAACTAGGATTTGCTTTATTCACAGAAGCACGCTTTCCTCTGACACTTTTTTGTTGGGAAGTAGTGGCCATCGTCTCGAAAATGTTAGAGACATCTTCGGCTGTGTGATTGCCAATATCCCCTCCAGCTGTATTGTCAACCATGTACTGAAAAGTTTGTGATAAACCATCATAGAAGAATTGGTTTAACAATTCTGCCGGTAAGTGATGATGTGGGCACTGCTGCTGCAAACTCCTGAAACGGTCCCAAGCTTCATGAAATGATTCACCCGAAGATTGAGCAAATGTGACTATCTGGGCCCGCAAGTCTTGAGTCTTCTGATTTGAATAATATTTAGCCATAAACTTCTCGTAGACTGCATCCCAATTTGCCAACGAGTTTGGCGGAAGTGACATGAACCATGTCTTGGCTCGATCTTTCAGAGTGTATGGAAAGCACCTCATCTTCAATTGATCTTCGTTCAGACCTTGTAAAGGGAAGGTCTGAACCACTGCATAGAACTCCCTGATGAAGTTCAAAGCATCTTCTGCGGGCATTCCATAGAAAGATGGTAGTTGGTTGAAGTGAATATTCTTCAACTCATAGTTCCTTGCTGCCTCTCCCAAGACGATACAAGAAGTTGCGGCCCCAATCATCGGCCGAGCGAAATCCCGCATATTTCTAACATTATTTGGGATTGCCATCTTCGGAATCTGAGACTCGTCACTTGAGGAGTGATTCTCACTTGATTCTTCTTCCTCCAAATTGGGTAACACTAATCCTTTTGGTCTGTGTATGCTATCAAACACGGGAGCCAATCTCCTGTTGAGACTTCGTCTACCTTGCATAAACAAACACAAAACACAAAAGAATCATGCGCACCTGTTGAAGAAATAAAAATCAATAAATAAAAGTACAAATAAATACGAAAAATAAAAGTAACACTAAGAAATAATTCGCCTAAAGCCTTCCCCGGCAACGGCGCCAAATTTTGTTTCAACTCTAAACACCTAGACTTCACTCGCAAGAGAACGAGATCAATATAGGGCGTCAAGCTAACCCAAGTCGTATTCACAAGGAAGGCTAAACAGGGCAAATACTCCTAGTATTACTTACACAGAAATTAAAACGATCCTAAACATTCTAAACCAATTATTTGAGAACAAATAACCAAATAAAAGAGCAAATGCAATGTAGCAAATAAATGACGAAAGAGATAAACACGAGGAAAAAGTATTAGGGCTTAGATTCTTCTCTTTAATTCCTCACCAAGCTCGGTATTTATCAATCCACTTAATCAATTCGCATAATCCACTTCAACAAAAAGTTAACATCAATAACTCTCGCTTCAATCCGTTAAACCTTTAAGACTAAATTATACGATTAAGACTAATGATTAGATATGCATTTCCGGTCAATCTAATTATCGAAAGAATTATGATCGAGCAGTAGATTCATCTATCGATCTCATCTACTACCTAACAATATCGAACAATGGCCAATTATTCAATATAAAAGCAAACAATTTAATCAATACAGAATTCACATATACCAAGCAAGGATCAGAATTAAATCGAATATCTAAACCCTAAATAAAAAATTAGCTATCCATAGAACAATGCATCGAAGAGTTACAAGAGGAATTCATCAAATTCACCGTAAGAAATAGATTAAACAAGCAATCCTTACAATATTCGTGATGATGTTCACAATCGAAACCACGATCTTGTCTTTTGTAGCCACCAAAATAAGGAAATCAAAACTATGCTAAAAACACTCAAAAGTTGTCCAAAAACCTCTCCCCAAAACGAGTGAGAATCAGAATGCATTCAAAACATAACCCTAGCTGAACTAAATAAACGCACAGCAGGCGTTACTTAATTCCAGCGCTCGCTGGATTCAAATCTGTGAACTCAATCCCAGCGACCGCTGGAACTGAGCGACCGCTCAAATCCAGCGCTCTCCCAAAGGCAGCGATCGCTGGCTGCTGCTTTCTTCACGCCAAAACTTGTTCCTTTCTTGTTTACAATCCATCCCTCCACCACTTTTTCCTTTTAGTTCTTCAAAACCTACAACCACCATAAACCACACCAAAGCAACCAAGGGTAACCAAAAAACGAGAAATAAAAGACAGAAAACATGCACACACACACGAAAACACGACTAAAAAACAACATAAAAACGTAACATAAAACGACTAAACAGCCACCGTGTGAACAACCGTGTGGTCTACCGTGTGGTGCGACCGTATGAACAATTAGAATTTTTATTGTCATTAGCGATTACTTCTACTTCCACAGAGCCCGACGACGAGGCCGACGCCGTCTCCTCCTCATCATGGTCGGCTTTCGATCGATTTCCGCTCATGGTGCCGTCGAGGGTTGGTTCACACGGTGATGGCGCCGGGTTGAGAGAGAGAGACGAGTTTGAGAGAGAGAGACAAGTTTGAAGAGAGAGAAAGATTGGGGTTGGGGTGTGGGGGAGGAGGGACCGAATTATGGTTTTAGTTTTTGTTTTTTAGTTGTTTTTTTATTTGTTTTAATCTTTATTTGTTTAATAAGGGTAGTTTAGTATTTTAACACATTTTGGTATGAAAAACTCCTACTCTTATAAATGAGTGTGAATCACTTCTCTCTTTTATTGTGTGGTATTTAAAAAGAGTTGGCCCTAAAAATAATAGTAATAAATCTATCATTCCATTCCTGATGTATACCAGCCATAAGAATATCATTCTTTGATTCATTCCTTTCCTATCTTCATTCCATTACAAGTATCATTACATTCCCACTAAATTTCATTAATGACTACCAATAACCCCTAGATGCTCGGAAATTAAGTGCGATATATTATTATCTACCCACCACTACTCTGGTACTCGTAGCAAAACTAATATACTAAGAAATACCTTTTGCAGTCATCATTAATTGGTCAGACATTGCATTATGGTTAAATATAAAAGAAATACAAATCACACAACCAATTACGTTACAAGAGACCCTAATCTTACAACTTACAAGAGAAAACCTCAATTAAAAACAATTATCTACTTGTAAAGTAGTTAGAAAAATAAATAATACTCCCTCAGTCCCATCATTCTTATCTTGTATTTCCTTTTGGGCTGTCTAGTTATTCTTGTCCTGTTTCCATAAAAGGAAATATGTTTCTCTCACAAAAAGTTATGGGCTCCACCACTTTCTATCTTTTTACCTTTTAAACATCATTCTCATTAATACCCGTGCCCAAAAGAAATGAGACAACAATAATGGGACGGAGGGAGTAGAAAATAGAAAGAAAAAAAAAAACTAAATAATTCATGTTCGTATAATCGACGACATTCTTAACAAATTTTGAATATTCGTGAGAATCTCGCCAGCCCTAAATCAAGGATTGGGCCTCCATAACTAACCACCACCTGCATAATTCGTTGTTCAATCGAATCCACAATTAATCATTCCTTTTTAAAACCCTCATCTTGATTTGTTGGGGTTTTACATAATCCTTCGTCTGCCAGTCAACATCGTTGATTTGGAAGGGATTGGTATTTTTCCCACGAAATTATTTATTATTATTGCCGATTTCTTGCAGTAAACTCCTGTAAATATAGCAGCAGCCTTTGCTGGAAATTAGTTTAATATAGTTACCTGCCTTTTTGTTTTCTTACACTTTCTACGCCTACGACCATCGGTGTCAAAAAAAGGATATTTATGTAAAATAAAGATACCATTTTTTTGCTATATTGTTGGATTCACTTGCATTCCTCCGAAAACCTGCAGAGGTTGAAGCTTCTTGTACAAATTCTGGAGAAGAAGGTTTGTTTATGCATCTATCTCCTTTTTCAGGATTTTCTTCCTTTTTGGGGGTTTTCCAGAGTTGGGGAGCTTTTGATTATGCTACTATTTTAGATTGTTTCACGTTTTAATCGATGCGCGGTGCCCAATTCTTTCTGTTAGCTGTTTATTTCTGTTTTTTAGTGTAATAATTTATCTTGATGGCATGTTTGGTGTGAGGCTCTGTTGTGTTTCTTGCACTTGATTAGTCTTTATCGAGCAGTGAGCACGTGGCTGTGTGTAAAGTTGCAAAGCTGAAAACTTTTTGATGTTTTTTTATGGCAACCTTCCATCATTGCTACCAGAATTCTTCACGTGTTGTCTCAAATTATTCTGCCTAAATATTTTGGAACTTTGAGTTTTCTGGTATTTGATATGTTGTGGAATTATGGGCTGTGATTTAATCTTCTTGTAATTGCACTTGTGGGTATCTGTTTTGTATAGGTGCTGAAGCTGTGGGATTCAGTAAAAAAATTTGTGTTTTTGCTGAAGGAATTCGATTTTGTTGGAGAAAATGGATGGTGAGGGGATTGACAAGAATACAAAAGCTTTAGAAAATCAAATTTATGATTCTGATGCAACACTTCAAACATATAACCCTCGTTCTGGTGCATTGAGGAAGAGAAAAGGCGAGAGGGATAGTTTATTGGAAGCGATCACGATTGATCTTAATGGAAGTTCTAATGCCCGGCCAGATAATCAGTCTGTGGATGATGAATCTGATTTGCCTTCGACACCTCTTGCCAACATTCGTCAGACAAATATATCACAGTCATCATCTGTGGTAGAGGTTTCTTTGCTGAAAGATCTCAGTCTTAGTGCATCACCTCGGGTGCGAAAAGGTTAGCACTCATGCTTCTCATTACACTGAACAAGCATTGATTATAAGATAAATTCAAGTTTGGCATGGATCAATTAAGCTGACGCTCTGCCTGTTCTGTGTGTTCATTCTACATTTGTCCCAGTTTTCTTCACTGTTAGGTTGATGTTTTCTCACTCGAACATTTTCTCTATATCTTAAGGATTGGACCATTGCATTACAGCACCAGTGCAGAGAAATCTCTTCCTCGAAAATGAAGAGCTTGCATTTTCTCGGTCGATGACTGAGAAGAGGATTATGGGTAGTCCATTGTCTGCTCTAAAGTTGGATAGACTCTCAGAACGTGAGAAGGTCTGATATATTACATAAATGTCTTGAATTCCTTCTCATTTATGCTTCTCAACAATCAATATTCTTTTTTGTGTTTACAGTGGACATATGTGGTTTATGCATATGTGCTTCTATTTTATTTGTTAACGCAGCATTGCTCATATTTTTCGTAGCTTAATTTCATGATTAGTTAATTGCACCCTCTGAACAATTGCTTTGCCAACTAAAGAGGAACTTATTTTTGGAGTGCAATATATGAGAAAATTCGATTTTCTCGTATAATCCTTCGATTACTTAAGAATCAGAAATATAACTATTTAAAAAAAGGGAACTAGAGTATAATCCTTCAGCTTTTTGTTGTTGTTGTTGTTTTTTTTTTTCCCTCCCATAAAACTCCTATTGTGTTAATCAGCTTTATATGGTGAGATAGAGGAATCACCAATTGACTAGCTCTAATTTTTGTAACAGAGAAGTCATTGATGTACTACACCCAAATTGATGCTGTATTTCTGTACAACTTATAATAACTTAATACAAACTTGGAATCTGGAAAAAAAACATAGTTCTTCAATTGTGGATTCCTTGATATGTGATTTCTCTTTGGCTTTTGGGAAGGACAAGATTCTCTTTACTGTTAGCATTGACCTTTACTTTTTTATTGATTATCATTGCCTTTGATATGCATGGTGTTGAAGAGCAACAGATTACTAAAAGGCTGTTCTCAGAACGTTTATGGTATATGCTTCTATTGTTCTCTATTATATTCTGTCATCCTTCAGCCATCAGCTTGAGTGTTTTCTCTTAGGCAAATAGGCACCATTACATGCCATATGCTATTATATTACAGACTATTTTGTAGTTTGCTAACCATCTTCTAATGATGTTATGTACTGGGACATGGTGCTGAATCATAACCCTTTTTCTTTATACTTATGATTGTGCAAGCATCCAAAATAAATTGTTTTATAGACGCAATAGATGTCTTTATTCTCATCACAGAGAGATGCATTTTTACATCATATGCAATTTGAAACACATGCTTATTCAATATTCATGGATGCCACCCTTGAATTCTTTTGTGGGTATTTCCCTTGCTATTTGGATTTTAAGATATATATAAAGGACCGCCTTTTTTATTGATTCTGAACTCTTTTGTTGTTTGATCCAGAAAAAGTTAATTGTGGAAATAGTGAAGATCCAAAAGGATGGAACTGTGGAGGTTGACCTCACTAAGGATTCTCCTGTAGCTTCCGAGTTATTAGAGCTCCAACAGTTCGAGAGAAATTCTTCTTCTGTTGATTATATTATTACCGATCATAATAAATCGGTTCCAAAACTAAAGATTGCAGTGCTTGTAGTTGGAACTAGAGGAGATGTGCAGCCTTTTCTTGCTGTTGCAAGGAGACTTCAGGTGAGGCATAATTTCCAGAGTGCTTGAGCTCGTGGTAATTTTATCCACTTTCTCATGCTTTTTCACCTCCTGCTTGTTCAAATTAGCTTTCCGACTCTATAATTGTCTCTGTTATTTATATGAGTTGTGATTTTAGCTTCTCTATGCCAAAGAGTTTAAGAATAGCAAAATAAATTTTTCTTAGTCTGGTGAGTTTTCTGGTTGCTGAGGACATTGGAAAATGTTATTCGTTAAGCTTTTGAAAACAAAATTTAACATCTTCTCATAAAATGTGATCATACTCTATGCACCGTGAAATTTGAAATTCATTAAAGAGCACCTATCTACCTTGGGAAATAAAAATAGGACTATTTAACAATTTTCCTAGAGTTTTGTCATCTCAAATCCACATCCATGCTTTTATAAAATCTATGTTTGTATGTATCCATTAAGATAATAAATATAAGATACTTGGTAATTGATACGAATTGCTCCACAATTCATATCCAAAGCTCTTATTGTCATTGTTGCTGCTGCTGTTATTACCCCCCCCCCCCCCCCAAATATACTATTTTCTCTGCTGCTCTTTTGTTGCTACTGGAGATTCTCCATTTGTATCTTTCATTATGATGACCATAATATTGATCCACAACTATCATCTAGGTAAGAAAGAAAAGTAGGCTGTCTAAATTTGAATGGGAACCTTCCAGTCAAATATTAACATTGCGGAGGCAAATACTAATTATGATTGAAGATGTACTTATGCCTCCCTAAATATGTTTAAATAGTTGAGTAAAATTTGAAAGGGAGACTCATACCACCATGAACCTCCTTAAAGAATTATATACATAAGATTCATCTAAGATGCAGTTGACAATAAATTGCATTAAAACCCCCTTAATTTAGTTTTTATCACAGAAACACTGCCTACAAACCTCTTCGTTGCTGAGTTGAGGAAGTTTATTCAATTGTATTTTGCTGAGCTAAGGTACAACTAAGGAGCACCAACATAGGAGGGGCTATCTGTGAGACGCCTTTAGCTTGGTAAAATGCCTTTAATCTTAGAGCAGCTGTAATCTATGCCAACTAAAAAAAAAAAAAAAAACTATGTTTGGATGTCATCTCTCTCCCTTCTTCTTCTGTTATTTACTTATTATTTGAGTTAGTGAAGAATGATTAAAATAGCAGTTATGTACATTTGCACACTCGTACCGGTGATTGTCATTGTTATGCTTTCTTTTGTGTTTGTCACTTTCATATAAAATATTGCTTGTTAAGCACATCCTCCAATATATATATATATATTTATTTTTTCATTATCTAATTGCTTATTCTACATGAAAACAGGCATATGGTCATCATGTAAGGTTGGCAACTCATTCCAATTTCCGTGGATTTGTAAAGTCAGCTGGGGTAGACTTTTACCCACTTGGTGGAGATCCTCGTGTTTTGGCTGGATGTAAGAGGTCCTCAACATGCATATGCATTCCTGATAATAATCCAGAATATTTAAAATTATGTACCATATAAATATGAACTATTATGACTCTTCGTCGATCCTTGATTCCTAATTTCATAATGAATTACACCGTGTAGTCTCCTAAATGCATTAAGTTATATCTTTTCCTCTGCAGTTGTGTTTAAGGCCTTCATGGTCGTGTTGCTATTGCTGTCTAATCTATTTCATGCCATTTCAGATATGGCCAGAAATAAAGGTCTTATTCCATCGGCACCTGGAGAAATTTCTATACAACGTAAACAAATAAAGGCCATTATTGAATCTCTGCTTCCAGCTTGTACAGAACCAGATCTAATAACTGGCGAACCTTTCAGGGCTCAGGCAATTATTGCGAATCCTCCTGCTTACGGTTAGTTATTGCAATTTGAACATGTATGTCAAGTTCAATATATTTATATACATGCATTCCATTCCAAATCATGTGATACAGATTATATTCTTGTTTTCAGGACATGCGCATGTGGCTGAAGCTCTTGGTGTTCCCATGCACATCTTCTTCACAATGCCATGGACGTAAGCTTAAATTACTGTTTATCTGTTTCATTTCGTGACCAATGAGTATACGCTGCTTAAATTTGAATCTCATAACATGAGAAAATGGGTACAAGCCAGAGAGAGAAGTAACCATGACTGTGCAACATTGGGTTTTTGGGATTCTTTTTGTTCCTTAATTTTTTTTTGGGTTGTAGGCAGTGGGGGGTGGTGGGGCTTGTTTTTGACACAATTTTGATTTATCAACAAATTTCTTTTGGAGGTTGAAATTTGTGTTCTCTGTTTTTGAATTATGACTTTTTCTTTGTTAGAATCAGTTAAGGAAAATAATAATCATGTGCTAAATTACAGGCCTACTTATGCATTTCCTCACCCATTAGCACGTGTACCTCAAAGTGCAGGATACTGGGTATGTGCAATTATTTTGAGATGTCTTCTTAAATTTGATAATTTATAAGGATTGTAAATGAATATGCTCCATGGTATTTCTTAATTGATCCAGCTCTCGTATATTCTTGTGGATTTACTGATATGGTGGGGCATAAGAGGGCTTATTAATGAGTTCAGGAGAAATAAACTGAAGCTCCCCCCTATTGCATACTTCAGCTCATATCATGGGTCGATATCTCATCTACCGACAGGCTACATGTGGAGTCCCCATGTTGTATCCAAGCCAGATGGTAAGGCCATCTTCCAGTTGCTTGATATATGTTTAATTAGTCCCTGAGATTTATTGCGTAAATAGTCTTATTTGCATCAATACCAATTTCCAAATTCTCACATTTCGTTGGACCACTAGTTCATTGAATTTCCCATGGATAATTTTCTTCTTTCCATTTGTGTGTCACGAGATTATGGTCATTTGGCTAATAATGCATGATAACTTTTGGCCACCTAAGAATGTCGGTTCAGAATATTAAACTCCTTTCAGAAAATTGCCCATACTGGTTTATCCTGTGCGGATTAATGTGAAGTTTAAAGTTTATAAGTTTAAAGCAATCTATATCTCTTGTCACCTAGCATCCACATTCTGTTTGTTTAATGAGATATTTTCTGCGCATGTGTATGCACCTGTATCGTAGTTGTATGCTTTTTTATGTCAAATCTGACGACTGATACTTCATGGCAGACTGGGGGTCCCTGGTTGATGTCGTCGGTTACTGCTTTTTGAACCTTGGATCAAAGTATCAACCATCTGAAGAATTTGCTGAGTGGATACAAAAGGGATCTCAACCAATTTATATTGGGTTTGGAAGCATGGTAGGTGGTATAGTTAAAATATATTCTCATCTAATTTGTATATATATTTTCATCTTTCTGAATTATTATATTTGTGAGATCTATCAGTATTGTCTTCATATTCTTGGATATCAATGGCTTTAAACTGAATATTCTACATTTCTTGGTCTGGTTTCATAGGCTTATGACTGATTAGTAATCTGTATTCAATAGCTCGAATTTGAAGTTCCTTTATGGATATGAACAACGCTAGTGAGATAATCGGTTTTACTTTCTTTTTCCTATTTTACCTTAAGCATCCTAGAACTCGTCCTCTTGTGACATTTTTTCTTTGCAAAATATGTTCCCTTCACGAAATGATAAACATCTTCTCGTAGATAGTTGAAGAACAGTCATGCTTACCCTCCTTTGTAGTAGTATTTCTTGGTGCTTTGCTTTTTTGAGGTTTTCAAGAGTTTGGCCGAATTCATTAATAATATTTAACTTCTGCTTGATAAGCCTCTGGATGATTCAAACAAAACTACGAAGACCATCTTGGAGGCTTTAAAGATTACTGGGCAACGAGGAATAATTGATCGAGGCTGGGGAGACCTTGGCAACTGTAAGTACTGGTTTTGTTCTCTTGGTATTTCTTTCTGCCTCCTCTGGACTCCGTCTAATCCTCACTATTTCAAAAAAAAAAAAACATTGTTGATTAACAAGGAAAGAAGACACTCGCACAAACGTACAACTGTCCACAAAAAACAAAGAGAACACAGTTTTTACCAAGTTCTAAATTTAACGCTATAAGGATTCATTGAGATATAGTGAAATGAGATATCAACTTGAGTCGGAGAGACTGTATTGTTTAGTTTATCTGCATGTAAACGAACGCCATTAGGTTACGTGAGTTCTTCACATGTACTAGTCTTAGTAATATTTGCCACGACTGCTAAAAAAGTTATGTTTCCCCTTCAGATTCAAATATTCCTGACAATGTGTTCGTAATTGTGGATTGCCCTCATGACTGGCTGTTTCCTCAGTGTTCCGCTGTGGTAAGTTTGCAGCTGCCTTTTCGGTTTGCCATATAATGATTACATATCATATGCATATTAAAATTTTAAGAAATAACATAATTTCCTTATTCTGATGACTCAATATCCAAATGTAAATATTTGCAGGTTCATCATGGTGGAGCTGGGACCACAGCAACTGGACTAAAAGCAGGGGTAATCTTCCTTAAATTTTGTAACAGTGTTTTTGTTGCCTTGAATGCATTACACGAAGATTCCTCAACTCGTTTTTCTGCTATCACCTTAGATAGATATAAATAATATGTATTGTTTTAGCAATATGTATTATTTTGAATGATTGAACAATTTTGAGCTTCTTTGATCTTCTAATCCTTCAAAAACTCAAATCATATGTATTGTCAATCTAATATATTACCCAAGGTTAACGCCCCCAATAATATTAAATTTCAATCTGCAAGATGTAACGGGTTTTCTAACCTGCGCATGCTATGTATGCAGTGTCCAACGACCATTGTTCCGTTCTTCGGGGATCAGTTTTTCTGGGGTGAGATAATCTACCAGAAAGGACTCGGACCTGCTCCGATTCCCATATCACAGCTAACTGTCGAATCCCTCACCGAAGCAATAAGATTCATGCTCCAGCCAGAGGTATGCTGCTGAGATTTTCGAGCATTCAGCTCTCACTCGTTTTTCATGGTTTCTTTTGGATTCCGGGGTGGACGGGCAAGCGTCAATATTCGTTTGTTTTGGATGAATTGAAACAATCGTGCAGGTGAAATCTCGAGCGATGGAAGTGGCAGCTCATATCGAAAATGAAGATGGCGTTGGGGCTGCAGTCGATGCCTTTCATCGCCACTTGCCGGAGGAGGTTCCGTTACCGCCACCGTCACCATCTGAGAAGGATGACGGCCCAAATCCTATTCAGTGGTTTTTCACTCAGATTGGTAGAATCTGCAGCCTGCCTTGTGGTTCTTAGATTTTGTTTCATGTCCCATTGTACATAGGCTATTAGGTTATTATTCATTTAATTAATTTATTTTGGGTTGGTAAATGATTACTGCATTTTTGTGCCTTGCTTGTGAGTTGTGATAGCGAATATACCCTACATTTTGTTTTTTAAATTTTTTCTCTCGACATATATACATACATGTAATTTAGCATATGCAAATCTAATAATATTGTACTATTCTTTTGTTCGACGTGGATTTTAGAGTGGAACGTTATAGAATTAAATTAAATGCCATATATTGTCACGATGTTTGTTTTAGCTTTTAAAATTTGATAAATTTATACATATTTTTTCAACATTTTGTAATAATTGATGATGAGAATGGTATGGAAGTTCATTCTTTGGGATTGATACGGTGTGAATTATAAATAGACAATTTTGTTTTGCAATTAAATCAACGAAATATAGACTATTCTAAACATGAATTAGGACTTCATGACATTATTGAAATGTTATGCATAAATTTATCAAGTTTTAAATGTTATTGCATTATTGTAAAATTGGCCAAATATTCTGATATTATATGATATTTGCACTAAAATTACCTGTATTTATCGAGTCAATTTGCATGTCTGAGTTTCATTTAAAATTTTGAATTATGTTTGTTTTTCCTTGTCCAGAATTGGACGGATTGGTGATTTAAGTTTTGTGAGTGCTAAAATCCATATTTTGTGATGGGCATCTATTACTAATACGAAAATAAAATTGCCCCCTCAACGGTGCTCCGTTCAGATTTTCCTTTATTCTGGTAATTTGTCTAATTTTAATTCATATATATATTCTAATTTTTATTGTTATTAATTTCATATTCTTGAAATATCACATATGTTTATCTATTAATCACATCTCATATTTATCTTTCCCTCCATTTAATTAATTTCTTCTATTATACATATTAAAATAATAAAAATATCGGAATGCATTCTTATAAACCCTTATTTTATACATTCTTAATTCATATATAATAATTTATAGAAAATTTGTAAATGAAAATCCCTATGAAGACTAAATAAATATATTTAATCAACATGTATACATAGAATCTTTTTCATTTTTCATTCATGATTTTCTAAAAACTTCGATTAGTGATTTCTAGAAAATATATACATTGACAAATGTGGGATAGATAGCTAAAGAAAAGAACAAAAAAACTTGAAGATGTAAACATATTTTTTTCCGTATTTTGGCAAAGATTAGAGATATCGATTTAACATGAACTAATGAGACGGTTCAAATATACTAAAAAATAAGAATTTTTATTAATTTTAATTAATATTAACTTTGTTTAGATTTTTATCGAGTAATTTAGCATAAACCAACGAGACGGTTCAAATAACATGGAAAGAATGATTTTTACTAATTTTAATTAATACTCCCTTCGTCCCATTATTGTTGGCCTGTATTCCTTTTTGGGTCGTCCCACGAAAGTTGGCCTGTTTCCTTTTTGGGAAATATCATTCTCTCACAAAAAGTTGTGGGCTCCACCACTTTCTATCTTTTTACCATTTAAACACCCTTCTCCTTAATACCCGTGCCCAAAAGAAACGTGCCAACAATAATGGGACGGAGGGAGTATTACTTTGAAGATGTAAACATTTTTTTTCCGCATTTTTTTTGGTAAAAATTAGATATATCTATTTAGCATAAACCAACGAGACGGATCAAATATACTTAAAAAGAAGAATTTTTACAAATTTTAATTAATATTAACTTTGTTTAGATTTTTATCGAGTAATTTAGCATAAACCAACGAGACGGTTCAAATAACATAGAAAGAATGATTTTTACTAATTTTAATTAATATTACTTTGAAGATGTAAACATTTTTTTTCCGCATTTTTTGTTGGTAAAGATTAGAGATATCGATTTAGCATAAACCAATGAGACGGATCAAATATACTTAAAAAGAAGATTTTTTACAAATTTTAATTAACATTAACTTTGTTTAGATTTTTATCGAGTAATTTAGCATAAACCAACGAGACGGTTCAAATAACATAGAAAGAAGGATTTTTACTAATTTTAATTAATTTTACTTGGAGTGTTCATATTTTTATAGAGTATTACTCAACGGATTTGAGACGAGTATGTACAATAAAGTCATTATTTTAACAGAGATTAGGATGAACATGTAGAAAAATTCTAAACAAATTTAGATTTAAAAAAACATAATGAATGAGTATACTCGATCCATTATCATTTCTAATTATAAATTTAGATACGCGAAATAAAATTAATTTTCTAAGTTTGATTAATAATTAACACGAACAATATCACAACTTTTAAATAAGATATAAACTTATTTTTAAAATATATACTTATAAATTAAAACATAAAAGTTATTTCTCGTCGAATTCCGATGGGCTAATAAAGATGTCACGGTGCTCCATTCAGATTTTCTTTTATTATGGTAATTTGTCTAATTTTAATTCATATATATTTTAATTTTTATTTTTATTAATTAAAATTTTATTTATTTCATATTATTGAAATAGCACATGTTTATCTATTAATCACATCTCATATTTATCTATCCCTCTATTAAATTAATTTCTTCTATTATGCATATTAAAATAATAACAATTTTGGAATTCATTCTTATAAATCCTTATTTTATGCATTCTTAATTCATATATAATAATCTATAGAAAATTTGTAAATGAAAATCTCTCTATGAAGATTAAATAAATATATTTAATCAACATGTCTACATGAAATCCTCTCATTTTTTCATTCATATTTTTCTAAAAATTTCGATTAGTGGCTTAGTGCTTTCTAGAAAATATATACATTGAATCAAATGTGGGATAGGTAGCTAAAGAAAATAACAAAAAAACTTGAAGATGTAAACATATTTTTTTCTGCAATTTGGCAAAGATTAGAGATATCGATTTAACATGAACTAACGAGGCGATTCAAATATACTTAAAAAGAAGGATTTTTACTAATTTTAATTAATATTAAATTTGTTTAGATTTTTATCGAGTAATTTAGTATAAACCAACGAGACGGTTCAAATAACATAGAAAGAATGATTTTTACTAATTTTAATTAATTTTAATTGGAGTGTTCATATTTTTATCGAGTATTACTCAACGGATTTGAGACGAGTATGTACAGTAAAGTCACTATTTTAACCGAGATTAGAACGAACATGTAGAAATATTCTAAACAAATTTAGATTAAAAAAAATACATAATGAATGAGTATACTCGATCCATTATCATTCATAATTATAAATTTAGATACATGAAATAATATAAGTTTGATAAATAATTAACGCAGACAATATCACAACTTTTAAATAAGATATAAACTAATTTTTAAAATATATACATATAAATTAAAACATAAAATTATTTCCCGTCGAATTTCGACGGGCTACTTACTAGTTAAAGTTAGAGTAAAAATGTGAAATAACCATTATGGATAGTGGAAAATAAAAGTTGTCAAAAATTTAATTTAATATAAATTCTGTCAGATTTTAGATTTTTTGGATAAATTTACCTTTTTCCTCCTTTATACTCAAATTTCTCTCTCCCACTCTCCTCTCTGTCCTCTCTCTCTCACTGAAAAATCTAACCCCGTCTCTCTACTGCCGTCGACAATACATCACGATGGTGCCGGCACCCAAACATTCCGACGAGGGAGCCACCTCACAAAACGCCGATCCCAGCCACAAAATTTTAGATCTTGTCCCGATTCAAATGCCAAAACATAGATCCGATCGATGGCCGCGCTGTCATAGAAAAGTAAAAATCTAGATCCAGTCACGGCGGCGCCAATTTAAAAAATCGAGGGCCGAAATCATGGTGAGATTGGTACGAATGGATTCATTCGTACCATTCGTACCAATTTATAGTGCGCCACTAGTTGGTATGATAGGGACGAATGAGTTCATTCGTCCCTCTCGTACCAAGTTATGGTTCGCCATTAGTTGGTACGAACGGGACGAATGAGTTCATTTGTCCCACTCGTACCAAGTTATGGTTCATCACTAGATGGTACGAACCGGACAAACATATTCATTCGTACCAATCGTAAAAAATTGCACTGCGTTGTGGTACACTTTAGACGAATGAGATCTGTTCGTACCAGTCGTACCAAGTTCGCCGGAATCTGCTGCTATTTCAAATAATGAGCAGCAGTAAAACTGCTGCAAAAATAACAACATAAACACCCCACGAACAGCCCTCCACCCAAGCACATAAATCAAACAACGTGTAATCCAACTCCAATCAGAATTTTAGCCACAATCAAAAGATGATCGAAGGCAACCAGATCACAGATCTGGATAAAATTTTGAACGAAAAACACCTATAAACAACTCTCTATGTATGAAGAATCATCGTTGTATTCTTTAGATCTGGAGTCGATGTCCGATGCCGTGGATAACAGATCTAGAATAAAAGCAGTTGATACGGTAGACGGTGGTTGTTGGGTCGCGGCGGAGAAGACGATCGGAGAAGACGATAAGTTGTCTGGAGAAGGAGGAAAAGAGACAGTGGCAATGGCGGAAGGCCGGCGGCGACGATGGTTGAAAGGCGGTAGCTGTAGAGAGAGAGAGAGAGAGAGAGAGAGAGAGAGTATACGGGAGGAGAGATTATGGCAGGAGAGAGAAAAGTGAGTGGGGTGGGTGGTGTGTGGAGTAATAAATGATAGGGTTTTTTAGTTTGTTTAAAGGTTATTTTGGTTCATTCATGTTAAAATCTGACAAAATTTATAATAAACTAAGTTTTGGATAACTATTATTTTCTACTATCCATAGTTGCTATTTGACATGATAAACTCTTAAAGATATTTAAGCAACTCATCATCATCAATTGTGTGGGATCCTCAAAAATTAAAAAAATATAAAAAATCATGATAGATTGACGTTCGTTAAGTTCCTGTTAAATTAGAGGATATATTTGCACCATTTATTTGGGAATTCAAATATTTTTGTACCCAAACATATTTTAAGAGTATTTTGGCACCCCCTCTGTAAACATTAAGGACTTTTTTACACTTTATTCTATTTTAATATATAAAATATATTGTTTTCAAAAAAATATATATAAAATATATGATCATAAAAACATATTATTATAATATATAAAATACTAGTACATTATTATGAAAATATTTTTTTTTAAATTAAAAACACGACATGACATTTTTAACTTCTTTCTTAAACACTTTTAACTTCTTTATTACACAAGAGTTTCCAGACATAATAATAATCCTATCAAAGTCATCCATCAGGATTTCAAGAGTAAATATCGTGCCTATTTGCGTAAAACACATTTTAATACTGAATAATAGTACCCCCGCCTCTCGCTACAAAAAAATGTTACCTACTCCCTTTTTTAATCCGTCTACAAAAAATATTTCCTTACTATTTTGGTACACTACTCCATCACAAAATATTCATTTTCCTCCACTCACAACACTACATTATACTAAATATGAGATCCTTTCTCTACTCGCAACTCACTACACCTAACTTTTATTAATCCCCATTTCTACCGTTCCGAGAAACATTTATCGTGGACAGAGGGAAAATTAAGTAACGGCCCATTAAAAATCATCATAAAACAAGGACTGGGAGAACGTGGAGCTCATTTCCTACTGTCTCGCAATCGACTCCTTAACCTGAGTTATGACTCATTGTTAAACCACGTACCGGTTGTGATATTATATAGGACATCTCAAACATAAAAAATTCATCCTCATAATTGTTTCATCCAATAAAATCACTTGTAATCAGAATCACAATAAATAAAGAAAGCTATATGAAAATCTCATTTACGAATTTAATCTCGTGTAGCAATTTCGGTATTAATTATTAATTGAAGACTCGAAGTACTAATTAAACTCAACTTGATTTCGTGAGAAATGAGAATTATCAATCTGGGCTGCATACCTTGAATATATGAGAAGGTCTAATATGATGAGGGAGTGATATCTGGGCCTAACTTCGCCTCAAAACCATGGTTAAGAAAGAAGGATTGCCTACACTATTTAAACCTAAAAAACCTTGCATATTTAACCGACGTCGATGTCCTCCTCATGCTTATCACAGCCAAGTGAGTCCTCACTTGTTCAGGGGCTGGATCGATGCCCTTGCATTAGGAAAGTTGATCCGAAAATTACGTGCCTCAAAATAGTCGACGACGGTGGTGATCGGGGCGCATCATTTCATGTATTAAACAAGGTTTTAAAGTTGGCGTGTAAAACCAAAAAACACCTAAATTCCATGTATTTAAACACCAATAACCATATAATGTATATTTTATATTATAATTAGAAATATTTGGATTAAGTATTTAACTAACTTTATTTTTTAGAGAAGCACTCCTGTACAACTAGCTCTACTATACATCCGGGTCGGGCCGGGTCGGGTCGGGTCAGATTTGACCCGCGTCCGATCTGTATAACAAATTTATATAAATGTACGCTAAGTGTTTAACATACGCATCATTTGGCCAAGTGGTTTCGCTCATTGCCTATTAACCAAGAGGTCGTGTGTTCAACTCCTTGGTAGCATCATTTTAGTTGTTTCTTAACTTGATTGTATTCTTTAATCTCTCTTTCTTATTTTATTTTTATTCTTTTATCTCTCTTTTTAATTTTATTTTTATTCTTTTTTTCTCTCTTTCTTATTTCATGTCTTATTAATTTTTTCTTCTTTTTTCGTTCTTTTAAATATATTACAATTATTATTTATTAATTCAATCAATAGAATTTATTAATTTCAATTTTTCTTGTATTTGTCATAAACAATTGTTGAAAACAAAAGTAATACTTTTAAAGTAATATTTAATGTGATAAAAAGTAACAATTGTTTTTCTCTCTTTCTTATTTTATTTTTGTTTTTTTTCTCTCTTTCTTATTTTATATAATTTTCATGTCTTATTATTTTTTTTTCTTTTACGTTCTTTTAAATATACTACAATTATTATTTATTAATTCAATCAATAGAATTTATTAATTTCAATTTTTCTTGTATTTGTCATGAACAATTGTTGTAACCAAAAGTAATACTTTTAAAGTAATATTTGATGTGATAAAAAGTAACAATTGTCGTAAACAAAAGTAACATTTTTCAAAGTAACATTTTTCAAAGTAAAAATTATCGCAAATAAAGCAATATTTTCCAAAGTAATATTTGATGTGATAAAAAATAACAATTGTCATAAACAAAAGTAACAAATATTGTCGTAAACAAAAGTAACATTTTCAAAAGTAACAATTGTCGTAAGCAAAAGTTATATTTTCAAAAGTAACAATTGTCGTAAATAAAAGTAACATTTTCGAAAGTAATATTTGATGTGATGAAAAGTAACAATTATCGTAAAAAAAAGTAACATATTCCAAAGTAATAATTGTCGTAAATAATTGGAATATTTTTCAACGTAACATTTGATGTGATAAAAAATAACAATCGTCATGAGCTATAGTAACGCAAATAATGTCGTATACAAAAGTAACATTCGAAAGTAACAATTGTCGTAAACAAAAACAACATTTTCTAAAATAACAATTATCGTAAACAAAAGTAATACTTTCAAAGTAACATTTGATGTGATAAAAAGTAACAATTATCGTAAACAAAAGTAATATTTTCCAAAAATAACAATTATCGTAAATAAAAGTAACATTTGATTTGATAAAAAGTAACAATTGTCGTAAATAAAAGTAACATTTTCGAAAGTCACAATTGTTGTGAACAAAAGCAACATTTTTAAAAGTAACATTTCATTTGATAAAAAAGTATTCCCTCATTCCACGATAAGTGTAACACTTTGGGTTCGACATGGGTTTTAAGAAATGATTGGTAGATGTTGGGAAAATTAATAGAGTTTTGATTGGATACCAAAACCCAGCTGACCCCAACCGAGTAGATGATCGCACAAGCCTAAGCGCTTTTCAGCTCACCTGTTTGAGCTTATAGAGTTTCTTAGTTTACAGGTAGATTCGCTGAAGACAGCAGAAGACACAACTAAGCAGACAACTTAAGAACTCAGCAGAGCAAGACCAAGCAGAGTCAAAGATCTTACAGTATCAAGATCCAGCTCAGTGACGGAAACCCAGCTTAGTGTCAAAGACCCAGCTCAGTGTAAAAGACCCAGCTTAGTGTCGTTGACACAGCTCAGGTCTAAAAACACAGCTCAGGTCAGTGACACAGCTCAGGTTGAAGACACAGCTCAGGTTAATGATACAGCACAGGTTAATGATACAGCACAGGTCTAAGACACAGCTCAGAGTCGAGACACAGCAGAGTCCAAGACGCTGAAGATACAGCAGAGACGCTTAGCAGCTCGAAGACGAAGACCTTCTCAAAGACAAGATCCCGATGTTAGAAGATCTTATCTGACGCAGTCAGATCAGAGAAGAACTAGCTTCTGCAGATGCAGACCTACTTCGTAGGTAAAGGCCAGAAGTCAACAAGAGTAGGTAAGATTCAAACGGCTCTCTTCCAACGGCTAGTTTGAATCTCCACCTATATATATCTCTCCTCCACCATTGAAGAGGAGGCTGGCAAGACGACTGAAGAAATAGAAGAAAACAGAAAAATGAACAACGATCTTCAAAGCCAAATCTTTCAAAGAACACCCAGCCAGTCAGTTGTGTTCTTAGTTGTTCACATATTCAGTCATAGGCAGAATAGATCAGAATAAATATCTTAAGCCTAGTTTGAACGAGTTCATCATACTCCTTGTTCTTCATTGTAAGAACTCGTTCATAGTTGGAAAACCATACCCAAACCCAAACCCAGAAAGGTTAGGTAAAGGTACGCTTGCTCGAAGCGTGTAATTCGAGTGGTTAGGTTCTTCGGTGCCGAAAGCGAAGGTGTAGGCTTGACAGTGCCCGCAAACTGTTGGAACACAGCTCGGGTTAGAGTTGTGAAGTTGTTTGGTACTTGAAAACCAAGTGGTAGTGAATTACCAGTGAATCTGGTCGTGGATGTAGGAGGGGTTACTCCGAACCACGTTAAATTGCTCTGTTATTTATCGCTTTGTTTTATGCATGTTACTAACCCTCATAAGCATACATTTCAAACTGCATAAACGGACTAACTGAAAAGTGAAACAGAGCTTTGCAATATATTTGAAGCAACAGACGGACTTTCCAAATCCACCACATTCCGCACACATACACAGCCAGCTGTGTCGATCAAGCTGCCATCCAGCTGGATCGAACACAGCCAGCTCTCTGAAAAGAGTTTTAACTTGGAAAAGTTTTTAAACCTTGGTGTATTCACCCCCCCTCTACACCAAGGTATCCGTCTTGGGACCAACAGTAGATTAGTTTTGAGTAGAGAAAGAAACCCATCATAATGAATTGTTTTGATATTTAAAATAAGAGTAGTGGGTGGGATCATTTCCTAAAATGGAAAATGCTACACTTATTGTGGACGTATGCAAATGGAAATTGTGTTACACTTATAGTGGACTGAGAAAGTAACAATTATCGTAAACAAAAGTAACATTTTCAAAAGTAATAATTGTCATAAATAAAAGTAACATTTTCGAAAGTAATATTTGATGTGATGAAAAGTAACAATTATCGTAAATAAAAGTAATATTTTCAAAAGTAATAATTGTCGTAAATAAAAATAACATTTTCGAAAGTACCATTTGATGTGACGAAAAGTAACAACTTTCTTAAAACAAAAGTAACAATTATCGTGATAATATTTTCGAAAATAACATTTGATGTGATCAAAAGTAATAATTGTCGTAGTAATATTTACGAAAGTAACATTTGATGTGATGAAAGGTAATAATTTTCGTGAAGAAAACTAACATTTGAACGTATAATAATTCATCCAAATACGAAAATTAATATTTATTGTGGAAAAAAGTAACAATAGTTGTGAACAAAAGTAATATTTTTCCTTAAAAATGTAAAAAAATTTAAAAATGAATTTTGAAAATTAAAAAAAAAGAAGAAAGAATTTTAAAAAATGAAAATAAAAGATAATAAAACAAAAGAAAAAAAGAAAGAGATAGAAAAAGACAAAAGTAATATTTTTCCTTAAAAATGAAAAAAAAATAAAAATGAAATTCGAAAATTTAAAAAAAGAAGAAGAAAGAATTAAAAAATGAAAATAAAAGATAATAGAACAAAAGAAAAAAAGAAAAGGAAATTAAAAATGAAATTCGAAAATTTAAAAAAAAAGATGAAGAAAGAATAAAAAAAAATTGAAAATAAAAGATAATAAAACAAAAGAAAAAAAGAAAAGGAAATAGAAAAGGCCAAAAAATAAACCTACAATTTTAGGGGGTCGAACACAGGACCTCCAAATTGAAAGAGCAAGCTTTAACCATTAGACCAAACAATCAAATATGCTTATATTCTCCATTTTCTCATATATACATACAACCATGCGCGGGTCGGGCACGGGTCGAACACGGGTCGGGTCAAACCGGATGTATGGTACATCTGTTGTACAAGAGTTTTTGTCTATTTTTTATAAGATCAGTGTAAATAAAATAATTTTCATTTAAAAGAAAATAATTAATATTTTAAATGTCAATCTATATTTAGAAAATTTGTTTAGGCTCGATTAAGCTCGAATAATTGAGTTCGCGAGCATCAAAATACTCGTTAAATAAAGCTTGATGCTCGATTCAATAAACAAGTCAAGTTTGAACATGACAATATTCGGATCGATGAATCGATTACACTAGTAACAATATATTTGGGTAGTTCGAGCTCGACTCAAATTGTCAAAGTACTCTAATCTAATTTGGGCTAATTTTTTTCAATAAGATTGATATCTCTAAATAGTTAAACTTATAAACAAAGGGTGAAAAAAATTAAAAGAAGAAGAAAGAAAAGATAAGACGTAAGAATTTTGATCAATTGAGAAAGAAAATAAATACACTTTATTAACTAAGAGAAATCTACAGACTCTCAGTCTCAGTCTCACTCTCTCTCATCAGAGCACTGCAGCGCAGATGCGGTCGCCGCCAAGCTCGCAGCGGCGCCACCGAGGCGGAAGCTCGGCCGGGTTGGGGATCGCCGCAATAGCCTACGTCGGCGTAGACTACCTCCGCCACGTTTCGCCGGTGTGGCACGAGCGCCTGCAGCCAACTCTCTGGGCGGCTCTCGCGATCGCCGCCGTAATTCGCGTCCCATTTTACAAGCACTGGTCGTTGGAGCTTCGGGCGGCCATACCCTTCATCCTGTCGATGCTTTTTATGCTTTCAGCTCTTCTATTTGAAGCTATTTCAGTTCGCTCCGTCACCGCCGTTCTAGGTCTAAATTGGAACAAGTATGTATACCAGAATATCTGCTTGTTTAAATAATTGTTCATGGAGATCCAGGGTTTTGACCATATTTATTTTTTGCTATTCTGGGAAAATGTTTTGGTTTTTTGGGGGTTTGTGCTGTGGGCGAGTTTGTTAGTTGCAGAGAATGGGAATTCTGTCAATTGCATCTCAGATTTTGTAGTTCTGAATTTCTATTCTATTTATGGATTTTGCCGTTTTCACTTTCCTTTTCTGAGTATTGGGATCAGTATTAGAATGGTTTCAGAACATAACTACATCAATGATTAATTGCTAATCTAGGAAAATTAATTCTTTGAAAGAGCAGAAATTAATGCTTGCTGATATGGGTCTTATTATGGCAAGTGCATAAGTAAAACTTCCATTTTTTCACTATGATGTATTCTGTGTGTCAAATTAAGTCCTTAATTGTTGCAGAATAGTAACTTTCCCTGGGTAAATTGCTTCATTTATTTTCTTGAATAGTAAATTATGGCATTGTTTGTTAATAACTTGGGTGGGGAATATTGTAACTGTTATATGAGAATTTATGAGTAATGTTTAGAAGCTGCTGATGTAAAGGATCTCAGTAATTGTTTGAGATTTGAAGCCTCTGAATAATGATATATTTTCATTGAGTATTTTATTGGGCAGTTCTGTGTATTTGCACACGGTCCGCTTAAAAAAAGATGCCTTAATAAGTGAAAAGTTCTACAATTTGATTGCCCTACAAATCGATTGATGTATGATGTATCCCTGCAATCGAGCTTTTTGGACCGATAGAGTTGAAAACATATCTCCACTTAATCTATGAGTGCTGACAAGAATTCTGTCATTTGAAGTGTGACGGACGCTTTGTAATGTTTTTCAGTGAAACACCGCCTCTCCCTGATGTTGGCCAGTGGTTGCTGCTTGCATTGAACGAGAAGCTACCTCAAGTTATGGTGGATGTAATGAGAGCTCGTATCATCGGGTTGCATCATTTCTTGATGTTGTTTATTATGCTTGGATTCTCAGTTTTGTTTAATTCAGTTGAAGCTCCTGGTCTAGGCCTGGGAGCAAGATATATGTTCACCATGGGTATTGGGCGGCTTCTTCGGGCAATAGCTTTTATATCTACGATCCTGCCCTCACCACGTCCATGGTGTGCTTCAGCTAGATTTCAAGTGCCTCCACACCCACATCCTTGGGCTCAGAAATATTATGTCCCGTACGCCAAAGATTCTAGTGCAATACGCCATATTATTCATCATGATAAAGCATATCGTACGTCTCTCTCTCAATTTCGCTTTTATGATGTGTAATAGATATTGCAATCATCCTCGTTGCTTCTTGGAAGTTGTGGGTTGACTTGTCTCTGCTCTCTCAGCTGTTTCAGAAGAATATGACGCTGACTTCATACCAAACTGGGGCTCAATGAACTTTCTTGCTGATTTTCTTCGACCTACAGTTTATGAATCATCTTCTCCATGGTACACTCTTCTGAAAAAAGCTGGAGGCGGGTGCAATGACTTAATATACAGCGGCCACATGCTTGTTGCCGTCTTAACAGCTATGGCATGGACAGTAAGTATAAATTCCAACCTCTCCCTCCTCCTCCCCATGTTCCGACCTTATGCCAGAAAAGTGATTCCTATATTTGGTGTTTATTTTGAAATTGTTGCAGGAAGCCTATGGAGGGTTTACATCAGCCATTATATGGATGCTTGTGGCCCACAGCGCCCAACGTGAAATCCGGGAGCGCCACCATTATAGTGTGGACTGCATTGTAGCCATCTACATGGGCATCTTGTTGTGGAAGATGGTAGGTCTATTCTGGCCAGTTAAGGACAATTTGAGATATAAGCGGCTAAACAAACTCGAGAAAATTCAGAGCAAGCTAGTGCAAGCAGCCAAAGACTCCGACATGGATGAAGTTCGAGAGCTTCTAAAAGAGGTTGAGTTGAACAGTCAAGTTAGGCATGAATCCAGTAGTAGAGCTTTGTGGCTGTTTTCTGGTGCAACCATGGTATTTGCATTAGTCCTAGTCTTTCTTGCCTTCACTTTGACAAGCGACGGCTGATTTAAGTTGGTCTGGCCCACTTTTCCACGACCTCAGGTGCTGCATTTCTACCCCGGCTTTATTTTTATTTTTTTTTATGACGAGGGTAACTTGCAGCTGCCATGCTATTCGAGATGATGCCATGTTGTTGTAAGCTCAAATTTTGTTGTATGTTCAACTTTAAACCTCAATCAAGAATTAAGTTAATACTGGTGCAGTGTAGTGTTCTATCTTTATGGGGGTTTAATGGGCCTGGGCCCAATAGGTCCAAGATACAAGTCCAATAGAATTTGTGGTTTTGGGCTTTTGCATGAGTATAATGACACACACATGTTTTGCGTCTTAGTTGTGTAGCATTATTAAATTTATTATCTTAAAAAGTTCTACACCTTAATTATAGAATAATCAACCATAATTATTAACTGTTAAATTAAATATTTCAAATTAAATGATAAAAAAATAATTATATATCCTAATTGAACATTAATTTTAACGAACACATCATGATGAACTCGAATCTAAGACTTTTTGGCCGTAAGCATCATCCTAATTGAGTATAATACGTTAATTAATTTATTGCTTCTAAGTAACGTTTCCGCTGAAAATGTGCAGTTGTGCTTGTGTATTCCCACACTCACACACCTACTACATGCTCCCATAAGTAACGTTTCCACTGCAAATTTGAAAAGAAAAACCTGTAATTTGATATATACAAGTAATTGAAATTGAAGGAACAAAAAATAAAATAAAATTTTGAAAGTTAGACAAGGATGAAATATTAAGAAGTGGGGATAGAGTGATAAACCTAATGCTTTTATTAATGTTTCCATAAAACATAAACTCGATTTGCTATCAAGACTATTATTGCATATTAAGCAAATATTTATTCAGTGCGCACAAAAAATAACGGTTGTGTGTCCCCACACCATTATAAAGATAGTTTTGTGAGAGTATTTATGGATCATGTATGTATTTTTTTAATTGGATTGCTTCTTCGTGCAAAATGGGTTTTGCTTCTTAATTAGTTTTCATCCAACACGCCAGATCACATGCCATTTTTTATACTAATCTATTATTTTTGTTTATTTGATTATGATTATTATTATTATTGTTTTAATCTCCAAATTTCTTCTTGTTTATTCCCATTCTCCCTCCCAAACAAAGCAAGACAACACAGACCAGAACAATGGCGATTTCCACAACGGCAGCTGTTCCGATCGTCGCTGAAACGTCGCCGTTCACCAGTTCCAAGCTAGCTCACTTCACCTCTCTCCAGTTTCCCACTGAGCTCCGCATTTCTCACTTTTCAAACCGTTGCCTGAAATCTAAGCCCCGCCACCCAACGCTTACGCCGGTAATTACGTATGTGTTTTTGTGTGTGTGTGTGCAGAAATCAGAGTAGTTTTGTGTGTGTGTGTGTGTGTGTGTGTGTGTGTGTGTGCAGAAATCAAAATAGTTATTTGGACCTTTCATTCTATTTCGAGATTGGTTTACGTTTGAATAATTGTTGTTAAATTATGATGATGCAGTTTTATGCGGCTGCTGTGGAATCGTTTCTAGTGTTTTACAGACGCTGCTCATAATTGCAGTGATGTTTGACTTCTTTGGTTTTACTTGTTTACCATTTCGTAGTCGAATTAATTGAATCTTAGCAAACAAGAAACTGATGCAGAGTTTTTAAGTTGCACGTCAATTTGCTCTAGATTCTGATTTGACAAAGACTCCTTATGAAGCCGCCGCACGGTGCAGCCGCCCAATTAGACTAGTAATTAGGGTTTAATTAAACCATATTTATGGATTATTAAACCTTAATCATGGATTACTAAACCCTAATTAATTCTAATTAACCCTAATTATTGATGGTTTGATTGGAGAATTTTAGAGTGATATGGACCCTTGTAATTATAGCTCACTGAAATAAAGCTTATTAGAAGTTCTTGAGTTTCAACTGTTGAGCATTTTATTGCTGATCTTTATCTTCAAGTCTTAGGAACTTTAGCCTGGAATGCCTAATCTGATGGAGAGATAGTTCCTGATATATTGAGTGTCAAAATATGTTCATACGTGCACCATATTCACTTGTTTGTGCACATGATACTCTATGAATCTTGATGAAATATATCCTTGAGGTAGATAGAGTTTTGGCCGAAAGCTCGTGTGTCTCTTTTATGCCTCAAACGAAGGGCTTTTATGGCCATAGCTTAAATAAATTCAAAGAAAATAAATAAAGATAAAAATGGAAGTGGCATTTTGGTCTGTTTTTTGAGGTGAGATTACAGTTAAGCTCACTATCTTTCCCACATCATGTGGAAAATAGTAGGCGGGCAACTAGTTGAGAAGTTCAACAAATGAGAACCTTCATGCCCATATATATGTGTGCTTATGTGTGTATATTATCTTTTCCCCTAAAAAATGTTCCCTGAAAAAGTTAAAGGGCGGTAAAAGAAAAATTTGAGGAAAAGAAAGTTAGAAATAAATAACTGAAGCTGAGTGTATACATTAATCATCATTATTACTGAAGTTACTTTTTTTTTGAGGAAATTACTGAAGTTACTTTTGAGTGTCCTTAAATAATTAGAAGTTCTTTTCTTAAAAAAAAAAAATAATTAGAAGTTCTTTTGAAAGTTCTTTTGCTTGTGCACTGTAACCAGGCTCTATCTGACTCAATCATCTTATACTTTTGATTTTACTATCTAAGGTTGCATCGAAGAAGCAGACATTCACTTCATTTGAAGAGGTATTGGAAAATTCTGATAAGCCAGTTTTGGTTGACTTCTACGCTACTTGGTAATGCCTCTTATATTTCTTTACTTTCGTCTCTCTCTCTCTCTCTCTATATATATATATATATATATATATATATATATATTTCTTCAAGGTGTATGGTGTTGATCTCTTCTTGGATTGTATAAATCATATAATTGATGTTGTCGTAGCTAAATGAACATTTCCGACCTTCAATGACTTCCCCCATGACCTCTGGAGCCCCACTAGAGTCTGAAAAGTTCAGTTCTTTGGTGCTGCATTTATATACTTAAGTTGGAGAGGCCTTGATACAATTATGTATCGTTTTACATTTCCAGGTGTGGTCCTTGCCAATTTATGGTTCCTATTTTGGATCAAGTTGGTACTTCAATGAATGATAAGATCCAGATTGTTAAAATTGATACGGAGAAGTATCCCAGCATTGCAAACAAATACAACATAGCAGCATTGCCAACTTTCATTTTGTTTAAGGATGGGGAACCATTCGACCGCTTTGTAAGTAATTATGTTTAATTGCACTATTTAATGCCGGTTAAATTTCTGACTTCATTTTATGGTTTGATGCTTATCCGGAGCAGAGGAGTGAATGATTGCTCTGAGCAAATGTTTCAATGGTGCAAGTGTAGATTTATATAGTACTTAGGGCACACTAAACAATCCCTTTTAGTGTATAGAGAGGGAGGAAAGCCTATATGAGATGAGATTTCGGACTCTGGACCCATTGTGATATCTGATATTTGAAATCCTTTTACTATTTGGTTCAGCTGGGATTGTACATATAATACCGGAATTAACATCATCCGTGGAGAAAGTCTTTTCAATATCTCTTTCATTTGCTTAGATGAACCTGTTGTAAATGCATCCATGTATTGATATAGAGGAGATAGATCAAATAAATATGACCTTTAATGTGAGAAGTAAGAACAAATTTGAACTGTTGATCTTTGCAGTCCATATTAACGGGTGCATCAAAGTAATGCATATAATGCATCAACTAGCGTGAGAATCAATTGTACATAACTCTTGTTGGTTTGATTAAGCAGCAAGCTTAAACAGGTTTTTGTTCCTTAAGGTTGGTTTCGGGATGTCATATGCTGAAAACTATTGCAAAATAATATCCTATTCTGGATTAAGATTTGCTCAATGCTTTGCAATCAGAGTTAGCATTTTGTTAGATATATGAGCCTTCAAGCTCCACGATGATTAAATTGCTGGTTCCCTTTTATGGTGTTGATAATTATTTTTGTTACATATCAATTTTCAGGAGGGTGCAATGGGCGCAGCCCAGCTCGTCAAGCGCATAGAAGCTTCACTAGAAGTTAAACAGTAGTGCCAGTTTGTGGTAAGCCAAGATGCCTATACATATATAATTACATCAGAAAGTAATTATACACTGAAGTAACCCCAAACCGTTTGAATTTTCTTATCTAGCAGGATATAACAACAATAACAGAAGGTTATAAAGGAGGCAGACAGTGTTGTAACTTGTAATTTGATGAAGATTGTTGATTCTTCTATTTAGCATAATTTCAATCAAACCAGACAGATTACTTGTTTGTTTTTGTTACTCAAAAATATATTTCAAGAAAATGAATTTCATATTCTGGTGAATCTTCCTTTCTGAATGGTGTCACTTGATTGATTCATTACATCTGAGGCTTATACATGCGATGAATGATTTTTCTCATTTGTATATAAGTTAGTATTATGTAGTTAGACCTTCCGGCATCAAGTATCGTCATGCTCGCAATCCATCAACACCCAGGATCCATCTGCCTGCTGCACCATCCCTTTGTTCTTTTCACACCACCAAGCAGCCGGTGCACGGTACTCATCCTTCAACCCTTTTATAAACTTGTTGACGAGCATGATATCGCGATTAATTTCCAGTTTGAACCCCCCTCTACTGCCCTGTGTCCCTGCAACCCCGTGCAGATAAACCTCCAAGTTGTGCCATATGATTATGTTCCCTTGCCTCAAGTAGCTTGACTGCTCTGTGTCGATGCCTAACTCTTGTCCTACCTCACTGTAGTTCATGAAGGGGTACGTTGGGATGATGTCTCGTGCATTCTTCACACGCAGGATATGCAGATTATCCAAGTTTGTAACGAATGCACGGAAGCTGTTGTCCCCAACGCGGGGGCTGGCAAACAAGAAGGCTGTGACGGGGCAAGCCTTGTCGGGCATGCCTCTCGGCTTGTTGTAGCCATTGACAATGATGTCGACTGCGTTTAAGGTAGAGACTGCTGCCCCTAAACTGTGTCCAGTGATAGTTATGCTGATTTCCTCGTGCTTGTACTGTTCCACCAATCTCATCACCTCACCAAGAACCTTAAACACATCAAAATTTATTTATAGCTTTCAAGAACATTCTTCATATTTTTCTGAGATTTTAGAAAAAAACCTTAATTCACTACCTGATGCCTGGCACTGTTCTTGTTGAATGGTGATTTTGGATCTGTACAAGTATAGACAGAATGCCAACCAAAATGCACCTTAGGATCATCACTCTCTCCAAAAATTTCATGTGCAAGAGTCAATTTAAACTCTAAATCATTCACCCATTCGAGATTTTGAACAGTCCCTCTCCATGCTATCAAGATGTCCCGACGGCCTAAGGCCGACTTGCCTTGGTCCGTGGCCACGGCCACATACCCCATCCAGTTTGACTCCTTCGTCCACGCCTCTCTCGACCACGACGTGATGAAGAAGGCGCTGGCTACTGGGGCAGACGACGTTGCATACAAGTATTTTGTGACTCGATACTTGAACGGATTGCACTTATCGATCCCAATCTTAGCGAAGAGGTCTTTCTTAGCATATCTGCTGCTCCCTGCATATTTTGATGCTTTCTCAGAGATGAAAGCGTCGTAGGTTGCTCCAGCCATTGTCCCATAATGAAGTATGTAGCGACGTAGATCCTTGTCTAGAGGGTCTAATAGACCTTCCCATTTGTTCTCCCCACTCAGAAGCTTCCATCTCCCGTCGATGCCTCGTATTCCGTCGACGCCCCGTCGCACGTCTCCTTCGACCATCTCTCTATTCCTCCAACTCAAAATACTCAAAATCTTGCCTTAATAAATCAAGCAAATGTCAAGAGTGTGGGTTTCATAATTTATGATTAAATGTGGATAGTTTGGTTAACCTAAAACACAGAGTATCATAGTTTTTGCATGCATGCAGCAAAATTTTAACCCCTTTTGTTATGCTCATCAGTTTACTGTTTTATTCATTTTTGCTAATTATTATGACAAAATCAAGTATTTTATGTGATCCATGAGTTTTACATTTATGCATATTGAAAACAAAAGGGAGCATTTTTATCTGTACCCATATCGTGGTCTGTTAAGTTCTTCTATAGAAAACCAAAACCAGAACCTGCTCCTGTACAATAACATGAATACTAAGAAACTTCATATCTCGATCACGTACAAGTCGTAGATTCTATTTAAGTCGAAAGGGATTCATAGATTAAATCGAATGAACTTAAATTATACCTCAATGCCGGCAGCAAGAAATGTCTTCTTTGCCTTCAGCTTGAGCAGCTTCTTCGGCTCTGCATTCGACACTGTTGAACTACGCATATTTATATACCACGGTGGCAATAAGCCACGAGGCCATGACGAAGTTTTCTTACATTGTATGAGATTGCAAACAAGCCAGAAATGGCAAGAAGCCATCAATGGTTTTGAGATTGTTGTAAAATGAGTTTAAATGTCAATATCTATTTTGCAATCTTGGATTTGAAGGCTGATCCACTCAACCTATAAGCAATGATTATCCTCTCAAATCTGTTAAAAATGACGTTTTGCATTATTGGAGCCATGTGATTATGTGACAATACAATTAATTTGTGTGCCTAAAACACATATATTTGAAAGAAAGCACTTCTGCAAACCAAAGTCCTCGCTGTCTTAACATTCTAATATTAAAATACTGAATTGAAAAACCTTGCTTTGAAGATACTAAGGTTAGGCTAATTTATGACAAAAATAAGAGATGCTTATAAGGAAAGGAAACTAAGCAAGCTGAGCTTAGTTTTGTGCATTAGATCGATCGTTTACTCAAAATTATTTTTCATCTCTTCCACCAATTTGGAAGGTGAATGGTGCAAAAAAAAAACTATAATTTGGCTTTTCCAGTAGTCTGAAATGACTGTCGAAATAAAGGAAATTATAAAATCATTGATTTTGTGATATGATTTATGAAGGATAAGTTATACAATAATATAAAATAATAATAGTATTACAAACAAGATCCGTTGTAGTCTAGTTGGTTAGGATACTCGGCTCTCACCCGAGAGACCCGGGTTCAAGTCCCGGCAACGGAATTTTTTTAATTTTTTTTTAATCAGAAAATGTTCAAACTAAAATAGATTTAATCAGTTAATGGAGGTCACACAAACTTGCAATTAGTTTGATGTTCTTCATATCAAAATAATAATTTTGGAGGAGTACTACCATATGGAAGGTTTCAGACTCAATTTGTAACCGCGAATTGAATCAAGAAAATTATAAATATCAGTCACTAATCCATCTTGACGTTATCGTGTAATTGAATCCTCAAACTTTCATTTTATGCAATTAGATTTTGACCAATATTTTTTTAGAGGAAACAAACAATATTATTAATGTTTTTTTTTGAAAGAATATTATTATTAATGTCTAAATCGGAGTTTACAATAAAATTAGATTTTTTTGCCAATATTAATTAGAGCGCGGATCAAATAAGAACACTTTCTTAGGTGAGAAATAAGAACAAATCTGGACCCTTGATCCTTGTTGATCTACGGTCCAGATTTAACCGTGCATTTAATTACTCTAATTTATGCATTTAAATGCTAATGCATTAAGTTATTGTATTTTATGCATTAAAATATTTTTTATGCATTTAGTTTCTGCATTTTATGCATCTTCGATGTAATAAAAATGAATTGTTCTTACGTTCTCATATAAGATGTGTTCTTACCAGATCCGCTCCCTATTAATTATACATCATAGTTAGGGATGGCAATGGATCGGGTTTTTACGGGTACTCGGCTCTCCCAAACCCTAATGGAACGGGTTTGGGAATCATTAAATGGTTTTGGGACGGGTTTGGATAGAAACATTCAAACCCGTGACGAGTTTGGGTCGGGTTTGGGAAATTACCTACGGGTACCCGCTACCCAAACCCATTTATATATATATATATATATACAAAATATTATATATATAATTTATAATATAATCATAGATATTAGTGTAAATATTATTAATTTTAGGATTTTATATTATTCTTTTTAAACTCCATACAAAGAATTAATAATTTTAGTAATTAAATATTTATTTTATATATAATTTATATTAGTATAAATATTAATAATTTTAGGATTTTATATTATTCTTTTAACCCACATATATTTTAATTTAATGAAATTTTTTATTTATACTTATGTTAAAATTATGTTTATAATATTTTTTTTTACTAAATTTAATATTGATGTTTAAACTTTAGTACATATGGGTTTTTAGCGGGTTTTTAGTGGGTATTACCCAACGGGTTTGGGTCGGGTACGGGTTTTGAAATGATTTTTTAATCGGGTTTGGGAAGGGTATGAGTTGAGGAAATTTTTATGGATTTGGGTTTGGGATATGCTTAATGTGTGGGTACCCGACCCATTGCCATTCCTAATCATAGTCCAAATCTTAAGGGCTCGTTTGGTAGGTATGTTAGGATAAGTCAAGATAAATAATGTTGAGATAAATATAGTAAATAAGGGTTGATTATTAGTGTAGTTTTTGTGTTTGGTAGATAAGATAATGTCAAGATAAATTTAGTAAATAATAGGTTGGTTGTTTGGTACCATAATTTAAATTCAAGATTAAATGGAAAATGACAATTCTACCCCTAATTATATAACCCTCAATATCTCTCTCTCCTCTCTCCTCTCACATGTTCCACCTTCCACCACCACACCACCTGTTCTCTCTCCTCTCGTCTCCACTATCCTCTCGTCTGCAACCACCACAACCTCACCCCATCCCTTCCACCACCATCCGCCACCACCACCACCATCACATCCCTTCCACCACCGTCACCCGCCACCATCACAAACAAGTTTATACAACCACATGCGACCACCACCGCCACAAAAATTCTCCCACCCTCGACGTCGCCGCCGCCGCTGCTGCTGCCTTCATCTCTCATCCACCATCCGCCGCCATCGCAACCACCACCGCCACCCGCCGTTCACTCTCACTCCTCTCTCTCACTCTCTCTTCTCTCACCCCTCAATCTCTCTCTCATCTATTCCACCACCATCCGCCGCCCTCGCAACCACCACCGCCACCCGCCGCTCACTCCTCTCTCTCACTCTCTCTTCTCTCACCGCCATCCGAGGATTTGGTTTTCTTACGCTCACGGCACGGCGGCGGCGCCTTTCCACCGTCTTGTCCGAAGTGCTCCTCTACATTCGGCGGCAGCGGCGGCATCAAGCAACAGAAGAGACCCTCTCCTGCTCTGTTGCTGCTTAAAGTAATGAGGGCAAAGTAGGCAAAAATATTTTTATCTGGAATACTGTTCCAGTTCAGTTAAATAATCCGAGGAGTAGCGAGATTATTTATCACAAGCCTACAGTGAATTGAAATAAGCTCGGGCCATTCATTTATGCCGGACTCCCAATACAAAAAGTTTTAGCTACCAAACATTTGATAAACCTATATAAATAATATAGTAGGGGTTTATCATACCTACCAAACACCCCTAAGGATTCAATTAAGCCTAGCAAAAGTTGTACGCCCATTTACAACAAGGCACAAAATAGGAGGATCGTCCAATTGAACCAAATAAAATTTCAAGATCCAATTACAATTAGCGTAAGAAGTTCAAGAACTTTTTGCAATCTCTGTGGTAAATTTGTAGGCTACTTTTAGGGGCGGTTCGGTACGGTATACCGAAATTTTTTCACCATACCGTCTACTGTACCGAAAATTTCGGTATACCGAACGTATCGACCATGTATTATACCGTTACAGTACTGTTTCTTCGGTATACCGTACCATTAGGTATACCGGACTTTCACGGTATACCGAATAATATATATCCTACCAAACCAAAATATTAATTTAATGTCAAATTTATAAATTATAATAATTACAATTAATTTAATATATTAGATATATGGTACGGTAATTCGGTATATACCTTAAATTTGATACATACCGAATTTACGGTATATACCGACTTTACAGTATATACTGAGTCTTCGGTACGGTACGGTATACCGCCGGTATAAGAAAATTCATATTGTTATTGTATCGAAAATTATCGGTACCGAAAATTTCGTTATACCGAAATTTTCTATATTTTCAGTATTTTCAAGATACGATAAGTGCGGTATACGGCAGTTTCGATAATTTTCTCCACCCCTAGCTACTTTACGAGAGTAAAATTTACTCAGACGGCAGATTATTCTCGTAAAATAAAATAAAATAAAATTGAAGTTCAAGAATTTATTCGTGCACTATTCCTTTTCATGTATAATTGAAGTATTAATATTATTGGTCTACTTTTTTTTTCATGTTTTTCACTAGTATAATACCATAGTATCCTAATTTAGATATTTACTCAAACTATATAGCTAGCACATTATTTGTTTTTCAAGCTCGCTATACCACATGTAATGTGTATGACTTTTACTTGTACTCATCAAACTCTGTTCTTAATTGGTTTAATAAATTTAACTATAAAAAAGGTGATGCTATATAGCCATAGCCATACCTACCCTTATAATTGTATACACACGCGGAAGTATTCAACTCTTTGATATAAGGGACTGATTTTAACTAGACAATATCCATTTGGTGAAGGATTAAATTTTAATATTACCTTTTCCCTATCTATAATGAGATGTAGGGTTTTTCAATTGTAATACAAAATAATATTTTGTCATACAAATATATCTAAATATAATATGATATACATGAGGAATGATGATATGTCATTCACCTTCTGTAAGTACCTTTTAGATCACTCACGTTTTGTCCATGTTACCATTATCTTTATTAAATTTTTTTATTCTAATATCATAAAAATTAATATTGAAATAATTAAATCTACAAAATATAGAAGAATCAAAGCTCGATTCGTTCTTTTTCTATTTAATTCCAAATAAACGAATAAGAATTGGACTTATAACTACCAAATGTCACATTATATATGAGTTTCGCTAGTTCACACCTACATGGCTACATCCATAATAAAATTTTATATTGGGAGCTAAGAATTCAAGAGTTGGGCTCATAATTAATTTGACTTAGGGTAGATATATAGAAAGAAATCCGTGAAGTGTTGAAAAGTCTCAACCGTCAATTTAGTGGCCCGTTTATGCCTTCTCCAGTAGTTTGATATATGTGGGCCCACAGACCAGCAAAATTTCTTACCTATAAATTCCACATTACATAACCTCAAACCAAAGCACAAAATAACAAGCGCACTACTATACAATTAGCTTATCTAATTTCAGATTGAATTTCAATCTACAAAATGGCTGAAGAGAAGCGCCACCACCACCTCTTCCGCCGCCGCAAGGAGGAGGAGGAGCCCGTCGAGGTGGTGACCTACTCGGAAACCGCCTACAACGGCCCCAAGGCCCCCAACCAGTACTATGAGAACATGGAGGAGCCCGTCGAGGTGATAGCTTACTCGGGAACCACCTACAACAACCCCAACCCCAACCAATACTATGAGAACACGGAGGCGGTAAGCTACGCCTCCGCCACCACCTATAATAAAGACGATTATGAGAAAGAAGAGAAGCACCACAAACGCAAAGAGCACATCGGCGAGATGGGGGCCATGGCTGCGGGTGCTTTTGCTTTAGTAAGTCTTCATATATACTCCCTCCCTCCCAAAAATTTAGTCTCAGAAGCCCCGACATAAAATTGAATTTTTTTTTCCTAGTAATAAAATTGAAAAAAAATCATAACTTTTTTTACAGTGTTTTTATTAAATCATGAGATATAACAACTCTTTTGCATGACATAGTGTATAATTTAGGAATTACGTTGTGAGTGTATTATGTGTTGTAGAATATTACACTAATTAAAGAAACTGAGACTAAATTCTTGGGACAGAAGAAGCATTAAACATTCACTAGCTAGCTACAATATTCTTGCATGCATGCATGTGAGGTGGCGTTTTGAAGATATTAATATATTAAATGTTGTTATATTCATTTTTATTAGGTTAAGTTTTTAAACGATAATATTTATTATTTTATTAATAGTTCTTAAAAATATTTTTAGTATGAGAAGCACGAGGAGACGAAGGATCCAGAGAACAAGCATAGGCACCAAATAGAGGAGGAGATGGCGGCGGCGGCCGCCGTCGGAGGTGGTGGTTATGCGTTCCATGAGCATCATGAGAAGAAGGAAGCTAAAGAGGAGGAGGAGAGGGCTGAGGGAAAGAAGCACCACCACTTCTTTTAATTCATGATACTAATTAACCATATTATCATGCTCTACTTAAATAAAATTAAAATTAAAGGGTGTGCGTCTGTAACTTAAATAATGTGTTGTTTGTTACTAGTGATGAGTGATTGTGTGTCTATGTGAAGCCAGTATTATCTATCAAAAGAATCACGTACTAAAAAAAGAGAAACGGTAAATAGCCGCGATAATTAATATTGTCATTAATTTAAATTAAAAAAAAACTATATAAATAGATATGATAGAGAAAAGATATTAAAATCCAATTAGAAAATCTTGAGTTGGAATATAAGCTGACGGTTTCTTTAATTAGTCATATTGATTAATTAAATCTCGATGGTAAAAGTGTTTATGTTAATGAAAGTGATTATTTTTACGATAAAGTAGGAGTTATATCAATTTACTAAAAAGATTGGCCAACATCCAAACATGACATGAAAGAAGAATACTACTCGTCGAAGTGTCCTACTTTCTATATTGAGCCATCTCATTCGATCTGTATCTGTCTAAGTCCATTTCAGGAAATTATTTTTTTATTTTTTTATTTTATAATCATTTTTTTTTTAAATATCCGTGCCCAAAAGAAATGAGACTCTTTAAAATAGGATGGAGGAAGTAATATTTAAGAAAAAGTTATTAATTAATGTAGTGGTGTTGAAAGTATTGGGTTGGCACTAGCCCACCGGGCCAAAGTAAGAAATCGGGCCGGGTCACCTCGACAAAAGATTTAATCATACAAGTTTTGAGAGGGAATAGGCCCGTCAATATGTCGGGCTTTTTCAGATCATTCCAGGCCCATGTACCAAAGGAGATAAAGGACTGGTGAAGATAGTTTTGACACCTCTAATTAATGCTACAAATTTTACATATTTCAATTTCTTTCCTTTTTGCTTTTAATTAATCTTTAGAAAGTGTTCGACCAACTGAGAAAACTGGACGTGTAGTAATTTCATTAGAATTAATTTACAACAAATAAATATTGAAATATGGCTCTTTTGCCTTAAATTATGGAGTAGTTTAATTAAGTTAAAATAAAATTTATTTTTTATAAAGAACGTTGAATATTTAATTTTAAATATAAAATTAGAACGTTCATTTATCTTCAATGAACTTATATATTAATAAACTTGTGAGATTCTAGGTATTTGACAAATAAAGTTCGAGCTCGACTAAATATAAATGAGGCATGTTAGAATTTAGCAATACTTAGCTTGGCTCAACTTGATTACATCCCTACGTACATGCTCTCCAACTTATGACTTAATCGCACTCATATTATTTATTTAATAACCTTAAAAGGATCAAAAGAACCCTAATATTTTTTTTAAATATTAAATTTTACTATAGTCCAAATTAATTTAGAGTCAAGCGAAAAGTAGGTTACCTCGATTGCAGAATTGGCCGCACGCGAGTTAGCAACAAGTCAGAGAGGAAACAGACAACCCATAAATATTTCATCAAATTCTAATTTACATTAATTAATGTAAAGTTCCATCAACAAGAATTTAGTCTCCTCAAAGTACGAACGCTTTTGCATAATTTTGTATTAATCTATTAATTTTCACCGCCGAGGATAAGGAAAAAAAAAGTAAAAATTGGTATAAAAAGGATAATTGGAATTGGATGATTCGAAATCATCTGTAAATTTTGTTTTGTAGCGCTTGTCCGGTTGCATGAGAGTTCTATCTCTGTGGAATTTACTGCTGTAAATTTGTTTTTGTTATGTTGTAGAATGTTGTAGAGTGACAAAGTACAACGTAATTTTGCTTCTTGTCTTGTCCTCTTACACACTGCACACATTTCACCTTTAAACGTGTGCAAAACTCTCTCTCTCTCTCTCTCTCTTATTTATTTTGTATGCATGAAATACCCCAAATTATTTGAAATTGTGTCATGGGTAAACTTTGTTCGAGCAAACCACATATATCAGATAAATTGTGTTAGAAAAATTTCAATGTGGTGATGAAATTGATTCATAAGGTATTGATCGTAACCTAAATGGATAAATATCTCATTCTAACTAGACGTTCAAACTTATTATCAAAATTGTCTAAATATTTAAAAAAACAAAATCAATTTCATATATCGATTATTTGACTTGTACCAAATCTAACGTCAAATCAAATTCAGAACACCTGAATAATGGCGTGCAATGGAGTGACATGTCTTGCAAGAGCTCTATGCTAAGCATTCGGTGTCAACTTCATAATTCTACTACACATCATTTTTTAGGAACTTAGAATTCGATTTGAGGTTAGACTTACAAGTCTAATAGGTCATGTATCAAAATTAATATTTTGGAATGTTGGGAGAATTTTGATAATAAGTACAAAAGTCGGATTAAAATTATGTATTTCACTATCTAGATATTTCACATATCTAAATTGATGTATTTTTACCACAAGCATTCTCACATCACTCTATCAATAGTGATTTTCCCAAGTGGTTATTATTTCACTTATTCAATTATGTTCGAAGTGGTTGGACTATATATATCGCTACTTTACTTTTTTGGATTTTTATTCGGAAAAGTATGATGTAAATTTGTTGGGTGTGATATATTTGTTGTCCATTGTAAATTATTATAGTTTTTAAGGGAAAGATATATAATCACAACAAAAATTTATGTCGAACCCATTTTAAGCAAGCCTAGCTAGATTCTCGGTTGTTAGTTGTTTGGATCAAACCAGCTGTAGGCTTTCAGTTGAACCAAATCAACTAATTAATCATTAATCTATCTAAATCTAACAACATTATTTAATTTTTTTTTTAACTTATATAGCTCCATGAATGGTTGTTACAAACCATGTTGTATCTAGAGCTGTCAAATTGATTGGGTTAGATCGGATCAAATTTTCGGGCTCTAAAAATAACAGTCCAATTTGAAACATTGATTTTAGTGTAAAACTATTCAGACTGGGTCGGCAAAAGCCCATCGGACTTGAGGTCATTTTATGCCGGCCAAAATTCAATCAAACCTCTATTTTAACAGTTTATACCTGTTCAATTTCGGACCAAACCATCAGATTAGCATAGACCAGATCAATTTTTGACAGCTCTGCCTGCATAGATTAGAGGGTTGATCTTCTTGTCATCCTATATAAATTCATGGGTGCTATATTTCCTTATAAATCAGAATAAATATATTAGTGACATTTTAACTCATGTAATGTGTGATATGGCTACAAGTTGTCCTAGGAAACCTCATCCTAAATAATTTACTCCACAAGAATCATAAAGAATCTACAATCTTGTTATATATATAATAATATAAAGCATAAACCAAATTATTTTAAAAAATCAAAAGACTGCCAAAAGGTTATAAAGAGACTAAAAATAAGACTCCCTCCACCACCAAAAGCTTACATTTAGTATGGAACTATGATTATAATATTCTACATATTGTGCAGGTTGATAATCACAACAGGAATCATTTTAGAATGATAATGCCCATCATCAGTATCAAATCCCACTAAAAATTAAATGTTCTTTCTCCCATTGTTTATTTATTTATTTTTACTTTCAAGAAGTATTTACTTGCAGTGACAAAATCATTCCAACTTTACTGTGAAAAATATTGTTCATTAATTTAATTTAATACACTCTCTCCCATCTACTTGTCCCACCCTCCTCTTCCATTCAAACTCCTTTCTCTGAAAAGCCCAACACTTCTGACAACTCACACACACCCAAAACACACACACACACACACTTCTGTCTGTGTGAAGAAATGAAATAAGTCCCACTATTTCTACTACTTATACTTAATTATAACTCTCCCTACATATTTCAGGAGTTTAGTAGCTGCAGTTCTCCAACTTCACTCTATAAATAATTTTCCACCACAAAAAAAAAAAAGATGGTGTTTTTCTACATTTTGATCCTCATATTTTCTGCAATCACTTTGCAACTATTTCAATTCTCACAGTGTGCAACAATTGTGGTTGATGGAGTTTCACAATGGAAAAATCCTCACCTTCAAATAGGAGACTCTGTCAGTAAGTTAATTCCCAACTTTTTTTTTTCTGGTTAATTTTATTACGTTTTAATAGTAATTTATTTCAAGAAATTCATTTAATTTTGTATGTGTGCATTTTTTCCCAGTTTTCCAGCACAAATATCACTACAGCCTCTACATTTTCAAGAATCAACAAGCTTTCTCTCTCTGCAACTTCTCTCAAGCCACAATCTTGACAAAGCCCACTTCCACAATTTACACTGTAAGTTTAGTGTGTGTGTGTGTGTTTTTTTTTTTAAGGTTGACAAATTAATTATGTTAAAATTAAACTGCAGTGGCATACTTCACGGCCAGGATTCTTCTACTTCTCTTTCTACAATGGCTCAAACCAAGCATGCCTACAAGGCCAAAAACTGGCCGTCAAGGTGACGTCATCTCCTCCTCGCGGCGCTCCGCCGCCGTCTGCGACCACGCCGCTGCCACCTCCGAGCTCCGGAGGCTCTGTGGCGTCGTCGCCGTCATTCCCTTGGCCGTTTCAGCCGCGGGACGGGGCTTCGCCGAGCCCCGCCCCCGGTCTGTCGGCCGGCGACGCCACCAGCCCGGTGGCGCCGGAGAAAGAAGGCGTCCCGTTTATCAACAGCAATCCGGCGGTGCCTCTTCCCACCGGTGAAGTTGACTCTGCTACAATTCGTCCTTTGCCTACATCTGACTCCCAACACCAGGTATTTTTTTCTCTGAATTTCAAGTTCATGTTTTTGGTTTCTCGAAATGACAAACTTGCATTTTTATTATTTGGTAAGAGGGAACGGTAAAAATTGAATCGAGATCTCTCTAATTACAGAAAAGATCTTTTAGAAGGGACTAACATGCATTTAATAAATAAAAGTATATAAATAACTAATGTTGCATACAAGTTTGCAACTATGCATTTAAGGTTAATTGCATGACTTTTTTTACTCGTTTTTTTGGTTTACAACATGACTTATATAATCTGCTCAATTTACAACATCGATTAGTTACAAGTTATAAATAGGAGTACATTTTTTTGTGTTGGGAAAACGTTTAAAATTTGTTTTAATAGATGCAATTTAATTTACCATATTTTCTATGTAATTAAGGCTGGTCTAGTTTTTTTTTTTTTTTAAGGTGGCTGGTTTAGTTATTAGAAATTATATAAAAAAAAAAGAATCAACAGGAAATGCGACGTCATTCAATGTAAAAATGTGAATATTTTATGTTTTAATCTTTTTTATCCTTTTACTTTCCGTTATATATATTCCTCCCTATGTTGTTTCTTTTCAGTATGTGTCTGTCACCTTTTGCTACAGTTGCAGCACAAATCACTACCGACTTTATTTTGGCATTATAATTCTGACATACAAATGTTACAACCTGATCAAATAATATTTAATAATAATTACAAAACGGACTGACTATATACACAGTAAAAAAATATTACTCCTTTTGTAGTAAGTTTTGCAAATTTGCCTCTCTTGAAATCAGTGGCGCTGCTTCTGCATGGTTGATGTTGAAAAACCAACCAATTAATATTGTAAAAGAAAATGGTCCAGATTAATCCTGCACCACATGCCTAGAATACATGAATTTGTACTTGTACTGTACAATCAGCTTATGCAATAACTGAACATTGAAGTGTATTCACGATAAGAGCAGGATCACATAAAATTTGGTGTAGCATTTAATGTCATGCATGTGATTTCACTATTTCTATGGTTATGTGACATTGCATGTAAAACAAATCCGACTTCATTTGGAGGGACTTGGGCTATAAAAAAAGAAGTCCGATTTCTAGCCGACCCCACATGTCCTCGAATTCGATGGATTCGGGCTAGCCCGACTCAATCTGGTTATTTTACGCTAAGACCACTATAACTATCATGTGGGTTGGAGTGTCATTTTATGTGATCGGGCTAATTTTCGGAGCGACCGGCCCCTATTTTTACAATTAGCCCGATGGGCTCATGCAGCCCGGTCACATTTACATGGGGGGCTCAACGAGGATTCATTTATATTTTTAATAGGGGAAATTTTATATATAGCCCCTATTTTACTCCACATAGCCCCCATAAAAAATAATAATGAAATTAATTATAAATATACTATTATGCCCTTATAGCTCACAATTAAATTTTTAAATAAAATAAATCTTAAAACCCTTATAGCCCCCACTTAAAATTTAAATAACATAAATCCTAAAGATATATTATCGGTTTATAGCCCTTAGCCATCGGACAGAAGAACTCGTACGAAGCCATGAAAGAAGAAAAAAACTATCGGTATTTCAATTGTTACTTTCTTATTAATCTTTTTGTTCTTCTATAATTTGTTTAAGTTTGTCATAATATTAAAGAAAAATATTGAATTGCGTGAAAAAATAATTGTTCGTGTGTTTAGTTTTCTCATGCGCCGCCTACTTTGGAAGTTGTCTTAAGCATTCATAATTTGATAAATCCCTTGTCTCCTAACTCAATTTCTGACATGATTAATAGTTCTCATGTATTAGCAAAGACTTAATTGCAAACAAAAATAATGGATAAATGTAAAAATATGGAAAGAATTATCTAGCTAGAGTTCCGAACTTTAGGTGCTTATAAATATTATGTATGTGTAGTGCAACTCGTACGGTAAAAATAGTTATTAATTAGGATCGAAGAACAACTGTGAAACCACCATGTTTTTAATTAATTTCATTATTATTTTTTATAGGGGGCTATGTGGAGTAAAATGGGGGCTACGTAATTAAATTATTTAAAATTTAATTGGGGGCTATAAGGGCATAATAGTATATTTGTAATTAATTTCATTATTATTTTTTATAGGGAGCTATGTGGAGTAAAATGAGGACTACGTAATTAAATTATTTAAAATTTAATTGGGGGCTATAAGGGCATAATAGTATATTTGTAATTAATTTCATTATTATTTTTTATAGGGAGCTATGTGGAGTAAAATGAGGGCTATGTTTAAAATTTCCCTTTTAATAGCCACATTAAATATTGGAATTCTGACAAACATGAAACCGATGAATATGTTTAATTTTAGTTTATTTTTATGTACATTGGAGCCAATATGCAAGGGGAAAAAATGGTTTTGTCACCTTAGTTCGGAAAGGACACAAGTGCCCTTTTATTCTCGTCTATTAGTACAATATTATAAATACACATTTCATATGTACGTTTAGAATTAATAACACTATGTTATTGTACTCGTATTGACAAAGGAGGAAATCAAAGATGTAATATGCAATGAAGAAAGTTATTGGATTCTTTGAAATTTGGAATCTAAAGGGGAAGTAGTATATATCCATGGCCTACATTTTGTTATGTGTAGATGAGTTTACTCAATGATTAGTTTGCATTCTTGGACTATAGTATATTTTTACTGTAAATTATATTGTGGTATTATTTGTTTTGGCATGTAGGTGTGTAATGATTACTTGTTGATTTTAGCCTGTATGCAAAATTGAAGCAGATGATGCTGTTTTTGATTGGCGACTCTATTTTATGTTGTGTGACAATTCAGGTGCTGGGGTCTTCTGGAGTTGAGAGAGCATTGAGCTGTGTAATTTTGCTGCTAATGATGCTGTAGAGAGAGAGAGAGAGAGAGTTTTGAATCTAAAGTAGCTTTAAGGTGATGATTATACCATATGTAATATTGCTGTCCGTCACCCTACTTTGGAATCATTACCACTTTGTTCTTTACTCTTTAGTTTTGGCAAAGCAATCAATTATTTCTTCTTACTATTTCTTTAATCTCATTTGGTTTATGCACTATATATTTCATATAATAAGGTCACTATATTGGTTTTCTTTCTTTTGTTTAGATATGAGAGCCTTTAGTAAGCAATCAGTCAAACCCATTTTATTTGAAAATTGAAAATTAAATCAAGGACCACCTAAAAATTCACATTTTCCTAAATTGCGGGCACCAATTGAGGATTATAATGGAAATTGGGCTGGCCCAAGAAAAAATTGGGCTTATTTTGGGGGTACAGGTCCATCTAAAATGTGGGCTTTTCATAACTTTTTGGGCCATATCAGGCCCACATAAGACAATTTAATTTTTACAAGATATACCGACTCCGTCTCAAAATAAGTGTCTTCATTTCCATATTAGGTTGTCCCACAATAAGTGTCCAATACCATCACTTTCTATCATTTTAACTTTTTTTCTTAATATGCGTGCCGAAAAGAAACAGGACACTTATTGTGGGACGGAGGGAGTGTATTTCATAATTTGGTTATACAACAATTTCCAAAAGTATATAGTAACTTGTGATTTTTTTTTGGGGGGAACTATACGAGATTTATATATATTATCAAATAAACCACAACACTAAGAAGATATATATTTCATAATTTCAAAGCAGGAGAAAAATGAAAATGAAAATGATATGACAATTTAATAGGTCGGCATACATCTTTTCAATAACAAATTAAGCTTGAATTCCACCTCACAGTGCCCAGATAATATTTGGAATTTAGCCAAGACATATTCCAATCTACATACACATCCAAACTACTTTATATTGTACTATACATATGTCTCTTACACAAATCAAATGGCCAACTTCTAGTGTAATCCGACTAAATTAATATTCATCTTTTTTTTTTTAATTTGGTATATAAAACAACTATGAATCTGCGTGCAATAGATAATAGTTAAATCCCACAACTATTTGGTGCAAGTTATTGCCATAAGTACTGTTTCATCAGGCTTGACTGTTGGTGAAGTGAGTATTAGTATGATCAAATATTTCAAGTTCGATCCAACCAACACATCATAGATCGAGCATAATTTTCTTAATGCAGTTTATCTTTTCTGTGTAGTTTATAGATTACTGTACAAAGAACAGTTTTATCTAATTAATGCATACCTCCAAGGGCAGACCTAGGAAGAGGCAAGGGAAGGCTTCAAGCCTTCAGTCTCACCAAGCAATTTTTTTTTTTCTTAAATAATCATCGAATTATCAGTACTTTGTACAAATCGTTGTGCAGAAGTCCTTATAACCAAACTAAATCGCACCAAAGTTAACTTCATTGCCATAAGTTTACGCGCAAACGCGTGGCATTTAAGCAATGTTGGAGTCAATCAATGACCAAGTCCTAAGCTTAAATTCACATGTCATAAAAGATAACAATCTGATTTTCTTGATTATGATGTGTTGGTGATGAGATTAAGAATATTGCATGCTCAACGTCAAAAAAACAAGGAAACGTGCAGGCAAACAAGAAAAAAAATATATAATCCTTGTTTAATATTCAAATATAGTTGAGTAAATTATTGTTTCAGGCGAACAAGAAAAAAATAAATAATCCTTTAAAATTCAACTATAGTTGAGTACTGCCATAATAAAACTGGGTCAGGTCAAGAGATTACTTGTCCTTTTCTATGGACTCTTTAACACTGACACCTTAATTATTTACATTGTTTAAAACTAGCAGACATAGAGATATTCCTCAATTTGGCGTATAATACAATCTCCACCTGTTCGCACCAAAATACATTAATTTCAGTACAAAAATACAACAAAATCAGTAAGTCATCTCCAACAGTTTGCTCTATATTTTTACACAAAAATAGAATTTTCTAGAATATTCTACTTTTAGTCACGGTTGATGATCCTGAAACATGCGATTACTTACGATCAGAGCAACAAAATAATTCGAAAGCAGAAACAAGTCAAAAAAATCAACACTAGTACTTTTGATATGTTTCGGATTTTATTTTCAGATGGGGTGGGACGTTTCGGAGATGGCCTTTATTAGAAATTTAAATGTATCGACTTTATTTTTATGCTTTTATTATGTAATTATGTTTTTTTAAATTTCTTTTTAGTTTATCTTGTATTTTATGCAATTGTGTTTTTTAAATAATTTTATGTAATTAATTTTAATGTTGGTATAATATATTTAGAAATATAACTATAATATATTCCCTTCGTCCCGTGATAAGTGGCCAGATTTCTTTTTTGGGTTGTCCCGTGATAAGTAGTCACTTTCCTTATAAGGAAATATACCCCTCTCACAAAAAGTTATGGGCCCCACACTTTCTATCTTTTAACCCTTTAAACACTCTTCTCCTTAATTCCTGTGCCGAAAGAATGTAGCCACTTATGTTGGGACTGAGGGAGTAATATTTTGGAATAAAATAATTAAAGAACACAAAAAATAATAAATATAACAAGGAATAATAATTATAACAAGAAATCAATTATAAAAAGAAATTGCTCAATATGAACGCGAACGAGTAATTCAATTTTTACCGTTCCACTATTCAAATATATATAATAGAGCAAGATTTTTGTGATGGGTTGAAGAAGAAATTGCTTCAAATTTGGAGCTATGTAGGTTTTTTGCGTTGGGTTGGAAATGCTCAATATGAACGCGAACGAGTAATTCAAAGATAAATAACCTTTTAGCTATGTTGCATGGGTGCGTGGGGCGGGTGCGGGGCGATACGATACGGGTACGTGGATACGAAATTTTGAAAATTATAGAGTGCGATTCGACAAGGATACATTTAGGGCTCGTTTGGTACAAAGTATGGGATAAGGCCTGATATGTTTGACTGAGATGTCTTATAAATATAAAAAATTAATATTCCGTTTGGTATGATGTATTAAATTCTCTGCAACACATAGTAATTATTGTAATTTATTGCTATAATTAGTTGCAGTATTATTTATACCACCTCATAGGTAGTATACATAACAACAAAAATAAGTATTATTCATACGGGCCAGAACTTTATAAAGGGTCGTATACTTCATACCAAACAAGATATTAGGGTGTCATAGACATATTATACACCCTAATCACCCCTACCAAACGAGCCCTTAGTATTAATATTTTATTATATGTACGTAATACTTATAAAATAATTAGAAATTTAAATCTTCATAAATCATGTGTATGTAATTCATTTTCTTTAACCCAAAACTCAAGCATTTTCAATTATGTAATTTAATTAAGTAAGAAAATGTCAATTCAAATATCATTAGTCTAATAGAGAAGCCATAATTCAAATAAAATTATCAATGTCAACCTCATACACTCACTGGATTCGCGAATTTTACAAACAGGATTCGCGAATCCGATTACTTTTTATTCTTTATTTGGAATGATACGCCACGTGGCGAATCGGATGCGAATCCCACGGGAATCCAATGAGAATCGCACCCTAACGAGAATCCGATACGACAATATAATATTTTTAGAAGAATCCTTACATCATAACCTTTTAGATAAGATACCTTACATCAACTCCCATCTACAATTCATATAAATATAATATTGGTTAATTCACCCCATATTTCAAGGGATTGAATAATTTTGAGCTTGTTTGAACGTTTAATCCTTAAATGCTTGCAATGTCGTTTCTCGATGCTTGTAATGTCATGGGTTATCTAAGTAATCTTTTCTTTTGAAGTGTTATATTTTGTAAACGTTGAGACATTTTTGAAAATGATTAGAAAGGTTAGGTTAGAATATGGTATTTGTCTGAATACAAATGAAGATGTAATTTGAGAAGTACACTATCAAGAAAAAATCCCAAGCAATTCCACAACAGTCAAAATTCAGATCCAAACTTGCAATGTGTTCAAGTAAAGCATTTAGCTGTGTGAATATATACAAATTGTTACAAATTTCAAACTCAAGTTTACCCACAAATTCATTATACAAAACCAAAATGATGGAAATACAAGAACAGGGGAAATCCATTATCTTCCCAAATTTCTTTACATACATACATTCAACCTTGAAACTCTTTTTCTTATTCCAAGTGCATTGATTGCCTCAAAACAGAATTCTTGAATGAAAATCATATCAATAAATCAATCATGAGCAGTTGCTCGACCTATTGAATCAAGGCCCTCAGTTCTGCTGCGTACAATCCTTCGAAACACTTCTCTAACAAGCTTCTCCAATGGATCCAACCCTTCTTTTATAGCTTCATATATCTTCCCTATCTCCCCCACTCTCTCCTTCACCTCTCTCTCTCTCTCCACCGTCAACGGGAACTGCGCACAATCAGTCAGTTCATTCATAAGCCTCACACATTTCTCAATATCATGAATCTCCCTCATCAGCCCACACGTGTTCCGCCTCTCCCGTTTCTTCGACTCCTCCATGATCCTCTCGTAGAGCGACCCGATGGGCGCGGCCCACGGGTACTGCCTCGTGAAGAACTGCGTTGGGAGGCCGCGGTCCTGGCACGGGATCGCAGCAACGAGCGCCCACATCACGAAAAGGAGCACGTAGTTCATGGTGAAGACGCAGACGTTGAGGCCATTGGTGGCGGAGATCTCATTCGCACGCGGCGGAGGTAGGTTGCTGCTGATCGCCTGCAGCTGCTTCGCCGCGGACCAGGTTCTCGAGACGCTCCAGGAGAGCGACCGGAAGTTGGCTAGGGATCTCGGCTCTCGTTGCGCGTTGCTCTGCCTCCCGAATGATCTGTTCCGGTGAGAGACCGTGGTGTTCGACTCTCTCTCGTCGAGCATTGCGATGGTTAGATCGATCAGCGCCTTCTTAGCGCGGCGGAACTGGCCTTCCCCGATGCTGCGCTGATTCTCCAATGCGCAGAGGACGATCTCGAGCTGCTTCTGCCAATGGCGAATCTGCTCGATCCCGTCGCGAATGGCGTTGCAGACGTCCAACGCCTTGACGCTCCGCTCGAAGAAATCCATAATGTATCTATCCATGGGGGGTTTATTCAGATTGCTCTTGTGGTTGAGAACAATCAGTCGGAAATCCTCTTGAATGCAGAGGAATGTGTCTAGAAGCTTCCGAATCCATGGGATTGAGAGGACTTCATCGGAAGGGGCGGCGGCCATATCTTGGAAGCGCTCCGCGACTTGTCGCTGGAATGACTCCAAATCGGAATCCTGACCGTTGGATTCGCTCGGAGAATCCATCGAGTGGACCTGCTCGCGGCGGCGGCTTAGAATGGAGAAACCGAAGTTTGAAGGAGACGAAGATCCTTCTTGGAAATCTGTAGATGGCATTTCTCGCCTTACATGTAACACAAATGTTAGATTAATCGAATTTTTATGAACAAAAAAATCACTCTTTCTCCTCCATGAAACTCAGACCGCAGAATCAAAAAAATTCAAATTGGAATTAAAAATAAAAAATAAAATCTGCAAATGGCAATGAAAAATTACAGCAACAACACAGAAATGCAAAAACTCAATAATCCGAGTGCGCTCGCTCTCCGTTACCAAAACAAACGAAAATCCAACCGAGAAACAGATTCAAAAAACGCACATGAAGATCCGAGAATCGCCAAAAAATGCGAGAACGACTCAAATTAGAAAAATCAAGGGTTCTTCTTCTTCTTCTTCCCACCAGATATATCTATAATTAGACGAAGAAACGTGTGGAAACTCAAAATTGAGGGAAGAAAAAGCAACAGCGCATATCCGAGCAGAGAAATAGAATTGAATTGGAGGATGGGGAGCTTCAATTTCTGGGATGGAGCGTGGATGGAGGAAGAAGAGAGAGAAATGGGATGCTGGAACCCTAAATGAGGAGAGAGGGGTTATATTGGTGGAGATTTGGACCGCGTATTATGAGAGAGAAAGAGAGAATATTCATACATTCAAAAGTCTGTCGTCACGTCAGCTTCACAGATTTTAAACCAGCTTTAAATAATGGATGAGGGATTAGGAAGTAATTAGTGGTAATTATTCTTTTCAATTAATTATGAAAAAGAAAAACATTAGTTTTCTTTTATGAAAAGTGAAACCGAAATTGGCTGTGATTGGGGGAGCTTTATACACGCCACAAACACGCCCTTATTTTTGTTTCGCTTTTTCGTCCTTCGATTATTGTTATTTCCACATATGACTCTTTAATAAGATTTATTTTATTTTTGAAAATGGAAAGTAAATAACTAATGTTGATAAGAGATGATGAGAAATTGCTTCCATTTCCACCTAAATAGTTATTGAAGTTATCAATTTATAGATAAAAAACAGTTCCTCATCTAGACCAAAAATAACGATATAAAACAATGAGAGAAATGTTTTCTAGTAAAATTGTTTACCAAGGGTCAACTTAGTGAATGGGAGTATTTAAGCAAGATCTCATTTTTGAAGGGTTGCTTGCAAACATAATATTTTAGGGTAAGATGAAAGAAAAATCATTTATTACATTCATGTATTTAGGTTGACCGTTACTTGTAAGTGAAAATTTACTTGAAGTTGCTAAAGATTTTATAATTTATTACACACTCTTTACTTAGTTTTCCCAAACATAAAGAACAGATAAAAGAAGAATGAATAATTCTTTTTATTTTAGAATTGTATATCTTAGAACCTACGATTTACGAAGATACTACATTAGTTGAATTAAATGTTACTTCCATGAGGCTTGTTTACTTTTACAAATTGATTTTTCATGACATATTTTAAATTTATAGTAGTATTAATTATGATACACGGACAAGAAGTTAGTGAAAAATCATATATATAACACTCGTTACAATGTTCAAATTGATCATTTTAATTGAAAGATAAAATTTTTGAGTTATTTTCCCAATCAAAATTGAAGGTTGATAAAAATTTGATATTGTTGGACAAATCTCTAGAGACCCATCTTTATCAAACAAAGTAAATGAGACCATAGTCGCGAGCAATAATCTGGCTTCAATTTCAGAGAGACACTCTCAGATTAGCAGAAGTAGGGGTGCCAATTTTTGTATTGAGTCGTGTTCGTATTTTTATTGTGTCGATACGATAAGGACACGATAATTTCATATTGTATTTGTGTCATTTTTATATATAACACAATAATATTTACTAATTTATTACTCACTCCGTCCCGCAATAAGTGGCCACATTTCCTTTTTGGGTTGTTCCGGAATAAATGACCACTTTCCTTATTAGGAAATATGCATCTCTCACAAAAAGTTGTGGGTTCCACCACTTTCTAACTTTTTACCCTTTAACATACTTCTTAATACCCGTGCCGAAAAGAATGTGGCCACTTATCATGGGACGGAGGAAGTATCTATTTAGGATTTGAAGTTATCGTGGCGTCAATACGAACGGAATCATGTCGCTTTTGTATTCATGTCGAATAGATTCTTAACAAATTATGCTCGTATTCAATCTTATCGTGTCAACATGATAATGATCAGACACGCATATCAGTTCTAAGTAGTAGTGAAGGATCGAATTCAAGTGGGCTTAGTCCTTTAATTAAATGTTTTCTTCCACAATTTTTCATGATTTGCACTGTCGATATTCCACACATGTGAGCACCTATTGTGAGTAGTGCTAACGTGTAGTCCACATTAGTATCATTCTTTTTAATTGTATTAATTTTTACATCAGAAATTGTCACGAGGATCATCAAATTTACAAATTACATCAAAATAAAAGTATGATTTATTCTATTCCCTTTAATTTCAAAGATATGATTAAAAATAATAAATTAGCTTTTAATTTTTATATAATTTGATGATCTTGATCACAATTTCTGAGATATAACAAAAAAAATTACATTAAAAAAGAAAAATATTAACGTGCACACATTAAAAAATGTTTGTGGTAAGTACTTAATTACAAATAGTGTGCCACATATCGATTCTCACAAATCGGTCACGGTACTCAATAATTTGGTTACTTATTATATATTTTTACTATATAATTATATAAGTTCTTTTACAAATATATGCGAAAATAAGCTTGATGGTACATTGATAAATATATTATTATATCACCACTGACAAATTTAACCTATTTTAGTAGACCATATAGTGACAAATATATGGATGTAAAGAATTAAAATAATATACTAATATATAATCAAGTAATTGACGATAAGAACATGATTAGTTAAGGCCAAAAATATCACAAGGCGAATGTTTTAATATGATAGTTTTTCCTATTAAAGTACAGAATAAAACAAAACCAACGTCATTACAAATTACTATCTGTCACGCCCCAATTTCCGAAGAAAGGCTCGTAAATCGAGGTGTGACGAGGGGGAGTAAAGAGGTGGGAAAGAAAGGGGCATATTTTATTATTTTATGTTAATAACAATTGATATAAATAGTAAAGTGAGGCGACCAAACCGCGCTACACCATTTAAAATAAAAGATGGGGTAAATCCGTGTCTAGCATAACAAAAGGAGTCGAGCATCCACTTCTCCAAATGGAGTTACCATGAGTGAGTGGGAATTCGAGCGTCCAAGAGAAGCTGATCACAAGGCACTCTCCATTGAAAGCAATAAATAATGCAAGAGAGTCGCAATAAATAATGTATTTCTATAATATAGTTAAATCAAAAGACATAGTAGTATATATATTTATATAATTCAAAAGGGATCTTAGCGATCATTGTTTTAACACATATGTTTAGAACATTTATTCAGAGTGGCATATTTATAGCGAAAGCATATAAACAATTACAATCCCCGCCTCAGTCCTGCGCCTCACCACCTGCCTCCAACCCTGAAAACATTTGAAAACATTTGGGCTGAGTACAAAAGGTACTCAGTGGGTGATGCCATGACATTTCATAAACTAGCAATTTATCCATATAATTAGTGTAACAAATGGTTTTAGAAATCAAAGTCTCATCTGAATACACAAAACATGATTTTCTTGGGTATGTGTAGTTCCGACTGATTACTCAAGATCCCGGGCCGTATGTCACCGACGGATCTAAACTAGTACTCGGGACATAATCCCTGAAGTAACATAGTTAACTTTAACATAGGTCAGGAGCCTTGGCTCAAGACCGCTAGCTACAACATAATGGAGATCAACCCATTATATTGCAACATGGTGCGCACAATACTCAGTTAGTACCTGGGTACTCACTAAGTATCTCGATCGATTAACTGGAGTAATAAATATGGAACACACATAAAACATTTTATGGATAATTGCATTTTATAACATAAAGAGTCTAGCACTCAAATATTTACTTTAAAAATTTTAACCCACCTGAATCTTGAAATAACGTAAGCGACTGGGAACTGCTCTCAACTAGAACACTATTTTCTTTCTTATAGATTTTCGGTAGAAAAGAACTAATGGTTGCTAAACACTAATGAAGCAAAGATGAATGGAAAAGAAGCCGAATGTTGGTATTTATAGGAAAAATTGTAGCATAGGTTTCGTTAGTCATCACTTATAGGCTAACTTACTCATTAGTTATAGGTTAGCCATGTCATGCTTTCATTTTTTTTTAATAAATAATTAAATCAAGAAGATAAACATAAAAGAATGCATGTACATATTATATATGTATGTTATACGTATATATTTAACTATATGACCAATATATATATATATAATTATCTTATTAACAATATAATATATTAAAATAAATATACTAATCACTTCATTATAATATTATATATTAAATTATGAAATTCACTATTACGTATATTATATATATATATATACTTATTCTCTATTTTTTTTTTAAACCATTTCATATTTTTATAAGTATAACCTGCACACACACATATACACATATATATATATATATTAAATAGATTAAATTTTAATTATAAATTGTTGGGAAAATTAATAGAGTTTTGAAGTGATACCAAAACCCAGCTGACCCCAACCGAGTAGATGTTTGCACAAGCCCAAGTGTTTTCCAGCTCACCTGTTTGAGCTTATAGATTTTCTATGTTTACAGGTGGTCGCTGAAGACAGCAGAAGACCCAGCTGAGTACACAGCAGGGTAAGCAAAGTCGAGTGAGAAGTAACGTTATCCAGATCCAAGACGATAAAGTTCTTTCAGACACAGCTGTAGGAAAGACCCAGCTCGTGTAACAACTCAGCTGTACATCAAGACCCAGCAGAGTTCAAGACTCAGCTCAGCGTCAATGATCCAGCAGAGTTCAAGACAGCTCAGAGTCACCAACACAGCAGAGTCGAAGTGAACTTTAGATAAAGTCAGATCTGATCTGGACCATCAGGAACTCGACACCTCAGCACCTAGAAGTCAAACCTAGGATTGCTTTACGAGGAAATCAAGGAAGAAGACAAGTCAATCCTGTCAGAAGTTAGGTAAAGATTCAGAACGGCTCTTTCCAACGGCTAGTTCTAATCTCTCCCTATATATAGAAGTCTTCTTCATCATCAGAAGAGAGGAGCGACGAGAGAATATATTCAAGAGAGATCAACATACTTCATTGAAGGAAGTCTAACCAAAGATCAAGAGATCTCTCAGAAAAGCTTCAAAGATCCAGCAGCCTTCATACTTATGAGTTAGTATTTATTCTCAGACTGCTGAAGCTCTCTCCCACCAGTATCTAGGCATATAATCCTTCCCATCTTAAGCCTAGTTTGAACGAGTTCATCATACTCAAAGTTCTTCATTGTAAGAACTCGTTCATAGTTGGAAAACCACAAACCCGAGAAAAGGTTAGGTAAAGGTACGCACAGCGAAGCGCGTAATTCGAGTGTTGGTTCGTAGTACCCGTAAACTACGGAGTTAGGCTTCAAAATTTGTGCCGTAAACGGTCAGTTACGTTTCGATACGATGTACGCGTAAACTTGTATCCGGCTTGAGGAACTAAGCTGCAACGCTTGTATTTGCGCGAAAAGTCGGTGGTATCGCTTAGTGGATTACCGAGAGGTTTACGGTCGTGGACGTAGGAGTAGTTTCTCCGAACCACGTTAAGTTGCTTTGTTCTTTCATGTTTATTTATGCATCCACTAACCACTTCGTAAGCATTATTTCAAGCTGCATAAAGCTGATTGAAAAGAGAAACTAAGCTTTGCAATATATTTGAAACAACGAGACGGACTTTCCAAAATCCCACCACATTCCGCACACGGCCAATTTGTGTCGATCAAAAGCTACCCAGTGGATCGAACACAGCCAGCTCACTCAAAAGAGTTTTAATTGGAAAAGTTTTTTAAACCTTGGTGTATTCACCCCCCCTCTACACCAAGGTATCCGTCTTGGGACCATCATAAATAATCAGAATATATAATTTTTGTTGGAATTAAAAAGAATTTCTTAGAGTACGATTATTTATATAATATTATAGGAGAGTCTTAAAATATCTAAAATTAGTTAAGGGCTGTCGAGAAAATTCGGGATATTACACTATCCTATTATAAATAATGGCTACATTTGTTCCACATATAAACAAGATTAATATTCTGCATTGTCAGTATCACCACAATTAATAGTTAGTGTGTCACACTTTTTTTTTCATATGATGTCTAGACATTGCAGATTCACAGTGTTTAAAAAGAAAAGATTCTAACAAATAATTTAGAATGCAGAAATTACGATTTATACTATAATTAGGAAAGCAACTATGGGCTAAATCAAAAAAGTTCCTATGTGTCCTTTTGAGATGACCTAATGGTAGAGTGAGCTGCCTGAGACTGAAAGGTCTAAAGTTCAAATATCACTAATTCATCTACATGTTGAACCTGTCATACCTGTATTCGGAAAGTGTCATGTACTTGGAAAATTTGGTTTACATACCATGTATTATTAATTTTGATTAAAGTTAATTAGTTTTAATTAAAAGTTATTAATCTAAAATAAGAACTTATTGATCCTTAATTAAGTTTAATTAAATCAATTAATTAAAATTAAAAACTAAATGAAAATTTGCACTTGGGCGGCAATTGCACGGCGCACCCAATAATTTTGATTAAAGTTAATTAATTTTAATTAAAAGTTATTAATCTAAAATAAGAACTTATTGATCCTTAATTAAGTTTAATTAAATTAATTAATTAAAATTAAAAACTAAATGAAAATTTGCACTTGGGCAGCAATTGCACGGCACACCCAATTTCATTAGAGCATCAGTAGTGGTTGAGCCTCAAGTTGACTCGATAGTGACATTTTGGGGCCCGTTCTTCAGGTGATGTAGTGGTTTGAGCTCATTCACTGGCTCGTTCTAATTAGTTTTGAGATATTAGATTTTTTATTAATTTAAATAAAATTTGAAAGTTACTTTAAATTAAATAAACCGAAAATTAAATTAATTTTAAAAAAACTGAAAATTACATAATCTAAAATAAGAAAATTTAATAATCTTAAAAAATAGAAAATTAAATAATCTAATTTTTTTAAATATGACGCGTGCAATATAAATCACCATTGAGCCGGGCTCAATAGAACAAGTCATGACTCATCTATGCTGACTCATTATTTGGGGGTGGGGGAGGGGGAGGGGGAGGGGGGCTCGTTCTCCAGCTGACTCGAGCCAGAGAACGAGCCTCCCACTACAGATGCTCTTAATGCCTCTTATATTTTTATTCCAAAAGTAAAAACATTTGTTTGAGATTCGCTTAATCTATATGGGCATTGTCCGTGCAATTTGAACAATATTATATACATTATTTTTAAAAAAAATTCTTATTTGAATAATATCGTCAATTCATTATAGTAAATGGTAAGCTCAAAATCTACGACAATATTATCAATTAATAATAGAAAAATAAATATTGCTCCCTTTTCGATGCTGCATTCCGATTTTTCCTTTATTCTAATAATTGGTGCAATATTAATTCTAATAATTTGTGCAATATTCTAATTTGAATCTATCATATTCATATATTCTAATTTGAATTTATCATTATTAATTATTATTATTATTATCATCATCATATATGTATTTAATTAATATTTGTATTTATCTTTCCGTATATAATGTCATTAACTTCTAATAAACTATTAATATTTGTTATTGAATTATAATGGACTTTTATGTATCATAATATGACACTAAATTAGGTATTAGAAGAATCATCGATCATTCTCAATTATGTTTAGATATTAGAAGTAAAATTATTTTTTAAGTTAATCTATGAGTAGCTGATGGTCCCAAGACGGATACCTTGGTGTAGAGGGGGGTGAATACACCAAGGTTTAAAAACTTTTCCAATTAAAACTCTTTTGAGTGAAATTTGTTGTGTTCGATCCAAATTTGGAAGACGGCTTGATCAACACAAATTGTGTGCGGAATGTGGTGGGATTTTGGAAAGTCCGTCTGTTGCTTCAAATATATTGCAAAGCTTTGTTTCTCTTTTCAGTTAGTCAGTTTATGCAGCTTGAAATAATGCTTATGAGGGGTTAGCTGGATGCATAAATAAACAGGAAAGAACAAAGCAACTTAATGTGGTTCGGAGAAACTACTCCTACGTCCACGACTAGAAACCTCTGGTAATCCACTAAGGATACCACTGACTTTTCGCGCAGTCAGCAAGCGTTGCAGCTTAGTTTCTCAAGCTGGATACAAGTTTACGCGTACTGTATCGAAATGTAACCAGACTGTTTACGGGCACAACTGAAGCCTACATTCAGTTTACGGGTACTGAAGAACCTAACCTGTAGTTTACGGGTACTATAGAACCATAACCTTAACCTAACCTTTTTCTGGGTTTGAGTTGGGGGTTTCCAACTATGAACGAGTTCTTATAATGAAGAACAATGAGTATGATGAACTCGTTCAAACTAGGCTTAAGATGGGAAGGATTATATGCCTAGATACTAGTGGGAGAGAGCTTCAGCAGCCTGAGAATGAATAATAACTCATAAGAATGAAGGCTGCTGGATCTTGAAGCTTTTCTGAGAGATCTCTTGATCTTTGGTTAGACTTCCTCCAATGAAGTATGTTGATCCCTCTTGAGTATATTCTCTCTAGTAACTTCTCTCTTTCTGATGATGAAGAAGACTTCTATTTATAGGGAGAGATTATAACTAGCCGTTGGAAAGAGCCGTTCTGAATCTCTACCTAACTTCTGACAGGATTGACTTGTCTTCTTCCTTGATTTCCTCGTAAAGCAATCCTAGGTCTGACTTCTAGGTGCTGAGGTGTCGAGTTCCTGATGGTCCAGATCAGATCTGACTTTATCTCAAGTTGACTTTGACTCTGCTGTGCTGGTGACTCTGAGCTGTCTTGAACTCTGCTGGATCATTGACGCTGAGCTGAGTCTTGAACTCTGCTGGGTCTTGACGTTGGGCTGAGTTGTCACACAAGCTGGGTCTTTCCTACAGCTGTGTCTGGAAGAACTTGATCGTCTTGAATCTGGATAACGTTACTGATCACTCGACTTGGCTTACCCTGCTGTGTACTCAGCTGGGTCGTCTGCTGTCTTCAGTGAATCAACCTGAACTTAGAAACTCTATAAGCTCAAACAGGTGAGCTGGAAAAACACTTGGGCTTGTGCAAACATCTACTCGGTTGGGGTCAGCTGGGTTTTGGTATCACTTCAAAACTCTACTAATTTTTCCAACAATTTCCCCCTTTTTGATGATGCCAAAACCCCAAGTTGGAAAAACAAAATTGCTTCCCCCTTAACAGGAAACGGGGTTTCAAAGGATTAAACATTCACAGCAGGTAAACATATTCAGAGCCTGGACAAAGAGAGATTGTCTTCAGGTTGATTTTGATAAAACGAACTTTTTCATTAATACGAAGAAATTTTACAGCTTTCTAATTACAAAAAGTTCAAAAAGAAAATTCCCAGTTGGCTGGGTCTTCAGCTTTGCTGCTTCCTTTGTTCATCAATCTGATGGTCAGTCTTGAGACCATATCTGTTGAAGATGAACTCTTCCAGCTCCTTCCATTCTGCTTGATTCTTCGATTTTGAAATTCCTCTTTCATCAGCCCAGTGATGAATTTCTTTGATAATCTGGGCCTTGTCAGGAAGGTTCGTTCCAGCTAGAGATGGAGGCTTTAACTGTTTGACTTTTTGAGCCTTCAGCTGGATGTTGTTTCTTTTGGCATAAAGGGTAATTGATCTTGCCATCATTGGATCTGTCTCATGAAGTTCGAGGAAATAATCCTGGAAAGCAGGTTCTGGATCCATGCCTTTGAACTGATTCAAGTAGTAGAATTCTTTGATGAATTCTGATTTGCATCTTTCCCAGTTTTCATTGATATCATTTGGGTTCTTCTTGTCAGTTGAGGCTGCTTGGGCTTGATTCTTTCTAGCTTGCCTGTAGCTATGTCTTTTCTTCTTTTGCTTTTTCTCAGCAGGCTTGAGCGAATCAGCTTTCCTCTTGATAATTTTATCCAGCTCTTGCATTTCTTTTCTTTGCTCGTTGTGGAAGTTACACAGCCAGTGATAGTCTTTGTATTCTTCAGGCTTGTGTCCACAGGCTTTGGCAAGAGCAACCATCTTCTCTCTCCATGTCTCTTTGACTGCTTTGGCTGGTGCAGATGGCTCATCTCTTCTTCATCCGAGCTTTGGCAAAATCGTCGATTTCCTCTGAATTCTTTGCCTTAGGTTCCCCCTGCAGGCTTCCCTCTCACTTGTTTTTCCAGCTTCATTCTGATCTTTCCCCTTTTTGGCATTATCAACAAGGGAGGCAGAGAGGTTGGCAACTGTTGCGCTGAGCTTGGAAAGAATACCTTCAACATCAGCGATCTTGGCTGAGTTGTCGAGTTTGTGACGAGTTCAGTGGGCATTCTTTCTTCGGCCCGAACGGGCGAGCATCCAGATCTTTATATAAGTTGAAGAGTTGGCGGATGTCAGCGCTGTTGGAGAGAGTGGTCTTTTTGATAGCTTCCAGCTGGCTTGTGAGATTTGCGATGTCGTCGACCAGTGGAGCTTGAAGTCTTGTCACTATCTCAGGAACTCTCTTCTTTAGATGGTTTGACTGATCAATGCTCTGAGAGACGAGAGATTGCCTGAGATCTTGACTGGTGCTTTCTTGTAGATTCTGAGCAAATTTGTGAACTTCGTCAATTGTCAGTTGTTGCTCTTTAACTTGACAGTCTAGAGCTGTGAACCGCATGATGATATCCACCTGAGACTTCAGTCTGTCCTGAAAAAGTATTTCTTCAACCTCTTTAGAGATTGCTTCCTTCATGGCGGTTGAGAGCTCGACAGTTGAGTCCGTTTGGGTTCCAGATTCAACATGACTGGGTTTGTTTGCCTCGATCTCGACCAGTGAGCGAGTGTCATCGGCAATTGGACTCTGTGTTGCATTAGTTGGCTCTTCTTCAATTATCATTGCCTCAGCTGTGTCGGCAGGGACAGCTTCCTTGGCAAGTTCAGCTGCGACTTCTTTGGATTTGACAGCTCGAGAAGATGTCTCCCATCCTGCTGCTGTAAGGAGCTTGTTGGCAGATTCCCAGACTTCAGCTGGGTGCGACTTGGGGTACAGCTGAGATACTTCAATTATACCTCTGATGAGATCATCTTGATGCAAGTATGCATCCTCCAGGCTTCCAAAGCCAAAAGTGTGCTGGAGGCGTGCTTCATCCGTCTTCAATTTCTGATAAGAGAAGGTCTCTATCAGCTGCTCATTCTGGTACCAACTTGCTATCTTGGTAGCCAGATAAAATTTGAGATCTCCTACTTTAACGAGGGCAATGGGCAGGTGCGCCAGAATCGGATACTGAGTTAGAACACTCTTGATCCCTGCAATGCGCAAGTCCTCGTACATGGCTTCCATAAAGGCTGAGCCAGTGGAGTTGAGAGAAGGAGATGCAGTAGAATCACTCTCCTCTGATTCTATGGAGTTTTGATGAACAGGTTCAAATGGGTTCACAATTGGCTGTGAAGAAGTATCAGCCAACTGCGTGGGAATTTGAGCTTTGGGTGATGGCTGTTTTGGGAGTGAGCTGGGATTAGAGGAAGAGGGTTCAGCTTGGGTGTTAGCTGGCTGTGAAGAAGCTTCAGCCAGTTGAGTATCTGCCTGCTCGTTTACAGGAGATGGCTCTTTGGATGGAGAGCTGGGTGGAGGGGAAGGCTGTTTCGGCGGAGAGCTGTGAGGTGGTGAGGGCTGGGGTGAGCTCCTTGGATTATCCAGCTCGTCCTCTGAGCTGGATGACAATCCATCATTCAATCCTATCTCGGCCAGGATATTAGATCCGTATTGATCAAAGACCGACACTGGTTGTGGGGAGAGAATCACCATTGCTTGACTTGGAATGTTAGCTGTTTTCTTTTTCTTCTCAGCTGGACCTCCAGCTGGTTTGGGGTCAGCTGCCTTCCTCTTTCTTTGTTTCTTCTCAGCTGGAACTTCTGCCTCTGTTCCTTCCAGCTGCTTCTTGCTTTTGCTCACAGCAGGCTGCTTCTTCAGAAGATCATTGACTTTACTTATTCTTTGGAAAAGAATCTTCGTTTCTGGAAACGGTTCTGAATCAGCCCACTTTACTGTGTGCCCTTTCACAGCTTGCTCTATCAAGAAAGAAATTTTGGAGTAGAGATACAGTGGCTCTGTGGATGAGAACGTCGTCCTGGTGGAGTTGAATTTGATCTTCTCAGACTCCTTGACCAGACGGTTGAGTAAGAAGTCAAACCAGTTGACGTTTGCGCCTTTGATCATGGCAATCATCGGCTTGAGCTTTGGAATGCTGATCTCTCCTTGAGATCCAGCTATCCCTAAGATGCATTTTTGCGTGATATCCAGCAGCAGCCTGTACTTTGGCTTGAGCAAGAGCTTTGACATGCTCGCTCTGTACGGCTCTGGGGAGATAAGCATCTCTCTGCTGAGGAATTCATCCACTTCTTCAAGACTGTAATCATCTGGGATGAATCCTCCTTCTCTGGGTAGGTTGAACACCTTTCGTAGCATCTTGTTGAGTTTGATATTGACGGTTGCTGTATCAAACTTTCCATCTTCGCCCTTGACGATCATGTCAAATGAAGATGAGTAGAAGCCGTCTTCATCAATGATGTTGAGGTAGAAAAGTGCGGCATCTCTCTTCAGCATAAGCTTCGGCATGGAGGTTGCCCATAGCAAGAGACCGGAGTCTGCAACTAGATCCACCATCTCTTTTAATTCTGAAACAAGGAGGTTGGAGGTGGACATAATACTCTCAAATGATAGCTTTGTCATTAGAGCTTCAAACTGGTTCATCCCCGCGGTTGATTTCTTGGGCGCCATTTCTGCAACTTGTTGAATTTGATCGTGCGAAGAACTTGCAGAAAATAGATGGAGATTTTGAATCTTTGAAATTTGCAGAGATAGAGATGGAGGAGAAAAGAATCCGCGAATCTTTTCCATATATATCAACTGCCATATAGGATCAACGGTTGAGATTGAATCAATTTATATTCTGATCAACGACTGGGAGAGATTCACTCATCACGTTTTGCTGACGTGCTTTCGGCGAGTGTGTTACAAACGCGCGTGAGGCAGTTCAAACGCTTGACGTTCTGCCTCGATACTGCCGTGCTACAGTACTATGCAGACTTTATAATTAATGCGACGGGAAAGGAAACTTATCAAACAATTCAACTAAGGAATATATGTCTGCTTAACATTAGAATTCAAATTGATTGAACTTAAATATTATATTCCTCAGGGCAATAAATGCATGAGACGCAAACTGGTCAGCTTGGACACAGTATCCAGCTGATATCACAGCGGTCTTCTCCTTTGCTTGATTGACAGTTCTCCTCAGCTGAGTATTTGAAGATTTTGCTTGAATTTTCGTCAGCTGAGTTCCCTTTAGCTCTTCGACTGATGTCCAGCTGAGCTTGATTCCCTTTTTGGCTGGGAAATTTTTCTGAACTGAGCTTTGGGATCCAGCTGAATTTGTTCCCCCTCAGCTGGATGAGCTTTTCTTTGTCCGGATTTAGCAGTCCAAGTAATCCACATATCATCTTGACTTAGATTTCAGCATGTTGTAATTCTGTGCGAATTTTCCCAACAATGGTGTCCTTCAAATGTTGAGAAATCTTTTGGATGTTGTTCAAGTTGTCAGCTGGGTTAGAGAATCATCTTGATTTTCCTGCTGGATCAGGTTTTCCTTCAGCTGGTGATTCCAGCTGAGCTTATTTTGGTGAGTGCAGCCTGATGGGCATTCTACTTGAATTTGCGGAGACTTTCCAGCTATGTAGAGTTCCCCCTTGATTTGATAGTAGGTGGTTTTTTCTTCAGCTGCATCCTACTTCCTTTGATCGAACGGATCATCAGCTCACTTCTTTGATGAGGTCTCAGTTTGTATAGCAAGTAGACAGCTGTCCCAAATCCAGCTGAATCATATGCTACTTTTCTAATCTTCTCGAGACCAATGTACTCAGCTGTATTACTGGCTGAATCTTCAGTTTTGTATCCAGCTGTCTTTATTTCACAGCTGGTCCCAGTCAGCTAGCTGGGTTTCTTTATTTTCTTCGTTGGTTGAATCAAAAAGATGTTTCAGACAACTTAATCAGAGCAGTCATCCTCATCTGAGTCAGAGAAGGAGATTTGATCATCATCCATTTCGCTCGATTCGAACCTTTTATCCTTTCTCCGGGAGGATGACTCGGCTGGGTTTCTCTTTGGATAGAGTTGCTTGTCGTGATGAACCTTCACGATATTCTTGTACCTTTCCTTGCTTTGTTCCAGCTGATTAATGCTCCGTACCAGCATAGCAACTTCTTCGTTCAAATCTTCTTTGTTCATAAATCTGAGCTCCTTGTTGGTCCTTCCAAGCTGAGCTGATTGAGCTTCTTTTCTTGGCTTGATCCTCAGCTCTGCTTCATTCATTCGGCTGGATGAATCTCTGCTTGAGATCCCCAGATCAAATTTGTTGGCCTTCAAGATGGAGAACAATTTTTCCGTCTCCATGCTGCCAAGATCAGTTCTGCTTTGGTGAACCACTTTGTGTGTACACCATTCTGAGGAGAGAGCTGCAAGAACTTTCAAGTTCTTATCTCGAACTGTATATTTTCCAGTTCGGATCGTCTCGATCTCGATGACGAGGTTAGAGAATCTGAGCTCCATTTGATCAATGGACTCATAGGGGAGTTGCTTGAAGTTAACGAACTTCTGGCATGCAACTGAGAATTTATTCTCTTGAATTTCCTCTGAGCCTTCACACAGCTTGGCTAGAGTGTCCCACATCCCCTTAGCTGTCTCGCAGTTGATGATCTTACTGAGATAAGCGTTCGTCACTGTTGAGGAGATGACGTTGCGAGCGTAGCTGTCCAACCCAGCTTGTCTTCTTTCTTCTGGAGAGTACTCCCTTTTGGGCTTTACAACTTGCCGGAGTACTGGTTCAGCTCCAGGTGAGGTTTCTACTTGTCTTTCTGATTTCATGATGATGATGGATCCGTCAGTGATAACATCCCACATCATGTCGTGATGTGCACTCAGAAAGCTTTTGAGTCAGAACTTTCAGATCTGATAATCATCGACAGAGAATGTCGGAAGATTCCTGCACAAGGAAGATTCCATGACAGTATGCAATATAATGATTAAAAAAAATTTGAAACTTTGAAGGATCTGTTCAGGTGACCACTATCAGCAAAGAAATGCTGACTTGACAGATACAGTGATCTTTTGAACCACTGCTCTGATACCAATTGATGGTCCCAAGACGGATACCTTGGTGTAGAGGGGGGGTGAATACACCAAGGTTTAAAAACTTTTCCAATTAAAACTCTTTTGAGTGAGCTGGCTGTGTTCGATCCAGCTGGAAGGCAGCTTGATCAACACAGCTGGCTGTGTGCGGAATGTGGTGGGATTTTGGAAAGTCCGTCTGTTGCTTCAAATATATTGCAAAGCTTTGTTTCTCTTTTCAGTTAGTCGGTTTATGCAGCTTGAAATAATGCTTATGAGGGGTTAGCTGGATGCATAAATAAACAGGAAAGAACAAAGCAACTTAACGTGGTTCGGAGAAACTACTCCTACGTCCACGACCAGAAACCTCTAGTAATCCACTAAGGATACCACTGACTTTTCGCGCAGTCAGCAAGCGTTGCAGCTTAGTTCCTCAAGCTGGATACAAGTTTACGCGTACTGTATCGAAACGTAACCAGACTGTTTACGGGCACAACTGAAGCCTACATTCAGTTTACGGGTACTGAAGAACCTAACCTGTAGTTTACGGGTACTACAGAACCATAACCTTAACCTAACCTTTTTCTGGGTTTGAGTTTGGGGTTTCCAACTATGAACTAGTTCTTATAATGAAGAACAATGAGTATGATGAACTCGTTCAAACTAGGCTTAAGATGGGAAGGATTATATGCCTAGATACTAGTGGGAGAGAGCTTCAGCAGCCTGAGAATGAATAATAACTCATAAGAATGAAGGCTGCTGGATCTTGAAGCTTTTCTGAGAGATCTCTTGATCTTTGGTTAGACTTCCTCCAATGAAGTATGTTGATCCCTCTTGAGTATATTCTCTCTCGTAACTTCTCTCTTTCTGATGATGAAGAAAACTTCTATTTATAGGGAGAGATTAGAACTAGCCGTTGGAAAAAGCCGTTCTGACAGGATTGACTTGTCTTCTTCCTTGATTTCCTCGTAAAGCAATCCTAGGTCTGACTTCTAGGTGCTGAGGTGTCGAGTTCCTGATGGTCCAGATCAGATCTGACTTTATCTCAAGTTAACTTTGACTCTGCTGTGCTGGTGACTCTGAGCTGTCTTGAACTCTGCTGGATCATTGACGCTGAGCTGAGTCTTGAACTCTGCTGGGTCTTGACGTTGGGCTGAGTTGCCACACAAGCTGGGTCTTTCCTACAGCTGTGTCTGGAAGAACTTGATCGTCTTGAATCTGGATAACGTTACTGATCACTCGACTTGGCTTACCCTGCTGTGTACTCAGCTGGGTCGTCTGCTGTCTTCAGCGAATCCACCTGAACTTAGAAACTCTATAAGCCCAAACAGGTGAGCTGGAAAAACACTTGGGCTTGTGCAAACATCTACTCGGTTGGGGTCAGCTGGGTTTTGGTATCACTTCAAAACTCTATTAATTTTCCCAACAGTAGCGCTAATAATTAAATTTAAAGAAACAGAAAAATTTTGAAAAAGCAAATTAACATTTTAAGAGGCCAATAAAAAATTTGTAAATGAAAATCCCTATGAAGACTAAATAAATATATTTAATCAACATGTCTACATGAAATTCTCTTCATTTTTCATTAATGTTTATCTAAAAATTTCGATTAATGCTAGCTAGAAAAAATATATACATTGAATCAAATGTGGGATAGATAGCTAAAAAAAAGAACAACAAAACCTTAAAGATGTAAACATATATTTTTCGGCATTTTGGCAAAGATTAGGGATATCGATTTAGCATGAACCAACAAGGCGGTTCAAATAGACTTAAAAAGAAGGATTTTTACTAATTTTAATTAATACTTAAAAAGAAGGATTTTTAATTAATTTTAGCATAAATCAACGAGACAGTTCAAAATAACATAGAAAGAATACTAATTTTAATTAATATTACTTGTAGTGTAATATTTTTATCGAGTATTACCCAACAGATTTGAAATGAGTATGTATAGTAAAGTCACTATTTTAACCGAGATTAGGACTAGAACATATAGAAAAATTCTAAACAAATTTAGATTTAGAAAATACTTAATAAATGATTATTCGATCTATTGTCATTTATGATTATAAATTTAGATGTGTGAAATAAAATTAATTTTCTAAATTTAATTAATAATTAACACGAACAATATCATAACTTCTATATAAAATATAAAATTATTTTTAAAATATATAAATATAAATAAAAACATAAAATTATTTCTCGTCGAATTCCAACGGTCGCTAATATAAAAACATATTTCGATATTGGCAAATGCATCGAATTTCTGAAGAAAGAGAGAGATGTGTACACGTGGGAGTGAGGATGAGCTGGCTCTTAGTTGGCACGTAACGTAGGCTTAGCGACTGACCAAGTCATTAAAAAAAAAAAAAGTCATACAAAAAAAACTAAAGCAACTATCAATTTAATTTACTCTCCTTCTACAGCCACAGACTTGGTGGCGTTTATTTAAATATCAATTAGTTATTCAATAATTGAAGCTTTGAAATTCTCCAAAATTAATTAAATCTTGACATTCTTACAACTCTCGATAAATTGTTCATTTATCACAATAATATGGTCAAAGGAGTTGCATAGGATTAGGTTGATCCAAATTATCTAATGATTGAAATGTAGCTTCTATAAATTATTAAATAAATTATTATAATAATGTTAATAATTATTATTTAATACAGAAAAGGACTATTAATTAAGGTGTTGATACACCTAACCTTACCCTTTGAGATATAATTATAATTACAATCCATCGTCATTCTTGTCGTATATGAGGAAATGACATCATCACTTTTCCTCGCACGCCATGCTGATTTTCTGTAGCATTTTTTATTGGAAAAAATATACTCTCTCTGTCTCATTATTGTTGGCTTGTATTCCTTTTTAGGTCGTCCCATGAAAGTTGGTCTGTTTCCTTTTTGGGAAATATACTTCTCTCACAAAAAGTTGTGGGCTCCACCACTTTCTATCTTTTTACCTTTTAAACACTCTTCTCCTTAATACCCGTGCTGAAAAGAAACGTGCCAACAATAATGGGACAGAGGGAGTATTTTGTAATTTAAATAATTATATTTTTTACGCTTTGCATTGTTTTTTTGTTATAATTTTTTTGACAAATTGATATTATGGTGTTAAACACTAATTACTGCAAGTAAAATAGTGAAACTTTATCTAAATAACTCAAACATTTTTTTTTAATTGACTAACTAAATAAAATTTAAAATTCAATTAGGTAATTATTCAATTACATTGTTTTCTCATATGTTAGTGACATGATATATGAATCACAAGTCATCATATTAAAGAAGTAGAATTCTTAAGGTAGGTAATCAACTTCCTCCCTCGAGGATCGAAAGTTATGAATTTCAATTCAAATTTTGATATGCATAAAAAAAATCATAAAATGAACAAAGGTAAATTACAAAGTTCGACGACATTATTTTTCTAATAAGACACTTCTTCGAAAATAAATTGTATTTTAAAATATGATATTTATTCAACGATAGCAATATGGTTTGCAACAATCTCAAAATCGAGCAAGAACAAGCACTTGGAAAGTGAATATAAATCTCACATGACATTTTACAGCTTACATTTTCGCCAAACTAACACTTTGCTGTCTAAATTTTCCCTTTTGACTCAAAAGCATTATATACGTCGATTAATAAGATTATTTTTGTATCGTTTCACGATTAAAAGTTACTTCTTATGTTTTTTTATTTCTGTAAAATTTAAAACAACTAAACATATAAATGACGTAGTTTATAGTTTTAGTCACAAAATTTCCAATAATTTGAGCGAAATATCTGAAAATAACTATTAATTTGATGAAGGGAGATGGATTAATTGTATCTAAATTATATTACTTTTATATTTTATGTTTATATATTACATATATTATGAAATAGAACACTGCATGCAAGTTATTCGAGTAATAAAAATTTTATCACTGACATGTAACGCAATTGGTATTCCTCCCCTTGTAAGGTAGAGAAATCCGGATACGAATCTCAATCTCTTATCCCAACTCAAAAAAATTTAATTATCGATTGCAGATATTTACGTATACGTATATTAAACATATAATTATTATAGTATAAAACAGCATCACATGTTTCAGTATTACAATATGGGAGAACATGTGATATCAACATTAGGGTCGGGGTTGTTGACCCCCAGTCAACACTATAAATATCTATTATATGTAATCAAATCACATTCTTTTAATAATAAGGTGAAATTTGTGGACAATATTCATTTATGTGTATATAAAAAGAACTGATGTATTGTCAACTAATTAGTCTTTTTTTTTAATCGCATAAACCCGTAATCGTTACTTTTGATGTATACTGGATAAACTTTTGCTCATGCACAATAACCTACCAATCATATTAGGTAATTAAACTTGTGCTCTATGGGCGGAGCTACATGGGAATGACCTCAATTTTTTAAATTATATATAAATTTTCAAAATGTAGATCTTGCTCCACCAAAAATTTGAAATAATAGGAAAAAAATGAAACTAATATTTTGCATGCACATCATTTAGGAGAGGTAAATCACATATTGGAAAAACATGTGACATGCTCGACCTATTTAAGATGTTTATGAGGTTCGAATCTAAAATACTTTAACCTCAAAAATACTTACTCTACTACTTATCCTTAAAAGGACAATCACTAAAACTAGTTATGATATTAGCTAATGTGGAGAGAGAGAGATGAGCAGTATCCACTATCCACAATAGTTGGGAACAATTAATGGGCAGGAAATATTTATTTGGCAGACCTCGTTAAAAGTTGCATGCATTGTAATACTCTGTCATTAATTAATTCGAATATTGTGGAAATATTCTTCTAAATAAATTACCCCTAAAGCTAAAGGGCATGGAGCATATTTTCTTTGTAACAATGAAAACCTATCTCCACTACTATTATGGTGCGATATGTGCAATTTTTTCTTCTTACTTTCATATATATTTTTAAATTTTCTTATTAATTTGTTATAAAAATATCACTATTTTTTTAAAACTGAAAATATCACTATTAAAAAAAGCTAGCTGCATCACATTAAGCTATGGTAAATGTACATACACACGTAATACGTTGGTGATTATTAATAGAATAAGAGTACAAGCAATAAAAAAAATATATAAATAATTGATGGTAGAATTTGAAGAATAAAAATCCCATCTACAGGTGACTAGATTTAATCCATTAAAGAAAACAAATAAGTAAATATTTTATTAATTTGTCGCAGCCTTTCATTTCCATAATCTATACTAAATCAAGAATATAAATTACCTATTTATTCCCAGTGATTTTATATTTTTTTAATGAACCCTCTTTTTTTAAATGGGGTAGGGATAGGGGCAGGGCCGCAGGGGTAGAGTTAGGTTAAGTGTTGATATCGAAACATTATTTATTATTAATGAACATTATAGTATTATTCCACTAATTGTTGCCACTCTAAGGTCCAGAAATAATATTTAATTGGTATCTATTTATTAAATAAGTTGACCGGACCATCATTAATATTTGATCATGAAGTTTGACCAACCAAAGCTTACGAAATGGGTCTACATCCATAAACAATCAAACACTCATATCTACATGGTCCAATCTTCTAAGAATTACTTGTCTTTACCAAAAATTATTAATTAGGCAAGATTCAATCTATTTTATGTATTAGCATTACAATTAGAGGGAAGGGAGAGCAAGGAGGATTGCAGTACTCGCGACCTTTTTTTTATACACATGGGAGATTCAATCTTTAATTTGTAGATTGTTTGAAATTCCTACATATCTCGAATCATGGTACATGTTCGGTGTTCCATGCATAATTTCAAACAAATGAAATTTTTGCTTTCATCTTCTTTATGTAGGGGTGAGCTCTCGGTTAGGTCAGTTGAAAACTGAATTGAAAATAAAAAATCAAACAATTCAATTTATATTAACGATCAACCACATCGACCAAACTACTTTCTCTAATCGAACCGAACCAAATTTAATTTGGAACTTCAATTTCAGTTCAGTTTTCGGTTAACCGAAATTTTACAATGCATTCCAAAAAAAAAAAAAAAAAAACTCAAATCTTATTGCCAAAAATAGCCAAGAAAAATCGTAAGCAAATAAAACAAATCAAGTATCACTATCACCAAAATGAGATTTTGGGGAAAGGGAATGAATATGACCTTGAATTAATTTATATATAGATTTAGGATTTCTTTTAGAATAAAAGTAAAAAATCCAACAGAATCTCAATTGAATACACCCCCGTAAAACTACGTTCGGTTCGATTTCAGCCAAAACTTTTTAACAAAAATCGAATAAAAAAACATTTGGTTTCTACAAAATATGACTGATTCGAAATCCAAAGGACTAGAAATTGAACTGAATCAACCAAAAAATTTCAATAGTTCGGTTCAATTATTCAATTTCAATTCGATTTTGCTCACCCATGTTGTGTGTGTGTGTGTGTTTTTTTATACTCTCCCACATTAATTTTTGAAGTTGACTTCTTGTAAAAATTTCAAATGGGCACATTGGAGCATTAGAAGAAACAATTGCTACAAAATAGTGGAGACATGAATTTTCTTCTTTATCGATTTGAATGACTTAAAACTTGAATAAATTTGGCCTCATTTGAAAACTCTAAAACTTCAATTTCTTATAAAATAATGATAATAAAATTCAGCCCCACGTTGTGGGTTCTAGAAAAACATATGACGTTGAACAACCTCATAAAGTTTTGGACTTTTTTCTTATTCAACACAAACCGAAGTTTTTGTTTTATTTTATTTTCAAGAATTTCTGTTTCTACTTGAAGAAATAAATTAAATTTATTCAATACCAAAAAATAGTATTCAGAAATAAAAATAATACGATCGTGTTTTCAAATCTTCGAACATGCCATCTTTATGCTCAAACACTAAATTGGTAAAGAATTTTTAGGTCTAAGACAATGGATTAAGTAAACATTCTTTTTAATATTGTTTAGATCATAAAAACCTAATATTACATTTTCTTTTTTATTCAGGACCTTCGTAATATATTATGAGCTACCAATAATCTCTGTTTATGAACTACCAATAATATCTAGGCATGTTTTTGGATTTAGAAAAAACAAAATACTATATTAAGGTTATATTATAAATTTCAAAAGGTTAAAACTATATCTCGAAATTCAATGAATATAGTTGTTATTTCCATACATTTATAATTTACCTAATAAGATATACCATACTAATTTTTATAACGTTCAGTATTGTCAAAATCATTAGTTAATATTCAATTTTTATAAATTTTTAACATATGTCCCTTCGGGAGCATCTAAATCGTAATAGATCTTATTTGTAAACAAAAAGTCTCAGATTCAATCTCTACCGCTCCCCCTTCCCTTCCCCTTAGTAAAAAAAAATTATTATAATAATAATACATTTGTTCATTTGTTTATCAAACTATCATAACTGGTCAATCCAGACCAAAATGACTAGGACAATTTTGGTATTCTTTGTTTTGGTCATGGATTGAAACATCAAAAAATCGTCTTTATTAGTTGGAATAAAAGTAACTGTTGAAAGAAGACTATAATTTCAGTTTTGTTTGTTTGTTTGTTTTTTTTACCTCATACTTTATGAATAAAAAACTAGGTCACTGAATCAAGAACTTCAATAGAAGCCCAAATTAATTCATCTTCTTCATTAAGAGTAAGACTGAATGTGTACTCACAGCGCAAATATCACTCCCCAAAACTGAACAGATGACAAGCTTCCAGGACTGATGATGCCGCTCTAACTCGACGACCCCTCAGCACAAAGCTTCTCTGGTTCTGTTGCACGACGACTTTAATCTTGTGATGCCACTAACGAAAGTAACAACGTTGAGCAAAGTAGAGATGAAGAGGAAGCTACAACATAAAGTTTAGTACGCCATGTCACTGCAGACGTGGCCTTACTTACACGTGTATTTGCGTTCTTCTAGGAGGCATCAGCAACAAATATGCTGCCCGAGTCGCACCATCCGGCCAAAATATCCCTATTGGAACACTGCATGGTGTAAATGAAATATGAATTACAACTCTGCTTTTTTGTTGTAGGTGACATTCTCCTATATTAGTGGATTCTCTATGAAAGAGATGATTCTATCTTCAAGGGAATAAATCTAGGATACATTGCATGGCATAAGCTATCACAAAACACGATAAATATATGAACGTCGAGGAGATAGAAATAAAACCTTGCTAAATCCAAGCCAGTTTGAGTCCCCTCTAAATGAAAACGCCTTCTCTCTGTCTCTCCATTGTCCACAGAGAATCTGCAAAGTATTTGCACCTCAAGTTATTGGACTATTTGTGTATTGCATTTTTTTCTTTATTTATTTATTAGTTCCTAATGCTTTTATATTGGTAAGGTCTCAATTTAAAGGGTGAAGGTGAATGCAGATACTCCATGCTGTTTATAGGTGATAAATAGCAAGAAATATACGTTAACGAGGTTGCAGCCATTTAGACATAAATATATAAGAGGAAATGGATAACAAAGACGAAGAATTAGAAGATGATGCCCCCTAACCGAGATAGATTGCAGAAAATTTTGGAAAAGCATATACCTCATAGTCAACTCCTTGCACATATATATAATTCGGATCAACAGAAGAAAAAGTAAGTCCAGTTATCTGCAGACAAGAACTAATGTTAAAGAAGGCTTCAGAGAATCCAAGCTGAATTAATTACCTAAATAAGGTAGAAGAACAAAATGAAATCAAACAAACTGGCCGATAAAAGTGTTGCGCGTCCAATCACAATTCATCATGCCACTCAACCAAAACGTAAATGCCAAGTTATAAAATATTTTAACTTAAAAGTAAATGTACTTAATAAAAGACAGGAAAAATAGAAATATCAGGCGTTTTGACTATTCTGCCGACTTGAAGGAGAAAAAATTGTGATTCATGCAGCCAACTGACCTCGTATTTGGAACAGTTGATCCATCTAGATGCTGCGCACCATCTGCAATAATTCAGTCCCATATGAGTTTGCGAAAAGTAGTCCCAACATAACTCTCAATAGCTCGCACTAAGATTCTTTAATTTGTAGGAGACCAACACACCAAAAGCATGCATCATGGCATGTAATGCAACAACAATATTATGATATCAACACTTCTGTTTTGATGTCCTAGTCCAGTAAGTGGGGTGGGGGTTGAGAGAGAGAGAGAGAGATGGTATAGGTCAAAATTGAAGCCTTCTAACCTGCGTGGATCATAGACAGTCACAGTTCGATCCTCACCACCGGCAGCAATATTACCAGATGAAGATATACTGACTGCATATAACATGTCTCCAACAGATCCCATGATTCTATGCACACAACCCCCATTTTCTTTCACTCGTAAATCCCATATACTAATCTGCAGCAAGTCAAATAAGATTAAAACAATACATATGTCTCCTAAGATAACAGGAATTATTTTATTCAATAGCCAGCTAGGGAATGTGTTTGACATGCGAAAGCATAAATAAGTACCTGGGAACCTTCTGTGGTGGCTAACATTGAACTTCCACCCTCACGAAAACTGTCCATGAAAATTAGAGAGGTAGGGTACCACAATCTGCCACATGACAATTCTATTAGTGACCATTAAAACAAACATTTGAATTTCAAACCAAAAAATTTTATAGCAATTAACTCCACCACAAACTGAATCAGTCACCAAAGAAAAAGAAAAAAAAAAAAAAAAGGAAAAATAGAGGAAGACTAGAAAAGCAAAGGGGCTGAAATGTAATGGTCTTGCTGATGTAATAGGCTATGTTACTCGGACTCGGGTGCGGGTGTCGGACACGGGTGCGGGGATATGTGCCCGACACTTCAAATTTCAAAATGTAGGATACTTGGACACGGTCGATAAGGATCCGAAATTAGGACACGGGTGCGGGGATACGTTTTGAATAATTATATGATATATATTATTTTTTGTAGATTGTAAGATATTTGGCATTAAATTGAAAGATAATTCATTGATAGTCATAAATTCATCAAGCAACAAAATAACACCCTAATTATGGATTATCAAGCAACAAAATAACATTATTTCCAGTAAAAACTGAATTCTAAGTAATAAATCTCAAAAACTTAATTTGAATTTCAAATTAACACAAAAAACTAAAAAAAGTCAAATTAGGGGGAATTTTTTGGTTTGACACGTTTGAGTTTTTAAGGAGGAGGGAGTGGGATGTGGAAAGTTGTGGAAGAGAGGGAAATAAAAATAATTAAATTAATTTCACCCTAAACCCTAAAAACAAAAAAACAACACCTGCGCCATTTCTTTCTTCACAGCAAGTCAGCAACCCTTCTCGCCGCTCTTTACAAACCCATTTCTCGCCGCCATTTAGCAACCCATTTCTCGTCGCCATTTCTCAACTCTGTGAAGAAACAGCAACCCATTTCTCGCCGAAGAAACAACAACCCATTTCTCACAGCCGCCATTTCTCATCCTCGTCGGCGTCGCAACTCGCTTCTTCTCCACCCCACCATTCCACACCACCGGAAAAACTGCCGTGTCCGCGGGAAACTTGAAGAACCCGGTGCAGATCCCACACCCGGATCCGTGTCGTATCCGGCGGACACGGGTGCGGCACCATTTTTGCCGAGTCCGAGTAACATAGGTAATAGGTTTAATCCTTATTCAGCTTTGACCTATATGGCTAAATCAAACAGCGGATGATATGCGACTACAGTAGATCCTAATTTTAAAAACAATCTGTGGATCTTGAAAACATTTGCGATTAAAAGGAACAGTTCAACCACAGAAGTCAAAAAATGACAACCCCGCGAAGCTTTCTTTTAAATTTACTCACACTAATACAAACTATGTGGAAAGTTACTCACACTAATACAAACTATGTGGAAAGAAGCTACAATAGATAGATACGTGACCTTCCTAACAACCATGAAGAAATATTTACCACAGAATTTTACAGTTTGAAATTTTTGAAAGGATCATAATATATTGCAATAACATCATTGAAAACCATAATCTTCAATTCTTCTCAGCAATACCACCAGGACACAGCAGGATACAATATTATTTTTGTTTCTTTCATTATAAACTACTCAGGTTTATAAGGACAATATTTTTTATAAATTCTGGAAACATTAGGGGGAGCAAGAAGATAAAAGAATACGAAAATGGAAAAGAGATACTCACGTACGTAAAGTACGAAGATGAATATCTTGATCATAAACATCAATGCTCTTGCAGAAACAGCGAGCGGTAGCTGCCTGAATCAGTAATAGGTAGCTAGTCAACTAGATAGTTCAAAGAAGTCTATCCAACAATACTGAAGAAATTGTTTACCATCGACAGTTGACTTGGATTAAAGCAAATCCCTGCCCAGCTGCCTTCTCCAACACCACAATCCCGGGGAGATACTGAATATGTAGACCTGTCTGCATCTGGAACAAGATATCTGTATTAGTTAGTCCCAGCAGAAAAAATGCTTCGATGCAATATTACGCCCCTAAATTGACAGTGGAGTAATGTTGATTTCAGTTAAGTGGACTCGTAGAATATCTAAGTTATCACATCAAGTAGCTAATTAGCCACCCATAGGCTTATAAGACATCTGTTGAGACAATACATAAATTATAGTAACATTTTAGATATGCATGATTAGAAAGTGACGAACTCTGGAAACAATTATTCATTATCAGCTGGACCATAATTTCAGTATTTCACAATGGCCAGCTTTCTCTAATATAATTAACAGACAGCAACACGTGATTAATAAAGAAGGAAAACAGTGCACTATACCGGGTTCAACATAAAACATTGATCACATCAGACCACAATGTGCACATCCAGACCAGTAAACAATGGGAGACAAAAGTGAGTTTGGAACGAAAAAGTATTATGGATTCTGACCTGTATTGCTAGCATCCACTTCCAGTCGAGAAACAATAAGGTCGCCATACGAGTCTACACTTCCCAATATTGAGCAATCCATGCCTGAAAGAATGGCAACATTATATTAACAAAACGCACAAAAGATATAAGCAATGCCTCCAAAAAATTACTATGAGAGTATTTGCACCTTTTATAAGTTTATGATAATAAACAAAGAAATCATTGCCAAAATATTGGCCACTCAACACTCAAGTGATTAGTGATCAAATTAATTGTAATCTAATAGGTGACATTGGCAGCACATATTATGAAATGTAGATTTTATGCTTTACATACTGTTTCAGTATTTTCAAAGTTCTTATCCTAAGAATCTAGGCATTCTAAAAATATAAATACAGATTCTTTCGAATGTAAAAAGAAAATGTTAACCTTGCCACACATAGTTTCAACAATAACTACTACTGAATAAGGAGAAGAGTGAAACAAGAACCACACAACAAACTACACAAGTATATATAGACAAGAAAATTTTCTCACTTTTCGTTTGAGCAAGTGCAATACTTTGAATTTCCGATCTATGAGGGCATCGATCCACCGACGATGATTCCAACACCTTCAGTAACATCTCTTTTAATTGGTTTAATCAAAGTTTTCAATTATTAAAATACAGTTCTCATGGATCCCTCACTTGAGCCTTATAGCAAGTACCTCAGTTCTTTCAGGAATTAGGAGATCCTTCTTTCCATGACTAACAACTGAATCCTCCAATGCAATCTAAACCATAAATGAGAGATATGAAAATGCAACAACAATGTAATATTTGAAATAACTTAATTAAGAACAGCCAGCATAATTAATTAAATCCTACAAGCACTAACTCTATAAAATTGAAAAATAAAAATCAAGACTTGATTGAACTCAAACCTCCCAAAAAGTCAGAATTGGAATAGAATCAAAATTTACTAAATAGAAACACGCTGTTTACACTCTAAATTCTCCATAGTAAACCAAAATTTGAAAGAAAGAAAAAAAAAGTTGAAATTTTTTTTAGGTGTGATGAACTTACTCGAAGTTTGTAAATAAGGGAGCCAGAAGCAATATAAACCGAGCAAGATGAGGCGTCGCCATTGTCCTGCAACAAGAAAAGTATGAGAGAGAAAGTAATAAAAGGAATGGTTGATGCAAGGAGTGAGGAGAGAGGAAGCGAGATACATGGAGGGCAAGACGGGTGGACTGGAGGCTGGCTGGAGAAGGGTGAGGGAGAAGGGATTGAGGAACCACTGCTTTATTCAGCGTCTTTGCTTCCAGCATGTTTGTACAGAGCGCAGGAGGAGGAGGCGGCGGCGGCAGTGTGTATTTCTTTCCTTCCTCTTTCCCTCTTTTTCTGTTTATTATTCCTAGTCAGTCATAAATATTTCAACGGATTTTCTAATTATTTATTTATGAGTAATTAATAGTTTGTGGCCCCAACTTTAGATGTTTTTCGATTTATGACCTTAACTTAAATTTATTTAGAAAAATACCTCAATTTATAACAAATTTTGATTTATGCCCTGAACTTAAATTTGTTTGGAAAACTACCCCAACTTTGAGCGTTTTTTGATTTATGGCTTCAACTTAAAAATTTATTTGGAAAAATACTTCAACTTTGAGAAATTATTAAAAAATGACCCGCATTTTATTTTCCAACCACCGGACGTTGACTTAGCCTCTCGGATGTATGATGTGAATATTTAAGCACCACATAATGAAAACGACTTCTTATTTAGAATTTAAAAAAATAAAAATTATCTAGGTGCGTCATGAAGAAATTGCATAAGCTAGATAGACAGACACGATTTTGTGATATAATTCCTGCTGATGGAGATAAGTATGAGGTTACTTACTGTTTTTTTTTAATTCTAAATAATAAACGATGTCGTTTCCCATTTCGTGGCATCTAAATATCCACATCATAAATCTGAGAGGTTGAGTCAGCATTCGATCGCCGGAAAGTAACACAAGCCATTTTTTTACAATTTTTCAATGTTGAGGTATTTTTCCAAATAAATTTAAGATGAGGTCATGAATCGAAAAACGCTTAAAGTTGAGGAATTTTTTTGAAATAAATTTAAGTTGAGGCCATAAATTAAAAAATGCTCAAAGTTGGGGTATTTTTCCGAATAAATTTAAGTTGAGGCCATAAATCAAAAAGAGCTCAAAGTTGGGGCCACAAACTATTAATTACCCTTTATTTATTATTGTTGATTTTGAATGGAAAAAGTCATTAGAATTTGCTGACTACATAAGGGATGACACATGAGTCGGATTGGATCGTTATCAGATCGACCTGATAACAAGCTGATTCTTTTAAAGTTTTAAGGGCAAACTCAAATTCGATATGTTATGGTTATGCTAAACCCGAACACGAAACTAATAGGAAATTATCAAATTCAAAACACAGTCCAAACACAAATTTGACACGATTTTATTCGGATTGTTAAGATACGATTAGAGCAAAACCACCAAAATTAAGACATTTATCTTCTAAATAAATGAAATTTGACATTCTAATTTGCCAAAATTGTAATGAGCATCTTTTTTTGCTTTATAGGATGGTTCAGTTTTTCAAACTCTTTTGCTCATGCATGTGAACGCGTTTGGAAAAAGATATACTCCCTCCGTACACGATAAGTGTAGCACAATCTTCTTTTGCGTATGTTCACGATAAATGTAGCACTTTTCCTTCTAGGAAATAACCCCACTCACTACCATTATTTTAAAGGAGTTATTGTCTGTAAATACACAACTTTTTTTCAAATTTTGGAATTACACATGACTTATTTTTTGTGCTTCAGTATACATAACCTTTTATTTTTTTCTAATTTTACAGAGGTCATCGTTTTCCCCCAAATTGAATCACGCGTGGATCATACGTGGAGACCAGAAATGCCACTCTGGACAGTAGGGATGGTCACACTAAACGATGTTGTCCTATTTTAAAGCAAATGGCGTCGTTTAGACCAAAATCAAACTTATTTCTCCTCTTTTGCCTCTGCGGTTAGAACATTAAGGCTTTTCATAACCAAGCAAGCAAGAAAGGAAGAGAGAGAGCGAGAGAACTGAACTGTGAGCAGAGGCAAAAGAGGGAAAATAAGTTTGATTATTGTTTTGTCCAGAGTGGCATTTTCCAACCTCCACGTGTGATTCATTTCGAGAAAAAATGATGACCTCTGTAAAAATAGAAAAAAAATAAAAGGTTATGTATACTGAGGCACAAAAAAAAAAGTCATGTGCAATTCCAGAATTTGAAAAAAGGTTGTGTATTTACAGCCAATAACCTCTATTTTAAACCTCACAACCAATTTATCAACTATTTCTTAAAATTCGTAACGAACCCAAAGTATTACACTTTTGGTTGGTGGACGGAAGGAGTATTATTCATTCAAGCTAATAGAGAGGGCAATCGTAATTAAAGATTAGAGCCTAGTAAATCTTTATAAACTATAATAGCAAGCCCGGGCTGCTATTTTTAGAAACTTTTATTTTCAGTTTTTTTTTTCAATATTCTGTTTTTAGAAATAATTTTTATTAATGTTATATCATAATTATTCGTACAATATTTTTTCAATCCATCAATTAATTTCAACCGTTACAAAACATTAAAAAATTTCAATTAGCCTAATAAATTCAACCGTTACAAAAGCAATAATCATGTCAATCAAGTAATGATTTCTCCATTTTCGTTTTATTTAGTGCCTATAAATTTTGTAATTATTGAAGGTGAGATGAGAGACGGATAATGATGTGGAAGTTCGAAATGGTGTTGTTGCTGGACTGAAAGGGGGTGCAAAAGAATTGGAGATAATGAATCTTCAAATATTTGAAGATTTGCCTCCAAAAGCTTTATAATACATTCAACAATTACAACTAAAATTGCCCACAACCAAGAAGGAGCTTCATTCTCACAAACAGGAAAATTTGGAAATGGAGCATATAGAGAAATAGTAAAAACAATATGCTCAAATACTTAAGGTTCATGTGTAGTAATCTGATATGGTACGTAATTGAGCTATCTTAACCATCATCACCAGAGGTGTAACCGTGGAGATTATCTAAAATAGATCTTAGACGATGTACTATTATTTTACACAATGTATTAGTGTTGTATTTTTATACATATAGTTGTATGTACTGTTGTAGACGAAAGTTCAATATCAATGTATAATATTGTAGATGCAGAACTTACAATGTCCATCAGGTGTTTGATCTAGAGGTTGAGTATCAAATTAATAAAATTTGCACGCAAAACACCACTGATGAGGAGAAAAGAAATTAACGATCATATACGATTCCCTTGTGTTTTTTCAATTGGTTTCTTTAATTTCAGAGTGAGATTCCAAATTTATGTTATAGCCATGAAACAACATGAAACTGAAATTTAGAGCAATCTTACTAGTAGTATCAGAATTTAATGCAGTTGATATGTAGCAACCAATCTTCATCGATCTTCAAATTCTATTAATTTGGAATCTCAACGATGAAATTGAATACATCACCACCCTGCATGCTAGATGCTACTATATTAATTAGATATAAACAACAATAATAATAAATAACAATATAACTATTATTATATTGGGAATATCACAATATATAATACTACTATTTAGGCCATAATTTATGAATTATCCAATAATTGATTGTAATTAATACACACATATATATGCACATATCTTTCAAAGAGATTTCACAAAAATAAATAAATAATAAAAATAAAAAACTTTCACTATTTGGATGCTCTATTTTCATATCCAATATACAGTTCATCTCCCACATCTCACCAATCAATTTGGAAATTTGATTGCTTTGCACAATTTATTGGAAATTCGCTGATTTGTTTTATATAATATAAATAATCTAATATTTTGATTTATCCATAAAATCACATAGACTAATTACGTAATAGAAGTACAAGTTAATTACCCTTAATTATATACATATAATTACTATAGGATACTACATGTTCCCAGTGAAAACACGGCAGACTGCATATAATAAATTTATTATTATTATATGTATTTATAGATTAGTTCTATTAAGTTCAACTAAAATCAAAAGCTCTATTATATATATTTATAGATTATTTGATTAGCATATTAATTGAAATGATCATATATTGTGTATAGATTTATAATAGCAACTATCGTTTTTACAAACTTTCATTTTCAAATTTTTTTAATATTCAATTTTCGAAAATGATTTGTATAAATGGTATTATAATTGAACTTAAATACAATTTCAATCAACCACTTAAAAGCAACCGTTACAAGGACAAAATCATGTCACTAAAATAATTTCTTTCCTAATATTATACTAATATTGTGTGCATATATATTTGAGGTTTCATCAACCAAAAACACACTTTTTAACTTTTTTTTTTCTTTCATTTAATCTTTTCCCACTAAATAATGCACTATTGATATGAAAAAGGTCACCGCCTAAAGAAGTGCATGTACAACGTAAAATTGTTTACAAGGAAATTTTTCTTAATTTATAAATGTATGAATTTTGAATGAAATTTTAATTTCTATTGTTTGATACTTAGCTTTTTTTTTCTTTCAAATTTTCCTTGCTTAATGAATATCAAAATTCAACTTATCCCGTGCATCGCACGGGTGTAGTACTAGTATAAATAATCTCAAACCCCAAACATTTCGAGCAATAGCAGGAATTATAAAATTTTAAAAAGTACTCCCTCCGTTCTTTTATAAGTGTCCCCCACCGTCAAATTACACATACCAAGGAAATAAAGAAATTTACCTATGTAACCTTATTAATTACCATCATTAATGTATACATATAACTAATTAACAAATTACGATAAGCATTAAATAAGGATAAAATAGGAAGGATACCATTATTTTACTCTCAAATTTTGAAATGGGACACTTATTTTAAAACAAAAAATTGAGCTAAATGGGACACTTAAAAAAGAACGGAGGGAGTAATTCATAGTATAAATCAAATTGGGACGAGCTTAAGTTTTGAGTTTTAGCTAGAGATATATTTAATCGAGCTACATATATTAAATGTCAAGTGTGAAACTCTTTAAATGGGATTGAGCTTATTATTATTTACTAGTACTCCAGTTAACAAAGTAGGAGATGGTTCTTTGCCTTCAATTTGTACAATTCAAGGCTTCAATTGGCTACTTCTGCCAAATTGGTCGAAAATCGACGTTTGACTTTCTGCAGCTCCTAGAGCTTCTTTGATGTTGATTCTATCTCAAGGGGATTCTGTAAAATATCGTTATTTATATATTTTGCATATCAAATCTATAATAAATAATGTTGAATTTGCAGTTAATATTTAGGGGATTTGGTAAATCACATTATTTTGTATATCCTATGCTTAATATGTGGAACATGCGTGAGCACTGAGCAGTTTCTATCTCTCTCCAACATATCTAGTTCAATTTAATCCTCTACTACATCTTCTCTCTTTCCTCCAAGTTACACTACTCAAAGGGTGGCAATCGAGTCAGGTCGGGTTCGAATCGACCTGATCTGTTAAGGGTCAATCCAAACCCGACCTGTTAAGGATATGCTCAATCCGAACACGAATCCAATCCGAACACGACACTAACACGAAATTGACACAATAAAATTTGGGTTGACCCGACATGATAATGACCTGAACCCAATTTAAAAGATTAAATAAGAAAAAATATTTTAAAATAAGATTTAATAAGAGAAAAATAAATAAAATTTAATATCTTTTAAAATATATCATCAATTTAAAACATTGATATGAATTAAATAAATATTATATTAAAATTTTTAATAACTTATCGGATAATCCGAACCCAACCCGAAATTTTCAGGTCCCAATAAAGCTTGATCCAAACCTATTAATTTCGTATCGGGTTATCGTATCGTGTCGAAAATTAACAGTCCAAGTTACAACACTATTTTTGCCTTCTTGGAGTCATGAATAGCCTTTCTTTTAAATTATTACTAACATTTTACATTTAGTAGGTCTTCATGTCTCAGGTTCAATTATTCATGAACGAGAAGGAAGCAACAAGAATCAATTCCATTCACTTCACGACATAGTTTCTGGTCATGTCTATTTTATTTTGATATAATTATTTATTAGTGAATTATAAGTTAATGTTACTAAACTTACTATTTTATGTTACAATAAAGATTGCGCATTGCATGGGCACAACTAATTTTATTAGTTTAGCATCGAGTCACGGGGATAAGTAATCGCATTTCACGACATAACTTAATTCTTAAACAAGTCAAGAGAAAAAATAAATAATTTTGTTAATTAAAAGGGAAATGGTCAAATATGATTACGTATTATTCGCCAAACATAATTGATATGATACAACTTATTTTTTGAAATTTATAAATTTGTTAATCCACCGTTTACTTTAATAGATTAATTACTTTTAAACTTATTTGATCATCTAATTCTTCATATAATCTATTCTATAAAACTCTATATTTTATAGAACATAAGTGATATGATACAACTTATTTTTTGAAATTTATAAATTTGTTAATCCACCGTTTACTTTGATGGATGGATTACTTTTGAACTTATTTAATTATCTAATTTTTCATATAATCAATCCTATATTTTATCAATCTATCATCCTATTACCCAAAGTAAACACACTCTAAAGAAAAACTCTTTATATTTAGGAAAAATTTTAATAATTTGGTAAACTGTGGAAATCAGTAAGGATTCTTCAGAATTAATGATCGAACAAAAATCCTTCAAAACTGCGACTAATTATAGTCACACAAACAAAAATCTAATATTCGCATGAAAAGAACTTAAAAAATAAAATCGAAGGAATGTAGGGCAATCTCTCGCTTTAGGCTGCAGATAAAACAGCAAAGCGGCAAAGGAGCCCCTTTGAAACTAATGTGCGCCGATCACACTATTGTGCGCCACGTAAAACCTCTCCCGTGGAATACCACGCCACCCCTTCTTTCACGGAGGAAGCGCTCGGCCTACGGCGGTGCTTCAAAGAAATGTGTACAGATTTTGATGAATTTGAACATTTATGATAAAAAAAAATTAAATAAAACTGCAGGCCTATCAAAAATCAATATGCAAAATCACAAATCACAAAAAATAAATAGATGCCCTCAGAATGCACATATGCGGATATGGTCATTCCAACTAAGCCAGTCCCACACCATCACAACCACGACTTTGCATCCTTCAAAATAACAATAATAATAATAATAACAACAATCACAGCAGCAGCAGCAGCTAATTGAGACGACGACGACGACGGCGGTGATGATGGTAATGAAGATGAAGATGAAGATGAAGATGAAGAAGAAGAAGAAGAAGAAGAGCCAGGTTCATTGAAGGGGGAGGCTACTGAAGGAAACCAAAGCTACAATTTCTATGTATATTAGATTAAACATCACTGGGCAATTGGGCATAAAAACAATAAAAATAACAAACACACAGAAAACCAATCCTTATAAATTATGGAATAACTAAAATATAGATCTACAAAAAGAAGCCCTCAGATCTCATAGCTTATAAATCACAAGCGGCAAAATAAATGGTCAGATTCATCGGAGGCCGCTCACGCACCGCCACGAACAAACCGCCAACCTCCGCGTGCACGTGTGTGTAAATGTTTGATTTTGAGTTGGTGGTAGAGGTGGTGGTGGCGGCGGAGAAGGCGGAAGCGGAAGCGAAAGCGAAGGCGGCGGATTATCCAGGCAACGCTGCGATGGCCGCCGATGAATCCAGAACCATCACGCCACTTCAATGTTTAAAATTTTCCATCATCGGGCATTTTTTTGTAATAAATAAAAAACAAAAACAGATCAAAAATTGCATAAAATTAGAGAAAACCAAAGCAAAAGTTATGCAAATCGTAGATCAGAACGCCGATAATTTGAAAAAGAGAACAAACACACAAAACTATAAATAGGCAAATCGTTGAAACATTTAGGAGATAAAACGGTTCACAGAATTCGTGAATTCGTGCTCATAAACGTGCGTCTAACAGATTTAGGGTTCCAACGCTAGGGTTTTCTGAAAATTTGGGGCTTTATTATATAGAGGTAAGGCATAATAGAAATGGGCTTATCCAAATTTAACTACGGCCCAATTTACTCTTAATGGGCCATTTGAGCATCAAAACTCAAAAAGGCAAGTCCTTACCAATCACAATAATTAAATAATGGTGGGGGGGAAAAAAATCAAATCTTTTCAAACAATCTTTCATTAGCTGCAGCAATATCAATATGTTGAAAATTTTAAATCTGCAGACATAGAAAGTAAACCTCAGACAATTGAAGCCTATTTACACATTGATCCAAATTTGCCTCAACCTTACTTCTTTATACCTCAACAAACAGTTGAAACTAATCTTCACAGTGATTACACCAAAACAAGTGAGAGAATGAGTTACAAAACAGAGAATTCAAGAATTATCAGACTGATTCTTGCTAAAATGTGTTCTGGGAGTAGACCATGGTGTCTCATCAGCACTGACAATTTCCTGAGAAGCATGAGCCACAACAGATTCAATCCTCACAACAGGCTTCTTGTTAGGCAAAACTGGTAGAGGAGCTTCACCTCTAAGCATCGTCGCAAGCTCCCTCATCCGCGGCCTCATCTCCGCATCAGGATGGGCACACGCCAGCCCGACAACGAGCGTCCTCTCCATCTCCGCCCGGTTGAACCGGCCCACGAGCTTCGGATCAGCCGCATCACAGATCACCCCTCTCCCCCACAGCCCCCAAACATGGTCCGAGATGAGGAACCCGTTGTGATCAACGGGGCGCCTCCCCGAGGCCACCTCGAGCACCACCATGCCGAAGCTGTACACGTCTGTCTTCATGGTGGGGATGCCCGAGAAGGCGTATTCGGGAGCTAGATACCCCATTGTGCCAGCTGGGAAAGTAGCTCTACCATCCCTACCTCTGAAACTATGCCTGTAAACCTCAGCTAGCCCGAAATCGCCTAGTTTGGGATTGAACTCGGCATCGAGCAATATGTTGCAAGTCTTGACATCTCTGTGGATGATCCGGCTCTCACACTCCTCATGGAGGTAGATGAGAGCAGAGGCGACGCCATGGATGATGTTCAGCCTCTTCTCCCATGTCAAGAACCTCGAGCAATTGGTTCGACTGTGGAGGATCTTGTCGAGGCTGCCATTAACCATGTATTCATAGACAAGAACTAGCTCATTCCTCTCACAACACCACCCCTGCAGCTGCACCAAATTCTTGTGCCTCAAGCAGCCCGCCATTGTAGCAAACTCGGTGTTGAAAGGAACACGTGAGAACGAAGAATCATAGTGATTTTCGTGGTTGAAACGCTTGATTGCTACGGTTCCACAATGTGGGATTTTGCCTGCATACACTACAGCTGAGCCTCCTTCACCAATAATCCTATCACGATTGAATCCATTGGTGGCTGATCTTATCTCACTCAAAGATAACATCATCGGAACCATTTTTCCGACTTGAAATCTATACGGCTGCTGCCTCCGAACCCGCCCCCGTCTCCTAACGAGGCACACACATCCAACAACGCATGATCCTATCAAAACTGTGACTGCAGCGAAGGTGGTTAGAACCACAATCAAGATCAGAATCTCTTTCTTGGAGCGACGATCGTTGAACGAACCGAGCTCGATATTCGTATCCCAAACAGAGCAAACAGAGCATTCCCCTGTTTTGACACCATCCATCGCCATTGTTGAAGACACCAATCCAAGAAAAGTCTTGAATCGCCAACGGTGGAGAGTGTAGGCCGACGAGCCCCGAGCGTTGGAGGCCGTGAAGCCGACGCACATGAACTCCTTGAATAGGTTGGAGAGATCGATCTTGGCGACAAGAAGAGGGTTTTTGGGCCTAATGTGGTTCGACCGGCCGATCCAAACCCTAATCATCGTGTCGGAGTGGCGGTATTCGATCCAAGAGGTTATTTCTCTGCCGTCCCTGAGGCTGACCGGCGCCGCGGCGGCGGAAGCTACGGAGCTGGCGTTGCCGACGTCAATGCCGACGTGGTCGTCGTTGATGTCGTCGAGGTTGTGATCGAGATTGGTGTCGAATTCGACGGCGAAGAAGGAATCTTGAACGGGGAGGCCCATGTAACCGTCTTGGAGGGCGGTGTTGGAGGTGATGAGGAAAGCAATGCCATCTCCGAAGGGGCAAGAACGGGGGTTGGTGATGGTGAAGGAGAAGGTGCAGGAGAAAGAAGCGGTGGCGTTGGTTGAATGATCGAGAAAGCGAACTGGGTTTGAGTAGAATGCTCTCCCGACGCCGGATGCCGGCGGCGGCGGAGGCGGGGATAGGGAAGTGCAGTCCTTTTGTTTTGTGAGAGAAATGGAGTCGTCGCTGCTCCAGAAGGCGTCGCCGGAGAGAGTAACGTTGTGGGCGGGAGAGACGGCGATGGAGATGGATGGGGTGAAGAAGAGGAAGCAGAAGAAGATGGAGAGGAAGCATAGGAGATTGAGAGGAGATGAATGCATTCTGGGAATTTTGGTGTGTGTTTTCGAGGGAAAACCATCAAGATTTAGAGGGCTTTGTTGAAGTGAATTCGAGAGAGACGATGATTTTGGGTGAATTGTTTGGGGTTATGGTTTTATGTGAGAGAAGAAGTAAGCGGGCAAAATTTGCATTTTCCTTGCTATTTTTGAATTAGATTTTTTTATTGTTTTATGTCAGTGTGTCACTGCATTTGATTTTGCTGAGATGAAAAACATGATTTTTTGAAGAATCTCCTATATTAGTAGTTCTCCGGTATATGGATGTCTTGAGAAAGAGCAATATTTTGAATATAAATTTTTGCACAACTAGTTAGGAAGGATGATTTTTCGGTGGTATCACCATAATAATTAAAATTGAATTGTTAGCAAGAATAATAATGAGAAATCCTATATTCACGTCTAGTCAAATCTAGCACTTGAGTGGTGCGGTGGTGTAGTTGTCCCATCCTGCATGGTGGTGTAGAGGTTCCGCCTATATGGTGGTGTAGTACTTAATTTGATTATATATATACCTACATTATAATTATTCTAAAAAAAAAAATCTAGCACTTGAGATCGTATCACTAGTGTACGTTTTCAATTTATTTAATTAATTTTTTGTGTTAAAATTATGGATTTTGTGAAGTTGGCACTATATAATTATAAGTCTACGTTCAAAAAAAAAATCTAAGCTTTTGGATTTTGTATAATTTGCACTTTGATTCTTGGAAGCTAGATTTCTTTTTTATTTTTCATTGATATTTGCTCATGCAGCACAATAATTATTTTTTTTCTTTATAAAAAAGAGAACAAAGAGTGTGAAATCTAAACTCAAGGAATTCACATGGAGAAAACTCAACTGCCAAGCCTAAATCCAAAGGAAAAAAATTCTCGATTAGGAGAAATAATATCCTTTTTGGGCGCAGCCGCAGCCCTTCCTCTCTTAGGCTTGACACGGTACATGTTATCCAAGGAGTTCTGAACCCAAGCTCAGTGATCAGGAGTTAAGGTAGGAACACTCGGATTCAAAATATCATAACCAAAACCCTCTTGGCCGTATTGTAAAAATGCAATTTGACGTTTAACTCGAGTAGCAGGCGCAACTAGACCTTCCCGAGGTGGCGGACGGATATACCTCTTGTCCCAAAGACTGGTAGAATAAAGAGTTTGCTCCGACAAAAGGAACTCACAATGACGATCTTCCTCTGGAAAGTTAAGAAACCAGCTCACCCTCTCCTCACTTTGTCGGCGCACCAAAGAGTCGCTGCCCTTCAAGGTCCCTACAAAGAAACATGAGAAAAGTAAGAGTTAGTATAAAACAATACGATAGAAATAAACAAGTATGAAACAAGACTACTCAAACTAAGACACTCACTGACACGAGACCAACAAGGTGGAATATCTGTATAAGCCGAAGTTCCCAACAAAGCATTAGGGATATATAAATAGTAATGTTTCCATCTGGACTTATCGGCATCAGGCAGGCCAAGCACCAAATGCTGGCTCCGTTTCTTAACAAATTTATATCTCCCCTTTTCCGTTGACTCCGCCAGGGAATATGCGTACAATACATCCCCCAAAGTAAAATCACACATGCTATGCAATTCACAAAACGCATGTACTCCTATCAAGATGCGCCAAACATTTGGCATCAGCTGACTCGGATGTATCCGCTGGTAATTGCAAAGCTCCAACACTAGTCTAGGCAATGGAAAGCGGGCACCTATCTCTAAAAGCTTCATGTACATACACCCATGTCCCGGCACGAACCAATCGGCCCTCTCAATAGGCAAAGGAAGTTTTAAACTAATTTGCATGGGAATCCCATAGTTCGCCCTCATCCAACATAAATCATCTACAGTAAGCCTAGTTGGATAATTTTTGGGAGGAACAAGCACACCAGTGGCGGCACTACCTGCAATCGGATCAGTGCCATTTATACCACGTCCAAACTCACTACACTCTCGGTAAGGGCAAATCTCCCGAATGATTACACCCTCTGGAATATCGCTAGTCTGAGCATCATCATCACTACTACCCCCGTCAGAAGATCTATCAGCTCTACTGGACTCCCCGATGACTTCACTCCGGCTACGGGATAACATGCTAGCAAGTATCACCTAAAACAAAGACACTATCTAAGGCTTAGCTCATCGGTCAAGTAAGACATGCTGGAATGGGAAAATCATACAAACATAACTAGAACAAGCGACTAAGATAAGATGTGAGTAACTAAGTCACGTCAAGTATAAAAGGCCATCGACCCTACCGGACTAGCATGCAAAAAGTTCCTTAACTTAGCCTTATGACATAAACATATACACTAGCATGCCAAAAATGATACAAGATCAACCGGCACAACCGGACATAGTGGAAAATAATATCATACATACATGCTAAACAGTAAAAATCAAAATTTTTACTACTAGTCAAGATCAAACACGAACACATGCTATGGTGGAATCAAAAATTTACAGTCACTATTTTCTTATTTTCACTATGAAGAACACGAAGAACGCCCAGAAAATAAAAGAGAGAAGAATACCGACCTTCTGAAGCTCAAAAATCTTCTCTCAATGTCTCCACTTTTCTACTCCAAGCTCAAAGTTTTGTCCAAAGATTTATCTCTAGTAAAAAAAAAAAAACAAAAAGTGAAGTAAAGATGTCGTAGTAATTTTATCTCCTATAAATAAGAAAACACGCTTATGACATAAATATTTATTGATCTTACTAAACAACCCACACTTTCGACAAGGGCTCAAATCGCCTTCATCTCCACTCCATGGAAGTTGATTCTCCAAGATCAACTTCATCAAGTTAGCAAGAGCCTCATCAATTCACATTTCCTTCATCTACGTTGCACCGCCTAGCTTCATTTGATTCATCCGCATTTTAGCATAACCGACCTCGCCGGAGCGGTCACCGGTCTCAACCAAGCTTGACGGCGCGCGTGCTCCCGCTCACCGATCGGGCCGCCCAACCATTATCATCGACACCGTAAAGTCTATATGTTTAAACCCAATCGACCGATGCCCTACGCCTCGACGCAATAACATCACCGTCTACTTCTCGTCGTCTTCACTTTGGACTTGAGAGACGAAAAGAAATGGGGCCTCCGAGCGCTTTTGAAAATTAAATTATTAAGTGATTAGCGAAGTAAAGTGCACATGGCATACAATCTCATGTCTTTTTTATGGACCAAAAGATAATCCTAGCACAATTACTCCACCGCTAAGTACTATCCATCATATCAAAATCCAAGATTTTTTGTCGACCGATTCTTTTGAAAGATGACTCTGTGCAAAGTTAAAGCTCCCGCAATCTTTTACCTAATGAGATACTTGCGTAATGATAGCTACTCTAGTAAGTGAGGCGCAGAATAGTCAAACACCATGGTAGCTCCTATGCGTCCGACTCATGTCGGCTTTATCGACCTCACCACTTCGCCGGCCTCACTCAACTTCGAGTTGTTGCTATAGACGACGACAGCGTCCACCGGATATGATGCGTTGAAGCTTGAAAAGCCGCTCCGTCGTATTCTCGTTTCTTCTTTCCTCTTGTTGCCTTAGTCGGCATCGACGGACATGTCGGACGCGATGGCCGACGTTGCTAAATTTCTCCATCTTTTCCCTACCTTCCACGGTCGTTCCAAAACTTGTCGACGGTGTCGGCATTTCCGAGACTAATTAACATCACTCTCTTCTCTCCTTCGTCCAACCTGCATATCGTAAACACCAACCTCGCTCCGCCAAGCTCGACTCACAGCCTAGCTCCGTCTTCATGCCATCATCCTTATCGGATTCGAGAGAGGTGTCCGTTTCAAAGTTGACGCCATCATCTTTCTTCGTCAAAGCCCGCCGCCGCGACCATTGCCGCCGTCAATGGTGACAAGCACGAGAGGTCGAAGAGGAAGTCATTGTCGGGCTTATTGGACAGCCTCAACTCCAATGAGTTCTCCACTGACTGCCATTGGCATTGTCGGCATTGTCGGCACTGTGTGATTCATCCGCAAGAATTCTTACCCTTCTTCCCTCTCCATTTCGTTAGCCAATATAATAATAAATTCTATTGGAAGCATATGAGGCATCGGGTATATCGGTATCATCGACGCCGGCGCAAAATGCCTTTTTCACTCGGTTCTACCTGGATGCGTGGAACGTCCTGCACCCATCGCCTTAGTCGGCCCACACCCGACTCCTCTCGCTAGTCGCGCGTACGTACATGCAATGTTGGCGAGTACACCCTCTTATTGGAGTCATCGGCCCCACCGGCACTACTCGGACGCATTCGTCGTGTCCACCCTCAACTCCATGAGGCCAAGTGAGTTTTCGATTAATTGGGGCTACAATTCTTATTTAATTAATGGAGCCCAATTATTTTTAACTTTCCATGGCCCGTTTGGCCCAACGGCATATGTATTTTGTCGCGCAAATTGCGCGAATACGTCAATATACACGCACATACCTTTATTTATGTAATTTATTTATATACACTTGTATATATATATATATATATATATAAATGATAATAAAAATAGTAATCGTCCAAAATAAAGGGAAGACATTCGTCAACACCGGCATACATGGCTATCACAACTCTCTAGTTAAAATCACTTTAACTAAAGAGTGGGGGACAAATCAGAATGGACAAAATTCGTCTTCTTACCAAGCCTATTAATTGGCCCAATTAGCTCGCTGTGACTGACGCATCGGCCCAAGAAAACTCAACAAAAATATTGGATTTAAGGAGCCCATATCCGGATCGTGGTGTCCAACGGCCATACCGGACACATCGGCACGATCGATTAGAGAATAAGTCAAATAACTGAACAGATTAATTAATTTGACTCCCACAAGAATCGGAACCGTCAAGAGGGAAAGGGCGAGCGGATAAGGCCGACGGCTAGGGTATGGAGAAAACCCTAATCAACTAAATCGTCCTATTAGTAGGCGGCCACTACGTCCGACTAATCGATCTGGTCATTCACACTTGAGCTCTCTACTTCATCTCTTGACCATCTGCCTTCATCTTTTTCCTCTTTCGTTATTTCCAAACTCAGGCTATCGGATCCAGTGGTCGTACCGGCACCACCGTCACCACCTGTCCCTCTGACGCTCTAACTACTTTCTATCATCACTTCCCGGACGTACCGGACATCAAAGAATCCATTATTAATTTAGATCTCCATTATTCATTATTTATTTTATTATTATTCTGGTTATTCCGATAACTGACTTGAGCGTTGGAGGTCCTACGGCCGACACCCCCACCGGTGTTCCGTCGGACTCTTACGTGTGCTACTTGTGACAGGTTGCTTTGTGCCTCGTCATCCACGTCTTCCGAATAGTAGGATTTACCCCCTACATTCATCACAAAACTAGCCATTTTATCAGGTGATTATATACTCACGATAGATACCAAAAACACGAAAATTCATATTACACTCATTATAAATACTAAAACTCATACTATTAAATTAATCTAAGGTTTGAATTCAACGCGTTTGAACCTCCAAAAAATCTACAACGAGCTATACAATTGCAACCACATAAATAAGCAAATATCAATTGCAATCCTTGATCCAAACCTGAAACATATTGCCATGATTATGGTAAAAAAGATTGTCAAATCAACAAAACTAACTCCTTCCAAGCATCATGTGGCCAAAAAAAGATACTCTAAAATTTATAAAATTAGTGTTTAACACCCGTGCGTTGCACGGGGCAAAATTTATTATGAAATGTGTAATGTATTATATTATAAAGTATAAAAGTATTAGAGTTTATAGATGGAAAACTTATTTAAAAACAAAATTTTCAATAACTGAAGCCGACTTTCTGACATTCACACTAATATTTTCAGTCTTTTATGGTTGGTAACTCATGATATTGCAACATGTAATTGTCCATGACTGAAGAAATGTCTTTTCAGGAACAAACCAACATGCGAAAGAGATTGTCATTGGTTTAATATTCATTGCCATACAATACAATCAACAGAAACCGACTACTCACAAACTTGTAAGGTAACCTCGAATCTGAAAAAGTTAATGATATACATGGATCAAAGTATTTTGTCCAGTGTTATGCCTACTAATAATCTAACATTCCAAAACATGGGTACCGAGTTTCGTAACAACCATTATATTGCCATTACACAATCCTTTTGCATGGTCAACATCACCAATGTACCTATCTTCAGAAATAGTTCATGATTAAGTGTACCGGGACACTTCAATCTATTCAATAATTCGGGTGTATGTACTTCTTGCAACAAATTGGAATTCAAACCAGATTTCGCAGTACTATTCGAACTCAAATATCGTTGATCATATGTGGAGTTCAATTTGATTATGTAGTGCACGACATCTAATGTAGGAGCAAGAATAACACGTTTCTCCAAATAAGAGAAATCGTCACCATTATTTTGATATGTTGGATGAGCATTTTTGACAATTGTCTCTAAGTGATTAACATTATTCATTAGACCAATATCATATGGAATATGTATCATAGCAATTCAAAATTTAATTATTTTAGGCGCCAATAAAAATTTTAAAACAATATTATAAATTTATATTAAAATTTATATGATATAAATAAAATATTACAATAACATAGTAGGCAAAATACTTTATCTTGAAAATTTTAAAACCCAATTCGACAATTATCAAAACCCCAAAACCTGACAAATTTAAAAGGTTTAAATTTGATAATGGGCCAAGGATATTTATAAAAAAGAATTGGGATTATTACCTGTAAATACAAATTATTTGAGCAAATTCTGGAATTGCATACAGCTTAAATAATCTGAAATATAATACATCACTTTTTTTTTTTTAATTTTGATCCTGTGATAGTTTTCCCCCAAATTAAATCTTAAGGACATATATTAATATAGAAATTAAAAACATATATTAATATAGTTTTATGTATAGTATTAAGGACATATATTAATATAGAAATTAAGCCCAATCAACTATACTTCAATAAATAAAATTTATGTAAGTTAAAAGAAAAAATCAAAAATTTGAATATATAATTTTAAATTTATTTCAATCTAAATGGTGTTGCACTAATAATACGCAAATCAGAATTTAAAAAACAGAAAATTAAAATTAATTAATAATATTTATGATTTAACAACCACGTAATACATTTATTGCAAAAAGGCCCAGTATATAAATAGAAATTAAAACAATTCTCCCATTCTAACCCTAACGCGGAGCCCTTCTTCTTCTTCCTCTTTCAGAAAACACAGACTAAATCCTAATCGACATTTTCAATTTTTACTTGTTTAATCCTTCTTCATTCATACAAAACTACCGTAATCAACACAAACTTGAAGTCCATTACCGATTTATGTTATATTTTTCATTATTTTTCAGCAAATCTTCCGGTGCAGAAAAAAAAAATTCGAAATCGAAGAGCCATGCCCAAGTCTACCATTAGTTTATATACCAAATGCAAGCAAAAATCTCACCGATTTCCACAATCATCAGTTAGTTTTCGTTTCATACAGACGTTAAAAACAATTCAAAAACCCTAAAAGTAGAGGGAGGATCGACCTAAAGCTATCTTCCAGACCCATGAATCTCTGATTTCTTTCAGATCTGATAATTATAAGGTAATATTTCGAGTTTTGTACCGTAAATTGTTCAATTAGGTTTGTTGTTTCTAAGTTTTCATATTTTTACTTAATTTTATAATTTTTTGTTCAGATGTTCATACGTGCAAGATCTAGATCATGGGAAAACAGAAATTTGAAAAATAAATCCGACAATAATCAGCGCTACCTACTCAACAACATATGCTTGCTGGTAATTTGCTCAACTACATTATTACTGTGTAAAATTCAAGTATTTAATTGGTAATTGTGATGGAAAGCTACTTGTAGTTACGCTTCGCTGTGTGTTTAGGAGATTTTGGGGTGATAAATATTTCATATTGTTAGCCTCTTTTATAGTTTACAATGGCAAAATGTCCCTTTTAAAAAAAATGTAAGAGTTGTCTAATATTCAGAATCGAGTAGTGATGAAATTAATAGTTAAAAGCTGGAAAATATATATGTTTGTTTGAGTATTTGGTGCAAAAGTAGCCTCCAATAATCTTGTTTGTGAAGATATAAATATGTAATACTTTTCCTTGTTACTGCGTGTAACAACCAGTTCAAATTGTTTACTAATAAAAAACCAAAAATTAGTTTGAAGCACCCTTTACTTGGTTTCAGCTTTGTCACTATCTCCTATCTTTTTTTCCTGCTGCAAAATCTGGTGTCTGCAATTCTCATTTTTGCATTGCTGGGCAAATAAGTTTCTCCAATATTTTAAGTTGAGGTAGTGCTTTGTAACTCAAGGACTGAATTTATTCGATATGATTTGAGGAGTGGAACTTTTTGGGTGAATTACAATCTGTCAATTTTAGATGCTAAACTATAGGATGTATATTGGCTTTATCGTTTGTTACCTGTTAACAAATTGATGTTGAAGTGCAGAAGAAACTCTCTGTTTACTCACTTTTATTTTATTTTCCTGGTACGCTCACAAGAATACAACAGATAAGATAACCAAAACATTGAGCTTCTTCATTCTACCAAAAATACTACAACCACTACATCTGTTACTTTTCAAAAAAAAAAAAAAATCAAGTTAGCTACTCATTAGATTATATTTTCTTGTTTGTTTGATGAAGTTTGTGATGTGTGAAAAATCCCTTCTATATTACTCAACAGAAGGAAAAATCCCATCAAGATAGATTGAATGAAGAGTTCATGATAACAGAACTAATGAAATGCACATGGGTCTCCTTGAAAACGAAGTTTAAGATAAAGTAAAGCTAGAGTGGGCACACTTTAGCTCTACTGGTATTTGCCTTTTTCAAAAAATTAAGCTACATTATATTTTGTGCTAATTTAAATCTTGTACCATCCTCATCTTTCTTTTCTTGTTATTGCAGGTTTAAACCTGAAGAAAAAACAACGCCCAAAGTTTGTATCAGTTCTGAAAGATCTACCAGGAAACATAATAGAATGAAAATATTTTTTGATAAAATTTCAGAAATATTCCAGAACTCCTTTAGAAATAAGACAAATATTTTTCAAAATATTTCGGAAATCTACAAAATCTTGAACTGTAAATAGAAATTTTCTAAAAAACCTCTATAGCAGTTGAAAGATTCATATTTCATACTTTGATAATATGGAGAATTGATAATATGGAGAATTGGTAGGTAAAATGAAGCAAACACATTTATGGTATTTATAGACACTAATACTGAACTGATGAGTTCAAAATTCAAATTTTGGCTCTTAGTTTGGGAGCCCAAATTCTTGAAATCTGATGGTATTAACGTTGATATGCAATATTATAAATAACTGAAAAATATTGTATGATTAATTGGTCTGTAGCTTAATTATTTTTTAGAAATCTGTAATTAATAGTATTTCACTGTTACTGACGTGATAAGTTATAACTATTGGTTAACTAACAATAAAAAATGTAATGCACTAAAATTCTGCAAAATCCACCGTGGCAACAGAAATACAAAAAAAAGTTAAGTGAGGACCAGCTAAAATTGTGCAACCAAAATACCGCCACTTTTCTGGCTCTTAAATAGGTAGTGGCAGTTGTGGTAAATAATGCCACAACTCAGTTATTAAGTATAGTATTGATTTATCTTGTACTGATAAAAAAAAATAACATAAAAAAAGATGATTAATAGATTCCTCAACTTGAAAACAAAGTACAAACATACCAAAGAACCAATCTCTTGCTCATGTACATTGCAAGAATTATATTTCTAGCAATCCTAACAACTGCAAAAATATGTGCGAATATTGATGAATAAACAAAAATACTTGTTATAGTTGAGATAGCAAAGTGTTAATACTTCTATCTCAATTAAGATTACTTATAGCCAATTATCAATTTGCAAAGCTCCTTAATTCAAATCATTAAACAAGTTACTTTCCCAATCTATAAAATCAAGGACATTACCACTAGCTTGTAGCTCAATTGTTATTTCTTCTATTTGTAAGAGTGAGAGGTCTGGGTACGAATCCCAATCCTTCATTCCCCCAACTCAATAAAATATAATTAAAAAACAGGGGACATTACAATACCATATCCATTAATTTTTGTTAATACATATAGTCATAGATCGCGTTTTTAATAGATAATAACATATTTAGGGCTCGTTTGCTACGAAGTATGGGATAAGGCTTGATATGATTAGCTGGGATATCTTAATACGTATAAAGAATTAATATTGTGTTTGGTATGATGTATTAAATTCTCTGTAAAACATATTAATTATGGTAAAATGGTGAAATTATAGTAATTTATTCTTATATTTAGTTGCAGTATTATTTATACCACCTCATAGGTGGTATTAGATAATAACAACAATAGGTATAATTCAACGGGCCGAATTTTATAAAGGGCCCCATACTTTGTACCAAACAAGATATTAGGGTGTATAATATATATTATACACCCTAATCACCCATAGCAAACAAGCCCTTAAGTTACGTTAAAATAATCAAATTGTAATATAAAACAACATTAAATAGTATTTATTAGCCCAACCAACACATTAAAATAGTTATATCACAATATTTGTTGAAGCACACTATCCTGGGACGGAGAGAGTATAATTTTTCAATAAAAAAAAATATAAAAAACGACATAAAGTAGCATGTTAATTAATTTATATCTATTAAAGTAATATTTTTGGTTGTAAGTTCGTGGTAAATCACAAGTAAGCAAATTAGACAGAAAGAGACACGAAGGATTTCATCTAAAAATAAAAAATCTACCATTTAAAAAAATAAAAAAATAAAAAACAAACAAACAAACACACACACACGGCCCGGTGACGTGGAATGCTTAAATATCTGAAGGCAGAAGGGTGCACATGTAATTTTGAATAATCGAGAGACAAAAGGAGAATATAGGGTTTTTGGAAACGCTAAATCCTCAAACCAGAATCCAGAAGCTGCTCGTCGCACCCACTTTTCAACACCGCATCGCAGCCGCGCAGGTTCGATTTCGCTATTTTCTCTCACTAAAACTCTTACTCTGCGTTCTTCAATCGTGTTTCTCTTTGTATTTCAACCGTGTTTGTATGTTTGATTTTTTGTTTTGATTCGTTGCAGTAATCTAATCTTTTCTCATACGAAGAGTTAGCGTTGATTCATGACTGCATTATATCTAACTTAATTAAAGTAATTGTGAAATCTGCGCTTCGGTTTCCCCTGTTTTACTGTTGTTTTAATTCTGTCGGTTAATTAACGCCCGCAGCCGAAGTAACGTGATCTGAGTTGGAGAATTCGTTTTTAATTTGACCTATTTTGTGCTTGTGAGTAGATTCTGACATTTGGGGGAAAGATTTGTCCTTTTGTATCGTTTTTACTGAAGTATGCATGATTGAAGTAAAACCTAATTGAAGGAGGAATCAATCAAGTTCTATGATGCAATATGATATATTAGTACTCGAGTGGAACATTGTTGGGTGGATTTTACACGGGGACTTTTTATTTCTGTTGTTTTCCTTTCACTTTTAAAATTATTAATTAGTTTTGAAGGGGAAAAAAAAACCTGAATCTCATCTCATTTTGTTACTTGTTCTTTGGTGTGCTTAAGGAAATATGGTGTCGATGCACTACTATGAGTTATGTTGTTGTTGGGGCATGTTGACAAGTTCTGCCTAATTTGGTGTTCATGCTGAGTTTCTGAATATGCTCATTGTTACAATTACGTAGGAGATAGTTGCATTTGGATTTTGATGATTGGCGTTGTTAGGAAGTTCCAGTTTTGATTTCCAATTTGTAACCATCCATTAATTAGCAAAATCTGAAGTGCTCCTTAGTTGTTTTACTCATCTGGATTTCGTTTATGCTGCTCCCTTCTTATGTACAACAAATCATTATGCATGTGTATGCACATTTGTCTAAAATTCAGTGTATTAGTGCATATTTCAAGTCATATTGCCTGTTTGTTTATCTCTGAAGATGATTAATGTAGCGAAATTTGTTATATTTACTTTTTCATGCTGTCCCTGTATATTTAATTACTTTTATGCACAGTGAAATATGGGGGATCAGGATGAGTTTCGTTGCTTTATTGGGAATTTATCGTGGTCAACATCAGATAGAGGGTTGAAGCAGGCATTTGAGAAGTATGGTCATCTGGTGGAGGCGAAGGTATCAACTATCAACTGTGTCTTTTTTTGCTTTTGTGATTGTGTATCTTTGTTCCACTTAACATGGTTGATTTACTTTTTCTTGTTTCCACATTTTCAATTGCTTCTTATATTTTCTTTGAATTTGCTTTCTTAGAATTTCAGCTGCAATCAGAATCTGTGCCGATTTTGAATTTAATCCGCACACTGGTTGATTTGCACTATCTATTTCTATCTCTTGTCCTCGTTTTATCATACAGTTCCTAATTGCAATGGGTTATGGATTTGCTTGTTTAGTAGTACAAGTTTTTAAAAACTGTTCCTTAGAAAGTAATGAAGCTTATATTTACTTAGGAGATTTAGTGGTATTCCATTTGACTTTGACCTAAATGAAAGTTGGGAACTTGTGTCAAATATTGCAAGCAATTAGTCGTCAACATACTCGGTGAATCATTTACCAGTTTTGACCTGACTTTGGTGTTGCTCCAATTTTGATGTCTTAAAGTTTGCTTTTTTTTGAAAGCTGGGCGCAGGAGAAAATGGGAATGTCTGTTCTCTGTTCATGGGAAAATTATTTATTGAATTTACTGTTGGAAGGAAAAGCAAGTGTACTGGTGTTGATGATGACCGTGTGTTAAATATTGCTGACTATTGAAGTTCGTAACATGTATATTTCGAAAAGAGGTTCCTTTTAAAAAGATTATATTCAGTGAACTGGGATGTGAGTTAGCTGGAATGATCATGCATCATAAGGTTCATCCTTCTATTTCCTGCAAGATATCTCACATATTAAGCTTTCAATATTCTTGGGCTAGTAAGCTCTGTAAATTTTTAATTTTCTATTCCAGGTTGTGCTCGACAAGTTTTCTGGTCGCTCTCGTGGTTTTGGGTTTGTTTCATTTGAAGAAGAGAGAGATATGGAAGAAGCCATTAAAGCAATGAATGGAATGGATTTGGATGGGCGGGCCATTACTGTTGATAAAGCTCAACCTAACCAGGGGTCTGGTAGAGACCGGGATGGAGACAGAGACCAGGACCGTGATAGGGGGCGTGATCGTGATAGGGGTAGGAACCGTGACAGTGGTGGTGGTGGGCGTGGATCAGGTGGGGACTGTTTCAAATGTGGAAAGCCTGGACATTTTGCTCGAGAATGCCCCTCCGGAGAAGGATCTAGAGGAGGGAGTAGATATGGTGGAAGGGATGACAAGTATGGAGGTGGCAGTAGTCGTCATGGCCCTGATCGTAATGGCGATAAGTATGGTGGTGGGAGAAGCAGAGAGTCTGGTAGAGATTCTGGTAGTCGTGGTGGATCAGGAAGTGATAAGTATAGTCGTGACAGATCTGGACCTTATGAGCGTCCATCAGGCAGCTTCCGCTCATGATAGGTATGTGAACTTTTTTCCTTTAATTTACGATGAGCATGTGACCCTTTTGATGCATTAACACCAAATTTCGGCACCTTTCTCTTGTTAACGTTGTTATGTTCAATCACTTACCTGTGTCATTTGGTTACAGCTGCAGTAGTGATGGTTTGCCATTTTGAAGGGCATCTACAAGATCAATGCTTTCTCGATTTGGTCATTTCAACTGAAGCACTTTGAGCTACTTGAGGCTTTTGTCACAACAGGGTTCTCATACTATCTGACTTCTTTTCTTTTTTATGCTTAGTTTGTGGAATTTTATCCTCGAATATTACATTTTGGAAAGCTTCCATCCTTGTCCGTTGAATGATTAGTTTTTGTTTGCTTTAATTTATGTCTTGGTTATGTTGATATCCTATATAATGTTTTTAAGATATTAATACTATGTGATCTTACTCTGTTTCCAATTTGTTAAAAAGCTCGTCATTTCTATCATGGAACGTGCTCCCGACAGGTTCAATTTGATTTAGTAGCAACCTTTATGTGTGTCGATTTCTTTGCCTTGTTATAAGTAGTCTTTTCTTGTCTAATATCTTCCTTTTGGCTCAAGTGAAGTGAAAATTATAAGCAGTATGTCTCTTTCTCCTTTGTGGGGTGGTGAGAATTCTTTTATTATTTCATAGTTTCTTGAAATAAGAAACTAGTACACGCTTGAAACTGACCTATGATATGGTGTGTGGAATATCTGTTTAATTGTTTTTCCGTTTCATTTTCTTTCTACTTTTGTTACCTTTTTTCTTTTAACTCATGGGTTGGATGGTTTGTGTTATACTTGTCGGAAGTTCATTAATTATTAGTAACTATTTGTTGGTTTGTAGATGTAGCAAACAATCAAACGTCCTCTTGTGTGTAGATGTGAGTCCAGAAAAGTGTGAAATTTTAATGCGATTTTGAGGGCTATCTATATTTCATGACAAGAAAAGGCATTTTTAAGCAATCAGTTGTACGTATAGTAGCTAGTGCGGCTATTGAATATGTCCATTTAGATAAATTTAGTATTTAATTAAATACTGTGTGAAATATGGCAAGTTTTGTGCCGTCTGATGAGTTTCAGATCTGTCGCACGATACATAGCTCGTATTCAAACACAACCAAATACTAAAATCGTTTATATATCATTTAATACAAGCATCTTCGATATATATTTGACCCTTGTGATGATATAACAAAAGTTATTTTTCTGAAATAAGTTGATGGAATAATCTCCGTATAAGTCCAAATTCCCTGAGGCGTGAAGTTCAACCATTTTGTTTGGATTAGACAAATCTAGTTAAAAGTTCCAAATCTTAATTTCGTGCCAACATGAACTTCCGGCCGCCGCCTCTTTTGGACCGGTCCTTGCAATAAAACAGCAACTGTACTCTACTTGTGTCTTTATTTCATTTATATAAACAAAAACAATTAAACAAGAGATAAATTTGAAAACTATAAGTTTAAACTTGTATGGAGTATAATATTTCATATCATTGTCACTTATACCGTGATCAAGTTGCACATAGTATTATATAAAGCATAAATTTGAAAATCGAAATTTGTTAGCTTTAATATCTTTGAACATAGCCTATATTATTATTATTATTTTTTTTTTTGAATATCAATACAAATATTAAACTCACACACCCCACCTAGGATTTTTTTGTGGCCGAGAGTACTCGAACCTCTGACCTATATTATTTTGATATGGTCGTTGCGCCCAAAAAGCTCTTGAACTCATAATCCGCTCATCAATATCTGCATTGACCAAAATCCACCTTCATTCTCCAAAATCCATACGGCCTCAAGATTTTATTATATTTTGATATTGCAATACTAATCATCTGTAATATATAAACATTTTGCCGTTTTATTAGATGAAATTATAAATGTGCTCTTGACATGTATAAATGAATTACATGAAACAAACGTAATAAAGTATTTCCAACTCATCAAGATAGAGCCAAAACACAATGTAATCGTACTAAAATACCCAAAAGAACTAAAATAAAATTTTGATTTGTATGCTGCGTTTCCCGCATAGTCAAAACATTTACATATTTGAATTTTTTTTTTGGCCCATTAATGCAATTCCTACCTAACTAAAAAAAATCATTAATTGTTAGTTAAAATTCAGTAAGGCGCAATGTGAGTGGTCCTGGTTTCATAAGGAGCCAAATTTGACTTAGTGCTCTTGGCCCTCAATACTTTGACCAATTCGCTGCACATCTGCCTTGTACTCGACGAACAGTCGCTCTGCATCACCAGTAGTACCTTGGTCAATCCATTGACTTTCGCCACCGTTTCCTGCGCCAAACGGTCCCTCGCCAAACAGCACACGCTCCAGAGCACCGTTATACCGTGCTCCGTCGCCGCACCCGAACACTTCATCAGCCTCTTCACGATCTCCACCACACATTCACCGTCCTCCCCAATCGCGCCCCTCCCCTCCGTGCACGTGGCCACAGTTTCTAAAATCTCTAACGCCTTCTCGATCACCGCACGAACCGGAGCCGGACCGGACAGGATTCTGCCAACGGTTCGGACGATTCCGAACCGGATTAACTCCTTCTTCGCCGTCCTGGTGGTTGCGATCGCTAGCAGAGCCGACAATCCGGCTTCCACCGCCGCCGTATCGCTCTCGGCGGTGGTTAGGATGTACAGATTCTGCAGGATTTCCGGTTTATCTGCGATTTTTTGCTGCGATTCAGGATTTAGAGCGATTAGCTCCAAAATCTTCGCCGATTTTACCTTCGATTCGGCGTTTCCTTTCTGCAAGACTGTCGCGAACGACGATAAACAATCTCTGCCATCACCGCGCTTCAAAATGAGCTCGTTCAACCTTCCGCTCACGCCAATTTCAGATGAGATCAGATCGAAAACCTCAACAATCAGTTCGCGAATCCGAATATCGTCGGATTCCGTAAAAAATTCGACGAATCTAGTAAGAGCGCCGTTGGACAGCGCGACAAACTTCAGATTCCCCTCCGACGTCTTCATGAAACCGATCAATTTCTCCGCGGACTCGGCGTCGAACTTACCTTTAATGATCTCCGCCGCTCTCTGCTTGGAGACAGCAGATGAAGGCGGCAGCGCCTGAGCGGCGTCGGCATGGGAGAGCCAGAGCTGAATGAGGCGGCGGAGAGTGAGATTCGGCGTGGTGTGCGTGGAAGGCAGGGTTTGCATGGTCGCCGGACAGGTTTTGTGGCCGAGCGCCAGCCACTTCTCGATGGAGCTCCGATCGTACGTGACGCCGGTGCAGAGGCTCACCGGCGACTTCATCACGTCCATGGAAATCGGGCAGCGGAAGAGATTAGGTACAGTGACGTATAGTTCCTCTCTCCTCTTTTCTCTCGCCATTTAATTTCGTGCTAAAACTCTGGTTTCTGGGTTGTTTATAACTTGAGAGAGAGAGAGAGAGAGTCAAAGTGGGGAAGATGTGACGTCGTTTTGGTCAATAATCCCAAAAACGGAGTCCGATTACTTAACTGGAAAATAGGAGTAGAAAATTTTATTCGCTGCTAAGTTTGAAAAATTAAAAGTTTGAAACGGAGTTCCATATTTATATAGGGGATCAGACAAAAGGGAGGAGGTGGTGGGGGCCACGCGTTGAAGAAATTGATGGGATATTTGCATGAAATTCTTGCATGGATTAGGTAAAGTCAAACTCTTATTTTCGCTAATTTTTATAGTTAGTCTTGATTTTTCAATGATTGTCATTTGAATATTAGGAAGTGGGACTATTAATTATTGATAATTAGGCCTAAAAAGATATAAGGGCACTGGATTTGTGGATGATGATATGGAAGCTAGGGGTAAAGTAGTTCTTGCGTAATGGAAGAATCCATTCTCCTCGTGTAGAATTAAAAATCTTAAGAAATTATTGGTTTCATATGTTAAAGGAGAAAAGTGGGCATGTATCGTATGATTAAATAGTGTTAATAATAAAGTCATTAGAATAGCTCTAAACTTAATAGTGTTGTATTTTAACATGACCTTTAAAGTTCGTTCAAGCACTATATATATAATTTTAATTAAGATATTATTTTTTTAGAAAACATGATATTTAGATATTTGAATTTATTGACGTAATTTTGAGATAAAATGAGCAATGTTAGTAATGATGAGCAATATCACATATATATATATATATATATATATATATATATAGCGTATATCCGTTTATGCAAAATACGAATTTCCCACATAAAAATTGTAAAAGATGAATCAAAATCAATAATTATATACCTTCATCAACTATTAAGAATATAATGCATTTATGTCCCTTCCATATGATTTCAGATCGAAAAGGATGTTATTCTTAAAATTTTGGATGATTTCAAGGGCAGAAAGGAAAATTCAAGATTTTATCCTAGCTAGCCTGTCAATATCCAAGTGACAAAATAATTAAGAATCAAAATTACCTAATATATTCTAATTGTCATAGGGAACATAAGTTTCATTATACTATGATAGGTCGGTTATTGAAATCAAGGATCCGATGTGCAGTGTGTGTGTGTGTGAGAGAGAGAGAGAGAGAGAGAGAGAGAGAGAGAGAGAGAGAGAGAGATTTTTCCTCAGACAAAACATAATGCGGTAGGCTAATTATGGGTAGATAGCATATAGTTGATGATGTATGAAGCGTTTGTGAGTTGATTTTACAAAACCTTTGAAAAACTTATTTTTGAAGAATATTTTGGAACATATTCATGAAGTCTACCTCATTCTAGTGCGCACTAACAAAAATATCCTCAGAAAACAGAATAATAAGAGGCACCAATTCTTGAGGTAGTTCGTTTTGCGCGCGCGCGCGCATATATATATATATATATATATATTATGTATATTAATAATAATATTAAAAAAAATATGTGATGTGCATTTAGTTTATGCTACTCAATTATGTGTTTAACGGCGAATTTATTTGGTCTAAAGTCATTGTTGCAGAGTTTTATTTATATATATTGTCCAAAATTTGATCGTCAGACTTAGCACGTGAATTAATCGACCTACTACCCACTTCAGTTTCAGGTTGAATTGAGTAATTTAAACCTAAACTCGATTTTAGATTATAAGATCATCAAATAATTTTATTTTCTTATAATATAGTATTTCGTTTTCAATCAAATCCTATTATAAAAAATATAAATGGTGAATACTTAATGGTCCAAAATAGATTTTTTTTTAGTTGACTAACAATATAAAAGTTAAACTTATTTTCCTATTCATAAAAATAGTTGAGGCCAGAAATCGACGAACCGACCATGCATAATGTTACTGATTGATTCGGTTTTCCGGCTATATATTCATCTCTAATGATGACAGAGGGTTTCCATCTTCATCAATTAAAGAAAAAAAAATTAAATAACATGCATATAGTTAAGATTAGGTCACAATCCAAACTAATCGTCCATCACTACGTACAAGAAAATACACTTGAAACTAACAATGTTAGGAGTTATTTTAGATCCAACCAAATTTGAATTGCTGTAACAATAATAGCTTAATATGAAATGAAATAGGAAAGAAAAATAAAGGTGAAAGATTGCTTAACCTTTTCTAGCAATTATGGTGTGGAGTAGGGGCAAGCTGAGCAAATCAATGCTCATCCGATAAGGAGGATAGATGAACTCAAAATTTAAAATTCTAGGCAACATATTTGATGTCATAACCTAACACAATAATTGCTATATATAATAAAATAAATAAAAAAGAAGAGCATATATATATATATATCATATATATTGCTATGTATCAATCAAAATTCATAACAAATTATTTTTAGAAATCCTAACAAAGAATTAGAAGTTATATGAAAACACTATTTTATATATTAGGCACAAATTACACTTAAAATCCTAAATTATTTACATTTTAACAAAAATATTCTAAACTATTGATAATAACAATTATAGCACAGTCCCCAAGGGGACACCCAAACGGTGTGACTTCAGTCTGTAAACAGTGAGGTCTAGGATTCAAACCTCACCGCTCCCCCTCCCCTATATGTCAAAAAAAAAAAAACAATTAAATGCACAAATTATTAAAAGAACTAACAAAAATGTGAAGAAGGTCATTTTCCGATATCAGAAAGTTGACGTGGCTCGATGGACGATGATGTTGTGGAAACGAAAGCTAATTAGGGAGAGAGATTGTTTCGTTTCCAACATATTTTTTATATAACTTATCTATAATTTACGTTAGCGTCCATCGAGCCACGTCAACAATCCGATGCCGAAAACTTACATCTACGACATTTTCCTTAGTTTTTTAATAGTTTGTGAATTTAACTGTAATTATCATTGATTCGAAATATTTTTTGAAAAAAAATAGTATAATTTAAAATGTAATTTTTCCCTTTATTTATTTCCATTTTCAGACAAACAACCTTTTTCCTCCAGCAATTTAAGACCAAACACTGTTTGGTGGCTATGTTTTTGTCTTTTTTATTGTTTATGGTTTGAACATAAACAAAAGGGGCAGGTAAAATAACAAGTCAAAACTTGCAAGTTTGAATGAATATGTGTGTGTTTGATGCGTGTGTGACTGAAAATAATTGAGACAAATAAATTATGGCGATGAAGAAAAAAAAAAGACAAGGAAAAGCCAACACGGCTAATCTTCTTCCTTATAATTAATCTTTTATATGTTTTTTTTTTGAAAAGTAATATTTTATTTTCAATATGTTTGACTCTGACTCATCACAAGGGCTACAACTTAGATTAGAAGTCATATTTTGATTTAGTCGATGACTTGTAGTTCAAAATGGGGTATAATTAGAATAAATAGATTAAATAATTTTGATATTCATTTATGTCGTCCGACCGACAAGAGTATTTTAATTTGATTTCTCAGGTATACAATAAATCATGCTCGGTATTTGTTTCCCTCATCCAATCGGAAATTCTGAGTGACGAGTCCGGTTTGTGTTCTCATCAACAATTGATCATTTTCTCCATCGGAATCGGGTTAGGAACTTGCAAAACAGAGATTGGGAGGAGGGCCCCGGCATAGACCCTATGACGCTCAAGTAAGCTTTCATTCTGAGGGAGTGAAATATCAAGAGTTTGTGCTATGTGTATAAGATGTGGTAGAGAAGAAGATACCACAATTTGGAGTGGATGGGGGTACTTACAGTTTATATGCTTACCACAGTGAGGGGCGTTTCAGTCTTTCTAACTTTAGAATCCTTAATAACCCTTAATTTAAGTATGAGCTTAAACATGCCCAACTATTATTATTGTGATACGAGCTAGCTTCGGCCAAATTAAAACTTTTCTTATCTTTCCCACATCACTAAGTTTGATAGAATTGGATATCATTATAAAATATTAGAAAGAGTTTTGTCTGAGATGATTTTATAGTGAGACAGACTAAATATTCAAATCTAAAGTCTTTGGATATGGACTTAGATCCGAATATTTGACAATGATATATCCGAATTCGTTTTCATAAGAATTCTCTGGAAGATTGTTATGTAACAATATTCTCATAAGAGTAACGAACTATAGTGTCCATATTTTTTTTTTTGAAAGATACTAAACTTCAATTTTGTTTCAAAAAAGGTTAAAATGACTTCATAAATTTGATTAAGCAAGTGATGCAGTCTTCTAAGAAAAATTATGAACTATGAATAGCTTCTACGAGCTTTTAATATTCTTGGGAGCAGGCTGCAGGGCCGGCCCTGAGGGTGGGCTAGCCCGGGCGACGGCCCAGGGCCCCAAAAAAATATGAATGTTTACTATATATATATATATATATTAAGTATTAGTCTTGTTACAAGATTTTAAGCTAGCCCAGTTGGTAAATTGTTTAGCTATTCAACTCATCAGGGTTTGATTCCTTCAACTGCAATTTGTATACAGATTTATCTATTTTTATGGTTTTAATATTTTTTAATGGCCCTCTCAATATAGTTTTAAGTTTTTTGAATTTGATTCTTCCAACTGCAATTTGTATTGCTTTATCAATTTTTGTGTTTTGTTTTTTCTTTAATGGGCCCTTCAATATAGTTAAGTTTTTTGAATGGACCCTCCTATTTCTTTTTGGATTTTTTATATATATTACTAATTATTTTACGAATATATATATACTAATAATATAGAGTAAGAGGATTGTGAAGTAAATTTATTCAATAATTTCAACAAAATATTTACATGCATTTTAGATTTCTTAAATTTATATATTTATATATAATTTATATTCTAGACATTTATTTTACACACTATTTTGCTTCTTCTAGTTCTTGTTCTTTTATTAGTAGCAATTTCTTATTTTTATTGTACGCTAAAATAATTGAACAAGCAAGAAAAATTCACACCGTCATTTTATTGTTATGCATCATCATTTTAACATAAAATACAAATTCAACGTATTGATTTCTTTTTTTAGATTAATAATAAGTTAATGCATTTATTATTAAATTTTGATATTTTCTAAAATAAATTCTCCTAAAAAAACATTTATACATCAAATGATATTTATTAATAATATTGCACGTAAAAGAGCTCTAAAAAACTAATTTATTATTACTATATGAATGCTTTTTTAGATTACTAATAAGTTCATGTATTTTTATTAAATTAGTATTTTTTTAAAAATAAATTTTCAGAAAAAATCTTTATAAATCAAATGATATTGCAAGTAAAAAAAACTCGAAAAATTATTTTTTGTTTTTTTATAGCGGAAAAACTGTCTTTTGTTATTAATGTTTGGTTTCGTGTGTTTAAATTAGTGTTATATTTCGAATTTATATGACGTATAGAGGGCCCATTTTTATTTTTTCGCTCTGGGCCTATTTTTTGTCAGGACCGGCCCTGCTTGGGAGAGAGCCAAAATTCAAAGGAAAGGAGATTGTTGAAATGAGGAATTCTTTGTAAGGCTAAAAAAGAGATAAATATCATGTTTGAAAGAAATTTAAAATTTACTAATATTTTTAATTTAGTATTACTCCTAATAAAAACACACTATAATTTCGTACATTTTTTGAGAAACGTCCTGAAAGATTTTAGTATATTTCTCTGATGCGGAATGATTAATTAAAACTAATGCTCAGCCCAAAATATTTGTACCCTGTGGTCAAGGCCCAATATATATATATATATATGTATATATATATATATGTATGTATGAAAATTGTGATAGGTTTGGATTAAATTATAGACCACATTTGACTCTTTCAATTATGTTTACCAACTGGCCATCAATTAAATTTGAAGGATTCAATAAACTTTTTTTTTTTTTTTTTTTAAGAATTATAAGGTATATATATAAATATATATATAATCAAATTAAGCACTACACCACCATATAGGCGGGACCTCTACACCACCACTACGCAGGGTGGGACAACTACACCACACAAAGGTGAGACCACTACACCACCACGAAGGGTGGGACAACTACACTACCAAACAAGGTGGGAAATATAATAACACCCGCACGCAGGCGGGTTGAACCCAAGACCTCTCATTAAGGAGAGTCTTGTGGTGCCTCAGCTAGCCACTTGAGTTAGGTCTCATTGGCATGATTCAATAACCTTAAACCGTCAATTAATACCTTTTAAATTCTTAACAGGCTGATTTAACTAAAAATTAATTAATTTATATATATATATATATATATATATATATATTTTCAAAAGCTTATTGGCCAAATAGACCAATATGTTTGGAATTATTTGTCTAACATTTAGTTTTATTTGTGCAAGGGTTTTGTAGTGTATTTTTCAGAGTCTTGTCTTGTTGTATTTCGGGTGTATTCATAATATTTTGGTTGACCATACTATGTATATATATTTACTTTTTTTTTTTCTTTTTGGCCCCTTAGTTTTAGAATTTAGGCACATTCATTCATCGGTTGAAATCCTAATTAATATCAATTTATTTTCGTTGAACTTTCTTCATCACAACAAAGTTGTTACGACATTCATTATTATTAATTTCTCTTATCGAATAAAGAATTTCCAGAATAACTCGAAGATTGCATGTCTTCTTCGCTGTGAAAAGTAGTCACTTTTTTGGGTTCTTTTTTTTTTTTTTTTTTTTTTGAATATCATTACAAATATTAATACTTCCACACCCATCTAAGGTTTTTTTGTGGCCGAAATCTTGACTTGGCCTATTAATTGACGAAGCGCAAATTCATGGCTAAAACTTTTTGGGTTCTTGTCAACGATAATTCGTCCATTACCAAAAGATAGTTAAGTAGGTATCTCGTAACATTGTTTATACATAGATTAAATTTATATTTTTGAGATGAAAATATTCAAATATTTTCTTTGTTGTGTAAAGATAGTACTTCGTATTTAATTTTTGTCCATGCCAAAATTGTAGCCCATTTCCTTATCTATATAATGTGCTTTAAAATTTCTTTTTACTTTACATAAATTCAACTTTGAAAATAAAAAATCTACTTTATGCAACTAAAAAAAATCTTTTATTAGTAAATATAAGACTATTGATTCACTTTTAATTTAATCTATATATGTGAATATTGGGATCATATGCTTACATTTATATATGTGTGTGTGTGTGTGCGTGTTTAAATAGTAATATGTTTGAACACTTTATTTCAATTAAAATGTTTTACCATTTTGTGTTATAAGTACTACTATTATCTAAAATTTCCATTTTGTTAACAAGATAATTTTGCACAAGTTTTTGTGACGATTTTGCTATTAACATTCAGAAATTTCGGGTATTTGTCCGATAAAAATATTACATCCTTAAAATAAAGGCAAAAGCTTGATAAATGCATTACCGCAAACGTCAAAGATTAGAGTGCTAGCTACAAAATAAAATATTTTCTCAATTAATGCATGCAAAGGTTACCAATATCACACTTTCAACTTTCAATTCAATCACTTGAACAAGCGAAAATTTGAGTGACAAAGTGCTAGGACACTACAAAAAGACATGTTCTTCATCGTTAATCCTTATAATAAACTCGTCGTTAATAAGTTCTAGTAACGGTTAGAGACGTATAAAATCCGACTCTATTTATATAGTAAAAAATATCAATAAATTGACGGGTTTTAGAAGTGCATCACAAAAAATGGAATATTTTGAAGTTTTTCAACAAGTATTATGTCATCGTATTGTCATTATACACACAATAGTATACAAATATATAAACTCTACCTATATGTTCTTAGAGTAGAAAAAAGACGCACACACACACACACACACTAGCAATAGACAAAAGCACAAAAATAAAATAGAAAAATAAGCTTAGCCGACAATTTTAGAAAATGATTTCTAAATACAGAAAAGTTTTTGAATCATAAATGCGAATCCTGAAGTAGATATATGTTTTCTGATTGGGGAAAAAAGAGGACTAATTGTAAAAATGGGAAAGGGACATATATATATATATATATCCCTATGTATATATATTATATATTACATATAATAATTAATTTGCCCTTTACTATTTATTGTTTGAGAGACTTGGAAGAGCAAATAATAGTCGGCCATCAAATTGAAATGGGGCCCCACATGACCACCTAATCATGAAACATTTGCACCTCTTTTTCCTCAGATATGTATCTATTTTGCATGTTACCATTTCCATTTAATTTACTTTTCCCTAAGACCCGTTCAAACATCAACACCCATAACCCTTTTTTTCCTCTTCATTTTATTTATTTTTTTATATATGGGAATGCCTTCATTTTTATATATTCATAACAACTCTTTTAATGCGCATATGGCCTTTTGGTCATTTTAATGGCTTAGTAGATTACTTCATGAAAATCTACAATAAAATCGTGAAAACAGAGTGTTTTAATTTGATCCTCGTAGAGATTTACAGTGTGAGATTTATGCCGCAAAGCAAAGCTTAGCTTAATTCATGTGCAGAAATGTAACATAGAGCGTTGTTCGATAGAGGGGGAGGGCCGGAGGGGGCTTCGGCCCACACAGACCAATTCTAATTATTTGTTCCTATTATATGATCATCAAAATGTTGGAAATTTCGTGCGAATTATTGGGCAAAATTCCCATTAGTGAATCAAATATATAGGCTGTAAATTTTATTCTGGAAATCTCGAACTTGAAATTTAAACAATTTTTTTTCTGCATCTGCCTATGCATATGACAAAGACTTGAAAATCCATGTTGCATCTAATTTATCCAACATATAAGAACCAAGGCCTTGCTATCCACATACCCACATGGATCAACATCTCACGTTGAAATGCTATTCCATCTCAAATGACGATAGATGCTTTCGTCGCAAATCTATCACAAGAGTCGAAACGATAACTCCTTAGCGACGAATTCTCGTCGCAAAGTTTGCCAATATAGTTTGTGTCCGACGTGAATTCCGTCGATGTAGGCCTTAGCAACCGGTCGTTTAATATCGTCCTTGGTCCACCGCGAGTCTGTCTCCTACACTGCCTAGCTACAAAATAGGGGTATTTAGTGACGAAAATATCCGTCACTATGTTGAGTCTTTTTGGTAGCGAGGGGGAATCATACATCATCTCTCACGATTAGTTGAATGAGATTCCAATACATGAATTACTTAAAAAAATTTCAAAAATAAATACTCTCTCTGTCCCATAATAAGTCTTACTTTTCTTTTTGGCTTGTCCCACCCAAGTATCCTATTTACTTTTTTGGAAACCACCTTTTTCACGTAAAGGTGTGGACTCCATCGCTTCTCCTTTAAATTACCATTTTCCTTAATATCCGTACCCAAAAGAAACGTCTCACTTATTGTGGGACGAAGGGAGTTAATTTAAGGAGAAAATTTCATAAATTGAACTCATATATGCTGGATCGAGGAAATTGTCTTTTAGCTATGAAAAGGGGTTGGGTGTGAAATTCCAAAATTTACTGCAAAAACATGGGAAGGGTAGTAAGGTCAAAGGCCATGCCTCCACCTCTCTCTTGTGTTCTTCCCTTCCTACATATTCTTCAGACACAAGTTTCCCTCATGTCTTTTTGTACTTAAATGCTACCAATCTATTTATTCAAACATCAACTAAAAAAACCCCCTTCTTCAACTAACACCACATGTACTATTTCAACTGCAAACATCGCCCTCCCATTTCAAACCTCCCTCCCTCCCCCTCTCTCTCATCTCTCTCTCTCTCCCCAATCCTGAGCCTTTCTTCCCTTCTCCTGCATCCTGATGGGGAAAAGGCACCGGCTAATAGCATTAATTATGCTAGTGTTTTGCATATTCTTCACCATTGATCATGCAAATGGAGCTAGGCACACACAGTTTCTGAAAGTAAAGCCTCAAACGCGTCCTTCACCGGAGACGGCGTTCTTTGGTTTTCTGCCGAAAGGCGTGCCTATACCGCCTTCCGGCCCTTCCAAGAGGCACAATAGCATCGGCTTGGATGGCGAAGGCGGGCTTCCTTGAAAATTTTAATTTTTATATAATTAATCCTCTTCAACTCGGAGAATCAAGCCTTGGATCGAGGTACATATTTTTTTAGAGATTATATAAGTTTAGGAATCAATAGATTTTTTTTAGAGTTTTGATCAATTTCTGGCAAATTTTATGATCTGTGGGAACATGAAGGACTTATACTGATTGTAATAGAATTCTCTTATTTTTAGGAGAGAAAAAAATATTTATATAGATATACATTTTGTTGCATGTTTTTACTTTCTACATTCTTGCATGATAATGTAATTATGTCACTATCAGATTTTCTTGATTTGAGATTTTCTGTGCTAAATTGCTAATGTTCTCACACGAGACTTTTTGTGATTCTATTTTCAGATCCTTTTTTAGTATGAGTGGCATTCATTGCTTCTAAATATGAATTTATTTCATGTCATTAAATGATGAATAGATTTTTGATTGTTAGCAATAGTAATGTTAATTATCACGTTTTATTATCGTCCTTTCGATTTTTATTTTTATTTTAACCAAATATTATCCACTCGTGTATAAATTTAAATATGAAAATGTAAAAACTTGGATTAAGAAAGGTTGACCTTCCAAAAAGCGAAATGTTATTTAATTAATGGAAATATCTCATGGGCATATTTTATTAGATTATCTGTGTTTTTCATAATCATATTTTCAAGATTAAAGAAACAAAAGCTTGATCATAATTGAGAAATACACGGGACGACAAATAGTTGCGAATCAATTATTGTTTTCCACTGTATGTGTGAATTATGTGAGAATTTAAATAATAAAATGATAAAATGACAAGGAAGATATGTAACTAACATTAATAATTCTACTCTTAACTACTTTGTAATGTTTGAAAGAATTGACCAAGTAGACAACACGTAGCTAACAAAAAATTTCAAGCAGCACATAAAAGGTCTTTTCGATATTCCGAATACTATTTTTATGCAACTATCCTGAAGAAACCAGGTCGATCGGTCGCTTATTTTTGAAAACATTGCCCATGTACAATATTTTATAAATTATTTAAGAGAGAAAAATCACACCAGAAGAGTTAATTTTATGTGAAAGGCTCAATCTTAAAAATTAACATTTCGGTACCCACTTACGTAAATTAATTTGAAATTGGTAATTTCTGTGTAATAAGTAACAAATATGAATAAAACGTTAAAGTAAATATATCCTTATGCCCGGAATTATGTACTCAACAATTTTCACATGACAATCTATTTGATTTCGACAATATTCTGATCTAGAACTATATGGAGTATATATTTTGAGGGGTTGATTTTCTTTATACTATTTGGTGTTTTTACCAATTATACTCGAGTATCCAAAGCTCTTACAACAATTCTTACAAGTTGTTAATTAGGGGTGAGCAATCGGTCCAACCCGGACCGATCCGGACCGACCCGTCCAAACCGAGAACCGAAATTTTTTAAAAAAATGGACCGACCTGGACCGAATATTTGCACAAAACCGAGCCAAACTCGAACCGAAACCGACTTCGATTTCGGTCCGGGTTCGGTCCAAACCGAACATGAAATGGGCAATAGGAATTTGACATGTTTTGCACCAATTTTCAGCATACATTCATACATTAAATTCAGCAAAAAAATCACAAACCATCATTTTGGTCTCTAATATTCTCAATCCACGATAAAAACATAAATTAAAATCAATCCTCTACATAATTATCCAACCACAAATTCATACAAACAAATGTAAACACTTCAAGTTCAATCCAAAGTTGTAGTCTCCATTTTCACTTGGCTTAGTTGGCTACTCTTCCCTTGAGTTTGAGTCACACTCTCCTCACTCTTGTCATTGATGGAAAGGTTCTTCAAACCTACATAATAAGATTAAAATTAATCAAACATTTAATACCACAAGCAATAATATAGATAATAAGAAAATAAATTAAAATGTGACCTTCTTCATGCTTAGTCAATCTTGAGTGCATATGAGCGACTCAACAATTTTAGGAGTTAAAGAACTCCTAAAAGGGTCGAGAACTCTTCCCCCCGTGCTAAAAGCAGCTTCTGAGGCCACTGTAGAAACCGGGACATCCAACACATCTCGAGCGAGATGACAAAGAACCGGAAACCGGTGTTGGTTAAGCTTCCACCACATCAATATATCAAAGTTCTCATCATCCGACGATACAACAATCTCGTTGCAATAGACATCCAATTCATCTACTGCAGAGACTGATCCAACTTGAACTTTCTGCCTTTTAAATCTCTCAAGCATGACACGTTTTTTTGTACTTTGAGATGATTCATTTTGCTTTGCAGATTGAGATTGTATGCTTGTGTTGGTTGCAGGTTGATGAATTTCTTTGTATGCATTATACAATTCATGCAAGCTTCCCAAAACCCCTTTGCTCACTTTTTTTCCCACTTCTTCACCCCACTCTTGAACAAGTACATACTCAAGAAATTCATACTTATACCTAGGATCAACAACACTCAAGAAGATTATGTGATTCATCTTATTGGGATCTCCCTAATACTTGTCAAACTTTGCCCTCATTTTTGTTCCCATCGACTTCAAATCTACGTCTGCACTTCCAACCCAATCACTCAACATGGTACTAACAGAAGTAATTTCATGCAAGAATTCATTACATGTAACATAAAGTGAGACAAAGATTCTAAGTGTCAAATAAAAAAAAGCAGCAAGAAGATCACACATCCTCCTTCCATTATCCCAATCTATACCCAATGGAACACCATCCTCAAGATCAATCTCAAAGAAGGGATCTTTGGCCCTATAAGCCTCAAATGTCTTCTCAAACTTGCAAGCTACACTCAACATAAGATAAGTAGAGTTCCATCTAGTAGGTACATCTAGGCATAAAAGACTCTTACTCGTGATGTTCTCTTCTTCACAACATTCCCTAAATTTGACCAACCTTAAAGGATATTGCCTGATAAATGTCACCGCATCTCTAATTTTCTTAACTGAAGAGCCTACATCTCTTAACCCATCACCAACTACCAAAGCAATTATGTGAGCCACACATCGCATGTGAAGGAATTTACCCTTTGCTAGACAACAACCCCTTAAAGTTAACCGTGTTTTCAAATAAGACAATCAAGTATCATTAGATGAAGCATTATCAACGGTCACAGTAAATACCCTAGCAATCCCCCACTCACGCAAGCAATTATCAAGCTGTCTACCCAAATCCTCACCCCTATGCCTTTCTATTGTACAAAAATGAGCAGTAACACACATGTAATTCAATCGATGCAAAGAAGTCCAAGTGTCTGTAGTAATACAGACACTTTGACCACTTTCCATGAAAAAGCTTCGGAGTTTAAGTTTTTCATCAAGATATAATTGATAACAATCCCTAGAGATTGTCCACCTAGAGAGAAGTCTAAACTTAGGCTGCAAGGTCCTAACAAATTCCTTAAAGCCTTCACCATCAACAACCCTAAAAGGAAATTCATCCTTAATTATCATCTCAATGAACTTCATCCTACACAATTCTTGATCAAATTTCCAGCTCACAAGCTCACCCAAAGTCCCACCCCCCTCAGTAATTGGATACAAAGACAATTGACTTTGTTTAGGACCGACTCCACTAGGAATATGTTTGCATTTATTAAGGTGCTTCATCATAGCAGACGTGCCATTTTTTGCAGTATTTGCACAATATTCCTAGCTGCAGTAGTTGCATTTAGATTTTTGTGCCCCATCTTCATCCATAAAACAGGTGAAGTGATCCCAAACAACAGAAGTTCTCTTTCCGGGTTTCTTTTGTGTTGCTGATGTTGAAACATTTTCAGGTGGGTGAGCTTCACCTTCTGCTTCTACTGGCTTATTAGTTGCAGTTGCAGACATCTTTTCACGGCTTGACGGCTACAAACAAAACATGAGAAATTGAGAAACAAACAATCTGACTTAATTAAAAAAATAAACAATCTGACCTAAATTTGAACCCTAATTCAAGCAATAATAAACCTCTAAATTCGAACCCTAATCTGACCTAACATACATGCAATAATTCTGACCCAAATTTGAACTCTAACTTGACATAAATTCGAGCAATAATTAGAGAAAAATTCGAGCAGTAATTCGAGAAAAATTCGAGCAATATTTTCAAATAAATTCGAGCTCTAATCTGACCTAACATACATGCAATAATTCTGACCCAAATTTGAACTCTAACTTGACATAAATTCGAGCAATAATTCGAGAAAAAATCGAGCAGTAATTCGAGAAAAATTCGAGTAATATTTTCAAATAAATTCGAGCCCTAAGTCTGTAAAAAATTTCTTAATTCGATCTAAGGAGTTTGACTTACCTTAATTCGAGCCCTAATTCGACGGTGGGGGGCCTGGAGAGGAGTGAGGACTGAGGAGACGGCTTGGCTGTGCTGTTAGTGTAGACAAGAGTGCTGGCCGACGGGAAGAAGCCAACATGGACGGACGGTGGGCTGCGGCGCGCCGCGGTGGCAAGCTACGGACAGGTGGCGCCGCTGCGGGATGCAGGCGAGGCGGCAGCTGTGTGCGAGAGTGGAAGAGAGGTGTGAGAGTGTGGGTGTGAGCGTCTGCCGTCTCAGTCTGCGTCTGAGATAGTGAGATGAGAGGAATTAGGAAACCCTGAATGAAAATGTAAATAATAAGTTATATATTTTCTATATAAATAAATAAATAAATATATATTTATTATATATATATTCGGTTCGGTCCGGGTTTGGACGGGTTTGAAAAATCCAAACCGAGACCGAACCGAAAATTGGTCGGTCCCAAAAATCCTACCCGACCCGGACCGCTCACCCTCACAAAACCGAACCGACCCGCCCGAACCCGTCGATTCGGGTCGGTTCTGCGGGTCTGGGTCGGTCTGGCACACCCCTATTGTTAATTATAACTCTATTTATTTCTATTTATTAGTCTTAATAATTGTAGTGATTGACTAAATTAATTTGAACTTTAAGGCTCATTTAAGCTTTAAGACTAGTATTTCTAACTAAGGACATTCACTTTCTTTGAAAAGGAAACATTATTTGGGATTAATTGAAAGATTAAGCTAATTAGACACATATATAAAAGTAGCCTTTGCATTTTACATTCCCACATATTTAGACAAATAGGTGTTCTTTCACATAGGGGTGAGCATTCGGGCGGTTCAGGCCCAATCCGAACCGAACCAAAATTAATCAAAAACCGAATTATATTTTTTTCCAAACCAAATCGAACTGTATTAAATGTGTAACCAAACCAAATCCAAACCATAATTTGCGGTTCTGGTTCGGTTTAATTCGGTTTTAACTGAAATATTTTACACACTTTTAAGTGCATATTTTTCACCTATTTTATTTCCTATTTTCTAACACTTTTGCACCAAAAATAGCAATTTACTATTAGTTTAACCAAAGCAAAATAATATTTGCGATAATTTTACAATTCAACCAAAAACCCTCTACTATTTCTAGCAAAAACCCACAATTCAAGTTCCAACAAAAAGAGATTTTGAACCTAAAATGATAATATATTAAAAAAAAAAAACAGTATATCCACAATCCACATCTGTTATCTCCATGCATCACTTCACCATAATTCACGACCTCATATCTCCATGGTGTTCTCATTCAATTCACTTGTGGTAACATTCTTCATGGCTACAAAATGAAAAGCAAATACACGATTAGTCAAGAAAGTATAAAATTGCTAATAATAAATGAATATGACAAGACATTAAATAAATAACCTTCTTCAAGCTTTCAATGCTTTCCAAATCCTCCTCAAGTGAATTTAATTGTCTTGATATAATATTAAATTTTGAATTACTTTTAAATATTAAAATATAGATATAATAAAAAATATAAAATAACATATACAATTATTTCGGTTATTCGGGTAGAAGCCGAATTTTTTTGGCTCAATCCAAACTGAACCAAAATAATTTCGGTTTTCTATTTCTAAAACCGAACCACACTGTTATATTAAAAAATTGAACCGAACTACAAATTTCGATTTAGTACGATTCGAATTTGATGTTTGGTTCGGGCTTTGCTCACCCCTACTTTCACACATGAGCGGCCTAAACAGGCGACAATTGAACAACAACGAAATTTAATCAATGCATATTTACGAATAACAACTGCAAATTTCTTCTCGTAAAGAGATAAAATAAATTGAAAAGTGTTCCTTCTAAGTCATTTGCCGTCCCCTTCTTTAAATTCAAACATTCTTACCAAATCCCCAAACCACTATTAACATAATTGTCTTTGTCTTGATGTAAGTCAACTAATTATAAAGCTGAAATTATGCACTCAACAAGCAATAACGTCAACGTTCGTTAAATCGACATTGAAAATTTCAGTATTCGTTGGTTGAAATCTTCAAGTTTCCCATTTGAAGGTCAATTAAGAATTTCCTATTATTAATTAATTTTCTGAAACTACTAAAGTGAAATTGATGGTAGAAAAATCATAATTTTATTTCAAATTCTAAGTCGGACTTGTAAAAGGAGCATTTTTCAAAATTGATTTATACAATCATAATTTAGAATTACATCAGTTAATTACCCTAGCTGTCGATTTGTATGTATCAACATCGCTCGTGCTTAGTTTGATGTTACTTCATTAATTTAATTAATTCCAAAAGCATCCGGGGACCATTTTATTCCTCAATCCAAAAAAACTAATAATTATATGAGTATTTTTGTAAATATTATATATAATCGATTGGTTTCAACATTTACTTATTTAATTGTATGTGGTAGATGAAAGTGACTACGTAGAAATTCTTAACTCACAGATTGAAAATCGTTATCAAAACAATAGTTGGTTATGATTTTATTAGGTAGGCATTAACATGCTTTAATTAATTATGATTTTATGAGTTAGGCATTAACATGCTTTAATTAATTAATTAATTAATTAATTAATTAATCAAAGCATGCGCCGAGTCACATGTTCTCTACATGCGGATTCATGCTTATATCACATATTAGATGTGTTTGTAAAATACAAAAACGTATATATGTATATATTTACGTTAGGTACAATAGTTGTTTGTCATCATTTTTTAATTTGTGTTTTCTAAGCTGCATATATATCAGGCGTGTGTATATACCGACACAATAAATTTGAAGTTAGTAATTAGCAATGAAGTAAGACAAAGCAGTAAAATAGTTGGTTGAGATATTATTGGGTGAATTGATAAAAGAGCAATACTCCGATGCGGTAAATCGTGTGGTGGCGGCAGTAGCAGATATAAACAAGACTGGATTAATCAATACACGACTAATTGCATAATCGTATATTCATGTATTAGTGAATGTTTATTAGTTACATAGTGCATTGTTTTGGTCATGTAGTATTGTTTCTTAAACGTGCATTAGTTGCACGAATACATGATTGTATCTTTCAGTCTTGTGTACCGTATTCGAATTTGAAATATGGCTAGCTATTATTTGCAAAAGTAATCTCTAGAAATATTTTAATGACCATTATTTGAGTAACTATTATTATAATTTTTTTTATCTTGATGGCTATTATTTGAGTTGTTCCTACATATATAATGTGTGAAAGGTCAAATGTATCCTTGGAAATGGAAATCATCCGACTGAATAATCTATTATTAATTAATAAAACAAAAGTTATTATTTAATTATATCTGTAGAAGGTGATTCACGTACGGTTTTGTTGTTTGCACAAGATGATCTCATCCTCTTCTTTTTTTTTTGATCTCATCCTCTTCTTAGTTGCTCTTTCTTTTGGATCTGCTGACCTCTTTTTCAAGAGGTGGAATTAAAATATACTCCTATCTTAATATTTTTAATTCGGGATTTTTTTAGGGGAATTAATTCGGGTTTTTAGGCTGCCATGCATTATAATTTTATATTGTACATGTGGCAATGCAATGAATAAAAGATGAGAGATTGGAAAAGAAACAGATGCTCTGTGTAATGGTTTAATGTCTCAATAAAAATGAAAGTGCCAAATTGAACAAGCTTAAAATATAAACAACCCTTGGAATCCAAGGTTCAAGAAAAACGATTAGATAAGCGACAACAGTGAATGAAATCTACAAATGTTTCAAGCTTCTGAATGGTAAACGACGAGTGAAGTTGAAAGGCAAAACTATCGATGAGTGAGATAATAAATCGGGAGACACTCTCATGCAACCAACCTAATGGGATGCGACCGGATCCGGGTCAATTGACTTTTCAGTTTTTTTTTTAATTTTTTTTCTTCTCTGCCTTCGGCTCCGATTTTAATTTATATATATTGATTGTAGCAACATTAATGTTTTTTAGCTCGCTACGCTCTTTAAAAAAAATATATTAAAAAAGCTGAAAAAAAAACTAAAAAAAAGAATAAAAAAACTGAAAAAACGAATAAAAAAAACTGAAAAAAAAATTTAAAAAGTCACGTGTCTTACACATGCTGAACTAAAAAAAAAATTTGTCAGGCGGCGTATGACATGCGCTGACTTAAGATAGAGGGCGCATGTCGTGCATGCGCATGCGCGTGTGGGCTCGGTCGCACCACGTGCGGCGTGCCGTACCAGAGTTTTTGCAATAAATTGGAAGTCAAAGCTGACGATAATGGAAATAATAAAGGCAAAGGCAAAGTTGTCGATGATAAAGATAATAAGGGCAAAGGCAAAGTTAGAGAAAAGAGGAACAAAGCAAAAATAGGCAAATTGCCCACTCAAATTGAGAAGAAACAAGTCGTTAAGACGGTTGTTATAGTTTATGCATGATATAACAGTTAAATCCATGGTTTAAGAAAAAAACGGGAAAAGAGATAACTAAGACACTAGTACATAACCAATCACTTCTTCTCAAAAGAGACATCCGAATCACCGGTTTGCAAGTGCAGCAAGGTCGGTCTTTGAGAAGAAGTGATTGGTGCTATACTTCTGTCTTTGTTATCTCTTTATCTTTCCATTTTTTTTGAACCTTGATTTCACTGTTACCTCAACAGAAACTGTAGCAACCGTCTTCACAACTTATTCCTTCTCTTTTTCAGTGGGCAGTTTGTCTTTCTTCACATGATCAACATTTTAGGTCAGCACCCGCGTGACAGCATTCTCGTCACATTGATAAAGAAAATGCAATTAATTACTCCATATTTGTAACTCATGAGAAGCCAAGAATTGAATAGACCATCTAACATAGAGAATACAATCAAATATCAAAGCGACATTTATATACATCAATACATGCAAAAAAACAATAAAAAATCAGACACAATGTTTGCCACTGAACCATACGGATCCGTCAAAAATATAATAAATCATCAAAAAGTGAATCAATTTTGAATTCCACCAAAAAACATCTCCTCTCCTCTGTTTAATTTAGAGACTGGTCGTCACATATAAAATTACAAAAGCAACAAAATAAAATAAAGATCAGGGCCCGCGTCCCCATGAGGCAATTGAGGCAGTCGCCTCAGACCTCTCTAGTTATTGAGGCCCCAAATATCTCATCAATTTATTTATTAATACATCTGTGTATATTATTTTTAAAATTATCCAATGAATATATTTTGCAGTTCAATGATAAACGATACAATTTTTAAAATTAACCAATGAATATATTTTGCATTTCAATGATAAACGATACAAATTTTTGACGTTAATATTTGTATTATTGTTTTATTTTTTGCTACATTTCTTCCTTTGCTCATTTTCCTAAATTTCTACTCTATGTTTTTCACTTAATTATTATTCAACTTTCATATTAAATATGTTCTAATTATATTTAATTTTATTAACTAATGAATATATATATATATATATATATTCTTTTTTTCTAAAAAAAATATTTTTTTTTGTCATCTATGTTCACCACATATATAGGTTTCCTAAATTCACAAATTTTGTATATAATTTTGTTATATGGAAAATCATGCTCGTTATTGTATCTCTTTAATTTTAAAATTATTTGATTTCCTCAAAAAAAAATTATTTGAAATTTGATTGGTTATTGTAATATATCTTATGACATAAATCATATAAATATTTTAATTACTTATGCCTATTAACACTAATAATTATAACTATGTTAAAAAGTTGTGCACATTCTAAAAAATTCTAGATATGTACTATTTTGCAATTACTAGGATAACAAAAGATAAAAAGAAAAAAATGTAAAAATGAGAAAGTAAAAAAAAAATGCAAATGAGGATGTGTGAAAGAATAGTTTAGAATGAAAAATCTAAAGAGTTAATCACAATCACATGTAAAATCGGCAATCAAATGACCAAATGATGATGCATTAATATAAATAGGTTCAATGTCAAGATTATATGAGAAGTACATTGAAAGAAAGATACATTAAGAGTTATAACTTAAAAAAAGTGACGATTTGATTTTCATACAAAATAAAATCAAATGTAAAATATTATGTCAATCCGGTCTTGATAAAGATCAAATGAACAACATATAAGTAATAAAAATCAAATTGATGGACCGATTGCAGCCACTACAAAAAACACTGTATTTATCGAGGGAAATACTGACGGCCTCAATATCCCTCAGTAATTTTGCACTTTATTAAGGGATCCAACAGAATCAAGAATGAAGCAATCAAGTAGAGTTGCCATTTTTCTGATTTTAAGGATGATTTATTCTCAGTGCAAATGATGTTGAAAAATTGAAGTTAAATGTTGTTAATTGATCATAATTGTGGGAATTATTGTTGATTGAACTGTTGTTGTTTATTGTGGTTTTAATTATTTGTTGTACATATTTGGGGATATACTTAGAACTTTATTGGTGAAAGATGTAATTAATTTCTTAAGGATCTACTCCCTTGGGGATAGAAATTAATTACATCTTTCACTAGGACATTCACATTGGGGGTAGATGTAGACATTTAGAACCATTATGGTTAGCATAGCTGGTAGAGTTGAGCACTTGGTAGTTATAGGATAGTGGGGTTATGCTGTCGAAATTTTGTTCGATTCAAGTAGTTAATGCATTTGATGTATATAACATTACTTGATTTTATTGTTAGAATTTGTAAAGAATGGGTGATGATCGTGGGTGGATGTATCAACGTCGGGGTTGATGGTACTAGGGTCATTACTCCAGAATTTCTTAAAGGACTTTTTATAATTAATATTATTAATTGATCATTCTTCATTTTAGTAACACAATAACGCAGATATGGCTAGACGGTTACTCCACTCTAGCTCGGGCTCGAGTCACGCACGTGGTCCTTCGCCTTCAGAGGCCATACCTGAGACGCTGCCACCGACACCGGGGGGTGAGAGTGGATCTTCGGTGCCTTCTAGTGGCACGAACAGACTCCCTTTTCCCCTTAATTCAGAAGGGTTTGTATTATTTTTTTTAGTTTGTTATTTGATATTTATTATGATAAATGAAATATTAATGTGTTTGCCGTATATGTTTCTTAAAAAAATAGGGTCTTAGTAGATGATGGCAAGATGGCTAGTATTTGCACAAATATTTTCAAGAGAATTGACAATCCTAGTGGCTTTAGCTGGAAGTTGACTCCTCAAGACGTCAAAGATAAGTACTTTGATGAATTTAAGGTAAATAGTATTTCAATATTTCGATTTTTTAAGTTATTGATTTCAATTTAAAGAGTTAATAATTGTAGTAGTTAATAATTGTACAATTTATTCTACAGAAATATTACACTTGGCCAGAGGAGATGATTGCTATGGTGCACAAGCGATGGGAGTCAAAGATACGTGCAAAATACAGTGGATATATCAATGAATTGAAGCTGAAGATGGAAAGAGGTGATGACAAACCAATGTATATTAATTTGGAGATGTCGAATGGGTTGAAAGATTATTGGAATACCCCTGAGGTCTTAGCTAGGAGTGAAAAAGCTAGAGCAAATCGCATGACTAAGGTAGATGGTCCAGGCTCCGGGGTGAGTAAATACAAAGGAGGCTCAAGGTCTGTTTCTCGACTCGTCGACCAACTGGTTAGTAATTTTAAATTATAACTTATTTATTTATTTGTTATTTGTATATTTACATTATGTAGTAAATTGATTAAGTCCCTAATATATATTATATGAATAGTCCCAAACCCAAAAGTTGCCTTGGGATGCATACTCATATGAGACTTTCCGGACCCTCCACTTGAAACCGGATGGAAGTCCTTTGACTCCGAAAGATGCAAAAATTGAGGTAAGTTTTCTTAAATATTTATTACTATATATATTATTACTATATATACATACATATATATATATATTCAACTGTTTATTTTCTAATATTTACACACTTTTAAATGTAAAAATTAGGCAAGGGTGCAAGAGCTTGTTGCTGAGGAGGGAGAAGGGGCGGATAGGAACGCAATTTATAAGAGAATTGCTATTGAAATGAAACTAATTAAAAATGAGAGGTTCTATGGTAGTGGTGACAATGCTGAGAGCCTTCTCACTGACGCCTCCAGTGGTAGTGGTAGAGCAACTGGGTCTTAGTTAGCTTCACAGCAGTTGGTTCAAACACGCATTGTGTCTTTGGAGAAGCAACTAGAAGAGGAGCGGCAGCTGAGATTGCAACAGGCGCAACAGATCCAAGATGAGCGCGAGAAGAGGGAGCAGCTTGAGACACAATTTGCAGCCACACAGAGGATGGTCCAACAACTTATGGAGAGCCGTTTGAACCGCTCCTCGGATGGTTCTAAGTAGTTAGTTTATTTTATTTGGAATATTAAAAACAACTTTGTAGGATTTGCTTATTTTGTAAACTTGGTATGATTTACTTATTTGTAAACAATTACTATGTTGTCAAAAAACAAATTTTATTATTATATATGACGCGTTATTGTATTAGTTGTCATGAAATGCTTGTTTGGGATGATTGAGCATGTAAATGGGTCGTAAATGGATACAACTAATACAACAATTAATATTGCAAAATTACAGTAGAATACCGAGGGAATACCGACGGACATTCCGTCGGCAAAATCTGTCAAATCTGTTGGTCCCAAGACGGATAGCTTGGTGTAGAGGGGGGGTAAATACACCAAGGTTTAAAAACTTTTCCAAGTTAAAACTCTTTTCAGAGAGCTGGCTGTGTTCGATCCAACTGGATGACAGCTTGATCGACACAGCTGGCTATGTGTGTGTGCGGAATGTGGTGGATTTGGAAAGTCCGTCTGTTGCTTCAAATATATTGCAAAGCTCTGTTTCACTTTTCAGTTAGTCAGTTTATGCAGATTGAAATGTATGCTTATGAGGTTTAGTAACATGCATAAAACAAAGCGATAAATAACAGAGCATTTTTAACGTGGTTCGGAGTAACCCCTCCTACGTCCACGACCAGATTCACTGGTAATTCACTACCACTTGGTTTCCAAGTACCAAGCAACTTCACAACTCTAACCCGAGCTGTGTTCCAACAGTTTGCGGGCACTGTCAAGCCTACACCTAACCACTCGAATTACACGCTTCGAGCAAGCGTACCTTTACCTAACCTTTATGGGTTTGGGTTTGGGTATGGTTTTCCAACTATGAACGAGTTCTTACAATGAAGAACAAGGAGTATGATGAACTCGTTCAAACTAGGCTTAAGATATTTATTGTGATCTATTCTGCCTATGACTGAATATGTGAACAACTAAGAACACAGCTGACTGGCTGGGTGTTCTTGAAAGATTTGGCTTTGAAGATCGTTGTTCATTTTTCTGTTTTCTTCTATTTCTTCAGTCGTCTTGCCAACCTCTTCTCTTCAATGGTGGAGGAGAGATATATATAGGTGGAGATTCAAACTAGCCGTTGGAAGAGAGCCGTTTGAATCTTACATACTCTTGTTGACTTCTGGCCTTTACCTACGAAGTAGGTCTGTATCTGCAGAAGCTAGTTCTTCTCTGATCTGACTGCGTCAGATAAGATCTTCTGACATCGGGATCTTGTCTTTGAGAAGGTCTTCGTCTTCGAGCTGCTAAGCGTCTCTGCTGTATCTTCAGCGGCTTGGACTCTGCTGTGTCTTGATTCTGAGCTGTCTTTAGACCTGTGCTGTATCATCAACCTGAGCTGTGTCACTGACCTGAGCTGTGTTTTAGACCTGAGCTGTGTCATCGACACAAAGCTGGGTCTTTTACACTGAGCTGGGTCTTTGACACTAAGCTGGGTTTCCGTCACTGAGCTGGGTCTTGATACTGCAAGATCTTTGACTCTGCTTGGTCTTGCTCTGCTGAGTCTGCTCTGCTGAGTTCTTTAAGCTGTCTGCTTAGCTGTGTCTTCTGCTGTCTTCAGCTGTCTTCAGCGAATCTACCTGTAAACTAAGAAACTCTATAAGCTCAAACAGGTGAGCTGAAAAACGCTTAGGCTTGTGCGATCATCTACTCGGTTGGGGTCAGCTGGGTTTTGGTATCCAATCAAAACTCTATTAATTTTCCCAATAATTTCCCCCTTTTTGATGATGCCAAAACCTAACTGAGAAAAACAATTTACTTCCCCCTTAACAAGAAAACGGGTTTTCAAAAGTTTAAACATACACAGCAGGTATATTAAATTCAGAGTTCAGTGCCTGGACAAAGAGTTATTGTCATCAGGATGAGCTTGAGAGCAAAAAAGAATTTTTCATTAATAAAAGATAATATTACAATTTTACATTTTACAAAAATTGAAAAGACAAAAATTCCCAGATGAGTGGGTCTTCAACTCTGCTTCCTCTCGTCATTCTTCGCCTTTTCTTCTTCAAGCTGTTCATCCGTTCTTAACCTGTACCGGTTGAAGATCATCCGTTCCAGCTTCCTATATTCTTCTTCATTACTTACCTTGGAAATTTTTCTCCTGATTGCCCATTTGTTTACTTCTGTGATTACTTGTGATTTGTCAGGGAAATCGGTTCCAGGTATTAGTGGAGGCTGGAGATGATACAGCTGGGGAGCAGAAAATTGGATCTTTGCGGTCTCTGCAGCATTGAAGAATGCTTTCGCAGTCATCCTATCTTGATGGAAGAGCTCATTTAGATGCATCTTGAAAGCAACATCTGGAGGTGTATTTGGGTAGGCTCCCAGATAGTAGTAATCTTCAATGAACTCGAATTTTGTATGTTCCGAGTCATCGTTTAATTCTTCTGGGATCCATTCATCTATTCTTCTTCAGTTCATTAGCATCTGAGTCTTTTTCTTCGATACTCTGATGTTTGCTCTTTTCTTCTTCTGCTTCTTTTCCTCAGCATCGAGCAAGCTTTCCTTCTTCTTTTGCTGCTCTTGAAAGTTCCTCATCTCTTGCTTTTGTTTATTTACAAAGTTGCAGAGCCATTGAGTATCATTTATTTCTTCTGGCTTGGCTCCGCTAGCTTTGGCAAGAAGGATGATCATTTTGCTCCATTTTTCTTTTCGTCCAGCTGGTTCTTTCTGCTACATTTCAGCAACAACTTCATCAATCTCAGACTGCAGCACTTGGATTTCATCTTCAGCTACAGCTTTTCCTTTGCCTGCCCTTGATGTTTTTCTCTTGTCATTTCCTTCCCCCTTATCTTCCCCCTTTTTGGCATTATCAACAAGGGTGGAGGATAGGTTGACAATTGTCTCATTTAGCTGGGCCAGGGCTTTGTCAACATCAGCAATCTTGGCTGTGTTGTCTGCTGTGACAAGGTTGAGTTGTGCTATGTTGGTACTTCCAACTTTGAACTGAGTGTCCAGCTCTTTGTAGAGATTGAACAGCTTTTGAATGTCAGTCCTGTTGGAGAGGGTTTGTTGTTGTAGAGCTTGCAGCTGGCTGGATAAGTCGCTGAAGCTGCTTTCCAGTGGAGCTTGAAGGCTTGAAATGATCTCAGGAACTCTCTTCTCTAGATGATGTGACTGATCAATGCGATGAGATACGAGAGATTGCTTGAGATCTTCACTGGAGCTTCTTTGTAAGTTCTGGGCAAAAGAGTAAACTTCATCAATGGACTGTCCATGACAATGGACTTGCCATTCTACAGCTGTGATGCGCAGAAGGGTGTCAATATCTGATTTGAGTCTATCCTGGAATAGGATTTCCTCAACTTGTTTGGCTATCTCCTCCTTCATTGCATCAGAAAGCACGGCATTGGAATCCGTTTGGGTCCCGGATTCGACTTGGCTGGGTTTGACTGCCTCGATCTCGACCAGTGAGCGAGTGTCATTGGCGATTGGACTAGGTGGTGCAGCTTCTGCGGGCTCAACTGTTGCAGAAGTTGGCTCGTTTTCAGTCACCATTGCCTCAGCTGTGTCTGCATGTACAGCTTTCTTGGCAGTCTCAACTGGAACAATCCAGCTGAGAGTGTGGAGGTAGGAGTTGGCTCTCGCGATTACCTCATCAGATGGTGATACTTCATCTTGCTTAGTCTTCTGGATGAGAGTTTGGATTAGCTCGTCTTGATGCAAGAAGGCATCCTGAAGACTTCCAAATCCGAAGATCTCCTGTAGAGCAGCTTCTTCGGCTTTGAGCTTGTTGAAGGAGTAGAGCTCCACAAGTTCCTCATTTGCGTACCAAGTAGTCATCTTGGTAGCAAGGTAAAATTTGAAGTCGCTTACGGTGACTAATGCGGAGGGGAGCGAAACAAGAGACGGGTATTGTTGCAGTGCGCTCTTTACTTCTTGAAGCCTGAGGTCATCGAACCTCATGATGGTGGCAGCACGTGCAACGGCTCTGGGACTGAGGATTTCAACTTCCTCAGAAGTAGTGGGACTTGAAGGTTCAGCTTGGTTTTCATCATCCAGCTGCGAAGGAACATCAGCTGGACGGGGCTCTTTAGGTGAGCTGGGAAGAGAAGATAGTTCAGCTTGGGAGTCAGCTGGCTGTGAAGACGCTTCAGTCAACTGAATGTCTGTCAGCTCTCTTAAAGGAGATGGTTCTTTAGGAGGAGAGCTGGGTGCTGAAACTTGGGTGTGTGGAAGCAAGGAGGTTTCAGGTACTGAAGAATTGAAAGGGGAATCTGAGATGTGTACCTGAGGATGGGATGGAAGAAGAGATTGTTGAAGAGAAATTCCAGCTGATTTGTAGTCAGCTGGAGTGGGGTGTGAGAATGCTTGAAGAATTTGGCGAAGGGGAATAGCATCCTCTGGGTCTGGGTCAGTGATCACTATTTGTGATTCTTCAGCTTCTCGTGATGTTCTCACAAACTCCCTTCCGTTGTCTGAGCTGGAGGAGTATCCCTGAGCTGTCTCCTCAGTAACTGGTCTCCACTCAGTTTTCTTCTTTTGGACGGGGGAGGCCGTGGGAGTGGATTCCGATCCAGCTGTCTCAACAACTGGTTTCTCTGCTGCCTCCTTAGCTGGTTTGATGGCTGCCTTGAATTTCAGCTTCTTCTTGGCAGGTGGAGATCCAACTGGCTGTGTTTCCTCTGATTGTTTCATTTTTCTTGCTTGAGAGGGAGAGGCAGTCTGATGCTTTGCCTCTAGCGCCCTCTTCTTCCCTTCAGGGACTGCTTTCTTCAACAAGTCAGTGAGCTGACTTGGCTTTTCAAAGAGTATTCTGGACACAGAAAATTTTTCTGCGTTATGCCACTTGATTTGCCTTCCGGTAGAGTAACTTTCTATTATGCACGCTACTTTGGTGCATAGATAGATTGTCTCTTTTACAAGTACGTGAAGCTGTCATCTTCAAAATGAATCTTTTTAGATTCTTTTTCCAATTTTCCCATGAAGTATGAGAACCAATCCACAGGGTCATTTCTGAGGATGGCTATCATTGGTTTCAGTTTGGGTATGCTGATCTCTCCTTGAGATCCAGCGATACCGATGATACATTTCTGGGTGACATCCAGAAGTAATCTGTACTTGGGCTTGAGCAGAAGCTTGGACATGCTCGCCCTGTACGGTTCTGGCTTGAACAACATCTTATCCAGTTCGATCTGGATTTCTTCTCTGGTGTAATTATCTGGGGAGCGGTCCCCAAGAGTCTTCGGGTATCAGCCTTGTTCAACATCCGGTTGATGTTGATGTCAACGTCCCACGGAGTTGTACGTCCAGTCTTCTCCTTGATTTGTAGAGAGACGTTGGAACGGAGTCGATCATCTCGGTTAGATATCTCTAAGAAGAACTCTGCCACTTCCCGGTGGATGATGTTCTTCGGTCTTGTAGTCGCCCACTGCAAAAGTCCGGCATTTTCGATGAGATCCAGAACTTCCTGGAACTCCGCGTTCTGTAGTTCTTGAGAGTCAGACAATTCTCAAAATGAAGTTTTGACATCAAGTTCTCAGTCTGGCTTGCTCCTGGTGTAGTCTTCTTTGGTGCCATGATTTTCTTCTGTAGTAAGAGGTTAGAAAGACGAAGATACTCGGGGAGCGTATTAGCAAAAAGATAATCAAGAATCTGAGATATGAATTTCAGATAAGTATGAGCGATAATAAATATGGCGAAGATTTGCAAATTTTTGATAAATATATCAATTGCCCATTTTGATTAATGGTTGAGATCTTGGCAATTGTATTGAAGATCTGTGGCTGAGAGAGATTTGCGCAACACGTCCTATGACGTGTGAATATTGAGTGTATGTCACGCGCTCGTGAGGAAGTCGAAACGTTCTGACTTCTGACTCAGTTCTCTTGAGCTACAGTATTCTGCATGCTTTTCATTAAATGCGATGGGATGTATAGCTTGTAGAATAATCAAATAATTTTATCCTTACATTGTATTACAACAGGAAATATAATAAACAAAATCTGCAAACCCGTCAGCTGATCATTGTAGTCAGCTGATACCACTGCTGTATTCTCTTCTGCTAGATTGAAGGTTCTCCTCAGCTGAGTATCTTGGTGATTAGCTTGAAGCTTCTTCAGCTGAGTTCCCTTTAGCTCTTCGATTGTTGTCCAGCTGAGCTTTATTTCCTTTTAGCTGGATAATCCTTCTGATCTGAGCTTTTGGGATCCATCTGGGTTTGTTCCCCCTCAGTTGGTGACTCCAGCTGAGTCTATCTTGGTGAGTGCATCCTGCTGGGTATTCTACTTGATTTTGCTGATTCTTTTTAGCAATGTAGAGTTGCCCCTCGATTTGATAGTAGGTGGCTTTTTCTTCAGTTTTATCCTACTTCCTTCTAATGAACGGATCTTCTCACCATCGGCTCATTTCTTTGAAGAGGTCTCTATTTGTATAGCAGGTAGTCAGCTGTTCCAAATCCAGCTGATTCATCTGCTGCTTCTTTATTCTTTCCTTGAGATCAATGTGCTCAGCTGTATGACTGGTTGCATCTTCCGTTATGCATCCCGCTGTCTTTATTTCACAGCTGGTCGCAGTCAGCTAGCTGGATTTATTCATCTTCTTTGCTCCTCGATGGTCCTTCCAAGTTGAGCTGATTGATCTTCTTCTAATCTTTCGTCAGAAGTTGTGATGACTTTGGTGGTTGTCTCTCATGGTGTCATATACTCTGAGAATGAGACGCTCCACCTCGTCAATCAGCCTTTTTGTTCTTCTCATCTCCTGGTGGCTTGAGATGATTGCATCGCAGTCCATCCGGTTTGCTGCTCAATTAAATTCCTCTCTCCAGTGATCCAAGATACTTTGATATCTTGTTCTTCGTACCCCTAAGTCATGGAGATAATTCCTATAACATTCGCATCTCGGACAAATGTCTGGATTCATGATTTCTCAAGAGCTCCTCTATTGAGAGATTCCTGCACAAGGAAGATTTCACGACAGTATGCAATATAATGATTTAAAAAAAAATTGAAGCGTTGAAGGATCTGTTCAGGTGACCACTATCAGCAATGAAATGCTGACTTGACAGATACAAAGGATCTTTGAACTACGCTCGATACCAATTGTTGGTCCCAAGACGGATACCTTGGTGTAGAGGGTGAATACACCAAGGTTTAAAAACTTTTCCAAGTTAAAACTCTTTTCGTAGAGTTTGTGTTCGATCCAAATTGGATGACAGCTTGATCGACACAATTGGGCTGTGCGTGTGCGGAATGTGGTGGATTTGGAAAGTCCGTCTCGTTGCTTCAAATATATTGCAAAGCTCGTTTCACTTTTCGCTTAGTCGGTATGCGTTGAAATGTATGCTTATGAGGGTTAGTAACATGCATAAAACAAAGCGATAAATAACAGAGCATTTTTAACGTGGTTCGGAGTAACCCCTCCTACGTCCACGACCAGATTCACTGGTAATTCACTACCACTTGGTTTCCAAGTACCAAGCAACTTCACAACTCTAACCCGAGCTGTGTTCCAACAAGCTTGCGGGCACCGGCCAAGCCTACACCTTCAGTTTCCGGGTACTGAAGAACCTAACCACTCGAATTACACGCTTCGAGCAAGCGTACCTTTACCTAACCTTTCTGGGTTTGGGTATGGTTTTCCAACTATGAACGAGTTCTTACAATGAAGAACAAGGAGTATGATGAACTCGTTCAAACTAGGCTTAAGATATTTATTGTGATCTATTCTGCCTATGACTGAATATGTGAACAACTAAGAACACAGCTGACTGGCTGGGTGTTCTTGAAAGATTTGGCTGTGAAGATCGTTGTTCATTTTTCTGTTTTCTTCTATTTCTTCAGTCGTCTTGACAGTCTCTCCTCTTCAATGGTGGAGGAGAGATATATATAGGTGGAGATTCAAACTAGCCGTTGGAAGAGAGCCGTTTGAATCTTACATACTCTTGTTGACTTCTGGCCTTTACCTACGACGTAGGTCTGCATCTGCAGAAGCTAGTTCTTCTCTGATCTGACTGCGTCAGATAAGATCTTCTGACATCGGGATCTTGTCTTTGAGAAGGTCTTCGTCTTCGAGCTGCTAAGCGTCTCTGCTGTATCTTCAGCGGCATGGACTCTGCTGTGTCTTGATTCTGAGCTGTCTTTAGACATGTGCCGTATCATCAACCTGAGCTGTGTCTTCAACCTGAGCTGTGTCACTGACCTGAGCTGTGTTTTAGACCTGAGCTGTATCATCGACACAAAGCTGGGTCTTTTACACTGAGCTGGGTCTTTGACACTAAGCTGGGTTTCCGTCACTGAGCTGGGTCTTGATACTGCAAGATCTTTGACTCTGCTTGGTCTTGCTCTGCTGAGTCTGCTCTGCTGAGTTCTTTAAGCTGTCTGCTTAGCTGTGTCTTCTGCTGTCTTCAACGAATCTACCTGTGAACTAAGAAACTCTATAAGCTCAAACAGGTGAGTTGAAAAACGCTTAGGCTTGTGCGATCATCTACTCGATTGGGGTCAGCTGGGTTTTGGTATCCAATCAAAACTCTATTAATTTTCCCAACAAAATCCTTACTGAAAATATCGAGGGAAATATTTCCCTCGGTCATACCTAGGTAATTTCCCTCGGTAACTACCGAGGGCACTAAATCCGTCGGTAATTGTTGACAATGTTCCCTGACAAGATTTACCGAGGGAAATTTTCTCTCGGTAATCCCTCGGTAAAGTGTTCTCGTCGACGAAATTCGGGAATGGAAAATTACCGACAGACAGTAATCCGTAGGTATTTACCGACGGTATTTTCCTCGGTACGAGGGTCCCCCGACGAATTCTCCTGATAACAAACTGGTGACGGATAGTCCCGTCGATAAGCCCTCGGTAAAAACTATCGAGGGATAAATTTCGTCGGTAATCATTTACCTACAAGCGATTTGGCTACAGACCCTATCCGTCGGTAATTTATTTATCGACGAAAATTCATAGGTTTACCGTATTTCCCTCGGTAAATGCAGTGTTTTTTTATAGTGAGCACAAATAATACGAATTAAATCTGAACGAATATTAACTAAAACAAGCACAATTTTACATCATATCTCATAGAGTTAAAATAATGATCAAATCTAAAGATTAAAGGGAGGTATCAGTAAATTGATCCTCTTATTCAAATCGCAACGGCCGCCGACGGTTGCTGAATCTATATTCGAATCGCAACGTCGCCGATGGTTGCTGAATCTATTTATAGCCCTAATTTCCCTTGCTCTTCACACATCTCCATCAATAACAATAGCCTTTGTTGGGAAATTAATAGAGTTTTGATTTGATACCAAAACCCAACTGTTCTCCAACCGAGTAGATGATCGCATCAACCTAAGTTGTGTTTTCCAGCTCGCCTGTTTGAGCTTTAGATTTTCTAAGTTTACAGGTTCAGGAAGCGGAAGACAACAGAAGATCCAACTGTGTTTACAGCAGGAGTTAGCCAAGGAAGCGGAAAACAGCAGAAGCTCAAGACAGCAGAAGATCCAGCTGTGTTTACAGCAGAAGTCAGCCATCAGCTGAGTCCTCCAGCTGAGCTAAGTTCAAAACGGAGCAGGATCAAGCTGAAGATAAATCGAGCTGAATTCAAGACATAGCTGGTCCAGCTGTACAGAATAAAGGGAACTAACTCTGAAGACGTTACTTCAAGTCAGTTTACCTTATTCAGCTCTAAATTCAAAAACCAGCTCCAAAGGCAGAGATCCCGACGTCAGAGGAAGTCAACATGCCTCGACTATTGAGGAATTGCCGAATCAGCATCCTAGACTTCAGAACCTAGGATGTGACACAAATGAAGACAGGTGCAGAATCGCCCAACGGCAGATATCGAATTTAAGAATAGTAGGTAAGATTCAAACGGCTCCTCCAACGGCTAGTCTTGAATCTCTACCTATATAAACCCGTCTTCAACCTCAGGATCAAACACGAAAAACTCTCTACAGGCTTTCATTCTCTGAAATTATCACGCATTTAAAAGCTCATTAGCAGTTCTAAATAGTCAAAAGAACACTTTATCTTAAAGTGTTTCTAGTCCAGAAACTGTCCAGTTTTTCGTCTGATTCCTAGGCAGAAATCGTTGTATATCTTAAGCCTAGATTTTGAACGAGTTCATCTAACTCTAAAGTTCTTAATTGTAAGAACTCGTTCATAGTTGGAACTCCAAATCAAACCCCTCTTTACCCAGAAAGGTTAGGTCAAGGTTACACTTGCTTGAAACGAGAAACTCAAGTATTTGTAAGGTTTTTTCAGTACCCGTAAACTGAAAGGTTAGGCTTGACAGTGCCCGCAAACTGTTGGTACACAGCTCGGGTTAGAGTTGTGAAGTTGCTTGGTACTTGGAAACCAAGTGATAGTGAATTACCAGTGAATCTGGTCGTGGACGTATGAGGTGTTACTCCGAACCACGTAAAAATCTCGTGTTCTTTACTTTCTCGTTAATTTCAGTTTTAGTACTAACTTTATCATCATATTGTATATTTTATCAAATCTGCATACACAGCTATTCTCCAAAGACAGATGTGTCCTTTTGAAACTTGCACAACTTGACTAAGCCGAAATCATAAAGATAATCTTTTCAAGCTGAGTTTTTCTAAGCAACCGAGCTAAGTTTTCAAACCACCACTTTCCGCACCGCCAGCTGAGTTATTAGTCCAGCTGACCCTCCTCAGCTGGATTCTTAACTGAGCTCACCAACTCTGTTTTAAACTTGAAAAAGTTTTCAGAAATCTATCTTTGGTGTATTCACCCCCCTCTACACCAATAACCCAGCTCAGGGACCATCAATTGGTATTAGAGCAGTGGTTCAAAAGACCGCTGGTTCTGAAACAAGAGACGTGTCTTGATAATCTGTCAGTGGTCAACTGAACAGATCCTCTTTGTTGAAAAACTCATATTATTACATACTGTGCATATCTCCATGGATTCTTATCTTAACAGGAATCTTCCCACCTTCTCGGTCAACGATTATGCAATCTGGAAGTTCAGATTAAAGAGCTTTCTCTGTGCGCATCATGACATGATGTGGGACGTTATCACAGACGGACCTATCATCATCTACAAACAAGGAAACGAGCTTGTTCCAGCTCAAGATGGTGAACAGCCAACGTATCAGCTCATTCCCAAGCCAAAGAGTGAGCATACCTCAGAAGAAAGGAAACACGCTAGATTAAACAGCTTTGCGAGGAACACCATCTGTGAAATCATCAACAGTCTCCAACGCCTACCTCAGCAAAATCATCAACTGCGAAACCGCAAAGGAGATGTGGGAAACCCTAGCCAAGCTATGCGAAGGGTCGGAGGAGATAAAAGAAAATAAATTCACAATCGCCTGCCAGAAGTTTAATAACTTAAAGCAGCTTGTCAACGAGTCCATCGAAGGGATGGAACTCAGATTCTCCAATATAGTGGTAGAAATATAAACCATCAGAACTGAGAAATACACCCAGCGAGAAAAGAATCTAAAAGTCCTTTCAGCGCTCACAGCTGAATGGAACACATATAAGGTGGTACACCAAAGTCGAAGTGACTTAGGTGATCTTTCAATTGAAAGATTATTCTCCCTGCTCAAAGCCAACGAATACAACTTGAAGATTACCATGAAAGAATCTTCAAGCAATCAGAATGATGGAGAGCTGACACCTGCGCCAAAGGAGATTGCGTTCAGAGCTAACTCTGAAAAATCCACTTACATGCAGTCAGCTGAGTCATCAAAGAAGGACAAGAAGGATATGAGCAAGGAAGAGCTACTTGAAGAAATAGCCATGCTGGTCAAAAACTACAACAGACTCAACACCAACAAGGACAAGTACAAGAAGTTCGCAAGAACTTACAGAGACAAGTACGCAGCAGCTGATGAGAAGTCAACTGACAAGCGAACAGAAGAAGGATGTTTCAACTGCAAGGAACCAGGACACTACAGGCTAGACTGTCCTAAGCTATCCAAGAAAGATAAAGACCAACTAAAAGCTAAGACAGCTGATAGAAGGAGAGCCTACATCGCAGACGAGGAGTCAGAGTGCAATAAAATGGAAGATAACATGCCATTTTCAGACTAAGAAGAAGAAGCACTGATGGCTCATGATGAACCTGATTGGGATACATGTTTTATGGGACAAACAAACGGCATCGATGAAGAAGAGGTAATGTCCAGAACTCAAAATCTATCTAACCTCTCACCATCACACGAACACTCTACACAGGTTTCAGAATCAGGGCTACCTGATTGGAGTTTAGTAGAGAAGGTTATTAACGATTCCAAGGAGCTTCAAGAGATCCTTGACGTCATAATGTGTGAGAATGCCGAGCTGAAGGTGGAACTGGAAAGGAAAAATGTATCAGAAGCAGCTGATACAGCACAGTTCCAAAAGGAAGTTGTTTCACTAAAAGACAAAATAGTGAAACAAGATCAGCTGATGAAAGACTTCTACTATGAAAAGAAACAGCTGATGGAAGAATTGGAAAAGGCCACAGCTGAATCAAAAAAAAGTCAGCTGAGATTATAGAGCTGAAAAGTACCGAAGAGGTACTGTCTAAGAAGATAGTAGCTCTCATCAAAGCCACATCAACAATGGATGAAATCATAAGTGCACAACGTCCAACAACACTCAAAGTAGGACTGGGTTACAATGAATCAAAGGATGCCACAAACAGTGCCTCCACTAGTGGAACAAAGGTAATGTTTGTACGAGCAAAAGAAAACCCAATTCCAGCAACTCAGCAACGACCGTTGAAGACACAGCAGGCATCAAAAAGACCAGCTGTGAGACAACCTCAAGCTCAGATCAGAATGCAACGTGCTCAAACTCATCAAAGATAGTAGGCTGGACAGATCAAATACCAGCAACATCAACAACACGTTGAAAGATATCAATCGAGATATCAGAGATACCCAGCTGGATATCACTCATATGATCCCAGCAGGAGCACCAGTTCCAGCCGAAGTATCACAAGAGACAGCAGAGACAAATGAACGTCTCAGCTGGATACCGAAAAAGACCAGGACATCAACAAAGATATCAAGCCGGGAAGATACTGAGATCAAGACCCCACCAGCAAAAACCGAAGAACACAAAGAATGTGTATATCGACTCAGCTGGAAGGATCATCAGATCAAATGACCCAATTCGAGTCATCAAGCAGATCTGGGTCGTTAAAGGATCTCTGTCTAACCCACAAGGACCCAATTAAAACTGGGTACCTAAATTTTGATCTTTTGTATAGGTTGCAAGGGATCGACGCATCATTGAGGAGTCGATGAGAACGCTATGGTACTTGGACAATGGATGTTCCAAGCACATGACGCACTTAAAGCATCTACTTCAGAATTATATCGAGCGTCCAGGCCCACAAGTAACATTTGGTGACAACTCCAAAGGCCTAACCAAAGGTTATGGTACATTTAAAACTAAAAATGTTATAATCCCAAATGTTTCTTATGTACAAGGACTGCAACACAACTTGTTTTCCATTAGCCAATTCTGCGACAACGGTTTTTCTGTCAAGTTTGATGCACAGGGATGCACAGGAAAACCAAGCAGATACTACTAAGAGGGAAAAGAGAAGGAAATATGTATTTTGCTGACTGGAACAGCAACCCTCCTGAGACTTGTCTTGTATCGAAAAGCAGCAATGAAGTCACCACTGGGTACGTACGGCCGAATCATCTCAACTTCAAGACAATCAACAACCGGCTAGGAACCAAATTTCGCTAATGGAATTCCAGATCAAGTATATGACAAAAGTCATATGTGCAGCGCGTGTCAACAAGGAAAACAAACAAGAATTTCATTCTCTCTCAAGCCAGTTTAGCCAATTGATCGAGTACTTCAACTCCTTCACATGGATCTTTTTGGTCCAGTTACTCCAGCAAGCTTCAATGGCAGAAAATATACTCTGGTCGTAGTGGATGACTTCTCAAGATTCACATGGGTGTCATTCATGTACCAGAAGAGCGAAACAAGGACTAAGCTACCAATCCTGCTGGAAAGATTGTCAACTCAGAAGGAGTGCAAGATAATGTCAATCAGATCAGATCGAGGAAAGGAGTTTCTGAATGAAACTATTTATGAATACGGCAAGAAGAACGGAGTTCAATATCAAACATCTGCAGCACGCACACCTTAGCAGAATGGTGTAGCAGAGAGAAGAAACCGAACACTCAAAGAAGCAGCTACCTCAATGCTAGCCAGCTCTGCCATTCCAAAGAAGTTCTGGGCCGAAGCAATCAACACAACTTGCTTCACTCAGAATCGCTCCCTACTCACATCAAGGCAAGAAAAGACGCCGTATGAGCTATGGAACGACAGAATACCATATATTGGATATTTCAAGATCTTCGGATCCAAATGTCATATCCTAAACAATGGAAAACACAGCTCAAGACATTCGATGCGAAGACTGACCGAGGAGTATTCCTTGGTTATTCTGCTGTAAGTAAAGCATACATAGTCTTCAACAGAAGAACTCAAACGGTCGAAGTAACTCCACATGTTACCTTTGACGAATCATCATTCGAATATAGAGATTCTATCAAACGAAGAAACGAAGGAGAATCTTCAAAGCAGATTCAGACAAGAGCTCAAGAAAATCGAATAAGGAATCTGGCCGAACCATTAATATGGGATGATGAGCCAGAAGAGGAACTTCAAATCAATCGAGAAGCTCCAACAGCTGGAAATCAAGAAAAACCTCCAACGCCAAATCAAGGGGGAATGCCATCAGTTGGAAATCCAGACACAGCTGAATCCCCAGCATTATCTCCAGCAGAGCTTCTACAGAATTCACCTCAAAGCCCAAATCAAGAATAGTCAATTTCTCAAGACTTAACTCCAGAGCAACTCCAAGACAGACGAAATCTAGCCACTTCTAGCATCAATCAGCTGGAAGAAGAAATTCGTAAAAGAAGAAGATGGATTGAAGATCATCCATCATCAGCAATCATTGGAGAACCATCTGACCAAGTCAAAACCAGAAGATCAGCTGCACAAGCTACATCGGATCAACAAGAAGCAGCTGACAGCTCAAATCTCAGTAGAGCTAGAACTGACGGTCTATGATGAAGATACAGCTCTAATGGCGTGTTATGTAGCACAAGTTCCAGAGCCTCAAACAATTCTAGAAGCATTAAAAAGTGTACCCTGGACTAACGCCATGCAGGAAGAGCTAAAGGAATTGGTCGACAGACCTGAAGGAGTCAAAGTCATAGGACTCAAATGGATCTTCAAGAACGAACTGGATACCTTTGGAGTCATCATCAGAAACAAAGCTCGACTAGTTGCCAAGGGCTACACACAGCATGAAGGAATTGACTTCGAAGAATCATTTGCTCCAGTAGCGCGATTGGAAGCAATCAGACTCTTCCTCGCTTATGCAGCACATCACAAATTCAAGGTCAATCAAATGGATGTGAAGTGTGCATTCTTAAATGGAGAAATCAAAGAAAATGTCTATGTTGAACAACCTCCAGGATTTGAAGTAGAATGAAATAAAGTCTACAAGCTAAAGAATGCGCTTTATGGTTTGAAACAAGCACCTCGAGCTTGGTATGATACTCTATCAAATTTTCTTGTATCCAAAGGATTCAAGAAGGGCTCAGTAGACAGAACTCTCTTCACCATCAAGTTAGGAGAAGACATCCTGGTTGTTTAAATCTATGTAGATGACATCATCTTCGGATCAAGATCAACATTCTTATGCCAAAGATTTGGAGAGATGATGTCAGAACAGTTCCAAATGTCTATGATGGGAGAAATGAGCTTCTTCCTAGGACTTTAAATCAAGCAATCAGCAGAAGGGATTTTTATAAATCAATCCAAGTACGTGAAAGACTTGATCGCCAAGTATGAAGTTCAATCCAGCAGAACTGTAAAGATTCCGATGAACACCAACTGGAAGATTGAACCTGGAACTGAAGGAAAATCAGTTGATTCTAGCAAATACAGAGGGATAATAGGTTTCCTGCTGTATCTAACAGCGAGTCGTCCAGACATCTCATTCGCAGTCGGAGTGTGTGTCAGATTTCAAGTTGATCCAAAGGAAGCACACATGCAAGCAGCCAAGAACATTCTCAGATATTTCAAAGGAACTCAGAATGTTGGGTTGTGGTACCCAGCTGAAGACAATCTACAGCTGACTGGATATTCAGACTTAGACTTCGCTGGAGATCGGTTGGAGAGAAAATCAACTTCAGGAACTTGTCAGTTCCTAGGAAGCAAGTTGATTTCATGGTTTTCAAAGAAGCAAACGTGCGTCGCAACTTCCACAACAGAAGCAGAATATATGGCAGCTGGAAGTTGCTACTCATAAATTCTCTGGCTGAAACATCAGCTAGATGACTACGAAGTGAAAACTGGACAAGTTCTAATTTTCTGTGATAGCTCAAGTGCGATTGCTATATAAGAGAATCCAGTACATCACACAAGATGCAAACATGTGGACGTACGCCATCACTTCATCAGAGATCACGTGGAAAAGAAGGATGCGATTGTTGAGAAAATTCACACAGACATACAACGGGCTGATATACTCACAAAGCAGCAGATAGAAGCAAGGTTCAAAATGCTTTGCGGATTACTTGGATTACTCAACCCAGACGATGCTTCACCCAGCTGAATGGAAGCAGACTCAGCTGAATGGAAGCAGACCCAGCTGAATGGAAGCAAACAGTTGGAATTCAGAACCAACGACAATTGATATCAGCTGAGTAAGAATCAAGCTCAGCCAGATGCCTAAGTTGAAAGATTATTCAGCTGAGGGAGAACCAGCTGGAAAAACGATAACTCAACACAACCATTCATAACCGAGGTATCAGCTGACTACAATGATCAGCTGAGAGATTTGCAACATCATTAACTACACCTACTTATTCTGTTTTCAGTCAAATCATATCTTGTCATATCTAATCAAATTTAATTAAAAGTCTGCAAAGAACTGAAACATGGGAGTTTCGAGGCAAAAGTCAAAACGCTTCAACCGTCATTTCACGCGCATTAACTCGCATTTTCTAAACAATAAACTGAAATGACGCGAGAATAACTCCCAGTCGTAGATCTTCTTATCAAACTACAAATCTTGATCGACCATTCATCAAGAAAGGTGATATAAATATGCTAGAAGAGATACGCAAACATTTGCATAAATCCTAAAAAGTTTTTCGGCACTCTTTCTTCTTTCTACTCTTTGTATTATTTGTTCTACTAACAAAAGTTGCAGAAGAAGAACATGGAATCTAGAAAGATTTCTCCAGAAGCCGATCAACATGAAGAATCTGTCAAAACTTCAAAATGAGATCTGCTTAACTCTCAGGAGCCACAAGAAGACGGAGTTCCAGGAGAAGATGAAGCTCATCGACAGATCCGGTCTAACGCAGTGGTGACTGCAAAGCTCAAGAACATCATTCACTAGGAAGCTGCATAAATCTTCCTGGAAATGTCAAAGAAAAAAGACCTCCTCCGCCCTACTGTTTCTCTTAAAATAAAAGAGAAAACGAGACATACAACTCCCTGGGATGCGAAAATCAACGTCAACAGAACTGGACGAGATGTTGATAAAGCCGGAGTCTTTAAGAGCAGACATGTCAAAGCTCTTGCTACGCCACAGGAGGCACAGAAAAAGATGCAGAAGACAAAGCAGCATGCATTTACTTCCTTCCCAGCTGGGAATCGGAAACAACTTGAGGAGACAAAACAAGCTGAAGCACCATCTTCAAAAAGAAGAATCAAGTTAAAGGTGCTCAGTCAGTCAGCCGAGAAGCCAGCTGACATTAAGAGAGAATTCGTAACTACTCTCCGAGGAGCAGAAGGTCCACAAGCGGTGGTTTCTTACGGTGGAGAAGAAGTTCATGCGCCCGCGTGAACATCGTCATCATCAACACCACAACGACGTATTCCAGCTGATCAAGCTTAAACCCCACAGCAGATGGAATACTTCAACCGTCTTCTCCTCAATTTCCTTCAGCTCAACAGGGACACCAGCTTCAAGATCTACTAATGGAAGTTGGAGATCAAGCCCCTGCACCAAGCTCAAGTGGAAAGCATCATCCAGCCGATGATCACATGCAGCTGGATGATAAAAACATGAGCTGAACCCCATATCCACTACTTCAGAAGTGGAAGGGGAATACATAAGTCCCTTAAGAGTTGCACGTGACGTCTTCATCTCAAGGTTTGTAGACCTCATGCATAAAGGAGTCACAAGCGCAACTGAAGTGCTGAATCAGACTTTCTCATTCAATCTAATGAAGTCTGAAGAAACCAATTGCAAGGAATAAAGTTGTGCCCTACTCAGAAGATGTAATCTCCAGTGCCAACTCATACCTCCAAGCAATCAGCTTGTCAGCCCCAGCTGAAACAAGCCAAGGAAGCTGTGTCTGCAATCACAGCTGAGGCTAATGCTATTGAATAAGAGCCAGCTAATGCAACAGCTGAGCCACCAAGACTCCAGACCTCGGAGCTCAGAGCTAACAACCGCAGCACAGCCAAACTAAACATCGCAACAGCTGATAATACAGCGAAGATTGCTGACGCAATTCAGAAAATTGCACAGCTCAATAAGACGATAGTGTGTCTCTCCCACCTTGTTGATTCTGCCAAAAAGGGGGAAGATAATGAGACAAAGAGGCAAACTGCTGAGCTAGAGGAACCAGCTGAAGGAGAAACAAGTCAAAAGGATGAAGCAGCGAATGCAGAAGAGAAGACCCAGCCAACTGTGATTGAAGACTGAAGAAGCAGCGGATGCAGAAGAGAAGACCCAGCCAGCTGGATTGAAGATTGAAGAATTGAAGTTTTCAGCTGAAGGAGAAACAAGTCAAAAGGATGAAGCAGCGAATGCAGAAGAGAAGACCCAGCCAACTGGGATTGAAGACTGAAGAAGCAGCAGATGCAGAAGAGAAGACCCAGCCAGCTGGATTAAAGATTGAAGAATTGAAGTTTTTTTTCTTTTCATTCTTCTTCTCATGTTATGCTGTAATTTCTTAGATTAATAAAATACAACTTTCTTTGCTGCTCAAAGCTCACCCTGATGATAATTACTTTTTGTACAGGCTCTGAACTAAGAACTCTTAACTGATGATTTTTTTTCCTTACCCTCTTAAATCGTAGGGAGAAGTTAAAGGGAAGCTTCTTAAATTGTCTCGGTTAGGTTTTGACATCATCAAAAAGGGGGAAATTGTTGGGAAAATTAATAGAGTTTTGATTTGATACCAAAACCCAACTATTCTCCAACCGAGTAGATGATCGCATCAACCTAAGTTGTGTTTTCCAGCTCGCCTGTTTGAGCTTTAGATTTTCTAAGTTTACAGGTTCAGGAAGCGGAAGACAACAGAAGATCCAGCTGTGTTTACAGCAGGAGTCAGCCAAGAAAGCGGAAGACAGCAGAAGATCCAGCTGTGTTTACAGCAAGAGTCAGCCATCAGCTGAGTCCTCCAGCTGAGCTAAGTTCAAAATGGAGCAGGATCAAGCTGAAGATAAATCGAGCTGAATTCAAGACACAGCTGGTCCAGCTGTACAGAACAAAGGGAACTAACTTTGAAGACGTTACTTCAAGTCAGTTTACCTTATTCAGCTCTAAATTCAAAAACCAGCTCCAAAGACAAAGATCCCGGCGTCAGAGGAAGTCAACATGCCTCGACCATTGAGGGATTGCCGAATCGGCATCCTAGACTTCAGAACCTAGGATGTGACACAAATAAAGAGAGGTGCGGAATCGCCCAACGGCAGATATCGAATTTAAGAAGAGTAGGTAAGATTCAAACGGCTCCTCCAACGGCTAGTCTTGAATCTCTACCTATATAAACCCGTCTTCAACCTCAGGATCAAACACTAAATTATCACGCATTTAAAATCTCATTAGCAGTTCTAAATAGTCAAAAGAACACTTTATCTTAAAGTGTTTCTAGTCCAGAAAATGCCCAGTTTTTCGTCTGATTCCTAGGCAGAAATCGTTGTATATCTTAAGCTTAGATTTTGAACGAGTTCATCTAACTCTAAAGTTCTTAATTGTAAAAACTCGTTCATAATTGGAACCCCAAACCAAACCCCTCTTTACCCAGAAAGGTTAGGTCAAGGTTACGCTTGCTTGAAGCGGGAAACTCAAGTGTTTGTAAGGTTTTTTCAGTACCCGTAAACTGAAAGGTTAGGCTTGACAGTGCCCGCAAACTGTTGGAACACAGCTCGGGTTAGAGTTGTGAAGTTGCTTGGTACTTGGAAACCAAGTGGTAGTGAATTACCAGTGAATCTGGTTGTGGACATAGGAGGTGTTACTCCAAACCACGTAAAAATCTCGTGTTCTTTACTTTCTCGTTAATTTCAGTTTTAGTACTAACTTTATCATCACATTGCATATTTTATCAAATCTGCATATACAGCTGTTCTCCAAAGACAGCTGTGTCCTTCTGAAACTTGCACAACTTGACTAAGCCGAAAACATAAAGATAATCTTTTCAAGCTGAGTTTTTCTAAGCAACCGAGCTAAGTTTTCAAACCACCACTTTCCGCACCGCCAGCTGAGTTATTAGCCCAGCTGACCCTCCTCAGCTGGATTCTTAACTGAGCTCACCAACTCTGTTTTAAACTTGAAAAAGTTTTCAGAAATCTATCTTTGGTGTATTCACCCCCCTCTACACCAAAGACCCATCTCAGGGACCATCAGCCTTAGCCTTGCTCTTCACATCTCCATCAACAGCAGCCTGCCATTGCCCTTTACATCTCCATCAACGGCAGCCTTGGCCTTCCCATCTCCTTCAACAACAGCAACAACTTTACCCTTGGCCTTCCCATATCCTTCAACAACAGCAACAGCTTTGCCCTTGGCCTTCACATCTCCATCAACCCGACCTCTCCGATACTCTCTTCGCTTCTTTTTCCTTTACCTTGAAGCATTTGTAAACTTCGTCTCTTCGATTCTCTCTTCGCTAGTACCTTGAAGCATTTGTAAGCTTCGTTCTCCACTAGCTCCTATTAGAGAGATAAAAAATAGCATGGATGGGATGAAGCCCAGCTGCATTCTTCAGATCATGCCTTCCAATTACCGCACGGTTATATTGATAAGAAACAACACGGATGGGATGGAGTCCAGCTGCATTCTTCAGATCATCAATATTTGGGACAACACCCATGTGACTTCCAATTACCGCACGGTTATATTGATATAAAAAGTGTACTTTCTCCATATCTGTATCTATTATATCAAGTGAACCAGAGTCGGTAGAGCCCATCTAACTAACAGAGATTTCATACAATCAAATATACATATACACCAATACCAATACATGCAAACAAAATTAATAAAAAATCAGACAACAATGTTTGAACCGACAAAAATATAATAAAAAATCATATCAAAGTGATAGACAGACCGATCGCAGTATCAACTAAGAGAAATAGAGAATATTATTGCATTTCGGCGTTAAATCACAAAATTAAATATTAAAGCACAAGCGTTAAATCACACCTTAGTAAATTGATCCAGCCGCAAATGAGGAAAGTTGAGACAAATATGGAAGGAGGTTGCTGAAGTGAATCACAAAATTAAATATTAAAGCACAATTCTGCATTTCTGCACAAAATATAAACTGATGATCGCGTTAAATCACAAAATGTAAAATGACCTTGGTAAATTGATCGGTCTTAGATGTAGCAGTGAAGGCCGAAGGCAAAGCTGTTGCTGTTGTTGATGGAGATGGGAAGGCCAAGGAAAAGGCTGCTGTTGATGGATATGTGAAGGGCAATGGCAAGGCTGCTATTGATTGTTGATGGAGATGGGATGGAGATGTGAAGAGCAAGGGCAAGGCTAAGGCTGTTGCTGTTGATGGAGATGTGAATGGCAGGTTCGAGGAAAGGGGAACAACAAAGCAAAGAAATGCAACAAATTGACAACTGAGAAGGTAGTTGTGAAGATGGCTGCAATGGCTTCTGTAAATTGATTGGCCTTAGATGCAGCCGCAAATGAGGAAAGTTGAGACTGAATTGAATTTATTTATAGTCCTTTACTCATCTTCAGAGAAGGGTTTTTCAAGGGTTTAGCGAGAAAAAATCGGCCCAGATAAATTCACTTTTATAATTTACTTTTATAAAGGGTCCAACCCAAGTTAATAAAAAAATATAAACTAAGACTAGAAATTTTATAAAAATGCAAAAAAAAAAAATTATGTAAATGGATCGGCCTTAGATGCAGCCGCAAATGAGGAAAGTTGAGACTGAATTGAATCTATTTATAGCCCTTTTCTCATCTTCAGAGAAGGGTTTCTCAAGGGTTTAGCGAAAAAAAATCGGTCCAGATAAATTCACTTTTATAAATTTACTTTTATAAAGGGCTCAGCCAAAGTTAATAAGAAAATATAAACTAAGACTAGAAATTTTATAAAAATGCAAGAAAAAAAACGAATTAAAATGATACAAATTTTATTAGAATGAAAAATACAGTGGGTACTGGAGGATTCGAACCTCCAAATCGGTCAAAATTTTGACCCGCCTTTCCACTTAGTTAAGTACCATTTTATTTCTCAAGAAACAAATAAAAAATCTATAAAACCAAAAAGAATTAAGGAATTATAAGAAGAATAAAAAATTATTTGAAAAATGAAAAAATAATAGAAGAAATCAAAACCTCTCGATCTTCTTTCGCACACTGCACAACATCTTAAGGAGATAGATCTTTTGAATTCTACCAAGAAGGAGATAGATCTTCACGAATTCACAGACCAACGCCTTTTCAATTTGGAGAAAGAACTCGATCTTTACGGATAAAAATGCAATCATTAGGTTTTGTCTGCGATGTGAAAATGCTAATTCCCTATTTAAAGATCTGGGAATATACGCAAATTTTTTGAAGAATTAAAAGAATGGTGATTCTAAACATAGTCCTCAATTTTCTCTTCTTAGCCCCCTTATTTAAAAAATAATAAAAATATTAATAAATTGACTAGTTTATCCTATAGCCCCTACAAACTTTAATTTAAAATTCTAATTAATAAATTCTGAAAGATATAGTTTCAATTGATATTTCAGGAACATATCTATTCGTTCTTCCGATCTTTCCATTACATCGTCTGTCAAAATGGCCGTCGCTACTATGATCGTTGAATTTCAATTCAGAAGCAATCTATTAGAAGGGTAAAGGCACTCTTACGAACTGCAATTGTATTAGAAATCCATATTTGGTAGCCAAATGTTTTAAAAGAATTGGTGTTGAATTTTTTTTTTTCTTTATAGTTGTGCGGCGCAGCCCTAAATCATTTTATTTTATGTGAGATTGTGAATTTTGTTGGAATTCAAGCATCTTAAATTTGATTTCAGAGTTAATTTGTTGTTTGTTGATCCATTATTTATTGGATTCATGGAGGTTAACCGTCGGTGGCGTAGTAATTAATCATACAAGATTTTTTTTTTTTTAAATTGGGGATATATGAATCTAAGGGGGTGTTTGGTAGGGGTTATAAAACCCCTACTATATTATTTATATGGGTTTATGTATTGTTTGATAGGAAATATTATTTGTATGATAGCCCTGTATTAAACATAGGTTCGGTGTTATTTCACTGTTGGAACCACTTAACTAATACCTCATTCTCCCTAGTATTATTTACACCCACTTGAACAGTAACATATATTATTCTCTCAAAAGACTCTTTTACCCTCAAATCCTCTCGTGGGTGCAGGCCGCTGCGACGGGTCGGGAAGTAGCCCATTCTATTTTTTTTTTCTCCTGGTCTGTAACTAAATTCACGACAAAATATGCGTGATTAGTATATAGGATTTCCATTGTCTTCTATTCTTGTTCCTTGTTATCTGCTGTAATGGAATGATGAAGATGGAAGTCAGAGAGAGAGAGAGAGAGATGGGCAGAGATAGGCGGCAGTGAATGGAGGAGGTGGCGCGCTGACGGCGGCGGTGGCTGTGGTGTGTGACGGCGCGGCTGCAGCTGTTTGGTCTCCGCCGTCAGAGAGCTTCAGCACCGGAATCCGACTTCCTGGGGTGTTAAAACCTTGGGATTTATGGTGGAGTTGAATTTCTCAGACGCGGCGGAGCCGGTGGCAGCGTGCAGGACGCGGCAGTGCACGGTGCAGCACCAGATCTGCTGTGGTGGCGCGCGGATGGATGCGCTGGCGCGCAGAAGCAGCAGCAGCTGGGCGGTGGGTGCTGGTCCCGTTTTTTCCGGCAGCTGATCTGGGCGGCAACAGCTCCAGCGCCATCGATGCCGGTGGCGCAAGCAGCAGCAGCGGCGGCGTCGAGAGTGGGAGAATTTTTGTGGTGGCGGTGGTCGACTGTGGTAAAATAAACTTGTTTGTGGTGGTGGCGGGTGACGGGATGGTGGTGGTGGCGGATGGTGGTGGAAGGGATGGGGTGGTGGTGGTGGCAGACGAGATGAGAGAGGAGATGAGAGGAGAGACAGCAGGTGGAAGGTGGAAATTGTGAGAGGAGATAGGAGAGAGATAGATGAGGTGGAGGTGGTATGATGTGTAATTTTTAAGTTAGGGTAGGAATAAAATGAGAAAAACATAAGTGAATATTGATTTTAATATGGTGTACCAAACATCAATTTTGACAAATATAATTCTTAATATTTTCTACCAAACACACAAATACACTAATCTATCATATCTATCCATATTATTTATCTCTATATTATTTATCTCAATATTATTATTATACCTAACCAAACACACCCTAATAATAAACATATTTATTATTTTGTTTAAATAAAAGGGTTATGATCAAAAAATTGGGTGCTATAAAATATTATGCGTGTTTTTCTTTCTTCGAAATTTGGGGCTATAATATTTAAGCTATTAATTATTTAGAATTAATTTTAAGGATTATTGGGTAAAATAGTACTTTCATTAATATTTATATTATTTTTTAAATAAAGGGGCTACAAAGAGAAAATGGAGGGCTATGTTTAGAATCACCCAGTTTAGAATCACCCTTAAAAGAAATGGAATTAATATTATTTTCTATGTTCAAATCTAAATATCTAAATCCACTTCACATTTATATATGCACATATTAATATATAAATTTAATAAGTAAATTCATGTAGATTCAGATTATTTTTTTTTTAATATTACACTAATATATGATAGATTATAATATAGTTATACCAAAAAATTCATGAAAAATTAAATAAATCTTTGGATGCATGATCATTACTAATTACTAAATATTTAATTGTTGAAATCAATTTATAAATAAATATATTTTAAAAAAAATGTGTTATCGGTGCAACGTACGAGAACAACACTAGTTCTTACTATATGATACAGTATACGTCTACTGCTCTACCTATAAGTTATAACTAATGTCTTAATAATTGTAGTTGACTAAATTTTGACCTGTTAAGTCTTATTTGAGCTTAATTTAAGACCATTTCTAAGGACATTCCCTTTTTTTGAAAAGTATTCAACAAGCAAGGTAAATTATTCAGCCTTCTCTACCTCATAACTGATATTTGAAATATGATTTTTGATGGCTTTTAACAGTTAAACAACTACAATATATTAACTTTAATGTACTATCCGTTGATGGGTGTTTTTTGCCAACCCGTATTTTTTTTTCGTCGGTAATCCGTTGGTAAATAACAACGGAAATGTTTTCGTCTATAATTTTCGACGGTAAATTTCCTCTTGTTTGTAGTGAGAGGATCATGGTAATATGCGACTTCTATGCTTTAGATTTTATTTCGTAACAGATGCCACACCAAAAGTTCACCTGGAATTCAATCAACCACAGGTGATATAGCCAATAGCAGTAATTAAGTTCTTTGTAGGAAATAAGTTTAAACTCTCTTGAAATAATTATTTTTATAGATGCTCTCACTTAAAAGTTAAAAGTGGTTTTACTAGCTGCAATGACTATATGATATCTAAATTTTGACCCTTTCATAGTTTTATTATTAGTTTGACCCATTTGCTCACAATTTATAAATCTAAATAAGTTACTATCTCGTTGTACCTATCGTTATTATGGGTTAATTATTGGAAATAATACAAAGTTGACTCAAATTTGCAATTTTCACGTGACTTTTACAACAATGCAATAATGACACCTTTTATTTTTTAGCAATTACAACATTCCCAAATTTTTTCACCTAAGTTTGTTAAATTTGTACCCTAAAACAATGTTTTATAGATGATACAACGTAGTTTTATTATTGAAAAAATTAGGGATATCATACTTCCAGAAAAAGAAAATGCATGTGGTGTTACAATTACAACGTTTGCAAATTCGGGTAAACATTACAATTAATCCTAATTATTTCATCCATATAAATAGGTTATTTAGGAGTGTTCATTTTCATAAGAGTTTTTATCATATACTCCCTCTGTCCCATTTATATAGGCTGATTGAAATTTTCACAAGGATTAAGAAAAATTATTGGAAAAGTAAATTATATAGTAAATTTCCTAATATGTCCCTATTTTCACAAGGCTTATGTATTTTTTATGAGTTAATCAAAGAATTAAATAGGAATATATTAGTAAATGAGCTAAAAAACATTACTTTTTATGGAAATAAACCTATATATTTGGGACATCCGAAAAAAGAAAACAAGCCTATATAAATGGGACGGAGGGAGTAGTATCTTTTATCCAGAACATAATTAGTTTGAACATTGTAGGCAAATGGATCTTATCCTACAACCTAAACTCCTCGCCCAACCGGAGGGCCACGGGCCTACTTGGAATCGCCCGCCGGCCAACGGTTGGCTTTTTTAACCGCCCGCTCAACGGCCGGAACCGTAACCGGAACCGTGAGCCTCAAGGGCCGGTTCCGGGCCCGCTCGTTCAAACCGTGACCGCCGGTTAACCGCCGGTTAAAACCGGCGGATCCGGAATTATTAAAAAAAAAAAAAAAAAAAAAAAATGTGACGTGGCGCCGGTTCGAACGGTCAAAACCGGCGGTTAATTTTGGAACCGGCGGTTAACCGGCGGAACCGGAACCGCCGGTTCCAACGGGAAGAAGACAGAGCACGAAGACAAATAGCCCTCGCATCAATGGTCAGGCTTTGGGGCCAGCCTCAACGGCTAGAAAAATAGCCGTTGCCGCCGCCCTCTCCCCCTCCCTTCCCCCCATTTTACCCTATAAATACCACACTATAATCTCTCAAATAATCACACCAATTCTCATATCTCTCTATTTAATTTCAAGCATTCAATCTATTATTTGTTGCTCAAATTCTTCATTTTTTGTGTTAATTTTGTGCTCAAGTTCTCAACTTCTCTCACCAAACACTTCACCAATCCATCCATAACAATATTCCATAATGTCGACCTCCTCTCGTGTCGATAAGGGCAAAGGCGTTGCCGAAAATCAAGATGATGCTCCTCGTCGATCCAAAAGAGGAGGAAGATCGGCTCGGCAAGCTCGAGCAATGGCCGCCGAAGAAATATCAAGGGCGTATGCGGAACAACTTCAACAACAAGAGGATCGAGAGTTTGCCGAGCAAGTTCATCGTCGCAAGGAGGAGATGCTTCGGCAATCTCAAGAACAATCCAACGAAGAAGAAGAAGAAGAAGTCGGAAGCGCCGCCAATCAAACCGACGGCTCGACCTCTTGTGTCGGATATCTTTACTAAGCATTTTAAAAAATGCTGTAGCCCCGGCACCTAGCGACAAGCCCGGAGATCCTCCAAAATACAACGCCTATTGCAACTATTGCAATAACGTCTACAAATGGACGCATGGAGGAGGCTATGGCACACTAAGGCGACACATGGAGACGTGTCATCCGGGAGAATACGGGATTGCATCAACACAAACTCAAATTCGTGGCACCGCTTTCTCGGCGACGGGTACGTCTTCTCACCCTTTATTTAAATATGATCATCCACATGCCGAAGATGTTATGGCTAGATATTGTGCTATGGAAAAACAACCTTTTACATTTGCCGATAAAATAACCTATCAAGAAAGTATAAAAGATGCATATTGTCCCGCCGCTAAAAAAATTAGTAGAAGTAATATGCTTAGACGAATTAGAAGACAAGCTTTTTGATAAAAAAATGGAATTAATGAAATATTTGATAAACTTAGACCATAAAGTTTCTATTTGTGCCGATATTTGGACGGATTGTTTTCATCAAAATAATTACATGGGAATAACATGTCATTGGGTTGATGATAAATGGATACTACAAAAACGTTTAATTGCATTTAGGAGTTCGATGATCCACACACGGCCACTAATATTGCTTTAATAATTATAACCGTTTTAAATGAATACCAATTGATTAATAAAGTATTTTTCGGTTGGTTTTGATAATGCATCCGCCAACACCGCTAGTATTCCCGAACTCATTGAAGCATGTAATCCATCTTTCCAAGGAAAATATTTTCATAGTAGATGCATTTGTCATATTTTGAATTTATGTGTTCAAGATGGACTTGAAATTTTTAATGAATCGGTTATGTCAATTAGAAAAGCCGTTGCCCTTTTGCATACAAATATAACTTTAGGTAAAAAATGGCAAAAATATTGTCGTCATAAGAATATTCAACATAGGAGTTTTGTTAGAGATGTATCACATCGTTGGAATTCCACTTATGAAATGCTTAATTCTACTTTAGAGTATAAAGATTATTTATGCGATTTTTTAGAAAAGAATTTGCGACGGTTCAATTGACTTTATTACCTTCTTATTGGGACCAATGCATGGATTTATATCAATTGTTAAAGGTTTTTAATAATGCCACCGTTCAATTATCGGGTGTTTATTATTGTACTTCCGTTCGTGTGTTGGAACATTGCATGTATATTGCACTTAGCTTTAAAAATTGTTTTAGTAAACCCAATTTGCAAGGTGTGATTTATTTTATGGTTCAAAAATGGCTAAAATATTTTAGAAATGATGTTTTTCTAGTAGCTAAGTGCTTAGATCCTAAATGGAAATATGATGGTGTTTGTCAAATGTTAGATATTTATTATAATGCTTTTAAAGCAAATGGACTTTTTAAATGTACGAATTGATGGAGAAATAATTTTCTTTGATATTCCTAATGTTACTCAAATAAAAGATGATTTAGAAAGAACTTTAAGATCTCTTTTTGCCGAATATAGGATGACTCATGGTATTGATCTTGACATGAATGCACCTATTTCTTCTACTTCTACCTCTTCATTTATACCACTTGATTTAAACTCCTTAGATCCCTTAGTTCAACAATTAAGTAGCATGTACCAAGATAGATCTTATGAACTCCCTAGGGCCAAGGTAATAGTGAATTAGATATACGTATTTCGTTGTCGTTTTGTTTTTGGTAAGTTGAAGATAGTGCTCCACAAATCGACGTGATGAAGTGGTGGTCAAAGAGAACGAGTATCCTCTCTATCATGGCGAAAGAGTTGTTGCCGTCCCCGCATCCACCGTCTCGGTCGAACAAGCTTTTAGCATTGGCGGACTCATGTTGGACCAAAGAAGATCAACGATGAAACCAAGAAACATTGCCACAATGTTGCTTGATGATTGGTCGAGGGCCGACCATAGAGCTCAAGAGCTCGATTGGGATGATCGCGACGAGAGCCCAACGAAGAGTTCACCGAGAGTGATCGATCGGTGGACGAGAACTACTAGGGAGTAGGGAGTAATGTAATGTAATCGAACTACGTGGACTTTGATTCCTCTATGAGGATACGTAGGCAACTCAATTTTAATATTAAAATTGAGCTCCTTGTAATTTCAACAATATTAATGAGAAATGATTTAATATTTTTATTCAATGACTACTAAGTAAAATTTAAATTTTTTTGCTTATATTGTCTTAAGATATATATATACAACAATTAATTACAAAAAAAAATTACAAAAGTTGAAAAAAGTGCTCCAAAAATACAAAAACAATCTGTAATTAACCGCCGGTTTTCGGCCCTGAACCGGCGGTTCGGCAGAAACCGGCGGTTTTTAATTATTATTATTATTATTATTATTTTTCCAAAACCCTAAATTCTATCTATAAATACCCCCCCAAGCGCAACCCTTTTCTCACTCACTTCTCACTCCCTCCATATTGTCTTCACCTTAATGATCTATCATTCAATCTTCCTCATCTCTTCACCTTATCTATCTTCTTCATTTTTTCTTCTTTTTTAATTTTCTCTCTCAAGACTCAAGTTTCAACTTCAATTCTACAAAATACAAACAACAATGCCTCCTAGATCTAGTATTAAGGTTGATATTTTCAACAAGCACCTACACCCGTAGTGCTCATTGCCCGACTATTCTAATCCAACCTATGAAGTTCATTGCAATTATCGCAACAAAGTTTTCAAGTGGACTCAAAATGATTGCTATGCTTTCCTTGTTCGTCACATTCAAAAAGCACATCCGACCGAAGCTATGGGAAATTGAGTATGTAATGTTACTAATGCAATCTCTATTTTGTAGTTGAAAATTGAAATATGTATTTTGTAATGTTTAATTTAATTTTCAAGTACTTGTAATTTCTATTTAGTCATGTTTATTTTAATTTTCAAGTATTAATGAAAAACTAGTTCATTTTCATTTATGTTTCATTTTCTTAATTTTCAATGTTTTATATATATATATATATATATATATAACAAAAAAAAATTAAAAACCGGGCCGGTTTAACCGAACCGGCGGGTTTTAACCGGGCCCGGAACCGCCGGTTAAAAAGCCCGGCCCGTAACCGTGTACAGTGTACACGGGCCGGTTACGGTTCACTCTCCGGTGAAACCGTAACCGGCGGGCTCGGGCCCGGAACCGCCGGTTCAGGGCCCGTGGGCAGGTTTACTACAACCGTGATCATTTGTCTAAATCTGCTTGTACGGAAGCAATCAAGGCTGCATCTTTATTAATTATTAGTATTGTCTTCCGTGTGAATTAATTAATATTTTATTTAAGAATGAAAACGAATTAATAGTTAAACAGATCTAGAGGAAAGTAACAAAATAATACTCCTAAAAAAATAGATAGATTTAATAAAGGGAGAATTTGAATAATAGCCTTTTGAACATTAGTAATAAAGGGATAATTTATCTTTTAAATAGAGGGTGCTATAATTTATCTTCGTAATCTTTAAAAGGTTAAAATCACCAAATATCTCTTTAAATAAATATGTACGAATTGTGTGCAAAATAAAAAAATTGAAACTCTGTAGGGAAAATCTAGAACACAAAAATCAAGCATATAAAATGCAAAAACCGATAAAAAGAACATGATTAGTGAATATTTTTCTTCAACAATGGATAAGTTCAATTATTAAAGACGGTAAAAGCTCACTACCGATCACACCGTGTGGTCGGTCAATGTAGAGTGTTGACTTTTTAATTTATTTTTTTAAATTTGTTTAATGTAGAGTGTAGAAAGCTGTTGTTGAAGGGACAAATCTAACCGCCAAGCCTTGGAGGATTGTTGTATTTCCTGCAGCATTCATTACTCTCAAAGCGATGCGTCCTAATGAGGGGGTGGCATCCATTTCTGCTGTCTAGTTAAGCGAGAGATCTTCGTCACCGTCATGGTCCTCATTTCTTCCAACTCGAGCCAAAGTTTTATCTTCAGGCCTCTTGCACTAATTAAGTGGGATGGCATAAATTTTATCAAAGAAAATATCAATCACCTCTTTTTTCCAAGAATGTGTGAGGGGGTCTATCAAATCTGCTGCAAATTCAACATGAGCCATATTATCGTGAGTGATACTCAAAAGCTGTCATAGCCATTATCTATGATAAACCTACCAAGAATGAAGGCACTTTGATTACTAGAAATTTCAAAGTGTGACGTTTCTTTTGGGCACAGGAGAAAGGTAATTTAAAGGACCCACACTTTTATGTGAGAGGGGGTGATTTCCATAAAAGAAAATGAGTCACTTGGATGGGACAAACCAAAAAGTAAAATGTCCCACTTATTGTGGACAGAAAGAGTATATATGTAGATAGTATTGGCAAATTTTAATGTAATTATCTGAGAAATCTTAATTCTATCTTGGTCGGTCTACATGGTATCACAGAAATCTCCCATTTTTATTACTATTCAAGTAATGGCTGTAGAGGAGGATTCATGAGAAATAACAATCCTTTTGCATTTTCTTCCAAAGAGAAAATATCATCCTTTTTCAGAATACAACAAAAACATATTTCATTATCTTCATCCGAATAAAATCGCAATCTTTATGATTGAGAATTTGAGATGCCGTATTTAAGGGCCTAATTACTACAAATTAATCCACGAATCCTGGCTCGTATTTATAAACCATAAATATTAAATCACAAAGCAAAGATCCCATGAAAAGCAATGGATGGCAATGGGCCGGATCTGGACCGGATTTTGCTTGGTCCAGATCCATTGGATCTAAAAAATTAAAATTTAGATCCAAATCCGTGAGATCCGTAGATTTCGAGTCCAGACCCAGATCATAATTTTTCAACTTTCAATTTTTTTAATGCAAACAATCAATAATAACACCATAATAATTATATGGGTAAATAGGTTTAAAATACACGAACTTTACAGATATTTTGGTATTTCACATGACCTTTAAAAATTGTATCAAAATACATCAACTTAACACTTATTTTGGTATTTCACATGATCTTTAAAAATTGTGTCAAAATACAACAACTTAACATCTTTTAGTAATTTCACATAATTTTTTTTCAGGCAAAAATCACTGCTTGCACGACAGTCGGTTTCTTGACATGACAATGACTTTTCTTAACTAAATTATGTGTGTGCATCCATCTTGGCAAGAAACGATGTCGTTTGATCAACTAAATCAAGAAATTCAAACCTATTAGTATCTAACTCTTACTGATTTCAAATGCCGTTCCAATCAAAATACAAAATAAAATTAAACGGCGTCGTTTCTTGCCAAGGAGGATGCACGCATAATTTAATTAAGACAAGTTATTGCCATGTTAAGAAACTGACGGTCATGTCAGCAATGATTTTTTCCGGACAAAAAGAATTATGTGAAATTTTTTAAAGTTATTAAGTTGGTGTATTTTGACATAATTATTAAAGGTCATGTGAAATACCAAAATGAACGTTAAGTTGGTGTATTTTGATACAACTTTTAAAGCTCATGTGAAATTCCAAAATACGTGTAAAGTTTGTGTATTTTAAACCTATTTACCATAATTATATAAAGACTTCTACCATCATTTCAAAGTTCAAAACTATTCATTAAACCATATATACCATTACAATCATCCAAAATAATTCTTCTAAATCATTCAAGTCAAGAACTAAATATTACAATCAATCAAGAACTAAATTAGAAAAATAAACTAAATTATATTTAAAAATAAAACTAAAATACATATATATATATATATATATATAATGTATACTGAATCCACGGGCTGGATTTGGACCGGATCTGGATCTCAAATTTTTGAATCCAGATCCAGATCCGTTGTTTAGACCTTTACTCCAGATCCAATCCAGATCCGTCGGGTCCAAATTTTTGATACCCAAAATCCTGAAAAACAGATCTGGATTAGCAGATCTGAACTGGATCCAGGATCCACTGCATTTCAAAAATGCATTTCATTAATTCAAGCAATATAATTTACTCAATATATATACAGTAGCAACCTCAAAGGATAACATGAGAAAGCATTAGAGAGTGCATGTGCACTTTAAAAACCATTGCTATAAGATAAACATGAACCACTACAATTCAGGCAAAAATGGAGAAAACTTGGAGCATCGTCTGAAACAGAGAAACATATATAGCAGGCGTGGGATCAACCCTAGTTTTCTCAGAATTATCCATTTCACTGTAGAAAAGCATATCAAAATTCAAGAAGAAAAAAATACAAAATTGAGGGTCCTTGATGATACCCAATTATGCATTATATAATTCTTGTCTTGTTTTTAAAAAAACATAGGATGGAAGAGCGTAGCCCACGGCGGATTCTGAGCTTCTCCAAGATCCAGGCGGCCAACGTCTCGTTCCACGATGCTGACCACCGCTCCCCACCGGAATAAGGCGTCTCTGGCAACGACAGTACCAAACTCTCAGAGGATTATGCTTTTGTCGATCCATCATAACCGTTGTTTTAAGATTGATCGTACAGTATAACCGAACCCACGCGCACAAGCGCGAGCAATACATGCGCCCGCTATCGACTGTTAAGTCGGGCGCGTGCGCCTGACAATTTTTTTTTCCGATTTTTTTATTTTTTTTAAGAGTCGAGCGAGGGGAGCCAAAGGCTTGGAACGAGCTAAAAGACATTAATGTTGCCACAATCATTATCTATAAATTAAAATCTGAGCCGAAGTTAGAGAAGAAAAAAAATTTAAAAATTGAATTTAAAAAAAAAAGAGAAAGTCAATATTTAACCCGATTTGACCGAATCGGATCAACCCGGATATGATCCGGTCTTACCCCATAAGACTTATTGTATGGGAGTGTGCCTCTTGTTTTAAAAGGTCATATTCATTTGCTCTTAACAAATTTATTTCTAAATAAACCAGAAAACCATTCTTCTATTTGTGGTTTTGATAAGCTACATCCAACAAAAATAGTGCTATGCCCAACTTTATATCCAATTTACTCACTGTATTTTTAAAATTTTCCAGTGTATCGTATCGTTCATTAAAGTACCCTTACATCCTTAACCTGCAACAAGAACAAATATATAACATACTGTATTATATATAATGAGCAAATAATTGAGTATTAAAACTAGGACGAGTTTTCTGAGACCAACATACCACCACAATGAGGACAGTTGCCCGTAGCACAATTGTCAAGAGATGTCTTCAATTGTTCCATAGTCCAAATATTAGCACACGCGCCTGCAAAATGGAGTATATAATAAACAAAACACACACACACATATATATGTGTGTGTGTAATGTGAGCAAAAAATCTATCTATATTGTATATAAAAGTAGACAAGTTGACAAATTTTACAGGATTGTCATTTTCCCTCCGAGAGTTGTAGTGTCCACAAAATTGTTAAGTGTTGATTTATTTTGAATTGTCCAACAAATTTTTGAATTATTCCAAGAGTAGCTATTAGCTGGCCAACTGATTTTCCCATTAGAAAGGAAGAGAATCGAAGAAGAAGAAGAATCGAAGAAGAAGAATCGAAGAAGAAGGTGGTGATAATTATATAGGGTTTTTGTTTCTCTAGCCGTTGATCTTAATTCATTTTTTCCTTTTATTTTGGCATACAAGCTTGTTGCTAATTAATTTTGAGCTTATGTTTTTGTAATATTAAAATGTTAAATAGGTGTATTGCTTAAAATGTATTATGATGGTAAGTAAATATATATATATATATATATATTATGATGAAAATTTTGTATTGTAAACGCGCGTGCATCGATTTTTTGTTGATATGCACTTTTTTGTATTAAGCATTATATTTATTTGTTTTAAGCATGCCGAGGTTATATAAAAAAATTATTGATAATAATAATATGAATAGAGAAATGTCATGCTTATATAAATGAAGAAGTATTTTAAGAAATGTTTTATGTTATGGTTGATAAAAATCCATCGAGTATCTATCTAACTATATAGTATAATATATTTCTTAATAAACTTATAATTAAAAGTAGAAGAATTTTGAGAAACATACCTCGACAATGAAAACAGTTGCCTATAGCACAATTATCAAGAGATGACTTCAATTGTTCCATAGTCCAAATGTTGCTGTTAGTGCGAGACATTTGCACTTGTTGGTTTCTGCAGATTGATTAAGTCTCATTATAATCTTATCTTGTTATATACTCCCTCCGTTCCATTAAGCTTGTTCCATAGCTTTTAAACATGTAGATTATAAATTCGAATGTCGTAAAAAAAATTGAGTCGATGTGCTCCTAGTGCACCGCAAGTAATAGTTGCAAATAATTTATAAAACAAATAATGTCATAAGAGAGGATGCAGAATTTGTATGGTCAATTATTAGAGAAGTGGAAAGCAATGCAGGAAGATGAGATCATATAATATGCATCTATAGGCTATATATTATAGCACAACACGATTCTATTAAACATGAACATCTAAGGGAATGATATATAAACACTAGTGAAATCAAAAGTTTCAAAGCATAAAAGAGATAATAATTGAAATCCAATGTGAAGAGGATAAAAGAGATAGCTAAGCTGATATAGCACCACACTTCACACATCAAAGCAACAGCCGAATAACCGGCTTGCGAGTGCGAGCGTGGTCGGCCTTCATCTTGTACAGCGGCATAGCAGCTTCATTAGCCACACCAGCTGCAGCAACACCATAATTAACTTCTGCAGTGATGTCACCAGAAGCCGTTGTAGCCGTCTTCACAATTACCTTCTCAGTTGTCAATTTGCTGCATTTCTTTGCTTTGTTGTTCCCCTTTCCTCTAGTCTTGTCCTTCACACCTCCATCAACACCAACAGCCTTAGCCTTGCTCTTCACACCTCCATCAACAACAGCCTTGCCATTGCCCTTCACATCTCCATCAACAGCACCCTTGTCCTTGACCTTCCCATCTCCATCAACAACAGCAACAACTTTTCCCTCGGCCTTCACAGCTGCATCTAAGACCGATCAATTTACCAAGGTCAGTTTACATTTTGTGATTTAACGCGATCATCAGTTTACATTTTGTGCGTAAATACAGAATTGTGCTTTAATATTTAATTTTGTGATTCAATTCAACAACCTTCTTCCATATTTGTCTCAACTTTCCTCATTTGCGGCTAGATCAATTTACTAAGGTGTGATTTAACGCGAAAATGCAGAATTGTGCTTTAATATTTAATTTTGTGATTTAAAAAATAAGGAGATAAATATGATAGGGCATATTTTAAGGATGTATTTGCTACTTATCCATCTTAATTTACACGAACAAAAATGGCCAAGCCCACAAATAGAAAATATTATTGCATTTCGGCGTTAAAATCACAAAATTAAATATTAAAGCACAATTCTGCATTTCCGCGTTAAATCACACCTTAGAAAATTGATCCAGCTGCAAATGAGGAAAGTTGAGACAAATATGGAAGGAGGTTGCTGAATTGAATCACAAAATTAAATATTAAAGCACAAACAAAATTAAATATTAAAGCACAATTCTGCATTTCCGCACAAAATGTAAATTGATGATCGTGTTAAATCACAAAATGTAAACTGACCTTGGTAAATTGATCGTTGTAAATTGATGATCGAGTTAAATCACAAAATGTAAACTGACTTTGGTAAATTGATCGGTCTTAGATGCAGCCGTGAAGGATGAGGGCAAAGTTGTTGCTGTTGTTGATGGAGATGGGAAGGCCAAGGACAAGGCTGATGGAGATGTGAAGGGCAATATCAAGGTTGCTGTTGATGGAGATGTGAAGAGCAAGGGCAAGGCTAAGGTTGTGGCTGTTGATGGAGATGTGAAGGGCAAGGCTCGAGGAAAGAGCAACAAATTGACAACTGAGATAGTAGTTGTGAAGACAGCTCACTGCAATAGTTAATTCTAGTGTTGCTACAGCTGGTGTGGCTGATGAAGCCACTCAGGCGGGTGCTACTACTGCAGGAGATGAAGGCCGACCACACCGCACTCGCAAGCCGGTTATTCGGCTGTCGCTTTGAGGTGTGAAGTGTGGTGCTATATCATCTTAGCTATCTCTTTTATCCTCTTCGCATTGGATTTCAACTATTATCTCTTATTTTGTTTTGAAACCTTGGATTTCACTGGTGTTTATATATCATTCCCTTAGATGTTCCTGTTTAATAGAATCGTGTAGTGCTATAATATATAGCCTATAGATGCATATTATATCCTCTCCTCTTCCTGCATCGCTTTCCACTTCTCTAATAATTCACCATACAAATTATGCATCCTCTCTTATGAGATTATTTGTTTTATAAATTATTTGCAACTATTACTTGCGGTGCACTAGGAGTGCCTCGACTCAATTTTTTTACAAAATTCAAATTTATAATCTACAGACGAGCTTAATGGAACGGATGGGAATGGAGTATATAACACGATAAGATTAGAATGAGAGTTAATCAATCAATCAATCAATCAATCAATCTGCAGAAACCAACAAGTGCAAGCAAGGTTTTAAAAGGCGTTTTTAAGCCCTGAGGCGTTTTGCCTAGTACCACGAGGCGTAAGCCTCAAAATTTAAAATATATAAAATATATAATATATATAATAATACATAAAAATATATAAAATAACATCAAAACACATAAAAATCACAGGAAAGTAAGGAACATCACATAAACACACGAATAAGATCCCAAATCAAAGTCTTATACTCAATCAAAGTAGCCATTATCTTTCTTAATTAGCTAAAAACTTAGTGAAAGTCCCTAAATTTCGGGGGCATTTCAAAAGAGCCGTTGCCGATGCTGCTGATGCCGCCGCCGATGACTTGCCGCTGCTGCCTTGAAACCGCCGGCGAAAGAGACGTTGACAGATGAGAGAAGAAACTGAGGGAGAGGGAGAGCTGTAGAAGAAACGAGGGAGAGGGAGATACGTTGCGCAGCAGCTATTTTGCCAAATTAGGGTTTTTTTTCTAATTTTACACCTGAATTGGGCTTAAAATTACAAGCCCATATAAGTTTAAGCTTTAATAAATTAAGCCCATGGTGTTTCTATAAGAATTGAGCCCAAAATTTGAGCCCAGAAAATTAAAACACACGGCAATTTTCTGCTGAAAATGAGGCTGCCGCCTCGAGCGCCTCAACGGAAACGAGGCGTACGCCTGTATTGGCACCACAAAGGCGCCGCCTCAAAGGCGATTTTGGGCCGCCTCGTCATGAGGCGCGCCTCAAAACCCGCCTCGAAAACGCCTTTTAAAACCATGAGTGCAAGTGTAACAATTGAAGTCATCTATAGATAATTGTGCTACAGCCAATGCGTATTGTGTAACTTGAGCCTGTAATGGTATGTAAGGTATGGTTAACACAGACTTATATAAATAAAGAAGTATTTTAAGAAATGTTTGTGTTATGGTTGATAAAAATCCATTGAGTATCTATCTATCTAAATAGTATAATATATTTCTTAATAACCTTAGAATTAAAAGTAGAAGAATTATGAGACTAACATACCTCGACAATGAGGACAGTTGCATGTAGCACAGTTATCAAGAGATGACTTCAATTGTTCCATAGTCCAAATGTTGTTGTTAGTATCAGACACTTGCACTTGTTCGTTTCTGCAGATTGATTGATTAACTCTCATCTAATCTTATCGTGTTATATATTAGCATAAAACAACAAGTTGAAGAGATTATTTATTAATAAATAAAATTAACCTCAAATCTTCTGAATTTGAATCGATTGGATGTAATTGTTGATCGCTACTCAAATACCCAGCTTTACGCAAGTCAGCACTCGCTCTAGCCAATGTGTGTTGTGTAACTTGAGCCTGCAATGGCAATGGTATGGTATGGTGACTTTGAGAATAAATAAATAATCCAAAATCAAAATTACAAATTACATGACTTCTCTTTCTAAAACTAAAGTTAGAATTTTTACCAAATATTGTTTGAGAAGTAAATTTTCAGGCCTCCTTTTGGGATATCTGGCTACAAACGGAGGCAAAATGGCTACTGGTTTCTCTTCCTCTTCGTCTTCCTCCTCATTCTCAACCTGGATTACTAAACAAATTATTGAGTTAATTAGATACTTACTACTCCTTTCCCCATCATGAAAAACGGAGGTATTGACTATAATTGCATATCGATTAGAAATAAATATAAATATAAGCATAAAGAAGCAGAAAGAATTAATAGAAAATCTGATGTGAGTGAGTGACTTACTATCGCCGGCCACCCACAAGTATTCCGACAGAGACAATATCATAATAATCAGCAGTATCAATTCTAAAACAACGATAGCCTTCCTTGGGTGTTTTAAATATCTTCTTTTCAAATGGTCCGCCTTCAATTCGTTGGGGTTTGGTGGAATATATCTCCACCACCGTCAATCGCCAAGTAACGCCCGCGATCAATTTCCAAATACCTACCACCACCACCAACTCTGCGCCCGCTACCTTTCTTTCTTATGCTTTTCATTGCAACCCTACCTTTCTTCCTTCCTTCCTTCCTTCTGGGGGAAGAGAGAGAGAGAGAGATTGGGGGCTGGATTAGGTTTCCTAGACACGTAATTATTTAAGCCAATTTGTGGGCTTGGCCTTTTTTTTTGCGTGTAAATTATGATAGATAAGTAGCAAACTCTCTTCTCCATCCCATTGAAATTGTCATACTTTCCTTTTTGGGTTGTCCCATTTAAATTATTTTATTTCCTAAAAAGAAAATAATTAACCCTTCAAAAGTAATGGGACCTATCCATTTCCTCTCTTTTTACCTTTCTCCTTAATAACCGTGCCGAACAGTAACAGAACAAAATGAGTGGGACGGAGGGAGTACATCCTAACATATGTCTGTCATATTTATCTTCTTATTTTTTTAATTTGGACTTCAACGTTTCATAAATAGTGCAAAAATCACATCGTTATTAACGGATAACTAACACCGTTAACAATTTTTATTTTTTTAATTTTCTATAATTTGACTAACAACACTGTTAATTTTCTATTTTCTTATTGTATTGTCATTTTTTAATTTTCTATTTTCTTATTAGGCCCCTCGCCTCTATTACAATTTTTTATTTTCTACTTTTCTATTGGTATTTTCTCAAGAGATATACTCCATCCGTCCAATTAAAATTGTCTTCATTTCTTTTTTGGGCTGTCCCATTTAAATTGTCATGTTTATTAAAAAGAAATTAATAATTAATCCATTTCCCCTCTTTTTACCTTTTTACTTAATAATCGTGTCATCTTATTATACCAATCAAATTTCTCCTTAGTATACCAATCAAATTTTTGTTCAAAAGTCATGTAATATTTATATCATCTTACATGTGGTATACATAACAACAAAAATAAAGATTACTCATTAGGATCCAAACTTTATAAAGGATCGAATACTTTGTACCAAACAATATATTAAAATATCATAAATATATTATACACCCTAATCACTCTATTTAACTCTTTATAGCCACAAATTTAATAAAATAATAACTATATTAACTGATTTACTATTTTATCCCTAGAACTCATTCTAAAATATTACAATAGTGAAATTTAACCGAAGCACATAATTTCTTGAGCAAAAATTCTTTACTCTTTTTGCAAATCAAAAAATTAGTTATACACACTCCATTTGAAATTAATTTATTATACACAAGATGACCATTATATCTTTTCTGCTGAATTTCTTTATTTATTCTGCTTATTACAATCCAATTTTCAATTTGGAGATAAATCATGTAATGCAATCAGGCCCATCACACTTCCGTATAAAAATTCTAAGTATACCAACTTCATACATTTTTGATCGTATATCTTTAGGGACCACGTCCAACCACACGATCGCAACCGATGGTTTCCAAACACAGACTCCTTCAGCAACACTCAGCACAGCCTTCAATCATTTTCTACCCGGGGCATAGGGTATTTTAGTCGGTACACAGAGAATATTTAGACATTGGAAGGGATGGACAAAAGCCCGAACTTTATTTAGGAATTATATAAAATTTATTACAACATAAGTATATCTCCTTTAGGGAGGAGACAAACTTGTTTAGCTACCTATGGTAGCGGGATTGAAATACATAAAACTAAAGATACGAATATTAAAACTAAGAACTATGAAAATTTTATTTTGGAGAGAGCAGAGAAGATGTTGTGTGTATTTCTGATGTCGAATGCTTCCTTCAATTCTTGTTTATATAGAGGTCTGGAGTGACCTTTCTCCCTTCAATAATTGCATTAGATACTCTTATCCTTGGCCAGCTTGCTTTCAATTGAATTGGGTCGTCCATTGTCTTTCATTATTGAATGAAGACAACCAACTTTCGGTGTGAGGTCCCTTTCTTGTGACTAATGGACCACTTTTCTGCTGGTAGTGGTCTTCTTGTAGTTTTACCCATCTATTATTTAGTGGGTAATTCCTGTTGATCCACTCATTGCTGTCGTTTTCTTTTTAGTAGATGGTTTCCACCTCAGAGTCACATGACTCCACCAACTTGTGTCGGGAATCTACCTTTTTCCCAGGGCCCTAGGCGTCCTTGCTTTTGGCAGTACCTTGTGCTCGTTAGACCGAGCCTTTTTTTCCAGTCTGGGCAAGAAGCCTTTCCCGAACTCTGGCTCCTTCTGGTTCTGACAGTCTGGACAAATACGCTCAGACTAGTTCCCAAAGTGAGCCATATTGCAATATTTACGATGAGTTTCTTTGTTCGTCGCAATCTTGTTCTCCGAAAGCAAAGTCCTCTTTCTTTCGAATGCCTCTTCTGCAAATCTTGTTGATTTTCCTGTCATAGTATTTAACATGAATGATCCATTTACCGAATTTTGAAATAATTTAAACGGAAACTTGACTTTGTCCATCTCTGTGAGACAGACCCATAATCTCCATGCTCTTCTGATCGAGATGAGGTCTTCTGGTAATGTAGAGACTAGTGTAGTCTCTTTTTCTGTGAGCGCCTTGATTTTTTCGAGGACGCGTCCATCGGGTCTCCGAAGCCTAATGTAGTGGAAGGCTTCATGGTTACCTTTTCCTGCTTATTCTGGGCCGCACTGATGAAATACGGTTCCAAAATATCACCTCGGCTAAGTTGTGGATTATTAGCACATGTATCATATACCGGTTCTTGAATCCACTTAGGTAGATTCTTGATTTCGGCGAATGATGGTGACATTGTATAAACTGAGGCGAGTGCCCTGAATTCATACCATCTCTTGATTTCGTGTGGATCGGAATTTGGCATCATCCACACCCGAGGATACTTTCCCAAGACATCAACCCTTATTTTTTCTGGGTTGATTCTCGTCCTCGTATGGAGCTTCTCCCAGTTAGCTTGATAAATCTACCAAGAAAAAGAAACTTCAATCTTATCAGTATTAACCTTAGAGGTGCCAGTCATTAGCCTAAGATTAATCTCTCCCTCTTTTACCCCAGAGGTGCCGGGTTGACATGATGGTTCAGGGTGTGACTCCTAAATATCATCTTTTTCTTAGGGCAATGGTTCCGAAGAGACCACCACCTTAGAACTTGGGCAAGAGGTATTGGAATCCTCTTCTACAGGTTTAGAGCCCTGTACTCGAAACTCTTCTTTTACCAAATGATCTTTGGCCACCAGAAGGATTGGTGTTTGGCATGCAGTCCAGAGTTGATTCTGTGACCGTATGCAAGCTCGTATTCTCTCGGTGACTTTCGTCTTGTCGAGAGTTTACAATCTTCCTGCTTGTTCAGCATTCAGAACGCACTCGTCCCACTCTCTCATCAACATCTCCAGATTTTCTCTGAGATGCCTTTGAGCTAGTAGAATGGAATTCACATCAGTTTGCTCCATCTCTTGTTAGGAAATCAGAAATCCGGGACTGCTGTAAGGCGAATTCCCTGGTTCGATCAGCTTTAAATCAAGGTGTTCCTTGATTATCTACTTCATATCCTGTTGATCTTTGAGATTCATCAGGATTGACCTGTATCTAACAAACTCATATTCCTTATCCGGCTTCACCTTCAAGGTTGCTCTGAGCTTGTTTCTGTCCCACCATGCCAAAGAATTCTCATTATAACTCCTTTCAATCTTCCTTTTGACATCTTCTAGGGACACCTATGTCTCTTCCCTAATATCTTGATGAGATATTAAGGATGCTTTAAGGATCTGGATCTCTTCTTCTTCGAGATCTCTTTCTTGGATACAACTTAGCACTGCTTCACTGAATCTTCTTTTTCCTTCATTTTGGGGTGTCGAAGTTTTCCTTCATCACCACGCTTGCTGCGAAATGTTAGTGGCATTTGTCAATTAAATGCTCCATTGATCCTCTGGACAATGATTTTGTGGTCATAAATGATTGTGAACACCAGTTGCCTTCTTTCATTATCCTGCATGTATCTTTTGAACATCTGTAGGAAATTGTTTCCTAGCAGAATATGTGTCCCTGTATCATGGAAATAAATTGGTGGAGTTTTAACTTTGTACCATGGTGTACCTCTTGCTCCTCTCATTAAGATTTCCGTCTCTTTTACTCCCTTGGTTAGGAATAAAATCTTTTTTGAAAAATCTCTTCATGCAATCTGGGGTAGATCTTCTTCTACTCCCGTTGGGAAAACTCCTTGTTTGACCGTGCAAACTCCTGCACCAGAGTCAATATAGGCAGCAAAATATTATGTCTTATATTTTTCATATAACATCCCAACAGAGATGTATATGGAGAATGAACTTGTTATTCGATTAATAGCTTTCGTCCATTAATCGTGATTTCCATTCCATCTTCTTTACTTGCCCATGGTTTGTGATTCTCAAGAAAATCCAAACCTAGTAACAAGACTGCTTCTCTTCCGGCTCTGCCTTTGATTTCCATCACTCGTCCCCCAATCTCCAGGGTACCTATGTAATGGTTGATTTCTGGTTGCTGCAGATAGTAAATGACATAACAAGGGAAGTTGGTTTCTCATCTTGTAGTGTCGAATTTTACTATCACTTATCTCCATCCTTCAGGACATTTCAGATTCACTGCAACCTTGTTACTCTGATATGTCTGAGATGTCTGAGATTGAGCTCATTGGATGAGACTTCTTCTGTATGGTTGTGACATAATTCTGTCTCCTTGGAAAGATAATCTCCCCGCATTTAGTTTGAGACTCTAGTCATGTCTCATGACTTCTTTATCTCTTATTTGAATATCCACGTTTCTCAAATGAGAGATTTCCATTCTATCGGGACAAACTGCAGTTGTCACCTTCTTGAATATATTTGGTATCTCTATGAATTGATTTCCTAAGAATAACTCAGTATGATGTGAGTTGGAAAGTGCATATAATACCTGATATGTAATGGAGTAATGCATATTTCCTTCCTCCAAAAGATCTTTGCGCTTGAAGTCCTGATATAGCGTCAGGGCTTTGCTGAAGTGTGAATCATTAAGATTATATTCAATCTTTGGATATATGATCCCAACAACTTGTCATGCACAAAGATTTCCCGCAATTGTTCCCCATTACGGAATCCTTTATGTTTCTGACTCTTTTATCGCATATTGCGATATCAATCAGCGTATCAACTCCTGTATACAGAGCTTATTTGAGCACCAACTGGATTGCTTCAATATTAATCCAGTTCATCTTTTCTGCGACTTCAGGCCTCATCTTTTCTAGATCTTCACTGATATCGCTGGCTGGAATCAACTGCATTTTCATAGATGATTTGTTGTTTCCTGCTCCTTAGATTGAAGTTCCTTAAAACTTGATCTAAATTCCCTGCTGAAAAGCCTTGATATTTTTGTATATTCAGGCTCTTTTTCATGATTTTATCAATCAGACTTTGCGAGATCATCGTGCGACTGGTATATCCAGATCTATCCTCGCTTTCCTGATGGAATAACTCTGGATTAGTCTTACTTGGATCTTGTTCCATCAAATCATTCCGATTCTTCTTCACTGAAGACTTCTTCTTGTTCAAACTGGCATACTTGTACCAGTTCTTGGTAGTAGATGGCATCTTCAATATCTGGGGTGGATTCGAATTTATTGATGCCTCTTCTCTCATTGTCAAGGCAATTTGTAGAAATATGCCCTTTTGCACTGCATATCCAGCAGTTGCAATCCTTAAAACTTTCATTAACTCTGGTATGAGTTCGTCTGAAAGTTTTCTTTGCAGGTGTTCTTCCTTGGGATCTATTGGTCCCTTGGGATGAGTACCTGTTTCTTGATGGTCCACTCATTTGGCCTGATTTGTATGATCTTGCATTTTGTCTTGACCACATTGTTCTTGGTTTCCAAGAATTTCTTTTTGGATCTCCACCTTTGTTGGTCCCAAGACGGATACCTTGGTGTAGAGGGGGGGTGAATACACCAAGGTTTAAAAATTTTTCCAAGTTAAAACTCTTTTCGGAAGGTTTGGTGTTCGATCCAAATTTGGATGGCAGCTTGATCGACACAGCTGGCTGTGTGTGTGTGCGGAATGTGGTGGATTTGAAAAGTCCGTCTGTTGCTTCAAATATATTGCAAAGCCCTGTTTCACTTTTCAGTTAGTCAGTTTATGCAGATTGAAATGTATGCTTATGAGGGTTAGTAACATGCATAAAACAAAGCGATAAATAACAGAGCATTTTTAACGTGGTTCGGAGTAACCCCTCCTACGTCCACGACCAGATTCACTGGTAATTCACTACCACTTGGTTTCCAAGTACCAAGCAACTTCACAACTCTAACCCGAGCTGTGTTCCAACAGTTTGCGGGCACTGTCAAGCCTACACCTTCAGTTTCTGGGTACTAAAGAACCTAACCACTCGAATTACATGCTTCGAGCAAGCGTACCTTTACCTAACCTTTCTGGGTTTGGGTTTGGGTATGGTTTTCCAACTATGAACGAGTTCTTACAATGAAGAACAAGGAGTATGATGAACTCGTTCAAACTAGGCTTAACATATTTATTCTGATCTATTCTGCCTATGACTGAATATGTGAACAACTAAGAACACAGCTGACTGGCTGGGTGTTCTTGAAAGATTTGGCTTTGAAGATCGTTGTTCATTTTTCTGTTTTCTTCTATTTCTTCAGTCGTCTTGCCATCCTCCTCTTCAATGGTGGAGGAGAGATATATATAGGTGGAGATTCAAACTAGCCGTTGGAAGAGAGCCGTTTGAATCTTACCTACTCTTGTTGACTTCTGGCCTTTACCTATTAAAGTAGGTCTGCATCTGCAGAAGCTAGTTCTTCTCTGATCTGACTGCGTCAGATAAGATCTTCTGACATTGGGATCTTGTTTTTTAGAAGGTCTTCGTCTTCGAGCTGCTAAGCGTCTCTGCTGTATCTTCAGCGTCTTGGACTCTGCTGTGTCTTGATTCTGAGCTGTCTTTTAGTCCTGTGTTGTATCATCAACCTGAGCTGTGTCTTCAACCTGAGCTGTGTCACTCACCTGAGCTGTGTTTTAGACCTGAGCTGTGTCATCGACACTAAGCTGGGTCTTTTTACACTGAGCTGGGTCTTTGACACTAAGCTGGGTTTCCGTCACTGAGCTGGGTCTTGATACTGGATACTGCAAGATCTTTGACTCTGCTTGGTCTTGCTCTGCTGAGTCTGTTCTGCTGAGTTCTTTAAGCTGTCTGCTTAGTTGTGTCTTCTGTTGTCTTCAGCTGTCTTCAGCGAATCTACCTGTAAACTAAAGAAACTCTATAAGCTCAAACATGTGAGCTGAAAAACGCTTAGGCTTGTGCGATCATCTACTCGGTTGGGGTCAGCTGGGTTTTGGTATCCAATCAAAACTCTATTAATTTTCCCAACAACCTTTGTAATAGGGCTTAAACATATTCTTCTTACTTCTTTTCAGCCTTGGTGGATCTCCTCCAATGATCGTTGGCAGATCATTGTCATCACAATTTAGAGGAGCACCTTTCTTGATCCTCCTCAATTTCTTCATATTCCTCAGAGATGTAGCTTGTTGACACCACTCTAAGAGTTTTCGATGTATATATGACATCTTTCTGGCGACGCTATCATTTTCTCCTGGTTCGTAGTCCCGGATTAGCATCTCCTTCCATGGGCTTGAAAATTTTAGAAAGAAAATTTCCAACGCAACTCTTTCATCAGCTTTTGATTGATGTTGATAAAGAGTGAAGAGTTGTAAGAACTTGTTGAGCGATTGTTGATCCAAGACTGCAAGTCTTAGATTATACAATGCCATCAAGTATTTTTTTTCTCTCTTCTTCATCAAAACCTTCGCAATATCCTTCCCCAAGAAAATGACTTAATAACAACATCCATTTTTCTAACATTTTCGGTGAAGGATTCATCTTCGAAGCATAGGTTCTTAAGGTCGGGCTTCATACCTTCCCATGCTATCTTCACGACTCCCGCCAGACTCATTTCTAGGATTCCTATAAATCCTACTTTGTCTAGGTTGAGAGTTGCAGCTGCAATCCTCATTGCTGCCGTCCATTCATCAATCACGGATTCTCGGTCTTTGAAATTGACTTCATCGAGATCGAGCATGACTCCGTATAGATGGATCGTGTCCAAGGTGGCTTTACCAACAGTGGTATCCTGCATTCTTGGTTGCGGCCGTCTTCTCCTTGTCCTTCCTTCTGCCATGTATGCATCGTTTGGTGTATGATGATCAAATGCTGCTCCGGCTTGAAAATCCTGAGGATTTCCAATGATGGTTCCCGGTGGTAATTGATTTACCGGCTGCGGGTTATGGGCCATCACCACTTGATTGTCGGTCTGGTTCATCTTCAGATCGACTACGGCAAGATTAGCAAAAGATTATGCTAACTCTTGGAGGTCATCAAGATTGATTCTCTCGGGATTGCTCATTGTTAGGGCTGGTAATTTTTTACACGACACGATTATCCAACACGAACACGCACGAAATTAATGGACACAAAATTATCAGGTTGGGTTTGTGTCAGGTTCGTGTAACTCGATAAGATTTATTTATTATTTATTATTTTTTTTATTTTCATCATTAATTATTAATTTATTATTTTTCTTAAAGTTTTAAGTTTAATTTTTAATGTTTTTATTGTTTATATAGCTTATAGTGTCGTATAAATTTATATTTTAATCGTGTCGTATCGTATCGTGTCGTTATCGTATCGTGTCAACACGATAGAAATCGTGTAATTTTCGTGTTCATGCCGTGTTCGAATTTGAACATTTCGGATCGGATTCGTATCGTGTCGAGCAAATCCTTAACAGGTCGGGTCGTTAACAGGTCGACACGATAACGAGCCGACACGCACGATTTTCCAGGCCTACTCATCGTTTCTCCCCTCGAATCATTCTTGCCATTGCCTCAATCTTTGGATCCTTCTTGACTTCTTCCATTGGTAATGGATAAGTGGGTTCATTAGCAAAAAAGATTCCTTCTTTGACCGGAACGAGGTTGGTGTTCCAGCTTCTCGACTCGAGCTTGAATATCTTTTAGGATGTTGTACATTTCATCCTGTTTCTTGGAGATCTTGTAAAGATCTTTAGGTACTCTATATAGGCTTCCGCCATAATATTGTACCGACTTCTGCACTTTCCTCAGATCCATCGAAAATTTAGAGGAATCTGGATTAATCTCTTGATATAAAAGAGTAGAGGATACTCCTTTATCTTTCTTTGGTTCCATCAGAGATGGTTCCAATGTTCTCTTCTCATGACATATTCTATCTCCCATTCGAGGCAGATACAACTATAGATGAGGTTTTCTTTTCTTTTGATTTCTTGGGAACAGAAATCAATTAATTCTTCCTCCTTGCTTTGTTGGACCAGGAGGTCCAACTGCCTTCTCCAGTGTGTTAGGACACTCTGGTATCTCGTTCTTCTGTTCCCCAATATTTGTAGAAGTTTCTGGTGATGTCCACACTTTGGACATTCTTCAAGATCCATCAGTCAGTGTGGTTCTGATAGTTTTTTCTCATTGTATCCTCCACTTTTAGTAAGAGATACCTCAGATCCTCAATGAGGCTCTCTCTTCTCCTCATCTCTTGGTGGCAAGAGATAATTGCTTCGCAATCAACTCTCCTTGCTGCGGAGTGAAACTCCTTTTTCCAGTGTACAATAGCACTAATGATTCTTGTTTTCTGTATCTCCAAATCATTGAGATAGTTCTTGTTACATTCACATCTCGGACAATTGTCCGGATCCATGTTTTCTTGATGTCTCCTCCATTAGGTAATAATACTTAAAGTAATAAATTAAATATAATTTCCAAATATACCATTTTGAAAGCTTGGATCAGAATACGCTTAAAGAAATATGCAATAAAGAAATACATAGTCATTTTTTATCCATAGCAACTCTGGACTGTCAATAATTTAAGCAGAGGAGCATAATAGTCATTTTGTGCATAATAAATTTATTTTGGTGCTGGTGTGTATTTTGAATTTTTCAAAAGGCAAAGGGAGTATTTTAATAGATTACACTAATTTCTTCTTATAAAAACAGCTTTTGTGGCAATACATAATTAATTATTAATAAGTTGGAGATTAAGTAATAATATAATACTACTATTCACTTTTATGTGTATTAAATTGTAATAAGAACCGTCTGTATGTGAAAGTAAGTGAAACCAATAAAAAACCTGTGACATGAATGTAATTATAAAAACTTGAATAGTTAATATATACACAATATGAGCATAAAAGCAGGTGGATGCCCTTCCCTTGCAGATGAAATCGACAAATATTTAAATAAAACAAACTAATAATAACAAAGAATAAAAGTGAGAGAGAGAGAGAGGGCCAAAAATCGGATGTCTGTTTCCTCCAAATGGTCTGAGTCTGACAACTACCATATCATGCTCAACATCTCCATTAACCTCTGTTTTTACCTAAATCTGGGATGAAGGAGAAAGACCTCCCTCCGATCTTCGAGCAGCCTGCCCGGACACTGACGACTTATCCGATCCACGCACGTTGTATTTCTCGTATACTTTTTCTCGATTCTCCGACCACCACGTCTCCGCTTGGTGTTCCCCGAATCTTCTTCGGCTGTTTATCATCGGACAAAATCATTATTCAAACATTCCAACACAATTTATTTATTTAGGGTACATACAGAACAGCAGATATATCGATACCTGAAGCGTACACGCTTGAGATCTCTAGTTCCATCTCGAAGGGCTACAAGGGTTATATACACACCCGGTTCATACTGTTCGATCCATTCAGCTTCGATTTGGCTAGCACTGCCGGGGACTGCTAAGTTTCTAGCTTTCGACCCATCTTCACTGTCGCGGTTACTTACAGATTCTTTCCCATCAAGACTTTCAGACACACTGCTCCTGTAAGATTGGATAGTTCCACCACCATTAGGAAGTCGAGCATCCAGGTGGTCGTTTGCTCCATTTGAGGAGGCTCGTTCGAGTCCTTGACCATCTATGACACTTTCACTGCTTCCAGTAGGATCTCGGAGCAATTCAGATGGACCTTGCGTTCCATTTGCAACGCCTGAGTCTGTTCCAGAGTGAGAAGCCAAATACGAGCTGTTGATATCATCTGATCTTGAGTTCCTTTCTCCATTTGCACCAGAATAGTGCACGCCATTTGATTCTAAACCATTTGGCAAGTAAACTAATTTGAGGCTTTCAGGGTCGTAAGCCCCGGGTGGCAACCTCTCTGCCATATCTTTAAGCTGGAAAATGAAAAAAAAAATATTCAGATTAATGACAAATCTATAGGCACTTATAAAAACTTTCATGATCAGATCAAAGGCATTCAGCAGCAAGTGAAGCAGAAGTGTGAAAAATCTCAACTTGGATAAAGTAAATTACAAAATTATGTCTTAGCTAAAGAAAATCATTAAACTTTTTCCTAAAAAGTTAATGTCATAGTGAAAACGAACATAACCTGTGCTGTAAGTGACTTGATAACTTCTTTTGCAGCTTTACATTTAGCAGATTCTTCAGCAGCTACTGACATTGCTTCCTGAGCTTTCTTTGATGCTTGCTGGAGCTCCGATTCTTGCAATTCACATCGGTTCTTAAGGCTTTCTACCTGAATCAAGTTCAAGATAACAAAAATTAGGAACCCAAAATAACTATTTATTCCAGATCTTAAGACAAAAAAATGACAAGGATTGAATTTCGTGATATACCTGCACCCGTAACTTGTGCACTTCCTGATTCAGAAGTTCATTTGTCTTCTTAAGACTATCAGTAATGCTCTTAGAGAAAGATAGACCTGCTGTTGTAGGAACTGGTGTGGCAGATCTTGGAGGGCTAGGTTTCCTCGAAAAAGGTGATACGGACCTTGAACTAACACTCGAGGTTGTGTTAATTGGCTTAGGAACACTTCGGCGTACGTCAACAGCTGTAGACATAACAGCGTCCCGCAGCTGCAATAGAGATACTTGAGAGGAACGACCTAAAGAGAATGTATCAGCTTTCCTTCCTTGTTTAGCTGCTTTTGTGTCCAATTGTTTGATCAGATCGAAGTTAGATGGCATGGATGACTTGGCCAGCCTAAGATCAGCCTTATCCAGTCTATCCTTATTTTCACCTGAAAGCCGTGGTCCCGAATTTCTCCGGTTGTTGACTCCAGCTTCCGCCACCTTAGATAGCTTCACAAAACATGAATCACATACGCGATATGGTTTGCTAGGATTAGGTGACAATGCAGCCCGTAGTGCTTTTCTAGAACTGCAGGCATGGCAATGAACTAATCCACAGTTATAGCAATTATGTCTTTTTCTTGTGAAGCCAAAAGCTTGTCTGCAAGCGGAGCACTGGGACTGCTCAGCACCGGAGACCCATTTATGGAGACATATAGCAGCCGTATAATTTGAGCCACAAGAGATAAATTTAACATGTCTATCCTTCAAAGTTTCAACTAGAGTGGGCACTTTTCGGTCTTCTATATCACCATGGCCCAACCTCCCATTAGCTCCTTTACCCCAGGTGTAAACCTCGTTTTTGGATGTCAACACAGCCACATGATATGCACCGCATGAGATTTCCTCAACAGATTCAGCTGCAAGCTTGTCTTCTACCAAGCAAGGTAGCTTCCCGTCGGACTGAGGATTTCCGAGTTGACCGTACACTGTACTTCCCATTGTGAAAACACGACCGGATGTAGTCAGGCCAACAGTTAAACTATGCCCACAGGCGATTTTGTGAAAATTGTAATCAATAAGTGGCAAACAGGTAGGCTTCAGCCTTGGTTCTTTATCACCGTGTCCAAGGCGGTTTTTGTCACCATCTCCCCAAGTGAACAATTTTCCAGATGAAAAACTTGCACTGGACTGGGTTACAATCACCTCAACCACGGCAGCAGTATGCCACACTCCACATGCAACAGCAATCGTCCTCAAACCTGCTAGAGAATCAACCTCTCTTGGGGACGAAATACTTTCCCTATTTCCATGGCCCAAGACACCGAAAGTTCCATCTCCGAATGTGAAAAGTTGTCCAGTTGACGTTATCAAGGCAGTATGCCATGGACCACATGTAACGATTGCGATTTGAAGTCCCTCAAGAGGGCCTGCAATTCTCTTTGGTATCCAGTGGCTGACATCAGTACCATGACCCAACAGCCCAGCATAGTGTGTACCATCACCCCACGTGTAAAGTTCACCAGCCATTGTAACTGCACATGTGTGAAACTCTCCACATGCAACAAAATCAACACTGCAAAATGCTAATGATTCCACTAGACGAGGTTCAGTGACATCTTTCCCAACTCCATGACCAAGCCGTCCACCAGATTCTTCGCCCCAGCTGAAGACTTCACCTTGTCTAGTGACTAGAGAAGCATGTCTTACCCCACATGCTATATAATGCACATCAAGTACTACATTGGATTCCAACGGCCGGGGAAGAAGAACATCAGCTCTGGTACTAATGGAACTAGCATTTTTTTCTGGCCCAACCTTGACCACATTATCACATATAACTTCACCCCAAATATACACATCCCCTAGTGCATCACAATCATCTGGTGCAGAACCATGACTTGATGTGCTGGGGGCACTAGATACACTAACCCGAAAAGCATCTGAGCCAGATCCTTTCGCTTGCATATTTGTTTGATCCAAAGCTACATGTGACCTTTCTGAATAGGCCAAATTATCAGGTCGGTAGCTCTTAGGAGAAGCAATTATGCTTGAACTGATGGAAACCTCAGGTGAGCTAACTTCCCGTGTAACACTTACAGAACTGTTACTTGGACTATCTGATGTCAAATCTCTATTGTCCTGTAATCATATATTTAATGTTCATGATCTAAACAGGTCAAGAAATGCTGCCATAAAATTAATCAAATTTCACATGGATGAATTTGAGTATCAGCAATATAACAAGCTGGACACAGATGTCGTGATTAAAATTAGGTATCCGAATCTAAACCATACAATGTAACAAAGCATCCACTATTTGCAGCGATTTTTTTTTTTTTTAAATTACTTGGAACAATAAGGCACTGCAAATGGGGCATAATACAAGACCCTCACTGAAACAAGTGGATCGAGTTAATTCCATCTATTGGTTCATGTTTGAAAATTGAAAGCTGCAGGCCACTTAAATAAATGATTTATGGAAGAAGGATGAGGTAAATCGAAACAAATATTAGCAGGAAAAAAGGCAATAAGCCGTATAACTGAATGTGATAAAAAGTTTTTTTAATTGACAAATGCAGCGTAATAGAGAACCTTGCAGGACCCTATTAACCTCTTAATATATCTAAAATAAATCAAACGAATGCAAGATCCACCAATTTAAATCAGATACCTTTAGGAAATGCATTCATTTTCAAAGTCATTAGCCAAACACATCATCAAGAAAAAAGTTGCTTCTGTATTGCAATCAATTCCCCTTCGACTCATACTCCACTGTGCATTTGGTTATTATTTTTTTTGCACTTGAGATTACACTAAACTTATTAGAGTGGTTTTCTAAATTATCAATTTATCATATAGCTTTATGGTGATCTTTCTAATGGTAAAATTCCATATTTTAGGAAAAGTTGTTACAGATGTCTACTGGTTAACTTCTGTCTCAAATGGACAGGAAAGAAAATTTAAATTAATAAAAACACCAAAAGCTGGATGAAGGAAGATCTCACTGAAGCAAACACTAGAATATATATACTTCCAAAGAATTTTAGACATGAGTTCAGACAGACAAAATTCAAGCTGTATTATCTCAAATAAAGAATACAAAAAAAGCACACCACAATTACCCGCTTTACTGACATGCAAGAGCTAAAGTTGTGACTCCACATAAAAAAACCTAGCTTCAATTTATCATCCCCAATTAAAGTATGCAATTATTCGAGGAGAAATCCGGTGTTGAAACTAAGCAGATAACCCTAAGTGGCTAATGACAAAGAGATAATACTAGGTAAAACTCACATCAAAATAGATGCCTCCATCACCCCATCCATCAATTTTTGAGCGCCCAGCTTGTCCTGATGTTATTAATGCCTTGAGGCCAGCTATCCAGTTTTCTGCCTCAACTTTGTCCTTGCAGATCTAGTAATATACAAGAAACAATTATGAGCAAAGAGTCTTCCAATGTTTAAAAAAAAGGAATTTTTGGCTCATCACTAACCAGGTCCAGAGATCTTTTCCCGTTATTATATATGAGAGAAAAGGATAAGTACTCCTTTTCGGGTCGCAGATAACGTTGGAAAACAGCCTGGGCGACAAGTTATAGCAATCCTTTAAATCAGACTCCAGATAAAATATAACCAACATATGCAGAAAAATCAGCAGGGAATAAAGTAACCAAACATGATAAGGCAAGTCAGTGAATTGAAGCAAAGAACAAACTCTTACAGTTCTTTGTCCAGGGATAATCCTTGCAACTGAAGCTAACTTCAAATTCCTTTCACCACTACTAGAAATCCAAACTAATGTTGTTTCATCCTGCAATATTAAAATTTGACAACCATGAAAATGGAGATAAATAGCACAAAAATAATAGAGAAAATATGTAAAAGGCGGTAATGTTGAAAAACCTTGAATTATTTCAACAACCAAGGTAAATATAACATTCAGCCTTCTCTACCTCACAACTGATATTTGAAATATGAATTTTTATGGCTTTTAACAGTTAAAACAACTTCAATATATTAACTTTATGAACTCTTCGTGAATTTTCTATACGAAAGAGGACGATAGTAATATGCGACTTCTATGCTTTAGATTTTATTTCGTAACACATGCCACACCCAAAGTTCACCAGGATTTCAATCGACCACAGATGATATAGCCAACCTTAGCAGTAAGTTCTTTGTAGGAAATAAGTTTAAACTCTCTTGATACAATTCTTGATATAATTATTTTCATAGATGGTCTCACTTAAAAGTGGTTTTACTAGCTGCAATGATTATATGATATCTAAATTTTGACCCTTTCATAGTTTTATTATTAGTTTGACCCGTTTGCTTACCATTTATAACATACTCTAAATAAGTTACTATCTTGTTGTACCAGTAGTTATTATTATGGGTTAATTGTTGGAAATAATACAAAGTTGACCCAAATTTGCAATTTTCATGTGACTTTTACAACATTGCAATAATGACACCATTTATTTTTTAGCAATTACAACATCCCCGAATTTTTTCACCTAAGTTTGTCAGATCTGTACCCTAAAACAGTGTTTTAAAAAAGAAACAACGTAGTTTTATTATTGAAAAATTATGAATATCATACTTGCAGAAACTTAAAAAGTGGTGTTACATTTGCAACATTTGCAAATTCGGGTAAACATTGCAATTAACCCTAATTATTTCATCCATATAAATAGGCTATTTAGGAGTGTTCATTTTCATAAGAGTTTTTATCATATAGTATCTTTTATCCAGAACATAATTAGTTTGAACATTGTAGGCAAATGGATCTTATCCTACAACTGTGATCATTTGTCTAAATCTGCTTGTACGGAAGCAATTATCTATTTAATTTTAACATGATTTATTTGAATTATCTCATGAGCCATGAGAGAAGTATATAATGTTGAATAGAATTTTAAAAGTGGCATTTGTTATTAAGATATTCAATCAACATTAGCCAGATAAACACAAATCACCAAAAGTATAATGTAATGTTACATGTGGTTGATTGCATATCACTTTGTAAGTACCATAGGGGCCAATAAGTTACTATATAATCTCCATCATTCATAGATATATGCAGCTTTAAACCTAATAGCACAACTGCACAATCATATTTATCCACAACCTATTGCTTTTTAACAGGTGTCCTATGAAATTAGGTCAGTTTTACCAGACTACCCTGTTGTCAATGTCATCTATTTGAATGAATTTAAAACAATTGTGAAGGCCTGTAGATAAGCTAGATCCAAAGGTGTAGATCAAAAAATAGTGCTATGCCCACTCACTGTATTTTTATAATTTTCCAGTGTATGGTAATTTAGCAAATTAAGCTTGATAATTGTAAACAGAATGGAAAAGATCAAAATCTTCAATATCCCAGCAAAGAATAAGATAGCAGCAAACCTTAAAGGCTTAGACAACAATATAAGAAAAAATCCAAAAAATGCAAACATGCGGGCAAAATGCAGATCTTCAAAATATTGCTATAACTGAAACATTTCCACAATGAATAACTCTATCAATATGCAATACCAAATGCTTTGGATTACATACCTAAGCATATCAGTCCTGAGTAACAAAATGCAAACTCATCAAAGGAGAATCAAAATAAAGGCCAGACATATGTACACTTAGAGTAAATGACGAAGGTGATGACACAGGAGCAAGTTCGTTGAACTTAATACCATATTAAAGCAAATACAACAACAGCAAGAAAAGTCAGAATCATGGAATACTCATCCTCTTTATCACATTAATGATGCACGATAGAATTAGTAATTTTCAAAAAAACTCTCAAATACATCAAATAGAAATCAAGTGATTTGCAACGGCAAAGTGGACCACTAAAAAGGCAAAGCATAACTAGTAATATCATATATCATAGTAAAAAGAAGCACAAGGCTGCATATGGTATGTTAGCCTTACATTAGAGAGTCTAAACGGATAACATTTAGGCTTTCCCTTACGACCATATTTAAGTAGTTGAGTTCCCTTCTTTAGAGCAACCAACGCCTACAATAAGTGAAAATGAACTGTCAAAAGAAATATTGGCATTTCAACAAACATGATATAGAACTTGACTACACAAACTTCAGCACACTCTAAATCAATATCAACCAGACAAAATGAGTGTGAAGTCTCATGTTAGAAGCATGGATATTTAGAAATTGATGCTGTGGTCTTGAGTAAGGAAATACTGTTATGAGCTTACCACAGATTTCCCTTGCCCTTACTCTCCAACCAATTTATGTCTAACACAGACAAGTTTAAATCCAGACGTTAATCACATTTTTCTCCAACATGAATCAAACACCCATGACGGAGACAATGACTGTAATCAAGAGATAGTATGACTTGCTTAAGTAAAAGCAAATATTCAAGTTATTCTCACTTAGCCAGAATGACCAGACATTCAAGAGGCCACACCCCAAACACAATAATATAAATTAGACACAAGATCTCTACTGGTATATGACATCCACAGCCAATAAAAGTAAGCAAAAGCCTCCAAATGCTCCGAGTCAAGCATCTCCATGTATCTCATTAAGAGACATCAATCATTAAGAAAAGCCATGCTAAGAAAACCCATACACACACAGCGGATTTCAAAATTTCGAACTTTAGAGCCACATGCTATGAAATGATCAGCAATGCTAAAGACAGGATGTACAAAAGAACAGAGCTAACTCAATTAGAACCGAAAAGAAGATGCATTCCTTCCAAATTTCACATCAAATGTACCAATTCATGAAAAATTACAGATATATGTGCACGTAAATTTTCAACAGCAGGAAAACAAACAGCAATTGGATTAGCAAAAATATCAATTTTGATCACCAAAAATATGATAAAAATTATAAATCACCCTAAAGATCACACCTTCTAAACAAAATTATAGAATTCACAGCTAGTTAGACAAATCAAAAGGAAAATATACCTGCTCGATGTCACGGTCTGCATTACCGTAGCTAACAAGATCTGCCATTCCATGTGAAACACTCACCTCCACACCAGCACCACCGCCACCACCATCTCACTCCACTCATTATCATGCCACGACTCCGCCACCTCTTCCTCCTCCGCGCCTTACCATCCACACCGCCAAGTAACTTCCCAACCTTCCCCTTCGAATTACTGAAAGAAAAAAACCTTCAAAGATCCAACAACAAAACCCCCGCCTTCTCTCCCCTGCAGATCTGAGAAACTTATCCCCAAAAATAACGCTCCTCGAGTTCCTGCTTTCCTTTTTTTCCGAAGCTCCGAAGTCAAAATAGGTCTTCCCTCCTTCCAATGGAGTCCGATTGACTTTGTCCGGCGATACAGAAGACTCCGTCCACCGGGTGGTTCCCGGGGTTTCTATCGGCACCGACGCCGGCGAAGATGGTATGCAGAGAGAAGGAAACAATAAAAGGAAATGAGAAATTAATGTTGGCGTAGAGAGAGAAAGCAATGGCGGAAAGAGAAAGAGAAGAAGGTGGTGTGCGCGTAGAGAGAGAGAGAGAGAGACTAGCGAGTCAAAGATGAGGAAAAAGCAGGAGATGCAGCAATTTCGAAACTTTGCCTGAGAACCGAGAAATATTAAGCTGTGATTAAATGTGGGGAGTTGTACCTCTGCTTCTCCTGCATCTCTCTAAAATCTTTTTTTTTTCTCACTTTTCAATTTCTTCTTTTTTATTTCCAAACTTTTATTTCGAATTTTAGATAATTGATAAGAAATATATGTGGGGTTTTCTAAATAAGAATTTTGGGAATTAGTAATTGAAAGTTATTTCAAATAATCAAGGGGAATTCTGAAAAAAATACTTTGATTTTATTTCAAAAAAAAAAAAAAAACTTGATTTGAGGATACTGTTCTGTTAAGTGTTAACTATGATTTGCTGCTAATAATAATCGTGTTTGTGATGAGGCCTAGCTCAAGTGGCTAGTTGAGGCACCACAAGACTCTCCTTAGCGAGAGGTCTTGGGTTCAATCCCGCTTGAGTGCGGTGTAGTTGTCTCACCCTGCGTTGTGGTGTAGTGATCTCATCTTTGCGTGGTGTAGAGGTTCCGTCGGTGTAGTTGTCTCACCCTGCGTGGTGGTGTAGTGATCTCACCTTTGTGTGGTGTAGAGGTTCCGTCTATATGATGGTGTAGTGCTTGATTTGATTATATATATATATATATATATATAATCGTGTTTGTTAAGAAAATCTTGTTTGTTTTTGTCAAGAATATCAATAAAGTTTTGTAGCTCCTTCTTTAGGGAGGAATTTTTTTTATTTGAAATTGTAAAAAGGAAAAATTATTTATCCACACACGTATGAATATATCTATGTATAATTATATTAGAGGATTCTTTTCAATAACGTCTTACTCAAAATATTAACGTCTTTTAACGTCTCTCCGTCACTAAACTATTTTTAGGTCGGTAGTTTATTGATGCACTAAATTAATCTTACAACATTGACATTAAGTAATGTTTATTTCCTATTGAAAATTATTGTCTACTTCTATATAAATAATTAACTTTTAACTATTCACTCTTAAATCTTAATAAATGAACATTTAATTAGTATACCTATCATAATTCGAATTAAAAATAAATCACGAAATAACAAACTCAGGGTAGATTACACATTTTTTTTACATGGGGGAGGAGGAGCGGTAGAGCTTGAACCCGAGACCTCTCTCCTCTCTGTTCACACACAATATCTATTACCGTTTGGATGTCCCCGAAGAGACAGGGTATATTACACTTTATATTATATTACTTACGTTTTAACAAAATTGTCATGAACTAACTATCAATTAATAGTTATATATATTTTTTATTTGGGGAGAGGGGGAGGGCGGTGGAATTTGAACCTTATACCTCATTGCTTATAGATTGAAGCCGTACAGCTTGAATATCCTTTGGGGACAATTAATTATAATTAAATATACAAACTATCACAATATTATATAAATGCTTTGGATATCAATGTCCAGTGTCGTAAAGCTAATGTGGCGACGATTTTAACTTTGTAGATCAAAACATCAATATTTCTTGTTTCCACCTAATTTATAACATCTAGCGAGTCAGGTCAGCTCTCCAAATTTGAAATTTCAGTTTCGATACATATTTGTTACAACTTACATAGTTTAATTAGGATTTTATAAGTGATTCATCCCAAATGTTATATAGGCCTTTTTTCAATGTTGCGACGAATATTTCATAGCTCCACGGACAAAAATATACACGCATGCACAATATCTTTATTTGTTTCTTTAAACATTATTGTCCGCTTTAATACAAAAGAATAATTCACGTGCTACATATATTGAAATTATACTAATTGAGTAGTACTATTGATTGAAAATGTATTACTAATAAATAATATTAATAGTTCAATCAATTCTTACAGTTGAGGGTCAGTTTCGCCTTTTTTTTCTATTGTCAAAGTAATATTAGTCCGAAATTTGAAATTAATGGGTTATTTATTTTTATTTTTGGAAATTATAAATGGTTTATTTATGATTTATGAATCAGTCATTTTCGTAATTAAATATAAAAATAAATGATCTAGAAGGGAAGACCTAAATTCTAAAAATTTCGCATTCAGACAAATTGACTGGACCAGTCGTCGAATTTAGGCGGTCGGGAAGAAGGCATTTTCTGAACTAAAGGGGGCAAAGTGGACCAAATGCTTTTGCATGTCATGGGAATTCCCAAAACACCCTCGCTTTTCCGGGTGACGTGGCGGGTTTGTTTGAGTTCTTTGTACTAGTTCGAATAAGCGAGCGAGTACCGCGAGTAGGGATTGCATTAGGCCAGCTGCAATACCGTGTTCCGGGTGCAGGTGAAGTACGGGCTTCGTATTGCGCCACGTGGACAGTTCCATCTCCACGTTCGACATAGACGTAGAACCTTGAAAATGAATTTTGTTAAATTCAATATTTATATCTTACAAATCAAAATTAAGGAATATCAAGTTCCTATACATTTCTAATGTTGGCGGTAGGGCTTGCAAATTGTGTGTGTTGTTGGGTTAGTATCGTGCTGATCTGATAATAATATGAAATATGTTAAGGTCAAATGCGAATATAGTCTGTTAAGGATCTACTTACTCGAATATGAACACGACAAAAAATGTACAAACACGGAAACGACCTGAACAAAACACGAACACGATTTTTTTCGTGTTGACATGACACCATAAAACCCGATTTTATCCCTAGAAAATAAAAAAAATAGCAACAGATAAACAAAAAGAAAAAGGATAAAAAATAATTGTTATCGTGTTGCACGAACCTGACCCGCATCCGAGACGAACATGCCACAATAATTTCGTGTCCTTATCGTATCGCATGATAACGTTACGAAACATGATAAGATTTTATACTATTAATTTTGTGCGTGTTCAAATCAAATTATCATAACGTGTCAAAAAAATGTCAGCCCTAATTGTCAGATGCTAACTCTAAGAGTAATTAATCCATCAATATTTATGGCAATAGGGAACTAACATTTTTTTTTTTATGATGAGGTTTACCGCAACTGCTACTTGATATATATATTGGATAAAATCTTCATTCATGTTCAATATCCTTCAAACCATACAAAAAAGTAAGTAAATTTGATGTGACAGGTTCGACCTTAGATTCAAACTTGAAATCTATAGGTCATTCCTAATGAACACCTTAATGAAGTTATTGTTTGCTTATTTGGGGGTTGATGAAGCTTGTAATCAATTGTTGTGGGTGTTAATCGTTTAATCCATTAAGGTTGCATTTAATTTGTAAAATATGTCAAGGTTGTTGGGGTGACCATTAGTTATGAATCTTAAATGCTTTAGTATATGCAATTAGATTTAAATAGTGCGAAGTTATTATAACTTACTCCCTCCGTTCTTTTATAAGTGTCCCCCACCGTCAAATTACACATACCAAGAAAATAAAGAAATTTACCTATGTAACCTTATTAATTACCATCATTAATGTATACATACAACTAATTAACAAATTACTAGAAGCATTAAATAAGGATAAAATTGGAAAAATGTCATTAATTTACTCTCAAATTTTGAAATAGGACACTTATTTGAAAACAAAAAATTAAGCTAAATAGGACATTTAAAAAAAAACGGAGGGAGTACAAAATTATTAATTGTGCGATTAGTTTAATATTTATCACGTGAAATTATAAATTAATAGAATTGTTTGGATCTCAATTTGATAGAGTAAGTAACTAATTGGAGCTTATTTAATGAAATTCATTAATATAAGAGAGTCGATGTTAAATTTAAAATTAATCAATAATGTTAAATTTATTAATATTTTCAATAATGATGCCCTAACATGAGATGAGGCGACTGGCGAGTATAAACTAAACAAATCCATCTAATATTAATTGTAAATATCAAATAACTAATGAAGGAGTGGGGACAATATAAATTATATAATCATCTATTTATTTTATTTTATTAAAAAAAGGTGGGAATAGGACAGTGGTTCTCAAAATCCTCTTTCATCTTTCATTCTATTTTATGTGGTACAAATAGTAAAAAAAAAAGTTACTATCATAATTGAACCAAATCAACACATATATTTTTTTTTATAACAAATCATATTCTTCGAGATATACACTAAAATAATATCATGATTTTGTGCAATAACTTTCAAATCATTCAAGTTAAATATGTTTACACGACCAAATTAACATAGTCCAAAATATGAAAAAAGATTGTTTTATTTCATAAATCAGAATAATTAAATTAGTGGCAATTCTAATAAAAAATTAGCAATATGGCAAATTGAGGTTAAAAACTTGGCCCAAGATATATAACGGAAGAATTAAGGATCCAAATACCAAGTAATTGTCCGAAATTCCACAAAAACGAATGATTATTTTAATAAGTACGTGATTAAAAATGTAATCTTTTTTTGGTTTAGGGTTTAGAGCGGTTATATATATCTGGAAATAGGAGAACTTTGTCGGAGGCCGAGCATTGGGATTTGGTAGGTGAGCGAACAGCGTATGGTACGAAGCACCCCACCCCCCCCCCCCCCCAATGGGACCCACCAGGCAAAATAAAAGTCAGGTGGGGCCTACTTTGAGGAGAGGAAGATCACCAAATTCCTTAAAATGCCATGATATCTCAGCCGCCGGTTTGGTTGACTTTTATTAGTGATTTGACTCTTCAAAATATTTATTTTTAATTAATTTCTGATTTTCTGAAGAGTCAAATATCTGATTTTGGAATATATTTTCAAATGATTCTCGCAGGTCAAAACGGGGTTGGCCTCGTGTTCATACTTAGAAATTAGAATCTCACTAAGATCGTCTTTTCGATTGTATAGTATCTAAATGAAATTAATATATATATATATACATATATTAAATATATGAATAGATAATTTAATTAAATTAGCATAGATGAATACATTTTAAGTTAAAAAAAATTAAAGTGGAAGGCTGTAGGCTAGCTGCTTGAGATAATCTCATTGTTCAACAATAAATCTTATTAGATCTTCCATTCTGAAATTATATTACATCCCATGTTACATTAAAGTATAAATAGAAAGTAAATAATATCCAATATAGTATAAGTTGTTCAAATAAAATATGAAAGGGATAATCTAGTGTGAAACAATTAATGTCGCAGTTAGACAAGAATCGTGAATTAATATATTATTGGATATGAGTTTGAATTAGGATTTTTGTCCGATTCACACAATTTTTTGTATAAATGGTTGTATACATTATTTACCGGAAGACTTACATTAAAATAAGACAGCATCATTTGCCTTCTTTGGTCCCTTTACTATGTTTTGATTAATCAATCCATTGTACTTTACTGTTCATGAAAAAACATTTCAAGTTAAGGCCGAATAAAGTGAGTATTTTCACAGAAATTTAATAATATTTGTAGATAAAGTATACTTAATTAAATGTTTGTAAAAAAGAATCATCATAGAAAATATGAAAAAGCAGCTTTCGGAAATAAAAACATTGTTTTTTGTTTCTTTTTTTTCACCCTTAAGTAATATATTGACATTTTTCATTAATTTACAATTTTTTAGCATGATACGTGCCTTGATACATGAAAATTTTAGCAATCATGTTTGCTTTAATTCTGTCTGGCTCACTTTTGGTTTGTGCTTTCTGGTACCAAAATACATATACTATGAATTTATTATATTTCAATATATATTATGCTTTCAAAATATTTAATTGTATATAAAGTAGTAAATATAACTGAATTTTTTTTTCTTTGCATGCGGTGTAGTATTTTCCCACCTTATTGGTGGTGTAGTGGTCCCATCTTTTGTGATGGTTGTGGTGTAGAGGTTCCACCTATATGGTGATGTAATAATTTATTTGTAATATATACATACCTCATGTATTTCCTCAAAAACTGAATGTTTTTTTTTTAATACAAATGGAACATAATAACCTTTCTCCCTCTTTAAATTATGTTCTCACTATATTTAATTTCTTTAAATTTTTCGTAATTAAGTTGTCCTTATTCACGCTTTGCTTCCCATATTCAGATAATCATGTCGATAGTTAGTTAAGTGCAAGTGTATATTTATAGCAGACTAACAATTAGGAATCATCGTTCTTATAAAAATCAATAATCTGGATAGATTTTATTTCATCTTCTGACAAAACCTTATTTTGTTTTGTTTTTCTATTATTTGTTTTGACATATTAAACTTCGTGAGGAACATAATTTAGTGCATTGCTGGAACTGTCAAATTGTCGAGTCGCAAGCTAGGTCAAATGAAAAAATCGAACCGGATCGATTTTGGTGTGTAGTTTTTTCGGGCTGTTTACGGGTCTACAATATCTTTTCTATGTTGGGACATGTCGAGCCCATCAATTAATTTCATGGAATAAAGTTGGGACGATCCAAACCTTTTTAGCCTAATAAATATATAGCCCAATCTAATCCGAAATCAGAATGAGCCATCGAGATTGAGATATTTTTTAAACCTCTATATGTAACTCTATTACACACTGTTCTAAAACACTTCGATAGAACATGAAACAAACAGGTTTACATTCGCAAAATGGATCACATTTCTAGTTCATGAACATTTATACGTACACAATAAATCACCAATTTATCATGTGCATGATGCATAACACTAATTATAACCCTTCGAAGTTCGAAGCGTTGCTCTAGTTTCAAACTATAAATTATTATCTATAATAAAAACTATATGATCTGATTTTTGTAGTAAAACACTAATTATACCGTTAAATTTATTTCTCCAATTTACCCAATCTAAACCACCCAATTCTAGTCAATTACAAACCACGGACTATATACTTAATTATAAGTCGTATATATTTTCAAGTTTTCAACCATCTTTCAGACACATTTAGCCGACATTATTTTTAAAAATCCAAATCGACATTATTTTTAAAAATAAATTCAATTAAAATATTCGAACAGAAAAAACAATTAAAGTTATGAAAACTGAACCAGACTGAAATATATATCTGATTTTATACATTCTGGTCCATCAAGATTGAAACTCATCAACACATTCGACTAATATATGTATATTTAAAAATATAAAAGGTGACATTTCTAATAATGTAAAAGGGTTTAATTAGTTGTAATGATAGCATAAGGCAATCATACTTGTCATTAATTATATAATGATCCATCATCGTCTGAAAGCCGCCTTTGCCTTGTGTTTTTGTAATCATTGTGAGGAATGAAAGAAAGCTAAATTAAAAAGTATGAAAATAGTCGAATTAATGATTAATCAACAGAATACCAGACAAAAAATTATATGATGAAAAAGAAATAAAAAGAAAAAGGCTGACCTAAAATAACACACACACACACACACTGTAAAGAAAGCTTCTCAATTGTACAAAGACTAACTTTGTAGGAGAAGAAGCCAAATTTTAAAGTTCGAAAGTGATTTGAAATGACACTACCAACTGCTTAATTTGGTCGGGCCCCAGATTTAATTATTTTGTATATTTTTGTATGTCTTTTTATTTATTTATTTTTCTGCTCTAGAAATATTATGTTACTCTGTGTGTTTATATGTTTACAAATTAACATCTACAAAGTGCACATTATATTTGCCTAAATATGCTTCTAGATTATCTTGCTTTGTTATCATATAGTAATATATTGTTGTATTAATGTGTCCTATGCCACTCTTTGTAAGTAAATTCGAATAAGAAAAGTTTGAGAGTTTAAAAAAATTATTTGGCGCATTTACTATTATAGCCATTAATGGTATTATTAGTTGGTACTACTTAATAATATTAGCAATTTATTACAATTTTATTGATTTTATTAAATTAGATCAAGTACAGGAGAATTATTGGTTTATTTGAGGTCGTAGCTTAATTAGCTGAGAAAATGACTACATCAAGATTCAAACTAAAGTGATATAAAAACAATGACAATGAGCTCGATTAATTCCAATTAAAACCATGTTAAATTCTTTATCTTAGATTTGGAATATTGTTATAAATTAATTGTCGTCATTAGACCTTAATACTACTTCACTTACAAATATATTATTATGACTTTCCAACTCATAACATATATAAATCTTTTCATCGTTTATTTAATTCACACTTTAAATTCTAATTTATTTTTCTGGAAGTTCATTATAAACCGTTTCAAAGTGTTTCTTAAAATTCCTGAAAATGTCCAAAAACAACATCTAGAAAATAAAATAAAATTGTGGACATACAAATTATGACCGAAAATCCAGAATATGTTTCATAATTCATATACTTTTTACTGGCGTCGTGAATGCAAAAGCTATAATTATTGAACATTATAAAAAATACTTGGGGACTAATTAGGACTATCATTATTAAATTATTCAAATAAGATGTTATTTTATTATATAAATTACCAAAAAAAAGAGATTTAATTTTTACTAAGTACTCCATAATTGATCTCAAAAGCAATAAAAGTATACTTTTATTTACGGTAATTTAAATTTAGATAGAGAAATATACGAAATAGAAAAACGTTATGGGAGCTAATTGGCTGATATAAATTGGATTCTAGTGACCTATAGGAAGGAGGCATTAAACGAGCTAGTTGTTAGGTAATATGTATATTTAATTAACTTTAAACGTCACTATCTTTAAGTGCAAGACAATCAAAATTTAGGTTTTGCCTGAAAAAGCAAGACAAAATTCAGAAATCAACCTCAAAAACTGGTTCGTATTAGAATTTTGTTCCAAAAAGTTCAAATTAAGTATATAAACAATTTGTAGCTGTGTAGATTAGGACTGCTAATTCTTTTACACTAAACAAAATTAACGGGTTAGTAGTATTTAGGCCAAATTTCACTTGCATTCTTTACATAAGAAAATTTGGCTGGATTCTACTATTCGTTAAGTGCTCCAAAAAGAATTCCAAATATTAATCTTGACACATTGCTCTTATTATTGAAAAATGTGAGAGTCGATGAATTTAACTCGAGATATTATATATATATGTGTGTGTGTGTGTGTGTGTGGATGTTCACTGCTAAGAGTCTGAGAAGTCCTGGCCAAAATATCTTAGTAAAATATTATTTCTCCATCAAAAAATAATATCATCTCATTTTCTAAAAACGAATATCGATCTTGTCCAATATAAACAAAATTAATGGGTTAGTAGACAAAATTTTAGTTTCATATTATTTGCATAAGGAAACTTGGCTTAGATTCTACTATTTGTAGGTGCTCGAAACGGAAGATTAATTCCAAATATTAATCTTGACACATTGTATTTAGCCGTAGAAATGATAGGAGATGTAGCCCAATTTCGCAATCGAGGTTGGCTTTTGCAAAATGTTTCCTATTATTATTATTATTTAGTTGAGGGATGCAAGAGCGATAAATTTAACTCGAGATAATGAGATATCTCATATATACATTGGGGATGTCCACAGTTGGGAGTCCGAGAAGACATGTCAAAACATCATAGTAAAATATTATCTCTCCATCGAAAAATAAAGAAGTTATAATATCACTTCATTTTCTAATGATGAATGTTATGGAATATAATTCTGTAGGTGTAAGATACTTACCAACAAACAATATCATCTCATTAACAGCCATTTAGTTATGTGACCCATTTCACGATTTGTCACTAGTTTCTAACAACTAAATGTATATATATTTTATTCATAAACATTAATTAGCAGAAAATGCCAATTTAAATAGCAAACCTAAAAACGTGACCAAATTATTAAATGAGTTGGGAGAAAACTAGGAGGATAAGAAAATCATATCCCAAAATTTGCAGTTAGATGCATGGATTGGACATAGTGTTTTCCCTTTCAATTCAGAATGAATTGTATCAAAGTGGACCCAAACAATACAATGTCTGGGTAATTAGGCACAAACCACTTCATACAGTATTGATTGATGGTGATGTAGAGTACAACATTCTAAACACATAGTCCAATCCATTGCTTCTTGATATTGATCTTGCCCTTATGTAGGACAGTAGGAACATTGGGCTGCCAACTAATCTCATTGTCACCTTCTTTAATCATTACAATAATAATTTCTGACTTATTGTCACAAAATATATATAATTCTAAATTGAAAGTTTAAGCTTAGCACACAAAATATGTTGTTGTTTTTAAGTTTAACGAGTACTCCCTCCGTTCTTTTATAAGTGTCCCCTACCGTCAAATTACACATACCAAGGAAATAAAGAAATTTACCTATGTAACCTTATTAATTACCATCATTAATGTATACATATAACTAATTAACAAATTACGATAAGCATTAAATAAGGATAAAATAGGAAGAATGCCATTATTTTACTCTCAAATTTTGAAATAGGACACTTATTTGAAAACAAAAAATTGAGCTAAATGGGACACTTAAAAAAGAACGGAGGGAGTATTCATTATTTATTAACTATACGTTTATTCCTTATATTTTAAGTTTCGTCAATGATGACATGTATTCTATATCATAAACTAAAAGGGAATTATTGTATTTAACTGACTCACAGATCAAGATTCTTCAGACAATCTCCATGCGCGGATCCAAACACTACCAAAAATTGATGAAATTATAATTACGCTCATTTGGTTACGAATACGGGTATCATTTGAAGATCACGACCCGTCACACGAGTTTTTGCGTATAGTAAAAATTATGGCAACAACTTTTACTACTCACTCACAATACCAATAAATAATACTTCTCAGTCTCAGGTTAGTGTGGTTCAACTAATATTTTATACCTCATATATAATCAAATATATATGCACCACACTTTTGGGGGACGGAGGGAGTACTACTCACTAATCATAGACGAAATATTATAAACTAAGCCAAGGAGATATTAAAAAAATAGGAAAAACTAAAATCTTCGTTGTTTATATGTAATAATTTTTGGCCCAATTGTGAGGCCCAAGAGCCATCTTGTTAACACAGATCTGGACTGAAACTATGTATTAACAAGAAATACTTGGGCCAATTTAATGCAAACGTACATATGCATTATTACCCTCTTAAATATCTCATACTATTAATATTTAATAATATCATAAAATAGTCGTATTTTAAAATTGAGTAATATTCGTATATAACCAGTATGGGGATAGTGTGTACCGCCCATAACCACTTTTGAATGCATGTATAAGCCATAATCACTAAGATTTGACTTTTCAAATTATATCTATTATGACACTTTGAAGTGTCCTATTTGTGTGATATGGGCAAATTTGAACTAGTTAGCCAAATAACATGTAATTAGCCTCCTATTTTAGCATAAAAAAAGATGGCTACGTATTTCTTTATTACGTGTTCTGCTAAGTCGATCCACACTTTCAAAATGGTATCAGAGCCCTAGGTTTATTAAGGAATTATATTTTATTTATTACTTTAAGTATTATCCTAACGGATGAGACATCAAGAAAACATGGATCCGGACAATCACTACAAGAATTTTGCTAATAGACAACGCGTTTTTCGTGTTGTCTTTAACAATTAACCCCGTCGTCTACAGCTTTGTAGTCTATTATAGTGCGGTTATAGATCGAACTGCAACAGTCATGTGCAGTAAGATTGATTCACGATTTAATTACTCTTTACCTGAGCCATGAGAGAAATGAGAGCAACTTGTATATATAAACTTTTTCCACCCATGTTCGGTCCCGTAACAACTTGACAGTATTGCCCATCTGCATGCAAATTCGTGTCATTTGGAACAAAAGTAGCTTGTAGGATATTCCCCAGAACCTATCAAAGTAAAAGAGTAGGAGCATTAATCAACATTAACTGATTCCATTAATAGATAAAGTATCTAATAATTGAAGACTAATATCAAAATTAAAATTTTATCACAGGATTAAACCTTTTATTTTCCATTATCAGAAATCCCAACTTCATATATGCTTCATACCATATAACACATTTTCTAAACGAAGTAATGGAAAATGCTAAAGATATAGCTTTGTTACCCCAGTTCCAGTAATGCCCATAGTTATTTCAATATCATCAGGTCAGGTCCATATAACTTTGTAAGCTCTCTTCTTCTCTGGTTGATGGAAAATTTGCAATCATTCATCACCCAGTTATCTTAAGACAAAATGACAGACATATTAGTCAGATTCACAATAAAAATAGTAATTGGTCATGCAAAAAATCAAACATATCAATCACGAACACAATCTAAACACGAATTATGCAAATGTGGAAACAATAGAAACCAACTAGGAAAAACGAATATCAAAATTAAGATGCATAGATCTTCCAGTCATTGCCTAAAAATTAATACTACTTGAATTCAATATATCATCCCAGAATTGCAAGTAGTCCTTAAAAGTCTGCTCTTTATCAACATAAAATTTCAATATAGTTTTATAGTTGTTGGAAATCTAACTGCCTATCAAGCATTTGGAATTTACAAGCTATAGGAATAAAAAAATAATCACAAAACAGAAGGGCCAAGATTGCAGCACAGGTTAGCCATGTAGCAGAAGCTGCAACCTGCAAATGGAAATCAAGTAGTCGAGTAATCGAGTTAAAACCAGAATCAAGTAGAAATTATCCATACAAACACAGTTGAGCTGAGAGAGAGAGAGAGATAAAGAGAGTTAAAGAGAGATAAAGAGAGAGAGTTACAGGGCAATATGATAGACCCTGAAGAGCATAGCCAACCATCTTTGAGAAAGCAGTGATAGTTACATCCTCTCTTTCATGTTCTATCTGCTGAAAAGTTAACTAAAAGTAATCATTAAGCAACAACTAGTAAGCACAAGATATTCCAAAGGGGCATCATGTACCTTGGCTTTTCCAATTAATAGGAAGAGAAAAACTGGAGACAAGGGGTTTGAATATTGAATCAGAAAACGATTCATCATGCAAATAATATTAGCAGGATCACACCAAAATCATAAGCACCAAATAATAGTTTTTGCAACAAGTCACTTTCCAGGAAGACAACGGATATTGCAGCCTTAAGCAGGCCAAAACCCGCAGCCGGTGAATTAACTTCCACGGGGAACTATCGTTGGAAATCTACATGATTTTCAAAATGCACCCGGAGCCATTAATGTAGTCCAGGATTTTCAGACTGGAGCAAGGTATGATCAACATACCCCAAATGATGCATATATGACGGCAAGAAGGAGTAGGGCAAGAAGGCCACAACCAAAAGTGTAGGATACACCTTATGGTAAGACGACCCTAGATCCAATCCATCCCTACGGAGTAATGCTCGACCTTGATAAAGTTAATTTCAAAGATCGAGAATCTGTAATTGATGAGTGGACATCAGCTTTGAGAATTGCGGCAACAACTCTCGATTTAAACAAGGAGGGATTCGTGAGAATCCTCGAAATGAGTATTGCAGGAATTGTCAAGATAGCATGGGAATTCATGTCTCTTGATATCAAGAATGCATGTTTTGAGAGTGAAAACTTCACTGAACATGTTCATAATATGACGGTGATTTTTAAAAGCCATTTTCTGGGAGAATGATATTTTGAAGGTTTTGATCAAGAAAAAAAAAGGAAATACTTGATGGCATTGTATAATCTAAGACTTGCAGTCTTGGATCAACAATCGCTTAACAAGTTTCTACAGCTCTTTACTCTTTATCAACATCAATCTAAAGTTGATGATAGAGTTGTATTGGAAATCTTCTTTTTAAAATTTCCAAGTCCATGGAAGGAAATGCTGATTCGGGATTACGAACCAGGAGATCCTGAAAATGTCGCAAGAAGGATGTCATATGTACATCGAAAACTCTCAGAGTGGTGTCAACAAGCTACAACTCTGAGGAACATGAAGAAATTGAGGAAAATCAACAAATACGCTCCTCTAAACTGCGAGGATAATGATCTTCCAACGATCATTGGAGGAGATCCACCGAAGCTGAAAAGGAGCAAGAAGAATAGGTTTCAGTCCTATCACAAAGGTGAAGATCCAAAAAGAAATTCTTGGAGTCCAAGAACAAGATGGTCAAGACAGAAGGCTAGATCTTACAAATCCGGCCAAAGAAGTGGACCATCAAGGAACAGGTATTCATTCCAAGGGTCTAATAAATCCCAAGGAAGAACCCCTACAAAGAAAACTTTCAGACGAACTCATACTAGAGTGAATGAAAGTTTTAAGGATTGCAATTGCTGGACTTGCGGTGCAAAGGAGCATATTTCCACAAATTGCCCTAACAACGAGAGAAGAGGTATCAATAAATTCGAATTCACTCCGGATATCGAAGATGCCATCTACTATCAAAAGCTGGTACAAGTATATAAGTTTAAAGATATACCCTCGGATGAGAGTATATATGAACAAGAAGAAGTCTTCAACGAAGAAGATTCAGAATGGTCTGATGGAACTAGATCGGAGTCAGACTGATCCAAAAATTATTCATCAGGAGAAAGAGGACAGAACGGGATTCTCCAGTCACACAACTCTCTCTCAAAATCTGATTGACAAGATTATGAAGAAGAGTCTGAATATACAAAAGCATCAAGGCTTTTCAGCAAGTAACATAGATCAAGTTCTGAGGAACTTTAATCTAAGGAGCAGGAAACAACAAATAGTCTATGGAATTACTAGATGAGAAATGTCGCTTCCTATAGAGCTTACATGGAATCAAGTGCAGATGCAGTTGATTCCAGCTAGTGACATCAGGGAAGATCTATCAAAGATGAAGCCCGAAGTCGCTGAAAAGATGAACTGAATCTATATTGGAGCAATCCAGTTGATGTTAAAATCGGCTCTCTTTACAGGAGTACATGCGCCGATTGATATCACAATTTGCGATAAAAGAGTTAAAAACCTAAAGGATTCCGTATTGGGAACAATTGCGGGAGATCTTTGTGTAGGATAAGTAGTGGGAATCATCTATCCAAAGATTGCCTACAATCTTAATGATACCCATTTCAGCAAAGCCCTGACGCTTTATCAGGACTTTAAACACAAGAATCTATTGGAGGAAGGAAATAGACCTTACTCCATTACTTATCAGGTATCATATGCTCTTTCCAACTCATATCACACTGAGTTATTTCTGGAAAAGAAGTTCATTGAGATACCAGATATCTTCAACAAGGTGACAACAGCTGTTTGTCCCGATAGAGTGGAAATTGCTCGGTTAAGAAATATTGATATTCAAATCCGAGATAGAGAAGTCATGAGACACGATCAAAGTCTCAGGATAACTTCAGAAAGATTATCCTTCCAAGGAGACAGAATTATGTCTTTGCCATATGGGAGGAGTCGGAGTCTCATTCGAGAAGCTCAACTTCAAACATCTCAGAGTAACAAAGTTCCAGTGAATCTGAAATGTCCCGAGGGATGGAAAGAAGTGATAGTAAAATTCGACACTACAAGGTGGAAAACCAACTTTCCTTGTAATGTTCTTTACTATCTGCAGCAGTCGGAGATCAATCATTACAAAGGTACCCTGGAGATTGGGGAAAAGTGATGGAGATCAAGGGCAGAGCTGGAAGGGAAGTAAAATTGCTATTGGGTTTGGATTTTCTTGAGTATCACAAAACATGGGCAAATAAAGAAGATGGAATGGAAATTACTATTAATGGGAGAAAACTATTAATCGAATGACAAGTCCATTCTCCATATACATCTCTATAGGGATGTTACATGAAAAATATAAGACATAATATTTTGCTGCTTATATTGATTCAGGTGCAGGAATTTGAACTACAAAACGAGGAGTCTTCCCAGCAGAGCTAGGTAGAAGAGGATCTACCCCGAATTGCAGGAAGAGATTTTTCAAAGAAGATTTTGCTCTTGGCTAAAGAAGTAAAAGAGACGGAAATTCTAATTGGTGGAGTCAGAGGTACACATTGGTATAAGGTTAAAACTCCACCAATTTATTTACATGATACATGTGCAGATATTCTGTTAGGAAACAATTTCCTACAGATGTTCAAGAGATATATGTAGGATAATGAAATAAGGCAATTGGTGTTCACAACCATTTGCAATCACAAAATCATTGTCCAGAGGCTGAATGGGGCTTTTAATTGCCATATACCATTGAGTTTTCGCAGCAAGCGTGGTGATGAAGGAAAACTTCGACACCCAAAAATGAAGGATCAAAGGAGATTCAGCGAAGCAGTGCTAAGCTATATCAGAGAAAATGATCTCAAAGATGAAGAGGTCCAGATCCTCAAGACATCCTTAATATCTCATCAAGATATTAGGGAAGAAAAATGCAAGTGTCCCTAGAAGATGTCAAAAGAAAGATTAAAAAGAGTTACACTGAGAATCCTTTGGCATGGTATGATAAAAATAAGCTCAAAGCAACCTTGAAGGTAAAGCCAAATAAGGAGTATGAGTTTGTTAGATACATGTCAATCCTGATGAACCTCAAAGATCAACAGGATATGAAGGAGATAATAAAGGAACACCTTGATTTAAAGTTGATCGAACCAGGGAACTCGCCTTACGGCAGTCCCGAAATTCTTTGTAAGAAATCATGGTGAAATCAAATGAGGTAAACCCAGATTAGTTATTAATTACAAATGAATTAATGATATTCTGGAGTTTGATGGATATTTTATCCCTAGTAGGGAACACCTTATTAACTGCATTAGAAATGTTAAGGTATTCTCTAAGTTTGATTGCAAGTCAGGTTTCTACCAGATTCGCATGGAGGAATGGAGTAAGAAGTTTACAGCCTTCTCTACTCCACAAGGGCATTATGTTTGGATCGTGATGTCAATGGGGTTAGCTAATGCGCCTCAAATATTTCAGAGAAAGATGGATAATCTGTTTAAAGATTATTTTTCTTTTATGTTCGTCTATATTGATGATATTTTAATTGCATAAAAAAATATGGAAGAACATATCAAACATCTTGAGATCTTTGCAGATGTTTGTTATAAAGAAGGTTTAGTACTGTCCGAAAAGAAGGCAGTCGTTACAACTCGGAAAATGTAAAATCTGGGTATCGAGATCGATGAAGTAGGAATTATTCTACAGGACCATATTGTTCAGAAGGTCCAAAATTTTCCTGAATATTTGAAAGAAAAGAAACAACTTCAGAGCTTTCTTGGAGTTGTTAATTTTGCGGGATCATTCATTAAGAATCTCGCGAAACATAGAAAAGTTTTTAGTTCATTACTGAAAAAGGATGTTCCGTTCATCTGGACTGAAGAACATCGACAAGGAATGAAGGAGTTAAAAGAGGTTTGCAGAAATCTCCCAAAACTCTCAATACCGCAGGACGAAGACGACTTGGTTCTGTACACAGATGCAAGTGATTATTGGTGGGCAGCGGTCTTGACAAAAATCACTCCTAATGGAGAAGAACCATGCAAATACTGTAGTGGTTTATTCTTAGAAGATGAAGCTGTGCGATGACACATCAACGAGAAAGAATTCTTTGCAGTTCGAAAGACGTTTAAAAAATGGCCTTTATTTTTATTAGCAAAGAAATTTACTTTGAAAGTCGATAACACACAGGTTAAGGCTATCTTAAGAAACAAGATGGAATCTAAGCTTGAAAAGGCTAGATTAATTAGGTGGCAAGCTGAGTGTCAATATTATATTTTTGATATTGTCATTGTGAAATCTCACGAAAATGTTCTTGCAGATTTCTTAACAAGAGATGGAGCAAACTGATGTGAACTCCATTCTACTGGCCCAAAGGCATCTCAGAGAAAATCTGGAGATGTTAACCGGCGAATGGGACGAGTGCGTTCTGAATGCTGAAAAAGTAGGAAGATTGCAGACTCTTGACAAGACGAAAGTCACCGAGAGAATACGAGCTTGCCTACGGTCTCAGGGTCAACTCTGGGTTGCATGTCAAACACCAATCTTTCGGGTGGCCAAAGATCCTTTGGTGAAAGAAGAGTTTTGAGTAAATGGCTCTAAACCTGTAGCGGAGGATTCCAATACCTCTTGCCCGAGTTCTAAGGTGGTGGTATCTTCGGAACTATTGGCCCAAGAAAAAGATGATATTCAGGGGTCACACTCTGAACCATCATGTCAATCCGGCACCTCTGGGGTAAAAGAGGGAGATATTAATCTTAGACCAATGACTGGCACTTCTAAGGTTAATACTGATAAATTTGAAGTTTCTTCTTCTTGGTAGATGTATCAAGCTAACTGGGAGAAGCTACATACAAGGACGGGAATCAACCCAGAAAAAATAAAGGTTGATGTTTCGGGGAAATATCCTCGGGTGTGGATGATGCCAAATTCAGATCCACACGAAGTCAAAAGATGGTATGAATTTGGAGCACTTGCTTAGGTTTATACAACTTCCTCATCATTCGCCGAAATCAAGAATCTACCTAAATGGATTCAAGAAGCGGTGTATGATACATGGGCTAACAATCCACAGCTTAGCCGAGGTGATATTTTGGAGCTGTATTTTATTAGTGCAGCCCTAGAACCAGCGGGAAAAAGAAACCATGAAGCATTCCACTATATTAGGCTTCAGAGACCAGATGCAATCGCCCTCGAAAAAATCAAGGCGCCTACAGAGAAAGAGACTACTCTAGTCTCTACATTACCAGAAGACCTCTTCTCAACCAGAAGAGCATGAGAATTATAGGTCTATCTCACAGAGATGGACAAAGTCAAGTTTCCGTTTAAATTCTTTCAGAATTTGGTAAACGGATCATTCATGTTAAATACTATGACAGGAAAATCAACAAGATTTGCAGATGAAGCTTTCGAAAGAAAGAGGGCTTTGCTTTGGGAAAACAAGATTGCGACGAGCAAAGAAACTCATAGCAAATACTGCAACATGGCTCATTTTGGAAACTGGTTTGAGCGCGTTTGTTCGGATTGCCAGAACCAGAAGGAACTAGAGTTTGGAAAAGGTTTCTTTCCCAGAATAGGCGAATATAAGGCTCGATCCAACGAGCACAAAGAGCAAGGGGTGTTGCCAAAAGTCAGGATGCCCAGGGCCCCGAGAAAAAAGTAGATTCCCGACACAAGTTGGTGGAGTCATGTGACTCTAAGCTGGAATACCACCCACTAAAAAGAAAACGACAGTAGTGGGTGGATGAACAGGGATTACCCACTAAATGATACATGGGTAAAAATATAGGAAGACCAGCAGAAAAGTGGTCCATTAGTCACGAGAAAGAGACCTCACACCGAAAGTTGGTTGTCCGCATTCAATAATGGAGGACAATGGAGGACCCAATTCACGTGAAGCTAGCTGGCCAAGGAAAGAAAGCATCCATGGCAATAATGCAGAAAGAGAGGTCATTCATTTAGACCTCTATATAAACAAGGAGTGAAGAGAGCATTGATCATCGAAAAATCTACACAGTACACATCATCTTCTCTGCTCTCTCCAAAAATAAAATTGTCTTTGTTCTTAGTTTTAATATTCGTAGTTTTAGTTATATGTATTTCAATCCCGCTACCATAGGTAGCTAGACAAGTTTGTTTCCTCCCTAAAGGAGATATACTTATGTTGTAATAAATATTACTCCCTCTGTCCCATTATTCTTGTCTTGTATTCCCTTTTGGGCTGTCCCGTTATTCTTGTCCTGTTTCCATAAAAGGAAATATACTTCTCTCACAAAAAGTTATGGGCTCCACCACTTTCTATCTTTTTACCCTTTAAACACCCTTCTCCTTAATACCCGTGCCCAAAAGAAATGAGACAACAATAATGGGACGGAGGGAGTATATAATTTCTAAATAAATTTTGACTTTTGTTCATCCCTTCCAAGTATATTATTTTCTTTGTATACCGACCAAAAACCATAGGCCTCGGGTAGGAAACGAGCGAAGGATGTGCCGAGTGTTGCTGAAGGAGTCTGCGTCTGGAAACCATCGGTTGCGATCGTGTGGTTGGACGGGGTCACTAAAACTTTCGGCGAATATTTACCCGGCAGCATTACGGTAAAAAACGTATGAAATTGGTATGCATAGAATTTATTTATACAGAAGTGTGATGGGCCTGATTGTATTGCATGATTTATCTCCAAATTGAGAAAATGGATGAAATGAGCAGAGTAGGTAATAAAGAAATTCAGTAGAAGGGTAAAAAAAAAAAAATATTCGCATGTTTGTAAGGCGGACTGGAAATATCAATATTTTCCCTTACTTTCTACAATATTTTATACATGAAAATAGATATAAAAATATTTATTAGTGGGTTAGTGGGTATGACTTATGTATGCAACCAAAAGTGGGCGTGGGAGGTACACACTATCTTCATACTGGTTAGCATGAATTTCCTCTCTTTAAAGTTTATATTATAATTTAATCTGACATCCGTTGGAGCCGTTAGATTTTGTTGACCAGACGAAATTTGTCCACTTGGCATCCAAGTAGATATTAAAAAAATTAGAGATGTTTTCTTCAAATAAAAGTAATAAATCAGCTTCTTCCCCAACCTCCCCAAACGCCAAACCCAGCGATCATCACCCGTTGCCGCCGTCAGCCACCGAATTCCGGCCAAACAGGTGGCGCGGACCTGGCAGAATCACCGGAAAATCGGCTAATTTCAAGATTTAAGAAAGTCAGCCTCCATGTTGACCAAAGCCCATAGAGTTTGGGAGTTGGTTAATTTTACCTACGTCGTCTTTTTTTGTTTGAAAAATAAAATAAAAAATAGGAGTGTGACTTTATCGGTGTCGATAAATTTTTTAAGTTTACGGTAAATACCAATAATTTGAAAATTGAAATAAGAAATGCTCTCACTAGATGCTACAAGTCCAAAATCCAGTTTGTTAATATAGATTAGGGGTGATTCTATACATCAACCTCGATTTTACTTGCTATAAAAAATAATAAAAATATTATTATATGCATAATTTTTTCCTATAGCCTCCATTTTTAAATTCTAATAAAAAAAAGGTATGTATTGAATTACCCATAGTTTCGGAATGATTAACTAGAAATATTTGGGCTAATTTCATGGAAAAAGCCCATTTAGATACGAACCCAAATTAGTTGGGCCAAAAAAAACAACTCCATGGTTCAATACTAATTAATTTTGAAAGCATTGGACCAAACCCACTAGTCCATAATTGCACATGGTATTTCTTTACATAGTATACGTTAGTGTATGTATGTATTAATGTGTCTTAGAATGAAAAAAAAACAAAACAAAACAAAAACAAAAACAAAAACAAAAACAAAAAACAAAAAAACCAAAGATATGTTTTAATGTGTCACAACTACTCCGGTACTTATATTTTGTTTGATTATTTTATATTTATATTTTATATAAATATATAATAAGATAACGCGTTAATTGTCTTAAAAACAATGATTTCTGATGGTTTTACAATAACGGTTTATATTCAATTTCTGTTAATAGGAAAATCAATTAGATTTCCTGTAAAATGGGTCTGATATGTCTGTATGATAAACTTAGCTAAAAAATTCCGGCTTTTGGTTAAATTCTGATTTTTCCCCTCATTTTTTAATTTTGCGAAGAAATTCCTCACATTTCAATGTTTCTGATTTCTCCCCCGGCGAACATTTCCGATCAAAATTAGAAAGTGAGCAGGAAGTGAACATTTCCGAAAAATCAGAAATATTAAAAGGTAAGGAAGTTCTTCGCAAAATTAGAAAGTGAGGGAAAAAACCAGAATTTGACCAAAAGTCGGGATTTTTCCGGCAATTAACCCTAAATTTAATAGAGACGATTTGTTTTACAATTGTTTCATGATAAAATTGGTCGCCTTTTAAGTGTAAAAAAAATTAAATTAGAATCGTATCATTATTTCAAAACTAATCAAAATTCATAATTTTTCAAATTAATTTAGTTCGAGAATAAAATAGGCAGAAAACAGAGAAAAACAATAAAAAGAAATTCAGACCGACAAAACGAAATGAAAGAAAGGATGCAAGATTTGTGACGTGGCTATAAGTCTCCCTTCAATTACGACAAGTATTTAATGATTTTGACAAAGTACTTGCACAACTGGTGCCCACTAAAATCACGTGGCTGCCACATTGTGATTAATAATTTCTTTTGGTTTTATTTGTAAGACACAAATTATTGCCTATGAAATAAATAAAAAATTTAAGATTTCTCAACATCATTTTGAATAATCCTAAAACTAAAAACAAGCACTAAGGAGGTGATTGGTACGATGGAATGAGGTAAGGAATGTAATGATCATTCCTACTTACATTCCATTCACTTGCTTGGTAAACCATATTGAATGGAATCAACATTCCATTAGGAATCACCATTCCCATTGGGATAACCATTCCATCCATACCCCATGGTATTAGTCATTCCTAATCCTCATATATATATATGTATTAATATATTATTTGATCAAATTATTCATTTAAATTTTATTATTTTAACAAATAATTTCAGATAAATTTTTTTCGAGAGAGAATGTGTGAGAAAATTTTTGGAGAGAGAAAATTCTAGAGAGAGAAAATTTTTAGAGAGAGAAAATTCTAGAGAGAGAAAATTTCTAGAGAGAGAAAGTTATAGAAAGAGAAAATTTTTAGAGAGAGAAAATTTCTAGAGAGAGAAAGTTTTAGGTGCCCTAAAAAATGGAAGGCACCAACTTATTTTGTGGGCCATAGTAGGCTCTCCTTATCTACTCACAATGGTGCCCTCCAATTGGAGGGCTCTTCCATTATTATTATTTTCAATTTATAATTAATTTTATTTTATAATTTAAATAAAAATTATCTTTTAAATGCAAATTTTAGAATAATTGAAATAACATTACATTAATGGAGTGATGGGGGTCGATAATTTACGTAGAAATTTGGATCATTCGGATCGAAACTACCATCACTAGGAGCGAACCAAGATCAATTGAAATTGAGATCAATTTATAGCTAAAAATAGAAGCAATGAAAGAGAGAAATGAGAAGAAATTGAGAGAGAAATGTAGAGAATAAGGTGAAAATGAATGAAATAAGATGTAGTATTTATAGGTAAAAAATATAAAATAAATTAAAAAAATAAAATAAAAATGGAGGTAGCATTTGAGGTCCGTTGGCCACCCATGTGCCGCAACCTCACCTCCTTCCCTCCACCCACAGCGCATGAAGGGCGTAATTGCGCCATCGCCCTCTGCCATTCAGTAGGCACCAATGCCGCCGCCCATCAAATTTCGTCTGCCCGCAGCGAGCGCCCACCACAAAATGACGCTGCTGTGGGTGCTCTAACAATTTATAAAGTCCAATTAGTTATTTATTGATAATCTCTATTAGATCCAGCTAAAGCGTATGTAACAAGAGCCAATCTAATAGCTCCTACAATCGAACCGAATCGAGTCAAATATTTAGAACTAGAAGTTTGCAACTTGTTACTATAATTCAGTTGAACTCAAGCTTAATTTTTTGAATTTAATTAAACGTCCAACTTTATATATATAGATATATAAATGTCCGTATTTATCATTTTTATTTTTTTTAAAAGTATAGTATATATCCGAAAGGAGATAGGAGGTATGGGATTCCGAAATTTTCAACTTTTCAACATCGCAATGCTTGGGAAGATAGGTTGGCGATTACTTGTCGATCCAAATGCTCTTGTATGTCATGTTCTTAAAGCCAAATATTTTCCAAATGGGAATTTTCTCAATGCCATTATTGGGCAAAATCCTATTTATACTTGGCGGAGCATTTGCTCAACTCAAGATTTATTGCGAAAGAGGAATTAGATGGCGAATTGGCAATGGTGAAGATGTGCTTGTTTATAAAGACCCATGGCTGCGGTGAGACTCTAATTTCTTCATCACATCAAATCGGATTCCAGAATTGCAAAGTATGAAAGTAAATTGAGTTATTTATTCCAGGAGAGAGGAGCTGAGATGTGGAGCAGATTTTTGATCTTTTCGACTCCAATGATGCAAAAGATATTGTCAGTATTCCATTAAGTCCTGATGCAGGGAACGATTTACTTATTTGGCACTTCTCTCGTCATGGGTGTCATACAGTGAAATCGGCTTATGATTTAGCCTGCTCTCTAACTCTTAATTGTATGTATGGCGTGCAGTGTAATTGGAAGGCTCTATGGGGTTTAAACGTTCAGCCCAGAGTGAATGTTTTCCTGTGGAGAGCTGCGTCGAAATGTCTCTTCCAACGAAGGAAAATCTGATGAGTCGAGGAGTTCAAGTAGATGGTGTCTGTGGTATCTGCAAAATGGGCTTTGAGAATGAGTGACATATTTTTATTGATTGCCCTTTTGCACAAGAATGTTGGAAGGAAGTTGTTGTAGATGATGTGATTATCCAAGGGGCCGAGTCATATATTGGAGCTCAAGGATGGAATGAAAAATGAGATGATCTGCATGTTACTTTGGCAAATTTGGAGAGACCGTAATGCTTCTATATGGAATAATGCATTTCCCAACCCTTGACGATCGTGTGCTATTGCACAAACCTGTATGCATGAATGGAAAACAGTAGGCCGGGGCCAGAGAATGAATGCAGCTACAGCGAGAAGGAGTAGCTGTAAAGGATGGCATGATTTACCTGTCGGATGGGTTAGATGCAGTGTTGATGCCGTATTCTTTCCGCAACTTAATATGATGGGCATTGGTATTATTCTTAGAGACGCTGAAGGTAATTTTGTGGCAGCTAAAGTCCTTTGCTTCCAAGGCTGCATGAGGGTAGGTGAGGGGGAGACGATGGGTATTTATGAGGTGCTATCTTGGATCAAACAGAGGGGTATAAATTATGTGGAGCTAGAAACTGACTGCAAAGTAGTGGCCAACACATTCTCCTCTTCTAAAGTGGATCTTTCTGAGTTAGGAATTATAATTGAGAGTAGCAGGTATCTTTTGAGCTCGATCAGCAAAATTCAAATTAAACATATTAGTCGACATTCTAATATCGTCGCTCACAAGTTAGCTCGTATGTCTACAAATTTTTCTGATTCGCATGTTTGGGATGAACCTCCGAACTTTGTGGAGGGTCTTCTACATATTCCATGCTCCTGTGATGAATAATTTTTTTTTCCTGTTGGCTTCAAAAATAAAGTATAATATATATATATATATATATATATATATATATATCTATATATAGGAAAAGGATCATATAAGAATGAATCTTAATCTTAACCTAAGAAATAGGAATAGATCTCCACCATACATCTACAAAGGATGGAGGGTCAGATCTGACCCAGGTCAAACCGGGTCGGATCCGGGTCAACGGGTCGGATCCGGTCAACCCGTTGACTTTCGTTTTTTTTTAATTTTCGATTTTTTTTAATTTTCGATTTTTTTTAAGAGTCAGATGACATGCATCACACTGTGTAAAGAGATGCACCAAACTATGCAATGAGATGCACCACTAAGGGCTCGTTTGGTAGGGGTGATTAGGGTATATAATATGTCTATGACACCCTAATATCTTGTTTGGTATGAAGTATACGGCCCTTTATAAAATTCGGGCCCGTATGAATAATACTTATTTTTGTTGTTATGTATACTACCTATGAGGTGGTATATATAATACTGCAACTAATTATAGCAATAAATTACAATAATTACTATGTGTTGCAGAGAATTTAATACATCATACCAAACGGAATATTAATTCTTTATATTTATAAGACATCTCAGTCAAACATATCAGGTTTTATCCTATACTTTGTACCAAACGAGCCCTAAGTATATTGGTATGCACCATTTTTTATTTTTTAATATTCTTTTTCACTATTTTTATTTTTTATTTTTTATTTTTTTTTCAAGAGTCGAGCGAGGGGAGCCGAAGGCCTCGGAGCGAGCTAAAAAATATATAATGTTGCCACAATCATTATCTATAAATTAAAATCAGAGCCGAAGGCGGAGACAAAAAAAAAATCCCAAACACTTGCTTATTGATATGGTATGAATACAATGATTTGAAAAGTAGTTTGATTTCATCATACCAAATCACCCCAAGATTTTCCTTCGTTTTGATATAGTTATACACACACACACATAGTGTATGAGATGCACCACCATGTATAATGAGATGCATCACAATGTGTAGATGCAACACACTGTGTAATGAGATGCATCACAACATGAAATGAGATGCACCACATAGTGTATTGACATGCACCACACTTTATTAAAAAAAACGGAAAAAAAAATTTTCGAAATTTTTTTTTCGAACCATAAAAAATAAAAAATAAAAAGTCAACGGGTTGACCCAGGTACGACCCGTTGACCCGGGTCCGACCCGCTTTGACCCGAATCCGACCCGCTTCAAATCTAGCTATCCATCTATTGTGGATGAAGGATTGGGATTTATTCATATTTCTTAGTTTAAGGGCTATTTTCACTAGAACCACTCCATATATATATATATATATATATACACACAAATATTTTTCATTTACTCTTATAACAAATCAGGTTGATTAGATAACTATATACTCCCTCCGTCCCTGATAAGTGTGGTCCGGAGGGAGGGGCACGGGTTTTAAGAAGGATGTTAGGTAGATGTGTAGTGGGTGGAGAATGGAACCCACTTTGTTGTAGTGTTAGTTACTTTTAAAGGGTAAAATGGTAAAATTTTAAGTGGGGTCATATCCATTTAAGGAAGGACCACACTTATGGGAGACGGACGAAAAAGAAAAGTGGACTACACTTATCACGGATGGAGGGAGTATTATTACTAGAAAAAAATAAATATATATAAAAAAGGAATAGTTGCTTCCAAAATCATGAAATTTGCCACGAGTTTGTGATTTTCCATGAACTTTAAAACATAACACCAATAATACCAACTTTCATCAGGGTGCAACTTTCCTACGAAATTGAACTCCGGCACAATCGAAATCTATTGAATCTCCTGGATGTACACCATGGCACCAACCCCCAATTCGAAACGTGGTCGTCTTTTATAATTACAGAATGAAACAAGAGTAGACTTTCATGTTAAATCGTATAAACCCGTATGTTGTAAGTTGTAACCATATACCGTTCAATTATGCAATATGTAACTAATTATTGAAAACCAGTGGTGTTTTATTGAATATATGTCTCTTACAATATATAATATGAATCAATAAATATAACGCAGAATCTCACTGACATGTTCAGTATTTTGAAGAGGGGAACATGTATAATATTATATTTATTATATATGTTTTTGGGGTCTCCCAAATGAATGCAAATGCAATTGTTAGAAAATATCTATCTCCCCCGTCAACTTATGTCTGCTTGTTCGTGGCTTCTCGCACATGAAATATTCATGTGATTTAATCATAGACTTGGAATCAATCAAATGACACATAATATATATATATATATATATATATATATATAATAAAGTAAGATTGAAAATCAATCAATCAAATATACTCTATTTTACGCCGATGAGGCTAGGGGTGCTTATTCGGTTACCCGTCAGTTAACCGACCCGAAAATTCGGTTAACCGACACCGAATAAGCAGGAAAATGATAACCGAAACCGACCCGACCCGGTTAATCGGTTACCCGATAACCGACCGGTTATTTAACCGGGTAATCGATTAACCGGCAAAATAACCGATTTTTGCAAAAAAAAAAAAAAAACAAGTTAGTCGGGTAACTTGATAACCGACCAGTTACTTTACCCGACTAACCGAAATAAGAAAAAAAAACGAAAAATAAGAAAAATATATATTATCAATAATAATAATTATTATTATTTAAGTATTTAATAATTTAATCGGTTACCCGGTTAACCGAACGGGTATCGGCTAATAACCGATAACCGAAAAAATAAAAAAACAATAACCGATACCCGAATCGAAACCGACGATACCGGTTATCGGGTAACCGAAACCGACCGGTTAACGTCGGTTTCGTTTAATAACCGAAAATAATTACCCGAATAAGCACCCCTAGATGAGGCCTAGCTCAATTGCCTAGCTAAGGCACCACAAGACTCTCCTTAGCGAGAGGTCTTGGGTTCAATCCCGCATGTGTGCAGTGTAGTATATTTCCCACCTTGTTTGGTGGTGTAGTGGTCACACCCTGCGTGGTGGTGTAGTGGTCCCACATTTATGTGGTGTAGAGGTCCCGCCTATATGGTGCTGTAGTGCTTGATTAGATTATATATATATAATTTGTAATTCTCTCTAAAAAAAATATACTCCATTTTACTAGGATTATTGTCTAAAAGGGTCTGATACCCTACCCGAAAATATCGGGTACACAATAAAAATCGTCTTTTGGGACACTCAGAAAAATATAAATCACGTCCAAGAATGTAACATAAATCTGCCAAGGATATTAATGTATTTCGGTTATTTAATTCACATAAAATATATTCCTCACCCATTTATAATAAATATTTGGTCATTTTATTTTTATTTTTAAAGTTTGCATTTGTCATCCTTACGAAAAAAATGTGCGAACTATTACACAGAAATTGAGTTTGCCTAAAGCAAGCTTTAAGTAAAAAATTATTAAATAATTATTAATGCTTTTGAAAAGTCCCAAGGGCCAAATCTAGATACAAATGTAATTGCAAGGACTACATTTTAATATAAGCAAAAGTGAAAAATAAGAGGGAGTAACTCAATTAATTAAAAGAAATGTGAAATTGTAGGGAGTGCTTTTTCTAAAAAAATTCAAGAAGTAGATATTCTTTAATTTGTTGTTTTTAGATTTGAAATATAGAGAACATATTTAAAATAGCATAAATCAATCCATTCATTTTGTTTTGCCAATATTATTCTTTAATCCATAGGTTTATCGACGTATTCAAATCCATCCTAAAACTTCATTAAATTAAATCTCACTGCATACACCCAGTGAACATATATTGCATACAATATAATTCTTAGAATTTTTTTTATTCAGCATGCGTCCAAAAATAAATATACGATGATTTGTTATGAACATTAATAACGAATTTGGTAGAAGCTATGAATTTAAAATTTTGATGGTCAAAACCATGGAAGACAAGAATTCTCTTGATTTCACCGTCTCTTTATGACGTACAACTTTACGGCTTTATTTTCTTTTTACTGATTTAAATAATCGGTAAAAACCAAATAAAGTATCTTCATTTTACTTTTATGCATGCATGTTCGAATAATTACGTGCACACATATCCAACTTGATCTTGACTACCACTAGTTAAACTGTTTCTGATTGATTGCTTACTTACTAGGTGATAATTTTCAACAATCATCAACAAATAAACGGGTAATTAAATAAGACACGAAAATTTGTGTCAGACCATCTGACCACCATTTGACCGGTCAAGATCTGTCAAACTGTATTCGTAAGGTATATTTATAAATTTACTGATGTTTGTCTGTTTGGTAGTGTGTGGATATGGGTCACCCGTCAAATAGTTTGACGGAAGACTCACTCGTTGAATGAACGGTTTATTTCCATCACACACATATTTAATTATGACTTGAGAAACTTTTTTTTTAGAAGAGTATAAATGTAAGCTAAATCTTACCATAAACTCACATATTTATTATTTGTAAGGTACATATTTACTAATTTGTCTTAACTACATTATAAACTTTTTGGATGAGAAAAACAAAGTAAATTATCTTTAATTAGTATATATTTGTAATTTACAAAAGTCGAAAACAATGGTAAGGAAAGAATAGTAGCCGACGCGCTATGCTTGAAAGAAAAAAGTAAATTAAAATAAAAGTCTAATCATAAGTCCCCACAAGATAATCAATTATTCAAAATTTTGCATGGTATCTTCAACGCATATGCCAAACAATAATTATACATTATCTTTTTAATTAATGCAATCTAAATCTTCAGTGACTGACATAAATATAAAATTCTGTCTATTTTTCTATGGTACGTGGAGACCATTCATAACAACTACATTAAATAAAAAAGCAAATTTAATCTCCTCAAATTTTTGTTTCACCGCTACAGAAAATTATAGATGACAATTCTCCAAAGAAAATAAAATAAATAGATGACAAAATTAGCAAAACCTTAAGGTCAAATAAAATTTTGAGTCTGCAATTAAATGAGACGAAATCACTCAATCGTCGGTAGAAAACGATATACTAATCCAATAATTCTAAACATCTCTACAAGAATAAAAGTACAATTCTATACGCATTTTACATTTAAATACATATATGTGAAATTCAATTCGATCTCGATGCAGATAGTAATAATTAAAAAAAAAATTAAAAAACAAACTTGGTTGAACTCGAGTCCTTTCTCGAAAATTCCAACTTTGAATTATAATTTTAATACTATGTTAGATTCAACTTGATTCAAGGCGTCGTGATGTGAACTGATGGCATAATAAATGTATATTACTATTGTATATACAGTCAAAATAGTTTCACGACGAACGTATTTCTATCATTGATGACAGCTCTATTTTTTTTTCTTTGCACCTAACAAACATTGACTTTAGTCATTATCAATATCTCAAAAAAATATGGACCATTTTTCCGCAACTTTATAATTTAAATTATCCATAAACATTAATTTCTTCATTTTCTATTTTATAGTCCATGATTCAAGTAATTTAATTATCGTTCTCTAATTAAGCCAAAACAACTAGGACATGTTTAATTATATACGGTATATTCTAATAATCTCAGAGAATTTATTGTATGTCACTACGTCAACCACGGTTGTTAGAGAAAGTACTTAATTAATTCTATGACTTGTGGAATTAGAGAACTTAATTAATTAATAAATTGGTGACGGTGGATAAATAACTAAACAAACTTTATTTAATAAGGGTTGTTGATTACGATCCAACATATACACACATATATAGACAATAAATTTGTAAGAAGATCTGAATATATATATATATATATATAGGGAACGGATCTGGTAAGAACACATCTTATATGAGAACGTAAGAACAATACATTTTTATTATATAGGAGATGCATAAAATGCAGAAACTAAATGCATAAACATTTTAATGCATAAACTACAATAACTTAATGCATTAGCATTTCAATACATAAATTAGAGTAATTAAATGCACGGTTACCTGAGAATTGCAACGGCGACTCTCGATTTGAACAAGGAAGGTTTCGTAAGAATTCTCGAAATGAGTCTTGCGGGAATCGTCAAAATTGCATGGGAATTCTTTCTTGTGGATATCAAGAATTCATGTTTTGAGTGTGAAAACTATACCGAACGTGTCCAGAATATGACAGTACTATTTAAAAACCATTTTCTGGGAGAAGGATATTTCGAGGGATTTGATCAAGAGAAAAGAAAGAAATACTATCTGGACCGTAGATCAACAAGGATCAAGGATCCAGATTTGTTCTTATTTCTCACCTAAGAAAGTATTCTTATTTGATCCGTGCTCTATATATATATATATATATATTTGTATATGTCTCTGTGGAGATTATGGTAAATTTTCAGAGATGTAGTAGTTTAAATTAAAGGAATACTTCATCTAATCTAACTAACAAATGGTAGATGCACGTGCATGACTAAATATTTTAAAGGCGACCCCACGTACTGTTAATAATAATTAGAAAACTTGTAAATATTTACTTTAAAAAAAAAAAAAATCGCAGTTGCTACCATAAGTATATACACATGGTATCAGTAATGTATTGGTGGATACGAAGTCATAATATTTTCATAATTTTGTTATTCCTCGACAATACCATCTCTAAGGATAATTTTCGTAATATTTACTGTTAAAGATTGATCCATATATCAACTACTTAATTTTTTTTTAAGAAAAAAAATAATTTCATTAATTACTTCGAATCATCAAATACAATACTCAACAACCAAAAAGGCCAACAATCAAACCATACTATGCTAGACTCTAGGGATCTAGCGTATCTAGTAAGCTCATGAGCCGCTCGATTCACTTCTCTACGAACATGATTCACAGAGATAACATTGAGCTCATTCTTCTGACAGTGATCTCATTCTTCTATGTCTTATTATAAATTCATGTTCACATTTAATTAAATTTGGGTTCCTATGCTTAAAGTGTAACGACCCGGCTTCCGGACTGACGGCTGACCCCACAAACCATCACGAGTCATTTCTAGCGTGCTTTGTCCTCACTCACACGCTTCCTGAGAAAACTTTCCAGGAGGTCACCCATCATAGAATTGCTCCAAGTCAAGCACGCTTAACCTTGGAGTTCTTCCACAATGAGCCCTAGAAAAGAAGATGCATCTTGATGGTATAAGTAGCCCAATCAATTCCTTTAAGCTCTCATCGAATATGTCGTCCCATTCCGACATATTCTTGGAATCCCTCTCATTCGGGTGTGCTTCGGTTAGTTCCTGCCCCCCCGCTTTGAAGTCTTATCGGAGCCGCTCCTTGTCCGTGCCTCTGCACCGGCGATCACTCCGTACTTCTGCTCCGGACGGCACAGGCCCACCAGCTTCCGCTTGGTTCGTCCCCGAACCACACCGTACTGGGAGAGGTTCGGCTCTGATACCATTTGTAACGACCCGGCTTCCGGACTGACGGCTGGCACCACAAACCATCACAAGTCCTTTCTAGCGTGCTTTGTCCTCACTCACACGCTTCCTGAGAAAACTTCTCAGGAGGTCACCCATCATAGAATTGTTCCAAGTCAAGCACGCTTAATCTTGGAGTTCTTCCACAATGAGCCCCAGGAAAGAAGATGCATCTTGATGGTATAAGTAGCCCAATCAATTCCTTTAAGCTCTCCTCGAATATGTCGTCCCATTCCGACATATTCTTGGAATTTCTCTCATTCGGGTGTGCTTCGGTTCGTTCCTGCCCCCTCCGCTTTGAAGTCTTATCGGAGCCACTCTTTGACCGTGCCTCTGCATCGGCGATCACTCCGTACTTCTGCCCCGGGCGTCACAGGCCCACCACGCTTCCGAACTATACAGATAAGATTAGTGTGGTCTTAGCGTAAGAATGATATTCATAAATTGAGAATGGTCCATATTTTTTCTGTAACGACCCGGCTTCCGGATTGACGGCTGGCCCCACAAACCATCACGAGTCCTTTCTAGCGTGCTTTGTCCTCATTCACACGCTTCCTGAGAAAACTTCCCAGAAGGTCACCCATCATAGAATTGCTCCAGGTCAAGCACGCTTAACCTTGGAGTTCTTCCACAATGAGCCCCAGAAAAGAAGATGCATCTTGATGGTATAAGTAGCCCAATCAATTCCTTTATGCTCTCCTCGAATATGTCGTCCCATTCCGACATATTCTTGGAATCCCTCTCATTCGGGTGTGTTTCAGTTCGTTCCTGCCCCCTCCGCTTTGAAGTCTTATCGGTGGTATCAGAGCCGAACCTCTCCCAGTACGGTGTGGTTCGGGGACGAACCAAGCGGAAGCTGGTGGGCCTGTGACGCCCGGGGCAGAAGTACGGAGTGATCGCCGGTGCAGAGGCACGGACAAGGAGCGGCTCCGATTGACTTCAAAGCGGAGGGGGGCAGGAACGAACCGAAACACACCCGAATGAGAGGGATTCTAATAATATGTCGGAATGGGACGACATATTCGAGGAGAGCTTAAAGGAATTGATTGGGCTACTTATACCATCAAAATGCATCTTCTTTTCTGGGGCTCATTGTGGAAGAACTCCAAGATTAAGCGTGCTTGACCTGGAGCAATTCTATGATGGGTGACCTCCTGGGAAGTTTTCTCCTGGGAAGTTTTCTCAGGAAGCGTGTGAGTGAGGACAAAGCACGCTAGTAAGGACTTGTGATGGTTTGTGGGGCCAGCCGTCAGTCCGGAAGCCGGGTCGTTACAGTTCCTGTGACGCCTGGGGCAGAAGTACGGAGTGATCGCCGGTGCAGAGGCATGGACAAGGAGCGGCTCCGATAAGACTTCAAAGCGGAGGGGGCAGGAACGAACCGAAACACACCAGAATGAGAGGGATTCCGAGAATATGTCGGAATGGGACGGCATATTCGAGGAGAGCTTAAAGGAATTGATTGGTCTACTTATACCATCAAGATGCATCTTCTTTTCTGGGGCTCATTGTGGAAGAACTTCAAGGTTAAGCGTGCTTGACCTGGAGCAATTCTATGATGGGTGACCTCCTGGGAAGTTTTCTCAGGAAGCGTGTGAGTGAGGACAAAGCACGCTAGAAAGGACTCGTGATGGTTTGTGGGGCCAGCCCGGAAGCCGGGTCGTTACATAAAGTAGTTTTAATGATTAGTACATTAAGCCGCATTAGGTTGATTTGTCTTATTAAATTATAAGAAATAAAGTGAGAATTGAGAAATCGCCCAAATTGAAAGTTAATTAAGCATAAGATTTTCTTCAAAATCACAAATATTTCTTGAGTAAATTCGAATGAGTGATAAACATAAAGGTGAAAATCAAAACTTAACGAGTCAAAACCTATGACGGGAATAGATACAATATATATTACAATCATGAGAACTAAATTTAACTAATAATAATAATAATAATAATAATAAAAATAAATAAATAAAATATAATAATAATTATTATTATTGTTAGTTATTATGTAGAGAAGTCCAATATTATGCTCGTACTACTAGATGCATCTTCAAATTAGAATTTCCATGTATATTCTTCATTTATTTCTCTTTAGCACTCCTTCCATTCTTTTCTAAGTGTTCCATTTAGCTCAATTTTTTTAAATATCATTATAAATATTAATACTCACACACCCACCTAGGGTTTTTTTGTGGCCGAGAGTACTCGAACCCCTGACCTATTAGTCAACAGGCAACCACTCCACCACTAGGCCATCCCCACTGGGACATTTAGCTCAATTTTTTGTTTCCAAATAAGTGTCCTATTTCAAAATTTGAGAGTAAAATAGTGACTTTCTTCCTGTTTTATCCTTATTTAATGATTCTCGTAATTTGTTAATTAGTTGTATGTATACTTTAATGATGGTAATTAATAAGGTTACATAGGTAAATTTCTTTATTTCTTTGGTATGTGTAATTTGACGGTGGGGGACACTTGTAAAAGAACGGAGGCAGTAGTATTTTTCTTCTCGACTTAAATTATGCATCGAATTTTTTTCAAAATATCTTCACCCGCTATTAAATGATATATTTAAAACTAGACGACTTTAAAAAGACTCGAATCCATGACATTTCACCATATACATCGATGGGACAACATAAAATTATTTTACCAAAGGTTTGCGTAATAACAATCATGTCTATATTAATGATGAAATATGCTCATCGATATTTCTAGGCAAACCTATTTCGCTATATATTAACCCATATATTTTAATGGCTAAAATGTTTTAATCTAAGTCATATACACGTCTAGGTTCATCCTTGACCCGTTAATAGCATCTAGGTTCGTCCTCAGATCTAGCGCTTTAAGTAGTATCAATAAATTAGAGTATTTCCATCAAAATTCTTAAAAAATTGCTTCCAAATTTGCTTTTAAAATTTTTCATATATTATTTTTAATTCCTATTTTACTAATGTATACATCAGTTTTCCTATTTATTTTGGAAAAATTGTGGGCCCAACTCAATTTGTGAGATAAAAGAAGGTTTAGAGCACTCCTATCAGTTCTCTCAAAATCATCATTAACTCTAAATTTAGGCTAAAATAATAAAAAAAATTAGATAAAAAGGTCATCCAGCAGATCTCTCAAATTGCGTAGGGCCCACAAAAATATTTACATCTCCCTAAATCTATCATATCTCACAAATTGAGTTGGACCCACAATTTTTATAGAATAATTAGTAGAATATATTAGAACTTTTGTATGCATTGTAAAATATGGGATATAACTAGTATATGGAAAATTTTAGGAGCAAATTTAACAGCAAAATTTTGAAAATTTTGCTGGGATTGCTCTTAGATCACTCACAACAGCTCACTTATAATCACTTCTAACTCTAAATTTATGCTAAAATAACAAAAAGTGAGATAAAAAGTCCATCCAATAGATCTCCTAAATTGAGTGGACCCCACAAAAATATTTACACCTCCTTAAATTTTTCCTCAAATTTATACCTCCCTAAATCTACTTTTATCTTACAAATTGAGTCGGGCCCACAATTTTTATAAAATAGTTAATGGAAATACGAGAACTGTTGTATGCATTTGTAAAATAGGGGAAAAATACAGTATAATTGAAGGTTTAGGAGTACATTTAGGAGCCAAATTTTGAGAATTCAACATTTCTCTCAAAATCATCATTATCTAAATCAATAAAGCTATTCAGCCACACTGTGGTCGGCCACACGCGTAAGAAAAAGGAAAGTTAACTGTAAAAATGGAAATAATCACATTTCCCATTAGGGTTTATGATTCCCCCAATTTGGGTATATTTTCTTTTTCAAAACCTATATTACCTTTTTTAGCTTGCGTGGCTAGCCACAGTGTGTCAAAATAGCACTACCCTATCTAAATTTAGGCTAAAATAATAAAAAATAAGATAAAAAAGTCATCCAGCAGATCTCTTAAATTAGGTAGGGCCCACAAAAATATTTACACCTTCCTAAATCTTCTCTCAAATTTACACCTCCCTAAAACTATTTTATCTCACAAATTGAGTTGGACCCAAAATTTTTATTTTATAATTAGTAGAAAATAGGAGAACTGTTGTATGCACTTGTAAAATAGGGGATATAAATAGTATATGAGAAACTTTAGGAGTAAATTTAACAGCAAAATTTTGAGAATTCTGCTTAGAAAGGTGTAAATTTGAGGAGAAATATATGGAGGTATAAATATTTTTGTGGGGCCTACACTATTCGTGAGATCTGTTGGATGAACTTTTTAGCACATTTTTTATTATCTTATCCTAAATTTAGAGTTAAAATTGATTTTGGGTGAATTGCTGGGAGTGTTCTTAGAATAGTATTACTCACCATTTTAATCTTAACAATTGTTAATAAATATATACAGAAGTAACGACCCGACTTCCGGACTGAGGGCTGGCCCCACAAACTATCATGAGTCCTTTCTAGCGTGTTTTATGCTCACTCACACGCTTCCTGAGAAAACTTCCCAGGAGGTCACCCATCATAGAATTGCTCTAGGTCAAGCACGCTTAACCTTGGAGTTTTTCCACAATGAGCCCCAGAAAAGAAGATGCATCTTGATGGTATAAGTAGCCCAATCAATTCATTTAAGCTCTCCTCGAATATGCCGTCCAATTCCGACATATTCTTGGAATCCCTCTCATTCAGGTGTGTTTTGGTTCGTTCCTGCCCCGTTTGCTTTGAAGTCTTATCGGAGCCGCTCCTTGTCAGTGCCTCTGCACCGGCGATCACTCCGTACTTCTGCCCCGGGCGTCACAGGCCCACCAGCTTCCGCTTGGTTCGTCCCCGAACCACACCGTACTGGGAGAGGTTCGGCTCTGATACCATTCTGTAACAACCCGACTTCCGCACTGACGGCTGGCCCCACAAACTATCACGAGTCCTTTCTAACGTGCTTTGTTCTCATTCACACGCTTCCCGAGAAAACTTCCCAGGAGGTCACCCATCATAGAATTGCTCCAGGCCAAGCACGCTTAACCTTAGAGTTCTTCCACAATGAGCCCCAGAAAAGAAGATGCATCTTGATGGTATAAGTAGCCCAATCAATTCTTATAAGCTCTCCTCGAATATGTTGTCCCATTCCGACATATTCTTGGAATCCCTCTCATTCGGGTGTGTTTCGGTTCGTTCCTGCCCCATCCGCTTTGAAATCTTATTGGAGCCGTTCCTACTCCGTACTTCTGCCCCGGGCGTCACAGGCCCACCAGCTTCCGCTTGGTTCATCCCTGAACCACACCGTACTGGGAGAGGTTCGGCTCTGATACCATTTGTAACGACCCGGCTTCCGGACTGACGGCTGGCCCTACAAACCATCACGAGTCCTTTCTAGCATGCTTTGTTCTTACTCACACGCTTCCCGAGAAAATTTCCCAGGAGGTCATCCATCATAGAATTGCTCCAGGACAAGCACGCTTAACCTTGGAGTTCTTCCACAATGAGCCCCAGAAAAGAAGATGCATCTTGATGGTATAAGTAGCCCAATCAATTCCTTTAAGCTCTCCTCAAATATGCCGTTCCATTCCGACATATTCTTGGAATCCGTCTCATTCGGGTGTGCTTCGGTTCGTTCCTGCCCCTTCCCCTTTGAAGTCTTATCAGAGCCGCTCTTTTGGTCACAAGATGGATACCTTGGTGTAGAGGGGGAGGGGGTGAATACACCAAGGTTTAAAAACTATTCAAATTAAAACTCTTTTGAGTGAGCTGGTTGTGTTCGATCCAGCTGGAAGGCAGCTTGATCAACACAGCTAGCTGTGTATGTGCAGAAGTTGGTGGGCTTGGTGCGCAATTCTTCTTTGCTCATATTGTTGTGCTCCTTGTTGGTCCTTCCAAGTTGAGCTGATTGAGCTGATCTTCTTGATTGAGCTTTAAAGGCTATCTCTTTTGCCTTGGGAGTTAGCTCCGTTTCATTTATTCGGCTGGATGATTCTCCGCTTGTGATCCTCAGATCAAATTCGTTGGCTTTCAAGATGGAGAACAATTTTTCCGTCTCCATGCTGCCAAGATCAGTTCTGCTTTGGTGAACCACTTTGTGTGTACACCATTCTGAGGAGAGAGCTGCAAGAACTTTCAAGTTCTTATCTCGAACTGTATATTTTCCAGTTCAGATCGTCTCGATCTCGATGACGAGGTTGGAGAATCTGAGCTCCATTTGCTCGATGGACTCACAGGGGAGTTGCTTGAAATTGTCGAATTTCTGGTATGCAACTGAGAACTTGTTCTCTTGAATTTCCTCTAAGCCTTTACACAGCTTGGCTAGAGTGTCCCACATCCCCTTAGCTGTCTCGCAGTTGATAATCTTGCTGAGATAAACGTCCGTCACCGTTGAGGAGATGACGTTGCGAGCGTAGCTGTCCAATCCAGCTTGTCTTCTTTCTTCTGGAGAGTACTCCCTTTTGGGCTTCACAACTTGCCGGAGTACTGGTTCAACTCCAGGTAAGGTTTCTGCTTCTCTTTCTGACTTCATGATGATGATGGGTCCGTCTGTGATTACATCCCACATCATGTTGTGTCGTGCGTACATAAAGCTTTTGAGTCGAAACTTCCAGATCTGATAATCATCGATTGAGAACGTCGAGAGATTCCTGCACAAGGAAGATTCTATGATAGTATGCAATATAATGATTTTAAAAAGATTTTGAAACTTTGAAGGATCTATTCAGGTGACCACTATCAGCAAAGAGGCTGACATGACACAGATACAGTGATCTTTTGAACCACTGCTCTGATACCAATTGTTGGTCCCAAGACGGATACCTTGGTGTAGATGGGGGGGGGGGAGAATACACCAAGGTCTAAAAACTTTTCCAATTAAAATTCTTTTGAGTGAGCTGGCTGTGTTCGATCCAGCTGGAAGGCAGCTTGATCAACACAGCTGGCTGTGTGTGTGTGGAAGTTGGTGGGTTTGGAAAGTCCGTCAGTTGCTTCAATTATATTGCAAAGCTCTGTTTCTCTTTTCTCTTAGTCAATTTATGTAACTTGAAATGTATGCTTATGAGGGGTTAGCTGAATGCATAAATAAAGCAGTAAAGAACAAAACTATTTAACGTGGTTCGGAGTAACACTTCCACGATCAGAAAACCATCTGGTAATCCACTAAGGATACCACTGACTTTACGCACAGTCAGCAAGTGTTGCAGCTCAGTTCCTCGAGCTGGATACAAGTTTCCACGTACTGTATCAAAACGTAACCAACTATTTACGGGCACAGCTGAAGTCTACCTTCAGTTTTCGGGTACTAAAGAACCTGACTTACAGTTTACGGGTACTGTAAAAACCTAGCCACTCGAATTACACGCTTCGAGCAGGCGTACCTTAACCTTTTCTGGGTAGAAGGGTTTGGGTTTGGGTTTTCTAACTATGAACGAGTTCTTACAATGAAGAACAAGGAGTATGATGAACTCATTCAAACTAGGCTTAAGATATTTCTATTCTAATCTTTTCTGCCTATGACTGAATATGTGAACAACTAAGAACACAGCTGACTGACTGGGTGTTCTTGAGAGATCTGACTTTGAAGATCGTTGTTCATTTATCTGTTGGCTCTTTTATTTCTTCAGTCTCTTTTCCAGTCACTTCTCTTCAATGGAGAAGGAGATATTTATAGGTGGAGATTCAAACTAGCCGTTGGAAGAGAGCTGTTTGAATCTCACCTACTTGCTTTGACTTCTAGCCTTTCGCCTACGAGGTAGGTCTGCATCTGCAGAAGCTATTCCTCATCTCTGATTGGACCATGTTCTATGAGATCTTCTGACACCGGGATCTTGTCTTGGAGTTGGAATTCGTCTTCGAGCTGCTAAGCGTCTCTGTTGTGTCTTCAACGTCTTCGACTCTGTTGCGTCTTGACTCTGAGATGTGTCTTAGACCTGAGCTGTATCATCAACCTGAGTTGTGTCTTCAACCTGAGCTGTGTCTTCAACCTGAGCTGTGTCTTAGACCTGAGCTGTGTCATCGACACTAAGCTGGGTCTTTTACACTGAGCTGGGTCTTCGACACTGAGCTGAGTTTCCGTCACTGAGCTGGGTCTTGATACTGCTGGGTCTTTGACTCTGCTTGGTCTGCTCTGCTGAATTCCTCAGCTGTGTCTTCTGCTGCACTGAACCTGTACTTAGAAAACCTAATAGCTCTAAACACGTGAGCTGCAAACAACACAAGTTTATTCATTCATCTACTCGGTTGGGGTCAGCTGGGTTTTGGTATCACTTCAAAACATGTTTATTATTTTCCCAACACGCTCCTTGTCCGTGCCTCTGCACCGGCGATCACTCCGTACTTCTGTCCCAGGCGTCACAACAGAAGATTTTGCAAGAATTTGAAAGGATGCACTCAAAAAACAATTTCGATATAGATCAAATACTATGCGCGAGATAGCCCTTTAAGTAATATGATAAAATATCCCCTTAAATACATTTACATTTCGTCCACGCCTTCTGGAACGATCTTAGTCGTGGGGTGAGTATTCTTGAGGTTAAAAATCTCAAGTTCGAATTATACCAACGTTTTATAGATCGAGACTGTTACATTTGATCTTTATAATGTTGTTTACCTGTTTTGTTTGATTTAGATGTTATTGTACATGAGAGTAATTATACTAAAATAACATTTAACAACATTAGTACACCGATAAACATGCGTTTGAGTATTTTCCAATGCGACCGAGATGAAATAAATAAAAGCACAATATCTTAATTAAAAATAAAATTAATTGTAGGAGCTGAAAATAGACTTTCATGCGATAAAACTTTTGAAATGTGTATCTCAATTTCTAGCTTGATCATATACTTCCAAATATGTATCACCTAATTTCGGGGGCAATAGAGTCTTACTTTAATCACTTGCATTGACTAAGCCCAAGTAATTGTTTATCATTCTAGGTATTTCTCTTATACATATTTAAATAATATTTTATTTTTTAAAACATATTTAAATAATATTTTAGAAATATAATAGATCTTATTTATAATCAAAGAGGTCTTAGGTTCAATCTCTACCGATTTTCCTTTCTCAAGTAAAAAAAAAATGCTTTAAATAACGTTTTAGAAATATAATATCAAGTAAGCAGTATACACGGTAACAACTATCTGATCGATATAGATTATCACACATTATTCCATTTAATTTAGGTCCCCGGTGTTAGAGTACTCACAACTACTCACTTATAATCACTTCTAACTCTAAATTTATGCTAAAATAACAAAAAGTGAGATAAAAAGTCCATCCAATAAATCCCCTAAATTGAGTGGACCCCACAAAAATATTTACATCTCCTTAAAATTTTCCTCAAATTTACACCTCCATAAATTTACTTTTATCTTACAAATTGAGTTGGCCCACCATTTTTATAAAATAGTTAATGAAAATAGGTATGCATTTTTAAAATAAGGAAAATCTATAATATAAGAGAAGCTTTAGGAGTAAATTTAAGAGCAGAATTTTGAGAATTCTGCTGGAAATGCTCTTAAAAGATGTAATTATGCCCCAAATAAGAAAAAAGTACCATTATACCGTTATGTTTGTACCTTAGTTAATTTCGATTAAGAGGGTGTTTGGCTAAGCTTATTTTAAAGAGCTTATAAGCTCTTGAAGCTTATAAGCTCTTGAAGCTTATAAGATATTTTGCCTCAAGAGCTTATAAGCTACTAAAGTGTTTGGATAAGATAAAAGAGAGAGAAAAAAAATTATATGTATAATTAGAAAAAAAAAGTGATTTTTTATTTATTTTATATTATAAATTAAAAAAAATGAAAAATGGTGAAAATAAGAAAATTGAGTGTTGTTCATAACATCTTTATAAAAAAAAAGTTGGGGTAGAAGTATTTTTTCTTTAGGAGTTTATAAGCTCTTAGAGCTTATAAGCCCTTGAAGAGCATCTTTTGCCAAACACTTTGCAAGAGCTTATAAGTTCTTAAACAGCTTATAAGCTGTTTTAAGGAGCTTATAAACTCAGCCAAACACTCTCTAAGTCAAAAGTTGGTATTTGGACAGTTTATAAGATAAGACTGTCCACTCTAATGGCACAAATAACAGAACTTCGTACACACCTAAAATAATGTATGCCTATAAATATAGATCTTAAATTGTTCATTATGATCTTCAATCTGGATTGAAGTAGTAATTTAAAATCCTAATGTTATACGCTTTTCATCCCTGAATAAATATTTTCAGCCGTCAAAATGTGTATACCAAGATAGTGAGTAAAATTGATTCTATTTACCTCTAATTATTGTATGGGAAAAGAAAAAAAGTAAGAATTTTTCTTAAATTAAAGGGTAAATATAACAATTTAGCTTAATTCTTTTATAGATTTCTAAAACATGATACTTATTCGATGACAATAAGAGATTTATTTTAGGTGAAAAAGAGATTTATTAGGAGACGGAGCCACGAAAGAAGTGGTAATTTAAAAATGTCCCGTGCATGAAAGTAATTAATATTCATCCGATTTAGAATCATTACTCGCTAAAGTACATCATCATAAAAAAATAAGTACATCATCATGAAAAATAAAATAAAGTACATCATCTTCATCTTCTCCTTTTCTTTATCTTTTTTTTAAATCCCCATATTTCTGGCTCTATTTCTTGCAGTTTTTAAGCACGCAGGATAATGAATTGGACTTAAAAATGTGACTAATAGAGTAACCTACATAAAACCAATTTGGTACCACTCAATTTTCAATTGTCAATTTTCACTATTTTTCTGGTTAGCATGTGGCAGTACGTGTAAATTCAATTTATAAATTTGTGAAAAAAGTAGATTTGGTGAATGATTCATCCTTTTCTTTCTCTTTCAACTTTTGAGATTTGCCCAACTTACCCCATGTAGTCAATTACTCCCCACTCAAAATTATAGTGTAATTTGTGTGACACGGATTTTAAGAAATGTTTGGTAGATATTTGTTGATTGGAGAAAGAAATCCATCTCTTTTTATTTGTTGTTAGGTTTAAAATATAAAGAAGTGAGTGAGGTTACGTACAAACAAGGAAATACCACACTTTTCAGGAAGGGACGAATATAGTAATAATACCATAATTTTCAGGGATGAGGGAGTAGGTGTTGGAACCGATTGAAGATCCCATGTGCCAGGAATAAATAAACCGATTGAAGATCCCATATTTCGTTTCCAAAATTTTCTACTTGCATCTAGAAAACATAATATTGCAGGGGCATCGATTCAGCCCCTAGGCAAATGAGTATGACTCATTTGGTTGCGATAAGTCTGAGGTGAATGTCCCACATCGGTTGAATATGCAAGTTGTTGGTTAAATAGTATGTACAATTATTTCTTCTTAACCATAGTTTTGAGACGAAGTTAGACACAATTATTGACAACATGCATCTGATTTTATTTTCTTGACAACGAGCGCCCAATTGACATTATTTATTGATTTAAATATTGCGTTTAATATTGATTTTGGACTAAGCTTTTAATAGTTTGGGAAGTAAATTAGATCCAATCTCAAACCTCGAGCTACCTAAATGAAACCATTTATATTTAGTTTAGTTCAAATTGGAAAATCTTAAGAAAAGGCTTCGGATGAAGTTTAGAATGCGCGATATTGATTAAGTGGACTAATAATTACAGATAAAAATTAAAGTGGAAGAAAATACAAGCACAATTAGGTACTTTATATAATTTTATAATCGAAATGAAATGACGTCAAATTTGTCCAAATAGAAGGTTCCTTTATGGCTGTATTATTTGGATCTTTCTTAGTTTAGTATATAGTAAGCCAAGTTCTAAGTAAAATAAATCATATATATATATATATATATATATATTCATATTCTTTTTAGAAATATTCTCAAACACAATTTAAAAAAAAAAAAAAAAACTGAAACCAAAATACATAATAGAGGAATTTGATTTATTTTTTGTTGTGGAAAGATGGCTGAGATCAAGATTCATGAAATTATATAGCAATATAGAACCTGAAAAAATTAAATAATTTCCTTTCTGAATTTCCTGAAGAAGATCATGTCGGCATTTGCTGCTTAATTTTTTTTTTACTTGTGCAAGAATTGATGTTTTTGTTTATTATAGGATTAGTTGATTTTGTCAAACTGAGATGGCAACTGTCCTCAATTTTCGTGTTCTTCGGGAAGTGAACATGTTTGGTTTTCAAACTTTAATTTGTCTTAGAGCTAAACCCACACACACACACACACAATATAAAATGAACAAATCAATGTTTGGATGTTTCGTCTTCCTCTTCCATTTCCCTTTCATTAATAATTTCACCTTTCTTAGAAGAAGGCTAATAATTAATTATATTTTATTAAACAATTCCACAACAATTGCATGATTAGCTCTCAAATTATTTACTTATTTATGTATTTATTTATTTATTTTTTACATCACAGTCATGATTAATGGTCTAAGGTATCTAAAGAAATGAGGCAAAACTTAGAAAAGCCAAAACACATAGTAAAACACAAATGTTGGCCACAAGTTTAATTTTCACAAATTATGGCAAACATTTGCCTTTTTGGACCCTTTTACCCTTACTTTTGACTTTTTCCACCTAACTTTACATTCTCTTTCCTCTATCATTATCAACCTACTTTTTACTTTTTCCACCTAACTTTACATTCTCTCTCCTCTCTCATCAAATTCGTACTGCTGTCCAACTTCACATATTTGTATCGCGGTACGAAATATGTGAATTTCGTACCGTGCTACCAAAGTTAGCACGAAATGATAACACGGTACGAAATGGTTCAATTTCGTACCGATATCGTGGTACGAAATGGTTGAATTTCGTACCGTGCTACCAAAGTTAGAACTTTTATATCGCGGTACGAAATGTTGAATTTCGTACCGTGTTACCAAAGTTAGAACCTATATATCGTGGTACGAAATGGTTGGATTTCGTACCGTATTACCAGAGTTAGAACTTTTAGATCGTGGTACGAAATTGTTGAATTTCGTACCGTGTTACCAGAGTTAGAACTTTTAGATCCTGGTAGAAATGGTTGAATTTCATACCATGATATAAAGGTTCTAACTTTGGTAACACGGTACGAAATGGTTCAATTTCGTACCGATATCGTGGTACGAAATGGTTGAATTTCGTACTGTGCTACCAAAGTTAGAACTTTTATATCGCGGTACGAAATGTTGAATTTCGTATCGTATTACCAAAGTTAGAACCTTTATATCGTGGTACGAAATGGTTGAATTTCGTACCGTGTTACCAGAGTTAGAACTTTTAGATCGTGATACGAAATGGTTGAATTTCGTATCGTGATATAAAGGTTCTAACTTTGGTAACACGGTACAAAATGATTCAATTTCGTACCGATATCGTGGTACGAAATGATTGAATTTCGTACCGATATCGTGGTATCAAATGGTTGAATTTCTTACCATGCTACCAAAGTTAGAACTTTTATATCGCGGTACGAAATGGTTGAATTTCGTACCGTGTTACCAAAGTTGGAACCTTTATATCGTGGTACAAAATGGTTGGATTTCGTACCGTGTTACCAGAGTTAGAACTTTTAGATCGTGGTATGAAATTGTTGAATTTCGTACCGTGCTACCAGAGTTAGAACTTTTAGATCCTGGTAGAAATGGTTGAATTTCATACCATGATATAAAGGTTCTAACTTTGGTAATACGGTACGAAATGGTTCAATTTCGTACCGATATCGTGGTACGAAATGGTTGAATTTCGTACCGTGCTACCAAAGTTAGAACTTTTATATCGCGGTACAAAATGTTGAATTTCGTACCGTATTACCAAAGTTAGAACCTTTATATCGTGGTACGAAATGGTTGAATTTCGTACCGTGTTACCAGAGTTAGAACTTTTAGATCGTTATTCGAAATGGTTGAATTTCGTACCGTGATATAAAGGTTCTAACTTTGGTAACACGGTACAAAAATGATTCAATTTCGTACCGATATCGTGGTACGAAATGATTGAATTTCGTACCGATATCGTGGTATGAAATGGTTGAATTTCGTACCGTGTTACCAAAGTTAGAACCTTTATATCGTGGTATGAAATGGTTTAATTTCGTACCGTGTTACCAATGTTAGAACCTTTATATCGTGGTACGAAATGGTTGAATTTCGTACCGTGTTAATTACCAGAGTTAGAACTTTTAGATCGTGGTACGAAATGTTGAATTTCGTACCGTGTTACCAAAGATATGACTTTTATATCGCGGTACGAAATGTTTGAATTTCGTACCATGCAACCAAAGTTAGAACTAATATAACGCGGTACGAAATGTCTAAATTTCGTATCGTGCTACCAAAGTTAGAACTTTTATATCACGGTACGAAATGGTTGAATTTCGTACCGTGCTACCAAAGTTAGAACTTTTATATCCGCTGCCACCACCTCCATCACCGAGATGGCGAGGTACAATTTTTGTTTTTCCCTACCGATACGAATATCAACATTTCGTACCGATATATCAACAAAAACACTAATAATACTATTAATATTGTAGCAAAGGGTTTACAAACAAGAAATTGCAGCAAATAATTTACAAAATAAGAATTGTTCATTCACGAATCACTAAGCATTGTTCATTCACCAACTCAATCTCTACGGTAAGTGTTATTTCATCTGTGTTGAAACAAATAGATGCTCCCAAAAAAAATATTGATTTCTTGAGATCTTGTAGGACATCATGACCAAATTCATCCAAAATCTTGCACATAATCATCTATGATGTCCATTGTACCTTCAAAACTAAAGCAAGAAAAATTAGAATATGGTACTAATATAATTCTTACCAACATACCATTTCTTTGTGCTTGATTATTAGTACGAAGTGTGAATTCATACATGGTACTTGGTAAGAATTTCATAATTCTTTCCAGCGTACCATTTCTTTGTGCTTGGTTATTGGTACGAAATATGAAATTGTTACATGGTACTTGGTAAGAATTTCATAATTCGTACCAATAACCAAGCACAACGAAATGGTACGCTGGTAAGAATTATAAAATTCTTACATGGTACTTGGTAAGAATTTCATAATTCTTACCAGCGTACCATTTCGTTGTGCTTGGGTATTGGTACGAATTATGAAATTCTTACATGGTACGAGTTACTACTGGTACGAATACACCTGTTTCGTACCGACGAGTTTTGACAGCAAGCAGCAGCCTCCTTCAATCAACACAAATGAAATAGAAATCAGCGAACATACATCCAAATCATCCAGAAATTAACCCAAATACACCGAAAATTACCAAAACAATATGAAACCTCATAAATCATCAAGAAAAAACACGTAAAAGCCCTAAATCAACAAAAAATAAGAAAAATACAACAAAAATTTAAAAAAAACTCTAGATCAACATGAATTACGAGAATTGAATTACGACAATTCAAAAATTCTTACTTGGTAAGAATTTCATAATTCTTACCAGCGTACCATTTCTTTGTGCTTGGTTATTGGTACGAAATATGAAATTCATACATGGTACTTGGTAAGAATTATGAAATTCTTACTAGCGTACCATTTCTGTGTACTTGGTTATTGGTACGAATTATCAAAATTCTTACATAGTACATGGCAAGAATTTCATAATTCTAACCAGCGTACCATTTTTTGTGCTTGGTTATTTGTACGAATTATGAAATTCTTATATGGTACTTGGTAAGAATTTCATAATTCTTACCAGCGTACCATTTCTTTGTGCTTGGTTATTGGTACGAATTATGAAATTCTTACATGGTACTTGGGAAGAATTTCATAAATCTTACCAGCGTACCATTTCGTTGTGCTTGGTTATTGGTACAAAATTCTTACATGGTACGAGTTACTACTGGTACGAATACACCTATTTCGTACCGACGAGTTTTGACAGCAAGCAGCAGCCTCCTTCAATCAATACAAACGAAACAGAAATAAGAAAAATTGAACAAAAATAATAAGAAAAATACAACAAAAATAAGAAAAATACAACAAATATTCAAAAAAAAAATTCTAGATCAACATGAAATGTGATAATTGGAAGGAGAAATAACCTGGATATATAGTCTGGAGCACGATGCCAATGAGAAGCTTCTGATTGGTATACCAGCGTACCATTTCTTTGTACTTGGTTATTGGTACGAAATATGAAATTCATACATGGTACTTGGTAAGAATTATAAAATTCTTACCAGCGTACCATTCATTTGTGCTTGGTTATGGTACGAATTATGAAATTCTTACATGGTACTTGGTAAGAATTTCATAATTCTTACCAGCGTACCATTCATTTGTGCTTGGTTATTGGTACGAATTATGAAATTCATACATGGTACTTGGTAAGAATTATAAAATTCTTACCAGCGTACCATTCATTTGTGCTTGGTTATTGGTACGAATTATGAAATTCTTACATGGTACTTGGTAAGAATTTCATAATTCTTACCACCGTACCATTCATTTGTGCTTGGTTATTGGTACGAATTATGAAATTCTTACATGTACTTGGTAAGAATTTCATAATTCTTATAACCGTACCATTTCTTTGTGCTTGGTTATTGGTACGAATTATGAAATTCTTACATGGTACTTCGTAAGAATTTCATAATTCTTACCAGCGTACCATTTCGTTGTGTTTGGTTATTGGTACGAATTATGAAATTCTTACATGGTACGAGATACTACTGGTACGAAATGATTGAATTTCGTACCGACGAGTTTTGACAGCAAGCAGCAGGCTCCTTCAATCAATACAAACGAAATAGAAATCAGCGAAAATACATCCAAATCATCCAGAAATTAACCCAAATACACAAAAAATTACCAAAATAATATGAAAATCTCATAAATCATCGAGAAATAGAAACAATATCGAAATGGTTCAATTTTGTACCGATATCAAGGTACGAAATGGTTGAATTTCGTACCGTGATACCAAAGTTAAAACTTTTATATTGCGGTACGAAATGGTTGAATTTCGTACCGTGTTACCAAAGTTAAATCCTTTATATCGTGGTACGAAATGATTGATTTTCGTACCATTTTTTTGTGCTTGGTTATTGGTACGAATTATGAAATTCTTACATGGTACTTAGTAAGAATTTCATAATTCTTACCCAGCGTACCATTTCGTTGTGCTTGGTTATTGGTACGAATTATAAAATTCTTACATGGTACAAGTTACTACTGGTACGAATACACCTATTTCGTACCGACGAGTTTTGACAGCAAGCAGCAATCTCCTTCAATCAACATAAACGAAACAAAAATCAGCGAAAATACATCCAAATCATCCAGAAATTAACCCAAATACACCAAAAATTACCAAAACAATATGAAAATATCATAAATCATCGAGAAACAAACACGTAAAAGCCCTAAATCAACAAAAAATAAGGAAAATTCAACAAAAATAAGAATAATACAACAAAAATTCAAAAAAACTTTAGATCAACATGAATTGCGAGAATTGGAAGGAGAAATAACCTGGATCTATGGATCTATTTATAGATCTGAAGCACGATGCCAATGAGAAGCTTCCGATTGGTAGAAAATCGCAGAAGCGAGCAAAACGCGATGGAAGAGCTAGGTTTCGGGAGAGAGAAAATCGCAGGAGAGAGGGTGAAGGATGGACGGCATGGTGGATGAATCTCGTGAATGGAGGAGACGGCGGAGGCGGCGGAATAGAGGCGATGGTAGTGGTGGCACAGAGAGAGAAATAAGAGAATGGAAAGAGAGAGAAAGTGAGAAGAGAAAAACAGCAGGAAAAAAATGAGAAGAGAGAGAGGGAAGGGAAAAATAAGGAAAGAGAAAAAGAAAGAGAGAGAAAAAGTAAGGGTATTTTGGTCCGTAAAGGCAAATGTTTGCCATAATTTGTGAAAATTAAACTTGTGGCCAACTTTTGTGTTTTACTATCTCATGTGGCTAAAAAGGTGTATTTTCTCTAAAGAAATACTAAATGGTTTAATGGAGCATGCTACTTTTTCTCTATTTTTTCCTTCTTTTTTTTTCTGCGATCTTAATAAGAATAGAAAAACTAATCAATATTGAATTGGAATTAACATGAAAAAGAAAACAGAAAAAAAAACCATTTATATTCCATTTTACTGGCCTTTTAACCTTAGTAATTTATGTATAATTACAACAAAACATCTATCTAAAAATAATACTACATTCATCGTCAAACACTAGATACGTACCCATTTAAATTTCCTTTTACAGATCATCTATTACTAATACGAAAATAAAGCTGCCCCATCCACGGTGCTCAGTTCAGATTTTCCTTTATTCTGGTAATTTGTCTAATTTTAATTCATATATATTCTAATTTTTATTTTTATTAATTTCATATTCTTGAAATATCACATGTTTATATATTAATCACATCTCATATTTATCTTTCCCTCCATTTAATTAAATTCTTCTATTATACATATTAAAATAATAATAATTTCGGAATGCATTCTTATAAACCCTTATTTTATACATTCTTAATTCATATATAATAATCTATAGAAAATTTGTAAGTGAAAATACCTATGAAGACTAAATAAATATATTCAATCAACATGTCTATATGGAATCATTTTGGCAAAGATTAGAGATATCGATTTAACATAAACTAACGAGACGGTTCAAATATACTTAAAAAGAATGATTTTTACTAATTTTAATTAATATTAACTTTGTTTATATTTTTATCGAGTAATTTAGCATAAACCAACGAGACGGCTTAAAAAGAAGGATTTTTACTAAATTTTAATTAATATTACTTTGAAGATGTAAATTGGCAAAGATTAGAGATATCGATTTAGCATGAACCAACGAGACGGATCAAATATACTTAAAAAGAAGAATTTTATAAATTTTAATTAATATTAACTTTGTTTAGATTTTTATCGAGTAATTTAGCATAAACCAACGAGACAGTTCAAATAACATAGAAAGAAGGATTTTTTTTACTAATTTTAATTAATTTTACTTGGACTAACGAGACGGTTCAAATATACTTAAAAAGAAGAATTTTTACTAATTTTAATTAATATTAACTTTGTTTATATTTTTATCGAGTAATTTAGCATAAACCAACGAGACGGTTCAAATAACATAAAAAGAATGATTTTTACTAATTTTAATTAATTTTACTTGGAGTGTTCATATTTTTATCGAGTATTACTCAACGGATTTGACACGAGTATGTACAGTAAAGTCACTATTTTAACCGACATTAGAACGAACGTGTAGAAAAATTTTAAACAAATTTAGATTTAAAAAAAATACATAATGAATGTGTATACCCGATTCATTATCAATCCTAATTATATATTTAGATACGTGAAATAATTAATTTTCTAAGTTTGATTAATAATTAACACGAACAATATCACAACTTTTAAATAAGATATAAAATTATTTTTAAAATATGTACATATAAATTAAAACATAAAGTTATTTCCCGTCGAATTTCGACGGGCTACTTACTAGTTAATGATATATCCAAATGTGAACGTATGAGTTAGTCTAGTCATCCACACATAAAACAATACTACCTCTGTCCCAATCATATAGGCTTGTTTTCCTTTTTCGAATGTCCCAAATATATAGGCCGATTTCTATAAAAAGTACAATATTTTTTTTAACTCATTTACTAATTTATCTTTATTCAATTCTTGGATTGACTCGTAGAAAAAGATAGTCATTTTAGAATTTAGTGTTAATTTTTATGAGATTTGACTCATTAAATGTTGATTAGAAATCTAATTATAAATTGCTTCTTACCTTGATGTTTCTATGCACCTTTTTTAACAATTCCATACGAGTATTTAAAAATTGTTGAATTCAAAAAGATGATTGTTAGGTTGAATACTTGAATTCATGTATTTCTTTGACTTTAACATTAATTCATAATCAAACAATAAATAAGGTCATAGTAGGAAGTTTGCTTGTATAATTTGTATTTCCAATAATTTCTTAATCCTAGTGCAAAACTCTAATCAGCCTATATGATTGGGACGGAGGGAGTATAAAAATTACTCCCTTCAGCTGAGATAAAAATTAAATCATACAAAATTACAAACTAAACGTATGTAGTACATGTACATAGTATGATATAATTTCCCTTCAGTTGAGATAAAAATCAATCTGAGAGTTCGAAAAGTACGTACCTTTAATATTGCGATCCAAAATTTATTTTGACTTACATTTATGATCTAAATATTTATTTTTGACCTAGATATTTCTTTGTCTTTATTTTTTATCTACATTTTATATGATCCAAATAAATTACTACAAGAGTATTTTCTTCGTAGATGATTCTATGATCAGGTGGAAAAGGTGACTAACAGTCTTAATTTACGTAGGGCTGTCGATCTGGCTTATTTGCAAGTTCAATTTAATTTCTTTAATCTATAATATTGCATATTAATTTTCAATTTCAAAGAAATTAATACAATGAATACGTTGCTTTTGACGAGCAATCTATATACGCTAAAAATACAAGTTGGTAAAAAAAAAAAAAAGTTGCATTATCATACATCACCTTATTTATTTAATCTTGAACCAATCATATTATTAGTCTTGTCATCTTTGTCCAAATTTGCGTCACGCAGTCAAAAAGCCTTTATTAGCATTGAAAGATTTACCAAACCGTACTTTATCTTCCCTCTAAAAATAATTGGTGGAAGATTCAAGAAAATCATAACTCATGAAAATTTACAAAATTAGCTAGAGATTTAAAATGAGAAGACTTAAATATATTACTATAAAGAAAATTAAAGGTATTTCCTACCGACAAAATGCTAATTCAAAGCAAGACAAAGTCCACGTATTTATACCATAAATAAATCTATAAGATTAATTTGATTTTTTTTGAAGCAATCTATACTATTATATTAATTTGATTTTAGGAAATAAAAAAGTAACTACAAATCTACGATTAATCGAGCATAGCACGGTGATTATTATAATTAAGTACTATTGTTTGATGAAGCTGACCTTATTATCTTTGTGGAAGTGAGAAGGTCTGATTTGGTCTACACCTAATTTGGCTAGCTGCGAATCTTGAATTAATGTTAATGAGATAAATTTTCAATAGTTATTGTCTTATTTAACTAGATCGAATGCCACGTGGAAATGTCATAATAGAATATTAAGTTTTTAACCTGCATTGAAGAATCCAAGCATCCACATGGCCCATTGGAACTACATTAATAGTAACTAGAGTATATTTTTTATCAGTAAAAATGCAATTTTATATTAAAAAAAACTGAATATGAATACGTTCCTTGAGTATGACTCTAACAATTTAGGTTAAATGTCAATAATCTTAACACCATAAACTATAAAATAATGCATCAGTTTTCAATAAACATACTTCATTTTTAAACTTATAACTTAAAAAGTCCAAAGCAATGGTGCAATGTGCAAACATATTCTCTATTTCCACTTAGAAAGAATTAATTTTAGTTTTACTAAACATATGGAAATCGGAACTTGAATCTAAAAATGAAACCAAACTACGATTTTCTGCTCGAACAATTACTAAATAATTGGATATATTTTGAGTTTTTTTTTTAAAATATAAAGAAATGTACATCACTTTCAAGAAAATTAATAATAACCCAATAAAATAAAAATAAAATGTGGAATCAATAGGAAATGAAAAAAGAATAACGCGGACAAAGCCAGAATTCTTTGCCCAAGTATATAAATATATATTAATGTCCCAGTCAAAAAAATAAAAATAAAGTATATAGATTATGTATGACCACAAAGAAAGGGAAAAAAAAGGAGATAGTGATACACGTACGTAAATGGTATATATATTTTAGATAGAAAGAAAAAGCATTCCACTTTCACTTTATCTAATAATGGAGTATAAATAAATGAGTGACAAAAAAGACACTAAAAGACTCTATAATTCAAATAGTAACCAAGATTAACTTCACAAAATAGTAATTGAAATCTAAAAAATATGTATATTTTAAAATTAATTCTAGAAAATCCAGTTCACTAGTTACTTGGTTTATTCATTATTTGAATTTCAGACAAGAACCTCTGCCTTATAGTTACTTTTATATATATATGCAGCATTATGATAACTATAAGTTTAAATTAGCAATAAAAATCTAATAATCTGGAAATTAAATATGCAATATAGAATTATTAGATATTCGATTTCCCTGTTGAAAGAATCTTATGTTGCCATTTATATAGTTGGCAGAGTAATAAAAGTGTGATATGAAAATTTGATGCAGCTTACTAATAAAACAAGAAACAAGAGAACAAGGAATCACAGACATACAAATATATTTATATCCATTCTTATTTCAACTTTTTGCTCATTATTCCATAGGGAAAAAGAAAACCCCTGCAAATATGAACAGAAGAAGAAACAGGCCGCTTGGTCCCCCTCCCCTTATATATTTATGATTTTTAATTTATTTTCTAGTTAGGATTTAAATTATCGTTATCGAATCAACATAAACAAAATCGTATTAATTTCATGTTCGTGTCGGGTTCATGTCATGTTCGTATCAGTACAAATCATGTTGTGCTCGTGTCGAGCAGATTTCTAATAGATCGTGTTCGTATTTAGTCTTGTCGTGCCGACATTTTGCCAGTAACATAGGTCATAAACACAATATAGTGTACATAATGAGTTTACTTAGATGCTGATTGTCACTAACATATATACGTGCACAGATCATTTAGATTTATATCTTTTTTTTTTTTTTTTAATTCAACTTTGAAATATGACACTATCTGTATGATACAGCGAACATGTCCTGATAAAATAAAATGCAAATTAGAATTGATACAATAAAATAGAATAGTGGATTTAAAAAGAAAAGAAGACCAAGAATGGGAAGACTTTTCCGTGTGAATTATTGCATCAAGAAGGCCAAATATCAAGCCTTCTTAAAATTAATTAAATGGAAAATTACATGGCGTCGCAGTCACTAGAAAACAAATTAATGCTAGCAAATTATAAACTATTCCTAGTCAAATTATAAAAAATATATGACAGCCAATCAAGTGGTTAAAACACTTTTAAATACATAATTTTTACATATCAAAAAATTAACCAAGATTAATTATGCATTGAAAATGGTAAAGCCTAAGCTATAAAAAGGGGTGGGGATGGAGTGGAAGAATCAACCAAAGCCAAAGCAAAACCCAAAGATGGGAAGAAAAACAAAGGGTTCGAAAATGGCTTCTTCTCTCACAGCCACTTTAGTAGTTGCAGTGCTTGCAATTTGCTTGCCTGCATTAGCAAATGCTAACTACTACTACACTTCTCCCCCACCACCGTCTACCCCCTACCACTACTCATCTCCACCGCCGCCGCCGGTGCACTCTTCCCCACCCAAACACCCCTATGTGTACAAATCACCTCCCCCACCAACACCGGTGTACAAGTACAAGTCTCCACCACCGCCACCGAAGCACCCGTATGTGTACAAGTCCCCACCCCCACCGACGCCGGTGTACAAGTACAAGTCTCCACCACCGCCGCCAAAACACCCCTACGTGTACAAGTCCCCTCCCCCACCAACGCCGGTGTACAAGTACAAGTCTCCACCACCACCACCGAAGCACCCGTACGTGTACAAGTCCCCTCCCCCGCCAACACCGGTGTACAAGTACAAATCTCCCCCACCACCACCCAAGCACCCATACGTCTACAAATCACCACCACCACCAACACCGGTCTACAAGTATAAGTCACCACCACCACCAACCCCAGTTTACAAGTACAAGTCTCCACCACCACCCAAGCATCCATATGTATACAAATCACCACCACCACCAACCCCAGTGTACAAGTACAAGTCCCCTCCGCCACCACCCAAGCACCCATATGTATACAAATCACCACCACCACCAACCCCAGTGTACAAGTACAAGTCCCCTCCGCCACCACCCAAGCACCCATATGTATACAAATCACCACCACCACCAACACCAGTGTACAAGTACAAGTCCCCTCCGCCACCACCCAAGCACCCATATGTTTACAAGTCTCCTCCACCACCAACACCAGTGTACAAGTACAAGTCTCCCCCACCCCCAACTCCGGTGTACAAGTACAAGTCCCCTCCGCCACCACCCAAGCACCCATATGTCTACAAGTCTCCACCACCACCAACACCAGTGTACAAGTACAAGTCCCCTCCGCCACCACCCAAGCACCCATATGTATACAAATCACCACCACCACCAACCCCAGTGTACAAGTACAAGTCCCCTCCGCCACCACCCAAGCACCCATATGTATACAAATCACCACCACCACCAACCCCAGTGTACAAGTACAAGTCCCCTCCGCCACCACCCAAGCACCCATATGTATACAAATCACCACCACCACCAACACCAGTGTACAAGTACAAGTCCCCTCCGCCACCACCCAAGCACCCATATGTATACAAATCACCACCACCACCAACCCCAGTGTACAAGTACAAGTCCCCTCCGCCACCACCCAAGCACCCATATGTATACAAATCACCACCACCACCAACCCCAGTGTACAAGTACAAGTCCCCTCCGCCACCACCCAAGCACCCATATGTATACAAATCACCACCACCACCAACACCAGTGTACAAGTACAAGTCCCCTCCGCCACCACCCAAGCACCCATATGTTTACAAGTCTCCTCCACCACCAACACCAGTGTACAAGTACAAGTCTCCCCCACCCCCAACTCCGGTGTACAAGTACAAGTCCCCTCCGCCACCACCCAAGCACCCATATGTCTACAAGTCTCCACCACCACCAACACCAGTGTACAAGTACAAGTCTCCACCACCACCAACTCCAGTTTATAAGTACAAGTCCCCTCCACCTCCGACCCCAGTTTACAAGTACAAATCACCACCACCACCACCCAAGCACCCATATGTCTACAAGTCTCCTCCACCACCAACACCAGTTTACAAGTACAAGTCCCCTCCGCCACCACCCAAGCACCCATATGTCTACAAGTCTCCACCACCACCAACACCAGTGTACAAGTACAAATCACCACCACCACCAACTCCGGTTTACAAGTACAAGTCCCCGCCACCACCCAAGCACCCATACGTCTACAAGTCTCCTCCGCCACCAACACCAGTGTACAAATACAAATCTCCTCCTCCGCCGACACCAGTCTACAAATACAAGTCTCCTCCACCTCCTGCACCGGTTCACAAGCCTTACTACTACTCTTCTCCCCCTCCTCCTCACCACTACTGAGCAACGAATTTTTACACTATCCAAGTAAGCTCCCTACTCTCTTAACACATTTACTTTCAATATATATATTATTCTCAAATACGTTATCAAAATGATTGATGCATAAAAGTTCGGGACTTGATATTGTAAAGAATGATTAGTCTACGTGAAGACTTAAAGTCAACGTGTTGATGGATGCAGGAAATGAGAATGTCTGAAATAAAAAGTGGCTGTGGACCGAAAGCGATGGATCCATGCATGAAGTGAGAGAGAAAGAGGAAAATTATATTATTATCACAATAAGCCAAAAGCAGACGGTCTTCTCATCATTATTTTCATGTTTTTGTTTAATGTTAGTGTGTAGCAAATATGTTTGCCTTTTCCAATCTTTGTGTAATTTCATATTTACTATTATTAATCTCCGGGCAGATCATGCAAAGGTCTGTTCAAGCTAATAAAAATTTCCCTTTTCTAGATTCTCATATCTCTCTCTCTCCCCTTGTATGTACTATAAAATTCATATACCTGAAATATATAAATAATAAATATAACTAACTATGATGAAATATATTAGAGAAATTTTTTATTTTAAGTACGTTATTTTTTATGATATTCAGATTTAAATCTGACCTTGCTGTTATGGACTGCCATATGTTGGAGTTTTTCACATTCAAGCGGTGCAAAAACGACTATAAAGTAATTTTGCAATCTTCAATAAAGCTCGATATCATGCAGCTTTTTGTCTCATTTTAGCACTTTACAGCTTATAATATACTACCTCCATCCCAAAATAAAATTCTCCCCCTTCATTTGGATATTTTTATTAAAAAATAAGAGTAAAAAAGATAAAAAATGGTATGTCTCAAACCTTTTAAATGAAATATTGCTATTGGAACATAAGAAAAAGAAAAGAAAAACCTTGCTATTGGGATAGAGGGAGTAGTATATAAATAAATTATTTATGGCTTATAATATTAATGATAAAAAAATAAAAAGATCAAGAAATTATATACTCCATATGATACACGAGATCGATCTGATGTGTTTGTGACAAAGAAGTGTTGGATTTCTGCTGTTTTAATTTATTTGATTGATTGTGTTCTAAAAAAAAAAAGAAAATGATAAAGTAGCCGGCTTGGCTCGTGAAGCCGGCTCCACATCATGGCTTCATGGCTTGTTTATAAACCCATTAACTTTTCCACGTTAAATTAATTTGTTCTTTTCACATCTATGTCCATGTGTAGTGTCTAATGTGTACCCTTTTTTGTTTTTTCCGGTTTTTCCAGCTTTTTCTACCGTTCAATTTTAGAGAGAGAGAGAGAGCTTGGTGTATTTTCCTTACAGAAACACGTGGAAATATACATTAGTTTAATTTCCTGACAGAAATATCAAAATATGCTAGCTACTCTTAATACTGATCATGTACATGTGGAAAACTAATAAGTGCACTTAATAATGGAAATTAAAATATAACAAATTATTAAAACTTTGAAATACCAAAATATCTTCTTGCTCAATCCCAAAATTGGTGTCTCATCGTATTAAAAAAGAATTTGGTGTCTTATTCTTGTCCCGTTATAATTTTTGTAATTTTGTATATCAGAGTTGTTGTTGTTGTTTTTCTTTCTTCAAATTCAGTTTAATTTGTGTTTAATTATAGATACGGTCCACGGACAAACAAGAAAGCAATCCAAATTAAAATGGAGTATTAAGTAATTGCAATTGAATCAAAGTAGAATGCAAAGGTGTTAGGGTGTTGAAGCACACCAACCGATACTTTCGCCCTTTTTAATCTAAAATTATGTATTTTTTTTAAAGCTAACATCCTTTTCGATCGAATTTTTTTAATTTTAGTGCATCCATAAATATAGTTCTAAGTTAGCCCCGGAATTGAGGCGAAATAGTATGGCTTTCTTTTTCTCCTAAATTTCATGTAACATAATATCATTGCTTCCTAGTATTCCAGTACTAGATCATAATTAAAGCATCTAAATCTCTCTCGCTTAATAAATTAATAGTTTTACATAAAAAAGAATTGGCATCTGAAGAACGTGACATAGTCAACTAAGCCCATTAATATCATTGAGAATAAAGAAGATATATGCCCCAAAAGTGGCAGAATAATGAAATATCAATTGGATAACATAAAAACAAAACGAAATAATAAATAAATTGGGGGTTACATAATTGGAAACGGTGGGAAATTATTCAGAGAAAAGTAAGCGTCACAAATTAAATAAAATTATAGGATAAATAGAAGGAAGACATGATCTGATTGTAGGGCCCAAACGCGGAGGCTACGAATTTAATAAAAAATTACACCTCATTGTAATATTATTGGATTCTTGAAATTCTTCATTTCTAAAAGGACATGGAGCGGTTCACCTACTCACTTTTTTAAATATGTTTTTCTTTTATTAGATTTATTTTCTTCTTGAACATACTCCCTCTCTCCACCATATTTGTGCATCAATTTTAATGACACGAGTTTTAATAATTTTTATTTAATGTATAGTAAGTGGAGGAAGAGTATCACATGTTATGAGTGAGAGTAATGACCAAAAATGGAAAATGCACGTTTCTTATGGACATTCCAAAAAGAATTAAATGCACAAATATAGTGAACGGCGAGAGTATAAAAAGAGTTGGTGAAACTACAAATTTAATTTTAATTTTTTGTGGACATAATTTAGTTGAAAATTAGAAGAGTGGAGCCAATCATTTTCAAGAAATTTAGATTTCTTCTTATAATAATACAACTGCATAAAGTTATTTTAAACTCCATGTACAAACTTGAAAATAGTTCAGTACTAGATATTAAAAGATATCATTACAAATTTTTATGAATGTTATAATTTCAATATATATATTGCCAGCTCTAAAAATATTTTATGATTTTATATGATTAGAATTTTGATCATTAACTTTTTAAGTTTTCATAAGTTTCTTGAGTTTACATTTGAATTTATATAAAATTATATTCAGTTACAAGATTCCATTTAATAAAATCTTTGTGTTAAACGTTTACGTTTAATTTTCACTTATATATTTTTCTATCGATAGTTGTTACAGTATAGAATATCGATTTAGAGGTTATGGTGAAATTTGAATTCATAATATCGTATTTTCGAGTTCGTCACACCATTATTAGGCCAGCTCTGAAGGGCTAGTGAGGACTAAATGTTCGAGGATTTATTTACTTATTGTTAGGGTTTTACCTATATTAGCGGGACTTCACAAAAAGATTATCTTTTTATATATCATGATTTATTGATTTGTGAGAAATCTATAATGAACGGCTGCTCCTATCTCTTTATGGATATTTGTCGACAATATAGTGTCTAATTATGTAAACTTTGTCTACTAAATCTACTCTCTCCGTTTCAGGTTAGTGCGGTCCAACTATTATTTAATATATATAATCGTTTTAATAAACATTCAAGTTGTCAAAAATACTTTTATTTCTGAAATTATAATTTAATTTATGATAGTCAAATGAACCTTCGTCAGATAATTGTGATTACACAGTTGTGATCGATCGACATAAAAATATATTGAGAAAATTCAACGTGATGTATCTAGAATCTAGATGAGTTGAGAATTAATTAAAAGTGATAGTAAAAAATAGTATTAATTTGATTATAGTAGTGAAATAACATTTCATTAAATTAGATGTCAGAAAATAAGGGTACGTAGATTGACTGGACCTTTTCCCAAATTGCATTATTCTACTGAGATTAGGTATTCATAGTTGACTTCATAGTCACCGGCCCTACAGATCCGTACATATATATCAATTTCGTAATTTTTTATATCGTAGGGACCCGCAATCGCTATTTTCGGTTCGTTGTACTATCATATTTTGATATGATAATCACGTCGAAAATCGACGACAAATTATATTATTAAAATAAAATATATTAATAAGGTTGATTCTTCGATTTTATTGTACTTCCTTAACAAATATTTTTATTTTTATTATTATTTTATATTATATAAGCATGAACATTAAAAATAATTTAATATTATTTCGGAGTGATAATTAATATGTTGATAATTGATCAAAAAGAGTGTTTCTTTAATTTTATTTCACTTTCTTTAGTTGCAAGAAATCAAACTATTTTTTTTTACTTCACAATCTGTCAAATATTTCATTATATACATCGTTAATTGTTGTGTAAATCTGATCATCTCGTCACAAAGTTAAATTTCGAGAATTATTCCTAAGTGTATATATATACAAATCCAAGAATTATAATTGGAATACGTATTTTTGAGATTTTTTTATTTAGGTCAATTTAAAAATTTGTTAAATTAAACAAATTAATATTGACAACTACATAATTGATCAAATTAAAATTGTCAATAAAAATAAAACTATTTATTTGGCCAACAAATTAATTTGCCAAATTATATTGGTTGTGCAAAATAATTGCAGAATGAAAAAATACACATGGATTATGAATATTTATATAGGTTCTCCAAGAATGAAGTTTTATTAAGAATCAATGTGAGATGAGAAAATCTATATTAAATATACATAGAATAAATGAATAAAAATGCTCAAAATAAGGATTAAAGATAAATAAGAATACTGAAAGGAGAGAGCGTCACGTAGGACTTCGAATTAAGGAGAGGTCTCGAATCCGCAATCGTTTTAATAATATATGGATTGATATTTTCACCTATGATCTAAGTTTGTTATGTTAAATTATCTTAATTTGAATTTTTATTTAGGCACAATAACAATAACAACAACAATAACTAAAATTAACTTAATATTATTATCCTCATTGTTGTTGTTGTTGTTGTTGTTGTTATTAGCTGCTGCTATTCTAGATGGAGAATTAGGAAAATAAAAAACAATTTAATTTTGAAAGGAATACTTCTCATTTACAAGTCCAAATGATGATGATTGGATTTCAAATGTTCTTCATGCCAAGATATATCATAAAAATAAAAACATTTACTCCCTCCGTTTTTTTTAAGTGTCCTATTGAGAAAAAATTCTTGTCCTTTTTTAAGTGTCCTATTGCGAAATTTGAGATTAAAATAATGACAAAACTCCTATTTTACCCTCAAAAAAGTTATTGGAAAATGTAATTATTAGACTTTGAAAATAATAAATATGGGTATAAAAGTAATATATCATGCTTCCTTGGTTTTTCTAATTTTTTTCAATAGGACACTTAAAAAAAACAGAGTAAGTATTTGTTTGTCGAGCTTATTATTAATTTTTTATAGATTAAAACTTTATCGCAGAAAAACTTTATTGTGGTAAGCTTATTATTGAGTGATTGGATGGAGCTTATTTCCAAAAAAATTAATTCAAAAGCTTTATGTCAATCATTCAATCAATCTGAAATAGCACTCCCTTCCTTCCGATATTAATGACTTATATTTTTTTTATTTATCCCACTACTAATAATTCAGTCCAAATAATTCTTTGACAAAAATGCGTGGCTTCATCAATTTCTATCTCTTTTATCATTTAATCACTCTACTGTCTACTCTTTAATAACCATATTGAACAGTAACAAATCATTATTAATGGAACGAAGAGGTATCTTTTATGAATTCAAGGTGAAAGAAGTGATTATTGAGTACGTACAATTATCTAATTACTTTTTTATATGAAATTCTAAAATCCATAGCTTTGATTAATTTAACCACGGTCTAAGTCGAGTTTATATAATTTGATGTTTAACTTATATTGTATATTTTTATTATTAATGTAAAGCTAAAGTTGAGCTTTAATTTATCAAATAACCAATAATCAAATCAACTATATGCATAACAAATTGAAGTATTGAACCAAAAAGACTTTAATTTGAAGAATTTTACAGAAAAATTAATAAAATATTGACCTATTATCTATGAACACTTCAAGGTTTATTAAGAGATCGCCAATTGATCTCATTTCTAACGAATTAAGATCTAGTTGATCAATATTTTCAATGTTCTATTTTGACAAAACTGCCGGTTGATTTGATGTGTTCTTTTAAAAAAAAAAAATCCCCATAGAATATCTTTCTCCGGTTTAATTTGTGCAACAAGTTGTTCAACACCTACTAATATAATAATAGTATTTCTTTTTCCAAATGTTGAAAAATTTAACATTTAGGTAATTTAATTACAAATGCAACCTCAAAATTGAGTCGGTGTAAAATCTAAATCTATTTATAGGGGTCGAAGCAAACTTAAATTTCATTGCAAGCAAAGATGGAGAAGATAGAGAAGGGCTCAAAGCTCTCACTAGCTACCACTCTTTTAGTGGTATTAGTGTGTCTAATCAATTTCCCTTCCCAAGCCACAGCCGATTACAAGTATGCTTCTCCTCCACCGCCTACGAAGAAGTACTCGCCACCTCCTCCGGAGAAACCCTACGTATATAAATCACCACCACCTCCGCCTCCCAAGAAAGAGTACGAGTACAAATCACCACCACCTCCGCCACCGCATGAGAAACCCTACATATACAAATCACCACCACCTCCACCACCGCATGAGAAACCCTACATATACAAATCCCCACCACCTCCACCACCGCATGAGAAACCCTACATATACAAATCCCCACCACCTCCACCTCCGCCAAAGAAACCTTACGTATACAAATCACCTCCTCCACCGCCACCTCCCACGAAACCCTACATCTATAAATCCCCTCCGCCACCACCCCCTCAGAAACACTATGAGTACAAATCTCCACCACCACCACCGCCCCCAAAGAAACCCTACGTATACAAGTCACCCCCTCCACCACCTGCAGAGAAACCTTATGTCTACAAATCCCCTCCACCTCCACCACCGCCAGTTTACAAATATAAATCCCCTCCGCCACCACCACCAGTCTACAAGTATAAGTCTCCTCCACCACCTCACTACTAATGAGAGGAAAAGGTAACATTGCAAGTAAATAATATGTTATGCTACATGATAATGAATTTAGATCTAAATATGCCTCATAGTTATCTATTTTTATTGATGCACTACCATTTTTGCATGCAGGCATTGAGAGATCATAGACGTACGCAGCCCAGAAAGATTATTGTGAGAGAGATTAATTGGAATTCCATTTACATATGTTCTATAATATTATTTGTGAAAATAAGGGAGACTTGTGTAGTGATGAGAGCCCCACGTTTAGGCGTGGTAGTGTTTAATTCATGTGTAGTGTTGCATCATTTTACGTACGTGGTGTGTTTCTTTTGTGCGAGGTTTTGTTATTGTAATGTTCTCAAGATCGTCTTTTTTAAATAAATAAACTTTAGTTACCATCATTTTTCTACTTAGTCCATCTTATATAAAAGCTCATACTTGAGAAAATTATTGTGTCCAATTAATTAATGACACGTCATCCAAAGATAATTATCATGTTAACATAATCATTTATTAACACACTACACACTCATCTCTATAAGAAACGGTTCGGGTGCTCTATCTCAATACTTTCCTCGTGTGCCATCGTACATGTCCCATTATTAAATTTTTTTAATAGTTATTATTATAAAAATAAAAATTACTATAGTAAAAAATTTAAACTAAATACTAAAAGTAATCATATATCATAATCATCCTTAATTAAAAATAAAAAAGGCTAAAACACAAGAAATATAAAAATAATAAAAATAAAAATAAAAACTGAAAGTGGGACACATGAGGGATACAGAAAAGTGAGATAGAAGATCCCAAGTGATTAAAATTAAATATCAAGAAAATTTACAATTAATTATACCATGCTATTGATTTTAATTATCCGTACGTAAGTTTACAATAAAAAAAACTTGAAAGGTAGACGGACCAAAATTCTCCGATTCATATATGGATAATTTTCTAGTATATGAGCCACGTAAAATAATATAGTGGTTTTATACATAAATTTAAGTAGTTTTCAAGATATATAAAGTTTCAACGAATTAAAATTACGAGGTCCAAAATATAGATCTCATATATATAGATGAAATTAAACTTATCTCGACATTTGAATTTAACCTTATTTAATAACCTTTTCAAGTTAATCTGTTTTTTGAGCGACGATACATGCACTTTCTTCTAGAATTGATTGAATTTTTCAAAATAAACCCCTAAATATATATGGATTACTTTCACTCACTTGAGTACTTTTGATTAAATTGGCAAATTAGTAAACTTTTTCAATACATTCAACCCCTTAAAATAAGTTTGTCAGATAAAATATAGGCATGTTTTCTTTAGGTTAATTCACTATTTTATCAACAATAGCCTTAAGCATAATTACGTAAACAAGCATTCAAATGTTTTCCCCAACAAATTAATTTCAACTGTATACTTTCCAATTTCCATATCGTTCAGGGAAAATCAAAATTTATTATTTGCCCTAGAAATAAATATTTTGTTTATCATACTTTACTTTTTAGCCTGATCAATTCACTCTTATAATATTTTTATTTTCAAGTATATATATCGTCCCCCATGACAAAGAAGACTATCCCATTTCTACGACAATGAAAAAAGAAAAAGGAACACTGGCTATAAAATCAAAGTGTGCTAATGGACTTGTAAACGGTAATTACATAGATTTATTAATTTAATGCCAATTTGAAATTGTCCATTAAACTTGAATACTGGTTTATTCGTTTAAACTCACAATATTGACGCTTAAAATCTTAACCGCCCAGACCCAGCTACTTTTTTTTTTTTTTTAAATAAAAACCTTCATTCACGCACGAGGGGTGCAACTCATAAATGGGGTACAAAGCTAAACAATTACAAAAACGAGCAAAATCACAACTTAAGACAACAAGATGGATTACAAATCCAATCACCCAAACTAAGACAAGCAAGGCTAGGAAGAAAATTTGACACCCAAAACCAAAACCTCACTTTAATCAACTCGATAAGATCCTCACAACTACTCGACCTATTCTCGAAAATTATCCCGTTTCTATGGTTCCATAGGTTCCAAACGACACAAATCCAAAGAGCTTTCCACCAATGTATTGAACCTTTCCTCCTTACAAATCCCAAATGTTGCTGAAAGTGACGTAACGGACTAACATGACCAACATAATTAATACCGAACCAATTGTAGCAACTATTCCAGACATTATATGCAAATGGGCAGGAGAAAAAAACATGCCCAGACCCAGCAATTAACATAAATGTGATTTTTTTCTAGAATTATACTATATTTTATATCATGTTTTATCGCATTAATGTCTTGATGTATATTAACAAACATTCAGTCATAATAAAAATACTAGATAAAATATAATTTTATAGAAAATAAAATTCTAGATGGCGTGTGCATACACGTTGGCAAGTGAGAATCCAGACTTTACTTTGTACATAGAGAGAGAGAACCTAATGAAATTACAGCATCATGAAAAAGGCACCAAATTTGTTGCGTGTGTGTTGACTAGCAGCAGTGTAGTTAATGTCTGAAGTTAAAAGATTTTAGGTTCGAATCCATTATTGTGTGGTATCTTTAAATTTAATATTACAATTACTAAAAAGAAGATACCAAATTTTCTAAATAAAGTGATAATATAATGTGGTATAAATTTATTCCTAATAGTGGGGACAACAATTATTATATCTTATTTGCTTTGAATGATAATATATTTATCCCTCTTTAAAAAAGTGGTAAAATAAGTTATAATATTACAACTCCATTTATTGAATATTAAATTATACTTTGGGCAAGGAAAAAGTGGTTGTCCAAAATTTAATACATTTTGACCGGATTTTTCATTATATCAAAACAAATAATGTATATGATGGTAAAATAATATTATCTCTCGTTATCACTCATTACAATCAAAATGAACACGCCCATATTATAATTTTTTTGAAGGATATTTGGTAGTATAAATTAAACAATAGTCACCGTAAATTTGCACCGTGGATTATTGCAAAGGAGTCATAATGCACTCATACATAATATAATTGTACGAGTGTTACCTCCCGAAAAATAATCTACATAACATTTTACTAAACACGCTTTCTTTTTCCCCTTTTTCTTGATTTAGGAAAAAAAATACTTTCACTTTCACATGCAATAAAATTTGAATAAGTCAATTCTCGGAAGAACGAGGAAAATTTGTCACACGTAAAAAAGAAAAATCGACGTCTCATAAATTAATTCATATCCACTCGTTTACCGTCAAGGACCACTCAGATGGTGGCAGTGCAGGGTTTCAGAATTAGCAGATTTTTATTTAATTCTGCTAACTAATGTATTTAATTTCTTGGACCAATTATTTTGAGTAGAGGTGTTCACGGGCCGGTTCCGGGCCCAAAACCGCCGGTTCCGGTTCGGAGAAATCGGAATCGGAACCGGCCCGCCACATATCACGGTTTCGGGTCGGAACCGGCCCGTATTGGACGGTTCCGGTTTCGGGTCGGAACCGCCGGTTTAGGGCCCGAACCGTTTTTTTTTAAAAATGAAACACATAAATCATCAATGTAATGTATAAGATCGAAATAGAATAATATATGTCTTCATTTATAACAATGTGTAATCAATTAGAAATGGAAATATATTATTATTTAAAACTCGAAATCCTAAAACCCTTGGAATTCACAAAGTTTGAAAACTCAAGGGCCGAGCCTCGTTAAAACCTTCTTGGCGAAAATCCAATGGGAAAAATACCAAGTAAGGAAAAAGAGTACTCGCCTAAAATTATTTAGGACTACCCGTTGATGTCGGCGTCAAAGTCCCAATCATCTTCAAATTCATCGGTTTCAGTAGTGGCTATAGAGTCGGTGTCTGTGCTTTCGGTATTTATAGTTGAAAGTGGGAGGAAATGGGGGGGAAAACTTTGAATCATAGCCATTGGATCACAAGATGAAATCCTAGCCATCCATTTTGAATTTCAAATGGGTGCCAAATCCTAGGCGGTTGAACCGGCGGTTCACACGGTTCGGCGGTTCCGAACCGGAACCGTCGGTTCAACCTCGAACCTTATTTTTTTTTTGACATTTTTTTCGTTCCATTTAGCATTCTAATTGTCATTATTGCTTGTTTTAGGATATAATTAACATGGATAACACAAAACATATTAAAAAAAAAAATGTGGAACCGCCAGTTCGGAACCGCCGATTCACGGTTCCTAGCCCTTGGAATCGGCCAGTCCCAAACACGGTTCCGGGTCGGAACCGGCCCGTTGACCGCGGTTCCGGGCCGAAAACCTTTGACCACGGTTCCGGTTCCGAGTCTGGTGAACACCTCTAATTTTGAGGCGCTCCCAGACGACCGGTCCTATGTGAAACCGGATCCGGATTGACCCAACCCGGTCAAACCGGGTCAACTTGGGTCAAAATGTTGATTTTTCTCTTTTTTTTTTAAATTCGATTTTTTCAACCACAAAAAATTCTTCTCCGCCTTCGGCTCCGATTTTAATTTATAGATAATGATTGTGGCAACATTAATATTTTTTAGCTCGCTCCGAGGCTTTCGGCTCCCCTCGCTCGACTCTTTAAACAAAAAATTAATAAAAAAAACTAAAAAAAAAAGAATAAAAAAACTGAAAAAAAACTAGAATAAAAAAAACTGAAAAAAAAGAATAAAAAAACATGGAAAAAAAAAGAATAAAAAAATTGAAAAAAATCAGAAAAAAAATAAAAATAAAAAAGTCAGGCGCGTGTAATACACGCGCCTGTTTTTTTTTTTTTTTAAATTAGTTTGGCGCGTGGACGCGCCTGGAGTGGCGAGTGTGATGCACGAGCCCGACTTAAGGGTAGATATATGGTGCGTGTGGTGCACGCGCCCGACGCGCGTGAGTTCGGTCGCACGTACGACCGGTCTTATGCAAGTTTTTGCCAATTATTTTTTACTACTTCAATTTTCCTTTTCATTAATAAGATTAGTTAAAGGTAAAGCAACCTATTTTTCAACCCGTCCGAACTTATGCCAAAGTCAGCAAATTTTAAGGGTTTTTGTCCATTCAGAATTAACAAATGTTATGTTAGAGTAAAACTCTAATAGTTTGGATATTGTTACTGGAATACATATAGTATTAGTCATTTTAGAGTAAATAGGTTTAGTTATCTTATTTGAGAGTATTTTTACCCTGAAAGAAAACGACTCTACCTAGCTATTTCATTTCCAAATCATCCAAGCCTATACAGAGTCGTCAAAATCTAGCTAATTGTTCCTTCATCTCATAACTAACGGATGTCAGATTAGAGTAAAATATTAATTGATAATTTGAGTATGAGTCATTTTAGAGTGAACGAGTTTAATTTATGTTATTTGAGAGTATTTGTCCTAAAAACAAATCTTAGTATTATTATAATATATAAAAAAACTATCATGAAAGATTATATATTAAAAAATATGTTTCTACGTTAAATTCCACACGCTATGGATGGATTTTACCAGATCTTATCCCTATGTACATAATATACTTAAAGATGTGATTTAAATCACGCTTATAAATGTATTTAATTATGAGCTAATGTTGATCGCCATATATGGCCGACCGATCTATTAATCTTGAAAGCTACAGAAAAACTAATTGATTCATTTTGAAGACTACTTAAGCTTCTACTAAACATTTCATATAAGTAATGAGACATCGAAAACTAGCATGAAAGAGTTGTATATCTAAAGGAAAAGAAGAAAACAAGGATGAATCATCATCAATAATTAATTGGATGATGAATAGTCTGTTCGAATAAAAAGACAAGGACTTATTGCATGACAAATACTTATAAAGACCTAATAACATTTATATATATGTGTGTGTGAGTCTGTTGAATTTACACAACTTTAGATTGTCAATTGTCTTGACTAATAGTTTTGAAATTAAGTTGTCATTTTCTACAAAATACAAAGATCGTGGAAATCTAGTATATTTAGTTAGTTAGCATTAAATTTCGCATTGTAATAAATCAAGTATTTATGTGTGTTAGCGTATCTTAATTTGGAATAGCCTAGTTGTGGAATGAGTATTTCTAGATCAAGTCATTACATTTTCAAGTATAATTTATCTCTCATGTGTAGTTTGCATACTATTGCATAAGAGCATAACTTTATTCTCATGTGTGGTTTCAAATTTGTAGGCTATAGTACAACAATTATGGTTTATACGCCTCGAAGACAGCAGTGGCGTATTCTCACAACTTAGAAAAAAAAACTAATTCGCGTAAAACTACAAAAATATTCTCATTTTGTATCACAATAAATAAAACCTAAATTTATATATACATTAAGCAGCCAAACTATCTTTCAAAATTAAAATAAGTAAGAATATTATAGATATGTTAAAATTTGTAATATATATGCCTCACAAAAACTTGTGTGAGGCGGTCTCACGTTGAAACAAGTTAAAAATTCGAATTCAAATCCAAAATTCAATTGCATATTTATAATTATGTCACAAATGCTATTGGTTATATGTTTGGATCCGAATCAATAGCGGAGCCAAGCCGGCGAGGGAGGATAAGATGGCAAAATATTTAGTTTTAATTTTGTTCCTATTTTCTTTAATTTTTAGTGGGACAAGATTCACATATTTTCATAATAATTTATTCATAGTTAGGAATAATTCAAAAAAAATTGAGGTGGGACAATAGCCCACCTCAAATACAGGCAGCTTCGCTCCTGATCTAAACTTTGACTCGTGTCAATATCATATCGTCTCCTACAAAACTCCGCTAGTATGCTTTTATAATTGTAATAGATTGGCTAAAAAAAATGCCTTACAAGATACATATAAACTAAAACTCCGTCCACCTTCTTACCGTTACCGTCACGCAATTCTCAAAGAGACAATTATTTGTATGTGTTATTCTCTTCTTCGCAAGTTTATTACAAACGAGCGATTGGACCACGTTATTTCTAGTTTCTACATCCATAAATTATTGATTTCTATTACATCCATATAATTCAAAGCTTCGCTCTAGAATCTATGAAACCCCAATAAATATATTCTCAAGAACCGAACTTTCTTTTCTTTATTGGGTGAGGTTGTTTTTTAGTTCTTATAATTTTATTTTATTTTTAATTAATTAATACTTGATTCAATATAATTGGAGTTTATTTAATTCTAATGGGGGATTTATAAACTTTAATTGAGATTAATAAACTTTGATTGAGAATTAATAAATCATAATTAGGAATTAATAAAAACTAATTGAAAATTGATAAATTCAAATTGCAGATTAATCAACTCTAATTACCCCGTAATTTTGTCCCTAATTCCCCTTAATTATTCCATGAGTCTCCTTAATTAGCGGTTGGTCAACCCAGAGTGTTAACTATTTTATTCTATTTATTAATTTTTTTTATTATTTTTATATTAATTAATATAACCCTATTTAAATTAATAAATTCTAATTGGGGATTAATAAATCCTAAGAGCATTAATAAATCTTAATTGAGATTAATAAATTTTAATTAAAAATTAATAAATTCTAAGGGATTAATAAAACCGTAATTGAAGATTAATAAACTGTAATTGGGAATTAATAAATTATAATTGAAGATTATTAACAAACCTAATTGAAAATAATTAAAGAAAAAATATTTAAAAATTAAAAAATAAATTTAAAAAGACGGACGCATGTAACCTACGCGGCCACCATGAAAAATAAAATTATAAAAATGTGTGGATGCGCCTGCATAGACGTGTATATTACACGCGTCCTATTTGTACTGCCGAAATGACCGCTTGCGTTGCACGCGGCCAACCGTACCATGCATTCGACCGCACAGGAGTCTTTGTCAAGAAATAATTCAATTTCCCAACAACTTGCATTTGTTTTATTCTAATCCTTGGAATAAGTAAAGAAGAAAAGGCAGCCATCTTTTTAAATTTTGTCCTAATATATTTCAAGCCAGAAACGTATGGTTAAAATCTAAAATTGTATTTAAAGTCCGTCTGAACACTACTTTCTTTTTTTACTATCTCAAGACATCCCCTTATATTTTGAAATTCCTACAAAAAATTTTGCGTTTGAAATTAATGTGGTCCTACTTTTAAATTCCCAAAATTATTTATTATTAGTTCTCGTAGCACAGATGATGTTGTCTAATATTTAGGCTTAATTTGCGAATGGGAACAAAGCTTAAGTTTCCACTCTTTCGGCAATTAGAAAGGTTTGGGTTCTGAAAATGCCTCTCAAATTGACAGCGTTGATGTTGCTATTTCGTACTGTATTTTTATTGTATTTATTTATTTATATCCGTCATTACATATCAAAGCCCAGCCGCTTGGCCGAAATCAGCTGGATTAGAAGAAATCTTTTGCATATGAAAAGTCATATAAGATTTTTGATCCACCATTCAAATTGGACATAATAAAAGTGAGAATGCTAGAAAATACTCCCTCCGTCCCGAAAAGTTTGGTTAATTTGCTATTTTGGACCGTCCCTTATAAGTGTGGTGTTTTCATAAATGGAAGTGGCCCCACTAACTTTCCAATATTTTATAACTCACAACAAATCAAATATGTTATTCTCTTTCCTCGCTCAACAAACATTTACTTACATTTTTTTAAAATGTGTGCCACACTCTCCGCACCATACTAACTCGGGACGGAGGGAGTAACTACTTTGTATAGTGAAAAAAGAAAATACTAGCCACTTGTTATCGTCCCCCTTCCCCAGATCTACGAATTTCCATTCCCTCTCCCTATCTTCTTCCTCTCCTTCCCTTCACCATCTCTTTGCACGTCCCCACCACCACCGCGCTCTATCGCAGAGCCACCATCGATTTGTCAAGCCGCCTGCCTCTCTAATTGCATTGTCGAGTCGTGTCCGAGTGCACACACGAGTGTCCAATGGCACAAACTCGAAAAGAACATTTTGATAAGAGTGACTAGTTTTTATATGTTACTATTAAATTGGTGGCGAGTTTTTGTTTTCACTGTATTCAAAATGACTAGTTTAAATTTTGCCTCTAAATAAAAAAATTCAGGTGATATTATGTAAATAAAAATTAACTTAGTCTTTTAATCTTTTTCCCACATGGGATGCCTAAGGATAGACACGTATGGGCCAAAACATTACATGCTGTCTCAAACAGGTTAGGATTATTCCATCATTGGTTGTATCCAACTATTAAATTAATTATATTTAAAAATAAGGAAAATTATTACAATATAATGAATCCTCATTAACATTTACTACAAAAAATTGAAGTTTAAAAACATTATGCATCCTAATTATGAACTTATCAATCCAAATAATCAATTAGCAACTAATAAAAGGAAAAATCAATGCTAAAAAATAATTATTTATCCTAATTAGATATAATAAAAAAAACCGTAATTAACAATTAACAAGTACAAATTAAACTCAAAACACAAAAAACTGAAATTGAAGAAAAAGAAAAAAAATATAATAGTATTTTTTTTTATGTAATGGGATGCTGGACCCAAGTGGTGGCAAGCATGTTTTACTGCAACTTGATAACTAGTAGTACTACTCCTTATTGATTGATTGCTACTAAACTACAGTAAGTGCATACATAATCTTGATTGAAATTAAACCAAACATTCGAGGAACAAAATTTGGGACTAAAGCCACCACCATTAATGTTTGTCGAATCTAAAATTTGCGAGATTTGTATTTCTGAAACTGTGGGAATTACTTACTTTGTTCTTTCACAGACGACACCGTTTACAGGTACAGTAATTGGTGTTAGCTTCCTACCCAAAACTGCACTATCATTTATAATACAGATATACTACTTATCGTCCTCTCGAGAGTGTCACGTCAATGCCATGTATTACTTACCTCTATACTTGTATGAAAAGCCAAAAAAAAAGGGATGAGGAAAATTAGAGAAGCTCTCACACGTTAGTATCGAATTGTGCCGATTGTATGTTTGATGTATTTTGTCAGCATCCATTAGGTGCATCCTGCAAAATTGGCAATACATTCATCAGGGAAGTCGTGTCGTTGTAACGACTGTTTGCATCATTTTATACGTGCATACATTTACTTCCTGTTGGATTGCCTCCAGTTCAATTCTGATCTCGCTAAACGAAGGCCGGTTGCCAGGAATGGCATCCCAACATCTCTGCATCAGGCTTAGTATTCTGGGATTTGCGTTTATTGGGAGTTCCGGTCGAAGACCCTAGCATGTTCAACAGAAATGAAGTCAAACTGAAATATGCAAATCTTAGTTAGAATCGCAGCATGAGATTAGACCATTGTTATTGAATGACAGTTCAATATTCCTAATAAAAGATTAGTTTTTCACCATATGAATTATACCCCAAACATCATTCATATATGCAAACAGTTGATAATGTATTTGGAATTAGCACAAGCATGTTTTACAACATCCCGGATACAATCGGAATAGCGTGTTGTGGAAAGTAGATCACAAACCTGTCTCACTCCCAGGGCGGCTTGTAGAGGAGTCATGTTATCATAAGGTACCTGTAATGGAAAAGAGGAGGCAAAGACAAATTAAAAAAATGCAACTTTTTGAACCGTAAAGAATTAAGTCTTGTTCTATCGAGCCTTAGAATTTTTATTTTTTAGCATTGCACTTGAACTTATACATTGAAAATTATTAAAATATACTTGTATAAAAAAGAAGGCTAATTTAAGGGGTCCATGCAACAAAAATAAAAATCCTCTGAGATCAGTACAGCACAATAAAAGTCAAGGGGCTTTATAAAGAGAGACCTAAAGTTCAAAGGTTCGAAGGGGATTTTTCTTTTTCCTGAAAAATACAAGAATTATTTGTGCAGTCCATCTTCATCAATGCTATTATTAAGCCCTGATTATCACTTATCCAAACAAAAATTTAACATCACCTTAGCTGTCACAAGCTCCCAAAGAACAATGGCAAAACTGAACACATCTGCTTTTTGGTCATATGGTTGATGGTTTATCACCTGTATAGTGAAAGATGAGTAAGGAACTGCTCGGTAGATAGAGCCTAGGTTGCAGAATAAAGAAAAAAAAGAGAGAAATGTGAAATGAGAAATGCAATATGATGGCAACCAATATATTCAACTGCCAGATGAGGTCAAGATTCAAATAACACTAACCACGTACTTAGGAGAGAGGTGTTTGAGAAAAATTAATTTTATTTTTCTCCACACGAATTTATTTATACTGAATTAAGCTCCCTAGTTATTATCAAATTGTGTATATGCATATATTTAAAAAAAAAAAAAAGCAAAGAAAAAGAAAAGGAATACTTGAGTTGAACCACATGAATGTGTTAATTTTCTATACCTCTTTGTTACTTGATGATTATTCTTATAGTTTCTTTGTCAATTATGTAATCTAGGACAGCATTTTAAGACGCAGATATGTCTTCTTCTCATTGTTACTATAGTCCTAGTAGCCAGTTAAATATACAAAGGTATAATTCAAACTAATAATGTTTGTAGTATATGAACGTCCAAGAAAGTTTTGAGTGATTCAAACTCCAAAAGTTGAAAATCAGTGATGGAATAAAAGTCCATGCATGGAACTTTCTTCAAGAAGCTCTGTACCACAACACTATTTTTAGGCGTAGGATCACCCACATTCAGGTCAAAAGAGTCCACTTTCCAGTTCTTATACTTACCTGCTCATATTTTACATGTAAATATGCTCCAAATTTGTTTTCAGAACTACCAATAACAAAAATATCTCAATGCCCCATTATCCCGTACATACTATATACATTATCCCTAAAAGAGCATTTAAGAATTGAAAAGGAATCTACCTCTGGTGCCATCCATCGGTATGTTCCAGTCTCCGCTGTCATAACCCCACCATTGTTCTGGAATCGAGCAACTCCAAAATCTGCCACTTTAACAACCTTGAAACAAATTATCGCACAGATCAACAAATCATAACATTAGATATAGCAAAAGGATTCCAATTGAAAGGCATAAACTAAGAGGTTGAGAGTCGTCTCAACGGGTAACTAGGTAAAGCATGAAAGCATCCAGAGGAGCTCTAGAGATTATTTTCCCCAGACCAAGTTTACATAGAGATCCCAGTTCTATGATACGGATGTACCAGATACGCCAAAATCTCATAATATCAAAAGAACAAAGAGAAAGGAACATCAGACATAAAAAAAAAATAAAAATAAAAATCTAAGTATCATAGAAGACTTTTTTTATTTCTTATGACTAACTTACATTGGAAGAATCCATAAGCAAATTTGCTGTCTTAAGGTCCCTGTGGATAACATCCTTCTGATGTAGGTACTCCATTCCTTTGCAGACATCAATTGCGAACTTCAACAACTGTGGGATCTTCAATGCAGGATGATTCTTATGCAAATATTCATAAAGGCTTCCTCTCGGCATGTACTCTAGAAACGAGATTCACACAAATAAATAATAGGGAATTACACACAGTAGCTAATCATGTTTATTTTGATGCAACAGGCACGACCATCAATACGACAATCCAAGTAAATCTCATAAGATATATTAAGATGCCATCTAGCAAACTTAGCTTCCTTGAGACTTATATGGTTATAAAAAAAGAGGAGCAACAATATCCAAAGAAGCTAGCTAATTAAAGTATGCCACCCTACTCTACTTGAAAGTACATTACCTGTCACTATGCATAAATGTGGCAACTTTGTGCAAGCACCAATGAATCGTACAATATTTTCATGCTGTACCTGTCTGCATGCCAAATAAAAGGGATTAGAATGTTATTCTAATTCTACATCACCTTCTAAACTTGCCTTCCTGAAAATGTGAATGTAGGATAAAATACCATGTACATTTGTCAAATAACCTGTGGAAGAATATTACCTTTAACTAGTTCAACAATGTAATTACAACGATAATTACCTTAGAATAGCAACTTCCTGCGCAAATTCTACTTCCAGAGAGTTATTCAAATGCTCTGACCTTAGGACCTTGACAGCAACATCATCACAGAGATATTCTCCGCGATACCTTGTCATTGGAAACACTTGAGATATAAGCTCAAGGGGAAAATGGTATCAACGTAAATCAACAAATTCTAATGAGTAGCACTGAACTTACAGATCTCCACAAGATCCAGCAGCGATTTTTTCCCCTATCTTCAACAATCTCCAGTCGATTTCCCAATGCTCAGATTTTCTTTGTGCAGCAATAGCTTTCTCCAAAATTGATTGAGATCGCGAAGAACCAGACCATGATCCCTTAATAATTGAAAGCAGAAGTCTTGTAAGGCGACATTGACCAGTAGCTGTTAATAATAAGTTCTTCTCGGAAGAATAATGGACAATATGCTAATTAATGCATGCACAAGTAAACAGGACAAGATGAATAATTGGTAGGTCAAGGAGGTCAGGGTTAACCCTGCATTACAACAGAATCAGACAAAGAAAAAAAATGAAAGTCCCTCTGACAATTACAATAACTTTAGTTGTAACAACTTGGTCTCAGAGAGTGAAGGACCGCTACACACTATATAAATCCTCTTACTCACTACACATCATTAAGAATCTAACTAACCCTTTCGCTTTCTGTTTACTTAGCTCTAAGAGACCGCCTTGTTCGGTTGTTCCTCTACATTACATTTCATATCAATTTCATTTACTTCTAAGTGACGCTGGGTCCATCCTTAGAAATTATCTTACAATTACAACGACCCGACGTTCAATTACTAGATCCTCCAACCAACATATACGAATTTTCTCTCATATACGAATTTTCTCTCATTAGACAAGATCTGTAAAATATTCATCAATTAATAGCTTCACGTATTGAAATTTTCACATAAAAAAGTAAACCAACTCCAAATAAAACAAAGAGCAGAGCAGGACATCACTAATATTGCTTGCATCATGTTATCTGTTTAACATTCAAATAGCGCAAGGTAATGAATTCGGTAAGATTTGACATAGACCTCTGCCAGGTTCTCCATGCAAAACCCACTATAGTTACATGTGTATCAAGTTTTACTGGAAACGATGGTAGTAGTTCCATATGTATGAATTTAAAACACTTCTTTCAATAATAAAGTTGAATAGAATAGTGACCTAGCCACAGAAAGACACAGCTTCCTTGTTAGCATTTATAGATTTCTATATCAATCCAATGGCCATATGAAAAGTGAAGGGATAAAAGTTAATGCATAAGAATAGTCTCAAGCATCTTAGGAAGGGTAAAAACAAAGGCTCATCTTTTTTATCTTTCATGCCAATTTTGTAAAAACTAGTATACAAACAGTTGGCGATTCCCTCATAAATTGATCCAGTGTCACGTAAAAAGGTCTATAGCTAAATGTCTTACAAACAGTTCTGGCTTATCTTAAATTGATCCAATGTCACAAAAAAGGTTCATCTATAAAAGTCTTACGAAAAAAAATCCATATTTATGAATATAATGTAATCAACCATCGTTTCAAGACCCTAGCTAAAATAGGTAATCTGGGTTAGCAACTGATTGTATTGGTTCAAAACCAAACAGAACCTCGAATTAAATTGTCGTATTTTCTTCCACCTAATCAAACTGAATTATCTTAAGCAACCAAACTGATGTATCTCTGTTCAGTGTGGTTCTGTCGACGGTTTCTTGAAAATTACTTATGCTTGCAAAAAATTCTTCTACTAGAAAAACCAAACCTCCTTTCAACAGTTTCATTGGTAGAAGCAGAAAACGTAAACAAACAGTCCAAGATCAATATGCAACAATGCCATATTTCTAGTAGCAGCGGTAAGCTGAATGACACAGATCTTGAGAGTGAGCTGATAATCTGGAAAGTCAAGTAGAGAGTGAAGTTTGTGGTGGCTAGAATTGAGAGCATAGCAGCTAGATCTTGGACTTGGAGAATGGAGGATGGTAAAAAGCATAAAGGATGATGGCTAAATCGGTGGAGAATAGAGAGTCTAAAGTAAGGTGAAGAATGGAGGTCGATGTCCACAAACAGAATTAAATTAAATTTCTCAGTTCGGTTCTGTTTTTCAGTTTTAATCAGGTTTTGTTACCCCTAGTAATTATTTTTTACTTTAGGAAGTATATCATAGGAACAACTAGATTTCAATACTGATATGAGAATCTGCAACTTCTAATCCACATCTTAGAAAACTAACATCTACCCCTTGAAGAACTCACAATACATTACAAACATGCATCAAGATATGAAGTATGATTCTTTGATTTATCTAAACAGCCTCCATTGCATTCCTGCATTTAGAGTCAATATCCTACTTCTAACGCATTTATATCTTGCCCGATAAGGACTTGAGCTCTGCCCTGCTTTTTAAACAATGAATACAACCAAACCGATTTAAAACTTCCTTTTTTTTCGACATTGAACCCAGGTTCAGACTCTGATAGATTTAGCTAAGTCCACACTCCTACATGTCAGTCAGCATTATGTACTTAATTTCTAACTCCCACCTATTCCAACTGTCACCGATGCCAAATGCTATTGCAGTTGCCAAATGGCGAAAAAGAATGAGTAAAAGCATCTCCTGTGTGTCAAGCACCAATTTCTGAAACTTTTTCAGTACAAATACCCACACTACATCTGAAGTAGTGATATGAAGGTTAATTTTTCAAACAAACCATGTTCCTTAAGATTAGGGGATAATTGTGAACATGGAACTCAGCCACCAGAATGAGTTTTCAGTAGGCTTACAGGAAAAGTAAACCACTATATGAGAGGGTTTCAGACTCATGGGATTCCTCAGATCAAACTTGTTGGACAGTATCAAGAAGACATTTAGTAGCTATTGTTATGTCTGCTCCATCCAAATACTTAATCAGCTTCTAGTAGACATTTTAGGTTACAATTATGGGTGAACAAATATGAGATAGTATGGCAACTTAATCAGCTTCTCTGAAAGAAATGCTTTTATAATTAAATAAGTAACAGAATCTTTCAACTTAGATCTCATATAGAAACGATCGATCAACAGCCGCCAAGCATGATGACATAAGAACAACACTTAGATAATTAAGGCAACATACAGAAATGGACACTGAATTTGAACATATCAAATTTAAAAAGAGGGGGAAAAAAAATGAGGTGAAAGTGCTGTTACGGAAAAACAATACAATATATATTAATTACCTCACTTTCAGAAATTGCTTTTCTCATCATGTTGTATAAATCTTCTGTATCCTAATCATAGTATTGCAGAAGTTAGCAACATTTCAACATGGCGAACCTTGCCACTAATTAGCAATTTAGCAGTACAGCCTTAATACAAGTATGTAACAGACTAACAGTTGCACAAAATCCTTGAAAAATTATAACATAATATAACATCTGCCAAGTGCTCAACTTTAGGCAAAAACGTAGGAACACTCTATAAATTGATTGCCACTCAAGCATGGGAACATCATACAATCCTTCAATTGCATACGGATGCATAATTTTGCACCTCCTAGAATTTCTTCAAAATGACTCGCTTTCATGCAATTGTGAACCATTTTATGAACATACAATTATTATACAATAAATTAGCATGAACATATTTCCAACACATATGTTTCTCTATGAAGTCTACTCTAAGCTTTTCTTAACGACTTGTCATTTCATGAACCGCATGATTGATCTTACTTATGCATGGAGCAATGACTCATCATTTCCGGTCAACAAATAGATGATGAGGTCAATAAAAATAGTAAATTTATCAGGAATAGATGATGACTGTTTTAGGAAAAGTAATTTCAGGTTTATAGTTTTTTAAGAGAAGGGGGAAAAAGACAGACGTCTCCATTTTTCAGAAGTTTCAGGTCAACAAGACTTGAGTGAACTGTTACAGTTAGAAATGATAGAGCCAACTACATTGGGTATTAGGTAATTTAAACTCCAATACAATTTGATTGAGCTGTCTGAACTAAACTTAAGGAAACAATATGGGATCTGAATACCACCCAATCTCACATATAGCATAAAATCCTATAATCTAAAATATGCTATATGTCACAAGCTTGATAGGGTTGAGCAATATACCTCAGAATGCCATCCATCAACAACAAATACATCCAGGGAGTAGCCATCTGTTGTGGAAAAAACATGAGCTTCACGGATATTTAGTCCGACATCAGAGAGCAAAGCAGACAGCTGCAATAGAAAAATAATTAATTTTTAGTTTGGGAGAAAAATAAAATGAATGTTTAGGAGCTAAAATAAAAGGAAAGTTTGATTCAAATGAGTATCAGAGCAGAGATTAAAAACAAAGAGGAAGGAGAAGGGAAAAAAAGGATAAGAATGAAATATATATAAAAAGGTAGCAAATGCTCCAGCACCAGGTCATAAACCTAAACTGGAATATTTCTGATGCTGTGTGTTTTGTTTGCAAAACAGTTAAGACCACCATTTCAACATAGTGAATATTTACCACTGCCTGTAACATGGAAATTAGTAAAATGCATCCCAAAGCATTGCAAATCATCTATTTACCTCCACTGCAATAGCTATTACAATGAGTGGCACTAGTTCATTATTATAAGGCCTCAAAGGTAATAGACAAGAGTAACAACTAGCAACAACCCTCTTATTTTACCTGACTGAGAAGTTTTGGCTTGTCAAGAGTTGAAAAAATTATCTCATGAATCGGTGAGTATGATGCTTCCCCCCTGCAATATACATATGGATTAAGTCATCCTATTACTGTTCAGTTAACTTTTTTTTTTTAACATTCAGTTAACTATTAAAGAATGCTCATCAAAGTGATAGAAAAGAAAGAATCTCTTTAACACATCTTCCAGGTGTACATTTATATTTTTGAAATGATAAAAAGAAAATAATGAACTATTGGTTCTGAGCCATCCCATATGTCATATAAGTCAGCTTGACCTGGATCCTGTGTCAGGTTTCAAGTAAACTCTAGATTCAGCTGAACAAATAATTTCACCTATTGTATGTTTGTCGACTTGTAATTCTTAAAAGCTGAGTTTCATGCATTTAACCAAAGCTTCCAATCTATCAAGTTGTCCCTCTATCAAATAAGGACTAAAGGTATAATGAAGAACCAAAAAATGGGAAGTCGACATTTACTCCTATAATTTTTCAAATGACAATGCATGTTTTGCAAGTCTAAAAGTGAAAGGAAGAAAGCATGACAGAAATTTCAAAATTACCTTCCGGCAAAATCTTCAGCAGCAATCTCCTTGTTTAAATCATTAGAATTCTTCCTAACATCCAAATTTAGATCCTCAAGCTTAGAACAAGTCTCAAAGTCACCTCCAGAATTCCTGTTTCCAAGCACAGTAAGAGAATGAAAAGGCCTACAGCAGCGCGCATTAAAGAATCTAATACAAGGAAAGTGGCCATCCTTGAATGAATTCATTAAAATTGACCTAATCTCAAGTACCTGTCATTTGACAAGTGGACACCATTATTGACACTATCATGTGGAAAAGAGACAGGAGGAGCACTTGAAATTTGTTCGCCATCAAAATCATCACCTCTAGTGCAAATGTTCTGAGCAGTGTAAAACAAATTAAATTAAATGTATATACTTGGATAGAAATTGACGAAATGTGATACAGACAAATAACTCAATTTGAGCAGATAAGAGGCTCAAATTTGAGAGATGTGAACCAATGTCATCATGAAGGATGAAGATAGTGACAATAAAGCAGTAGCCTAGCAGCAAAGCAAAAGTATCATCCTAGGATGTTCTTTAGACTAGTTGACCAGAAAAGGACAAATAGGATGAATATGGGTAACTCTCCTTCCAAGGAAAGACCAAAAATCCAAAGTCTTCTGTAATTTAATACCAGTACTTAGACAACTCTCATCACACTCAAGATAGTGGCTTATTGGTGAAATATCAAGATGTCTTTCAGAAAGAATTCTGAGGAACAATATGAAGTTATCGTCCTCATGCAAACCCACTTACTACTACAAATATTACCAAATTAAAGTCCACCCTTTCATGCTTGGTCCGAATATTAAGCTAACATAAAGAAGCAACTTTATCTTAGTTTTTTGTATTTGACCTAAATGACAGATTAAAATATGAAGACTACATGATGCTACATAATATGTTTGTTATCATTTTTAGGTGACACCAGCACTGTGCCGTTACCAACTCATATTTACTCTGCCCCCATAAAATCTCTTCTATATGTCCTTTTAGTATAGCAAAAAAAATCTCTTCTATATGTCCAAGGTGAAATTTTGTTAGGCATCAGCCTTGCATTAAGTTATTTTGTCTTGCTCATCATTTAGTATAGCAAAAAAAAGCACTAATCACTTCTATCTGTTCTTTTACTCATTCCAAATTGATCAAGTTTCAGCTTAGAAATGTCTTCCACATTGTTGTCGCCTTCCAACTGCATTCTAATAATCTCAAACCATGAGCAATAAATGTTATACTCCTAAGGATGCAAAAAATATTAATAATGCTATTTCCACTCAATTTTCAATTCTTCTTTCTCCAGTTAAACTAATACCTAGGAAATGAGGATTAACTGAGTAGGATGTCTTTCTCCATCAAATGTACCTCTAGAAAACGGATGTGGAAAATAGGATGGTTATCGGGATCCTTTGCCCTAGCTAGAAGCTTTTGATGTAACAACACATCTTCCACTCTTTCCATATTGATATCCAGTCCATAACTGAAAAACACAATAAAACCAAAAATCAATTAAGTCACTGCACCAGGTTGGCCATAACAGCAACTAAGACAACATATCAGAAAATAAACTAAGCAATTGACATACTCAAGTGACTGAAAAGCGAGTCCAAGATAAACTCCAAAATCCCCAACCTTCTTTATATATTCCAAAAAGGGAACAAAAAATCAAACTCTAGAAGAATCAAACACTTCCTTACAGAACGGAAAATTTTATCCCTCTTCCATCCTAAAACACAAAAATCGTGAATGAATTATTTGAATAAGTCGTCAGAGCATGTCTTCCAATCAAAATTCACAAGCATTATTACATATAAACATACTGTATACACATAATACACATATGAACACACAGAAAAATCGAAAATAAATAGAGAAGATATTTTCCAAAATATTATACTATACATACTACATTGACAAAAATTATACACACACACGGAAAACAACTAACTGTTCTGGTAACAATAATGGACGAGTCAAAGTTATATGTTTCGTTTTTCCTACTCATAAGATTCCGCACAGCCAAAATTCATCAAAAAACATCTACATACATATATGAACTGAATAATCGGAACAAATAGAACTATTCAACTAACAAATAAGCTCACACACACTCGCGCACAGAAAAAACACTTCTTCAACAGATTTTCACACGCGCGCGCTAACAAACCTTGTAGGCAGGCGATTGAAATGAGCTTCCAACTGCTGGAGGAAATCAGGATTACTAATCGCCTCCTCATTCCCATTCTCAATCAGCCGATTGTAAACATCGTCCCTGATCACATCGTTTCCTCCTCCGCCGCCTCCGAAGCTGCCGTAGCTCCGCGGCGGCGACGAGCTCTCCCCTACTTCCTCCACGAATTCCATGTCCGTACAGCGATAGGCAGTATGTACACACACCACGTGTTTAAAATAAATTAAGTAAGGTTTAAGCGAATTAAATGACTTCCATCGGAACGGTATCTTTTATTCCTAACGGTTGGTAGAATCTAAAAAGATGAGGAAGGGATTCGGTGTTTCTGGGAGAAGGTAGGGGTAAATTGGTCCGCCATTACTGTAGCAGGCAGAGGATTTGTCGGAAGAGCACTGTTCTGTGATAAGAGAGAGAAAATTTCCAAAGTTTTTGGTTTGAAGAAGAATGTCAGTTTTGGTTTTTCAGATAAAGACTAGTAGAGACGACTGGCTACCTGCTGGTTATAAACTTACTTCACTCACTACGTGTGTGTTTGAGAGAGAGAGAGAGAGAGTGTGTGTGTGTGTGTGTGTGAGAGAGAGAGAGAGGGGGGTGGGTGCACGGTTGCCGTGTGGGGCTGGGGGAGGAAAAAGTGGAATGGGAGTGGATACTGGATAGGCTTCTGGATATGTAATAAATAAAAAATGGAGGGGTTTGTCACATAAAAACCCAAAAATGATAATTAAAAACTTGAGTAAATTACAAGCAGGAGCAACGGATCTTAAAAGAATTACGGGATGATCAACGCCACGTCGGCAAGGGCGCGTTTGGTTACAATGGATAAATGATTAATATAAGGCGGAGTTCGTCTTCAACTTAAAATTTCTTTCCTAGTTCTACATTTGTAATTTTTTCGTGTCAGTGTTACAATATATTTCTGCTAAATATGTTGCTCGTTTAATTTTCGTTTAATTTAAACGAGCAACATATTTAGCATAAATCTATCGTAACACTAACACCGGACAACCAAAATAAATAAGAGATAAATCCTATCCATTTATAACTAAATCAGAGTTATCACACTTTTTTTTTATTTGAGGTAAAGTTATCGCACTTTTTTATTACCTATTCCTTTGTAAGATTCTTTGGAATTACTATAATTGTTTTTTTTTTTGAAATTACTATAATTTTTAAATTACGTAAATTTCTTACTACTAATTGGAATTTATATGCATAGATACCGGTACGCCCCACTTGACTTTGAAATTAATAGAAATATTTTACCTAAATTTCTCATTTTTTACTCATTTTTTTCTTTCCTTTCCTATTCATTCTGAATTTGCATGTTTTGCAAAAACATCGCGATCTTCGAAATATGCAACAAAAGCTTAACCTATCAACATTTTTAAAAAATATTACTATATCAACATTTTTCTAAAAATCGACCGTTAAATTTTTTTTGGAAATAATAAATAACGATGAGAGATAATTTAAGCACAAGGACAACTGACTTAAAATAAAAAATGTATATAAGCTCAACTTAGAAAACGAAATGAGTAAATGATCTCTAGATTAAAACGAGGTGAAATGGTGACGAGTTTTTGCAAGATTTTATGTTCTCTCCATATATAAAGCTCAGTAATATTAGAGAATGAAGCTTAAGAATTAGCATATTTTCCTTTAATTAGGTAACGGCACTTTCAAACAGTAAAATAAATTCGTATCCCACAATAGTAAAGTCAAGCATTGTAATTTGTAATGTTGATTCTAGACATGATGAAGATATTATTCTCGTTAATCATTTTTCCTTTTAAAGATGCCTCTTTATTTTAGTGTCAAATTAATTGTGCTTTAGTCCATTTAAGCAACTAATTATTACTCTCTCCGTCCCATTTATATAAGCGGATTGAAATTTACACAAGGATTAAGAAAAATTATTGGAAAAGTAAATTATATATTAAATTTATTAATATGCCCCTATTTATTATTTGACTATGTATTTTTATAAGTTAATCAAATAATTAAATAGGGATATATTAGTAAATGAGGTAAAAAATATTACTTTTTATGGAAACAAGCCTACATATTTGGGACATCCGAAAAAGGAAAACAAACCTATATAAATGGGACGGAGGTAGTATGAATTTGTTGGCACGTGGAATGAAAAAACACATACAAGCCATTTCAATTTTCTTAGTTGTAATTCATTTTTATCATTGATACGCGTTATAAACAAAATAATGAACCATTATACAGACTGAATTTGAGAAATTCTAAAGGGACAATTGTCAAATAAATCATGATATTTGATTAATTTTGCAATATTATTATTATTATTGAGTTGAGGGATGAAGGGAAGTTGTGGCAAATAGGATCCTGGCACCACATAGTGTGGCACCAGCACGTAATCTTCTAACACGTGCCCTTGTACTGTTACAATTGAAAAAGAAAGTAAAAATCTTATTAAACGCAACCCTGGTTTGGCGCCTTTACAGATAAGCACTGTTAACTTTTTTGAAACACTGTTGTTGCACATGAAACAATAACTTTCTTTGTTTCTTTTCATTTCAACAGCGGATGAAATATATTTTTCCACCAACTTCTACTTTGCCGTTCCATTTTCTGTAAACCGTTCATCTCATCCAAGTCGGCGACCTTCCATTTTCTGTAAACAGGGTCTGTACCATGCTCTCACTTCTTCGTGCATAGAATTAGGGTTTTCCACCTACTTGTACTCTGCCGTTCATCTCCTCCGAGTCGGCGACCTTCAATTTTCTGTAAACAGGGTCTGTACCGTGCTCTCACTTCTTCGTGCATAGAATTAGGGTTTTTGCATCCTCCTTGTTAGGAATTTTTTAGCCCCATTTGATGTATTTATTATTCGTTGTTTGTTTTTATGTAAAAATTTATTTTTGATGTATTTCACTGTTTTTCAGTGCGTTGATCTCCTCGAAATCGAAACACTATGGGTGATTCGTCGAAAAATGTTCGGAGTCGTGGGTTATCCTCTAAGCACCGTAAGTACCATTTGAAGTTGAAGTCGTTGTTGGATTTCCCCAATATCTCAACCTTTTAGGGTTTTAAATTTCTTTAATTTTCAATCATTTTGTTGTGCATGTATTTGGGCCGTCCTATTTTATCTATCCATCTACATTATATATATTTTTTAGTGGTTAACTGGTTGTTATATGTTTTGTCGTTTTTAAGAATCTGTTGTTTGTGATTCTGTCCGATTTGTTTAATAATTTTGTTAAAAAAACTAATTATTGAAATGGTGTCTCCGTTTTAGTAATGAAATTTAGTCTGTGTTTTTTGTTTTATCATCCTTGTTTGTGTATTTCCATGTTCCCTATGTTGTGAAAAACAATTTTGTAATTTGTTTATGTAAAAAAATATAATTTAATTCCCTATGTTTGTGATTTATAAATTCATGAGATGTGTGTATTTAACAATTATAAGAATTTTATTCTGATCTCTGCCTACCTCAACGGCAATTTATATATAATGTATTATATAATGGTTCTTATATTTTTATTACACTGTAATTTTTATTCTTATATATATCCTCATTCTTGAAATGTGTTTTGTTTAATTTTGTTGTATTCATCTCCTTGCAGCTGGTGTAGTTTCCATTAGATGTGGATTGTCGAATGTCATTGACAGTATTAAAAACAAACTGGACCCGGAAAACCTCTCTTTATTCCTTCAATCCTGCTTTGGTATGTATTTAGACCTACCTCCGATAAGGTTTGATGGTACGGTTGCCTACACTGCAATGCTTCATCTTATTCCTAGACCTCGCCAGTCACTTACATTTCATTTTGGCAATCACATTGCTCAATTTCGTCCTGTAGAATATTTTTTGATGACCGGTTTGAAGTTTGGACCAACCACTAAACTTCCATCGTCATCCGAAATTCATTCTGATATCTTTGGTGGTAGTGCTGAAGTGTTTGTTGGTAATATAGAATCTGCATTTGAACAAGTATGTGATGAAGAAAAAGGTTATGGACCTTTGGCATTGAAACTTGCATTACTTTTGTTTTTATATGATGTCTTATTTGCAATGGATCACGGGTACAAAACTCCGATAGATCTAAAGTATATGCATGATGTGGATGATATTCAGTTTTTCAATAATTTTCCCTGGGGTTTGGAGTCGTACAATTTTTTTGTGCAGCAGGTTTCCTACTCCTCCGAGCAGTTATCTTCTAAGATCAGGAAACGTCATCCCGTACAAGCTGTTTTGTTGGGTTTTGCACACGTTCTGCCTCATTGGGTGTATCAAGTTCTGCCTAGTCTCGGTGATTACTGTACTGACTTCGTTGACAATCATACGGTCTTATTCCCCCATTTACTTTGGCGTACTCATGGTTCCATCAAGTTTTTTAAAGACGTGAAGGTTTTCTTTAATAATCCCCCAGAGCGCCGGGTGAATTATGTAAGTTTATGGAATTCAATTTATATATCTGCATCAATCTTATTTTTACTGTCTTTGCTTAATGTTTATCTTTTTTAATTCTGATTATGTTTCTCTCCAAAATTAGGTCTGAATGCTTCCTACTGCAGTTGAAGAATCCTTATTGCGATCCCAGGCTTGTTATTTTCCTACTGTTGAAGAAGTAGTTGATGTCCTTCCACACGCAGAGCCTGATGCTGGCACAACTAGGCGTCGAAGGGGTAAGAGCCCGATCGGGGACGAGGATTCTACCTTTCAAAGTGTGCCGTTAAGTAATTATTCGCTGAGGGCTAGACGTCCAATGACCAAGGAGAAAGAAATGTCTACATCCTACTCCCCCCAATCAGCAGCACCCTCCGGTGTCGATCAAAGCGTCCCTGCCACTGATATTTTGCCATCTACGGATCATGTTCGTTTCCTTATTTATGCTACTTTGTTTCTTGTTTACATTATTGTATATATATAGTTATTCCAATTGATTTTGTGTCTGTTATTTGAATGATGTCAGGGGGATCCCTTGTTTCAAACCTATGTGAAGGAACAACTAGGTATCCTAATTTGTCAAAATAGAGAGATTATTGCTTCTCTTGGGAAAATAGCGAGGAGAGATGCCATGGTCGGAGTTTCTAAGTCAGGTGGTGTTTCAAAATCAAGAATGAGTAATGAAGAGGATGTTCGTGTTGGCAGGGATGTTGGTGGTAGTGTCAAACCTGTTTTGGGTGTTTCTGTTGGTAGGAATAAAGAGGATGTTCCCAATCCAACAGGCATTGATAAGGTTAATTCACTGGATTTCTGTGAAGCCAATACTGGTATTGGTGTACAACGTGTGCAAAGTGAGACTGGTAGATTTGTTGGAAAAGATTTGAAAGGTGTGGCGCTAGATTTTGATTTGGTTACTGATGATGAAACTGATGGAGAAGATGAAACTGATGGACAAGATGAAACTGATGGAGAAGAAGATTTGTCCCCATCCTATGTTGCTGATGTTCCATGTTGTGTTGATGAATCCTTTTTTGGCAGGATAGATATCAAGACTGGAGCATCTCTGTGTGATGATGTTGAATCGCGGCCTAAAATTGATGAAAACGCACCAGACTCGTTTCTGCAGGCACTTACGTGCAGTGTGTACCCGGCATTGCCCAATCCCGAATTCGACTCACGTCCCATCGTGATGCATGATCCATTAGAGCCTTTAGATAATACCCTATTGGAAGTATTTAACGGCTGGTTCATTTCCAGCACTAGCGAGTTAAAAAAATCCAGGAAGAAAAGGTCGAAAACTGGCAACACTAAACGATAATTGGTAATTCGGCAACATTGTTTTGATTGTATTTATTTTGACTTACATTAAATTTTTTTTTGTGTGTATACAAGAAACACAGTTCTTGAAACCCCGCTTGTAAAGTACCCCAAGATCGGTTGCGAGTGGTTTGAATCATTGAAAAGTTGTAGGGCGTGGTTAACTAATCGCGTAAGTTAATTTTCTGTTTTGTCATATCGCATGATTGATATTGAAGCTTGTTCACTTAATTTTGTTTCTGTTGGTAGAACTGTGACGTTATTCTTAACTACCTGCTTTTGAAAGCTTTCCGTCGTCCCGAAACTTTCATTGCTAACTGGAGTATCTTGGAGAGCCACTGCTGGGTACTCATCTTAAGTCTTGTTTACTGTTTTTGTTAATTCCCTTACTGAATACACTATTCAGACCACTTTTATGGTGTTTATTTATGCAGGATGTGTTGATAAAGCCCCCTTCAGTTGATGAGCCATACGATACCATGGCGAAATATGTCCTTGGCTTTGAACCCAAACAAAGGCCTGTGTCGTGGTTTGAGGTAGAGAAAATTTACGGCATCGCTTACTTGGACGAGAACCACTGGGTAGTCTATTGTATCCATCTGCTTGAACAGTAGATAGTTGTGTACGACTCCCTATATACGCAGCGATCCTGGCAGAACTCCAAGCATTATTTCACTGCCCTCAGTTGCTTCGTACCGAAAATTTGTGCAAAATACAAGATTTTGGACGGGCGTGTAAGCCGAGTACCCAAGTTTGGTCCGTGGGATGTTGTTCCCTGTGATGAAGCTCCGAAGCAGCCCAACAATTACGACTGTGGAATTTTGTGCTTGAAGCTTATTCACCGGCACGGTTGTGCCTGAATTCACCACCCCATTATGCGAACAATTTAGAGCCAAGTATTGTTCCGATGTGTTCAGCCTAGCACTTCTGAAGAAGATTGGGTTTTTCGTTTGAACCAGTTTTAACCAGTTTTAGTGTGGACTGTCTCAGAAAAGTCCTTACTGGATAATACTAATTTTTTGTCGGCTTTATCGTTTTTGCTAATATGCATCTAATTACTGACTGCGAATGCACATAGACCTTAATGTTTTTATTGAGTGCATGAATACTCTTAACTTGCCTTTGGGTTCCTACTTATGTGGCAATGTAAGTCGTTTTCCGTCATTTTCATCTGCAATTTCCTAATTCGTATTTAAATTCCTGGCGCACACTTCATTTGTGAGGTGAAAATAAATGAATATCTGGGGTTTGTATTTTATTTCACTTTCTTTACGTAGTTCATTTTATAAGCCAAAAAAAAATAAAAAAGGGTGCTATAAATATTGACAATATATTGAAATATTGATTCTCAGGTTGAACGTTAATGCAACATCTATGCAGCCAATTTGATGTAAAAAAAACCACCCACAAACATGGCACATGAACTAAATATGAACTTCATAAACTATAAAGTTAATGGATGAAGAGGTGCATCCAGCCCAATTCCAGGACACAACATAACCACAACCCGAATAATAATACCACATTTTAATTACAAATCCTACTTCAACCACACATATGCAACTACTAAACCTAGAAACGCGAATGCCAATTTGAAATTCGTAATCTTCAAGTGTAAAGCTTTAATAAGTCACTCTTGTTCTTCATTGACACCCTTGAAAAGTTGGACCGATTTCTGTGCGGTGTTTAATTCAGCGTCTCTAATCACCAATTGCTCCCTATTCAACAATTTCATCCTTCGTTCATGTTTGACCTGCTGTTTCTCCAGTTCAATTAGTTCCTGGTATTTTTGAAAACATTTTTTTGTAATAAGCCGACAGTTCCGGATCAACCCAGACCCACATTCCACAATCATCACTTTCCTGCAACGGGCGGCAAGTAAACATGAAAAGTACAACAGAAAACAGCACGTTGAATTTTAAAAGTATATTTTCCAAAATAATTTTAACTAACCCCTCGTCGACTACAGCAATAGAAACGCCTGTCGGGATTCTGCGGTGTGTGTGAGGTCCTAGACTGCGGTGTGTGTGAGGTCCTAGACGAAGCCAGGCCATGCCTGCAAAAGCATGGGCAATTTAGTATTCTAGGCGGATTCATCATTCTCCGCGGATGCACATCTTTTCCTGGATCCACCTCTTCAGCCGAATTGGAAGAAGATCTACAGCTAGCCATACCTAATTTGCGCACACTTTCTCATTTTTGCTAGGTTTTATTTCGGAACCACAAGCTCTGATCTTAATATGGACCCGAGATTTCATGTTTTTATATAGGTTTACCACTTAGCGAGATTTTATAATATAAAATGATGACGTATCTAAAAAGTTTTCATATGTAGTGTTATATATTTTTCTAAAATATTATAATTGAAATTTTGAGCCCGTTCAATATGGCCAGTTTTCGTTTTTGGGCCGTCCCATTCAATATGACATGTTTCCTTTTATGCAAACAATTAGAGCTTACTTTAAGGTAAAAATAACATTTTATTAACACTTTATTGATTAAAAAATATTATATTGACTAAAAATTTAATTTATTAGCACTTTATTATACCTAATTTCCTTTTTTCTTAGTCTCCGTGCCGAAAAGAACTAGGCCATATTGAACGGACGGAGGGAGTAGTATTCACACCAACCTTACTGAAAAAGCATATCGGATAAATAAATTTTTATTCTATATTTTAATACAATGCTTATATATTGGATAGGCGATTTTCCAAAAATTAACATCTAGTCTTTATGACACTTTTCAGTTATTATCTGTTTATAATACTTATGCACCATATATTATGTATCACTAATACTTTTTGGACATATATATCCGGACATAAAATGAATATATTAATAATCTTAACTTATAATTTATCAAATAAAATAATGGTGTTGGTTAGTATTTACTTAATTAATCTAAACCGCCATTTTTATAGAGAGAAATATGAATACTAAAAATACGAAATTAAACTAATAAAGTTATTTTGTGATTTTCACTAATCTTTCGGAAATACTATTACTTAATAGATATTTATGCATTCACTTGAATTACATTATTCAAAAAATAATAAACTGAATGAATATGGAGAAATTACAAAATTAAATAAATAAGTTAAACGAATCGAAACGATTCATTTACCTAAAAGAGCTAGATTATGTCCGGACATTTATGTCCAATTAGCACCACTCATTATGTATATTCTGGATAGTTTTCCAGTATATATATAATTTGGACTTCACCCCACCCCCCACCTGCCATCGATCATACTTTATTGAAATTTGAATTGGAATGGGATTCACAGACACAACAGAAGAAGACAAAAACCCTACTCGTACAACCTTTCTTCAACAATAAATTTGCAGCGGTGCACCAATATAAATGCACACCACCGGTACATCTAAAATAAACATCACTTTATCCCTTCCATCCCACCGGTACACCTAAAGTAAATATCCGTTTACCCCAAACATCCCACCGGTACCCCCAAAGCCTTCTTCTCTCTTCAATCAATGGCGTCATCAAGTTCAAGACGTCAATCTACAGACGAACGCCGACTTCAAGATAAACGCCGTCTGCAAGAGGTTAGTTCTTTCTACGCACTTGAAGAGCAACGAGATCTGGAATAACTATAGCGATCCTTGTTTATAATGTACCGATATTAATTTCGTCTTATCGGTATAATTTTCTCAGCCTCTTGGTAAAGGTTTTTCGGGCTATCGGTACATTTATGTTTAATTAGATATAATTGATATTGTGTTAAAACTTAAAAATATGGTGGTTAATGATGATAATTTGTTGGTGAATATCATAATTTCGTCCTAATTGTGATATTTACGTGTTGTGCTTATGTGCTATGTAATTTTTTGGGGCAAAATCAAATATCATTGTGGCTCGAACGTACATGCATGCTCGTTATAATGTATTGGTAATGTATGTGTAATTGAATATTTGAGCATGTGTTAATGTGTTTAATCTTGTATTCATCATGATTAAGGAAATAAAATAAGGGTATTCTACGTTTTTTAATTTATTAATGATTAATATGTAATAATTTATGGTTTAGTGAAGTTGTATTGTGTTTATTATGTTTTTGATTCACTCTTAATAGTTGATTTGACAAAAAAGATCATTTGTTGTTACGTTTCGATTTTTATATGACTCTTTTATAAATTTAAAAACCATTACAATATCATGTATGTTGATGGTCCCTGAGCTACGTATTTGGTGTAGAGGGGGGGTGAATACACCAAATAGATTTCTGAAAACTTTTTCTAGTTTAAATAACATAGTTGGTGAGCTCAGTTATTAATCCAGCTGAGGAGGGTTAGCTGGACAAATAACTCAGCTGGCGGTGCGGAATGTGATGGTTTGAAAACTTAGCTCGGTTAATTAGAAAAACTCAGCTTGAAAAGATTAACTTTATGTTTTCAGTTTAGTCAAGTTGTGCAACTTTCAGAAAGACACAGCTGTCTTTGGAGAGCAGCTGTGTATGCAGTTTTAGATCAAATATGCAATGGGATGATAAAGTTAGTACTAAAACTGAATTTAAAGAGAAAGAAAAGAGCACGAGATTTTTACGTGGTTCGGAGTAACACCTCCTACGTCCACGACCAGGTTCACTGGTAATTCACTACCACTTGGTTTTCAAGTACCAAGTAACTTCACAACTCTAACCCGAGCTGTGTTCCAACAGTTTGCGGGCACTGTCAAGCCTAACCTTTCAGTTTACGGGTACTGAAAAAACCTTACAAACACTTGAATTTCCCGTTTCAAGCAAGCGTTACATTGACCTAACCTTTCTGGGTAAAGAGGGGTTTGGTTTGGGGTTCCAACTGTGAACGAGTTCTTACAATTAAGAACTTTAGAGTATGATGAACTCGTTCGAAATCTAGGCTTAAGATATACAAAGATTTTGGCCTAGGGATTAGACGAAAAACTAAGCAGTTTCTGAACTAGAAACACTTTAAGATAAAGTGTTCTTTGAACTATGTAGAACTGCTAGAGAGCTTTTGAAAGATTGAGGATTTCAGAGAATGAAAGCTTGTAGAGAGTTTTTCGTGTTTGATCCTGAGGTTGAAGACGGGTTTATATAGGTAGAGTTTCAAGACTAGCCGTTGGAGGAGCCGTTTGAATCTTACCTACTCTCCTTAAATTCGATATCTGCCATTGGGCGAATCTGCACCTGTCTTCATTTGTGTCACATCCTAGGTCCTGAAGTCTAGGATGCTGATTCGGCAATCCCTCATTGGTCGAGGCATGTTGACTTCCTCTGACGCCGGGATCTTCTGCCTTTGGAGCTGGCTTCTGAATTCAGAGCTGGATTGGGCAAACTGACTTGAAGTGATGTCTTCAGAGTTAGTTTCTTTTGTTCTATACAGCTGGACCAGCTGTGTTTTGAACTCAGCTCGAATTCTCTTCAGCTTGATCATGCTCTGCTGAAAGACTCAGCTGAAGGTTGACTCCTGCTGTAGACACAGCTGGATCGTCTGCTGTCGTCTGCTTCCTGAACCTGTAAACCTAGAAAATCTAGAGCTCAAACAGGTGAGTTGGAAAACACTACTTAGGATGAAGCGATCATCTATTCGGTTGGAGAATCAGTTGGGTTTTGGTATTAAATCAAAATTTTATAATTTTCCCAACAATTTCCCCCTTTTTTATGATGCCAAAACCTAACTGAGACAACTTATGACGCAGAAAAACTTGTGTTTTATTAATGTAAGAAAATACATCATAAAACAGGAAAAAGAAAGAAAGAAAAAAAATTCTTCAATTCTTCAGTCTTCAATCCCAGTTGGCTGGGTCTTCTCTTCTGCATCCAGTGTTCTTTCTTTTGACTTGTTTCTTCTCCAGCTGATTCTGATTCAGCTGGTTCCTCTAGCTCAGCAGTTTGCCTCTTCTTTGTCTCATTCTCTTCCCCCTTACTTCCCCCTTTTTGGCATGATCAATCAAGGTGGGAGAGATACAACATCAGCTGTTGCGATGTTTTAGTTTGGCGAAACTGTGGTTGTTAGCTCTGAGCAGCGAAGTCTGGAGTTTAGGTGGCTCAGTTGTTGTATTAGCTGGCTCTTTTTTAATAGCATTAGCCTCAGCTGTGATTGCAGACACATCGTCCTTGGCCTGTTTTAGCTGGGGCGGTCCAGCTGAGTGCTTGAAGGTATGAATTGGCACTGAAGATAACATCTTCTGAGTATGGCACAACTTCATTCCTTGCAATTTTTGCTTCTTCAGACTTCATTAGTTTGAATGAGAAAGTCTCATTCAGCACTTGAAGGACTTGAGTATTCCCCTTCCACTTCGAAGTGGTGGGTATTGGGTTCAGCTCATATCATCATCATCCAGCTGCAAGTGATCATCGGTTGGATGATGTTTTCCATTTGAGCATGGTGCAGGGGCTTGAGCTCCAACTTTCATCTGAAGATCTCAAAGCTGGTGTCCCTGTTGAGCTGAAGGAAATTGAGGAGAGGTCGGTTGAAGTATTCCATCTGTTGTGGTGTTGATGATGACGATGTTCACGCTGGCACATGAACTTCTTCTCCACCGTAAGAAACCACCGCTTGTGGACCTCCTGCTCCTCGGAGAGTAGTTATAAATTCTCTCTTAATGTCAGCTGGCTTCTTGGCTGACTGACTGAGCACCTTTGACTTGAGTCTTCTGTTTGAAGACGGTGCTTCAGCATGTTTTGTCTCCTCAAGTTGTTTTCGATTCCCAGCTGGGAAGGAAATAGATGCATGCTGTGGTGGAGCAAGAGCTTTGACACTACTGCTCTTGAAGACTCCGGCTTTATCAACATCTGGTCCAGTTCTGTTGACGTTGATTTTTGCATCCCAGTGAGTTGTATGTCCCGTTCTCTCTTTTATTTTGAGAGAAACAGTGGGGCGGAGGAGGTATTTTTCCTTTGACATTCCCAGGAAGATATTTGCACCTTCCTGGTGAATGACGTTCTTGAGCTTTGCAGTCTCCCACTGAGTTGGACCGGATCTGTCGATGGGCTTCATCTTCTCCTGGAACTCAGTCTTCTTGAGGTTCCTGAGAGTTAAGCAACTCTTATCTTGAAGCTTTGACAGATTCTTCAAGTTTGATCGGCTTCGGGAGATATCTTTAGTTAATGCGTGAGAGAGGACGGTTGGGGCACTTTGACTTTTGCCTCGAAACTCCCATGATTCAGTTCTTTGCAGACTTTTAACATATTGAATAAGTGTAGTTAATATTGTTGCAAACCTCTCAGCTGATCATTATTGTCAGCTGATACTTCGGTTGAGTGGTTGTGCTGAGTGAACGTTGTTCCAGCTGGTTCCCCCTCAGCTGAATAATCCTTCAACTTTGGCGTCTGGTTGAGCTTGATTCTTTTTCAGCTGATACCAGTGATGTCGGTTTTGAATTCCAGCTGTCTACTTCCATTCAGCTGGGTCTGCTTCTATTCAGCTGGGTGAAGCATCGTCTGGGTTGAGTAATCCAAGTAATCCGCACACCATTTTGAATCTTGCTTCTATCAGCGGCTTTGTGAGTATATCAGCCCGCTGTATGTCTGTGTGAATTTTCTCAACAATCACGTCCTTCTTTTCCACGTGATCTCTGATGAAGTAATGGCGTACGTCTACATACTTGCATCTTGTGTGATGTACTGGATTATCTGATATAGCAATCGCACTTGAGCTATCACAGAAAATCGGAATTTGTCCAGTTTTCACTTCATAGTCATCCAGCTGATGTTTCAGCCAGAGAATTTGTGAGCAGCAGCTTCCAGCGGCCATATATTCTGCTTCAGTTGTGGAAGTTGCGACGCACGTTTGCTTCTTTGAAAACCATGAAATCAACTTACTTCCTAGGAACTGACAAGTTCCTGAAGTTGATTTTCTGTCCAACCGATCTCTAGCGAAGTCTGAGTCTGAATATCCAGTCAGATGTAGATTGTCTTCAGCTGGGTACCACAGCCCAATATTCTGAGTTCCTTTGAGATATTTGAGAATGTTCTTGGCTGCTTGCATGTGTGCTTCCTTTGGATCAACTTGAAATCTGGTACACACTCCGACTGCGAAAGAGATGTCTGGATAACTCGCGGTTAGATACAGCAGGGAACCTATTATCCCTATGTATTTGCTGGAATCGACTGTCTTCCCTTCAGTTCCTAGTTCAATCTTCCAGTTGGTGTTCATCGGAATCTTTACAGTTCTGCTGGATTGAACTCCATACTTGGCGATCAAGTCTTTCACGTACTTCGATTGATTTATAAAAATCCCTTCTTCTGATTGCTTGACTTGAAGTCCTAGGAAGAAGCTCATTTCTCCCATCATGGACATTTGGAACTGTTCTGACATCATCTCTCCAAATCTTTGGCATAAGAATGTTGATCTTGATCCGAAGATGATGTCATCTACATAGATTTGAACAACCAGGATATCTTCTCCTGACTTGATGGTGAAGAGAGTTCTGTCTACTGAGCCCTTCTTGAATCCTTTGGATACAAGGAAATTTGACAGAGTGTCATACCAAGCTCGAGGTGCTTGCTTCAATCCATAGAGCGTCTTCTTTAGTTTGTAGACTTTATTTCCTTCTACTTCAAATCCTGGAGGTTGTTCAACGTAGACATCTTCTTTGATTTCTCCATTTAAGAATGCACACTTCACATCCATTTGATATACCTTGAATTTGTGATGTACTGCATAGGCGAGAAAGGGCCTGATTGCTTCCAATCGCGCTACTGGAGCAAATGATTCTTCGAAGTCAATTCCTTCCTGCTGTGTGTAGCCCTTGGCAACCAGTCGAGCTTTGTTTCTGATGATGACTCCCAGGGTATCCAGTTTGTTTTTGAATATCCATTTGAGTCATACGACTTTGACTCCTTCAGGTCTGTCGACCAATTCCCAGACATAATTTTTGAGGAATTCGTTCAGCTCTTCTTGCATGACGTTAGTCCAGGGCACGCTCTTTAAAGCTTCGAGAATTGATTGAGGCTCCGAAACTTGAGCTACATAACACGCCATTAGAGCTGTATCTTCATCATAGACCGTCAGTTCTAGCTCTACTAAGAGTTGAGCTGTGTCAGCTGCTTCTTGATGATCCGATGAGGCTTGAGCAGCTGAGCTTCTGGTTTTGACTTGGTCAGATGGTTCTCCAATGATTGCTGATGATGGATGATCTTCAATCCATCTTTTCCTTTTACGAATTTCTTCTTCCAGCTGATTGATGCTAGAAGTGGCAAGATTTCGTCTGGCTTGGAGTTGTTCTGGAGTTAAGTCTTGAGAGATTGATTCTCCTTGAGTTGGATTATGAAGTGACTTCTGTAGAAGCTCTGCTGGAGATGGAGCTGGGGATTCAGCTGTGTCTGGATTTCTAGCTGATGGTATTCCCCCTTGATTTGGCGTTGGAGGTTCTTCTTGATTTCCAGTTGGTGGAGCTTCCCGATTGACTTGAAGTTCCTCCTCTGGCTCATCATCCCAAATTAATGGTTTGGCCAAATTCCTGATTCGATTTTCTTGAGCTCTTGTCTGAATCTGTCTTGAAGATTCTCCTTCGTTTCTTCGTGTGATAGAGTCTCTATATTCGAATAATGACTCGTTAAAGGTAACATGTGGAGTTACTTCGACTGTTTGAGTCCTTCTGTTGAAGACTCTATATGCTTTACTCACATCAGAATAACCAAGGAATACTCCTCGGTCTGTCTTTGCGTCGAACGTCTTGAGCTGTATCTTTCCGTTGTTTAGGATATGACATTTGGATCCGAAGACCTTGAAATATCCAATATATGGTATCATGTTGTTCCAAAGCTCATACGGCGTCTTTCCTTGCCTTGATGTGAGTAGAGAACGATTCTGAGTGAAGCAAGCTGTGTTGATTGCTTCGGCCCAGAACTTCTTTGGAATGGCAGAGCTGGCTAGCATTGAGGTAGCCGCTTCTTTGAGTGTTCTATTTCTTCTCTCAGCTACACCATTCTGCTGAGGTGTGCTTGCTGCTGAGGTTTGATGTTGAACTCCGTTCTTCTCGCAGTATTCATAAATGGTTTCATTTAGAAACTCCGTTCCTCGATCTGATCTGATTGACATTATCTTGCACTCCTTCTGAGTTGACAGTCTTTCCAGCAGGATAGACAGCTTAGTCCTTGTTTCGCTCTTCTGGTACAGGAATGACACCCATGTAAATCTTGAGAAGTCATCCACTACGACCAGAGTATATTTTCTGCCATTGAAGCTTGCTGGAGTAACTGGACCAAACAGATCCATGTGAAGGAGTTGGAGTACTCGATCAGTTGACTAAACTGGCTTGAGAGAGAATGAAATTCTTGTCTGCTTTCCTTGTTGACACGCGCTGCACATATGACTTTGGTCATATACTTGATCTGGAATTCCATTAGCGAGCTGGTTCCTAGTCAGTTTGTTGATTGTCTTGAAGTTGATATCTTTCAACGTGTTGTTGCTGTTGCTGGTATCTGTAATGTCCAGCTTGTTGTCTTTATTGAGGTTGAGCACGTTGCTGTCTGATTTGAGCTTGAGGTTGTCTCACAGCTGGCCTTTTTGATGTCTGCTGTGTCCTTGACGAAGCTTGAGGATGTCTCACAGCTGGTCTTCTTGACGCCTGCTGTGCCCTCAACGGTTGATGCTGAGTTGCTGGGATTGGATGTTCTTTTGCTCGTACAAACATTACCTTTGTTCCACTCGTGGAGGCAATGTTTGAGGCGTCCTTTGATTCTTGGATAGCTTAGGACAGTCTAGCCTGTAGTGTCCTGGTTCCTTGCAGTTGAAGCAACCTTCTTCTGTTCGTTTGTTAGCTGACTTCTCATCAGCTGCTGTGTACTTGCCTCTGTAAGTTCTTGCGAACTTCTTGTATTTGCCCTTGCTGGTGTTGAGTCTGTTATAATTTTTGACCAGCATGGCTATTTCTTCAAGTAGCTCTTCCTTGCTCATGTCTTTCTTGTCCTTCTTCGATGACTCAGCTGACTGCATGTATGCGGATTTTTCAGAGTTGGCTCTGAACGCAATCTCCTTTGCTGCAGGTGTCAGCTCTCCATCATTTTGATTGCTTGAAGATTCTTTCATGGTAATCTTTAAGTTATATTCGTTGGCTTTGAGCAGGGAGAATAATCTTTCAGTTGAAAGATCACCTAAGTCACTTCGACTTTGGTGTACCACCTTATATGTGTTCCATTCAGCTGTAAGCGCTGAAAGAACTTTTAGATTTTTTTCTCGCTGTGTGTATTTCCCAGTTCGGGTGGTTTCTATTTCCACCACTATATTGGAGAATCTGAGTTCCATCCCTTCGATGGACTCGTTGACCAGCTGCTTGAAGTTATCAAACTTCTGGCATGCAATAGTGAATTTATTTTTCTTTATCTCTTCCGACCCTTCGCATAGCTTTGCCAGGGTTTCCCACATCTCCTTTGCGGTTTCGCAGTTGATGATTTTGCTGAGGTAGGCGTTCGAGACCGTTGAAGATATGGTGTTCCTCGCGAAGCTGTCTAGTCCAGCCTGCTTTCTTTCTTCTGAGGTATGCTCACTCTTGGGCTTGGGAATGAGCTGATATGTTGGTTGACCACCATCTTGAGTTGGAACAAGCTCGTTCCCTTGTTTGAATATTATGATGGGTCCATCTGTGATGACGTCCCACATCATATCATGTATGCACAGAGAAAGCTCTTCAGTCTGAGCTTCCATATTGCATAATCGTCGACCGAGAAGGAGGAAAGATTCCTGTTAAGATAAGAATCCATGGAGATATGCACAGTATGTAATATTATGAATTTTTCACAAAGAAGATCTGTTCAGATGACCACAGACAGATTGTCAAGAGAGATCTCTTGATACAGAAACAGCGGTCTGTTGAACCACTGCTCTGATACCAATTGATGGTCCCTGAGCTAGGTATTTGGTGTAGATGGGGGGTGAATACACCAAATAGATTTCTGAAAACTTTTTCTAGTTTAAATAACAGAGTTGGTGAGCTCAGTTATTAATCCAGCTGAGGAGGGTTAGCTAGACAAATAACTCAGCTGGCGGTGCGGAATGTGGTGGTTTGAAAACTTAGCTCAGTTAATTAGAAAAACTCAGCTTGAAAAGATTAACTTTATGTTTTCAGTTTAGTCAAGTTGTGCAACTTTCAGAAAGATACAGCTGTCTTTGGAGAGCAGCTGTGTATGCAGTTTTAGATCAAATATGCAATGAGATGATAAAGTTAGTACTACAACTAAATTTAAAGAGAAAGAAAAGAGCACGAGATTTTTACGTGGTTCGGAGTAACACCTCCTACGTCCACGACCAGGTTCACTAGTAATTCACTACCACTTGGTTTCCATGTACCAAGTAACTTCACAACTCTAACCTGAGCTGTGTTCCAACAATTTGAGGGCACTGTCAAGCCTAACCTTTCAGTTTACGGGTACTGAAAAAACCTTACAAACACTTGAATTTCCCGCTTCAAGCAAGCGTTACCTTGACCTAACCTTTCTGGGTAAAGAGGGGTTTGGTTTGGGGTTCCAACTGTGAACGAGTTCTTACAATTAAGAACTTTAGAGTGTGATGAACTCGTTCGAAATCTAGGCTTAAGATATACAAAGATTTTGGCCTAGGGATCAGACGAAAAACTAAGCAGTTTCTGAACTATAAACACTTTAAGATAAAGTGTTCTTTGAACTATGTAGAACTGCTAGAGAGCTTTTGAAAGATTGAGGATTTCAGAGAATGAAAGCTTGTAGAGAGTTTTTCGTGTTTGATCCTGAGGTTGAAGATGGGTTTATATAGGTAGAGTTTCAAGACTAGCCGTTGGAGGAGCCGTTTGAATCTTACCCACTCTCCTTAAATTCGATATCTGCTATTGGGCGAATCTGCACCTGTCTTCATTTGTGTCACATCCTAGGTCCTGAAGTCTAGGATGCTGATTCGGCAATCCCTCATTGGTCGAGGCATGTTGACTTCCTCTGACGCCGGGATCTTCTACCTTTGGAGCTGGCTTCTGAATTCAGAGCTGGATTGGGCAAACTGACTTGAAGTGATGTCTTCAGAGTTAGTTCATTTTGTTCTGTACAGCTGGACCAACTGTGTTTTGAACTCAGCTCGAATTTTCATCAGCTTGATCATGCTCTGCTGAAAGACTCAGCTGAAGGTTGACTCCTGCTGTAGACACAGCTGGATCGTCTGCTGTCTTCTGCTTCCTGAACCTGTAAACCTAGAAAATCTAGAGCTCAAATAGGTGAGCTGGAAAACACTACTTAGGATGAAGCGATTATCTATTCGGTTGGAGAATCAGTTGGGTTTTGGTATTAAATCAAAACTTTATAATTTTCCCAACATATGTTACGATAATAACTTTTAAGTTTCAAATTACGTGTACCGATCGGTTGTGTTAGTGTACCGATCGATGGTTAATTGTTTTCAATCGGTACAGTTTTTATACAATCAGTACAATTTGTTTTTCATCTGAATGTTTCTGTTCTTATTTTTGAATCGGTTTTGTTTGTATCAGATTGGTTGGATCTGGTTCCGTGAAGATGCTCAATGCTATTCACCGAGGATTAACACGTACTTCAAAAGTGGTATAATAACAGAGATTAGGCAGAGACTGAAGGAGATTGGTGGTCAGTCAGTGCTGGATAGATTCACGGCCGGCTGTTTCGGGCATCTTATGAGATGGCCATTGGGCAAAGCCTGTGGCAGAGCGCTACACATGGTCGTATCTAGAGAGGTAAAGGTGCTCGGTGCATTGCCAAACGATACATGGTATCGTATCGGCGACAAAAATATCCGATTCTCACCTCGGGAGTACGCCCTAATTTCGGGATTGTGTTTTGGACCTACTTCATTTGATCCACATGCGGGTCATACAGATACAGCGGATAATGTGGTGGCTTATCAGAGGTTTTGTGACGGGAAGCCTATATCTGCCGAGAAACTGCGGAGGCGCTTTTTTAAAGGGTATATGATAGATGATCCGGATGGCGAGCTCCACAATCGGGCAGCAAATGTTCTCCTCGCTTATTTTTTCGGGTTAGGTGGTGATGAGCGGAGAAATATCCCCACCTGGCTCTGGGTATTGGTGGATGATCTTGAAGCATGGAACATATTCCCTTGGGGTGGGTATACATTTCAAGTGTTGAGGAACTATACCAAAAGTCTGGAAACGAATAGGTCTAAAATGTTACCCAAGTACCATTATTACGGCCCTGTGTGGGTACTGCAGTGTTGGATGTTCGAGGCTATTCCTGGTTTAGCTCATTTGATTTCTACCCCCGTATCAGGCACCGTCATTCCACTGTTTGAGATGGATAATGGCAGCAGCCTTGCAGGTGGATCTTGTAGATCAGTTTCGTACAGGAGTCATCTGTTACGACTCCATTGAGCCAGAGCCAGCAGAAGAGCAGACACAGTACTGGAGGTCCCTACTGATGGACGACGTGGTCGGCGTGCATTACGTGAGGCCAGTCAACCCAATCAAAGCAGGAATACGAGTTGCACGTCGCCCCTCAATTCAGGGGCCCATCAGTCCCCCCCACGTGGCAGATTCGGGCGCCGATCGTTACATGTACGACTTGAGAGACCGGGCCCCGCCGAAAGATAAAGGCAAAGGCAAGGGAAAGCATGCTCGGAGAAACATTCCGTCTTCATCATCGAGCAGCGGCACTGAAACTAATGCACGATCTCGCGAAAGCCGGTTTATGACAGCAGCAGAAGTCAAGAGAGAGATAACTTCACAATGGAGAAATGTATTTTACCGGAGATTAAGGCCTTCTTCACAGACCTTTTCAGTAAGAGCTCCCGCCGTTCCACACCGCGCCGAGATACACCTCCACCGCCTTGTGACACACCACCAGCCGTGCATTCCCCACACGTCAGTCCAAGATGGGAGACTGGAGGTACAAGTGTCTATCCTGGTTTTATCCCACCCCAACATTCCACCCCAGATTTTGTTACACCCGATTGGGTGAGCATGGGTGGTCCTGAGCATGCATACGACCCTCTTTGGTATTCTGTGCCAACTCCTGAGATATCTCGTGCGCCACCTCATGTTATATATTTTTAGATAGTAATTTCGTTATTTTTTCCAAAAAATAACTAATTTGTTTGTAATATGTAATTTATCTTTATGTAGTTTATTGATGTTGTGCCCATTAGTGCCGTCCCTCCTAACCTTGACTGGAACTCAATTCTAAACAATCCTAAAAAGTACAAGTTATACTCGAGGCAGACACTTCAATGTTTTAATGCCAACCCAGCAGACCAGCCGGAAGTACAGCAGTCGCCTATACAAGACGAAACCAGAAGAAGAAATTACAAAACCGTATGGTTCGTTGCCTCCTGCCGATTACATGGATGCAGATAAATGGCACCTCTATGAAGCCTTTATGTCAAATGATGGTGCTTGCGTATGGATCGGTGGACAAGCCTTCTATCCTCCGTACTATCGCCGTATTGAGAACGTGAAGGCTGCCCTTGATTATTCAGTAAATGATCTCTAAAATATATTCTACCATAATCTCTCATTTTTAATACTTATTTCGTGTTGTAATAGTCCCCTTCTTTTTATGTGCAGGTTTTTGATAAGTACATTGACGTCTTGCGCAGACGTCTGGAAGAAAAAAATCATGTGTACTTGGAACGAAATGCTACCAACACAATCATCTGTCACGCCGAATTCTTCGTGCGTCACCAAGTCATTCTCTTTAAATTATTGTTGTTTATATGTTGCTAATTTTGTTAATTTCGTACTTCTTACTCGCACAGGGGCTGGTGGAGGCCTTATTCAAGAAGAAGAGGAATAGCAAAAAAATGACTGCTGCTCTGAGAACTTCTTTTAATGTGAATGCAGATATTCAATCTTGGAGGCAAGCTGACCAGGTAGATCTAAACTTACATCTGCTATTAAGTATAACTATTTTAATAATGGTCTGACACACATGTACGTCATTCTTATACAGATCATCATTCCAGTACTCGACGGTGAGCATCTGTATGTTGTCCGCATAATGCCACGGTGTTGAATGGCTGAGGTGCACGACTCTATCCTGCACAGGGACGGAGTTCGGGAAGCACGTACGATGCAGCTCAAGACGCTTGTGCATAAATTCTGGATGAAGAAAATTATTGGAATACTGTAGATCTAACCCAGGCAGCCCGTCAGCATGGTCCATTGACTCTTGTCTTTTTTACAAAGCCTACACCATGGGAGCCCGTTAGGCAGCACATTCAGACGGACAACCACAGTTCTGGTCCTTTTGCGCTGATGACTATGGAGCGCATGATAAGTGGCCGGCCCACAATTGCATGGGGCAACGAAGAGGGAAATGTGTCTTTGTTTAGAAATAAAATAGGTCGTGACCTTTTCCTCTTCGCTGGTCAAGACCGTGTCGATTATGTTTGACAAACATTATTTCATTTCTGTTTTAATTTCGGTGACCTGGATCCTGCAACCACATAGTGTGCATCTACATAGGATTTTTTCCTTAATTTTATTTCCGAAGGTTTTAATATTTAAACCAAGCATAGAATCAAACGGGGTTGACTGAAATAATGTGTGTGGATGAAATGAAAAAGGTACCGATGGGTGTTTTTAGTGTACCGATAGGTGATATATATATGTAATCGGTACAGTAAAATTAAAATGGGTTCAATATTTTGTCGGCCAATGTCAATTCTGTATTCCATAAGTTAACATTTTTTAATTAATATATGCATTCCATTCAAACATTGGTAATTATGGTGTTGACTAACGAATACTATTCACCACTGCGGCACTGCCATAGTAGAGACTTAGGGGGCAACCTTGTGTAGTGCACAAGTATGTTGGATTTTTGCCAAACGGTACACTAAAACAACCGATCGGTACACGTGGGATAAAACTTATTAGAAATTTTCGTGAAATAAATGAAATGATCGTTATTTTTAAATGTTATAAGAATTTTAAATTAATTATATAAACTATAGTGCGATTGATGGATAGCCATACGAATTATTCAATTAATAAATAAACCATAGTTCGGGTGATGTATTTCCAAAATAGTCCAACGTATGAATTTTCAAATTCCAAAACAATTAAGTAAACTCTATTCCAACATGATTAATATAATTTGAGAACTATTATGTTAAATTGTCAAGTAACTTATAGTACTTCTATTGATAAGTTTTCATAACATTAATCCTAAAATGTTTAAGTGATTTTGTAACGCCCCAATTTATTTAAATAAATAGGAACATTATTATAGAAAATTGAATAAAATATTTGTCTTAAAAATACAGCGGAAAATAAATTAATATAAATTGTCCAACTGATTATGATAAACCCTAGGATTTATTCTTATTATTTCTTGATAATTGACCATCGTCACGCCCCACGCCGATCATCGCCCGAGTCCTCTCCTGAAAAAGATATAGTTTAGGGTGAGTACTATAAACTCAGTGGGGTGCATTTATCCAAATTATATAATTTACAACAATAAAAATACATGGAAAATTGTAACTTTAATAACATCACCCGAAAGCAATGTTTAACTGTTTGGTAGCCTGAAGGCTTAACTGATAGCCCGAAGGCTTTAACTTTACTGTCTCGTAGCCCGGAGGCTATAACTGCTTAGTCTCAAATAGACCGAAGGCTAACTTCTTTTATTGAAATAGCCCGAAGGCTCTGCCTGCATATCACACGTATAAATTGTGCAAAATATATAATAAGGATAAATATTAAAATGCAACTTTAAACCCCACCTTAATCTTCTTGACTCGGAAAAACTTGCAAATTAATTAGTTAAGTCCTGCCCGCCAATCCTAAAATGATTATGGAATGTCAAAATGCATGCTTTAAGTAAAATGAATCATAAAGGATATATTCTTTTTTTTTCCTTGTTGCAAAAGAAATTAATTATAAAATACTACCTATATATATATACGATTAATATTCTAGGAATAGAGTCATAGTTATTATATATTTTTATTATTGAAACTAAGCAACATAAACTTCTCCCAAAAGAAAATGAATAACAACTATACTACTTATTAACATAATACTTTCAAAGTGATAAACTTCCTAAAAGTTTATTCACGTAAAACTTATAATCCTATTTTAGATAAATCCTTAAACATTACTGTAATTCTTACTCAGCCAAAGTTAGCACTGTGAATTGAAATAATATGTGTCGGAAACAAAAAAAAAGTGTACCGATAAGAAAAAAGTGTACTGGTGGGTGCTATATGTTGCTCTATCGGTACAGTCAATCAGCGATCGTGACCTTAACATTTGTCTGCGGAAGCAAGATTAAATATTTTTATCAACTCACATGTCATAACTTCAGAGATGGCTGGTGTCGGGTACTCTTAAATTGGTGAAATGTGACAAATGTCGACCAAATATATACTTGTAACATTATAGAATTAGTATTATTTAACAATGAATTTCATCATATTTTATTATTTTCCCGTGTCAATTTAAAAATACTAATTATTATTGGTTGATATTTCCTTCTTCCTGCCCATTATTTATATGTACACAGAAGCGCGACATGTGAAAATGGCGCTATATATGATTAATACAGTGCAAAAACTATAATTAACGGAGGTAACGGGTAATTAAGATCCATATTGAAGGCAATAATGAACGCTAATATTATAGAATTCATTAATTATCATGCAAGATTACCGATTATAACATTTGTGTCAAGAGAAATTGCGGAGAAAGAACATAACCGCTTCATAATTCAGAATATTTACAAAGCACTATATGTACACGAACAACCCGAATTACGTAAGCACCCATGCAGTAAATACCCAAAAAACTCCCATGCGGAGTATTAAATTCGACTTTTCACATCATAAAAACACAGGCATTAAGAATCAAAGGAGCGGTTCTGCAAGCCACGCTAATTGCGAGCCAGAAACAACATTCAACAACCAACCATAATCCACCTTAGACAGGCATCCTTCTTCAAACAAATTGCGGAGTTTGGTGATTTTGATTCTGATTTGTCCAACCCGCCGGCGGTCCTGAAAATAATTAAATGTACGACTTCAAAGTAAATCCACGGGAGTGTTCATAATTTAGATCAAATTAAATACGATTTCGCACACTTACATCCACACCAAAGGCAATAGAGAAGTCCAGGTGCCTGTTTAGCGGCGCGTCATAGACGCAAATCTGCACCCTGGGGCACTTAGCGAACACACTGAAGTCGTCGTAGTCTTTCTTCAGATCCATAATCTTCCTCACTATTTCTGCTTTCGTGAACTTAGTGTGAAGCAGCGTGGAATCCGAAATGATAGCATGATATATGTTCACGAGTTTCAACACTTCCTTACTCCCATTCGGGTTCACTGTGAAGCACACGTCGTGCAACCAATGGACCATCTGATCCTCCTCATAGCTCTTCCAAAATTTGTTGCCAACAGCGTTCATGGACATCTTGCTATGTGGTCTGTTGAAATTTCTCGACGCTATGAAATTGTACATCGCCTTTATTACGAGGCAAGTTTGAACTGCTACTGCTTACGTTGCCAGGCGGCGTCACCATCGAATGCACCATCAGAAGAATTGATGGGTGGGCCCAAAGGGCGCTGCTTTCCCCAATACTCCTTTTTGTTATTCTGTTTTTTATAATATTTCACGTAAAGTAAGGTATCCGCACGTTTTCCTAGGGAGCCTCGATGGTGCATCTCACAATTATGCTTTCACTCTCATATCTCATGTTCATTATTTGTTATTCATTTCTAAAACATTTTTTTCTATTTATTTTTTAAATATTTATAACAGGGTTCGTTTCTATTATCGCGAAAATCTACATATGTTATTCTATATTTGGAGTCAGATTTAATTATGAAGTAAATGCAATTATAAATTAATCCATCCATCAGCCCAATCACTATGTACAAAAATAAAAATTTGGACTAGGAAAAAATCTATATAAGCCGTCATTATAAACTGTAATCACAACAGATTGTTGTTGCTAAGTAAAACAAAAACTATAAAAAGAACAAATGGTAATACTCAGCAATTTTATGAAACACACCAGAAAATAGTAGTGGTGCATATTTTAACTTTGTAATTATTTAATCAAACATACTCGATTAAACTTTCCTGAAAAACCTAGTACGTGTGTAATTAACTTTGTACAGAATAATGATGGTAATGATAATCAAATAATATGATTATTTAGGTGTGTTGAATGAAATATTTTTCGTGAAAAGAAAAGGGTGTACCGATTATTTAATTATTTGTACCGATCGTGGATACATTTTTTCCATATCGGTAAGATTAAACATTGAGCGGTACATAACATTTCTCTTCGAAGTCACCAATACATTTTTATGTCAACTCATCTGTCAAAATTTCGTAAGAATGGAATTATTTATTTTGAATTGTGAATTGAGAATTTCAACTTATCATTGCTTGATGATCGTTTGTAGACAGTCATGCGTGTGGTAGGGAAGTACACGAAAATGTCGATCCGCAGTCACCAGTGTCGACGGAATATGTATGTAATAGTGAAATTTGAATTATGTTATAATCAATACCGCTTAAATACCTTGTTTTACCTTGTTAATTTAAAATTTCATGTATATGACACTATACTATATTGTTCTGCTATTCTTATCATGTTGTACTAATTGTGACATGTAATTATTCTTGTGACTGAAATTCAAAGTTATGTGATTATCAAAAGTAAACATAAAAGATTGCTATTGCTAAGTTAAACAAAAACTATAAGAACTAATAAGGTAATACTTAGCCATTGTATAGTAGCCAACCACGTCAGCTGCCAACTCAGATACTTTTTTTCACAAAATCAAAAGTGTTCGCTGGTCTCCATTGCCGAGTCGAACGAGGACTTGACATGCCACCTCACCTCATTGTCTGAATTAATGCTGAAATAATTTAATATTTTGTCGTGAAGTTTTACATGGAAATTTCAAACTAAATGTAGTGGTGCGGCCGGTTGTTCAGTCGTGGCAGCTTTTACGTCGAGGGTGCTTTACGTCGCAGCAGGTAAGGTACGTATAGTGACTAGTCAATTCAATTCACTATTTAGGGTTTTCTTTTTTTGGCTCGTATTTGCCGTATAGGAAGTCTGGATCCTGAATCCACATAGCGCGCTTCCCTTTTCCATCCGCCGTACACGTGCACATGTAAAATGCCGTACACGTGTACATGTAAAATGCTCATAATCAAGATTGAAGATAATAATAAAATGAATAAAAAGGGCTTCAAATGAAGGATTTAATATATATATGTCTTTATAAAGTATATATTTACAGTAATTTAATGTGTAAATAGAATAAAAAGTTAATAGTAAAATAAAATAAAATAAATGAGTTATGATGATGATGAGTAGATGATAAAAACTTTCATGAACTTTATTATAACTTGAAATAGAATAAAAAATCAATAAAAAATAGGGGCTTCAAAATATTTGGGCCTCAATATTATAACTTTCAATGAATTTCTTTTGCTTAGACGTCATTATGAATTAATATATGACTGAAGAATATAAAATGAATAAAAAAGGCTTAAAATGAGGATTTAAGATAAATATAAATAACGAATGGAAAGAGCGCCACGTAGGCCCCAAAATTAAATAGAGGCCTCGAATCCGCAATCGTTTTAATAATATATGGATGGAACTTTTCAGAAATAATGTTCATATTAAGGTCCAATAAAATTCACTTTTCAAAATTAACGAGAACGATAACTTAATTCAATTTATGAATTATTTATCCGAAGAAAATGGACAACAGCGGCTGCGTGTTTGAATATATAATAAAATTATATTAAACAAAAATGACCTCAAAATATTTGTAATACACAAACTGTAATATTTATTCCCGAAATATTCAAGTTGAGTACAATATTTATATATATTTGGTAGGAAGAATAAAATGCAAACATGTCGCTTAAAATGCGGAGGTCACGTTGGACGACGTCGTCTGCAAACAGTGTCAATGATTGTGCGTATATCTAGGGCAGACTAACATAGCAACGCAGTTGCCCATACCCAAATTTGTTGTCAAATTTTTGCTTTAGGAAAACAATGGCAGCACCAGCACATTTCTGGGGAGGTTTGCAAGCACCCGTGTGTGCTCACGGGCTACCAGCTGCTATGCGGACGTCCAAGACTCAACTGAACCCATACCGCCATTTCTACTGTTGCCCGACTGCATCTGTAAGTTTTTAGTACAACCGGGGAAAAAATACAACTACTTCCTTCTATCATAGCTACAGATGCCTATATAAAATTAGTTTAATTGGTTGTTATTGCAGGACGATGATTGTGGCTTCTTTCGCTGGATAGATGACGAAATGCCGCCCTATCAAAGGCAGTTTTTCTTGAGGTTTTTAGCTGAACGAGATGAATTCCAGTTGAAATGGGAAGAGCAGCAACAACTAGTGAAAAAACTAAAATTTAGGTTGTGGCTTTTGCAGTTTGGTGTGGTAATAATGATCGGTTTTGTTTTGTGTTCGTGTTCGATAGACGCGTGAATGTGGTGTAGTTGTGTCATTATGCGCTGTGTAGAATTGGTGTTTATGTGATTATGTATCCGTTGTAGTTGTGTCATTACGTATGGCTGCTGCTTCTTCTTCAGCTGTGGTGTTTAAGTATGTACAAGATGGCCGGAGATTACAGATTTCCGGCCATCCATTTTGAGTCTACTAGGGCGTAATCGCTGTGATCGTTGTGAACTGCGGTTTAAAATTAATGCATATTGTACATCTGTAGTTACTGCCAAAAATACATTCACTACATTAATTCTGCATACCCACGTGCCAGTCATCTTACACATGGGTGTAATTAATTCCATGCAGTGTAATAGATTCGCATGAAACTAATTACATAAACTAAAACTAAAAAATTATAATAAAAATAAAGTAATTTTATAAAAATAATAGGAATAGTAAGATATATTTAAAAACCACAGGTACTGCCTAACCTATATTTTAAAGCGGGCCTGTAAAAATTAGTACTCTCTCCGTCCCGAAATAAGTGGCCACATTCCCTTTTTAGGTTGTCTCGGGATAAGTTACCACTTTCATTATAAGGAAATATGTCTCTCTCACAAAAAAAGTAGTGGGCTCCACCACTTTCTATCTTTTTACCTTTTAAACATCCTACTTCTTAATACCCGTACCGAAAAGAAGGTGGTCACTTATCATGGGAAGGAGGTAGTAAAATTTTACTCCAAAAAAAACAAATTAGTAGCCCAAAATCTGTGGTTGTAGTTGGGAAATCAAATTTGGGCAAAAAGTTTTCCTGCCATTTCTCCGCGCCAATTAACACCCCTCACCCCCACCCCCAACCGGAAGAAACCCATCCACCATGCATTTGTCTCACATGGCGGCCAAATAAATCCCAGTATTTTATTTAAAAAGTAAATGGTACGGTGGTTGTCGCAATCCGATATGTGGGAGCTAGCGTCAAGGCTTTCTATTTATTTTAATACATTTCCAAATAAGATTTTATGAAAAACATAAATGAAGGGGAAACAGTTATTCAAAAATATGGGTTTAGAAATAACGACTGAAATTTGTTCTAGCAAAGAGGGATAAAATATTTCCAAACATCGTTGGGGGGTAAAATGCCTCAACTGATATATATTATGGGGTGAGCGTAAAGTCGAGATAAATTTTCATGCAGGGCTTCGCTCGTGAAAGCAGACATGTACAGTTATCGACGGCAGGCCCGCTACACAGACAGAGTAGTTGTGGAAAATAATTTATTCCTTTAAATCAAATGACATGTGGATATTTGGGGGGATTTCCATATAGCCACGACAGCCACATAGATGAAGGTGATTTTAAATATATATGTACTGCCCACGTGCTGTATCTGATATTGCATTAAATGTTTTCCCCAAACCACTGTTGCTTCGCGCTTCCCCACGTCTGGTGGTCCCCACACCAAATGTGGTTCCTATAATATATTCTACTGCATATGTATTTTGTCATCTTCACCAAGTGTGTTGTTACCTTTTGGAGAGTTCAACATTTCTTATTGTACTCAGCATTTATTCCACAGGAATTCTGGGAGCAAATTTAAGAAGGATTTGCTGGGCTATTTTTGGAATCTCGGACTGACACTATATTTCTAAGGAGGCATAATAACTTCTCTGTGTTTACCATAACAGCCAGACTTGTAGAGGTATATTCAATCTTCCTTATATAGAAAGTTAGTTTTTACGGTTGTAGGGTATACATCTGTATGCATGACTCGTTTTGGTTAATTAAGATGGGTAGATGTAATATTTATTATCTGGCGGTGGAAGAAATAAAAATAAGTCAAAACTTTTGCAAGATGTTATATTGTTGTTCCAAATGCAGTGGCATGTAATTAGGGCTTCTAATTAACATAATACATTACATGAGGCCGCAATAATTAAATATTTCAATGGATGACACTGGATATGTATAAGTAGCAGTTTCTGTAATGGGTCTATTGTAAGTCATAATGATGTTTTATACCTCCTTAAGCTGCGTTGTAACATGTTTAACATGCATGATGTATAGGTTAATGGATAGATCTCGTCCGACGTCAGCCCCACAGAACATTGCAGCGGCCTTCTCAGCCATGGCTCAGAATGAGAACATGTATTACGAAAGAAGTAAGTATTGTCATTCTAACGTGAGTTATTTTTTAGGACTGGGGTTTGCCGTTGTTGGGGATAATTCATAAAGGTAAAGTTTGGTGTAACTGTTCTAGAGAATAAAAGACGCTGGCTTTATTGTGTGGACTGGTAATATACTATGTATATACTTCCAGTTTAAGGTCCAAATTTTAAAAAATGATCATTTCCAGTACATATTTCTACCGGATCGGGCTAAGTTGCACTTGCCTATCACGTTCGGTTGGTAGCCACATATTCATCGGGCTGCATCAATGCAAAATAACCCGAAAAATCAAAATCGGGCCCATATCTTTCATGGGAATGATAAATTTCTAAATTTTTATCCTATAATTGGAAGCCCGAAAAAATATGTCATATTTTGACAAAACGCCAAAACTTACAGTCCTAAAAATACGTTGTACTCATAAAAATACTGATCGTCATTTCCTCCACTTATAATTAACTTTGATTAAGTTTCTACTAGCAGCTGAATTTTTTAGTATCGGCCAACTTTTTAATATATTTTACCGATTATAACATTAATTTCAAGATTAAAATATTTAATATTTATTATTTAAGTTTTACAGAAAAATATATATATATATCGCCATATATATATAGAAAATTATTTCAGTGACAAGTTTGTTGTTAAAATTATTAAATTAATTACATTAATTTCAAGATTAAAATTATTTGTAATTTTAAATAGCACGATAGAAATGCATGCATGTACTTCTTGTACGACTGCTAATACTATTACACCAAAAAATTGCTCCATTTTGGCAGAGGCCGTTATTTCCAACAAGTGTCGGGCGTACGAGGCGATTACGGAGATAACGAGGAGGCTGGGAAGTAATAACCTCGCTCGTTTCAGAAACTCTTGCTTTGGCCACTTTCTGGAGTTGCCCAACCTAAAATTCCAGTGGCAGCTCATTTTTTACCTCATGAGGCGCATGAGAGATGTGCGCCGCGAAGGGAAGTTGCGGTTCTCATTTAGGAACTGCGAGCCAGAGTTTGGAATGAATGAGTACCGACTTCTAACTGGATTGCAATTCAAGAGTACTAAGCCCTTGCCCCAGAGATCCTGCTTCCATGACGAAATTTCAACGGTTCAAAGATGGTGTATATGGCCACCATTAAGCAGGCTTTTTTCTACCACGCTGGGTTGAAAGATGGGTCAAAGGAAGCCACATACCGCCTGACTTTGCTATATTTTGCATATTAGGCTTTCTTCAATGACGATATAAGATATGATCGCCCGCTACCACTAGGGGTGATGCATTTAATGGATGACCTCGATGCGTTTGAGTCATTCAATTGGGGCAGTCAATCGTATGCGTACTTAGTGCGAAACATGTATTCGGCATACGATCGCATGAAGAGTGCCTCCAACTCTGTGGGGAAGCAAATGAACTGCGATGTTACTGGTTTCACCATAGCAATACAATGTTGGGCTTATAAGGTTTTTCCAGCCCTGGGGAAGGCCTATGCGCACAGAGTGCAAGGAGCACCTCATTTGTTTCCAATGGTGGGCGTCAAAAACGCCAGGTTACAGGATGCTGAAGGGTTTCTTCGACAACGCGGGGATATTGAACTACGTAAGCACAACAGTGGTTATTCCATAATTATTAACACTACTACTTGCATAACTAACACGTGTATTGCTGCTGTATTTAACAATACTGGATATGTATTTACACACCAGCAACCAATGACGTCAACTGGGGAAGCGGTAATGAGGCCGCACAATGGCCATGTGGAGGCAACCCCACAAATAGACCTCAACCAGACAAAAAGCACACCTAAATTTCAGGCTCGCGGGATAAAAAAGTGTCTAAGTTTCGAAGAATGCACGGATGCTAATGGAAAATGACCTGTGGAAAGCCCGGAAATTAGGTCGTACATGACTAAAGGAGGACGCGCAAGTCTGGTACATCATAAACCGGAATTGTCATGATAATAATCATTTACACAAACAAAAGCACATTATTGCATTGCATGTGTAATTAATTTCAACGTTTGTGCAGCCCTGTTCCCGTTTTGAAGAATTTGTATGTACAACATTGGCATCAATGAATATGATGCTCCAGTATCTGGTGGAAGTGAACGTAGGATTAAAAAATACAGGGAAGCCGTCTAATGGAGTCCACGAGACGCACAATGCGCGTTTTTCCAATGGTTATGCAAATCCCAGACGCATGCAAGACATTAGTGAGAGCTCATACAACTCTAAATGGAGTCGTTATATATGCCGAGATAAACTGTCAGCGGAAGCAAAACAGGGACGTCAGATGTCTGTGGATTTGTTTATGGAGAGAGCGAGGCACGGGTAGCCGATTTGGAGGGTAAGCCACCGCATGAGAAGGATGAAGAATTTTTAGATAAGTTCAGGAATGGTGTGGCTCTGTCTACTAGGACGGACACCAAGTGAAAAAGTCGCTGGTGCATGGAATGAATGCATGTTTCAAAATATGGGGGACAACACGCAATATGAGGAATACAACATTCAACTACAAGAATGTATGCTTGGAGGACAAATCCTACCCTCACCACAGCACACACTCCCAAATTATTGGAACGGATATCGGGGTGGGCTACTAGAAGAACCAGAATCAGTAACGCAAAAGAAGACGGTTACGTACTGTAGGGCAAAAGGAAAGCAGGCTTCGGAGAGGGACGTGGACAATCGAAAGATAGAGAATGGCTCTCATGTAAGGGTAACTAAATCAACCATTTCAGGAACTCAGAATTCAACAGGGAAAGGGAAGGGGATCGAAGACGAGAATGATGATGTGGTTCCCACTGTGGAATTCGGTGAGAGTTCAAAGGTAGCTAAGTATAATCCATTCGAAAAGGCTGATGCTTCACTGCTTAGCGAGTTCGTGTCTTGGTACATCTCCACAAAGGCCGGATACGTGTAAGTATATTTATGCGTGGTAAGATAGTACTATTTTTAGTGCATTACACATCCCATCTATCCCGGAACTAGAAATGATCATCAACATTTACCAGATACGGATGCATGCGGGTATTATTGCACTTCAGCAGGATTCTTGATGTAAACAACTTCGACCGTATCATAAACCCCACCGCTTGGATTTCCAACATAGTAAGGATTCATACTATACTCTATACGCGTTTGATGACCGGACCAAGCATGATGTGGACAATATAGATTTTTTTTTCAATAAAACAGAACCAGGATATGCTCCTAAATCTATTGATGTACCGAGCCACGGCGAATCCGGAGCTTTTCAATAATAGATGGGCTGCGGCAGATCAACTCGCATGGGTATGAAACACCTATCTCTATTACTCTGCACAAATTGAGCAAGGTGATTTATAAGTTTTTTACAAACAAGATATTCAGCATATCTTTCATATTTTATGAATGTGTATGTTGCAGACTCGAATGTGCGACCCTGATATGGAATCAGGGCGCAGAAGATGGAGGGGTATGTGAGGGGTGACTGGCCGCGCCAAAGGCCTATACCGTGGGCAGCGGTAGATTACATTTACGGGGTCGCCAACCTTGCTGAAAGCCACTGGGTGGCGTATGAAATTGTGTTTGAAGATGAAAAAATTGTGGTATATGATTCAATTTCATCGGACTGGGACCTAATCTTGAGGGAATTCGAGAATATCAGTAAGTTTATCCCATGGATGTGCAGACTTGAGGGAATTTTTGAGGCGCAGGGACGCGTTCAATCATGTGAAGATGTGTGGAAAGTGGTGCCATACCCACATACCCCTCAGCAAGTTAATGGCCATGATTGTGGAATCATGGCAATGAAGTATGTGGAGTGTCTTGCCGCTGGTGTTTCGGTGGATGTCATCCCCATGAACGAGTGTGGGAATTTCCGAGACGAATATTTGATACAATTCTGGAAAATGAAGGAGTAGTTGAATGGGAATTTTAGTGAAGTCTGGTAAGTATGTCGAACCTTAGGGTTTAGTATTTATAAGTATTATTATTATATGTATGGTGTATGTATCCAAGAACTTCGATCATGGGGCTTAATTTGTATGGTATGTTATGTAAAGACCCCTGAACAATGAACCTAGGGGGTGCTTTTGGTATTAATTAGGACCGGGAACGGATGTTGGGTTTTGAATAACGGCGATTTACTCACCGATTGTTACCATCACAACATCCTATTTTGTGTTCCCTGGTTCAAAACCGCTAGTATTGTTATATCTATGTACGAAGCATGTTGTTTGTATATTAGCTGCATAATTCGTATGGATGAATGAACCAGTGACATATATTAGGGTTAATTAATTAGTCGGTTTAAAAACTTAGAAAATGTACACGGTATTAATATTCATAGTTAAAAGTCAGGATATTGAATCAGAAGGTACGTATATATACTTTAAGATACTTGACAATGAAATGGACAAAATTAAATAGGTATTCAACTATTCATAGAGAATATAAATTCAAAGTGGAATAACAAGTAATGAATCATAACAGTAGATCAAAATGAAATAACAAGATAAGGTGGGAAATGAATCTTCAAAATATTTAAATGAAATAATTCAAAATTTTCTTTTGGATAAAGTGGGAAATGAATGTTCAAAATATTTCATTTATGCGGCAACACCAAGATTGACATGTTCCTCCAGCGCAACATGTTGCGTCGTCAGATTTTCATCACCCGTCCCACAAACATTTCAAAATTTTCTAACCCGTCCCAAACGGGTTTCATAATTGCAGGGCAGCCGTAAAAAATTACTACAGTTACAGAACTAAACATAAACTTATATTTAAGTCCAAGTCAATTAAAAAACATTGTACCAATTGGTACGACAACAGTCACGATCGATAATATGTATGTACCGAGGGTGAGTTTATGGTACACATCGGTACACTTCTTTATGGTGGCGACATTGAATTATAATTTATTTTCAACTGATGTTGTCATTATCCGAACATAAAGCCTTCAACACAGCGTAAGAAATCTCAATTAAACCCAACTGAAAAGGGTGGTACGTGTGTAATTAACTTTGCACAGAATAATGATGGTAATATCAAACAAAGAATATTATCTTTTAGGTATGTTGAACGAAATAATTTTTGTGAAAAGAAAATGGTGTACCGATTAACTCATTATGTGTACCGATGGGAGATTATTTTTACATATCGGTACCCTTAAATATTGATCGGTACATTAAATTTCTCTTCGGAATGATGAATACAAATGAACTCATATGTCATAACTTCGTAAGAATGGAATTATTTATTTTGAATGAATGATAACAATAGATCAAATCATTGTCCTTGGATTGCAAATTTGTTTATATATAATAAAACTTTATTGAAGATAAGGTGGGAAATGAAAGTTCAAAATATTTAAATGAAATAATTCAAATTTTTGTTTTGGATAAAGTGGGAAATGATCAAATGAATGTTCAAAATATTTCATTGGCAAATTATTTGAATTACCGCCGGCAAATGAGCCTCACCACCACCATATATACTTTACCTAAACTACTAACGAATTATCATATTTTACTCAAACTTATTCGGCCACCCAAATAACACAAAATAATTCCTAAATGGCAGGTTCAATTACAAGCACAGTTCGTTTTGATGCGCCAACACCAAGATTGACGTTTGGTTGCCCAGTTATTGATACCAAATTCGGAGGTGGGGTGCGTTGCCGAGGAATCACAGAGCTTGTGTCCGAGAGTGCTGCAGGAAAAACACAGCTCGTGCTCCAATTGTTGTTGGCTGCACAATTGCCCTCTATCATGGGGGTTTAGATGGAAGCTCCATCTATTTTCAAACTGAAAAGCCGTTCTCGTTACGCAGGCTGGACCAACTCGCAGAGAACAGGCCTCATCTCCCAGTTAATGTAATGGACAGAGTGTTCGTCATGTATATCAAGTCTGTAAAGCATCTCATAGACGTGTTGCTGCGAATGGATACGGCGGTCCAGTCGAATAACATAAAACTTATTACTATAGACTCAATAGCGGGATTGTTCTGTGGGGTGTTCGCTAACACACATGCTGAATTATCTGAAAGAAAGACTTATTTCTACAAGATTGCGTCTTTATTGAAATCGCTATCTTATAAGTACGGGATGGCGGTGGTGGTAACAAACCAGGTTTCGGACGTCATAGAGGGTGCAACGAATTCAAGATTCGTAAATGCAGAAAGGTTAGTGACTTCGGGAAGAAAGGTTAAACCAGCTTTAGGATCTTGTTGGGGAACTTGTGTAGATTGTAGAATTTTTTTAAGCATGCAGATAGAGCATGACCAAGAGATTAACGGCGTCATGACTCGGATGCCAGCCAAAAGAATCATGCAAATCGTTTTCGCACCATACATACCACGTGCAGCATGTGAGTGTAGAATCACTAGACACAGTGTAAAGGGAATTGAATCATCTTAAAATAATTTGAGCTCCATTTGCTGTTAAATTATATAAATTTTGCATCCAACTGTAAATTCTTGCGTTTTCTAATGAATAACTACGAACAATTGCTCACCATACAATATCAAGCTGCCCAAATTTCCATACCAAATAAAAATCTCAGGATAGATCAAACACAAAAATTAACGCACCATATTTATGTTTGTTCAAATAGAATGCTCAACTAACAGAATATTGGCTGAAGATTATACCAATCAAGGAATTGACCAGACAGGTATATCATAATATTGAACACAAGAAAGCACTTAAAATTAACATTACCACTCAACGAACAAGTGTAATACAAAGATATAGATCATGTAATGGAAAGTGTTTATGAAAATAAGACACATAAATGTTTTTAATGCTTCAAATATTTGGGACTCATACAACTAAACTAGGCGGCACCGTTAGTAGCTTAATCTTAAAGGGATAAAATTCAAAATCGATGATAAATATTTACTCTAGGGCTGAGAAAAATGATTCACAATTAGGGAATCACGTAACTTGAAGCTGTGGATTGGATGATCATGGAACTTAGGCGGAGCCGTACGGCGCGGCACATGCACGTATTCAGAGGGAACAAAAGGCAATGGTGGTGAGGGACGCTGCTTCATTTTTTTCCGATTATCGCTTCCTGAACAGAATATGAAAATAAGAAAAGGACTAAAAAAAAATATGGTCAGATAAGATTCACTACAAAGATTTGACCTTTGTGAACTTTGAATTTAGTCTGCGTCAAATTGCAAGCATGGTTGAACACTTTTTCCAGAATAGGTTTCGGATCCCGAACAGGAACACCATTAAATTCATTAATATTCTTCCTAATCGATGGATTCGAAGTTGATTTTTGCCTGGCTTGATCCAAAATATCAAAAACTTCGCGACCAAGGATTTCCAGATGTTTAATAATGTGCAAGCAGGCATCCTCGTGGTCTATAGCAGGACTTGCCATATCGTATAACTGCCTCAAAACAGTGTTGACAAACAACATACCTGGCAGCGTAGAACGGATCAATAAACCACTAATATCAACACGAAATCCAGCTTTGGCTCTTTTGGTCCACCTCTTCAGAATTTGTGAATCCGGAATAGAAAAGACATTCATGAAGTAATATACTTTGATAATATGGCGGAAAAACATTCCCTCACCTTCCAACATCCGACAAGAACATGAGGCATGATTTGTGTCCTTGTTATACAAGATTGTTCTACAACGACCTCCCTTCAAACTTGTGACGGATATCTCCAGGTTACCATTGCCCAGATCAACCATATCGTGCGAGATTATAACGCTTAATGCCTTGGTCGCTTTGACCTCAAACCATTTGTACACATTTCGAGTAAACATTGAGGCGGCCTGAGTAAATAAATCATTGTCACAAATAATCTGACCGGGATTCCAAAGACCGAGTGTGTCCTCCTCTCTTTCCCTTCGGTGCCATCGAGACTGTATTTCCTCGTAATTACGGACAAACTCATACAAGGTGCTACTATATCGGTTCACCTGTTTCAATACACGATTAGTACCTTCACTCCTGGAAGTGACCAGTAACCCGGCTGTAAAAATGCCGCGCGTAAAAATAGAATCCCACCTATGACGAAGATTGTACATGCCATTAAACCATTTCCTACATTTCAGATCTTTGTTCTCGCTCAACTTATTCCAAACCTCATCAAACTCAGCCTCACTTTCAACATCATTCATACATCTGTGCCACAACTTTTTAAATGCAGAATTGCCATTCAAGGACCTAAATTTCGCACCAGTGTTTCTATTGATATGCCATTGGCAGAGACGATGTTTACTGTTTGGAAATTTTGTGTCTAGGGCATTCATCATGGACCGACATTGATCGGTGAACACCACTTGTGGTTGTACACCAGACATGGACTCTAGAAAGGCACCAAAGAGCCACTCAAACGAACTTTGGGTTTCATCAGAAAGGAAACCAACTCCAAACAGAATGGTCAATGTATGGTGGTTGATTCATACGAAAGGTGCACATATCAAATTGTAACAATTTGTCCTATGCGTGGTGTCAACAGAAACAACATCACCGAAAGCACGGTAGTCCTCGGCACATCTAGAATCACGAAAGAAGAAGTTCATTATTCGGTGATCATCATCCAATTGAACTTTCCAATAAAAAAATGGCTCATCATTAGATTTCTGGATGAAGTATTCCAACAAAGCTGTAGCATCGCTGTGGTCGAGCTTCGTCTTTGTTTTCTTAGACTTTAAATAATCATATACGTCCTGACGGGTGAAACCGAGGTTCTGAGGACCACCGCATTCCCGTTCCATGAAGCCACATGCACCACTAACTCCAATACCAGCAGAAGTAAGAGCTTCCAAAACGGATTGCTTGGCATACGATAAATTACGAGATGAGCGCAACATATACGTCTGATCACTTGGTACCAAACAATGATTGTGTTCGGTCTCAAAGATCTTAACGCGCCAAGGTTGGCCAATTGTACGAGACAGCCTTATTTTGGCTCTACACCCGGTACGCAACAATAATTTCTTGTAACAGCCAACCGGACCTAGAGGTTTTGGACCCTCGTTAACTCCCGCGCAAGAGCATACATATTCTTTCCACTTAAGATCATCCGTTCTGCCAAAATAACGTTGTTCTCCCTTACGTACACCAAATCCTTTACAACGATCGTATTCGCAATAAATGAGATACGCCTGTTCCAAATCAAGCACAATCGACCCAACCATCAACCGTTTCTCAATCTCGGTGATCAAGAAGTTCTTACTCTGTTGTGCAACAGCCTCATCAATGCCAACATTTGCAGAATTCGATTCTGGGAATAATTTCTTCACATATGGATTTACATTCTCTTCTACACACGGTGCGGGGACATCTTTAGAAACAACATTACCACTTATTTTATCAGGAATCACACTGTGCTTCTCTTTAGTAACAATTTCATCTACAAAATTGTCCAAATCTGGTGTTTTCGCCAAAATTTCTTGCGGCAACCGATTAATATCATCTGCGTCTTTTTCTTCTTCACCATTATCGAAACAGTTCAAATCGGCATTGCCATTAATGTCGTCTTCAGGACTAATATGTTCTAAATCACCAATGTCATCCAAACCACACTCTTGGTTGAGGTCGAACTCCATTCTAATTTGGTCGCATAAATTTACATAAATCAATGGATAATTAGGAAATATAAATTGAGAGCAGGCTTATTCCCACGATAATTAGACATCAAGAATAAATTTTTTAAGAAGCATAAATTCAATTCAGGATAACCAACTAACAAATTCAATCATGCAAGATATTAGGGATTTGCAACAAAATATAAACAATATAAATATTTAATATGCTGCAAAAAGAAGGTTACCTGGAATGCAGATTCCGATGACTAAGAAAGGAGGTGGACAAGCAGGCGATAATCGAAATGACTGGACGAATTCGGTGGGTCACCTGAAAAACATCAAACTAGGATGTGTCAATTCGTAAATCAATATTTATGGGAAAAATTTGCACCAGCATAGAAAACAAAATAAATATTACAAATTTGGGCTAAACATAGCACGACAATATTGGAAAAATAAATCACGCCAGGGAAAAGGCCTCTGCTATGTCGTCGACTTCGAGTGTTCGTCGTCTAGTATAGTACATCTCGAATACTAGGTGGGTCCTACTGGGTGGCGTCTAATGCTAAACAAGCGGCGTCATCAGTGATACAAAACAGTAGCTGATGACAGTCTAACTATACCATAGTTAGACAAAAATTAATAAAAAAACACAAAAACACTGTAAACTAAAATTAATTCAATATTTATTTCATGTACACGTGTACGGCGGATGGAAAAGGGAAGCACGCTATGTGGATGCAGGATCCAGGCTCCCGGAAGTTGTGGAGTTTAAATCATAAATCTCTCTGTTAAAATAATATGATCAACTAAGAAGTAATTAACGATAAAACTATAGTACTTGAAGTCACGTGTATAATTTATATATAGAGATGTTTTTATTAGTTGATTTATAGAGATATTTATTACTACTATATTTATGTCTGCCCTAAGCGTGTGGAGATGTAGCACGGCAGTTTGATCAGCCTAATCAAATTTGTTATTATTGTTGTAACAACCAAGATTCCTTTTTTTTTAACCCAACAACCAAGATTCTTATTATGCAAATATGCAATAGAACAATAATAGTAATACTAAAAATAACGATATAATATACTTTGAAAAAAATAACGATTTAATAATATAATATATAACGGAAAAGGCTAAAACGTGAGTATGAGAGAGAAAGCAATGTGGGATATCTATCTATCTATCTATTACTAATACGAAAATAAAGCTGCCCCATCCACGGTGCTTCGTTCAGATTTTCCTTTATTCTGGTAATTTGTCTAATTTTAATTCATATATATTCTAATTTTTTTTATTAATTTTATATTCTTGAAATATCACATGTTTATCTATTAATCACATCTCATATTTATCTTTCCCTCTATTTAATTAATTTCTTCTATTATACATATTAAAATAATAACAATTTCGGAATGCATTCTTATAAATCCTTATTTTATACATTCTTAATTCATAGTATATAATAATCAATAGAAAATTTGTAAATGAAAATCTCTATGAAGACTAAATAAATATATTTAATCAATATGTCTATATAGAATCCTTTTCATTTTTCATTCATGTTTTTTTAAAAACTTCGATTAGTGCTTTCTAGAAAATAAATACATTAAATCAAATGTGGGATAGGTAGCTAAAGAAAAGAAAAACTTGAAGATGTAGACATTTTTTTTTCCGCATTTTGTCAAAGATTAGAGATATCGATTTAACATGAACTAACGAGACGGTTCAAATATACTTAAAAAGAAGGATTTTTACTAATTTTAATTAATATTAAATTGTTTAGATTTTTATCGAGTAATTTAGCATAAACCAACGAGACGGTTTAAATAACATAGAAAGAATGATTTTTACTAATTTTAATTAATATTACTTTGAAGATGTAATCATTTTTTTTCCGCATTTTGGCAAAGATTAGAGATATCGATTTAGCATGAACCAACGAGACGGTTCGAATATACTTAAAAAGAAGAATTTTTACAAATTTTAATTAATATTAACTTTGTATAGATTTTTATCGAGTAATTTAGCGTAAACCAACGAGACGGTTCAAATAACATAGAAAGAAGGATTTTTACTAATTTTAATTAATTTTACTTGGAGTGTTCATATTTTTATCTAGTATTACTCAACGGATTTGAGACGCGTATGTACAGTAAAGTCACTATTTTAACCGAGATTAGGACGAACATGTAGAAAAATTTTAAACAAATTTAGATTTAGAAAATACATAATGAATGAGTGTACTCGATCCATTGTCATTCCTAATAATAAATTTAAATACGTGAAATAAAAATAATTTTCTAAGTTTGATTAATAATTAACTCGAACAATATCACAATTTTTAAATAAGATATAAAATTATTTTTAAAATATATACATGTAAATTAAAACATAAAGTTATTTCCCGTCGAGTTTCGACAGGCTACTTACTAGTATATATGTAATGTAAAGTGCATGTAGCTTTCAAGTTATAAATATGACGTCAAATTACCAATATCTTAAAACGCTTTTTTATTGCAATATTGGATGAGTTCAAATTAAAATAATGGAGACTAACAGTAACAGAATTCGTGCTACGGCATCATTACTTTCATCCAGATTAATATATAGCTAAATATTTCCCCACTATGGCATCATCTTATAATAGTTTACTTTATATTTCAATTTCATATATTTGATTTAGTTATACATACACACGCGATAAATTGTATATGAAGAATAATGTATAAATTAAAAATAATATATATATGGCGTGCTTCTTATTTTTCTAGTTTGAATGAATAATACCGATTTTCATGCTATTTCTCTTGTCAGGGGTAGACACATAAATTATCTATGGAGTGCTAAAATTGAAATTTTTCGACGAAGAAGGGTGCTAGATTTTGTTTAGTCTCTTCGACAGATATGACGATAAGCATCTGATGTTGAGCAATTGTAAGGCCTTGACCTTGGCCTTAGAATCGTAGGTGATCAGTGTGCTCAACACTATAACTTGAGGGTTCCAGTGTGAAGGGATTTCTAGACATGATCGAAATGTAGAAGCAGTTCGAACCACGTTAACTCAGTGTTGTTTACTGCTTTCTTTAAGAACTTTACTTATTGCTTTGATATAACTGTGTTTTACACGTAACAAGCATAACTATTTTATGAAGCTGACTCAGTCCGCCTAAGTGCATTAAACTAAGCGCACATACATACATGACTGTACTTAATGTTTAGTTAGAACTATTCCAAGTGAGCTAATGCAAGTATAAATTAATAACATGGGTCATACAATTCCGCATATAGCTATGCTCAACATACTCTACCTAAAGTCATCTGAATGGCTCTGAGACAAAGTATCATTAGCTAGCTACATTTTGAGTTATATTGTCTGAGAGCTTATTTGAATTTGACTTTCAAATTCATGCAAGTCTAAATGCTCATTAACTATTACTTATTCAAAAGAAAAACAAAAAATTTGCATTAGGTGTATTTTCTTACAGCTGAACTCACTCGTCACGTGACCCAACAAGATACATCTACGCTTACTAATGGATACAATCATTAATTACTATACGGATTACATTAATAGCATATAATAAATACAGATTCGAAACACAATATATAATTAAATCTTTGTTGACGTTTTATTTGAGAGAGGATTGGATTCTCCTATCAATATCAATCACTAAACATTATTAAAAAATAATTATAATGGCAAACCGTCCATGAGTCTCTATTGGATTAAAGGTCCACTTCCAATGTGACGTTGATTAAATTGAAATTAAGAAAAAGAGGGAAATGCCCAATTTTTTGGTGCTAAAAAATGGGGCCTATGCGGATTGTATATATCTAGTGGATGTGAAATTGGGCTTATAAGGTGACATAAGTTGAAAGTGATGTATAAAAGTTTTGTTTACATTACTATATTATCAGCATTTCTATAGTAAAAGATGCTATATTATCACTTTAGAGGTGATTCAATGGTCGAGTGAGTAATCTTGTGACCAAATTTCTCGTGTTCGAATCGCTCAAATATCTTATAGATCGAACATGTCATACATGATTTTTCCTATATTAATTTACCTTTGTGTGGTTTGTTGGTTATTGCACATGAAATAAGGATTTACCAATATCCACCTTAAATATGGGCCGCAGATTATTTTCTTAATAAAAAAGATTACATATGGTACTATACCATATCATTATTGCAGTTAGAATTCAAGGAACCTCATCTCATGTTTATACTTTACTTACTTTCGTTATATATATTATTCAAATAATACGATGTCATCATATATGTCATGTATTTAAAGGCTCGTATGGTAGGGGTGATTAGGGTGTATAATATGTCTATGACACCCTAATATCTTGTTTGGTATGAAGTATACGGCCCTTTATAAAGTTCGGGCCCGTATGAATAATACTTATTTTTGTTGTTATGTATACTACCTATGAGGTGGTATAAATAATACTGCAACTAATTATAGCAATAAATTACAATAATTACTGTGTGTTGCAGAGAATTTAATACATCTTACCAAACGGAATATTAATTCTTTATATTTATAAGACATCTCAGTCAAACATATCAGCCCTTATCCCATACTTTGTACCAAACGAACCCTTAAAATCAAATATAAATGGTGACACCAAAGAAATCAAGGAATCTCGTCCATATTTTCTATCATGGTGTAGTAAAGTAACTTCAATATGAAACAGATTTTAAATATAAAGAACAAATGCATTTAGACTAAGAGAGTGCAGTTGCTTTATAAAAGGTTATTTTTTGGGAATTAAACATTGCTTATAAAATGTACAGAAACTCTAGATAAAATGTGAATTAATGGGAATATATTCGGATGTATTATTAGGGAAAAATGATGTTGTTTGTTGTGTCTTTTATTTAATTTAAATATTATGTCTCTTTTTTTTTTTTATCGGTGGAAGGTATCTTCGATAATGTATATGTTTTTATCGTTTTAAATTTCCTAGTTGGTTGGATATATTATCATTTGATTATTTTAGTATTTGGTTATTCTTTTATGGTTACTATTTTAAATACTAGGTTCTTTTTAGCTATTTTTGGGGATGTATATATATGTGACAGAAAGAACTCATTTTTTTTGTGAACATGAGAATTATCTAATATATTTATATATGAGTGAAAATTTTTTATACACACTTTCAAATTTAAAAAATTTGTTATACACACCTATTTTGAAACAAATTAGTTATACTCAAGTTTACAAAAATACCCTTGGATTGTGACATATTTTATTGAAAAAGTTGCCAATGATTGAGAATCTCTTACATTATGTCATAACTTTTGTCCTTGTGTACTTATCTTGCACAATCATTGTGAAATTATCTGCGAATTATTGTTTAAATTGTAGATTTTGCAGATTATTTATTTAGTAAATATTATTTTACATATTTATTTAGTATTAACGAGTACGTACAGATAAAGAAATATTGAAGGCCGAAAAATATGTAAATTATACCAAAAGAACAATAATATCATGAAGAACCAAAAAACTGAAGATCCCTCTCGGACAATGGCAAAAAAAATGAAGATCCCTCTCGGGCGGGATCTTCTTAAAAAATGTAGATGTCCGAGAGGGAAATTAATTTTTTATGTCTAGATTTAATTATGAAAATTAACTATGAAATTTTATTGTGAATTAGTGCAACATATATTAATATTTGTAATTTTTCTTTGATTTATTCATGATTTCGTATTTTTAGACGAATAATTTGATTAAATATATGATTTTTTTGAATTATAAATGCATTGAGAGGTTCCTAAATCAAATCCCTCTCGGTTTAACCAAGATCCCTCTCGACATACATGAAATCCCGCTCGAGCGGGATCTAGACACGTAGATGTCCGAGAGAGATCTTGGTTTGTTATGTCTGGATTTAAATATAAAAATTAACTATGTAATTTTTATGTGAATTAATGCAAAATATATTAATATTTGTAATTTTTGTGTGATTTATTCATGATTTCGTATTTTGACTGTTATAATAATATAATCTTTATAACTCAAAAAAATAATATATTTAATCAAGTTATGATTATTCGTTCAAAAATACGAAATCATGAATAAATCACACAAAAATTACAAATATTAATATATTTTGCACTAATTCACATAAAAATTACATAGTTAATTTTTATATTTAAATCCAGACATAAAAAACCAAGATCCCTCTCGGACATCTACAACGTGTCTAGATCCCGCTCGAGCGGGATTTCATGTATGTCGAGAGGGATCTTGGTTAAACCGAGAGGGATTTGATTTAGGAACCTCTCAATGCATTTATAATTCAAAAAAATCATATATTTAATCAAATTATTCGTCTAAAAATACGAAATCATGAATAAATCAAAGAAAAATTACAAATAGTAATATATGTTGCACTAATTCACAATAAAATTTCGTAGTTAATTTTTATAATTAAATCTAGACATAAAAAATTAATTTTCCTCTCGGACATCTACATTTTTTAAGAAGATCCCGCCCGAGAGGGATCTTCATTTTTTTTGCCATTGTCCGAGAGGGATCTTCAGTTTTTTGGTTCTTCATGATATTATTGTTCTTTTGGTATAATTTACATATTTTTCGGCCTTCAATATTTTTTTATCTGTACGTACTCGTTAATACTAAATAAATATGTAAAATAATATTTACTAAATAAATAATCTGCAAAATCTACAATTTAAACAATAATTCGCAGATAATTTCACAATGATTGTGCAAGATAAGTACATAAGGACAAAAGTTATGACACAATGTAAGAAATTCTCAATCATTGACAACTTTTTCAATAAAATATGTCACAATCCAAGGGTATTTTTGTAAACTTGAGTATAACTAATTTGTTTCAAAATAGGTGTGTATAACAAATTTTTTAAATGTCAAAGTGAGTATATTAGGGTATTGAGACTTTATATATTGTGTGATGAAGGAAAAAAAAATGTGTGTTATATGATTTCATGAACCTAATTTATTCGATTTATTTTATGGTGCGACCTTTATAAGATTCGACCTAGCTTGGACTAATTAAGAAAATTCTTGTGACACACACAAAGAAGAAAAGAACTGTAAATTAGCGGAATATATGGAATTCAAATATTAAGAGACAAAGGAGGATAAGAGGGTCTACTTGTTTCCTCCATTGACTCTGGAAAAAATGAAGTATTTCTGATGTTTTGCTGCTTCTTTTTCTTTGACGGTGACGTTTTCTGGAAATAGTAAATAAATTAATATTGGATATTTTCCACATTATTTTCTTGGGATAAAGAATGTTGCAATATTTGTATAATTACATACTTTTGATGCTTGGACAATTTTGTGGATTTATTCAAACCATTCGAACAAATTTATTCTATAAGGACTTAATTAGACAAAATGGTTATTTTTGGTCTGATGATACTAATTCTGCACTTCAAAATAAAAGATTTTACTTTCTTTTTCCTGCCAAAATGATCAATTTAAACTATTAACTAATTAGTATTATCTCTTATACCTATATGTGACTCGTATTAGGCTTAATACAGCCTTTTTTTTAACCAATACCGCCTTTTTTTTTTTAGAAAAGAAAAGAAAAGAATTGTCGGTCTAAAGATTATTTTAATTTTAATAATAGTTCAAGGAAGACTGGAAATAGAAGTTAAGGCATTAATTTTGTGTTTTGTGATTCTTTTTCCCCATGAAGAGGATCCAGCTAAGTCGTGCGCAAGAGACAATTACAATATGAGAATTGAATGAAATGCTTTAATCTTAACGAAGTTAGTTAATGCTATATCTAATTCTCCTCTATCTATCTAAATATTAAATGATGACCATAAAGTCAATAAATAACCTCGCGTTCAGGTATGATAGATATATGTGAACAAATGCAATAAAAACAGGAGATAAAAATATTATTTTTATAAATTATAATGAATAATGAAACCCAGATTTACCAATGTGCCAGTACGTATTGGGCTTATGCTATTTTAATTGGGACTAATTTTTCATGGCCCACTCAGCTCACCACATACCAGTTCGTCTTGGTATAACCCTATAACATTCCTAATACACACCGGGAATTGATAAAATAAAATACGAAATAATATAATAAAAGAATCACCCCATGATAAATTTGGTTTCTTAATAATCATAACTGCACAATTAATTCATACCATGTGTATGTTTATAATGTCACTCGACATATTATGACATACAATACACACAACACAGATTGACAAGTGGCAAATGTTAAAAGTAGTCAATTTGTTAGCCAAGTAATAGAGTGGTTAATATCCGGGCCAAAGGTCATGGGTTCAAGTCCTCCGTCACGCGGCCTTTAAAATTTCTTGTAATATTTGTTCAAAAAAAGTAGCCAATTTTAATAATAAAATTACTTTTATAACCATCATCGTAAAAACAAATTAGCCGACCGGTTGATAAATTCTCCAAACAAACCGATTGAGGTTGGTAAGAAAAGGTGGGGATTGCAAATTGTTCCAAACTTTATCTAAAAGTATAAATAAATCCAAAATTTATTATTAGAAACTTTTAAGTTTTATATGTAAGACTAATCTAAATAAATAATATTATTATTATAAAAGACTAGTGATTATCTGAAACCTTTAAGTTTTTTGATAGATTCACATTATCAGATAAATAATTATAATAATGTATAGATATAATATTAAAAGGAGAGAAATAAATTATAAGGAGCCCACTCTTATTTGTCCCTTTAAAATGGACATGTTGATTTCTCTCTCAAATGGTTTATATCAATAGTGTAAAGGCTACTTACGACTTTTAGGGCACGTTTGGTAGGCATGTAAAGTAAGATATGTATCGTAGAATAAGTAAGATTGATATCGTATTTTTGTGTTTGGTAAATAAGATATGTAATGTAGATATGATAAATTAGTTGTTTGGTATACTAAATTAAAATCTAGATTAAAATTCAATTTACAATTGTAACCCTTTGCATAATTAAAAAAAAATTAAATTTATTTTAACTCATCTCTGATGTCTCCCATTTCATTTCTCATCTTATCTCTCTCTCTTCTCAACAATCCACCACCGCCACCATGGACCACACCACTCACCATCACCGCCGCACCACCACCTACCACTACAACCCGCCACCATCTCCTCTCTCACAATCACCTCTGTCGTCCGCAGAAAACAACCCAAGCAGCGCCACGCCGACCACACCACCACCATCACGACCACTGCAACCCGCCACCATCTACTCTCTCACAATCACCTCTGTCATCCGCAGAAAACAACCCAAGCAGCATCACTTCTTTTCTGTACAATCCTATGTACCCATAGAGCTAGACCTTACGCTTCACGAAATTCCCATGGATTCATCATCAAATATGTGAGAGAGTGAAAGAATTTGCAGAATTTTTTTAGGATCAAATCAGATGGAAATGGAGAGTTCTTCAATTGTAGAAAATTGTAACTTCATTAATTTCTCTCTTGTCTGACGTGATTTGGTGAATGAGTGGTTGGTTCATTAAATTCAATTCTTCAATTAGGCGAGTTCTTTAATTTAAGCAAATTTTCATCTTCTCTCCCTACTCTTCTTCATCTTTTCTCTCGTCGTAAGTCAGGATCGAGGGTAATTCTGTCCTCCCCACGTTTAAACCTTGTCACTGTTGAAATAAGAATGTGTATGGGAGATTACCGGTGAGATACATTCACAAAAGATGAACAGTAATTTTGCAACGGGCTTGGTAAAATAAAGGGCCGAACAGATTAAGTGTGTGGGCTACCAAACAAGCAGTTAACCCAAGTTACTCCAAGATGTGTATCCAATCTTACCCTTATTTAATGTACCAAACATGACCTTATTTAATATGAACAAGTGGCTAGAAAATTTGTTTTTTATGAAAGTGATTAGAAAAACTATTGGAATGCATTCCCATTATTGACAACATAAATCGTAAAACTGATTCAATAGGAAAGTGTAACAAAATATTTCATATTTTGCAAAGAGCTGTTCTTTCGAGGACATTCAAGCGCTATTAAATTTTATTTGTGAACAGAGAGATATCGGGTTTAATTTTACTGCTCTCCATTTCCTATAAAAAAAAAAGGTGTATAACAGTCAGCCCATTAATTATGTGGGCCATTAAAAGTTGGGATGGGCCGAGCCATCCCAGCCCAAGTGTAAAAGGCGTGTTTTATTTTATGGATTGGTGGTGGACAAGTTGAAATAAAATAACAGACATTGGGGCGTGGGAAGGCAGAGGCGTGTCGGTCGTGATTCCGTGGGGCCCACTTGAATCTGTGCTGCGCATATCCGCCACGTAGACCTTCTTGAATATTCAAATCCATGTGGGCCCAACCACGTGATTCGCCACTCATTCCTCCCTTCCACTCAATTGCCCCTAGATATCATAAAAGTACAAATGAATTTTTTATGCAATCCTCCATTTATATTCTTGATTCTTTAATAGCACTGACATTGATGGACAAAAAAAAAAAATTGTGTCCACCAATATTTAATTAGTATTTGTGGGGTAGGGTGGGCACAAAATTTTTGTTCACATTGGTGGTCACAAATTAAGGTGGGCAAACCTATTATTTTAATAATTTTATTTTTCACCCCCTTTACATCTCTCTCTCCTTCTTGACTCTCTCTCTCTCCACCCCCTCACGTCTTCTTCTTCGCCCACCCCAGCCGCCAGGGCGCACAGGCGCCCACCCCACCCTCCCCTGGGCGCCATCGGTTGCGCCCACCTCCCGCCCACCCGTCGCCCACCCCCTTGCGACCACAGATACAAGTGTTCTTATCATAGAAGATTATAATTCTCCACATATTTTTTGGGGGCAACACTCTCATGCTGTTGACCGCATAATGAGGTTGTTTGTTTTTTTTTTAATTTTTTTAATTAATTAATACTCCCTCCGTTCCAATAGCAAGGTCTCACTTGCTTTGGACACGGTTATTAAGAAACAAGAGTAAAAGGAGAAAAAGTGGTAGGTCCTACAGCTTTTGAAGAGTTAATTATTTCCATTTTGTAATGAAACCTTGCTATTGAGACAGACAAAAAAAGAAAACGAGACCTTGCTATTGAGACGGAGGGAGTATTTAATTAAGTTTAATTGAATATGATTGGAATTTAATAAACTCTAATTAAGATTAGTAACCCTTTATTAAGGATTAATAAATCCTAATTGAGACTAATAAATCCTAATTGATGCTTAATAAACCTAATTTGGATTAATATATCCTAATTACCTTTAATTATTCCCAAATATTCCTTAATTACCATCTAATCACCCTTAATTACCTCGTAATTACAACTAACCCTATCAAAGAGTTGGTTGTACCCAAATCTTTGTCCAGAGTCCCCACTTAAAATTCTCCACATATCAAGTAGGCATTTATCATAGTTTTTGTATCACGCTCTTCCTTGTGCTTTTTAAATTATTGTTAGGTCATATTCAATTAATAATCTTTGTGGCAATAAAGCCTAGTTCAAGTGACAAAATTGAGTAGAGACTTAGAGGCACCAAGGTGTAGTGCACAAGCAACTTGGATGTGCGATACTTGTAAAGTGTTTTGATTTAAAGTTTAAATTTACAATACTTTAAATTAAAACATTTTACAAGTGTCGCACATCCAAACTTCTTGTGTACTACACCTTGGTGCCTCTAAGTCTCTACCACAAAATTGAGGCACCACAAAACTCTCTTCAATGTGAGGTCTTGGATTCAATTCCGTCTACGTATGGTGTAATATATTTCTCACCTTGTGTGGTGGTACAGTGGTCTCCCACTTTTGTATGGTGTAGAGGTCTCACCTATATGATGACGTAGTGGTTTACTTAATTTTATATATATATATATATATATATATATATATAACTTGTGTAATTCTCTTAAAAAAAATTGTAATTATTTTCTTTTTTCTTGAATTTAAGTAATAGGAGTATTTTTTTTTTCAGTTTTATCCTAAACAAAAGCTATATGTTCATAGAGGCATTCTCTGGGGCAACAGATCAACCCCAGAGTTAACTTTTGAAAAAATTAACATTTTTAGTTAACTAAATAAATCATTATTGGGAAATAATAAATCTTAATTGAATTTTAATTAAGAAAAGATGAATTAAAAAATTAAATGAAAAACAAAAAATAAAAAAAATTGGCGAGCGCATGTGATGCACGCGAACACGTGCCCGCCATGAATCATAAAAATTAAATAAAAAATGTGGATGCTTGTATTGCACGCGTTTTAACTTATATATCACACACGTCTTATCCGCGATTAAGCATGTGCGACCCACCGCACAAGAACTTTTGTGATGTTTGTAGCTATAAGAGATCATGTTTTAATTGGTTAATATGAGTGAATGAATGGTTTAGGTTTTGACATAGTCTCGCGGTTTGAGTTGGTTATTGCTATGCTACCCAAAGAAATTCGTGAGCAAAACGAGAAACTTAAGCCATCTCTAGCAGTTCGCACAAAAATACAACAATTTCAGCACAAAAATACAGTAAAATCAGCAAGTCATCTCCAGCAGTCTGCTCTATATTTTTACACAAAAATAGAATTTTTTAGAATATTTTACTTTTAGTCACGGTTGATGATCCAGAAACATGCGATTACTTCCGATCAGAGCAACAAAATAATTCGAAAGCAGAAACAAGCCAAAGAAGCCAACACTAGTACTTTTGATATGTTTCTGATTTTATTTTCAGATGGGGTGGCATGTTCCGGAGATGGCCTTATTAGAAATTTAATTGTATCGACTTTATTTTTATGCTTTTATTGTGTAATTATGTTTTTTAAATTTCTTTTTTAGTTTATCTTGTATTTTATGTAATTGTGTTTTTTAAATAATTTTATGTAATTTTAATGTTGGTAAAATATATTTAGAAATATAAGTAATATTTTGGAACAAAATAATTAAACACAAAAAATAATAAATATAACAAGGAATAATAATTATAACAAGAAAATTAATTATAAAAGGAGTAGAGCAATGAATAGTATTGCTCCAAGTTTGGAGCAACACTATTCAAATATGTATAATAGAGCAAGATTTTTGTGTTGGGTTGGAGAATAAATTGCTCCAAATTTGAAGATATGTAGATTTTTTGTGTCGGGTTGGAGATGCTCTTAGTCTTTGATGTTTTATATGACGTTAGGTCATGTCAAACAATATCCTCTATTTTATATTTAAAAATAAATAATTCATAATATTGTTTTATCTAAAATCTTATTATTAATATTTGGTAATATGTAAAACTCAGAAAGGAAATTAGTTATTTAATCTTAATAATATTTAAAATTCGGAATAAATTAATAAAAAAATTCTCTAGCCTAATACGTCCATCCGAGTCCAATAAATAAGGATTCAATTCTCACTCAAACCCTATAAATAGATCACGAATCTATTACTAATACGAAAATTAAGCTGCCCCATCCACGGTGCTCCGTTCAAATTTTCCTTTATTCTGGTAATTTGCCTAATTTTAATTCATATATATTCTAATTATAATTTTTATTTTTATTAATTAAAATTTTATTAATTTCATATTCTTGAAATATCACATGTTTATCTATTAATCACACTCATATTTATCTATCCCTCTATTTAATTAATTTCTTCTATTATACATATTAAAATAATAACAATTTCGGAATGCATTCTTATAAATCCTTATTTTATACATTCTTAATTCATATATAATAATCTATAGAAAATTTATAAATGAAAATCTCTCTATAAAAACTAAATAAAATATATTTAATCAACATATCTACATGGAATCCTTTTCATTTTTCCATTCATGTTTTTCTAAAAACTTCGATTAGTGCTTTCTAGAAAATATATACATTGAATCAAATGTGGGATAGGTAGCTAAAGAAAAGAACAATAAAATTTGAAGATGTAAACATATTTTTTTTTCCACATTTTGACAAATATTAGAGATATCGATTTAACATGAACTAACGAGACGGTTCAAAATGTTTTTCTAAAAACTTCGATTAGTGATTTCTAGATTGTATATACATTGAATCAAATGTGTGATAGGTAGCTAAAGAACATAACAAAAAAAACTTGAAGATGTAAACATATTTTTTCCGCATTTTGGCAAAGATTAGAGATATTGATTTAACATGAACTAACAAGACGGTTCAAATATACTTAAAAAGAAGGATTTTTACTAATTTTAATTAATATTAATTTTGTTTAGTTTTTTATTGAGTAATTTAGCATAAACCAACGAGACGGTTCAAATAACATATAAAGAAGGATTTTTACTAAGTTTAATTAATATTACTTTGAAGAGGTAAACATATTTTTTTCCGTATTTTGGCAAAGATTAAATATATCGATTTAGCATGAACCAACGAGACGATTCAAATATAGTTAAAAGGGAATGATTTTTACTAATTTTAATTAATATTAACTTTGTTTAGATTTTTATCGAGTAACTTAGCATAAACCAACGAGACGGTTCAAATAACATAGAAAGAATGATTTTTACTAATTTTAATTAATTTTACTTTGAGTGTTCATATTTTTATCGAGTATTACTCAACGGATTTTGAGACGAGTATGTACAGTAAAGTTATTATTTTAACCGAGTTAAGACGAACATGTAGAAAAATTCTAAACAAATTTTAAAAAAAATACATAATGATGAGTATACCCGATCCATTATCATTCCTAATTATAAATTTAGATACGTGAAATAATTAATTTTATAAGTTTGATTAATAATTAACGCGAACAATATCACAACTTTTAAATAAAATATAAAATTATTTTTTAGAATGTATACATATAAATTAAAACATAAAGTTATTTCCCGTCGAATTTCGACGGGCTACTTACTAATTTATTTATAAAAAAAAAAAAAAACGTGTTTAACAATGCAACGTATAGGTTCCTTTCTAACGATGCTCCGCGTCAATTCATTGGCCTTTGGCAGAAACGATCCAAAATTCTATTGTCCTACTAGTATAGGTGGCTCTACCTGTCAAAATTCATTTATTAGGAAAGTGTATAAATTATTATTTTTATTTCTAATTATTAGATGGGAATTGAACAATTAAAGAATTTATATTGAAAATAAAAATAAATTTTAAAATCTAACATCATTTATTAATAAAAACTAAATTTTATTTTAGTATGAAACACTTATTCGTAAACGGAGAAAGTAAAACACATACTCTCTCCGTCCACGATAATTGTTCCTGCTTTTCTTTTTAGTCCGTCTACGAAAATTGTTCCATTACCATTTTTATACACTACTCCATCATAAAATATATTTTTTCCTCCATTCACAATACTACACTACACAAAATATTTATTTTCCTCCGCTCACAACCTACTATACCTAATCTTTATTAATTTTCGTACCGAACAATTATCGTGGATAAAGGGAATAATAAAAATCCATCTGTTTAATTATGAAGCGGATGCAGCAGCATGTGGATGGAGTGCGTGAATTAGGATGGCGCCCATTGCAAACCCCAAAGATCACCAAAGCCCTACCCCAACCAGTATCTTTTGGAACCTAAAATTGATTCAAGTGGGGTCCATTGGTGACGACTAAGCTATATATAGATTGGGTTTGCTTTTTGATAAACTAGCACCCACCCAACGCAATACTTGGGATGAACTTATATGTTATGATTAAAAAAAAATGAAGTTAATGCAATCTACATAAATAAATTAATAATGTAAGAGCTTCAACGTTCAAACACTTTTTAAATAATGCCACAAAATTGATGTGGTGTGATTTTTTTATCCAGTTAGTACCATGAATTACATTTTTGGCATGAATATATTCTATATTGGTGTTTTGGATTGACCCCTGAATAACTTATAACATAATGAATTAATTTATATATTGAAATTTGGTGTTTTAAATATGCATATGGCAGCCAGTCTATTGCGCATGTATATATAAATACATAAATTTTGATACAGAAAAGAGTAAACTACTTAGAAATGAATGAATGAATAGAAATTACATCTGAATAGAAGCATGATAGAAACAATAATCAAAGTATAATATAAACTCAATCTGATTACATTAGGTACAATATGGAATCAACATCAACAATTTGTGTAAGAGTTTCGTAAAATAATAAAATATTGTGTAAGCTAGTCTTCTATGACCTCTACTATAATACCCAGTTTCGCTGCAGAAATCACTTATCTCTTCAACTCAAAAATCTTGACTCCAATATCATTGGTTTGTATTCATCCAATTCGAAAAACTTCGATTCCAGTGTTATTGGTTCCATAGACCTTTTCATATAAACCATGGTTCCTTATTTTTTTTGGGAAATACAAAATGAAGGAAGGATCACAAAGTATGTTAAGTTTTTGTGTTTTTTGCTAAAATTAAAATTATGAAATTTATAGGCACAAAATAATATAAAGATGGAAAATAATTTAATACATTGTCATGATTGTTGCTTTTGTAACATCATAATTAATTGACTGATTGAAAATTATTAATGTACAATTATATATCATTTCCAGAAACGGAATATTGAAAAAAAACTGAAAAATAAAAGTTTCTAAAAATGGTAGCTCGAACTTGCTATTAAGTATAATTTATAAAGATAAAGATTGATTCCTCTAAATGAAGGGATGAAAAGGATCTCAACCTTTAAATTCTTAAAATCTTATCCATCATTTCTTAAATACTTTATTTTTTTTAGTAAATAATGGCTAAGAAATGAAGAATTTAAAGGGTGAGATTTTTTTAAGAGTATAAAATCTTAAAAACTTAAAATCTTATCCATCATTTCTTACATACTTTATTTTTATGTTAAATTAAGTTTTTAAGGGTGAGTTTTTGGTTGAAAATAGATTCATTCGTACCACTCGTACCAAGTTATGGTACGAACAATACGAATGAGCTCATTCGTACCAAGTTATGGTACGCCACTAGGTGGCACGAAGGGGACGAATGATTTCATTCGTACCACTTGTACCAAGTTATGGTGCGCCATTAGCTGGCACGAACGGGACGAATGAGTTCATTCGTACCAATCGTACCAAGTTATGGACGATAACTAGTTGGTACGAATGGGATGAATGAGATCCGTTCGTACCACAGTTGTTGTGGAGATGAAAAAAAAAGTCAAGCCGGAGAAGATGATCGGAGGCTACCAAATAACAGATCTGGATAAAAATTTACACGAAAAACTTATCTGAAAAACTCTTTATTTGTGAAGCATCATCGTTGGATTCTTTAGATCTCAAGTAGCAGAGCAGATCTAGGTCGGAATAGATCTGAAAATAGATCTAAAAATAGAGAGATTACGACTGAGAAAATGACGATGTGCGAAGGTGGTGGGGGTGGCGGTTGCAGAAAGGAAAGAAGAAAATCGGTGGTGGCGATGGAAAATAGATAGAGATCGAGAGAGCAAGAGAGAGAGAGAGAGAGAGAAAAACAACACACTATGGAGATGAAAGTCTGCCGAAGAAGACGATCGGAGGCGGTGGCGGAAAGAAGGATGTGGTGATGGCTGTGGCAGTGACGGTGGTGATGGCGGAAAGAAGAAGAAGAAGAAGAAGAAGAAAAAGATGGCAGAAAGAGAGAGAGTACGTGAGAGAAGAGAGAGAAAAAATGAGAGTGGGGTGGTGAATGTAGTATATGTTCTTTTTTTTACTTAAAGGTTATTTTAGTACATTCATACTAAAGTTGGACAAATTTTATAATAAACTAAGTTTTTGACAACTTTTATTTTCCACTATCTATAATGGCTTTTCACGTGATAAAGTCTTTTTTTAATCCCTCTATTTAGATAGATAAATTTACCAAAAACCAAACACACCCATAATGTATTACTCCCTTCGTCCCGCTGATATTGTCTCCTTTTCTTTTTGGGCTGTCACATTCAAATTGTCTTGTTCCAAATAAGGTAAGAATTAACCCTTCAAAAGTGATGAAACTTACCCACTTTCTAGTTTTTTATTTTTATTTTTAATCTCCGTGCCGAACAGTAATATGACAATATCAGTGAAACGGATGGAGTATTATTTTTTTTTTGAGGGAATTGTATTGTATTAATAAGAAATTAAAATATCTCGTGGTCCCAATATCTCTACACCAATCATACTACAACAATTCGGCCCCACCCAATACAAAATATATATTACTAATAATGATTAATTGTTGCAATAAGCTGCAAACCTCAAGCTTGACCGGTCTAATTAGGGATGTCAATCGGGCCAATGCTTTCGGTTTCGGATCAATTCTATCGGGCTATTCGGTCCGGATTAAATCGGGTTGATTTTTTTTTTCGGGTTGAAAAAACTCAACCCTAACCCTAACCCTTCGGTTTTCGGGCTGGCTCAACGGGTCACAAAGTTTGTAAATAAAAATTAAAATGTATGTATTTTCTTGACTATTCAATATTTGTCGCAAAAAAACTACACACAAAAAAATTAAAAAGTAACAAAACAAGAATACGAGTGGCCCAAAAAATAGAAACTTGATTAAATCCAAAAAATATTATAGCATCCAACAAAATAAGTCTAGTAGCACTACACGACATGAAAAATAACAATAATATTCAACATTAATTCGTTATCTCACAAATGAAACTAAACACTTGAATGACATTCATCTTCTATGATTTCTGTGTAGAGCAAAAGAGGGCGCGACATACAACTACTACAAATAATTAGTATGATGTATTATTTATTTTATTTTTTTTAAAAATACATCAGGGTTATTCGGGTTGACCCTAACCCTGATCGGGCCAGCCCGGATAGCCCTTCAACCCTAGCGGGCCAGCCCAAATAGCCCGGTTATGTATTCGGATTGTAAAAAATCAACCATAACCCTTTATTTTGTTCGATTTATTCGGGTCGACCCGTCAGATTCGGGCTCAATTGACATCCCTAGGTCTAATACACATTCTTTTTATTCCTAGGTGCTTCGCAGGAGTTAAGATTCTCTACACTTATAAGTGCATTGTCTTGTCTTATTCATAATTTGTGATGCGGTTTAGATTTTTGTGTTAATTAATTATTTTAAGTGTTTCATCCGGCCTTAAGCAGTTCCTATATTAAACTAATTTTTTTTTTGAATTGAAAAATATCTGGTCGTAATCTTCCTTATTTTAATTTATTTGGGCTAGATTGACATCCATGTGTAAAACTCTATGTTACATAAACGGATGTTATATCCTTCATAAATGAAGATAGAATGGATTACATGTGGTTCATTGAACATAAAAGTAACTTAATTTGTTTAATTTAAGTTGATGTTCATCACATGCATATGTGAGCTCAAACTTCCATTCTTAAGTTAACCTATTGAATATATTAGGTAGTTGTACTTGTGGAATATCTCCTTCATTTAATCACGATAAAATTGATAACATAAGGTTCATAACAGAGGTATTTAATTCATTTTTTGGGGACTCGAACATCATCTGTATAGAATTCACGAGTCTCTCTTTAGTGAGAGTTTGAGTTCGAATCCCACCTCAAATGGTCTAGTGTATTTACCACTTTATGTGGAGCAGTGGTACAGTGGATTATCTTGTGTAATTAAAAAAAAATAGGTGAAAATATTTAATCTAAAGTAATGACTAATAATATTACGTTTGTTACTAAAATAACTCAAGTGTTTGAAAGTGATCCCGTAAGTTAAAAGTAGTAATAAAAGAATAAAAACATATTAAGTCACTCAATATCTTATTTTTTATTTATATTCAAATGTGTTATAGTCCTCATTTAATTTGCAAGCAAAATATCTACACACACATGAATGGATTTAATACTTGAAAGGTTAATCATGATGTACATATGAAATGATTGCGCCTTGTGTTTGACTAAATTAATATTCATTTGATTCGATTGATAATATATACTCCCTCCGTCCTGCCATGTTTTTACACGTTTTTATTGCTTTTGCTTTTTGTCTCACAAAAAGAAAACACGCTACTTACGACGGCATAAAAAAGTAAAACATGTGGCCACTTATGACTGGACGGAGGGAGTATAAAAATATCGTAACATGATTTAGGTCGGCTGCTTAATTTTATTTGGACTCGCTCAATTATCTTCGGGAATTGTACTAGTACAATAGCAATACGACGCCGTTGGAAGCGTTTTTCATCTCTCTCCAGTCCCCCCCCTCTCTCTCTCACACACACACACACACACATGTATATATACTAATTTAAAGACAATCAGCGCACTTGCTCTTCTGCACCTTTCATCTCCGCCCGCTTTTCTCCGCCGCCTCTTTCGCCCGCATTTCGCGCTTCTCCAAGTATTTGTTCACGTTTTTGCATCTCAGGTACTATTTGATTACTTCCGCATTTCTCAATTTAATTATCCGTTCCGTTTATTCTCCGTCGAAAGTAATCGAGCAGTACTTCATTTTTCCTAATTTTTCGGTACATTTTACATTTTACTGCACTTGAGCAGCTCAGGTGATGGTTGGGAGCAGCGCTGGGCTTGAGGCAACGATGTCGTTCAACGGATCTTTGGTTAACGGAAAGTCTTTGGATTTGTTGACGACGGCGAAAGAGGTAGCCTTTGATCCGACGGCGGTGGTGTCGGAGGCGGTGCCGCCGGTGGTGGAGTTGGCTGGAGAAGATGGAGAGAACACGCGAAAGATCGTTTTGGGGAAGAACGTGCACACCACGTGCTTTGAGGTGACAGAGCCCGACGCTGACGACGAGTCTACCGGAGATAAGGATGCGTACATGGCAAGTGTGTTGGCGAGGTACCGGAAAACACTCGTAGAAAGAACCAAGCACCATTTAGGTATGATTGTGGATCTTCTGATCTGTATTTGATGTTGTTAACTTGGAAATGTTATGCGATTTGTTTTGTCAATCTAGTGTTCAATTGAATGGTGACGCGTTCGAATTGGTTTTTGTGCTGTGGTCTAATTTCACGTACGTTCAATCCGTATGAAGCGGCATAAATCTTGTCTCCGGACTGTCCCCATTATGTTTTACTTGATTAGTTAAAATTGACGGTTGGACTTCACGTTTAATATTAACTGTTCTTTCTTGCTTCTTCTTGTAGTAGCTACCGATTCTGAGTTAATATGTTTTTGTACTTTTTTTGTTTTGATTTCGTTAAACTCAGTTTTATTTTCACGTGAACTCTCTAGAGGAAGTCCCATGGGAAACCTGGATAAATTGTTTGTATTAGTTCTCTAAGGATTTGAGTAATTATGTACACACCACTCTTATCATTTGGTTGTCTTTGGATCTGAGGCGGTATATGCTGACAACTGAACTGGATTTTTCTTAAGTTTAACTTGTTTGTGCTGTTCTGCTTGTCAGCTTTCATAATGTATTAGAGTTTTGTTGAGTAGTTAGTTGGAGTTTCTAAATAAAGCTTTTGGTTACTGTCATAATGCCACTGGTCTGATTGCTTCCCCAATTTGTTTCTTAATACACAGGATATCCATACAATCTGGACTTTGATTATGGTGCACTTGGTCAGTTGCAGCATTTCTCTATTAACAATCTTGGAGATCCATTTATCGAGAGCAACTATGGTGTGCACTCTAGACAGTTCGAAGTGGGTGTCTTGGATTGGTTTGCCCGCCTGTGGGAAATTGAGAAGGATGATTACTGGGGATACATCACAAACTGTGGTACTGAGGGTAATCTTCACGGGATCCTTGTTGGGTAAGTACTTTGCTTTTAATTCTGAGTCGCTCATTTTAATCATAGGGGTTTCATTTTGCAGGTAGCAACATATTCTGATATTAGTTCATTGTTACATTTAACAGGAGAGAAGTTTTTCCTGATGGAATATTATATGGATCAAAGGAGTCCCATTACTCCGTGTTCAAAGCAGCAAGAATGTACAGAATGGAGTGTGTAAAAGTTGGGACTCTGATCACTGGGGAGATTGACTGCACAGATTTTAAAGCAAAGCTGCTTCAGAACAAGGACAAACCAGCAATCATTAATGTCAATATAGGTAATTCTCTCCTTTCCATCTCTTCAAAGTTGAAGTGTACAATGGAAATGTAAGTTAACATGTGCATATGTACTATATTCTGTTGACATATTAAGATGTTCTTTAATATATAATCCAAATTGCAGGAACTACTGTTAAAGGGGCTGTTGATGACCTCGATCTTGTTATAAAGACCCTTGAAGACTGTGGATTTTCACACGATAGATTCTACATCCATTGTGATGGTGCTTTGTTTGGTCTTATGATGCCTTTTGTTAAAAAGGTATGCAAACTCTATTCGTTTTGTATATTTTTCCTATCCATAACCTTCTGGTATTTGACTATATAAAATATTACTGTTGGTTTCCTCATACTAATACCTTAGAGTTGATTACCTATGGTTCAATTTGTAGCATGGAATATGTGGAAAAGAAGTAATGGATGTAAAATAAGTGATACACACTAGAAACATGTGCGGTCGGAGTAATGTTACTTATATGGGCTATCCTTTTACTAAGTATTTATTAGTTCACAAATCATCACACTAAAAATGCCTCTCTCTAGCATTTCGAAATGAATAGGTGAATCCAATCAATTAAGTACAAACAAACTCTAGTTCCATGCTTCTATTTGTTTATGCTGCCGAATCTTTATCTCATGCTGTAGTTTTGTAACTAGGTTGATGTTTAGTCTAGGCATTTCCTCTACAATGCTCTTGCTAAGTAATCTGGATTCTTGTTCTTGTTCAGGCACCAAAAGTTTCGTTCAAGAAGCCTATTGGAAGTGTGAGTGTTTCAGGCCACAAGTTTGTGGGATGCCCAATGCCTTGTGGAGTGCAAATAACGAGGCTGAGACACATAAATGCTCTTTCAAGGAATGTAGAATATCTTGCCTCCAGAGATGCAACAATCATGGGAAGCCGGAACGGTCATGCTCCAATCTTCTTGTGGTACACTCTAAACAGAAAAGGGTACAAAGGATTCCAAAAAGAAGTCCAAAAGTGCCTTAGAAATGCTCACTATTTGAAAGACCGACTCAGGGATGCGGGGATTAGTGCCATGCTCAATGAGCTGAGCAGTACAGTTGTGTTTGAGCGACCGCATGATGAAGAATTTGTTCGTCGTTGGCAACTTGCTTGTGAGAGACATATGGCACATATTGTTGTGATGCCTAATGTGACCATTGAGAAGCTGGATTACTTCTTGAATGAATTAATTCAAGGGCGATCAATTTGGTATAAAGATGAAAAAGTTCGCCCCCCTTGTCTAGCAGTAGATATTGGGAAGCAAAATTGTTCTTGTGCTCTTCACAAGTAGTGTATTTTTTATTTGAGGACTTAGTTGATTTCTCTGTCATTTTGTTACAAAACTATCCTTTATAGAAGATGTCTCGTCACGTCTGTAATAAAATTCAAGAAGATTGTGTTTCTGGCATTAAGTATTTGATGTGCTTGTTATATAGGTATTTATTGTATGGTTTATTATCCTGTGTGCTTATATATTGTATGCTACTCGTCACTACTCATCTTCAAGATAATTGAGTTGTATAAGTCTGATATTTGAAAATATGCTCCTTTTTTGATCGATATAATAATAGAGCTCAGTTACAGTCATATATATATATATATAGAGGATATATTTCTCGCTTTGTTTCTATCATCTTTTAGCAGTAGAAGTTCAGTTGCTCCTTTTCTATTGCATGCATTTAACAGAAATTAACTTAATTCACGTTGTGAAGTAGTAAAAAGTTGAAGAACAATGTATTTAGTTCCTATGAAATTTCCTGAGCAGTCTTGCATGCTTTAGACTTCCAAGAGTAGCAGCACAGATTATAATGACTTTTATTGATGGAAACTGAGCATTAGCATCTCTCCCTCACTGTTGTATTGGTTCTATGCTCTTTGGCTATTTTTTGGTCTGCTCTATAGAGGCTCTACCATGACAGGGTACTTGTTTTTAGGCATCCGCACGAGCGTTGGCTGGACGGAATCATCCTTCTCTAGGGGCTTCCACCTGCAATCAGGAGTGGCACCACATATATTACTTGAACAGAAGTTGCTGAATACTTGCAGAATAGTGAGAATATTTTTATGCTGAGGTGATTTCTTCAGTGTGTTTTATTTTTTCTTTTTCGTATTTCTGATTCTTATTTTTGCAATTTTCTTACTTGTATCTGCAGACCAGATGATGGATGAAAACACAAATTTCCAATTTGGCAAGGTTGATTCCGGGGCACATACGCGGTCCGCTTCCAAATCCAAGAAAGCTGTAAGTCTTTAGTGGCTCCTGAAACACAAAGAAAAGTTGTACTTTATGTGGCAACTGAATTTGTGGATGGCTATATGCTGAATTTATGCCTGGTAAAGCTTACGTCGAATCGGGAAGGATTGAACTTCTCTGGTTCGGGAAAGATCTCAGGATCATGGTGGATGGATACAACATCCAAGTTGACAGACCAACCTTTTTCAATTTTGTATCCTAAGAGTTTGGAGCAATTTAGAATGCTGTATGATAGCTGATTCATCACAATTTACTGACCAAATTGGTAGGACTTATACCATCAATATCGAAGTCTTGTGCAGCCTTTCTCGAAAACCATGGTAATATTGTTGCTCTTCTAAGAGTTTCACTGATGACCTGTGATTTTCAGATCAGCATAATTCAATTGCTAGCCTTAAACTACATTGTTATCGTTAAGAAATAGGTCAGTTCAACTAACTTTTGCTGTGTACGGCATATTGTTCACTTCTGACCAGGTAAGGCTGGATCCATCTTCCCTGCTACTTTGAATTTGCTGATGTTCTTCCTGAAAATTTCTAATCTTGAGTATGTGTGGCATTTTAGCTAGATTATGATATGACTACACTAATATACAAATATATTACTCTTAGACGCTCTAATACAGCAGGGTTTTCAGCAAGAAATTTGATAAGCCATGTCAGAGCAGCTGTAGTGGTATCATGACCTGCAACCAGCAGGGTCAATATGTTATCTTTTAATTGTTTGTCTGTAAGCTTATTATCATCGTCGTCTGCCTCTGAGCCGTCTTTGCTATGCTTCTTTAACAGGGATTGTAGGAAATCCTGCTGGAAGCCTTCTCCCTTTCTACGTTGGGCAATGGTAGCATCTAACATTGCGTACATTCTATCGCGGGCCTATCAAGATTTTCAGGATTGTATCAGCAAAATTTCTAAAATTCCTCAATACAGAAATCAGTGATTCGTTGTACCTTGATGCCTCGATAAAATGCAGTTCCTGGGATTTTAAATGGCAAAGAGGCAAAACAGGAAGATATGATTTTGAAGTTGGAGCGGAACTTCTCTTGTTCCTCGCCGGTCGGCTCCAAGCTCATGATCATGTGGCCTATCACCTTCAATGTGAACTGCAAAAAAATTACATTTTTTCAGAAAGCAATGCACATTAACAAACACATGCACATATATCATGTCTCAGGTTGCGAATCTCAACCGTGGAAGCCTCTTCAAGAACTAGAACTTTCTGGCCAGACCAATGATCGAAGGTCTCCATTGCCAAACTATTGATGAATGGAAAATACTTTCTGAGACCATCCATTGAGAGGGGCTCCCCTATCAGTCGTCGTAGTCTCTTGTGTGCTTCTCCGCTCTGTGTAAGCAAGCTCGTCGGCCCAAGAACCTGTTTCCCTGTGTAGAAGAGATTGAGGCTCACTAGCCCGTCTTTGCCTGTTAGTAGAATCTTGCTTGCTTCTCGCCCCGTCATGAACACGGTATATCTCCCCAACACATAACTCTTGAACACCTTGCCGTACCTGATACAACAGATTAAGTGATTTCAGGTTATTGCATAATTTTAACCATATTTCAGAATTTAGTCAGTTCTTTTGATCTACCATTACCTTTGCTGTCTCTCTTGCATGAAGCTAAAGATACCGGCCGGATTTGAAAAGGAGGAGAGGAATGAGAAACTCTCCCCCACGACAGGCCATCCCAAAGTCCCTGGGATCACGTCCATTGCCTTAGGAGCACTCCGTTTTAGCAGCAATAAAACTGAGACAACGAAAACCAAGACGAGCGCCACTACTGCCGACATTTCTATATATCTCTACCAGGTAACTCTAAAGTTTGATAAATATACGAGAGAGTTTCTCTCTATTTGATAATAGGTAGTGATCAACACAATTTCCTCGGCTTATCTTTTGCTTCGTTCGATACATGTTGAGGAGAACATTATATATTGACAGTCCTAGACTATGTCAAAATCATATGGTGAATTACTATGATGAATAGCTGCTGATTGATTAATCATTGTTTCCATCTTCATTCCTTTCAACCTTTTCTGGTAGTCTACAATGGAATTGGAAGCTAGCCTCCTTGTTTGTTGATATAAGTCAAGAACTCTGCTTCTTCTTGTCCTGTTTCAAATGCTTGTTTTATTCTCTCTCTACATGTGGAAAGATAATATATTATTAGTTGAATTTGATTTGACTAATGATGAAATTAGGTTGTAATCTCACTTGAAAGCGATGTTTAACTTGTTCTGCCGCCCCCTGCTGCTACCTTTTTTTTTTTTTTTTTTTCTAACATGGTTTTTCTTTTCTTGTTAGATGAAAAATCCAATGATGATAATAATGGGTTGCCAACAATGAGTTACTTTTGGAATTAATATCTGTTTTGTTTTGGAATGGATCAAAATTGGACCTCAAGAGTTTAGGATTGAAATTTGGGATTCAAATGTACCACTTATCTAATATACAATCATACACACGCATTTAGCAATTATTCATTAATAATTTTCAGTTGATTGTTAAGAATTATTTAGTCATTGAATTCCATTGCTAGTCTGACGAAGTAAAGTAGTTGTGGTTAGTTCAACAATAACCATGTGTTAGCATTTCTTTTTATTAACTAGTTGCTACTACTATTATAAAAGTGTGTTAGTATTATAAATTTTGATATTAATATAGTACTTATTTTAATTCCAATAACAATTTACTAATTTAATATAAATATATATAGGTTTTGAAATGTATATTATTTTGATACTTGCATACGTATCACGGTGCTAGAAAAAATCACTAGGACGTAGCTTAGTTGGGATTTCTCCCCTTTATAAGGGAGAGAGATCATGTACGAGTCTCAATCCCATCATTTCCAAATTAAAGGAAAAATAACGGCGCTAGAAAAAAAAAATATCCCTAGGATAAGCTAATATAAATTAATTTATTAAAAAAACGGACTAATATGAAATACCTAAACTTTCACCTACAGTACACGTGCTATTTTAGTTATTCGTAATTTAGAGGTCATGGTTCATGGTCTAAAGTAATTTATTTATGTTTGAATTTATGTTTCAATCTCTGACCAATATTATTTATATTTTTCAGAATACATTATAATTCATATTGCATGACAAGAACATACTAACCAACACAATAATATATACACAACGACATCAATCTAAATCAGAATACCTAACATAGTTTACAGGAAACTGGTTTTGCGAACACTGTACAAGCTTAGGCACTTCACCCGGTCCCCCACCAATAAGGGAAAAAAAAAACTTTAAAATAAAGTTTTCCTTAAAAAATGAAAGGAAAATTTGAGGATAACCTATATTGCCGCGACTAGGGGTGCATAAACGGGTACCCATGGATACCCTATCCGTTTTTTTCGGATACCCGTATCCGGATAAGTTAAAATTGAATACCCGTACCCGTCCCGTTTTAGCAAACCGGGTATCCAATACCCGGCCCGGGTAACGGATACCCAGTCTACCCGTTTAAAAAAAATAAAAAAAGGCCAGCTCCATTTTTCAAAATTTCACCTATATTTTTAACTCAATTTTTCGACAATTATAAATACGCAAATAATCATCAACAATTAAAAACAACAAAAATTTAATACCAAATACATAGTTCAAATATTTCAACTTGAACAACAAATAAACTAATAAAGTATAAAATTTAAGTTGGACAAACATCACAGGGATGGATAGAAAGTTGGAAAATGGGGTGGACGGACAGGTGGAATGTGGGAATGAAGTGGAGTCTCTAACCTATATATTTTTTTTAAATAATATAATAATTTTTTGACCGGGTATTGACCGGGTACCCGATACCCTAACGGGTATACCCGGTACCCGGAATTTTGGAAAAACTAATACCCGTACCCGGAAATTACGGGTATTGGATACCCGTTACCCGGCCGGGTACGGGTTACCCGAAAACCCATTTTCCGTTTATTCACCCCTAGCCGCGACACTGTCAAATCCAATATTACAACGTAGTAGAGCCATCTAAGCTGGGAGATCCCACTAATATTATTTTGAAATAAAATATAGTATATCAAATATTTTACATAATGCTTTTTTTAGTGCACCGCTTGAATGTCCCCTTGGGGACTAATGTAATATTTTGTTACCACTATATCATGCTCCTACGGCTCAAAACTGATTTTAGTGTCGTATAAATAAAATTATAAAATTCATGTCGTTGCCTGTCATGTATATTATGCAGGCATTATCGAAGCATACGCCATAAGATTGCAACATTTTGGAAGACTCAAGTATCCAACGGCAGTGAGAGAAATGAAAAACAAATTTTAAAAATTGTTTTGACGTATTAAAGAGCACATATTCTGGCAAAGGTCCTTTTCTAAAGTCATAATACAACCACAATAAATATAAACGAATAATTCACATCCTATCATAAATTCATAGCCATTCAGTAATAGGCATCTTCTGAAAATACTACATTTACATACATATAGCATCGCAGCATCATCATTTCTACCATCTTTCTGCACTATATACATACATACATACATACATACATACATACAAATATATCTGTAATTTGTGCACGTATAGTAATACAAGGCAGAGAGAGGCATGATTACATTTTTATATATATACTGTATATAAGAGCCTAACTGGAGACTATTCTTCTCGTTTACAACTTCCTGTTAGCTTTGCAGTTATGGGCTACGTCTTATGTTGTTGGAACTCGTATTCTGCTGCTGCTGGTGGTTACCAAAATAATTAGCCGTTGGAGGCTGGGGTGAAAATGGGGCAGACGGCCCTCTGTTGCTTCCATTGGCCCCATGCATCTGGCCGGCTGTAACCTTGAGCCACTGTAGTTCGTTCCTCAATGCTTCGTTCAAAGCTGAAATTTACGCACACAGAAACATGCACGTGTTGAGATTATTAACCAAGATAACATGAGATCACTCTGCCATATATACGAGAGACGCGTACCATCTCTAAGGTGTGCTTGCTGTTCCATAGCCTGCAACTTCAGTTTGAGTTCCTTGTTCTCAGTTGTCAACCCACTAGTGTCTCTCTGCATGCATGTTGCTATTTTTTTAAGTGATGTGATGGTATATTTCTTGATTAAGGTATTACAAACACGATAGTGCATTTCCCAATAAAATAAGTCGAAAGCAGATTATATGAAAGGTTATTAAAGTTTCCATCTGAGGTGAAGCAAAATGATTTCAAGAAAACTGAAATTGTGAGTAATGATGTTACTAATGCTCAACAAGTAGTTCAAGGAAAATATATATAGAATGTGATTGTGAAATGCCCCTAGGTCAAACCATCTGCTCGTTTGTCAATATCTCATCTTCCCTTTACCCCGACCTATTGGTTGCTATTTTGTGCACACTATTTAGCACCAGCGTCCAAAACAGAATGTATATGCAGTTGAAGAGCTTCCTAAAAAAACTCCATAAAATATTAAATATGAGGCTGTTTCCTTAACATCACATAATTTTAGACACTTCCATTTGTATGCAAACTGCTTTAAAGAAACTAGTGCTGTGTGCATGCAAGAAAGAACCCGAAGCATAGACAAAAAGTCAAAAAGCATTCAAGCATATCCTTGACTCGACACGAGTAAGGATACCAGTGGTTTCCTTTTAACAAGAAAATGTGGATAATTAACATCTTATCACTAACAAATACTTAAAATACAATAATACAGAAAAGTAAAGGTCCTTAAAATACAAGAGCATGCACCAAAATGCTATAGTTCCTTAGAAACATGTGATTCAATGCATGAAAACGTAGTCAAAGTTCAATCTTTGTTAAAATTGCGAATATAATGCTGTCTTCGGAAACCCTAATTAATAGTTATCTCCCCATTCATCCTGCAGTACATTTTCCCAACTTATCTCCCCTATTAACTGAGTAGTTGTTGGATAAGTTAGGAAAGAAAGCTCACTATTCGCACATCGCTTATCAGAACAGAAAGCCTCACTTTAAACAATCTAACGCCATAATCCTAAAACACCCGAAGAACTGCCAATTCCCCATCTTGCTAGAGATTTAACCCCGTTTAGTGAATTTAACCATCTCAAATTTTAGTCATACTTCTATCAGCAATAAATTAATTATCAAAGAACATTGAATGCACACCAAACATTTTACAGCTAGAGAATGATCCCTACATTTCTGCAGGAAAATGCCCTTCTCAGTAACTTTCGAGTGCTCTACTCAAATGAATTAACACTACTTCATATGATTTCAAGCAAAACTATTAAATCATATAGTTCTTAAATCAAAATACAAGTATCCATATACCTGCAACAATGTGATCTGAGCAGAGAGCGTGGTTGCTTCGCTTTGTAGAGTTTGAACCTTCCTCTCCAGCTCGCCCGTGTAACGCGTTTTTCTCTCTTTAGACCGTGCAGCAGATTGTCTATTCGCCAATATTCTGCAAATCTCCACATCAATACAATCTATCTATCTTCAACAAGAAACTGTAAATATATACACTACTTAAAACAATTCACATAAACCACAAACTATCAATATTCTCAAACCCTCCTCCAGCAACACAGATTTTAACACAGAATCTTAAAACATTATCACAAACAAACCAAAGCAAACAACAAGCAAGAACAGAGAAATCACTACAAACCCTAACATAAACAAACATTCATCAAAAATTAAGTCAACGCTTCCACACAAAAAAAAGGTGGAACCTTTTCGCTCTCTTGGGGTCAATCAGCGCGAGCTCGGCCAGCCTATCAGCAGCGAGGGCCTTCTTCGCATTAGAATCCACCTCGCACGACGTCGTACTGGAGTACCCATCCATCGAGTTGCTATGCCTGTGCCTCGGCCTTGGCCCCGCCGCCTCCCCCGCCGACGGCGGCCCGTCCAGCACGAGCCCCTCGAAGAAATCCGCGTCCACCGAGAGGCTCCGCAGATGGGCCAGCTGCCTGTCGCCGTCGCTCCTCTTGGACTGCGGCTGCGGCGGCGGCGGCGTCTGCGGGAGCTCGAGGTTGAGGTCGGCGAGGACGCCGTCGACGAGGATGTCGTCGAGGTCGGGGAAGCGGAAGAAGGTCTCGGATTGGGCCCGGCGGTGTTGGGTCACCCGGGTCGGGGCGTCGGAAATCTGGTCCAGCTCGGCCCGTCCCGGAGCGTACATGGGCTTTCCGAACTTGGGGTCCATCATTTGATGGGTGAGATGTGGAGGAATGATTAAAGGGGATGAAGAATTTGGATGAATTTTGATTGGGAATGGAATGGAGAAGAAGAGGGTTAGTTGAACAAGAACAAGAACAAGAACGAGTTGAGTTAGTTGAAAAAAGTTGTGGGGGTGAAATTTAGAATTTGACTAAGTTGAGGGACATGCGGGGCCCGCTTCCCAGAAAGAAGAAAAAGGAGGGACTGCGGGGCCCATGTTAGCGGTTAGCGGCGGAGACATGTGGCAGTTGACGGAAGCGGAGGAGACTGGAGAGAGAGAGAGAGAGAGAGAGAGAGGGCCCGGCCCATGACTACTGCTTTTCGGATAGGATATAAAGCGGGGGGATCTGTTCGCTGGACAAATGGAAAGCTTCCAGAAATAAAGAACATATTTTGTCTTTTGTGTATATTTTTTAAAAGGAAGTCTTTTTTATATTGATGATTCATGATTTTTTTTTCTTTTTAAAGGGATCAAACGATTTCACTCATACTCCAAGGTGACTCGAACCCAGGACCTTGATCCTAGATAGTTGTTTGGTGCGCTTGGCCTCCCACCAGGCCAAACAACTTCGTCTATTGATGATTCATGATTGGGGAAAGTAGGTTTAACATTTTGGGAAATTCTATTCGGTGTTTTTTTTTTTCTTTTTTTTTAAAATAATAAAACTTTCATTAAGCCAAAATGATAGAAATAATGTTAGATAATCTTTGTGGAAAATTAAATTTGCACACTATTATATAATCCGTCTGTCCTATTTCAATGATCATATATGGTCAGACATGAATGTTAAAATGAATTATCTGTAATAAAGTAGGAAAGAGAATGTAACTTTTTAAAGGATATTGTTGTTAAATCAAGTATGAGAGAGAAAATGGGAATTTTTTTTTGTGATATAGTGCGCAATTCATGAATTAAATTGAAAATATTTATTAGGTGTTGAGAATATTAAAGTTTGTATTTTAGGTATATGACCATTAAAATGAAACACAAATAAGGTGAACAGGACCATTGAAATGGAACATGACTACTATGACAAACTCCACTAAAATCAAATTAAATATTTTTAACCATTCGTCCGGCCGTAAATTAACCTTCCTCTCTACTCGAAAATACACACTTACATAATTCATGAAAATTTCAATGTTCGATCGTTTCTTGCATACTACTTTACACTTATGACTCTCATTGCTTAAAATATTGAAAAATATAGTAAAGCCCCAAACTACGTTAATTAATATTTCATTCTTCTTTATAATGAAAAGTTGAATATAATTAAACTACGTTGGGATCATTCTTACCTGTCATTAGGTAACTTAATTGAAAGTAAGTAATTTATATATCAAAAGTTATCAGAATACTTACTTCCTTTTTTTTTCCTTCAATATTTTTTATTGCATAGGGATGGGGTCAAGGCCCCAAACTACAATACTTGTTTTTATTCAACTATATAACATGATAAGCCCATGGCCCCAAACTACAGAAATTAAGGCCTTTTCTTATTAGTTTTATTGGGCTGGGCCGGGCCACCTGCTACCAACCTGTATGTAGGGGCCCTGCGCTTACGGGCCCTCGAACAAAATCAGTCATCTTCCAATATTTCCTCAAAATTTCATACCAGCTCCAAAGAGAGACTAAATGATTAGAATTTGTGTTTGAATGTGAGGTTTTTTTCGTCTAATGTTTTAATCTTTAAGAGAATGCATATTTTATTTTTTGTTCTTTTATTTTCAGCTGTTTGTGCATACAACTTTGATGTTTCAATGTGAGATATATTTAAGACGGCACAAATTGAAGATTTTTAGAAATATAGGATTAGAAAAATGAAGAAAATGCTACATAGACATGTCAATTAACGTGATGCTCGGAATCCGTGACGCTATTATATTTATATATATTTAGATTTGTGTTGCATTGTGTAGTAGTGTTCCTGAGGGGAGGAGAGTATGAAGGGACCCATATTTTCATTTTCGTGACACTAATTTACGTTAATTACACTATCAAATGTCACAAGTGAATACTTTTGTTGTAGTGCAAAATTTATGTGAACATCAAAATATTTTGGTATGTATAATTTTTTTGCGCCTAATTGTTTACTTTTCAACCCATTCCATTATTAAATTCTGGATCCGTCCCTACATATACATATGATAGTATATGTATATTCTTAAGTTTTCATAAAAATAATTATGCTTAATATTTCTTTTTATATTCTTCTTGTTTTTGGTCTTTCTAAAGATAGATCTGAAATGTTCTGAAATAGCTCGTCTCCTAGCTAGGTACAACAATTAATAAATTCAAACGCATACCTCCACCACTATGGGATGGTGATTTATTTCTATTTGACCACTAAAAAGTAGCCCAATAATTATTTATGCCTATCATCATACTGTTGATGACCCCTAGACTTTGAACTTTTTTAATGTGTTATGTTTCCATATTTCTTCCCTTTAAGACGCAGTAATTTGTGATATTATTATTACACACTGACCGACAACAATTGTCTACATAAACGCATGCATGCATGTTAGTTCATGTGCAGGGGCAGAACCAAAAAAAATTGTTTGGGGCTTCATTGTTGTGTGGTGGGGCGACCATTTCCTTTTTTTTAAACATGTTACGTCACATTACTTTTTTTTATATATGTTTTTCTTAAAAAATAATATAATTTTTCCTAAAAATACTTCTCCATAATCTAACAACGATGGGGCCGATAGTACAAAATTTTGATAAATCGCGATTTTTTTCAAGTTGTAAGAAAAAAGTTGAGGGAGCCGAGGTCCCCCGAGAGCATGTTGTAGGCCCGCCCCTGAATGGAAAATATTGGTGTTATGGGGAACAAATTCAAATACTCCTAATACGTATTATTAATGTGACAATGAAACACGTGTCAGTTGGTAAGACGCTTCCCTTCCAACTAGATCGGGGTTCGAGTCATGTGTGCATGTGTTGTGTGAAACTACTGAATTTTGGTATAGATTAGAATAGATTTTTATCGAAAAATGTAAAACTACTTAATGGTATATGTTGGATTCGAGCTAGTAGCTCAATTGGTATTGGCAAGTTTATGTAGAAGCAAAATTGACTGAAGTGTTTGAGTTGTGCAAGTACAAAGATTGACATCTGAGCTTCAGTCTCAGCTAGTATATTGTGGAACAGAATGAAATAGATAAATATTTTTTTTCTTATTTACTTGCGGATTTTGCGGAGATCTTTTCCTTATCCTTGTTTAACGCGGAAAAGATATTATATTGGTGATAGACTTAATTGTTGCACAAGGCTTATCTTCAAGGAAGGTTTCCTACTTTATGAAAACATATCTTACAAAAGACGGTGGAGATTATTTACTAGGGTTTTCAAGTGGTCATATAAATACATCTACACAATACATTGAAGATGACCGTCCACGATGTAATTCTTTCATATATGGGGACGTGAGTATTTTGAGAGCATACTTTAGAGAGAGTATTTTTATTGTTTTTATACACTTGTGAGGATTTGTTATTCCTTGTTCTTGAGAGTTAGATGTTGAACGTGGTTCAAATCTAGGTTGTGAGTGGTTCATTCACACTCAATAATTCACGCTAGATTAGGAAGGGTGTGAGCGAAATAGTAGCATAAGTTAGGAGATCTGTTTGTGTAAAACCTCTCTAGTCACAATTTCTAATAGTAGATTATTTTTCTCTTGGGCGTGCCCCAGACGTAGGTTGATTAACCGTAACTAGGTTATCATATCGTATGTTCTTTATTTTCTGTCACAGTTTCTGTGTCCTGTGTCAAGATATGTGCTACGTCTCTCTATGTTTATATTTAATGAACAAGTACACGCCCTCAAAACTTTCAGTATATATATCATTAAGCACTTTCACATGTTTCGTATAAACGATTTTTATGGACAGGTCATACGACAGATTAATTAGTGCTCATTATCATATGATTAGTCACATACTGATCCACACATAATTAAAAATATAATGAAACAAAATAAATGATATCTCTAAAACATAATTACTCTATGAAGATGGATTAGATCACTTGTCTCGGAATATACATTCATTTATGCACGAATTTTACCATTAAGGTGCAGCCACATGATTGAATACAAATCACACAATCACTATATATAGACATCCTTTTCAATCTCATCAAAGAAATATGTAAATTGACGGGGCAAGTGGGAGACCAATTTAATCCCCAAATTATACTTTTCATTTTGAAGAAGACAATAAAATATCGATTAAAAAATAAAATAAAACTCTGAATTAAATGGATTGAATAAGATAAATTATATGAGTGTTGGTGGCATTCTTGTGGAAAGCACACTCTCTCCCAATACAAAAATATCATCTCATCGCCAACTTCTTTCTGTCTAAACTTTTTTTCCCTCTAAAAATTAGTGCTTTCCTCCTCAGCAATCCATTTTCCATTGTTGATTATGATCTAAATGCTAGCTTATGCCACAAATTAACTATAGGTTCTTCCTCATCCTATGATGCATGAGAACACACACATACTGCAATTTATGCATTAAAATGTTTATGCATTAATTTACTGTAGTTTGTACATTAATTAAAGTATCCGATGTGATAAAAATGCATACTTCTTACGTTCTTATATAAGGAATGGTCCATACCACATCCCATTCATACATATATATATATATAAGATAAATTGATATGACTGAAATGGGAGACATGTGAATAGTATATTTTTCGAATGGAATTTGATCTTTAGAGAATTCATGTTTAGGAGACTTCACACATGTAATTGTCAATAAAATAACGGATCGCTACGGATGATACTTTAATATTCCTTTATTCGTTTTTAGCTTCTTTTTTTTTATTATCTTTTATAAAAGATGTAGGGCACAGAAAATAAATGACACTTATTCTGCTTCAGTACTCTTCAATTAAAGCACTGAACTATGTGAGGCTTCCATGTTTCAAGCGAAAGTCGAAAAAGTAATGTATTTTAGTACAAAAAATAATGCATGGAAAAGCTAAAAATTGAGGGAATGAATATAGTTGAAATATAATTGATTCACATAAAAAAAATTAATTCTGTTAAAAGAAATCGTTGGATTTCATAGTTTCAGTAGAAACTCCTACAAAAGTAACTGTTGGAATTAAAAGAAGAAGAAGAAGAAATGTAATTGTTTTTTTAACAAAAATCCCAAGGCTGGTGTCTTGTAACTGCCGTAAATCATAAATGGAAACCCTAACTCAATTTAAACATGCACTTGAAATTCATGCCAAAATATGCCCTATTTGCCTAGTGGTAGAGTGGTTAATGTCCGGACCAAAGGTCACGGGTTCAAGTCCACCGTCACGCGGCCTTTAAAATTTCTTGTAATGTTTGTTCAAAAAAAAAAAAATATGCCCTATTTTGTGTGTATGTGTGTGTTTGCCTAATGGTAGAGTGGTTAATGCCGGGCCAAAGGTCACGGGTTCAAGTCCACCGTCACACGACCTTTAAAATTTCTTGTAATGTTTGTTCAAACTCTTAGTCGTAGTCCCTCTTAATTCTTTTTATTTTTTTAATTTCAATTTTTATATTTTAATTAATTAGTTAAATTTTATAATTATTAATTAAGGTTCATTATATCCAAATAGGGCTTACAAATTATTCTAACATTTAATTTACACTTTTTTAGCTACTAACTGATTATTAGAATTGATAATTCAATAATAAGGGGATTATAATTTTTTAAGTTTCAATTTTTATTAATAAATATTCATTGTGTAATCACAACTTTTAATTTTATAATAAATATAATTAAAATTAATGAATTTATTAGTGGAATAAGAGTGGGAACATATATCGGATCCCAATTTTCTTTTTGGGAGACGTTGTTTACATCGACGATAAATAGATCAAAAAATAAAATCATTGTAAACATATGATCAACGGGAAGAGCTGAATGAATGGCTGAACGACCAAGTATAAACTTAAGTAGTGGTATAATTTAAATACAAATTTAAAACTTTGATATTTTCAATCTGGCTCAACATGTTTATTAACAGAATTGTTTTCGAATTAACGAACTGAGTAATTTCAATTCAAACTCAAATTTGACTAATTTTTGTCAACAAATTAAACTTAGAAAAGCTTTTGTCGCGCGCCAAAATTTCATTAGCTTGCAGGTTGGTTGATTAATTAATAGTTTGTGACCCTAATTTTGAGCGCTTTTTGATTTATGGTCTCAACTTAAATTTATTCAGAAAAATACCTCAACTTTGAGCGTTTTTTGATTTATAGCCTTAACTTAAATTTATTTGGAAAAATACATCAACTTTGAGAAATTGTTGAAAAATGGCCCGTGTTTTATTTCCCGACGATCAGATGCTGACTCAACCTCTCAAATGTATGATGTGGATATCTAGACGCCATGAAATAGGAAACAACATTGTTTCTTATTTAAAATTAAAAAATTGTAAGTAACCTCATTTTTTTTCTCCAGTAGCAGGAATTATATCACAAAATCATGTCTGTCTATCTAACTTATGCAATTTCTTCACGACACATCTAGATAATTTTATTTTTTTTAATTCTAAATAAGAAGTCGTTTCCATTACGTCGTGTTTAAATATCCACATCATACATCCGAGAGTATGAGTCAAAGTCCGGTTGTTGGAAAATAAAATACGGGTCATTTTTCAACAATTTCTCAAAATTGAGGTATTTTTCCAAATAAATTTAAGTTGAAGCTATAAATCAAAAAACGCTCAAAGTTGGGGTATTTTTCCAAACAAATTTAAATTTAGGCCATAAATCGAAAATCATTCAAAATTAAGATATTTTTCCAAATAAATTTAAGTTGAAGCCATAAATAAAAAAACGTTCATAGTTGGGGCCACAAACTATGAATTATCCTAACAATAATCGTTACTCATTTTACGCGCGTATATGTGACCCACATTTTCTTTATGATTTCATTAAAAAAAAATCAGGAAATACTCGTAAGAATAAACACCAAATTAATTATTCCGTCCTGCATTTATTTATTTATTTATATTTTTTTTTGTAATTATAACATTAAATTTAAAGATCTACGCCATGACGAACTCGAATCTGAGACTTTTTGACCTCAAACATTAACCACATTACCGCTTGGCCAACACACGAACACATTTCAGTCTTGCATTTAACTAATAAAGGATGTAAGTACTCATTTATAATAATAGTTAATTGGTCTTAGCTTGAAATATATCACAATCGATCAAATTGAGGTGTACACATCTAAAAAACTTTCAATCACAAGTTTTACGTACTTTATTATACTTTCAAATTGCGTATTGTTGTTGTTTTGTTATGTATTAAGGATAAACACCACTCCCTCAACGAGAGAGAGAGAGAGAGAACGCAAGTTAATGAAATGGCTGCACTATCAACATTTTGTTTGTTGGTGTAGCTCCTGTACGGTTCACCGTAATTAGGAGTAATTAAGAAAATTATTGGTTATTAGGAAATAGTTAAGAATAGTTATTCTCAATTTAAAATTTATTAATTACAATTATAATTTATTACGACCCAATTAAAATTGAGAAAATGTAGTATAATAGCACTTTCAAGGAAAAAAACACTAATAATAGCATCACTTTTTAAAAATACAAAAAATAGCACTTTTTGACTTTTTTATCTCTCATTGATTTATTTATTCATTTCAAATATATCTATTAAGAAAATGATTTATTCATATATCTTTTATTTAGTTAAGCAGTAACCGATTTCCTTTTATTATTTTTTACCTAAGCGGTAATCATTTTTTCTGTTCTTCCCTATTCTTTCTTCTTCCGCCGTGATCAGTGTTGTTGTCGCCTCTGAAATCGATTTCGCCGCCGCCAATTATGAATAAAAAGTAGATATTGAATCGTGAATTCATGTAATCGTTACTGTTCCTTCTCATTTACCATCTGTTTGGAATGATAATTCTCTCTCCATTCGTTTTTCATTCATAAACGAATCATGCTCCGATAATCTGATCGTCGTTCAATTGTGATGCAAGGTATGTGTACACATCTATTCTGTTATGAATTACGTCGCATAAGAAAATTAAACCAGAACGGTGTTATCGAATCATTAATTTCATTTTTTTTTGTTTAAGTTGGTATTTAACTGAGAATTTTCCCTAATTATTTTGGATTTTATTCACTATGTTTGTTTTCAACAAACATTGTTCATTCCATTTTTCATTTCTGGGAATTCAATATTTCATATATGTTTATAACCTCTGCATGTTGTTTATTAAGGTTGCCACGAGTTTCTCATTATTTACCTTGTGTTTTACAAACTTTTTAATGTGAATTTATTTTGTAAATATTTAGTGTAGTCACATTGTTATATTGTTGCTTTTTTTTTCACACATATTTTTCTGGGAAGGATGAACTGTTGTAAGAGAAAGTATGTTCCTTTTCAGATGAGTATTACGTCTGCCGTTGTATGTTTTGGAGGTATATGGTTAAATGGCTCTTATGAAGGAAGCGATAATAGACTCATTTTAATACCCAGTGACGGAATATCATTTGACGGATTTTTAGATAAAATCCAAACTACAATTAGTGGTGTGGATCACAAATATTTTACATATTCCATCAATTGTCTCATTATTTCGCATGTGGATGAGTCTTCCACCGTGAGATTTGACATAAGGAATGATTTGGAGTTAAAGTATTCTCTGGATAATGGTGTGCGCAAATTTTTTGTCAATGTATCTCCTGTGGTGTCATGTTTGCCAAGAGAACAACCCAACTTTGTGAATTTACCAAATTCACAACAATTGGATTGTCATGCTGAAAGTGAACCAATTTGCCATAAGATGCCGAAGAGAAAATACATGGCCATTAATATTGATCGGGAATACTGTTATTCTAATGATATGTTTAATGATTTTTATGACGAAGGATTTCATGATGATGATTCAATTAGTGTAATAGTTTGGACAATGTTGATGATGATACAAACGTTACTTCTCCAATTCGAAATAGGCACTTGATCCCTCCTTTACAAGTTAGTTCTCCACCTCACATGCTCCTAGATAATGGTACTTCTGTTTTTGATAAAGAAAACAGTCGACAGTAGGTTGTTCCCGGTGCCTTATTCCAAGCTTCATTGTTTGTTAATGAGTAGATAAACAGTCAAGAATACAGTCGTGATTCCTTATCTTTAGGGGCCACCTTTGATAATAAGGACAAACTAATCACGGCTGTTGGGGTTTATCATCTTGTAAACAGAGCCGAGTACTGTGTGCAACGTTCGAACCAAACTCACTATTATGTTATATGTAAACACAATAAGAAAGGATGTCAATTTCAGATGCGCTCCGTATGTGTCTGTGTTGGTTCATTTTGGCGAGTTACATCATACTTGTCAGATGGATTTAAGAGTACAGTGTCGAAAAACCCCTTTGTTCCAAGGTTATTGGTGCCTACTTTGCAAGAAAATTGAAGACTAATGGTTTTATTTTGAGGTCTAAAGACATGAATTCTGAATTGCGTACTGAATTTGGATTTCAGGTTATAATGGTTCATTATTATAGTGTTCTGTTTTTGTCACATTATATTTTATGAGATTTCACACATTTTATTCTGGGAAACAATTTCATCTAATCTACTCTCCCTGTTCATTTATTTTAGATTAAGTATCCACTCGCTTTGGCTGGTCGAAATCGTGCTATAGATTTGATTTATGGTGATTCAGACGAGTCATTCCAACTTCTTCCGTCGTATTTGCATATGGTAAAACTCTGTAATCCAGGCTCTTGTGTTGATGTAAAGACAGATTATGACGACGTGTTTGAGTATGCTTTCATGGCACTTGGTGCATCTATTAATGGATTCATCTCTTCATGCCGGCCTGTTATTGTTGTAGATGGGACACATTTGAAAGGTAAATATAAAGGTATTTTGTTTGTTGCTGCATCACTAGATGGAAACGAACAAATATATCCCTTAGCTTTTAATATATACAATAAGGAGAATGATAAATCTTGGATTTGGTTCTTCACACAGTTAAAAACCACTTTTGGTTGCCCCGGGGACTTAATTTTCATATCTGACCAACACGTCAGCATTAGTAAGGCTATTCAAATTGTTTATCCCGGGACTCCTCATGGTCTTTGTGATGTACATCTACAGAAGAATCTTACCAAATTTGGAAAGAATGTTGTAGCTATTTTTAAGAAAACAACATATTGTCATAGAAAGGATTTGTTGGAAAAGCATATGAAGGATCTAGAGGCATCAAAACCAGGTGCATTTGGTAGATTGAGTGACCTTGATCCTCGTACTTGTTCTCGTAGTTATTGTCCAGTTAGGCGTTATAATTTATGACATCCAACTGTGTTGAATCCTTCAATAACTGCCTACGTTGGGCTAGGAGGTTGCATGTATGTACTTTATTAGAGTGTGTACGCACGTTGATTGGTCTTTGGTTTGTGGAGAGGCATGACAAAGCAAATGCAAGGAATCATGAATTAACCTAAAAAGTGTCTGACATTTTGGATCTTTCAATTCAAGAAGGTCAAACTTTTGAAGTGAGGCAATTAATTCTTCAAAGTTTAGTGTCAAACAAGGTTTGAGAGTTTTTATTGTGGATCTTGCGATTAATTCTTGTTTGTGCAGAGAGTTTGACCTCGATCTCATCCCATGTTCTCATGCAGCAACAACTATATGGTATACTTTTAAAAATATCAAATATGATATTGTTCTCATTATCTCACATGTGAAATGCCATTGTAATATTTGTGACATTATATTGTTTTTAATTATTCTTACATGTTGTACAACAAGACGAATCAGTTCCATGTCGTACGTATCTAGCTACTACAAAATGGAGACCTTACGAGAAATATACCACGACGACATAAATCCGATACCACCTAATGATGAGTGGATTATTCCTGAAATCGTTAAGTCAAGAATTGTTCGCGTTCCAGTAAATCCAACACAAGCCGATCATCCCAGAACTAACAGAATACCATCATTTGTTGAGTCGTCATCCACCTCAAGATATCGAGTGTGCGCACGATGCAAACAGAAAGGTCATTATCGTTCCACTTGTAGTGCTGAACTCTCAATTCATTCAGTTGAACAAGTCCAAGATGAACCTCTTACTGCTCGTCGCTCAAGAAGTTGTAGCATTTGTCGCCAGAAGGGGCATACGAAGAAGAAATGTACGTCGGGTGTGAATCACGGTGTTTGACTGCCACGTGTTAGTAGCTATTAAGTTTCAAATCATTTTTAGATTGTGTAATTGTTTTTATTCTTTATTTTTACTTGAATAATAATTACTTATGTTCACTTTGGAAAAAAGTAAGAAAGGCTAATTCCGTTACAAATATATTGCATTTATTTTATTTTTTAGCTCCAAAAATATTTTACAAATCACGAACGCGTTGAATTCCAATCTTTATTTATATGAAATCACATGTTTGTATGCACTGATTAGAATTCTGACAATTAAATATAAAGTTGGAAAACAATCGTTCTTTACAAATACAATAGCATTTCCTTAATGAACAAATAAGATAAGTTATGTTATGTTTCAAGTTAGTTTCCCACATATTAATCCATGTATTCACAAATAAAGAAAATGTGTTTCACATTTCCGAATATGGGAATTCACATGATTAATTTTTTTTTAAAATCTTATTCTTCAACAAACTAAATCACTCATCATGGGGACAAATAAAATACAAGAGTAGCGAATGGAATAACATTAATTTTTCAATCCATTCAAAAACTGCAATCTGAGTAGTTTACATATAATATTCATTCCAAAATGTTCATACAACTATGGAGATATATTCAAGCTGGTATGTTGTACTCAAAAATAGATTTTGCAATGCGTTTATTGTAAGAAGCAACATCTTTGTGTAGGAATGAGGATGGAAACTTGTTCTTAATCTGTATTTCTTCTTGAGGAACGTATACAACATCCCACTGTTTTTTTTTGCTGCAACTTCGGGTGTGCATCATAGAAACCTGAATATAGTAAAACTTGTGGCAAAATCCGTTGCAAAGGCAATAGGGGCTGTAGTTCACACTCCATATCTTCTTCTGTATATTCCCATAATTTAGGTTCATATATCTTTATGTAATTCCTTGTGAGACAAAGCTCACAAGTGAACCATCCAGCAGTCCCATTGTCTACTAGAACAACATACCAGTACAAGTTGAAATTAAATAAATTTCTCAAAAAATAATATGTGATTTCATTGACTAATTTATGTAAATAAAAGTTCATATGCACATACCGAGTCATAATTCCATCATTTATTCATTTTTTCCAATGCCCAATTTGGCAATGTCCCATCAGTAAATCTAGCGAGCTCATACAAATCTTCTTTTGTAATATTCTCACCTTTAGTTGGGTCTACTTGCGACCAATCTTCAGAACTGTGGTAATGAATCCAGACTTCATGCACCTTATCCTATCACGCAAATTAATCATAATTCAATTACATTAAAATTAATTTTAAAAAAAAACAAATACACTTACCATAAAGGCAGTTGATATTAATCCAATACGATGGTTGACATCATGTAAGTCTGCTAGTTCTGCAAAACTGTGAAGACAAGATAAGTAAGAATTTATTTGACCTGTAGTTAAATTAGTATTTGAATTCTCAATATCCTTGAACCAGCTTGCACCGACGAGCCCAGCAAGTCCCACGTCCCTCCTGTAAAATTTCGGAAAAAATTGATAATATTCATGGATTAAAAATTGTGAATTCCCATGATAATATATGTGCTTCCACTAAATGCATAACATCCATTAAATACTTACATTGATTTTGATCTTTTGAACTTTATAGTCTCCATCACGATCAATACCTGGAGTGTATGGACTTCGACAAGCCGCTGAAGGTTTCCTATTCCTTACAAAAGACCAATACAATTTTTCTGGCCTTTCGACACTTGCTTTTGGTCTTGCTTCTGCTTTTTCAGATTTTCGTCTTGCTGACCATGTTCAAGGACGACTTCGTTCTGTGGGCGCTTACCCATATGTATTTCATCATTCCTAGCTTTGGTTCGGACCTCTTGGGTAACCTTCCTAGCTAATTCTTCTGCTTTATTTGCAAAATCAGGGTTATCATAGTCATCATCCGGTCGTGGTGTTGTAAACCCCGCTTGTTTGTCATCCTAATTATCAATCATAAATTAGTCAGACCTAAACATTTAATCTTTCAATATTATATACGTTTTGATTTTTACCCTTTTCCTGTGTTTTTTAGTAATCAAAGTTATTAAATCAACCACTTGCTGTAAAAATTTCGGATTTTCATCAAGGTCTGCTAGAGATCTGACATGGTCTGGTGTAGAAACAACACCAACTTCTGCTTCTTCACGCTGTCACCAACACATTCAGTAAAGTTCTTATTATGATATTTTGTAAAATTCACATTCAGTAAAGTGTAATTTGTGCATTACATAAAAGGGTTAATGGCATGTAAATTCCTCAACTTTCAACAGTTTCTGATTTTGCTCTCCAACTAAAGATTCTGCCTGTAAATTCCTCAACTTTCAATTGTTACTGATTTTGCATCCGAAGTTGAATTTTTCCCAAATTAATGTTGACATGGCCGCCAAAAAAATTGAGTTGGCCAATTCGGCCGATGAAAAAAATGATGTCGTTTTATTTAATAAAAAATAATAAATTAGATTTCTTGTCAAATTTTCTCACTCTTTATCTATCTCCTCTCTCTCTCCATTCTCGTCCAAATTTCATTCGTCGTCACCACGTTGTGCCTCTTTCGTCACCGCCGCTATAATCGCCTTCTTCGACACCAAAACTGCCCCCAAACCCCTCACCAAGAACACCATCGTGAAACCGCCGGGCCCCAGATCGAAGACGTCTTCTCCGAGCACAATATTGTTGGTCGCATCTACCTTGCAGTTCTAGCAGGCGAATGAGCCTCGATCTGGTACTCCTCGTCGGGATTGGTGAACTAGATCAACCCACCCACTTTTTCTCTCTCTCTCTCTCTCTCCAAGATTAAATTGCTAGATTTGTCAGTATTTTTCCTTCGTATGAATGTGAAAATTATTGTTCTGGCTATTTGGAGATTTTATGAGTGTCTTCTAGTGCATGATCTGTATTTTCTCGGTTGAATTATCTCTGCGAGAATGAAAGAAAGTATGGGAGAACGAGACTAAGAGAGGGGTGGTGATAATGACATGAAATATTTTTTATTTTTTTAATTTACATATATGCCACGAGAGTGCCACATAGATTAATTTAAGCCACGTCTATAAATTTCCAAAACTATTCTTACCGGATCCCATCGCCGGAAGTAAAATCAGTAACAATTGAAAGTTGAGGAATTTACAGGCATAATCTTTAGGTGGAGAGCAAAACCAGAAATTGCTGAAAGTTGAGGAATTTACAGGCCATTGCCCCTACATAAAATATAGAGGTTAACCTTATCTTCTTCTGCCCGATGATCTTTATTCATATTCTCTCCAAGTTTTTCAGAAATTCTATTATTTAATGATTTCTCAACAACCTCCTGTTTATCACAAGATTGAGAAGGATACCTTGTAAGGAACCAATATGTTGAGAAATCCCAAAATATAATTTCCTCATACAGGAAACGGTAGCTTATACCTGAACCTCGCGTGCGTTTGTAAAATCAGTAGCTTGTCATAAAGCACAATTCACAAACAATATTGTGGGAATTCACATACATAAATTTGTGAATTTAACCATAAGAGCTCACCATCATTTTTGAGAATTCAATATCCAAATATTCAAATGAAACTTTCGAATCACATCTCAAGCAAAGCAGCAGATATTACATCTCAATCACACAATACTTGACCTATCTTAATAGCTATGCTCTGGAAAACCATGTTCTTTTCTCGTGAAATAAGCCACAATTCACAAAAAAACATTATGGGAATTCACATAAACAAACATCAGAATATATCCTCAAGAACACATCAATATTATTGGGAATTCACATGCATATTTTAGTGTATGTATACTTATTTTCCCATTTATTTATTTGTTATTTCACAAACATAATATATTGTGAATTCCCAAAATATAATTTCATCATACAGGAAACGCAAGCCTATACCTGATCCTCGCGTGCGTTTGTGAAATCATTAGCTTGCTCACAATCCTCTGCACGAACTGTGGAATGAAGAGGTGACTGAGCAGCAGAACGAGCATGATACAGAGGTGTGGTCTGAACAGAAGGATTTAAATTGGTTTGGTAACGTTTGTAGGAATATTGAGCAGCAAACAACAAAGAAATAATTAATTTACAATCACTACGTATACGAAACACTACCTATTTTATACATAATAGCAATAATATGAAATTATGCAATACCTGATGAGAAGAGCGATATTCTAAGAATTCTGCATTGTAAGTAAACATTGACCTATATCTCTCCTCCAAAATACTTGCAGTTCGCATAGCAATCTTCTCAATAGTGTAATCATCCAACCGTATTTCTGTAGACGTTTGACCCATATTCTAAGTTGTTGTACCCATTTCTTCATGAACTGTCTCCGTTGTTTCATCTTCATCGTCTTTATTTTGCTCACTTTCACTTTCCTCTTCTTGCTTTGACACAACGACAACTAACTTTGGAAAGGTCAATGCGAATGGACCATCGCCCTCTTCCATTCATTCCCAATAATCTGTTTCTTTTTCTTCATCAGTCGGATGCAATATTTTCTCAATCTACTCATAAGAAAATATGTAAGTAAAATTTAAAAAAAAAAAATAAGGCTGTCCAACTACATTATTACGATAAAGCAAATTATTCATATTGTGAATTCAAAATTAATTGCAAAAATTACGAAGATTTTACACGACAACATCCTAATTCACACATTAAATTTTGAGAAATAACATAAAGCTAATCTTGAACATAAGAAATAAGCTATTGCATCATATATCAACTTTTGGAAAATAACATAAAAATAGTTTCACACACTAGAATATTAATTTAAAAAAATGGAATTCATTTAAAATTAGAATTACCTGACTCATGCTTTCTATCGCATTACACAGCCCATAAGAGTAATGAAATCTAAACATACGGGGGATATCTGTCTCATCGATTACGCCCGAATCCTTACCAATGTCGGGAAAAGTACAAAAAATCCATCCATGCAACAAAATGTTAACGTAAGTTACAGAAAGATGTATGAGAAAAAAACTCAGGTTTAATAAAGATAAGGTCCTTACCAGAAAGGTTGTGATAAAACCATAAATATGGTATGATCTTTTTTTTCCTTCTGGCACATATACTGTTTTGACTGAGTTCAGTTGATGGATGAGGTGTTGGTACGCGTAACTACCCCAAGGGAATGATTCCCATGCATCCTCATGCTCAACTAAAATCCATAACCAATTAAGTACTTTTATGTGTCGGTGGGACTGCTAATAGAACATTGTACACAAACAATATCTTTGTCACCTTAACATAGTCTTCCCCTTCATTTTCAAAATTCCCATCTACAAAATCAATTAGTAAATCATTGTGGCTAATTGATTTGTTCCCGTAATGGGTTGTGTAACAGGAGTCTCTTGGAACTCGAACATTTCTTTTGAAGGGATCAAATGTGGAAGGTCCAAATATTAGACCTGTGACCAGAGCAAACTCCGTTCTCCTGAATTTAACAATCTTCTCCTTAAAATAGAAGCACAACTCCATTGTTGTGTAGTCTTCATCCCTCAAATTTTCTATTTGGTACGACATGATCTCATGTACCGTACTCATACTTTTTCCTAATTTTCCTTTCAGTCTGTAGTATTTTTCAAAGCAACAATTCTCAAACATGTTCATTGTCTCGCCCCTATACTTGGTTAAAGTAGTTCTGATTATTTGTGGGATCTCTTCCTTGCAATATTGATTCACTTTACAAGATGTTCCTTGATTCTGTGCCCGTTTGTACCTCCAACCATCCTATTAATTTTTAAAAAAAAATTAAAGTTTACAATATTAGTCAAAGGAAACATTTTTACTATTAATGTAAACACTATAGCACACATTGTTTCTTAAACTTACCGGAGGGTTGTTGGACATGTCCAAGTTTGTTTCAGAACTTCTATTTCCTTGCTCGGGATTTACATCCTATTGCAAATCACATTTTCTATGAATCCACAAATCCTATAACATCATCATCATCATCATCATCATGATCATGTGAATGTGTAAATGAAATTAATATTTTTATAATATAATCCACAGCTGAATACATCAGAAATGAAACACGCATCAAAAAATTTATATGGGAAATCACATACATTAACATGAGAATATGTACATCATATCTCACAATTATCCTTTTAATTTCAGCAAAAATCTACTGTTATTGATTTCACACACATAACCACGTGAATGTGTACATTAGTACCCATCAGTATTTCTGAGAATTAACATACATATACGTGAGATTACACAAAAAAACATTACGGTAATTCACATGCATAAACATGTGAAATAAACCACAATTCACAAACAACATTCTAAGAATTCACATAATCAAACATGAGAATATATCCTCAACAACACTTCTATAAGTTTGAGAAAAGAACCTCAACATCACAACGATGTTCTTCAGATGTCTTCCTACATTGATGAACCATCTCAATATTGGAAGGTTACTTGATAATTCCTTGATTTATCAGAGCACATATTAATTCGTATTTCGGGGCTTAGATTGATATTAATTCATTGATATTAATCATAGCACAATCACTCTAAAATAGAGAATAATTCACATACATAAACATGTGAAATTAACCACAATTCACAAAAAACATTCTAAGAATTCACATAATCAAACATGAGAATACATTGTCAACAGCCCATTAGAAATTATGTGAATTCACATGCATAAACATGAGAAAAGAACATCAACAACACAACGATGTTTTTCAGATTTCTTCCTACATTGATGCACCAGCTCAATATTGGAAGGTTACTTGATAATTCATTGATTAATCATAGCACATATTAATTCGTATTTCGGGGCTTAGATTAATATTAATTCATTGATATTAATCATAGCACATATTAATTCGTATTTCGGGGCTTAGATTAATATTAATTCATTGATATTAATCATAGCACAATCACTCTAAAAGAGAGAATAATTCACATGCATAAACATGTGAAATAAACCACAATTCACAAAAAATATTCTAAGAATTCAGATAATCAAACATGAGAATACATCCTCAACAACACATCTGAAATTTTGGGAATTCACATGCATAATTTTGAGAACAGAACCTCAACTGCACAACAACCATGTCAAATGAACCACAATTCACAAAAATCATTCTAAGAATTCACATAATCAAACATGAGAATACATCCTCAACATCACATTAGAAATTTTGGGAATTCACATGCATAAACATGCGAATAGAACATCAACAACACAACATAATTCACACATATATTCTTGTGTCTGTAGACTTATTTTTCCATTTATTTATTTGTTCTATCACAAACATATACGTGTGAATTAAGTTTCTCAATTCACATATTCTTTTATGCGAAACAATATATAGCTAAATCATTGGGCAAAACCTTTTGAACAAAAAAATACCTGCCCAACTGCATACTCCATGTCAAAATCATGAACACCCAAAGCTAAGCTACAAATTTTGATTATTGCAAATTCACAATCTGAAAAAATTGAAAACAAATTAAATACTAACCGAAGTTGAATCTGTCATGGTTTTTGTTGGAAATTGACGGTCTGGAAGGAGCTTGAGATCGACATTGGTGCCGGCGAATATGGTTGACGGCGGTGGACTCTATGGCTGTGCGGCGCAGGCTACGATTCCCTGTTGTTGGTGTCGATTTGGGAGAGGAGAAAGAACCGGTGTAGATCCAAATAATCTGACGGCAAAGGTAATTTATATTTTGACGGCGGTGAACTCTATTGATTGAAGGTGCCGGCTACGGTTTCGTGTTTTTGGAGTCGATTTTGGGAGAGGAGAAAGATCCGGTGTAGATCGAAATAAATGGATGGCAACCGCGATTATTCTATGACGGCGGCGGCAACTACTGTTGACGGCGCCTGACTATGTGGCTTCACGGCGGCGTCTAGGGTTTCTTCTTTGTGGAGTAGATTTTGGGAGAGGAGAAAGAGGCGGTCAACATCCAGACTGTTTCTTGACGGCGGAGACTGTTGCCCGATGGCAGCGGAGGCTACGGTGCGGCGGTGGAGACCATTGCTTCACGGTGGAATTGAGGATTTTTTATGGCCCCTGAGTTGGGTCTTTGGTGTAGAGGGGGGTTGAATACACCAAAGATAGACTTAAAAACTTTTTCACAAGTTTAAAACAGAGTGCGTGAGCTCAGTTATGAATCCAGCTGAGGAATGTCAGCTGGGCTAATAACTCAGCTGGCGGTGCGGAAAGTGGTGGTTTAAAAACTTAGCTCGTTTGCTTTGAAAAACTTAGCTTGAAAATATTATCTTAATGTTTTCGGCTTAATCAAGTTGTGCATGTTTCTGAAAACACACAACTGTCTTTGGAGAGCAGCTGAGTATGCAGATTTGATAAAGATGCAATGTGCTAATGGAGTTAGTATAATAACTGAAAAATAACGAGAAAGAAAATAACACGAGATTTTACGTGGTTCGGAGTAACTCCTCCTACGTCTATGACTAGCTTCACTGGTTCACTACCACTTGGTTTCCAAGTACCAAGCAACTTCACAACTCTAACCCGAGCTGTGTTCCAACAGTTTACGGGCATTGTCAAGCCTAAACCTTTCAGTTTGTGGGTACTAAAAAAACCTTACAACCACTTGAATTTCGCACTTCAAGCAAGCGTAACCTTGACCTAACCTTTCTGGGCAAAGAGGGGTTTGGTTTGGGGTTCCAACTATGAACGAGTTCTTATAATGAAGAACTTAGAGTTAAATGAACTCGTTCAAAATCTAGGCTTAAGATATACAATGATTTCTGCCTAGGAATCAGACGAAAAATTGGGCAGTTTCTGGACTAGAAACACTTTAAGATAAAGTGTTTTTTGAACTATTTCGAACTGCTAATGAGCTATTTGAAGGCTTGATGAATTCAGAGAATGAAAGCTTGTAGCGAGTTTTTCGTGTCTGATCCTGAGGTTGAAGACGGGTATATATAGGTAGAGATTCAAGACTAGCCGTTGGAGGAGCCGTTTGAATCTTACCTACTCTTCTTAAATTCATAATCTATCGTGGGGCATTTCTGCATCTGTTTTCATCAGTGTCACATCCTAGTTTCTGAGGTCTAGGATGCTGATTTGTCGATCCTTCATTGGTCAAGGTATATTGACTTCCTCTGACACCGGGATCTTTATCTTCAAGCTGCTTTACGAATCTTGGAGCTGGATCTGATACTCTGACTTGAACTGATGCCTTCAGAGTTGACATTCCTTTGGTCTGTACAGCTGGATCAGTTGTATATTGAACTCAGCTCGATTACTCTTCAGCTTGATCCTGCTCTGTTTGAACTCAGCTCAGCTGGAAAACTCATTTGATGGTTGACTCCTACTGTGAACACAGCTGGATCTTCTGCTGTCTTGAGCTTCTGCTGTCTTCCGGTTCCTGAACCTGTAAACTTAGAAAATCTAGAGCTCAAACAGGCGAGCTGAAAACCACTACTTTGGTTGATGCGGTCATCTACTCGGTTGGAGAACAGTTGGGTTTTGGTATTAAATCAAAACTTTATAATTTTCCCAATAATTTCCACCTTTTTGATGATGCCAAAACCTAACTGAGACAAATTATGAATCTTTCCCTTAGCTTCCCCCTACGTTTTAAGAGGGAGAAAGAAAACAACAGTTTTAAATAGAGTTCAGAGTTCAGAGCCTGGACAAAATGTAATTGTCATCAGGGTGAGCTTTGAGAGTAAAAAAAAACTTTGTTTTATTAATGTAAGAAATTACATCAGTTAAAAAAAATAAATCGAAGAAGAGAAAAAAAAATCTTCAATCTTCAATCCCAGCTGGCTGGCTGGGTCTTCTCTTCTGCATCCGCTCCTTTATTTTGACTCCGTTTCTCCTTCAGCTGGTTTCTCTAGCTCAGTAGTTTTGCCTTTGCCTCTGTCTCATTATCTTTCCCCTTTTTGGCATAATCAACAAGCCGAGAGAGACACACTATCGTCTTATTGAGCTGTGCAGTGTTCTGAGTTGCGTCAGCGATCTTCGCTGTGTTGTCAGCTGTTGTGATGTTCAGTTCGGCTGTGCTGCACCTGTCAGTTCTGAACCGCGGAGTCTGGAGTTTTGGTGGCTCAGCTGTTGCATCGGCTGGCTCTTCTTCAATAGCATTAGCCTCAGCTGTGATTGCAGGCACATCTTCCTTGGCTGTTTCAGCTGGGACGGTCCAACTGAGTGCTTGGAGGTACGAGTTGGCTCTAGAGATGACATCTTCTGAATAGGGCACAACTTCATTCCTTGTAATTTGACTTCTTCAGACTTCATTAGATTGAATGAGAAAGTCCTAATAAGCTCTTCAGGCTTCTTGCAGTGCGCTTGAGACTCCTTTAAGCAAGAGGTTTTCAAACCTTGAGATGGAGGCGTCACGTGCAACTCTTGAGGGACTTAAGTGTTCCCCTTCCACTTCTGAAGTGTGGGTAAGGGGTTCAGCTCTTGTTTTCATCATCCAGCTGCAAGTGATCATCGGCTGGATGATGCTTTCCACTGGAGCTTGGTGCAGAGGCTTGAGATCCAACTTCCATGAGTTGATCTTGAAGTTGGTGTCCCTGTCGAGCTGAAGAAAATTGAGGAGAAGACGATTGAAGTATTCCATCTGCTGTGAGATTTAAGCTTAGTTGATTGGGGTCTAAGCTTAGTTGATTAGCTGGAATACATCGTTAAGGTGGTGGCGATGATGATGTTCACGCTGACAGATGAACTTCTTCTCCACCGTAAGAAACCACCGCTTGTGGACCTTATGCTTCTCGGATAGTAGTTATGAATTCTCTCTCAATGTCAGCTGGCTTCTCGGCTGACTGACTGAGCACCTTTAACTTGAGTCTTCTTTTTGAAGACGGTGCTTCAGCTTGTTTTGTCTCCTCATGTTGTTTCCTCTTCCCAGCTGGGAAGGAAATAGATGCATGCTGCTTTGTCTCCTGTATCTTTTTATGTGCCTCCTGTGGCGGAGCAAGAGCTTTGACATGTTTGCTCTTATATACTCCGGCTTTATCAGCATCTCGTCCAGTTCTGACTGGGCTTCCTCTCAGGTAGAATTCCTTTGACATGATCCTGTTGACGCTGATTTCCGCATCCCATGGAGTTGAGTGTCCCGTTCTCTCTTTTATTTTGAGAGAAATATTAGAGCGGAGAAGGTCTTTTTCCTTTGACATTCCCAGGATGAATTCTACAACTTGCTGGTGAATGATGTTCTTGAGCTTTGCAGTCACCCACTGGGTTAGATCGGATCTGTCGATGAGCTTCGTTATCTCCTGGAACTCCGTCTTCTTGTGGTTCCTAAGAGTTAAGCAACTCTCAAAGTGAAGCTTTGACAGGCTGTTCATGTTGATCTGCAAATTTTGTTAGTAGAACAGATAATATATATAGGGGGGAAGAAGAAAGGGTGCCGGATCAAAACTTTTTAGGGTTAAGGCAAAAATTTGCGTATCGCTTCTAGCATATATATCAATTTTCTTGAAGAATGGACGATCAAGATTGGTAGTTTGATATGAAGATCTACGACTGGGAGTGATTCTCGCGTTATGTCAGTTTCTTGTTTAGAAAAAATATGAGTTAATGCACGCGAGAGGACGGTTGAGGTGTTTTGACCTCGGCCTCGAAACTCTCATGTTTCAGATCTTTGCAGATTTTTAATTAATTTTGATTGGATATGACAAGATATGATTTGACTGAAGTCTGTCTAAAATAGAATGAATAGGTATATGTAATGATGTTGCAAACCTCTCAGCTGATCATCGTAGTCAGCTGATACTTCGGTTTTGAATAGCTGTGTTGAGTGATTGTTTTACCAGCTGGTTTCCCCCTCAGCTGAATAATCCTTCAATTTTGGCGTCCTGCTGAGCTTGGTCCTTCTCAGCTTGGTTCTTCTTTGAGGTTGATTTTGATATCCAGCTGGGTCTGGGTTGAGTAACCCAAGTAATCCGCACATCATCTTGAATCTTGCTTCTACCAGCGGTTTTGTCAGTATATCAGCACGCTGTATGTCTGTGTGAATTTTCTCAACAATTACATCCTTCTTTTTCACGTGATCTCTGATGAAGTGATGTCGCACGTCCACATGTTTGCATCTTGTGTGATGTACTGGATTTTCTGATATGGCGATAACACTTGAACTATCACAGAAAATTGGAACTTGTCCAGTTTTTACTTCATAGTAATCCAGCTGATGTTTCAGCCAGAGAATTTGTGAGCAGCAGCTTCCAGCTGCCATATATTCTGCTTCTGTTGTTGAAGTTGCGATGCATGTTTGCTTCTTTGAAAACCATGAGATCAACTTGCTTCCTAGGAACTGACATGTTCATGAAGTTGATTTTCTGTCCAACCGATCTCCAGCGAAGTCTGAGTCAGAATATCCAGTCAGCTGTAGATTGTCTTCAGCTGGGTACCACAGCCCAACAATCTGAGTTCCTTTGAGATATTTGAGAATGTTCTTGGCTGCTTGCATGTGTGCCTCCTTTGGATCAACTTGAAATCTGGCACACACTCCGACTGCGAAAGAGATGTATGGACGACTAGCTGTTAGATACAGCATGGAACCTATTATCCCTCTGTATTTGCTGGAATCAACTAACTTTCCTTCAGTTTTAGGTTCAATCTTCCAGTTGGTGTTCATCGGGATCTTTACTGTTCTGCTGGATTGAACTCCATATTTGGAAATCAAATCTTTCACGTACTTGGATTGTTTTATAAAAATCCCTTCAGTTGATTGCTTGACTTGAAGTCTTAGGAAGAAACTCATTTCTCCCATCATAGACATTTCGAACTATTTTGACATCATCTCTCCAAATCTTTGGCATAAGAGTGTTGATCTTGATCCGAAGATAATGTCGTCTACATAGATTTGAACAACCAGGATGTCTTCTCCCAACTTGATGGTGAAGAGTGTTCTGTCTACTGAGACCTTCTTGAATCCTTTGGATACAAGAAAATTTGATAGAGTATCATACCAAGCTCGAGGTGCTTGTTTCAATCCATAAAGCGCCTTCTTTAGCTTGTAGACTTTATTTCCTTCTACTTCAAATCCTGGAGGTTGTTCAACATAGACATCTTCCTTGATTTCTCCATTTAAGAATGCACACTTCACATCCATTTGATAGACCTTGAATTTATGATGTGCTGCATAAGCGAGAAATAATCTGATTGCTTCCAATCGTGCTACTGGAGCAAATGATTCTTAGAAGTTAATTCCTTCTTGCTGTGTGTAACCCTTGGCAACAAGTCGAGCTTTGTTTCTGATGATGACTCCAAGGGTATCCAACTTGTTTTTGAAGATCTATTTGAGTCTGATGACTTTGACTCCTTCAGATCTGTCGACCAATTCCCAGACACAATTTCTGAGGAATTCATTTAGCTCTTCCTGCATGGTGTTTGTCCAGGGTACGCTTTTTAAGGCTTCTAGAATGGTTTGAGGCTCTGGAACTTGAGCTGCATAGCACGCCATTAGAGCTGTGTTTTCATCATAGACAGTCAGTTCCAGCTCTACTGAGAGTTGAGTTGTGTCAGCTGCTTCTTGATGATCCGATGTAGCTTGAGCAGCTGAGCTTCTGGTTCTGACTTGGTCAGATGGTTCTCCATTGATTGCTGATGATGAATGATCTTCGATCTATCTTCTTCTTCAACGAATTTCTTCTTCCAGCTGATTGATGCTAGAAGTGGCTAGATTTCGTCTGGCATGGAGTTGTTCTGGAGTTAAGTCTTGAGAATGAGACTCTACTTGGATTGTATTTTGAGGTGACTTCTGTAGGAGCTCTGCTGGAGATTCAGCTGTGTCTGGATTTCCAGCTGATGGCATTCCCCATTGATTTGGCGTTGGAGGTTCCTCTTGATTTCCAGCTAGTGGAACTTCCTGATTGATTTGAGGTTCTTCCTCTTGCTCATCATCCCATATTAATGGTTCGGCCAGATTCCTGATTCGATTCTCTTGAGCTCTTGTCTGAATTTGCCTTGAAGATTCTTCTTCATTTCTTCGTTTGATGGAATCTCTATATTCGAATGATGATTCATCAAAGGTAACATGTGGAGTTACTTCAACCGTTTGAGTTCTTCTGTTGAAGACTCTATAAGCTTTACTCACAGCAGAGTAACCAAGGAATACTCCTCTGTCAGTCTTCGCGTCGAACGTCTTGAGCTGTGTTTTTCCATTGTTTAGGATATGACATTTGGATCCGAAGACCTTGAAATATCCAATGTATGGTATTCTGTTATTCCATAGCTCATATGGCGTCTTTCCTTGCCTTGATGTGAGTAGAGAGCGATTCTGAGTGAAGCAAGCTGTGTTGATTGCCTCGGCCCAGAACTTCTTTGGAATGGCTGAGCTGGCTAGCATTGAAGTAGCCGCTTCTTTGAGTGTTATATTCCTCCTCTCAGCTACACCATTCTGCTGGGGTGTGCGCGCTGCTGAGGTTTGATGTTAAACTCCATTCATCTCGCAGTATTCATAAATAGTTTCATTCAGAAACTCCGTTCCTCGATCTGATCTGATTGACATTATCTTGCACTCCTTCTGAGTTGACAGTCTTTCCAGTAGGATTGGCAGCTTAGTCATTGTTTCGCTCTTCTGGTACAGGAATGACATCCATGTGAATCTTGAAAAGTCATCCACTACGACCAGAGTATATTTTCTGCCATTGAAGCTTACTGGAGTAACTGGACCAAAGAGATCCATGTGTAGGAGTTGAAGAACACAATCAGTTGACTGTACTGGCTTGAGAGAGAATGAAATTCTCGTTTGTTTTCCTTGTTGGCATGCTCTGCACATATGACTTTTGTCATATACTTGATCTGGAATTCCATTAGCGAGTTGGTTCCTGATGGTCCCTGAGCTAGGTATTTGGTGTAGAGGGGGGGTGAATACACCAAATAGGTTTCTGAAAACTTTTTTTAGTTTAAATAACAGAGTTGGTGAGCTCAGTTATTAATCCAGCTGAGGAGGTTAGCTGGACAAATAACTCAGCTGGCGGTGCGGAATGTGGTGGTTTGAAAACTTAGCTCGGTTGGTTAGAAAAACTCAGCTTGAAAAGATTAACTTTATGTTTTCAGTTTAGTCAAGTTGTGCAACTTTCAGAAAGACACAACTGTCTTTGGAGAGCAGCTGTGTATGCAGTTTTAGATCAAATATGCAATGAGATGATAATGTTAGTACTAAAACTGAATTTAAAGAGAAAGAAAAGAGCACGAGATTTTTACGTGGTTCGGAGTAACACCTCCTACGTCCATGACCAGGTTCACTGGTAATTCACTACCACTTAGTTTCCAAGTACCAAACAACTTCACAACTCTAACCCGAGCTGTGTTCCAACAGTTTGCGGGCACTGTCAAGCCTAACCTTTCAGTTTACGGGTACTGAAAAAACCTTACAAACACTTGAATTTCCCGCTTCAAGCAAGCGTTACCTTGACCTAACCTTTCTGGGTAAAGAGGGGTTTGGTTTGGGGTTCCAACTGTGAACGAGTTCTTACAATTAAGAACTTTAGAGTATGATGAACTCGTTCGAAATCTAGGCTTAAGATATACAAAGATTTTGGCCTAGGGATGAGATGAAAAACTAAGCAGTTTCTGAACTAGAAACACTTTAAGATAAAGTGTTCTTTGAACTATTTAGAACTGCTAGAGAGCTTTTGAAAGATTGAGGATTTCAGAGAATGAAAGCTTGTAGAAAGTTTTTCGTATTTGATCCTGAGGTTGAAGACGGGTTTATATAGGTAGAGATTCAAGACTAGCCGTTGGAGGAGCCGTTTGAATCTTACCTACTCTCCTTAAATTCGATATCTGCCGTTGGGCGAATCTGCACCTGTCTTCATTTGTGTCACATCCTAGGTCCTGAAGTCTAGGATGCTGATTCGGCAATCCCTCATTGGTCGAGGCATGTTGACTTCCTATGATGCCGGGATCTTCTACCTTTGGAGCTGGCTTTTGAATCCAGAGCTGGATTTGGCAAACTGACTTGAAGTGATGTCTTCAGAGTTAGTTCCCTTTGTTCTATACAGCTGGACCGGCTGTGTTTTGAACTCAGCTCGAATTCTCTTCAGCTTGATCATGCTCTGCTGAAAGACTCAGCTGAAGATTGACTCATGCTGTAGACACAGCTGGATCGTCTGCTGTCTTCTGCTTCCTACTGTAGGCACAGCTGGATCGTCTACTGTCTTCTGCTTCCTGAACCTGTAAACCTAGAAAATCTAGAGCTCAAACAGGTGAGCTGGACAATACTACTTAGGATGAAGCGATCATCTATTCGGTTGGAGAATCAGTTGGGTTTTGGTATTAAATCAAAACTTTATGGTTTTCCCAACAATTTCCCCCTTTTTGATGATGCCAAAACCTAACTGAGACAACTTATGACGCAGAAAAACTTGTGTTTTATTAATGTAAGAAAATACATCATAAAACAGGAAAAAGAAAGAAAGAAAAAAGATTCTTCAATTCTTCAGTCTTCAATCCCAGTTGGCTGGGTCTTCCAGTCTTCTTTCTTTGACTTGTTTCTTCTCCAGCTGATTCTGATTCAGCTGGGTTCCTCTAGCTCAGCAGTTTGCCTCTTCTTTGTCTTATTCTCTTCCCCCTTACTTCTCCCTTTTTGGCATGATCAATCGAGGTGGGAGAGATACAACATCAGCTGTTGCGATGTTTTAGTTTGGCGAAACTGTGGTTGTCAGCTCTGAGCAGCGAGGTCAGGAGTCTTGGTGGCTCAGCTGTTGCATTAGCTGGCTCTTCTTCAATAGCATAAGCCTCAACTGTGATTGCAGACACAATGTCCTTGGCTTGTTTCAGCTGTGGCGGTCCAGCTGAGTGCTTGGAGGTATGAGTTGGCACTAGAGATGACATCTTCTGAGTAGGGCACAACTTCATTCCTTGCAATTTTGCTTCTTCAGACTTCATTAGATTGAATGAGAAAGTCTGATTCAGCACTTGAGGGACTTGAGTATTTCCTTTCCACTTCGAAGTGGTGGGTGTTCTGGGTTCAGCTCATATCATCATTATCCAGCTGCAAGTGATCATCGGCTGGATGATGTTTTCCATTTGAGCATGGTGCAGGGGCTTGAGCTCCAACTTTCATCTGAAGATCTCAAAGCTGGTGTCCCTGTTGAGCTGAAGGAAATTGAGGAGAGGTCGGTTGAAGAATTCCATTTGTCATGGGGTTTAAGCTTGGTTTATCAACTGGAATACGTCGTTGTGGTGTTGATGATGACGATGTTCACGCTGGCATATGAATATTTTCTCCAACGTAAGAAACCCTCGCTTGTGGGCCTTCTGCTCATCGGAGAGTAATTACGAATTCTCTCATAATGTCAGCTGGCTTCTTGGCTGACTGACTGAGCACCTTTGACTTGAGTCTTCTGTTTGAAGACGGTGCTTCAGCATGTTTTGTCTCCTCAAGTTGTTTCCGATTCCCAGCTGGGACGGAAATAGATGCATGCTGCTTTGTATCCTGTATCTTTTTCTGTGCCTCCTGTGACGGAGCAAGAGTTTTGACATGACTGCTCTTGAAGACTCCGGCTTTATCAACATCTGGTCCAGTTCTGTTGACGTTGATTTTTGCATCCCAGGGAGTTGTATGTCCCGTGCTCTCTTTTATTTTGAGAGAAACAGTGGGGCGGAGGAGGTCATTTTCCTTTGACATTCCAGGAAGATTTCTGCACCTTCCTGGTGAATGACGTTCATGAGCTTTGCAGTCTTCCACTGCGTTGGACCGGATCTATCGTTGGGCTTCACCTTCTCCTGGAACTCTGTCTTCTTGAGGTTCCTGAGAGTTAAGCAACTCTTATCTTGAAGCTTTGACAGATTCTTCAAGTTTGATCGGCTTCGGGAGATATCTTTCTAGATTCCATGTTCTTCTTCTGCAACTTTTGTTAGTAGAAACAAATAATACCAATTGATGGAAATAAGAAAGAATGCCGAAAAACTTTTTAGGGTTGATGCAATGTTTTATGTATCTCTTCTATCATATTTATATAACTTTCTTTATGAATGGACGATCAAGATTTATCGATTGATAAGAAGATCTACGACTGGGAGAGATTCTCGCGTCATGTCAATTTCTTGTTCAGAAATTGCGACTTAATGCATGAGAGAGGACGGTTGGGGCACTTTGACTTTTGCCTCGAAACTCCCATGATTCAGTTCTTTGCAGACTTTTACTTAAATTTGATTAGATATGACAAGATATGATTTGTCTGATAACAGATTGAATAGGTGTAGTTAATGTTGTTGCAAACCTCTCAGCTGATCATTGTAGTCAGCTGATACCTCGGTTGAGTGGTTGTGCTGAGTGAACGTTGTTCCAGCTGGTTCCCCATCAGCTGAATAATCCTTCAACTTTGGCGTCTGGTTGAGCATGATTCTTTTTCAGCTGATACCAGTGATGTCGGTTTTGAATTTCAGCTGTCTACTTCCATTCAGCTGGGTCTGTTTCCATTCAGCTGGGTCTGCTTCCATTCAGCTGGGTGGAGCATCGTCTGGGTTGAGTAATCCAAGTAATCCGCACAGCATTTTGAATCTTGCTTCTATCAGCGGCTTTGTGAGTATATCAGCCCGCTGTATCTCTGTGTGAATTTTCTTAACAATCACATCCTCCTTTTCCACGTGATCTCTGATGAAGTGATAGCGTGCGTCCACATGCTTGCATCTTGTGTGATGTACTGGATTCTCTGATATAGCAATCGCACTTGAGCTATCACAGAAAATCGGAATTTGTCCAGTTTTCACTTCATAGTCATCCAGCTGATGTTTCAGCCAGAGAATTTGTGAGCAGCAGCTTCCAGCGGCCATATATTCTGCTTCAGTTGTGGAAGTTGCGACGCACGTTTGCTTCTTTAAAAACCATGAAATCAACTTACTTCCTAGGAACTAAGTTCCTGAAGTTGATTTTCTGTCCAACCGATCTCCAGCGAAGTCTGAGTCTGAATATCCAGTCAGCTGTAGATTGTCTTCAGGTACCATGAACATTCTGAGTTCCTTTGAGATATTTGAGAATGTTCTTGGCTGCTTGCATGTGTGCTTCCTTTGGATCAACTTGAAATCTGGCACACACTCCGACTGCGAAAGAGATGTCTGGACGACTCGCGGTTAGATACAGCAGGGAACCTATTATCCCTCTGTATTTGCTGGAATCGACTGTCTTCCCTTCAGTTCCTGGTTCAATCTTCCAGTTGGTGTTCATCGGAATCTTTACAGTTCTGCTGGATTGAACTCCATACTTGGCGATCAAGTCTTTCACGTACTTGGATTGATTTATAAAAATCCCTTCTTCTGATTGCTTGACTTGAAGTCCTAGGAAGAAGCTCATTTCTCCCATCATGGACATTTGGAACTGTTCTGACATCATCTCTCCAAATCTTTGGCATAAGAATGTTGATCTTGATCCGAAGATGATGTCATCTACATAGATTTGAACAACCGGGATATCTTCTCCTGACTTGATGGTGAAGAGAGTTCTGTCTACTGAGCCCTTCTTGAATCCTTTGGATACAAGAAAATTTGACAGAGTGTCATACAAAGCTCGAGGTGCTTGCTTCAATCCATAGAGCGCCTTCTTTAGTTTGTAGACTTTATTTCCTTCTACTTCAAATCCTGGAGGTTGTTCAACGTAGACATCTTCTTTGATTTCTCCATTTAAGAATGCACACTTCACATCCATTTGATATACCTTGAATTTGTGATGTGCTGCATAGGCGAGAAAGAGTCTGATTGCTTCCAATCGCGCTACTGGAGCAAATGATTCTTCGAAGTCAATTCCTTCATGTTGTGTGTAGCCCTTGGCAACCAGTCGAGCTTTGTTTCTGATGATGACTCCCAGGGTATCCAGTTTGTTTTTGAATATCCATTTGAGTTCTATGACTTTGACTCCTTCAGGTCTGTCGACCAATTCCCAGACACAATTTCTGAGGAATTCGTTCAGCTCTTCTTGCATGACGTTAGTCCAAGGCACGCTCTTTAAAGCTTCGAGAATTGATTGAGGCTCCGAAACTTGAGCTACATAACACGCCATTAGAGCTGTATCTTCATCATAGACCGTCAGTTCTAGCTCTACTGAGAGTTGAGCTGTGTCAGCTGCTTCTTGATGATCCGATGAGGCTTGAGCACCTGAGCTTCTGGTTTTGACTTGGTCAGATGGTTCTCCAATGATTGCTGATGATGGATGATCTTCAATCCATCTTCTCCTTTTACGAATTTCTTCTTCCAGCTGATTGATGCTAGAAGTGGCAAGATTTCGTCTGGCTTGGAGTTGCTCTGGAGTTAAGTCTTGAGAGATTGATTTTCCTTGAGTTGGATTATGAAGTGACTTCTGTAGAAGCTCTGCTGGAGATGGAGCTGGGGATTCAGCTGTGTCTGGATTTCCAGCTGATGGTATTGCCCCTTGATTTGGCGTTGGAGGTTCTTCTTGATTTCCAGTTGGTGGAGCTTCCCGATTGACTTGAAGTTCCTCCTCGGGCTCATCATCCCAAATTAATGGTTCGGCCAAATTCCTGATTCGATTTTCTTGAGCTCTTGTCTGAATCTGTCTTGAAGATTCTCATTCGTTTCTTCGTTTGATAGAGTCTCTATATTCGAATGATGACTCGTCAAAGGTAACATGTGGAGTTACTTCGACTGTTTGAGTCCTTCTGTTGAAGACTCTATATGCTTTACTCACAGCAGAATAACCAATGAATACTCATCGGTCTGTCTTCGCGTCGAACGTCTTGAGCTGTATCTTTCCATTGTTTAGGATATGACATTTGGATCCGAAGACCTTGAAATATCCAATATATGGTATCCTGTTGTTCCAAAGCTCATACGGCGTCTTTCTTTGCCTTGATGTGAGTAGGGAGTGATTCTGAGTGAAGTAAGCTGTGTTGATTGCTTAGGCCCAGAACTTCTTTGGAATGGCAGAGCTGGCTAGCATTGAGGTAGCCGCTTCTTTGAGTGTTCTATTTCTTCTCTCAGCTACACCATTCTGCTGAGGTGTGCGTGCTGCTGAGGTTTGATGTTGAACTCCGTTCTTCTCGCAGTATTCATAAATGGTTTCATTTAGAAACTCCGTTCCTCGATCTGATCTGATTGACAATATCTTGCACTCCTTCTGAGTTGACAGTCTTTCCAGCAGGATAGGTAGCTTAGTCCTTGTTTCGCTCTTCTGGTACAGGAATGACACCCATGTGAATCTTGAGAAGTCATCCACTACGACCAGAGTATATTTTCTGCCATTGAAGCTTGCTGGAGTAACTGGACCAAACTGATCCATGTGAAGGAGTTGGAGAACTCGATCAGTTGACTGAACTGGCTTGAGAGAGAATGAAATTCTTGTCTGCTTTCCTTGTTGACACGCGCTGCACATATGACTTTTGTCATATACTTGATCTGGAATTCCATTAGCGAGCTGGTTCCTAGCCAGTTTGTTGATTGTCTTGAAGTTGAGATGATTCAGCCGTCTGTGCCACAGCCAGCTGACTTCATTGCTGCTTTTCGATACAAGACAAGTCTCCGGAGGGCTGCTGTTCCAGTCAGCAAAATACATATTTCCTTCTCTTTTCCCTCTTAGGAGTATCTGCTTGGTTTCCCTGTTCTTCACTGTGCATCCCTGTGCATCAAACTTGACAGAAAAACCGTTGTCGCAGAATTGGCTAATGGAAAGCAAGTTGTGTTGCAATCCTTGTACATAAGAAACATTTGGGATTGTAACATTTCTAGTTTTAAATGTACCATAACCTTTGGTTAGGCCTTTGGAGTTGTCACCAAATGTTACTTGAGGGCCTGGACGCTCGATATACTCCTGGAGTAGGTGTTTTAAGTGCGTCACATGCTTGGAGCATCCACTGTCCAAGTACCATAGCGTTCTCATTGACTCCTCAATGATGCGTCGTTCCCTTGCAACCTATACAAAGGATCAAAGTTTAGGTACCCAGTTTTAATTGGGTCCTTGAGGGTTAGTTAGAGATCCTTTAATGACCCAGATCTGCTTGATGACTCGAATTTGGTCATTTGATCGGACAATTCTTCCAGCTGAGTCGATATACACATTCTTTATGTTCTTCGATTGTTGCTGGCGGGGTCTTGATCTCAGTGTCTTCCTGACTTGATGTCTTGATCTTCTTTGGTATCCAGCTGAGTACTCAGTCGAGACGTTCCTTTGTCTCTGCTGTCTCTTGTGATACTTCAGCTGGAAATGGTTCTCCAGCTGGTAATCATATGAGTGATATCCAGCTGGGTATCTCTGATATCTCGGTTGATATCTTTCAACGTGTGTTGCGGTTGCTGGCATCTGTAACGTCCAGCTTGTTGTCTTTGTTGAGGTTGAGCACGTTGCTGTCTGATTTGAGCTTGAGGTTGTCTCACAGCTGGCCTTTTTTATACCTGCTGTGTCCTTGACGGAGCTTGAGGATGTCTCACAGCTGGTCTTCCTGACGCCTGCTGTATCCTCAACTGTTGATGCTGAGTTGCTGGGATTGGATGTTCTTTTGCTCGTACAAACATTACCTTTGTTCCACTCGTGGAGGCAATGTTTGAGGCGTCCTTTGATTCATGGTATCCCAGTCCCGCTTTAAGTACTGCTGGACGTTGTGCACCTATGATCTCGTCCATTGTTGATGTGGCTTTGATGAGAGCTACTATCTTCTTAGATAGTACTTCTTCGGTGTTTTTCAGCTCAAGGATCTCAGCTAACTTCTTTTCTGATTCAGCTGTGACCTTTTCCAAATCTTCCATCAGCTGTTTCTTCTCATAGTAGAAGTCCTTCATCAGCTGATCTTGTTTCACTATTTTGTCTTTTAGTGAAACAACTTCCTCGTGAAGCTGTGTTGTATCAGCTGCTTCTGATACATTTTTCTTTTCCAGTTCCGCTTTCAGCACGACATTCTCACACATTATGACGTCAAGGATCTCTTGAAGCTCCTTGGAGTCGTTCATTACTTTCTCTACTAGACTCCAGTCAGGTAGCCCTGATTCTGAAACCTGTGTAGAGTGTTCGTGTGATGGTGAGATGTTAGATAGATTTTGGGTTCGAGACATTACCTCATCTTCATCAATGCCGTCTGTTTGTCCCATGAAGCACGTATCCCAATCAGGTTCATCGTGGGCCATCAGTGCTTCTTCTTTCGAGTCTGAAAATGGCATGTTGTCATCCATTTTGTTGCACTTTGATTCCTCATCGGCGATGTAAGCTCTCTTTCTGTCAGCTGCCTTAGCTTTCAGTTGGTCTTTATCTTTCTTGGACAGCTTTGGACAATCTAGCCGGTAGTGTCCTGGTTCCTTGCAGTTGAAGCAACCTTCTTCTGTTCTCTTGTCAGCTGACTTCTCATCAGCTGTTGCGTACTTGTCTCTGTAAGTTCTTGCGAACTTCTTGTATTTGCCCTTGCTGGTGTTGAGTCTGTTATAATTTTTGACCAGCATGGCTATTTCTTGAAGTAGCTCTTCCTTGCTCATGTCCTTCTTCGATGACTCAGCTGACTGCTTGTATGCGGATTTTTCAGAGTTGGCTCTGAACGCAATCTTGTTGGGAAAATTAATAGAGTTTTGATTGGATACCAAAACCCAGCTGACCCCAACCGAGTAGATGATCGCACAAGCCTAAGCATTTTTCAGCTCACTTGTTTGAGCTTATAGAGTTTCTTAGTTTACAGGTAGATTCGCTGAAGACAGCAGAAGACACAGCTAAGCAGACAGCTTAAGAACTCAGCAGAGCAGACTCAGCAGAGCAAGACCAAGCAGAGTCAAAGATCTTGCAGTATCAAGACCCAGCTCAGTGACGGAAACCCAGCTTAGTGTCAAAGACCCAGCTCAGTGTAAAAGACCCAGATTAGTGTCGTTAACACAGCTCAGGTCTAAAAAGACAGCTCAGGTCAGTGACATAGCTCAGGTTGAAGATACAGCTCAGGTTGATGATACAGCACAGGTCTAAGACACAGCTTAGAAGTCAAGACACAGCAGAGTCCAAGCCACTGAAGATACAGCAGAGACGCTTAGCAGCTCGAAGACGAAGACCTTCTCAAAAACAAGATCCCGATATCAGAAGATCTTATCTAACGCAGTCAGATCAGAGAAGAACTAGCTTCTGCGGATGCAGACCTACTTCGTAGGTAAAGGCCAGAAGTCAACAAGAGTAGGTAAGATTCAAACGGCTCTCTTCCAACGGCTAGTTTGAATCTCCACCTATATATATCTCTCATCCACCATTGAAGAGGAGGCTGGCAAGACGACTGAAGAAATAGAAGAAAACAGAAAAATGAACAACGATCTGTAAAGCCAAATCTTTCTAGAACACCCAGCCAGTCAGCTGTGTTCTTAGTTATTCACATATTCAGTCATAGGCAGAATAGATCAGAATAAATATCTTAAGCCTAGTTTGAACGAGTTCATCATACTCATTGTTCTTCATTGTAAGAACTCGTTCATAGTTTGAAAACCATACCCAAACCCAAACCCAGAAAGGTTAGGTAAATGTACGCTTGCTCGAAGCGTGTAACTCGAGTGGTTAGGTTCTTCAGTACCCGGAAACTGAAGGTGTAGGCTTGACAGTGCCCGCAAACTGTTGGAACACAGCTCGGGTTAGAGTTGTGAAGTTGCTTGGTACTTGGAAACCAAGTGGTAGTGAATTACCAGTGAATCTGGTCGTGGACGTAGGAGGGGTTACTCCGAACCACGTTAAAATGCTCTATTATTTTATCGCTTTGTTTTATGCATGTTACTAACCTTCATAAGCATACTTTTCAATCTGCATAAACTGACTAACTGAAAAATGAAACAGAGCTTTGCAATATAATTTGAAGCAACAGATGGACTTTCCAAATCCACCACATTCCGCACACACACACACACAACAAATGTGTCAATCAATCATCCAAATTTGGATCGAACACAACAAATCTACGAAAAGAGTTTTAACTTGGAAAAGTTTTTTAAACCTTGGTGTATTCACCCCCCCTCTACACCAAGGTATCCGTCTTGGGACCAACAATTGGTATCAGAGCAGTGGTTCAAAAGATCACTGTATCTATCAAGTCAGCATTTCATTGCTGATAATGGTCACCTGAACAGATCCTTCAAAGTTTTTTTTTAAATCATTATATTGCATACTGTCGTGGAATCTTCCTTGTGCAGGAAACATCCGACATTCTATGTCAATGATTATCAGATCTGGAAGTTCCAACTCAACAGCTTTCTGAGTGCTCTTCACGATATGATGTGGGATGTTATCTTTAACGGACCCATCATCATAAACTCAGAAAGTCAAGCAGAAGACTGAATGGTCATGAGCTTGAAGATGGCCTAAGCTGTATCAAATCAAAGAATGGCTCCAGCCAATGCTTACACAGCTGGAACCTAACCATCGAGGTATCAAAGAGGTCGTACTCAATCAAGCCAGCTCTCCAAACTCAGTCCGAATCATAAAAGAAAACTGATCGGTAACTCAAAGACCAAGAGAAGCAGCGGATCTCAGCTGGACACAAAGCTCAAAGGCGGCAGACAAATCCAGCTGACTGGAATCAGTTAAAGACAGAATGTCATCCAGCACAGACATCAAAGTCAACTAAAAAGACAGCTGAGAAGGATCTCAGCTGGTTATAAAGCTGAAAAATCAACCGAGCTTCACATCAAGATTCCAGTAGACGGGATATCAAGCTAGGTATCAAGCTGACAGACTCCAGCTATGAATTGGACCTCATCAAAATGGAGTCAACAAGGTCCAAAGAAGAAAGGACCCTTTCAAGGACCAATCAGAAGTATCACTCACAAAAGATAAGGACAATTCTGGGTTTTCAATGGAACCCTCAGCAACAAAGCCGGACCCAATCACAACTGGGTGCCGAAGGAGTGATAACAGGTCAAGGGAGGACAGACGCAATTGAGGATGTCATCAAGCGTACTAAGAAAGAAGGACAGCTGATGATCAAAGCTCATGACTCACCTCAAAGCTCATCAAAGAATGTGTCAAGCGTACTGGTCCCAGCCAATTGTTGTGACAACGGTTTTCCTGATAAGTTCAATGCGCAGGAATGCAATGCAAAGAGCAGGAAATCGAAGACTCTACTCCGCAAAGCAGCAGTGAACTCAGCTGATCATGGAATAGCTGACTGTCTGCTCAAGATCGGAGATCAAGTTGACAGATGAACGTAATTGTTGAGAAAATCACTGGCTCAAGTGAAGTATGAATCAGCTGAGAAAAGACAGCCACCTACTATCAAATTCATGGGGAACTCCACCGAGCTGGAAATCGACACAGCTGTGATATCAGCTGAGGGCTAAGGCAATCCAGTAGAAGATTCAAGTGGAGAATCAAGAGAAAAATCCAGCTGAACTATCAAATGTCATCCTCTGGATATCAAACAAAGCTGGATCAAACGTGGATCGCAGAATCCAGAAGAGGAATCTAACTGAGGGAGAACTCAGTTCAGCAGATTCACCAACAATTGGATTTCATCAATTGGTCTCATCATAAGTCCAGCAGAATCATCAAGAAAAGCATCCAGCAGGAAATACTCAGCTGGATCCCCGTGTGTCATCAAGAAGAAATCAGACACAGCTGGACTAACTCAGCAGGAACCCCAAGGATTTCAAGATAAATTTATCAAGTAAGGGGGAATCAAACCCAGCTGGATCCCAAAGCAGAAGATTTACTCAGCTGAAGGGAGAAACTCAGTCAAGCAAAAGAAAAGACATCCGCGACATCAGCTGACTTTTTGGTCCAAGCTGACAGGAATGTATCATGCATTTATTTTTCTAAGGAATATACTATTTAAGTCCAATTATTTTGAATTTCAATGTTAAACGGACATATGTTCCTTAGTTAAATTGCTTGATAAGTTTCCATTCCCGTCGCATTAATTATAAAGACTGCTGAGTACTGAAGCACAGCAGAATCGAGGTAGAATGTCAAGCATTTGAACTGCCTCATGCGCGGTTGTAATACACTCGCCGTAAACACGTCAGAACGTGATGAGTGAATCTCTCCCAGCCGTTGATCAGAATACCAGCTGTCTAAATCTCATCCGATGATCAATTATGGTAGTTGATATACATGGAAAAGATACGGAGAATTCTTCCATCTTTATCTCTGTGAATTTCAAATCTTCAAGTCATCTATCTATCCTCTGCAAATTCCTCGCTCGATCAAAATCAATAGATTGCAAAGATGGCTCCCAAGAAATCAACCGCAGGGATGAACCAGTTCGAAGTTCTGATGACAAAATTATCATTTGAAAGTTGTCTTTCCACCTCCAACCTCCATGTTTCAGAGTTAAAAGAGATGGTGGATCTAGTTGCAGACTTCGGTCTCTTGCTGTGGGCAACCTCCATGCCCAAGCTCTTGCTAAAGAGAGATGCCGCACTTTTCTACCTCAACATCATTGATGAAGACAGCTTCTACTCATCTTCATTTGACATGATCGTCAAAGGCGAAGACGGAAAGTTTGATACAACAACCGTCAATATCAAGCTCAACAAGATACTACGAAAGGTGTTCAACCTACCCAGAGAAAGAGAATTCATCCCAGATGATTACAGCCGTAAAGAAGTGGATGAATTCCTTAGCCAAGAGATGCTTATCACCCCAGAGCCGTACAGAGCAAGCATGTCAAAGCTCCTTCTCAAGCCAAAGTACAGGCTGCTGCTGGATATCACGCAAAAATGCATCTTAGGGATAGCTGGATCTCAAGGAGAGATAAGTATTCCAAAGCTCAAGCCGATGATTGCCATGATCAAAGGCGCAAACGTCAACTGGTTTGATTTCTTACTCAACCGACTGGTCAATGAGTCAGAGAAGATAAAGTTCAACTCCACCAGGACGACGTATTCAACTTCAGAGCCACTGTATCTATGCTCTAAGATTTCTTTCTTGATAGAGCAAGCTGTGAAAGGGCACACAGTAAAGTGGGCCGATTCAGAACCGTTTCCAGAAACAAAGATTCTCTTCCAGAGAATAAATCAAATCAACGATCTTCTGAAGAAACAGTCTGCTGTGAGCAAAGGCAGGAAGCAGCTGGAAGAAACAAAGACAGATGTCCCAGCTAAGAAGATTCAGAGAAAAAGGAAGACAGCTGACCCCAAACCAGCTGGAGGTCCAGCTGAGAAAAAAAAGAAGACAGTTGTCATTCCACCAACAAAGGCAAAACCTTCCTCTGAAGAAACTCCAAATCAAGCAATGGTGATTCTCACCCCATAACCAGTGTCGGCCTTCAATCAATACGGATCAAATGTCTTGGCTGATATGGGATTGAATGATGATTTATCATCTAGTTCAGAGGACGAGCTGGACATTTCAAAGAGTCAGACAACTCTTTCCAGCTCACCCCAGCTATCACCGCCTCACAACTCTCCGCCCAAACAGCCTTCTCCTCCACCCAGCTCCCCAGCAAGAGATTCATCTCTTGTAAACGTACAGGGAGATACTCAACTGGCTGAAGCTCCTTCACAGCCAGCTGATGACCAAACTGAACCCTCTAATCCCAGCTCACCCCCAAAACAATCATCACCTAAAGCTCAAATCTCCACAGAATCAGAAGAGAGTGATTCTACTGCTTCTACATCACTCAACTCTTCTGGCTCAGCCTTCAGGGAAGCTATGTATGAGGAACTACGCATCGCAGGGATCAAGAGTGTTCTAACTCAGTATCCCATCTTGGCGCACCTGCCAATTGCCCTCGTCAAAGTTGCAGATCTCAAATTCTATCTGGCCACCAAAATGGCTACATGGTACCAGAATGAGCAGCTGATCGAGACCTTCTCTTATGAGAAATTGAAGACAGATGAAGCATGCCTCCAGCACACGTTTGGCTTTGGAAGTCTGGAAGATGCTTACTTACATCAAAATGATCTCATCAGAGGAATTATCGAAGTATCTCAGCAATACCCCAAGCCGCACCCAGCTAAAATCTGGGAATCTGCCAATAAGCTTCTTACAGCAGCAGGATGGGAGACATCTTCTGGAGCTGTCAAATCCAAAGAAGTTGCAGCTGAACTTGCCAAGGAAGCTGTCCCTGCCGACACAGCTGAGGCAATGATAATTGAAGAAGAGCCAACTAATGCAACAGTTTAGCCTACCGAAGCTGCCCCACAAAGTCCAATTGCCGATGACACTCGCACACTGGTCGAGTTCGAGGCAGACAAACCCAGTCATGTTGATTTTGCAACTCAAACTGACTCGGCTATCAAGCTCTCAACCGCAATGAAAGAAGCAATATCCAAAGAGGTTGAAGAAATTCTCTTTCAGGACAGACTGAAGTATCAAGTCGACGTCATCATGCGATTCTCATCTCTCGACTGTCAAGTTCGAGAACAACAGCGGACAATCGATGAAGTCCATAATTTTGCACAAAATCTTCAAGAAAGCACCAGTCAAGATCTCAGACAGTCTCTCGTTTCTCAACGAATCGATCAATCAAACCATCTAGAGAAGAGAGCTCCTGAGATAGTGACAAGACTTCAAGCTCCACTGGTCGACGACATCGCAAATCTTTCAAGCCAGCTGGAAGCTCTCAAAAAGACCACTCTCTCCAACAGCGCTGACATCCGCCAACTCTTCAATTTGTACAAAGATCTGGATGCTCAGTTCAGAGCTGGAAGCAGCAGCAATGCCCAACTGAACCTCGTCACAGCTGACAACTCAGCCAAGATCGCTGATGTTGAAGGTATTCTTTCCAAGCTCAGCGCAACAGTTGCCAACCTCTCTACCTCCCTTGTTGATAATGCCAAAAAGGGGGAAGATAAGAGTGAAGCTGGAAAAACAATGGAGAGGGAAGCTGCAGCTAAGGGGGAACCTGTGCAGCAAATTCAGAGGGAAATCGACGATTTTGCCAAAGAGCTGGATGAAGAAGAGACAGAGCCATCTGCACCAGCCAAAGCAGTCAAAGAGACATGGAGAGAGAAGATGGTTGCTCTTGCCAAAGCCTGTGGACACAAGCCTGAAGAATACAAAGACTATCACTGGTTGTGTAACTTCCACAACGAGCAAAGAAAAGAAATGCAAGAGCTGGATAAAATTATCAAGAGGAAAGCTGAGTCGCTCAAGCCTGCTGAGAAAAAGCAGAAGAAGAAAAGGCAGAGCTACAGGCAAGCTAAGAAGAAACAAATCCAACCAGCCTCAGCCGACAAAAAGAACCCAGACGATTTCAATGAAAACTGGAAAAGTTACAAATCAGAATTCATCAAAGAATTCTACTACTTGAATCAATTCAAAGGCATGGATCCAGAAACTGCTTTCCAGGATTATTTCCTCGAACTTCATGAGACAGATCCAATGATGGCAAGATCAATTGCCCTATATGCCAAGAGTAACAACATCCAGCTGAAGGCTCCAAAAGTCAAACAGTTAAAGCCTCCATCTCTAGCTGGAACGAACCTTCCTGACAAGGCCCAAATCATCAAAGAAATTAATCACTGGGCTGGAGAAAGAGGAATTTCAAAATCGAAAAATTAAGCTGAATGGAAGGAGCTGGAAGAGTTCATCTTCAACAGATATGGTCTCAAGACTGACCATCAGATTGATGAACAAAGGAAGCAGCAGAGTTGAAGACCCAGTCATCTGGGAATTTTTGTCGTTTGAATTTTTGTAAAATTAGAAAATTGTAATATTATCTCTTATTAATGAAAAATTCCTTTTTGCTCTCAAGCTCATCCTGATGACAATAACTCTTTGTCCAGGCACTGAACTCTGAATTTAATATACCTGCTGTGTACGTTTAAACTTTTGAAAACCCGTTTTCTTGTTAAGGGGGAAGTAAATTGTTTTTCTCAGTTAGGTTTTGACATCATCAAAAAGGGGGAAATTGTTGGGAAAATTAATAGAGTTTTGATTGGATACCAAAACCCAGCTGACCCCAACCGAGTAGATGATCGCACAAGCCTAAGCGTTTTTCAGCTCACCTGTTTGAGCTTATAGAGTTTCTTAGTTTACAGGTAGATTCGCTGAAGACAGCAGAAGACACAGCTAAGCAGACATCTTAAGAACTCAGCAGAGCAGACTCAGCAGAGCAAGACCAAGCAAAGTCAAAGATCTTGCAGTATCAAGACCCAGCTCAGTGACGGAAACCCAGCTCAGTGTCAAAGACCCAGCTCAGTGTAAAAGACCCAGCTTAGTGTTCGTGTGATGGTGAGGGGTTAGATAGATTTTGAGTTCTTGACACTACCTCATCTTTCTCGATTCCGTCTGTCTGTCCCATGAAGCATATATCCCATTTAGGTTCATCATGAGCCAACAGTGCTTCTTCCTCTGAATCTGAAAATGGCATGTTATCCTCCATTTTGTTGCATTCTGACTTCTCGTCGGTGATGTAGGCTCTCCTTCTGTCAGCTGCTTTAGCTTTCAGTTGGTCTTTGTCCTTCTTGGATAGCTTGGGACATTCTAGCCTGTAGTGTCCCGGTTCTTTGCAGTTGAAGCAACCTTCTTCTGTTCTCTTGTCAGCTGACTTCTCATCAGCTGCAGCGTACTTGTCTATGTAAGTTCTTGTGAACTTCTTGTATTTGCCCTTGCTGGTGTTGAGTTTGTTGTAGTTTTTGACCAGCATGGCTATCTCTTTAAGTAGCTCTTCCTTGCTCATATCCTTCTTGTCCTTCTTTGAGGACTCAGCTGTCTGCATGTATGTGGATTTTTCAGAATTAGCTCTGAACGCAATCTCCTTTGGCACAGGTGTCAGCTCTCCATCATTTTGATTGCTTGAAGATTCTTTCATGGTAATCTTCAAGTTGTATTCGTTGGCTTTGAGCAGGGAGAATATTCTCTCAGTTGAAAGATCACCCAAGTCACTGCGACTTTGGTGTATCACCTTGTATGTGTTCCATTCAGCTGTGAGTGCTGAAAGGACTTTTATGTTCTTTTCATGCTGGGTGTATTTCCTAGTTCTTATGGTTTTAATTTCTACCACGATATTTAAGAACCTGAGTTCCATCCCTTCGATGGACTCGTTGACAAGATGCTTGAAGTTATCAAACTTCTGGCAGGCAATCGTGAATTTATTTTCTTTTATCTCCTCTGACCCTTCGCATAGCTTGGCTAGGGTTTCCCACATCTCCTTTGCGGTGTTGCAGTTGATGATCTTGCTGAGATAGGCGTTGAAGACTGTTGACGAGATGGTGTTCCTTGCGAAGCTGTCTAATCCAGCTTGCTTCCTTTCTTCTGAGGTATGTTTATTCTTTGGTTTGGGAATGAGCTGATACGTTGGTTGTCCACCATCTTGAGTTGGAACAAGCTCATTTTCTTGTTTGTAAATGATGATGGGTCCGCCTGTGATGACGTCCCACATCATGTCATGATGAGCACACAGAAAGCTTTTTAATCTGAACTTCCAGATTGCATAATCATCAACCGAGAAGGTGGGAAGATTCCTGTTCAGATAAGAATCCATGGAGATATGCACAGTATGAAATAATATGAGTTTTTCCAAAAGAGGATCTGTTCAGTTGACCACTGACAGATTTTCAAGACAAATCTCTTGATTCAGAAACAACGGTCTTTTGAACCACTGCTCTGATATCAATTGATGGTCCCTGAGCTAGGTCTTTGGTGTAGAGGGGGGTTGAATACACCAAAGATAGACTTAAAAACTTTTTCACAAGTTTAAAACAGAGTGCATGAGCTCATTTATGAATCCAGCTGAGAAAGGTCAGTTGGGCTAATAACTCAGCTGGAGGTGCGGAAAGTGGTGGTTTAAAAACTTAGCACATTTGCTTAGAACAACTTAGCATAAAAATATTATCTTAACGTTTTCGGCTTAATCAAGTTGTGCACGTTTCTGAAAACACACAGCTGTCTTTGGAGAGCAGCTGAGTATGCAGATTTGATAAAGATGCAATGTGCTAATGGAGTTAGTATAATAACTGAAAAATAACGAGAAAGAAAATAACACGAGATTTTACGTAGTTCGGAGTAACTCCTTCTACGTCCACGACCAGCTTCACTAGTAATTCACTACCACTTGGTTTCCAAGTACCAAGCAACTTCACAACTCTAACCCGAGCTGTATTCCAATAATTTACGAGCACTGTCAAGCCTAAACCTTTCAGGTTGTGGGTACTGAAAAAACCTTACAACCACTTGAATTTCGCGCTTCAAGAAAGCATAACCTTGATCTAACCTTTCTGGGTAAAGAGGGGTTTGGTTTGGGCAGTTTCTGGACTAGAAACACTTTAAGATAAAGTGTTCTTTGAACTCTTTAGAACTGCTAATGAGCTTTTTGAAGGCTTGATGAATTTAGAGAATGAAAGCTTGTAGAGAGTTCTTCGTGTCTGATCCTGATGTTGAAGACGGGTATATATAGGTAGAGATTCAAGACTAGCCGTTGGACGAGCCGTTTGAATCTTACATACACTTCTTAAATTCATAATCTGCCGTTGGGCGTTTCTGCATCTGTCTTCATCAGTGTCACATCCTAGTTTATGAGGTCTAGGATGTTGATTTGTCGATCCTTCATTGGTCGAGGTATATTGACTTCCTCTGACACCGGGATCTTTATCTTCAAGCTGCTTTACAAATCATGGAGCTGGATCTGATACTCTGACTTGAACTGATGCCTTCAGAGTTGACATTCCTTTGGTCTGTACAGCTGGATCAGCTGTGTCTTGAACTCAGCTCGATTACTCTTCAGCTTGATCCTGCTCTGTTTGAACTAAGCTCAGCTGAAAAACTCAGTTAATGGTTGACTTCTGCTGTGAACCCAGCTGGATCTTCTGCTGTCTTGAGTTTCTGTTGTCTTCCGCTTCCTGAACCTGTAAACTTAGAAAATCTAGAGCTTAAACAGGCGAGCTGGAAAACACTACTTAGGTTGATGCGGTCATCTACTCGATTGGAGAACAGTTGGGTTTTGGTATTAAATCAAAACTTTATAATTTTTCCAATAATTTTCCTAAGGAACGATGACTGTTTGAAGTTTAATGAGAAATTGACTGAATGGTAGAAAGTAAAAAGTGAAAACAGAAATCATCTATTTTAGCGTTTTTTTCGTAATTATATTTTTAAGCATTTTTTCAATAAAAATAAATCTGATAAATGATATGAAAAAATGAGGGATAAAAATGTACAAAAGTGCTAGAATTTATATATTTTAAAAAGTAGTGCTATTATTAGGATTTTCAATCTAAAAAGTGCTAAAATCCAATTTCTCCCATTAAAATTTATACTCCCTCCGTCCCATTTATATAAGCTTGTTTTCCTTTTTCGGATGTCCCAAATATATAGGTTTGTTTCTATAAAAAGTAATGTTTTTTAGCTCGTTTACTAATATATCCCTATATAATTCTTTGATTAACTCATAAAACATACATAGTCAAATAATAAATAGGGGCATATTAAGAAATTTACTATATAATTTACTTTTCTAATAATTTTTCTTAATCCATGTGAAAATTTCAATCCGCCTTTTTAAATGGAACGGAGGAAGTATATTAAGCTCCAATTAAAATTTTATTAAATCCCAAGTATTTAAATATTAATTAATTAAAAAATAAATAAAAACATGATGGACCGCATCAATTATACAGTACCCGTCCACCAAAGAGGCAGGGACTCTCCCATTGAAAGTTGATAAACGCTAATTGATACTCCCTCCGTTCTTTTTTAAATGTCCTATTTAGCTCAATTTTTTGTTTCCTTATAAGTGTCCTATTTCAAAATTTGAGAGTAAATTAATGACATTTTTCCAATTTTATCCTTATTTAATGCTTCTAGTAATTTGTTAATTAGTTGTATGTATACATTAATGATAGTAATTAATAAGGTTATATAGGTAAATTTCTTTATTTTCTTGGTATGTGTAATTTGACGGTGGGGGACACTTATAAAAGAACGGAGGGAGTATTAAACTAACCTCCTGAATTAGTACTTAATTGCGGCTGACTGCACGGTGGGGTCGGCCATTACGCTAGTTTTTGCATTTTTTTGTTTTGTTTTGTTTTTTATTTTTTGTTTTTTTTTTTTGTTTTTGTTTTTTTTTTTCTGATTACCGTTTGCATCATTGGCAAATGAATTGTCGAACTACACTACACGTGCGTGTAAATAATTTGTCCCGGAAAACTAACTTTGAAACTTTCTAAAAATTCAAACATAAATATAGTTCTATTACTTTGCGCCTTTTCATTTTGTTTACTGCAAATCTAATACGGTAAAAATAATTTAATTGCATAATCTATCAAAAAAAAGAAAAAAAAACTCTATTCATGTGGTCATTGATGTGGCAATGGCTAGATGATCTTCCAGACGAAGTATATCAAATTAATAAAAATCGACAGATTTTTTTATTAGTTTTTTTAAAAAAAATCAGATTGGTTCAACTTTACATTTTAATCTTTGTCTTTCAAAATATAACACGTGATTGATGAAATTTCAATATTACTAAGATTGTTTCATAATGAAAACCTGAAGCCCCATCAATGCTCATCTATTTATGGAAATAATTTATGCGTACGTATATAATTTTCCAAAATGGCATCATGATTCATTGCCATACCTATATATGAATAGATTCTGATGCGTCTACAAAATTACTTGCTCAAACATATAAAGCATTAATTATTTATGCTGATATAATGGTATTGTCTCCACGACAGTGAGACAATCTCTTTTTCATGATCACAAACTATATATTACGACTAGTCGACTAATAAGGTATTTAGAAGAAAAAAAAAAGAAAAAACATTTTTTTAGATGCAAGAAAAACATTTAATCTCTGGGGAATCTTCATACCTAAATTTTATCAAGCATACTCACCATCGATTCGGATTATCTATCTCAACAGTTTTGTGTCTCACTCGTCCTACTATTACAATCATCAAATTAATTGCCTGAAATTATGATCTTAAAACTATATCCGGTCGTACCTAAAAATTGTGCTCTTTTCTTTTTTGGACATTACTTTACCCATAAACTTAGATTTTAAATCTTATCCACACTCAAGATTTACAAAAAAAACTATATAGAAGCCCACAATTACACACTAACACACAAAAGTTATGGAGCTCTTTCTCCACTCAAAATACATTTACTAAACACATTCTTAAAACTCGTGTCACTCCCTTCACATCACAATTTTCGGGATCAGATTGAATTATATTATATTTATTGTAAAAAAATTATTATAATATAATGAATCAAAATTAGCATACACTACAAAAAATTGAAGTTTACAAAAGAAAATATATCATAATTACCAAATAATCATCTCAAAAAAATTACTATTAACTAAAAAAATTAGTCATTACAAACTTAAAGTAAACACAAGAAATTAATTTGAAGAAAATAATTGACATTTAAAAAAAAAAAAAGTGTGACACTGGTAAGATACGATCGGTGTAATTCCGTATGTAATTGATTATCTAACTTTTTTCATCTATAAATATCATAAGTGAAGGCGTGTGTCAACCATACTCATCTTCTTTAATATTTCGCTACCTCTCTTCTTTGCTACAAACAATATCTTCAGCTCAAAAATGGCTTCCAACCAAACACAAAACCCTAATTCCAGACTTCCTTCCCCTCTCGACACCGCCGCACCGGACCTCGAACAAGCGCAGGAATTCGACTACTCGAAACGCTCCCAGTGGCTGCGCGCCGCCGTGTTGGGCGCCAACGACGGCCTCGTCTCGACGGCTTCTCTCATGATGGGCGTCGGCGCCGTCAAACATGCCATCAAAGCCATGATTCTGGCAGGTTTCGCCGGCCTCGTCGCCGGAGCTTGCTCCATGGCCATCGGAGAGTTCGTGTCCGTTTACTCACAGCTCGACACAGAGCTTGCCCAGATAAAGAGAGAGAAGAAACGGGCGGCGGCGGCAGGCGGGGTTGCGATAGGCGGCGATGAGAAGAAAGAGGGTTTGCCGAACCCTATTCAGGCGGCGGCGGCGTCGGCGCTCTCATTTTCAGTTGGTGCGATGGTGCCATTGCTGGCTGCTTCCTTTATAAGTGAGTATAAGGTGAGGGTGGCGGCGGTGGTGGCGGCGGTGAGCGGTGCGCTGGTGGGGTTTGGGTGGTTGGGGGCAGCGCTGGGGCGGGCGCCGGTGGTGCGATCGACTGCTAGGGTTTTGGTCGGAGGGTGGGTGGCGATGGCATTAACATTTGGTTTGACAAAGTTGATTGGAACAAAGGGGTTGTAAATTGAAGGTTGTTTTAATTTAATTAAGATCGTTAATGAATATAGGAAATGAAATTATAGCATGGTAATAAGAGAGAGATTCGAATGATCATTCCTATATTCATTATGTATTATATTTGTATGATTGATATAGTTTAAAAATTGAGAATCATCATCAATTATGTGGGAAATCGTGTTGGAGAGAATATGTAAATCGTGTTGGAGAGAATATGTGGAATTGTTATTCCACGTAGGTTTAGCTTATTACCTATATATTCTATTCCCATGCAATGGAAGTCGATGTACGATGCATAGTTATAATACTTTTTTTTTTTTTTTTTCGTTTAGCAAAGTAGCTAGTTAGGCAAGTTAATTAGTAGTGTTTATTATTATTTTCAATGATAATGATATACTAAATGCATCTCATTAAGTTCACATTCTGTGAACATCTTTCATGAGCACCACGCGTCAGCATTATTTTTTTTCAATTTTTTTAATTATTTTTTGTATTCTAATGCCTTAAAAATTGATATTGAAACAATAAATTTACAAAATATTATAAAAATCAAAGATCAAAAGAAAAGATGCAAAATTCTTATCAAGTCCACAAACTTGTGCGTCAAACAACCTAGAAACTAGCTTCCACTTCGAATATATAGCAACTTCATCATAAAAAATGAATCTTATTATGGACTAAAATGAGAAAATACTTACGTGGGCAAAAATTAGCATATGCAAAATTAGTAAGAATGAGCTGGGCCAAAGCCAAACTCAAATTTAGAGAAGAACAAGACTATGATTTGATGAGGATGCTAATATTAAAATGACTATTTTGCCCTCATGGTCTAACTATAAATTTTATCCCTTCATTTGGACAAGGGAGCTAGCTCTCTTCTTAAAATCTCTATACACTATACAATTTTACTGCTTTATTAATATCTTTTTGGAAGACCACCAACTGACTTGATTGTCAGAGTGCTAATGTTAAAGCTACTCCGACCTGTTTTGCAAATCTCCAGCGCGTCTTCAAAGATCTCTTGTGACGTTACAAATCCGACTAATTGTAGGCATTTTTTTTTCGATCTACTTTCAAACCAATTATTTTTTGTGGGTCAAACATATATAGGAATTGTAATCAATTAAATTGTTAGCTTTTACTTATATTGATCTTCTCAAATGCTATTATCTTCCCATCAGAACTCCTTATAGCAAAGAATTTTCCAGTTAGTGTTTCTCTTCCTACGCACTCTAGAGAGTTGAGAAAAAAATAAAGGCTAATCACAATAGCAAAATAAGGAGGTTTCCCAAGACTGCAGGTATATATGATCGCTATGAAATTCAAGAAATACTAAATATCCAATTAGTTCTAACTTCATCTTTCCAATTAGGATGCCAATCTAGCCTGACTAGACCAAAACAAAGGAGGGCTGAGGAAGAAATTTTTTGACCGAATAATTATTTTCTCTCTTATTTGTACTCCAAACCCAATATAGCTTGAGAGGCAGATATGACTGATCCAAAATCGAATGGATAGATCCGATTGACATTTCAATTCTAATTCCAGCGTCATGTTCCACAAACCTTCATTTAATTAATATGATCAACTTATATATATATATAAAATTAACACATTAAAGTTTAAAATTATTCTAGTTTTTTCGGTTCTTCCAAATGGAGAACACTTTTTTTTTATTTGGGGGAAAGAGGAAAGGTAGAAATTGAATCCGAGACATCGCTGTTCACAGACAATATTTATTACCGTTTGGATATCTCCGAAAAGACTCCAAATAGAACACTTTAGAAAATTAAAGAATTAGTAAATGATAAATAGTTAAATAATAAGCACATTTAATGAACCAATTTGCAATAAAGAGATCATATGAGCTTAGGCAACGACCACCCTAAGACATATTATAGATAAACCCATACTATTCTTACGACTATCTTAAACACAACTTTGACTGCCCAATATAAAATTATTTGACGTTACATTTTTAATTATTGCATGCAAGTCCACCTGACTACGTTGACAGGTCGTTGCTTGTTTTCTTAACCAAAATAAATGCTAACCCCTTTGTACGGCAACAAAATCTAGGTGTGGATACAAATTTACAATTTATATATATGTTCAATTTTCCTTACTAATAATATTCAGAGTTCAACAAACTAAATTAAAAAATCAGATTATTTTTTATATTTCTCAAATTCAGGATATTGTTTTGAAAAAGCATAATTAATCATTATTTAGTAAATTTTTAAAACAATATTGTTTTTTTCCCCTCATAAAACGCGATACTCTTTTCCAAATGAATGAATCAACCAATGTATAAGTAAATATAAAAAGTAATATTGTTCAAATCACGGACGCCACCACCGCAAGAGCTGCATCGAATCTTCCGTCTAACGCCGACCACATGCACGTGTACTAATACACTATTGAAAATTTGAAACAAGATATGGAACACAGTGTAACAGAGGAACCAACTAAAACTAAATTCTAAATAATAATATTATGTATCACTACAGATAGTTGTTATCTGCAAACTGAGTAATTGTCAAGCAAGATTACAGGTTCATTATTTTTGCTCTTCAGCAGCATACAATGCTTTGATCTCCTCGACATCGTCGTAGCTGCCTAAGAATATCGGTGAACGCTCGTGTATCTTCTTAGGAACCAACTCCAGCGACTGTAATCATATAACATATGGTTAAAAGTTTATACATAATTCAACACCCTCTCGTGTTATCCAAAAATCGAGACATTTTACCCGTTGTTTCCCCGTGAATGATTGGCCACCGGCTTGTTCCATCAGATACGACATAGGGAAGACTTCGTAGAGTACCCTGTTTCACAAAATTATCTTGATAATTAAGTTCATATGTTTCGATCAATGATTCATATTAATGGTTACTTTAGGCTATGTACCTTAGTTTGCCGTTTGGGCTTTTCTTATCAGCTGGGTACAAAAAGATTCCTCCGTATAGCAATGTGCGGTGAACATCAGCTACCATGCTGAAAAACGAGAACACGAATGAATGTTAGCATTATAAGGGCTCGTGATGAAAAGTATGTAGTTTAAGGTTTCATTTACCTTCCAATGTATCTCAAAGATTTTGCTGGCGATCCATCTTGGGGAAATTTGCATTTTTCGACATACCTTGAGTTGAGAACATAATGAGATATATATAAATCAAATAGAGAATCGAGTTAAAACCTAAAACAATACGTACTTTGCAGTTGGTGCATCCCAGTTCTTGGCATTTCCTTCATTGACAGAATAAATTTTTCCTTTCTTGGGAACCTGTAACAAAGAACATAAGTCAGGAACTTTGTTGATTGCCAAAAGAAATGAAAACAGGGACATTGGTTTCCAACAGTTCCATTCCCTAATAATTTTCATTCAGATGCAAAATCCAGTTGAAATGTTCGTAATGTACACGTGCAAGAAGATCATCATATCACAAACTGCGTAAAACTAGCAATAGGAACTAAGGAGATATGACCTTAATATCTGGATGAGTCAATATGAATTCTCCGAGAGATGGATCAAGTGTGAACCCGTTAACTCCTTTTCCAGTACTAAGTACGAGCTGAAAATTAAAAGCATGGATGATGACTAATAATTAATCATATCAGTTCATCGGGCAAAACTGCATGATCTTCACACACATAATGTATATTTACCGTGCAAGAGCTTCCATACATGCAGTAGCCTGCAGCTACCATATTCTGCCCAGGCTGCAGCACGTCTTCTATCTTCGGGTCAGCTCCGTCAGTGATTGAATAAATCCCAAAGATCTGGACACGAGAGAAGAGAATAACCAAATCAGTAATACATTATCATGCATCCTCCAAATTGGTTTCCTAGATAATATGGTCCATCAATCTAAGCAAGAGAACATACAGTTCCAATAGAAACACCACAGTCGATATTGGATGATCCATCAAGTGGGTCGAACACAACACAGTACCTGCATTTTCAGAGTGGAGATCACCAAAATGGATGTTAACAGACGAGGAGTTCAACACATTTAATATATTTTAGTTTAAAGACACATACTTTCCACGCAGGGATGGTTCTACAAATATTGCCTCTTCGTCCTCTTCAGAGACGAGGATGCACTGCCAGTGATTCATAAACTTATAAGCATAAAGAAGTACCGAATCTCTCATTACATATCAATAGTGAAAGAAACATCCGACAACATACAGTTCGGCCACTACTGACTAATGCCTTGACGAAGACTTCATTTGAGAGCACATCTAGTTTCTTCTGCTCTTCACCCTTTAGAAACAACAGCAACAAGCTCAACTCATGTTATAATAAGAACTAGCACGACCAAAACGTATACATGCTTATATACTATACCCATCCAAAGGAATGCTTCCCCAATTTACCTGCACGTTCATCTCTCCGGCAAGTCCTATGAGCTTGGCCAAACCAGCCTGTGAACCACAAAATCGATGGTTTAGACGTAACAATGCACAAAATACCAGAGCCTATATTGAATGAAATAGATTCTTTCCTGGTCCCCATTCAAACAGGGCTTACTTTTTCAAACTAAAATCAATCAAGCATCCCTACTGTGGTCCATAACCCACCTCACAGAATACAATCTCTCTTTATGAGGCAAAATAAATGCCTAATAATTGGAAAGAATAAGGTGCAACTTAAAGATTCTTTCGCCCCTTATTCCATAATACTTTCCGGGACATCCAAACAGTAAATATCTCGTGTGTAAAAGTGAGTCGCCTCGGGTTCAATCCCCAAAAAAACAAAAAATTCTGTATAAAAAGTTTTTTTTATCAGCCCAGAAATGCTAAAACTTTCAAACCGATGATGATGATCATCACCGTGTAAAGACAAATGCAATTCCTATTTCTTCTATGGCTTTTCACAACAAACTCTGAGTTCATCTCTTTAACGTGACTCAAGTCAAAATCAGATTCACTTTCAATAAATTAAAACCCGTGAACACAAAAAGCTATGAATTTAGGAAACTACAATGCTGAATATTGAAGATTTTCAATCTAAAATAAATACAGAATCGAAGATAATTCTTGCATCAATCAAAAGGAACAGAAATGTTAAATGATAATCAATCATATCCTCTTCAAAAATCGAACACTTTCACATAATCCATCACACAATTCACCATCCAATTCTCAGTAAAAATCCCAATCCCCAAACTCACATCCCCAAAATCAAACAAAACTTCAACTATCAAACTCAATCTTAATTTAAAAAATAAAAAAATAAGATGAAAATAGAATCGAAATCCGACCTTGTTAACACAAGAGCAAACGAACTTGCAGCCGAGCACAATATGACTGAGCAAGATGGTGAAATCGCCGCGCGATTCCGGGTGCTTCGACTGCTCATTCAACACATAGCGAGTTATGGTCATCAAATCCGTCCGGTTAGCATCCGCCGCGTGATCCATCGCTCGCCACCCGACCTATACGTACACAAAATCTGTATATATATCTCGGAATGAGTCCACTCTCTAGTCTCTACTCTACTCAACGCCCTCTCCTATTATATTTCTCAATATATAATATATATAAATATATGGACTGTTTCTAAATTCTATCTAGTATATATATATCCGAATATTATCTGGTATAGTTGGACCGCGATTCAAGGAAGACTGGGAAACGAAAAGCTGACACAGAAAACACGCAAGAGTACGTGTTTGTGTGTGGATAGGGATGGGATCAGGCAGCAGTGGAGGGAAAAATTTGGGCTATCTGCTATTAATTGATCGAGCGGCAAAGGTGACACGTGGTGGCTATGGCGTGAAGGAGGATTCTTTGCATTTGATCGTACCGGATAATTACATCAACATCGTATTCTCTTGGCTTTATTCTTGCGCAGGTTTAAATGATTCTTTGTTTTTATTCCATAGATAAAAATATCGCGAAATTGTAGTTTTGTTGAGAGGGTGGTGATGATCGGCGGTTATGGCGTTTTTGTCTGGTTTTGGTGATGACGGCAGCCGCGCTTCGGTGTAATCGACTGTGGGAGGGAACTTTGTATTTGCCATGGACATCATCATATTTATTGCTAAAATATGAATTATGACATTGCAATAAAATTTCAAACAATCATCTTCATAACTCGAGTATGCTATACTTATTTTTATAAGTATGATGTATATTTTCTTTGTAATTTATTGATTATTGAATAAATTAAAAGCGAGTGTATCTAGTATGCGCTGAAAATAATAAACATAATTTGATTTTATTCGCTAATTATTCCTTTCGTCACATAAAAATATTCACAATTTGTCATTTTGATACGTTCCATACAAACATTCACTTTCCATTTTTGGGACCCCTTCTCCATTTACAGCACGCACTCACCTAACATTACGTAAAACTTGTACTATTAAAAGTGTCGAATATTTTTGTGTGACTGAATGAGTATTTGATATGAACATTAAGGGCCCGTTTGGTTGGCAGGGAATCTAGTCTGGAAAAGTAATCTGATTCCTCATTTGCAAATTTCTCTGTTTGGTTTAATTTTAATAGATTTTAGAAAGTAAAAAGAATCCAAATACAAGGAAAGTTGTTAACACTTTCCTGGATTCTTATTCCCTAAAAAAACTTTGGTATTCTGATTCCATATCTTAGGATTCTTGCGCTATTATTATTATTATTATTATTATTATTATTATTATTATTATTATTATTATTATTATTATTATTATTATTTTGTATTAAAATTATTTTTATCACTAATATATTATTAGTATTATAATTATGACTATATTTTCATTATTTATTAATATTGTTTTCATTGTTGTTGTTGTTATTATTATAATTATTTATTACTACTGTTGTTAATCATATTACCACCATATTATTATATTGCTACTACTATTATCATTTATATTTATTATTATTATTATTATTATAGAATCGGATCTTTATGTTTTGAAATATTTTTATTGTATATCTATATATTATTAAATAAAATTTAATACTTATTTAATTATAAAAAATAAATATTAATATTTAAAAATGAAAAATGAAAAATATTGACAATAGTATGAAAGTGTTGGGCATTCTTTAGGTATTATAATTATAAATTAATTAACACATTAATTTAAATCAAATACATAAAATTAGAATCCTGGCTATTTTCCAAGGTATTTCCAAACACAAGGATAAAGAATCTGTGTATTCAATTTCCCAGAATCATATTCCTAGTAATCATATTCTCAGACAACATTACTTTCCTACCAACCAAACGAGCCCTAATAGATTTCTACATTGCCGCTGTATTTAAAATGCAATTATCACATTGTTGGGATAAATAAATTGCAATTCCATGCTAAGAGAATTTTACCCACCAAGTTGGTATAATATCAAAAAGAGAGAGAGAAAGAAAGAGAGTTGTCAAACGGACCGATCAAACCGGCCCAATTTAGCAAGTGGTGCGGCTTGAGCAAGGTATCTCATTTCAAGCTCAGGATCAAGTCCGGCCCGACCCCATTCTAAATGGGAGCCTAATTTTATGCGAATGTCCGGTCCAGACTCGATCTGCTTAACTAGGTAATATTATACTTATTTATATTTATTTTTTTACAAAATATTATTTAAGTTTCTTTTAGTTTTTCCTAAAATGATGTATAAATTTCTTATGCAATTTTGTTGTTATTTCATGTTTTGGTTTATTTTTTCTTCATCTATTTGAAATTAAGATTCGTTATAATCAGCCATAAAAATCAATGTTTGAGCTTTCAAATATATATTTTTTTACATTCACAGTTGTAATTTATTATATAATGGATGTTTGTTTTATGTTCTTTCTCAACTACAATTAACTTGATACATATATAATAGTATGTAAATTATATTAATTGTAGCATATATATTTAATATTAAATCTTCATTGTTTCTATTCGTTGTTAGCGCAAACTAATGAATTAATTTTGCTTTATTTTTGTTAGATACATATTTTTCAAATTAACTTATTATTGAATATCTAGTATTTTTGTATGGAAATATGTGAAATGAGAATCAAGTCAGTATCAATTATTTTGTTTTTTGCATATAAGTTTGTAGGGTATATATTGAATCAATTTTAGTGTCTCGCATCATAAAAGATGTATTTGCAATTGTTATCTTACGAAACTATTATGCAGCGATTCCAGAATATAAAAAATATACGTAAGTGTATATTTTATAAAAAGAAGAAGAGTACAGAAGCAATATTGGATTTCATGAGCAAGCAAGACACATCAACGCATGTAGATATATTACATAAAAATAACCAATTATTTCATTGAAAAACATATAACATTAATTGACACACACACATAGCCATGGGGTGTGTGTGTGTGAAATTCAATTTGTGGCTTCTACGAGCACAATCAATTATGCTGATCAAGAAGAGCATCAACAATGGTGCATGCAGAAAGAGCAAATATTGGGACAACTTTGTTTCCCCTCGAAATAATCTCATCTTCAAATTTTTGAGAGGCCAAAGAGCTCTCGCAATTTTTGATGTAATCCGAACTAATAATTTGAAGTACGTAACTTGGCCACAGATAATCCTTCTTTTTAACTCCATGCAGACCGCTAATATGTCCGTCTATCACATAATCGTACGATAACTTGCACTTTTCGATGGCACCCCTCAATCCGGGCCCGTCTCTTGTTCGATTCATCATGGTCGATCTCTATGTACGTGCGCGTGTTTGTCGAGTTTGAAATTCCCGACTCAATAATCCCTACTAGGTTTGGTTCGGATTGAAGCACGCGGACGCATAATTCCTTGTCAAAAATATAGTTTTCGGAGGCGTCGGAGCAAACTTTTTGGATCAAGGAAGGGGAAGAGGGTTTGGCATTGGCAATAGTAAAAATAAGAATGGAGTATATGAAGAAAATTAATGTAGGAATTGAGGTGATTGAAGAAGACATATTTTGGCTTAAGTTAGTGATAGTTGTAGGATTCATGAATCATGTTTATATAAGATATATTCGTAATTGCTACATTAAATTGGGGAGAGAATCCATATTAGATTGTTTGTTTGAATTATTGTGCTATTAAGGAATAAATGTAATAAATGCAGACAGGAGTGTAATATTATGACCTGCCAACTACTCCCTCCGTTCTTTTTTAAATGTCCTATTTAGCTTAATTTTTTGTTTCCATATAAGTGTCCTATTTCAAAATTTGAGAGTAAATTAATGACATTTTTCCAATTTTATCCTTATTTAATGCTTCTAGTAATTTGTTAATTAGTTGTATGTATACATTAATGATGGTAATTAATAAGGTTACATAGGTAAATTTCTTTATTTTATTGGTATGTGTAATTTGACGGTGGAGGACACTTATAAAAGAACGGAGGGAGTAATTAAAAAGGCCATTACACTTACCAAAGAAAAGAGAGGTAGAGAATTGTTTGTTGTAGTAGTTAAAAATTTATTCCATTCGTACCCGAATATGTGTCTCATTTCAGTAAAAAAATATTTATAGAATTCTAAAATATAACACTTATTTAGAGATAAATTTTATTTTCAAATAGGACACTTATTCCAAATTTCAGGGAGCAACGATTTAGAGCTGCAAGTTCAAAATTCAGGTCAAAAACCTTCACATACGGCTGGCTAGTTCTAAATCTAGTTTTTTTTTTTTTTTTTTGGGCATACAGCTGGCTAGTTCGATTTATATGATACTTTTATTCAATAAAATCTTGATTAACTGGCAAATGGTCCAATTAAAAATTTAAACATACTCTAACTGAATTATGGAGACAATTTAATGTTTCATATAATTCCGAATTTACTGAAAAGTGTGTAAATTTTTTGTTAACACTTGGAATACATACATTATGCTTATTTCATACAATAATTGAGGTTAATTTACCTGTTCCATTATAAATTTATATAGTTTTAGTTCAATTTCATATAGTGAAATGATAGGCTGCTCAATGTGTCCACATTAGCATACTTTTTTTAATATTTTTTTACACTAATTTTTATTCTAATACCTCATAAATTGTTATCGGGAACATCAAATTTACAAATTACATAAAAATCAAAGCTCGATTTGTTATTTTATTACTCCATCCGTCCCATTTATATAGGCTTATTGGACTTTTCACAAGGATTAAGAAAAATTATTGGAAATGTAAATTATATAGTAAACTTTCAAATATGCCCCTATTTATTCTTTGACTATGCATATTTTATGAGTCAATCAAAGAATTAAATAGGGATATATTAGTAAATGAGTTAAGAAACATTACTTTTTATAGAAACAAGCCTATATATTTGGGACATCCGAAAAAAGAAAACAAGCCTATATAAATGGGACGTAGGGAGTAATTTCTTTGGAGTTAAAAGAAAAAAGAACAAATCGAATTTTGATCTTTATATAAATTGTAAATTTGAGGATCATAATAATAATTTCTAAAATATTAAAAAATAGCATTAAAATAAAAAAGAATAATATAACGTGAACTAAATGTGAGTTGTGCTCATGGTAGGTGAGCTGCGTGCGTATCACTTCTCATATGGTACATTCGAAATTGCTACATTAAATTGGAAAGAGATCCATATTAAATTGTTTGTTTGGATTATTGTGATATTAAGGAATAAATGTAATAAATGCAGATAGACAGTGCACTATTATTATGACCTGCCAACTAAATGGTAGAATTACACTTACCAAAAGAGAGAGACAGAATTGTTTTCATAGTGAAAAAAATTACTTCATCGTATACTATGAGCACTCATATCAGTGGGCGCTCTTGCCGTGGCGCTGCAAAATGCGCCCTCTGCGCAGGGACACTCGCCGTTATCAGGGCGATGGTGGAGGGTGGGATTCGATTCCGCCATTTTCAGAGGTGTGGTGGACGCAAGACAATGGCAACGTGGCAGTTATTGCCTTATTTTTTCAAACTTTGCAATTTTCCTTTTTTTTTTCTTTTTATTCCCTATTTTTCCATCTATAAATACTACCCCTATTTCTCTTCATTCTCACACCTTTCTCTCTATTTATTCTTTAATTTTCTTTCTTTGTTGCATTTTTTACCTTTATTTCACCATTAAATCATGTTGGGCGACGACCATTTCCATAGGAAAATGGAGGAAAATAGGCGGCTTGCTCTCGAAGCAACTAAATTGTATGCACAGATACTCGTCGAACGTGAGCGAGAAGAGACCGAAGAAGAAGAAATGATTTTATGCTTTGGTCGGGATTAAATTTCTAAATTTTCATGATTTTTTATTAATGTAATATTTTTTCTTTATTTCAATTTAATAAAATTTGTATTTATAAAATAATTGTTATTTAAATTAGTAAATAAAATTAATTATAAAATGAAAACATAAAAAAATGGGTAGTGCCCACCATGTTTGGTGGGCAACATTGTGGACAAAATATGAGTGCCACTTGGACCCATAAAAACTAATTAAATAATGGTGGGCACAACCTTTTTGTGTCCACCATTGTGGATGCTCTAAAAAAGTTGCATTGAGAAGAAAGGTAAAATAGAAAATTTCAAATCAACTTTATGTAGAATTCTGAAATGAGACACTCATTCATATACAAATTTTTATTTTCAAATATGATACTTATTCAGAATTGGAGAGACTGAGAGAGTAATGATTTAGAGCTACAAGGTCCAAATTCGGGTAAATGATCTGCTCATACAGCTAGCTAGCTAGTTCTAAATCCAGTTAATTTATTTTCTTTTGGTATTCAACTGGCTAGTTCAATTTATATAATACTTTATCCAATAAAATCATGATTAACAGGCAAATGGTCCAATTAAAAATTTAATCATACTCTTACTACGGTTTTATTGTACGTCAAATATGAATAATTGGAATACATAAATTATGCTTATTTCATACAATAATTGAGTTTAAACACCATGTTCTATTATAAATTTATACAGTTTGAGTACAAGGTGCAGTGTCTTGAGGTGCGGTTATAGATAATGGGGACTGGTACTCGTTGTATATTACCATGGTCATAGACAACAGTTTTGGTGCTGGCCGTTGTCTATAGATTTATAAAAAACTGTTTTCTAAAATCCGTTGTCTATTTTATGTTGTCTATAAGCAACTTTCTTGTAGTGGGTGGAGTTCAGGTTTTTCATCTCTACCATTTTAATGGCAACGGTAGCCTGGCGTTGTTTGGAAATGAAGTTCCAATTCAAAGACCTAGGATAACAAAGGTTAGAATAACTGTTCCACCAAGTTGGACAGCCCGGGAATGCAAGGTTGATTCGCCTGCCGCCTCTGGCTCAGGCAGCGCAATTGGCAACTCGAATCAAGTATCTGGTTCTCAACATGCACATTTGGTTCATTGCATTAGGATGCAGTGGCCTTGTGTTTTATGCAACTGGGACACGGATGCACCGAGCATTGTCTGAATTCTTCATCGATTTTCTTTTTGGCAGTCAAGCTCCTGAGAAAATGGGATCAATATTGATCTGGGTTTGGATGGTTTTCCATTCATCTTTTCCTGTGAGGTCCAAAGTAAATCGTCGCAACAGAGATATGCCAAATGGATGTAATATTAAACCATATTTAGTGGTGGAGAATGATAAGAAATTTATGTGCCTTTTTTCTTTCTTTCTTTCTTTATCTCATGTCTAGCTTCTCATACTATATGATGTGATTCCTATTAGTTTTTCCTGATTGCAACTTCACATATATGATTTTCCATCTTATTTCTGCGCGTGAAGACTTCCAAGATCCCATGGTTTAGAGTCAAGTCATTTAAGAGTATTAATTAATGGACTTGCTCAACTAATAATATTACATACACGTACTAGTCAAAATACATTAATTATTAGTAACGCCATGGACTGATGTGCTTCCTCGTATAGATTGTGATAGATAGTTAAGATGAACGTATATTCTGGTTCAAAGCTAGTACAAAATGTTCTACTTTTGATGCTTCACCTAAAGAAGAAATACTCTAAGCCTCAAAATGGACAATGAAAGTGAAATCAATGTGGTGGAGGATGGAAGTAGAATAGAACGTGGAAAGGAAGAAAGCAACGAAAAGTTGAAGAAAGGAGAAGAAGACGAAGACGAAGAGCTATCTGTGGAGAGGATGTTCGAAAAGGAGACACCATCATGGAGGAACCAGTTGAGTGTGAGAGCCTTTGCTGTAAGCTTTGTGCTCTCAGTATTGTTCAGCTGCATAGTGATGAACCTCAACCTCACCACTGGGATCATACCTTCCCTCAATACATCAGCTGCCCTACTCGGATTCTTCTCTGTCAAGATCTGGACCAAGGTGATGACGCAATGTGGCTTGTCGAGTCGGCCCTTCACGCGTCAAGAAAACACCGTAATTCAGACCTGTCTCACAGCTTCCTCGGGCATCGCCTTCAGTGGTAAGATTCAGGTTCTCTTCCCAGAAACAAATATATGCTTTAGAAGATCATTCAACTACACAAACATAATTAAAGTACCATAATTGTTATCTTTCTGTACACAATCTTATCATATCTTGTACAGGAGGATTTGGAAGCTACCTTCTAGGTATGAGCGAACGCGTAGCAAAACAATCAGAGGAAAGCAGAGACGGATTAGACTACAAGAACTTAACATTGGGTTGGATGATGATCTATCTAGCAGCAGTTAGCTTTCTAGGACTCTTCTGCGTGGCGCCTCTCAGTAAGGTGATCTTCGTAAAATCTGCTTCTTGAGTTATATTGCCATTTGGGAGATGCCAAAAACAATCTATGCAACTATATATCTATTTATGCTTTTAATATTTCAGATCATGATCATAAACTTCAAATTAACATATCCAAGCGGTACTGCAACTGCAAATCTTATTAACAGCTTCCACTCTCCTAAAGGAGCCAAACTAGCAAAGTAAGCCAGTTTCTTAATCTTAAAGCTACAGTGTTCATTTAGTGATGTGTATGAGAGGGCAAATAATGTAAAATATTAGCTTTGTATGGAGATATCAAGAACTTGTCCGCGTTCTTTTATGTCTCAGGAAGCAAGTGAGAGAGTTGGGCAAGTTTTTCTCCTATAGTTTCTTGTGGAGCTTCTTCCAATGGTTCTTTGCAGCTGGAGATGACTGTGGATTTACAAACTTCCCAACCTTCGGATTGAAAGCGCTAAGTTACAGGTAGGCATGATCGCACAGGAAAATATCCTTATTTCTTGGACGTTCTACCGGTAAAATTGCAACTAAGTTAGATAAATTAAAGCAATTAAACTATAAACTACTACTATATTTTCTATTTAATTACAGGTTCAACTTCGATTTCTCAGCAACTTATGTAGGAGTTGGGATGATTTGTCCTCACATCATAAATGCATCTTTACTAACTGGAGGAATACTTTCCTGGGGTATTATGTGGCCACTCATTGAAAGTCGTAAGGGCAGTTGGTATTCTGCTGATCTCCCTCCAGGCAGTTTAAAAGGGCTTCAAGGTTATCAGGTGCTTTTATGGTATTTTCATTTAATTTACCATCTCAATAATATATGTATATATATACATACATATATATATATATACACTCATGTTTGATAATAGCTATTCCTGAAAAAAAAATGTATGCTAAAAACTCAGGTATTCATCAGTATTGCCATGATACTCGGTGATAGCATATACAACATCTTCAAGGTGCTGTTCCTGACAGTAACCAGATATGCTGCAAAACTTCAAGAGAAATATGCCAGCATGCAAATCCCAGTGACCCAACATTCTTCACCGTCAACAGCTTATAATAGCTATGATGAACGGCGTCGTACCCAATTCTTCCAAAAGTATCAAGTACCAACATGGCTTGCAATTGGAGGTTATATAAGCATTGCTGCAATCACAACCGTGACGCTTCCTCACATCCTACACCAGCTGAAATGGTACTTCTTATTCGGAACACTTGGTCATATCTTCCACCAGCTCAAATGGTACTACATAACAGTGCTCTACATCTTTGGCCCATCCTTGGCCTTTGGCAATGCATTTGGTTGTGGGCTGACAGATTGGTCCCTTGCATCGGCATATGGAAAGCTAGCCATCTTTGCTATTGGGGCATGGGCAGGTGCTTCTCATGGAGGAATTCTCGTTAGCTTAGCAGCATGTGGTATAATGATGAACATTGTCTCCACTGCCTCCGACCTAATGCAGGATTTCAAGACAGGCTACTTAACTATGTCTTCACCTCGTTCCATGTTTGTGAGCCAAGCAATTGGCACAGCAATGGGATGTGTGATTTCCCCTTGTGTGTTTTGGATATTTTACAAGGCATTTCCTGATCTCGGGCTTCCTACGAGTGACTATCCTGCTCCTTATGCTACTATTTACTACAATATAGCTAAGTTGGGAGTCGAAGGTTCCTCAGCACTCCCACATTACTGTATGAAGCTATGCTATGCATTCTTTGCAGCAGCCATTTTAATCAATTTGATTAGAGACAGTTTAGGCAAGAAATGGTCGTGGTTTATTCCACTTCCAATGGCAATGGCAATCCCATTTTATTTGGGAGCATACTTCGCCATCGACATGTGTGTTGGAAGCCTCATACTCTACATTTGGCAGAAAATAAACAAGGCTAAGGCACATGCTTATGGGCCAGCCGTAGCCTCAGGTCTAATATGTGGAGCAGGAATGTGGACTCTTCCTAGTTCGGTGCTAACTCTTGCAGGGGTGAAACCTCCCATTTGCATAAAGTTCCTCTCCTGGACAACAAATAGCAAGGTAGATAATTTTTTACAATCCTAGATCAAAGAAGAGATAATTACCTATTGCATTTAACATTAGCCAGTCATATAGATGATGCATAATCATGTACAACTGCTTCATATGTTTACGTTTTCAGTGAGATAGACCTATTGGCTTGGGGTGGTCTATAACTCTATATTGGTTCAAGAAGCAGTGTCTAGGTTGTCTGAATGTTAAACTATAATCATGTATCAATAAGCACGAAAAGTGATAATATATTTTTGTTGTGCTGCTGCAGTTGCTAAAACTTCTCTTCTGGTCTAGATTTTTCGATCATAAAAATACATTATACAAGATTGAGATCGGGAAGCTTACATTGTTGACATAAAATGTGATTTATGTATGGATTACTAGCGGGAGCAGAGCACATGCATATTGTACAACAGGGAGGAATACAGAACCACGGATGCACAAAAAGCAAAAGAAATTTTAAGGAAAAAAAACGCGGGGGGGGGAGGGGGGATTTGTTTGAAGTTTTAATGAGATTCAGCGTATGTGTGCTGCCGTATACACAATTTTATACAATGCTCAACTTTAAATGGAGAAATTTGTCTTACAAAATTTACTTATGCTTATAATATAAGGTCAGAAAGTTTTTCACTTGTAGTTAATTTAATATTAAATTAATTTTATTCAAAAACTCAAACATAATAAGAATTGTGATTAAACAAAGATATATTTGAATTATAAAAGGAGTTGGAATATAAGAAGACACCCGACAAATTCACCCCTAAAATCCAACTATACCCAAAATACATTTCTGGTCCCCACATTATTTCGTAGGGAAAGAAAAAGAAAAAGAAAATCAGATTTTATAATGAGAGAGATCGAAAAAATGACTGAGCATGAAAATACAAAGATATATATGTATTGATAAGAGCAAAGTAGAAGTGTTGACAAATTGTATAGAGGCCAAGCAGGTGATTTGTAATGGGGTCGAATGCCCTAACAAGTTTTACTCGTAAATAAGTCACAAAATCCATATACATATGCCAGAAGCAGGAAATGACAACAGAAAAATACTTTCCTTCCTTGAAACAAAGAAGAAACTACTGATCAATCGCATATCATTCCCCATATATTATTTCATGCATCTCTTGAAAAAGGAAGACAATGAAAGAAGATATATGGCTAAAGTAATGTGCAACGATGTTACCTTCGCTGTAGATGGGAGGCTTTTTTTGCCAAGCATGTGAATGAAGTGCCAAAATCAGATGATGAAGTTGAGGAGGCTAAGAATTTTGGCATAAACCTCTATCCACAACATAGTGAAGGAATTGAAAATACATCCTCTTCCATTTCCATTCAAAAGCTATTACATGTCACTACGTCCCTTTGAGACTGAGAAATGAAAGGAGCTTCTGTTATGACATGCTTCTAACCTTTTTCTGAAAGCAGTAAATTACTTGATTTCCAAAAATGTTAGAAACATAAGAAGACCTGAAATCTTGTGCCGTAGAAGGATTACCTGTGCCTCTAAAAAGAAGTTAGGCTTTGAACTGTTTCCCTTTGCTTTCTAAATTAATGCAGTCAGAACATGATAGGTTCTTTTCACATAATTGGAACTTGATCATATTCGATAGGTCTTGCTACATGTAGGAGTTGAAGGTAACAACAGCTTTAACTTCTTTATCATAAGTTCCAATTCCCCCAATTTCTCCGACTCCCCCATCTCCATGAAAAACCTCTCCAACATTTGGAAAACTCGCTCACTCACAAGTCTACCTCTTTCCAGCATCTGCTTAGAGCAAGCAAAGGATTCTTCAACTCTCCCTCGGGCACAAAGTCCCGTAACTAGGAGGTCAAGTGCATGGCTGTGAGGACAGTACCCTTTCTCCACCAAGTAATTCCACAAGTCCAATCCCAGGTCAACCCTGCTATTCTGGCAGAAACACTTCATCAGCATAACAACTGTCCTGGTTTTTGGCATAACATTTTTCTCAACCATCTTCATATAAAGTGCCGAAACACCATCAATGCCATCTGATCTCATTAATCCTAAAAACATATTATGATATGTGATATTGTCATGCTCAATGTTTCTCTTCTCCATTTCGTCCATTAAGCGTGCTGCAGCATGCACATCCTTTGATCTTATGAGAGAACTCAATAAGGCATTATAAGCCCCAGTATCTGGTAGTAGAGATCTTTTAGAAATTTCCTCAAATAAGTCCTTAGCCTTTGAGATATTACGAGCCACCCCAGCTCCATGAATTAATGTTGTTATTGTCTCTAATGAGGGAGAGAAACCTGCACGTTCCATCTCTTCAAGAAGTCTTAGAGCATCACCAAAACACCCTTTCTTACAATACACATCCATTCTGATATTATATGTAACATTGTTTGGCTTAAAACCCCTCCGAATCATCTCATGATGGAACAACTCTACTGCAGTAATATCACCAGATTCTTTAAACCCCAGAAGCAAAATATTCATGGTCTTGGTGTTAGGAGGAAACATAGGATGCATCTTGTGGAAGACAGATCGTGCTTCTTTCATTTGTCGCTGTGTGCAGAATGCTCGAAGAAGCACATTAAACTCACTTGTGCCAAATTTCTTCCCTGGAAATATATCCTTCTCCATCTTCTCAAATGCTTGTAGGGTATCTTCATAGGATTGAAATTTCGCAATTCTGGACAACATTATGCTCATTGACTTGAGAGTGAGCAAGGAAGGGTGATTCCTCTTGATACTTTCCAATAACTCCCACGCTTTGTGAAAGTAACGCATACGAGCAAGTATATGCAGTGTTTTGTCAAATGCACCTGAACTAGGAACATAAAGATCACTATCAAGGCAATAGTTGAAAAATTCATATGCTTTCAGGCCATTTGAATGAGCACCAAACAAGCTACCAAGAACATTTTCAACAAATGGAGTTGACAAGGCAGCCGGAGGAATCTGGCGTTGTAGAGTGGGACGAAGAGGTTGATCAGGAAAAGGATGATCACTGATCATTCTCACAACTCTTTCGATTTCTGTGCCCCTTTCCAAAGAAGAACAAAACCAGGCAACATTCAGCCTCTGATACATATTGAAATAGCGATTAATTTTACAATTCCTGCCTGTGAGAATCATCATTTGTTTTCAAAACCAAAAACAGTTCTTGTGGTTCAATTCAGTCACTTATCCAATCAACTTGAACCTCTGAAGCTGCCAAAACCTAATAGGTTTCAAAATAGAACACAACACTATAAAACCCACAATTCCTTTACAAGATTCTCGTCAAAATTCCACATTAACGAAACTAGATGTTGCAAATACAGAAAACCCATATCATTGATGAAATGTATAGAGTTGAAACAATTATATAGTAAGAAAATGAACTTAACTCACCAACTATACAAAGTTTCTAGCACGCTGACGATTGCTTAGCATTTCATCGAATACATAGTATGCATCAGGCTGATTATGCAGTAACCGAAAACTATTCAGCTTAAAAGCCTCAACTTATTATTTTCCACAGAAATCTTGAGGAGGGGCGGCGGAGTAATGAAAGGGGGTTAGTATTGATTGGAGTATTATTTCCTGAGAAAACTTTTTTTGTGTAATTTCATTCCTCAATGGTTTTTTATCCTATTATTATAGACACAATAATAATAAGTATTATATATGTCTGTAATAGAACTGTTCAACATCTTATAAATCATTGTGTAATTACAAAACGAGAATTTCAGGCTTAAAATATTAGAGCATCTCCAGTAATAGTCAATTTTGGTATTGGTTCTGCACCGAAACAATGTAATTTTAGTACACAATAAAAAAAATATCAACGTCAGCAATTTACATTAAAAATTTGGATGGAACCAATGTCCAATGTACCAATATTTTCTTTTTTTTATTTTTTTTTAATTTTGGTAATTGTAACATTAAATTGAAAGACCGTGCCACGGTGGACTCAAACATGAGACCTTTTGGTCTCAGGCATTAGCCACACTACCGCTAGGCCAACACACGCACACTTACCAATATTTTCCATGTTTCACTGGTGTCCCACTAGTAATTTCTCTATTTAATAAAACTTATTATAAAAAATAAAAATTATTATAATATAATGAATTGTAATCAACATTTAGTACGAAAAATTGGAGTTAGGAAAATTATATACCCAATTATGGATTTATCAATTCTAATAATTAATTATTAACTAAAAAAACTAAAATTAAATTCCAAAAAATAATTATATAACCCTAATTGGGTACAACAAATCCTAATTAATAAGTACAAAATTAAACTAAAACACATGAAATTAAAATTAAAGAAAAAAATGAATAAAAATTTTATAAAATTGAAAGCGATACACGATGGAATGGCAATTTTATTTGTTACTATGACTGTTCAAAATCAAATTTTCGTTTTGGATTTGTTGTGAATTTGAGGCCAACCCTTTCTTGGTAGATTCCAATCATTTTAGGTTGTGGTCTTTTTCCCATTTCTTTTGTTTTTTTTTTTCATTTTTGGTGTTCTTTTTAAGATTAAAGATTGATGGAGGTCTCTGTAAATCCTGTTGATGTAAAAATCAGTGGGTTCGAGTGAATTTCTAAATGTCTACCTTTACATTTAAAAGGTTGGATACCGAGATGCCAACGTTTAAAAGTGATGTTGTAACTGCAACTTGAGTCAAACGTTATGCCTTCATATACAATTAACCCTACTAAAAATGTTGCAAACATGCTCTAAAGGAGAGCTATCAATTTTTATGATATCAAATACAAGGGATATTACCTTTTACAGATGTTTATGCTAACAGCCTAACATCATGTAATCCAGAGGTATGCTGACGACCATCATCACCATCCATCTTGATGGAACAGTATTTAGAATGGGTTCACTTGATGTTGAATCTCCTAGCGGCTGAAATAGATGGAATGTGATAAGAGTATTTCATAACCAATCTTAAATGAATAGACAACACAATAATACTCATCGAGTCATCAGTAGCGACAGCAAAATTCTGAATGGAACATGAATGAGTGAATGACAAACCAGCACTCAATGAAGAAAGACCTCAAGACAGAAGCTGTAAGTAAAGAAAGAATACAAGACACACTATTTCTCTGTATTAAACAAATATGCAAAAATTACTTCTCTAAAAATATCAAAATAAACATGAATAAGAAGACTGCCAGGTTGCATTAAGACTGAAGAGGTTAATATTGAGGGAAGGAATTCAAATGATATGTCTATCGGTGCTCCATTTATCAGTTCCTCTTGAAGAAAAAGGAAAAAAATTACACAAAATGTCAAAACATGCTATTTAATATTTGAATCTCAACATCTTATAATACTGCAACCATCACAGTGATACTGCTCTTTTATCTGCAGATTGAGAGATATATATGGTACTGTCAGCCACCAGTCACACACTTAAAAAGATGCGCAACACATTATCTGTGATAGACTGTCAATGATACAGAATATTCCACGAAATCAAGAATGGCATCAGAGTGATTGTACACCAAATAGAACCAGTAAATAATAAGAATGATATCACCAGCAAAATGGGAATCTCATGCTTGAACTGAACTAATCCAAAAATTGTTTCACATAAACAATTTTGCTCCCACTCTAGTTAGCTGTCTTATGTTCTAAATGTGAACATCTAGTAAAAGTTTACTCAAGCTAGTGAAGCTTTTAAACCTATTTCCACTGTCACTATCATTTGAGAAGATCATTGAGTAATCATATGCCTAAAAATTAATTTTTCTAGCTTTAAAGCAGAGGACCTGTTGGAAGTAGGATCTCATTTTAAGGAACAAACTATACTGACTGACAGAAAATTTCTCTAAATTCTCTAAGCTATGATCACTAGGAACCAAGACTGGAACTTGATAATCCAAAAACTTATTTTCAGAAGTAGAACAAGAAGGTGAACAAACATCCATAAAAGTAGAACAAGAAGGTAAACGAAATAATCTTCCTCGTACAAATTTATACTTACATTTTGGCTGAAACACCAAAATTCGGAAGGAAAAAATAAATAAAACAAAATCACGCGCGCGCGCAACAATTAGGAACCAAAAACTGAAATATAATGCCTATCAATATCATAATTATATCAACAAAAATCCTAATTCCCCACATTTCAACCGAAACACAAAAAGAAAAACACAATCATCCACAAAAGCAAACAAAAAGAAACAAAAAAACTGAAAACTCACTCGGCTAGGTTGTCGTGCTGGCGAAGAACTCCGACCAGGCCAGCCATGGTGACGCCTTTAAGAAACACCTCCGGATCATCCTTATAGGCCGCACGATACAGCTCCGGAGCGTATTTGGCACCCACAAAATATCAAATACGGGAGGGATTCGTATTACGCGGACAAATTCTTTTTGCCTGAAATTCGCACAATACTTGCGAACGGAGAGCGACGGAAGACGGCGAGTGGCGGCGGACGGCGATCGGCGGCAGCGGAGGGGTCGAAGGATTTGGTTTAGCCGTTTAGGTTTGAGAAAGGGCGAGAATTTGTTTGATGATTCTATTTTAATTTTTTACTTTAATATTCTTTTTTATTTCACTTCTTTTTACTCCTTATTTTAAAAATAGAGCATAATCTTAAGGGTAAGGGTGTAAATTCGGGACAGGTCGGGTACTTTATTCGGAATTTCTGGGTATCCGTACTCAAATTTCACAAAATTTGTTATTCGAATCCGTCCTGTTTTAAAAAAATGGATACCCAATACCTGAACCGGATTTATTCAGATTGGGATCGGGTACCCGCATGTACCTGTTTTTAAACATGTGTTGGTAATCTTCTTGCTGCTTGCTGCTCCAGCCCATTTAAAAACATATTGCTGCTGTCTATATGTGTAACTTGAGAAGAATCCATCTTAAATAATGCCATCGCCAACACAATAACAAACACCATTACACATTCAACCATTTACACTAACAACAATCCACAAAACTCAACACAATAACAACCATTTAAATCAATCCATAACCTAAATGGCGAGAGAGGGATGGGTCGGGTGGTAGTGGAACGACAGCGACGTGGTGTGTGAGAGAGAGGGAGATGAGAAACGAGTGGTTTGTGAATGAGGAGTGTAAGAGAGAGATGCAGTGTGTAGTGTGGTAGTGAGTGGTGAGTCCGGTGACTTGTATTTTGTAAAATATTTCATAAATAATTAAGAATAATATAAAAAGAATAAAATATATAAAAAGTGTGACCGGTTTACGGGACGGGACGGGTAAGCCGTTACTTGGAACAACTTCAATACTCTATCCCGTAACCCATTCCGAACATGAAAAATTCGGGTAACTTGTACCCAATACCCAAAAAATTACGGATTCGGATTACCCGGAAACCCGTAACCCGAATTTACACCCCTACTTAAGGGTGTATCACCTTATATTTTGTTTGCTTTGACATAATAAAAATTAGGTGTTAAATTTCGGGAAGTCATTTTTCGGTTGCCAAGGCATAATTTTATACCTAAGAAATTGGGTGAATTAAATATACCACATTTTACCACTATTTGATTTTAGACATTTCACTCTTTATCAATCTATTTTGGGATCCATTTTGCTAAAAATCCATTTTTTAAAAAATCTCTTTCTAATTCATGGGAAGAAAAAGTATAAATTGGACTTTAATTTTATATAATTTGTAAATTTGATCATCCTGATAATAATTTCATAGAACTCAAATTAGGGGTCGTTTGGTTCAGGTCAATGCTGATTTTTTTTTTTCAGACTATAAATATGTTCATGAACAAATTATCATTAAATGCCCTATTTGGAGGATGCTAATGTGGATTTTAAAACATAACAAAAAGAAATGATGTGGAAGAAACAATATATGCCGTGGGACACAAACCAACATTATATTGATAAAAGAGTAATAAAAATACAGAAGAAAATAAAATTTTACTGCAAAAATTTCGATCATTTGTAATCGTCAATTACTTCCAAACCATCGAATACCTTAAAATTAAATTCTATATCCCTCGTCAAGGAACCGTAGGAATCGTTGTCGTATAACTTAAAATATTTGTATTACAAGATCAATAGTTGGAGTATTAAATTAATTATGGTTAATTTGTTGGTAAGTTCATAAATAAAATTATGTATTATTCCTTATAAATACGAAACGCATTTTGCAATATTTCCTTGTTTCTTTCAAAAAAACTCGCACTACTCCGAATGCAGAAATACTTGTTAAATGGGCCGGGCCAGCCCAGACCCGGTGAGGCCCACCGCATGAGAACTCATTATCTTCTTGTATGTTGTATTTCAATGTGGTATTTTTAACATTAAAAAATCCTGGCCATGGCATGCTTACATACAGTAAAAAGATTTAAAAAGACAAAAAAGGCATGGTTAATTAATTAAATTATAAAGTTTGTTTTTATGCTTCTTGTTTTTTTTTTTTTAAGTATACAAATTGCTTCTTCTTTTTTTTATATATGTGTCAGAGAAAGGTTGAAGCCGCCACAAAAAATAAATAAATAAATAAATAAAACCAATCTCATGAAAAATGCCCAAGAGTTCCAACCTTTGGAGGTGATAATGCATTTTTCTTTTAGAATGGATATGATAATGCATTGATGGGGGCGATTTTATCTAGAGCAAAGAAAAGGAGTTTTTCAAGAGTGCATCTCGATTAATGATGGGTTATTCTTGTCATAAAAATTTATTAAAAAACATCTATTTTATTTTTAAATAGCATTATTACTGTGTTATTGATAAATTGTGATATATACTAGTTATGAGCATCTCAAATTATAGAATTTGAGTTTGTTTTTTGTGAAGTCGACGTTAGAAGATGGTTTTGGGGCCTCCACCATTATATTATTATATAGGGATCATATTCTAGTTGGCCTTACAAATTGTCAAGAGTTGTTGTAATATTAATTCTTATATATGAGCAAAAAACAAAAATAACACGAGTTAGGAAAGGCTGCTGCTTGTCCGGATCTGAGACTGTGACTTTCCAATTATAGATATATATGATAATCTATCAACAACCTAAATATATACATACATAATTTCCTATACATGCATCTTACAACAGCAAATAGTATGTTATAATTATATTTATTCTTGCGCTGTAGCTGTTTATTTCCTTTTTCTTTTTCTATTTGTCCTCCATTTTTTTGAAACTAAAATAATGCGTTTGGAGCAATTACTCTTTTTGGTTACTACGCAAGTTCAAATCTTTATGTGCTTATTTTTGGAAACCAATAGAAAATTTTCATACATTTGTTCTCAAAACACGCTTCTTTCAACTTGGGTTCTTAATTTTGTTGATTACTACTCCCTCCGTCCCCCAAAAGTGTGGTTCAATTAATATTTTATACGTCACATATAATCAAATTTGGATCACACTTTTGAGTGACGGAGGAAGTATATTTTTTGGTGATGATTACAGAGATCACTATTTTCTTTTATTTAATTACGCTGATAAATTTAGGATGACTTCATATAAGATATTTTTGTGAAGGAAAGATAAAAGGATAAATATAAAACGGAAACCTTATCCATGTGGTGAGTCGGATCATGGAATGCGACATGAGTAACGGGATTTAAGTACTGTGAAATAGACAAGAGCGTCACTGCAGTTAATAAAGTCTCTCTCTCTCTCTCTCTCTCTCTTGTGTGTGTGTGAGAGAGAGAGAGAGTGGGACAGATGGGTGGGCTGTGAATTGGTGGCACATGGGACATGTTAAGAAATGAGAATGAATGCTGATTTTGGGCTTTTGAAGAGTGGTATGCTTTAGTCCATATGGGCCCTAGAATAGTGACCTTCACAATCCACTCATCCTTTTTCATGGACCTCAATTGCACTTCCTCTATTATTTTCTTGGGTAATTTTCACTTTAATAACCAAACTATTCAATTTTTCACAATTATATTCCAAACTATTAAAAATATCAATTAAATAGCCAAACTATTGAAATTTACACAATTATATTCCAAATTATTAAAAATATCAATTAAATGGCCAAACTATTGAAGTTTTCACAATAATATTCTAGGTCAAACTTTCGGCAACGAAAATCCAAGGTGTCACGCCGGAAATATATTTAGAATTTTAAAATTCTAAGTCCTTCAAAACTCAACCAAAATAAAGTTCCGACCTGACACCTTGAATTTCCGTCGCGAAAGTTTGACATAGAATATAATTGTGAAAACTTCAATAGTTTGACCATTTAATTGATTTTTTTAATAGTTTGGAATATAATTGTAAAAATTTCAATAGTTTGGCTATTTAATTGATATTTTTAATAGTTTGAAATATAATTGTGAAAAGTTGAATAGTTTAGCTATTAAAGTAAAAATTACCCTAATTTCTTTTACTTTGTTTCTTTTCCACATTTTGGCTTTTCAAATTTCACCCTTTCCCTTATCATCATCATTATTATTATTATTATTATTATTATTATTATTATTATTATTATTATTATTATTATTATTATAGGAATTAGTCATATAAATTCTAGTTTTCATGTGGGAGATTAGTAATTAATACGCTATTTGTGAGCACCTAACTTGAGCATTGATGTCATTGTCATATAGTCCACGTTTAATATTTTTTCTTGGGTAAATTGCCTGTAAATTTCTGAACTTTTCACAAATTCTGGTTTTGCTCCCCACAAAAAAATTCTGCGTGACAATTCCCAAACTTTATATTTTGTCTGATTTTGCATCCAAGGTCGGTTTTCCCCAAATTGTGTGCTGACTTGGCAGCCGAAAATCCTACATGTCCTAATCGGCCAACGAGTAAATAATTATCCAAACAACGAATTGCCTATAAATTCCTGAACTTTTGTGAAATTCTCTTTTTGCTCTCCAAAAAAATTAATTTGTGCAACAAATTCCCAAACTTTTTAATTTATCTGATTTTACATCCAAGGTCGGTTTTTCCAAAATTGATGACACAAATTAGAGGCTGCAAAAGAATGCAAAAAGTTGCAAAAGAAGATGAGTACAAGATGCAAAAGACTGTAAAAAGTATCAAAACAAACTTCCATCACTTACATTCATTACAAAATACTCCATCTGTCCCAATAGCAAGGTTCCTCTTTCCTTTTTCGTTTGTTCCAATATCAAGGTCTCATTTCAAAAATAGAAATAATTAACTCTTCAAAAGACTTGGGACCTACCACTTTTTATCTTTTTACTCTTGTTTGCTAATAATCGTGCCCAAAAGAAATGAGACATTACTATTGGGACGAAGGGACTATGTTGCAAGGTGCATACAAGCATATAGTTTCTGTTCACATCACTAAGCCAAAAGCAAAAATGGCATGCAAAATAGGACTTCGGTTCATGTGTGTCATCCTTCAAACAATTTGTGGGAAACCGATCTTAGATGCAAAATCAGACAAATTAAAAAGTTTGGGAATTTGTTGCACAAATTAATTTTTTTTTTTGGAGAGCAAAAACAGAATTTCACACAAGTTCAGGAATTTATAGGCAATTCGTTGTTTGGATAATTATTTACTCGTTGGCCGACTAGGACACGTAGGATTTTCGGCTGCCAAATCAGCACATAATTTGGAGAAAACCGACCTTGGATGCAAAATCAGACAAAATATAAAATTTGAAAATTGTCACGCATAATTTTTTTGTGGGGAGCAAAACCAGAATTTGTGAAAAGTTCAGGAATTTACAGGCAATTCACCCTTTTTTTCTTTTACCTTTTGTCCTTCCCATTCTCCTTCGCATGCAATTCCCATTTATGAAATTATTTTTCACTTCTCTTTATCGTCTAAAGGGAAAATATCGCTGATTGTCCCAATAATTAAACAAGAATCTTTATAAACGAGAGTTGCGAGGGGAGGAAAAGGAGAAATATATAAGAAAAATCAAATAATAAAATTATTAAACACAGACTATACGTCAACAGAAATTATGGTAAATGTTCATAAATGGCGTGCGAAATCACAGTTCTATATATAGAAAGATATTTGCGTACAATTCTGCGATCTCGAATTTTCTTAAAATATGATTCTAAGGAGAAATTTCCTTTGCTGCCCTCTAGGTGCCGTTGAAACGATTGTAAATTTTGGACTGAATATGTGAACAAATATTTTTTTTCTTTTTTTTAGGAAAATATGTGAACAAGTTTAAACTTTAACAATTTATCTTTTTTAAGCATGTTCGCATAATTTCATGTCAGAACGAATATGTAGGAACCTTAATGTTTCTTTTTCTACACATTATTTGAATATAAAATCCTATTGATATGAAATTATATGAGGGTTTTTTTTTTTTTTGAGGAAAAATTATATGAGGGTTAATTTCATTTGAATTATGACATTTGACCAAACTTGTAAATTTCATACTGTATTATCTATAACGACATTTCTAAAATTATCTATAACATGATTGTTACTGTAGCAGCGATGGGAGTTCTGTGGCTTGACGAAATCAGCTTCATCTAGTTTTTATCTTATCTTTCTTCACAATTTGAAAATCAAGAAGTTAATTATTAGATTTTGCGAAATCATTATCGATAAACCAACCTTTTGTTCTTCTATATATATAAGCATATGTATATTTAACGCAGCCAAGATTTGTAACGATACTTGATAGTTTGATGGATCTTCATCTATATACTCGAATTCGAGTCCAAAGCTAATTATAATACTTTCTGTATGAAAAACTTATTTTTTCAGTATTAAATTTAATATTTTATTTCACAATGGAAAAACTAAATACATTTTCTCGATATAAAGTTCAATAATTTACAGTATACAATTTTGAGTAAATTCTGAATGTACCATCATTTTTATGTCTTTTCAGCTTAGATTTAGATACCGTATGACAAATTTTGACCCGTCAGATATTGTAATACAAATTTTCTCGTATAATTTTGTATTTGTAAATACAAAATTAACTAAGTTATGTTTCTATTAGAAGAAACGAGACTTAGCATATACAACATATGAAGAATGATATGCCGCTCACCTTCTATGAGCACTTTTTATGGGCATCGATCACCGTTCATTTATGTTAGCATTATTCTTTTTAATTTTTTTTATTGTTTTATATTCTAATATCCTAGAAATTAATATTTAAATCATTAAATCTACAAAATACATAAAAATCAAAGCTCTATTTATTTTTTTTCCCTTTAACTTCAAGTAAATGAATAATAATACAAATCGAGCTTTGATTTTATGTATTTTTTCCATTTAATGATTCTAATATTAATTTCTAGGGTATTAGAATATAAAATACAAATAATATATAATGCTAACATGAACGAACGATGATCGGCATCCACTGAAGGTGCTCACGAAAGGTGAGTTTAAATGTTGTGAGTCTGTGACGATTGATCAATCTTCAATTGATACTGTCATCGTTGCTGTATTAATTTAAAATAAATAATGTACATATATATTTTTTAGAGTGCATAATATGAAGAGTGTCATTATTCTATACCCCAGTATTAATATTATTTTCATGAACATATATTTTGAATTGAAAAATGTCGGTTAGTTACCGACGGTGAGGTTATCGTGGCAACTGGTAAGTGCAGCATATACACACTAACACAGTGCTACAAGTCTACAACAGTCATTTTCATAATATAATACAGGGAGCGCCAAAAGTTATAAAATAATCATTAAAATATAAAGATTAAAAGATATATATGCATCTTGTGTTATTTTTATTCCGGAAACAGTCTAAATTTTTTTAAATAGTAGTATTATATATTTGTGTGTGTGAAATCACTAATATTCTCTCTCTATAATATGATTAATTGTTAAATCGCCGCTTGGACTTATTTTGCAATTCCTACACCACTCTTGAAAATTTTCAATAGTAGGCCAATTCTTGATTTATAATAATTTCGACACTCAATTTTTCTCAATGAATTTATCCATGAAATGACACCGTTCCACTTCGGAATGACGTCCTTTCAACACTGAAATTTTTAGAAACGTTACTAATGTCGCAGCCCGACTTAGAGTGAAGATGACTAAGCCGGTGGGTCCCGCGACGTACACAATTTATGATTAACCAAAGGATAAGATAACGACCCAAGTTATCGAACAGGAACCAAAATACACCAAATCATACTTTCAAATCAACAAAACATGTTATCAAGACAAACAGAATCAATCATAGATCAAACAACGACATCATTGTTCAAGAAAGACAATTCATATATTCAAGTTCGATCAACAATCAACGATCAATGAGTATGGTCAAGAAGCTATACCATCTCGTTGCAGAGTTAAGCATACTGAAATTTAGGGTTTAACAAACTGAACCATGATTTAGGAATTCATAACATCAGCAACATAACAAGGTAACAAAAAAGGGAAACAAGTTCAGAGAGTGTTGCAGCGGAAAAACATTGTTTTGGTTACATGTATGAAGACATATAACTGTGCTCTAACTTAGACCGATATCTCAAGAGGTAAACAACAACAAAGCCTGCCCAGCACACTCCATCTCCATCCGAGCTAACCTGCACATTTTAGAAATAACATGCAGGGCTGAGTACTTTCGCACTCAGTGAACACATGCCAAAATAATTTAAAAGTTGCTACTTAGAGCTATAGATTGAAGCTTGCCATAAAGCATAACACAAGTAAACTTTAAAAACGAACCTGTGCATGCTAAAACATTTTCCTTCATTATAAGTGACTGCAGTAAAAAAAAAATACTTATCATGTATGTACCAAATCTATTATCACATAATAGTGCTGAGAAATAGGCCTCCTTCTCAAATACTTGTAACCGGCCTACCAAAAGGAAGGCTCACGATTACGAACTGTGTGCACAAAATCCTACCTTGAGTAGGATCGAATTCGTCTTTCCTTGGTAGATGGTATCATACAAAAATACATTAAACATTGGCAAGTCAATCAATTTAAAACATCACATAATCATAATCACTTAGTCACATTCGACATTTCTTTAGTTTAGAAAGCCCACCTGGACTGAAGCTACTTTAACTACACTTTTTGCTTCTCGGCTTTTCGCTCACTTTGCGATCCTGCTCGATCCTTCATCTAAGAATTTGATTTTAACATAAGATCGAGAAGAATTTAAACAAAGAAATGAGGGATGCTGCTGCCATAATCCAAATTCTCTACTTCGACTCGGCTTTCTAGGATTTTCTCTCGACAATGTAAAACTTAACTTTTCTAATTACTTTTTCTACTTTACTTAACTCTTTAATCGATAACTAATCGATCACAACTTTAGGAATTACTTAGAAACATAAAATCACATATTTCATCATTTAATCTCATACTTAAGCATATAAATACTTTATTAACATTTAAACTCATACTATTTACATCATTAAACACTTAAGCTTATCATATTATTCATAACATCATATCATAAAAAAAATAAACATTTCATTTCTTCATATAAGCATCTCATTAATCATTAAGCTCTTTCTTTATTTATTTTAGCACATCAAAAATGCTTAAGCTCTTTGATAACATTTAAGCTTAACATTATATTATCAATATATGTCTTTGACATATAAGCTCATTAATGACGTATCATTAATACTTAAACTCATCATTAACGTATCATTAGGAAAAATTAGCTAACATTTTAACTTTTGAGTTTACGGAAGAAACAACTGAAAACAAGTTGAGCAAAGATCAGCTGGATAAATCAAGTCGAGAAAATCAAGCTAGTAGAAAAACTGAGCTATCTGACAATCGAGCTAAATGAAAAACCGAGCTAAATGAAAACTAACAAACCGGAAAAAACCGAATCGGAAAACCGAAAAACCGAATAAAAAATGGAAAACCGAATGGAAAAACCGAAAAAGTATTGGAAAACTGGACCAATTGAGTTAATCAAGTCGGGCCGGATCCACCGAGTTAATCAAGCTAGGATCAAAGTGTTAATCAATTTTGGATCCACGACTTAATCCAGCAATTAAACTCCAGAAACTCTCAATTTCAAGACCATTAATCTCGAATTTCTTACAAATTAGGCCAGAGAGTTTCAACTCATTTAATTCATGTATAAACATGCTCAAAAACATCATATAAGCTCAAATTAAACATCAATTCAAGCATGTAAGATAAAAAAAATTCTTAGTTTTAGCCCTTAATTTCGGCCCTTTTTAAATTAATTAACAAATGATCAAATCTTGCTAAATTCAATCACTAAACATGTTTATATACATCATATGAACTCATATAAATCATTAATTTGATCATGAAATTCAACAATCAAAAACCCCTAATTTATTCATTAATTTTCGGTAATTCCAAAATAAATAAAAGGGTCATGAATCTTTGATTAATTCCAACATTAAACATGCTTAAAATAATTTTCTAAGCTCAAATAATCCATCAATTTAATCATCAAGCATCAAAATTAAAAAAGCCTTTATTTTTCCATATTTTTCATAAATTTTGAAAAAGAAGATGGATTTTTATGCTCAATCTTGAGCTAAGAACTTGATTAGTGAAAGATCTAACCTTCTTGATTAATTTGAATGCTAATTTCTTTGATTTCTTGAGCTTGATGAAGCTTCTTCAATGAAGATTGTGTGTGATTGAGTGTGTGTTGTCGTGTGTGTGTCGAGAGTTTGAGGGAGAGAAAATGAGGATGAAGATAGATGCTAACACACTTAACTAATAGCTAAGTCCAAATACATTGAACTTAAACACACGTATGTAGCATGCTAATCTTGACTAATCTCTTCATCATCATTGCATTTTGGATAAGGTGAGGTGTCACTTCCTTATTAGTTAGTAATTTGACTTTAGTGTTATAATATCTAAATTAAGATATTATGAATTAAATTTAATACTAACAATATCTTATCATATATTCTCTTAGATATTGTTAGATTAAATTAATTAGAAATTAATAATAAGGTTATAAGACAAGCTTTATTTCCTAGGAATATTATACTTCATAAATTAGTTTAATTAATTTATTAAACATTAAGCATATAAATCTTACTTTAATTGATTAATTAATTCTCTAATTAATTAATCAAACATCCAATAAACAATCATCACAGCTTTAATTAAAAAGCTTTCGAACTTATAAATATTATTAGGGTTTCTCAAACCCTAATATAAGCTTTCTCAAGAAATTTTCGGAAATAAAATCCGTAACTAAAATAATTTGCTGGAGAAATTTTATGATTTCCGGAGAAATCAAATCTTCCAAAAATAACACATACTTCTCAGATAATATCAAACATATAAGCACGTAATTATAGATACCTTCATTATCTCATTTAGGATTAATCGGAATGAGAATAAATCTTAGAAACTTTAAATTCAACAAATTAGTACTGCCGAAAAATTTTAATTGCCGGAACTTAATTTCTTTCTAAATTCTCACGGCTTAATTTTCTCGGCGAACTTCTAATTATCCCTAAGTCCGATTATAAAAGAGCGGGGTATTACAACTAATTGCCACAAAAAAAAATGTAGTCATTACTTAAACATTTTAAAAGTGGTATGGAAATTTAAAAATAATAAACAAAATTGTGATTTATATATTGACAATGAACTATATGATAGACTCATACCAAGAAAATGATATTCTAAGCTAATTACCTTTTGTGAGCACTTTTCGTAAACACCATTCACATTTATATTTTTCTTTTTTAATCGCCACTACAAGAAACTGAACTTTTACCCACACATATTTTGCCACACATTATTATGTGTGGTAGTTTAGCCACACATAATTAAAATACGTGTAGGTGAATTAAGAGGACAATTTTTATTAGTTACGACATTTAATTTGTGTGGCTAAATATATTTAGTCACAGTTATATTTTAGCATGTATTTATTTATTTATCTATTTTATTTTATTTGATTAATCATTTTTATATATGCTGACGTGAAAAATTAATACAAGTTATTAGCTACACATAGTTATAAAATATTTATGTGTGGTTAATGGTTCATATAGTTACTAAAATTTGACGTTTAATATGTGTGACTAAACATTTTTAGTGACACTTATATTTTAACATTATTGATATTTATTTATTTTTCATTTTTACTAAATCAAGTCATTTCAAACCTGTATATATAATTCCGTGGAAACTTAAAACAAGTTTATAACCACACTTAATTATAAATTATATGTGTGGTTAATAGATCTAATAATTTAAAATTTAAAACACGGATGAAAATTAAAATACGATTTAAAAGTTTTTACTTTCCCCGCCCTACACCAAAAATAATCCCGCTTAAACCAAAAAATCAAAGACGGCTATATGGCGCTATTTTATTTACCTGAGCACCTGACATTTATCTTGCCCAATTCGTGTGTATCTCTTTCACAATTGGATTTTGAACTCTCTGTACAAAGGTAGAGATAGTTAGATACAGATTCAGGCATATACCCTTCGCGTCGAGCCAAACCCCCGTGTTCCACCAAATAACAGCCACATCTTCTCCCACTCTCTCTCTCTCTCTCTCTCTCTCTCTCTCCCGCTCCAATTAAATCCAATTAGGGTTTATTGATTGATTGCATGGGTGATGGAAACGCTGCAGAGACGGGTGGAGACTTGGATCAAAGATCGGAGCACAAAAATCCTCAAGGTGACGTGGCTCCGCTGTGGAGGATCGCCGTGAAGTGGCCGTGGCAGAACGACTGCCGCGAGCAGCAGATGAGGCTCCAGGAGGTGCTCGAGTGACGCAAGAAGCAACTTCAGAAGCTCTACTGCGCCGTCAAGGCAGAGACGCTCTCAGATTTGCAGGAAATCTTATGTTGCATGGTCCTCTCCGAGTGTGTCTACAAGGTGCTCTGCTCTTTGATTTACTACATACATTGTCAATGTTGAAATCGTGATTGCTGTGATTTCTGTCATATTTGAGTTTGTGAGTTTTTTTTTTGTCAGAATTTGGTGAACTAGGAGTAGCAGGGATGCTTTGATTTTTAGATGAAAATAGGCATTTTTTTTTATTTGCATATAATTTCGTCCCCATTTCGAGGTATACCTCATGGACCTGGAGCTGGGGATGATGGACTCGGTCAGATTCAGACCCTTCGGGCAGATATTTCGGCCGAACAACTTCGTGTTCAGTCGGTCTGGTGCGGGGAATAATTGGGCGAAGGGGCATTACACGGAAGGCGCGTAATTGTTCGATTTTGTGCTCGATGTTGTTCGTAAGGAAGCGGAAAATTATAATTGCTTACAAGGTTGATTTCGTTCTTTGTTTGGATTGATCTTTTTTGTCGTTTTGTTGGATCTGTGATTGGATAAAGATATATGGTGCGATTTTTGTGTGTATTTGATTGAATTTTGTGATTATTTTAAATTCAAGGAGACAGTTTTGGTTTGAGTTCTATCCTTCAGTATTCCACATTGTGTATTTTATTATGTGATGTAGGGTTGATTACATGTTTATCAATCTGATTATACTATGATTCACTGCTAATTATGTGTTTGAACTAGTCTTTTTTCATTTTCTTTTAAATTTTTGAGATAATTATCCGATTATGTTGTGTGAACTTACAATATCTCGATCTAGGATGTCTTGGTAGAGTTTATGTGAGCTTATTAATATGCTAAAACTGATTCTTGTGTTCGTAATTGTAAGTTTTGTAATTAGAGTTTTCTTAACATTTTGATCTCTGCTGATAAACTTGGATGGCATATTATCTCAACCTCGACCTATGAGATGTTAGTAGGATTCGTGTGAACATTTTTGAACTCTATTTGGCATTTATACAAAGTGATTCTAACTGTGGTGAACAGATTAGTAGGAGCTAGTTTATTAACACCACTTGTGAATTACTTATTGGTGGTCTGATTTCCCTTCAAAATTGTCTCAACAAGCATAAGTCAGCAGCTCGTACAAGACCAATGAAGCATCAGGTAACAACAGGTTTTACTTTTCTTAATAGCAAAACTTGCTTATGAATTGTTTGGTAATTTAGAGTAGAGTAAATCTATTTTTAAATACCAATATAGTTAATAAGTTATATATTCCCATCCATAAGAGTATAAGTTTTTTATACTAAAATGAGTTAAAAGACTAAAATACCCTTAAAAAGTTATTGGTATTGAGTTATATTTTTTTGTTTTTGTTTTTTGTCGGCCATCCCTCCAAAATTCCCAAAATTTCTGAAAAATAATTAGAAAATATTTATAAAATAAAATCAAATTCTTTCATTCAAATTTCCATTTACTTTCTTCAACTTCAAACTACCACATTCAATTTTGTGTAAGAGAGGTAGTTTGTTCTCATTAATATCATACAACAACTTGCAACTTGGTGCCTTTTGTTACAAATGAAAGAAGAAAACATGCAGTTCTCTTTGTAAACGCACACACGCAAAGTTTTCTGGGTCTCCAAAATTCAATCTAAAAATCACACGATATTTCGAAAAGAGTAGGAGTTGAAGTTGAAATATCTGTGCGACGTGTTTCTGAGTTCATAGAAAAGGTATGTTGCAAAGTATCATCCTCCCAAAATTATTTTTTACGCGAGTTCTTGACCACACGACCACTGCACACGGTCGTACTAATCTTGCACACGATGGTAGAAATAATGCATGTAATATGAGAAATTATTGATATTTATGTACAAGAAAGTATATCTGTATGTTTAGGAATACATTTATGAGGAAAATAAGTCAAAAAATATTTCCATGATCATGTGAATTAGAATATAGAGTTTAAAAGTGATGGCTACCTACCGTGGACACGTTTCTGTGCAAGATCGTGGGCACGAAATGCACCCACAATCTCTGCACATGATTGTGTGCCACCGTGGGCACGAATTCTGTATGAGATCGTTGGCACGAAACGTACCCACGATCTCTACACACGATCGTGAGCCACCATGGGCAGCGATCGTGTGCAGGCAGATGATGCCCTAGCACTATTTTTGGACATTTTTCTGATGCATTTTTGATTGTTTTGTGATTCTCAGATGTTATGGCAGCGTGTTTTGATACATCACGGTGGTCGTTGGGAGAGATCAACGTATGTAGGCGGAGATTCATTTTTTGTCTACATCGATGCGAGTCAAGTTAAGCGGGCTAATCTCGTGGAGGTTATTAGAGAGGGTTTGGGCGGTCGAAAAGAGGCCGAATACATATTGTGGTACTTGACACACATGACCAACGGCAACAAAGTAAGAGTTCTACTGCGGAGCGATATCGAGTTACTTCGATTGCTAGTGGAATACAAAGATGATCCGGAGGTTTATGTTGACAATGACGATTCGACCATTCCCGAGGTTAATGTGGGTGGTAACAGCTCCGGAGTAGAGCACGATCACATAGATCATAGCATGTCGTCCAATCATGAGGAAGATGAAGAAGAAGAGGAATATGAGGAAGATGAGGAGGTGTCTACGTCTGAAGACGAAGATGAAGATCGTCGTACAGATTTGCTTAAGTCACTGACTACAGAGTTTCTTGCTTGGGTTCGACAGCCGGCACAAATGGATAGGATTTTGGGTCACCGGAACTTCTCATCGGACCATCAATCTGGAAGTGAGCCTGGGCAGGAGCATGCAGTACGCAATTGGATCGTTCCATTTCCCGACTGTGACAGTGCTGGGACTTTGGGCTGGGTTGAGCAGCCTCCACCAGTACGTGGTGAGCTCGTATTGGGGTCTACATTCCGATCGAATGTAGAGTTGAGGATAACTGTGGGAATGTATCATTTGGAGAACTTTTTGGAGTGTATCATTGATCGTTCCGCTGCCAAACGAATGGTCTTTATTTGCAGGAGTAGTAGAGAAAACTGCACGTTTAGGGTGTGTGCTGCACGTTTAACCATTTGGAGAATTACTAAGTTGAACATGAATCACACATGTCACATGGATTTGAATCGTCATGTTGCACGGTCGGTTACTTCTGAGGTTGCTGCCTTTTATTTTGCTAAAAGATTGACCGGTGATAGGGTTACATTGAGGCCAAAGTAAATAATTGCAGAGATGCGTAGAGAGTTCGGTATTGATATGCTATACAGTTTCGCTCTCCGAACGAGAAACATAGCCATAGAGAACACGTATGGCAAATTTGGCACGTCGTATCAGAGAATACCGTCGTATCTATATTTGTTGAAGCAGCGCAATCCTGGGACGGTTTATGACTTGGAGACGAATGGTGAGGGTTTGCTCTGTCACATGTTCGTTGCCCTCGGACAGAGTATTCGAGCATTTGCTACTTGTCTTCGGCCGGTGATTATAGTAGACGGGACTCACCTTAATGGGAGAAACCATGGAGTTTAATTTGTCGCCGTGACGTTGGATGAGAACCAGCAAGTCTTCTCTCTTGCAATTGGGCTAGGTGCAAAAGAGAATGATGAGACATGGACTTATTTTCTCTATAACTTGCGCATATGCTACAATCCTCCACAAGATTTACTTATTGTGAGTGACCAACATAAGAGCATTGAGAATGTTGTTAATGCCGTATATCCGACGGCATTTCACGGGTTGTGCTATCACCATCTTCAGAAAAATCTAACATCCTACGGTGCTCATGCAGTCACACTCTTCAGGCAAGCAGCATACTGTCATCGTCATGAAGACTTTGAAATGCACTTTTCAAAACTGCAGGTTGAAAGCCCAAACGGGGCTCATAGACGGCTTTCTGAATTTGGACCGGAGAGGTGGACTAGGTCGAAGTGTCCGGTACGACGCTATGGCTTCTTGACCTACAATGCAGCTGAATGCTTGAACTTCCGTATGGTATGGGCGAGGCGTATACCAGTGTGCTCGATGATTGAGATGTTTCGTTTAATTTTGGAGAATTGGTTCGATGAGAAGTGTGCAGAAGCTGCATCAAAAGATCATGAGCTGACAGTGAATGCTTTTAAAAAGCTTTCTTCATCCGTGCAAGCCAGTGTCCGGCTTAATGTTCGATGTATAACCCCAAATATCTATAAAATCGAAGAAGACAATGTTTCTTATCAGGTCGACCTTGGGAAGTGGACATGTGCGTGTCGGGAGTTCGATTTGTATATGATTCCATGTCGTCATGCTGTTGCCGCTATAAGGTAATTGTTCATTATTTTATATATCTTAAATTCTTGTTGATAATTTTGTATGTGTGTGACGCGATTGCTTATTGTAACAGGCGTGCAGGAAACGGTTTGTCAGTCTATGATTTTGTCAGTCCTTATTTCAAGCAGGCCGGCTTTGTAGAAACTTACAATGAGCATATTCATCTAATACCACATCCGGATGAGTGGAATGTGCCGCCGGAGATCTCTTCAGTCATCTGTCTCCCTATGGAAGAGGTTCGTCAGGCCGGACGACCAAGAATGAGTCGTGCACGGTCCACAGTTGAAAAAGTTGCGACAAGTAGACGTCCGCAGGTGTGCGGTAGGTGTCATTGTAGGGGTCATAATAGGAAATCTTGTAATACATCAATTCTCATAGGTGGTGTAGACTTGAACATCCCTTCTCAAGAAACACAAACACAAGAGACGGAGGGAACACAATCGAGGCAAAGGCGATGCCGAAAAAAGAGATGTAGCATTTGTGGTCTAGAAGACCATGACAAAAGGGGATGTCCCAACCAGTTTGATATGTAGCATTTGAGACTATTTGTGACTATTTTATTGTTCATTCAGCGTTGTGTGACATTATGTGAATGTTATGTATTGTTAGATTTGAAAAAAATAGGGTTTCTACTTACTATTTTAGAGTCTCACTCAATAACACGGTGGCTGCCCACGGTGGTAATCATCGTGTACACCAACCGTGTCCACAGTGGTCCAACCACGATACAGGGGCTTTCCTGTTACTTGAATACCATCTGGATCGTCCGGATGTAGTTTGGCAAAGGCGTTTTTCATTTGTTCCTATAAAAACACACAAACATCAAATCTAATATAATTTCCATAACAATTATATTAAAAATAGAAATATAAAATTTATAGCACTTACGTAAAAAACAGAACCGACAATCATCGTGCCCACTCTTCCAACAGCAGTCAAGTTCTTTCGAATCCTCATGCGTGTGGCCAACACATACAAGTCTATTACCTAAGTAAACATAAAATATATGTTAAATGGTAATATGATATAAATATAAATATATTCATAGTTAAAAATATAAATACAATTTACCTCTGCAGTGAAGTCTTGTCTGCGATCCTCTATAAGGTTGAATAACTGCTGCTTCATGAAGTGTCTGGTCTCCTTAACAATCACGTAGTTGTCAACGGGCATATCCAAGAATTGGATGTATTGGTTGGCCAAAGTCGTACTATCTCTAGGTGCGTGTCCAACAAAAGGCGCCCTAAGAGCAGCAAACGGTCTACGCCTTCGATGTGGAAGACTCTTCTCCCCACTCTCCAACGGCACAGAACTCTCCCCAGTCTCACCAGGCTCCTCATTCAGCTCGTAATCTTCTATTTCTGAGTAATGAACTTGTGCAGAACTACTTGGGCCGTGAAACATGGGTTGTTCGTGCTGAAACTGCTGGCCCTCAAATATTTGGTGCTCGTATATTACCTGCTCTTGCTGAAACTGCTGCCCCTCAAACATGGGCTGCTCCTGCAGAAACTGAGCACAACTACTTTGGCCGAGAAACATCGGGTCGTACTGATGTTGCACTGTAATATTATGGCCAAAAAACATGGGTTGCTCATGTTGAAACATGGGATGCTGAAACTGATAGGGCGGCTGCCCATACTGAAACATCTGCTGCTCGTACTGGTGGGGAATGAGCTCAAACGTCTGACCAAGGTGCTGAAACTGTGGCTCATTCGGCTCATGATGAGAAGCAGCAGCTGTAGAGTGACGAGGCGGATCTCGGATCCTCCTTTGACCGCTACTAACTGAGTGAGAGTGACGAGGCGGGTCAACCATCCTCCTATTACCGCTACTAACGTGAGAGTGAGACTGACGTGGAGGACTCCTAGATCTGTTGTACCTCGGACCGAAGTAGTCCTTGACCTGTGCAAAGAGCTTCCGAGAAAAGGTAGCAAAGAAGCCATTCTCAGACTCGTCAAACAAGACCGCCTTCAGTCGGCGATCGATGTAGTCATCCCTGCTCGGATCCTGGATGTGATCCGGACAAGGACTTCCGTGCACACAACAAACTTTATATGGTTGTGTCTCCTGATACCTCGGCTCTACTGTATCTGAAGCAGCTACTGGTGGGGAACTCTGTCGGCGTAGCTTCGGCACTTTTTGTGCCGATCCAGGTGTAATCAAGTTCGCCACAGCTTTCTTCAACTTATCCATTCCCTTCTTTTTATGCTTCGGCACAGGCTCTTCGATCTTCTTCTCTGCTATCTTCATGGGTTTTTCAAACCTCATATGGGACGACGAATCAAAACTGTGCCAATAAACCTCAAAGGTGTCTTTTTCATAATATGACATCGTAGTATGTACATCTTGCTGCAAAACAAATCATGGAAAGTTACCGTTAGTTATTTATTCATTAGGTTTAGGTAAATATATATCAAACAGAGATAATTTTTTTTTAAAAAGTACGTACTTTGAGGTCGAAGAAGGTTTAGGTAAATATATATCAAATTAGGCCTTGTGTGCCACATGAAACATCGGGGCACTGTGACGCTGCTGTCTCGGCTTCCACAAATGTGTCCCAACTCAGGAATAACCTCATAAGACCACAACTATAAAACCCAAACCGGGCCGTAAAAATGGTAGTCTTTCTCTTCCTGTCTCGGCTTCTTTGCAATATTTTGATGTAGTGACAAAGCGCCCCATAAGTATAAGCATCCCATGGAAAGTCATCCCAAACCTCCAAATCTTCAACTAATGCCCAGGCCCATGTCTCAACCGTCATATCATCACGGCATAGTAATAAGTAGTAGTAAACCAAAAGATTAGCCATCTTCAAATAATCTTCGATGTCTTTGCCCAATTTTCGTTCATTAAACTTCTTGTGCAATGCACTAACCATAGTTTTTTGGCCTTTGAAACATCTGTGGAAAAGACTGTCAGGCCGAAGGAGATGTCTGTCGTGTGGTTGGAATTCAGAATTTCCAAAATGAAGTCCAGTGATGCAGGCATAATCCCGTGCAGTAAAACGAAGGGTCTGCCCGGCAACCTGGAACCACGACTCATCCGGGGGTATGTGATCACCCTCCAATTGACGGGCTAAAAGGTGATGTAAAGCATTGTTTGATGGGTTGGACTTTCTCTTCAAATTAATCAAACGACCAATATTCTCGTTGGTAAATCTAGTAATAGTTTGCTCATCGAGTCTAGGATTGGCGCAAACTTTCCGTAATGTGCTAGTTATCTCTTTGAACACCACCTCACGTATGTAAAGATTGATTTGACGTGTAACGTTACGCAACGTAGGTCTCATCCATACACAACCAGGCTGCAATATGAACATACAAAGCATAAGAATAATTATCAAAAGCACAAATGAAAGAAAAGAAAAAAAAATAGAGTTTGGAGGTCATCTGCCTGCACACGGTGGCTGCACATGGTAGTGACCACCGTGTGCAACGACCGTGGGCACGCAGATAGCCCACGATCGCTCACCACCGTGGGCGAAATTAGGCGACGCCACCACCGTGCCCACGGTGGTCCTCCCCTTCACAACCGTGCCCACGGTGGTCTCCTCTTTTCAGAACCGTGCCCATCCCCCGTTTCCACCACCGTGCCCATGGTGGTGTTATCTTCTCACCACCACCGTGGGAAGAAAAACACCCACCTTGGGCACCAACCGTGGGCGAAAAAATACACCAAAATTCAACATTAAAATTTAAATTAACACTACCCAAGCGCATAAAACTCTTTACATTCACCCTAAACTTCAATTAAGCATGCTTAAACATGTATATGAACAATTTCAATCTAAAAAAAATGCAGGTTAGGACACTCATCGGCGGTTCATTTACGAAAGGTTCTTGCTCGGACGCCGATGAAGACGCCGGTGACTCCTCAGCATGGTTGGATTCGGTCTCGCTTCCACTCATAATTGGCCGTCTATGGTGGTGGACCACGACTGTCGCTGCTGTCGTCTTCGTGTGGGTGTTTTTTTTTGTTTCAGTGGTCCAAGAGAGAGATAGAGCGTGGGGTTGGGGGTGGGGGGACCGATTTCTTAGGGTTATGTTTCTTTTGTTTTTTTGTTGTTTTTTTTATTTCTTTTATCTTTTAGTGGATGAGTAAGGGTACTTTAGTCTTTTTATTTATTTTCACTCAAAAACTTATAGTCTTATAGTTGGGGATCTATAACTTATATGTTTTATGGTTTGATATTTAAAAAGAATTGCCCCTTTTGTATATTCTTCCAGTTTTGGAGTAAATGGTATTGTTTTGTTACTTACATAAGAACATAATAGATTTAGATTTATGGTAAAGTATATACTCACAATAACTAGCGGAATTATTTGCTTTCTTAATTCTAAAGTTGTGAATAAGAATATGTAGCAAGATGTGGATCTTATATTTCAGACTAATTTCCGGTCCTGGTGAGTATGTGAAGGTCATTTGAATGAATAAAATGCTACTAGTTTTTGGCTAGTTATGTCTTTAAATATTCATGTATTGAGGCACGATTGAGTGTTGTAGATATAGTTAAATTTTTAAATATTAAAAAAGATGACATATTTACATTAGTTTCTGTGTCACGTAAATCAAGTAACTAGCATGATCTTTATATCTTTATCATTTTTAATTCTTTTAAATAGAAGTCATTTTATTACTTAACCATAGTCATACAAGTTTGAAAAGTCTCTTTCTTCGCTTATTCAGTCTTCAGATTACAAATGATCTTGGGAATGGATTATGAGCTCCTACATCAAATACAGAAGGTACACTATTTCAGCTCTTCATGGTGTGTTACACTTTGTGATAACTTTAAATGGTACATTATCTCAGCTCTTAATATTGTGTAAATTCTTGAGAATTGGGTGAGCTATGCTTTAGTTTCTTATTTGATATCTTGCAGTAGACAATTTCTTTATCATTCCAAATAATAAGAAATTGATTACATTATTATGTGCATCGCAGCACCAACGCTAAAGTATGTGTTTCAGAAAGATTGGAACTATATATTGTCTTTCACTTGTTAAATTAAGTTATTAATATGGATTTGGATTTTGAAGCTATTGGGGAGAGGTAGACGATGAAGACCTCGGTGTCAAAGTAGAGCTTCTACAAAGACAATGAGGAAGAGAAGGAGGTGTCTGGAAAAATTGAAGATGATCAAGATATTGCGACCTTAGTTGTTTAGAAAATTAGAGTAATTTTTTGTTGTCATTTAATTGTATACTCTAAATTTATTGAATAATTTTTAGTAACATTTATATATCAAAATCTTATTTTATTTTCATTTGTTATTCGTATTTATATTTAACTTTTTTATGTTATATATACCGAATAGCAATATGAAAAAAAAATGCTATCCATGCAAAAATTTATTTATAAAATTTAAATACAAAAAAATTAATACCTACACATAAGTCATAGTATTTAACTACACATATAAATTGCTACGTGTCAAAATATTGATGCCATGTCATCATCCATGTCATTTCCACCTTGTCGTTACTCTATAGCAGAATCATATTTATCCACACATCCGAAATACATTTAGGGACATATATATGTAGGTAATAATTGATGATTTATCCACACAAATATATATGTGTATGTAAAACTCTTTCTCTACAAAATTATAGCGACACATGTTAACATTTACGTTATGTGTGTGTAAACATCTATACTCACACATAAGCATGTTTTTAGCCACACATGCATGTGTGGGAAAAACCCTTATTTTTTGTAGTGATCTAATACATTACTAATTAATATTAAAATCGTTAAATCTATAAAATACATCAAAATCAAAATTTGATTGTTTCTTTTTCCCTTTAGTTTCAAAGAAATGAATAATAAAAACAAATTGAGTTTTGATTTTGATGTATTTTGTAGATCGATTTAATGAAGCCAATATCAAATTTGTAATGTATTAGAATAAAAAATGATGAAAATTTTTGAAAAAAAAAATGGTAACATGAACAGAACGTAAATAATACATACAAAAAATGTTCACGAAAGATGACTAACATATCATTCCTCGATAACTACAATACATATTGTTTAAACTTTACATATGAAACTCGTTTGATCACGACGGATCAATTAAAGTAGCTGAGGCGTTTTCTTTAGATTATTAATGTTCGGATAGCGAACTTACAAAAACTAATTATGACTATTTATATACAGTGGAAGAAAGGGGATGGGATCCAGTGTCCCAAATTGGCCAACATTTTCCATGTCATACTTGGGTGTTATACTGTTATTAGTAAATCCGTTATTTTAATATTATTTATAGTAAAAATGAAAAAAATATTATAGTATAATGAATCATAGTCAATATTTATTACTAAAAATAAAAGTTTAAAAAAATTATATATCCTAATTATGAATTTATCAACCCTATTAGCTAATAAAATTAAAATTAAGTACTAAAATTTTTATAAGAATTATACGAGATATATATACTACTCCCTCCGTTCCCGAAAAGTGTGGTTAATTTGCTACTTTGAGTTGTCCCTTATAAGTGTGGTATTTCCATAAATGGAAATGACTCCACTAATTTTCTAATATTTTATACCTCACAAATAAATCAAATATGAGGCTCATTTCCTCACTCAACAAACATTTCCTTATTTTTTCTTAAAACGCGAGCCGCACTCTCTGCACCACACTATCCGGGATGGAGGGAGTATCAAATATTTCAGTACACCACCACCAAGTTGGAACCTCTACACCACACAAAGGTGAGACCCACTACACCACCAAACAGGGTGGCACCACTATACCACCAAATAAGGTGGGAAATATAATACACCGCATGCTGGTGGGATTGAACCCAGGACCTCTCGTTAAGAAGAGTCTGGGTACCTCAGCTTTTCCACTTGAGGTACGGCCTCATTGGCTAATTAAATCATCCATCCGTCTCACTGAACTTGTCTTCCTTTTCTTTTTGGGTTGTTCAATTGAACTTGTCTTGTTCCAAATAAGGAAATAATTAACTCTTTAAAATGGTGGGACCTACCCACTTTCTATCTTTTTACTCTTCTCCTTAATACTCGTGTCGAACCTATGTTGCATGGGTGCGTGAGGGCGGGTCGGGAGCGATACGATACGGGTACGTAGATACAAAATTTTAAAAGTTACAGGGTACGATTCGACAAGGATACGTCTAGTATTAATATTTCATTATATGTACGTAACACTTATAAAATAATTAGAAATATAATTTTTCATAAATCATATGTATGTAATTCATTTTTTTAACCCAAAACTTAAGCATTTTCAATTATGTAATTTAATTAAGAAACAAAATATCAATTCAAATATCATTAGTCCAATAGAGAAGCCATAATTCAAATAAAGTTATCAAAGGCAACCTCATACACTCACTTCATCCACGGAATTCGCGAATTCGATTATTTTTTGTTCTTTATTTGGAAGGATACGCCACGTGGTGAATCGAGTGTGAATCCTATGGGAATCCGACGAGAATCGCACCTTAACGAGAATCATATACGACAATATGATATTTTTAGAAGAATTTGTGCATCATAATGTCGAACAGTAACAAGACGTGTTTAATGGGACAAATGGAGTACTAGTTTTTTTTTAATATATCCCAATTGGGTAAAATAAATCCTAATTAATGGGTACAAAATTAAATTAAACTAAAACACATAAAATTGAAATCAAAGAGAAATGTGAAATAAAAATTCAATATTAAAAATGGTAACCAATGTGAAATCAAAAAAAGGAATACTGGATCCAAGTGGGAAGAAACAATGTTTTTCAAATCGTCCAAATAAATTTGAGGGGAATAAGCAAGGACTACATAGCTAACAATCATAATTAACGGACTTTTGAAATATTCGAATTTTTAGCTCATTATTAAGAAGAGAATAAAGGAAACAGACAACATCGTAAAAATAATTCTCACCTACTAATTAGATTATAAGGGATGCACCTCAGTTGTCAAAGCCTATAAATAATTAAAAACTGAAATATTTATATTCATAATCATGCGTATAGACCCTTTTTTAGATGTGGTATTATCGAGTAATTTTGTCTCGTTCAAATGTACTCGAAAAAGAATAGAGAAAAATTAACACTCTTTTGTTGTGTACATCCAATCGATGCCATAGTCAACAGAAAATATGTAATCTAATAATTTTTCAGTGTTTGATTATTATCTTTAAGGCTAAAGACGATCAATATTAAATTAAAGCACTACAAAAAAACTCACATTTACCCACTGAAATTACCGACGGAAGTTATCCGTCGGTAATTACCGACGGAAAAAAGACGGGTTGGCGCAGAAAAATTTTCCGACGGCTTACCGATGGATATTTCCGTCGGTAGGGTTAACGACGGACATATCTGTCGGAAAGGTTCTATTTATCGAATTAAAATTATTATTAATTTATCGACGGATTAATCCGTCGGTATATTTTAATTTGGCAAAAAAATTTAAATAAAAATCATATTAAATTAACGACGGAATATCCGTCGGTAATTACCGACAGAATCACGTCCGTCGGTATATTTTAATCAGGCAAAAAAAAATTAAATAAAAATCCTATTAAATTAACGACGGAATATCCATCGGTAATTACCGACGGACGTAATTCCGTCGGTAATTACGGTCGGATTTTGATCCATCGGTAATTCTCTGATATACTCAGCAGCGGGATCCCTTTTCATCATTCGTTGAAGCCCTAATTTTCCCTTCCCCCAATCTCGCCGTCGTCACCGCCGTCCCGTTCCGCCGCCGCTGTTGTTCCTCTCTCTCTCTTTCTCTCTCTCTCTCTCCTTCCTCTCTTTCCTTCTACATCTTCGTCGTCCGCCCTCCTTCCGGCCTCGTCACCCAATCGGACCGTCATCCGGCCAATCGAACCTCTATCGTCGTTCTCCTTCCCTCGTCGTCGGTTGTCGGGTATAGTCCAGGTATATATGTGTGTGTCTCTCTCTCTTTCTCTCTCTCTCTCACCAACGTATTCTCTCTCTCTCAGCTCCTCTACTGCCGCTGGTGCCCTTGCTCCGCCCCGTGCCACCGCCGGCCGTTCTCGTCGCTGGTAAGTTTCTCTTTTTCTCTCTCTCTGTGTCTCTGTGTGTGTGTGTGTCTCTCTCTCTCTCTGACTCTCTGTTCTCTGCCAGAGCGGCAGCCATGTCGGAGCGCCACCGCATCGCTACCTGGATTTCTTCCCGACTTGCCGGTCAATCCTGCCCTTGGTTAGTTTCTCTGTCCCTCTTTTCTCTTTGTCGGATTATCTCGAACACATTGGCTACCGCCAACCGGATTGTCGAACCAGGAGAGTTTGAATTAATGCTCATGTTTGGGGATTTTAAGGTTTTTTTGGTTTGTTGTTGTTCTGTTATGTTCTATTCTATTCTGTCTTGTTTTGGTTTATGATCTGATCTGATCATTTTTTAACCTTTTCCTTTGCTGGTTTGAATTAATGCTCATGTTTGGGGATTTTAAGGTTTTTTTGGTTTCAATTAAATACACATGTTCTGATTTTTATTTCAGGAAGTGTAGAAAAATATGGAGAAAGTAGTGCAGAGGCCACCTCAAAGGACCAAAAAATTTGATTGAAGAGGCGGCGAAGAAGTAGAAGGCTGAAGAGATGAAAAAAATAAGCGTTTGATTGTTGAGAAGCAAATCATTTGCTTCATTATAAATGTTCGGAGAATTATTGTCATTATGTAAAATTTCCGAAGACAAATTTATGATACATTATATAATGAATTATCAAATTTATATATTTGGGTTTGATTATATCTTTTGAGATTGGTTTATAGATTTTGATTGTTACATCTTTAATCATGAAAATAAAATTAAAAAAATAAAAATTAAAAAAGTTAAAAAAATATTTAAAAATCCGTCGGTAATTACCAACGGAAAATTCCGTCGGTAATCCGTTGGTAAATTTCGGCAACGAATTATCTGACGAAAACAATGGCGACGGAACATCCGTCGGTAAATATCTCCGACGGATGAAATCCGTCGGTAAATATTTAGTGTCGAGAAAATTTCCGACGGTGCATTTCCGTCGGTAACTGTTTTACCGACGGATTTTATGAGTTTACCGACGGAAAGTTCCGTCGGTAAAACATGATTTTTTTTGTAGTGAAGCTTCTTCCATGCGGGTTTCTGTAGAAAATAAGTTTATTTTTCATAGAAGTAGTTCAATAGCAATTAATTTATATATATGAGTAAACGAATTTGCAAATTATATCCCATATTCACTCCCACGCGGATCAGTTACGTTTCCAAAGTATTTATCTTGATCTATTTTTAGAAAATGGTTATATCGAGATTGAAATAAATTGTCACACATGTCTCGCTTGTGTTGAATTTCGAGATGTAATGATCTCTTTTACATAAATTTATTTTTTACGGAAAAATCCAAAACAAAGAGCATGATATGGATAACTCACTTTCCGTGCAATTAGAGATTGACAAGAAAAAAATATTGATGTGAGCTTCATGTGTCCAATATTTTCAAACATTGAGTAAGATCGTGTCGTAGCAATGAGGGCATCCCAAACTTTTGGTTGATTTACCTATTAGGAAATCATGCAGAAGCAACAAATGCATTAGGAAAATTCGATCAAGAGATTTAACCTAGAAAGTATCGATGTGTGCTCTTGATAGACTCTGTTACTACGGATTAGAGTTTAATTAGTTTAATTTCTTACGTTTTAATTTATTTTGTACTTATTAATTAGAATTTATCATATCCAATCAGAGTATATAATTATTATTAGCGTTTAATTTCAATTATATAGTTAATAATTGATTACTAGAGTTGATAAATCAATTATTAGGTCATATTATTATATTTGAAAATTTAATTTATAATCATAAATATAGATTATTATTCATTAAATTATAATAATTTTTATTTTTATAATAAATTTAATAGTTGGGACATATGATACACAAAAAATATTGGAACACACATATATTATATGTGTGTGTTTGTGATCTTATTCAATAATATGTGTGGCGTGACATTCAATATACAAAATGTTTATTAACAATAAGTCAATAAGATGTATCGAAATATTGTGACAAATGATCTGTCACGTTAAAGTTAAAACTTAAAACCTTGTTAGAATATCGGCGGAAGCACGCCATAATAATTAAGTAGGCGTTTGTTAAAAGTAATTAAATGTTAAACAAAGTGATCTGGATAGCTAAATAGCGTTGGGTAATGAATGGATGAAGGTATATGAGTTTGCCTTGCCTGCCTTTTTATTACAACTAATTAACCTAAGATACCTATCTCAATTATCTCTTCACACTCTCTAACCGCTTGCAAAAACACAGTTGCATGTGGTTTACATGATGATTTTGGCTGCACGTTCACATGCTTCAAATTGAGAGAGAGAGAGAGAGAGGTTTTTGTCTTTTAACCTTAGGAGAAGACATTCTTTATATTATTTTTCGTTGGGGAAGATACTATTTTATATTATAACGTTAGACTTTTTCATATGTAATTGTATTTAACGCATGAAACATTATAATCTTAATAATGTATACAATTTTTTTTTTTAAATTTATCATGCGATTTAATTTGTGGTAGCTCAGCGCGCTACAAATCCTACGAACAAAATCTACCTCATTTTCCATATAATTATTCAGGTGGATTGTCAGCGTGCTGAGTAAGCACTCAACCGTTTAAAAATGAACAGTAGGTTTGATTTGCAAAAAAAACTTGTATATATTTAGATATGATGGAAAATTTTCATACGTTATTGGTACAATTGTGAAAACATGTAAATATTGGAGTATGAAAATGTATTTTTCCGTTGTCGTTATAACTAAATATATCTTAAACCAATATCGTTATCACCATTACTTACGCAATTAAGTCACTCCACATGGTTTGCTTAGCTTACTGATCACACCATTAACGTTGCTTATGAGTACTTTCTTTGCTGTTAATTTATACATTGTAAGTTCTTATTTTTCGGGACTATCTTGAGCATTAATCATCACTGGATTAGTAGATTATATGTATAATTATGAGAAAACATGTCTCATTTGTTTGAATTTTTTTTTTCGGAATAATGATTTGTACATTTCATATTTAAGATTCCTCATGGTTTGGAAACTTCATCTCTTAAGATTATTGACAAAGTAAAACTTTGTTTTTAAAAATCAAAATCGTGACGCGCGCGACTTAGCTTTCGGCAAATAAATGAAATAAATTTACGAAGTTATTTAGATATGACGGGACGTGGGGTCCGCTGGCATCCGCTCTTTGTAAGGACTATCTAGTTTATGGCATGATTTTGGGTCCAATTGTAAATATGGCCCACTTTTAAAATATGTAAAATAAATTATAATTTATTAGAAAAGTTGCAAATATACCTCGACTTTATAACGTAGAAGCTAGACCCGAATTGGATGTGGAATTTCGGTCTTATTTTGTGAAATTATGCAAAAAATGTATAACCTACCACAGCGTTACAACGACGTCGTTTTGATCTTTGGGACTTTAAGTAGAACAAAATAAGATTTATACAATTAAAAAAATTTAAAAATGCAATTAAAAGATATTATGAAATAATTTTAATCTAAAAATAAAAAAATTAGAAAATGCAAAAAAATAAAAAAATTAGAAAATGCAAAAAAATAAAATAAAATAAAGACATACATTGTGAGCTCGGGCTAGACCTGCCCATTTTTCATGAACCGTCGGTTCGAACAGGAGCCGAACTGCCGATCAACGGTTTTTTAATCGTAACCGTGGTCAACGGTTCTGAACCGTAACCGGAATCAACAGTATAAGGGCCGATTACGGTTCAAGCTGAAGTGTAATCGGAACCGACGGTTAGACCCGTCGGTTAATCTGCGGTTTATAAAATTTAAAAAAACAATTAATAAATATTATATATATTACGAAAATAAATATATACATGTATAAACCGCCGGTTTTCGGTCTTAAACCAACGGTTTTCGGCCTTAAACCTGCAGTTTTCAGCAAAAATTATATATATATATATATATATATATATTTTAATTATCTCTTATTTCTATTTTATACCTAAAAACAGATCCCTTTAAAAATTCATCTCTTTCAAATCATTTATCTACACCTTAGCTTTTGTCTTTATTAAAATTTTCATTCTTCATACAATTAAAGAATGAGTTAATTTTTGTCATTCGTATTAATAATTAATGTTCATTTTATGCTTCATTTACATAGTGTCTTTATCGTAATCAAAGTAATAAATTTATACTAGTATAATAGTATAAAAAATAGTTAAAAAAACAAATAAAAAACCGGAGGGCCGAACCGGAACCGGCGGTTTTTAATCGGAACCGGAACCGAAACCGGTGGTTCTCGGCCCGGAACCGGGAATAGTGTTGGCAAGCCTGTTATGGTTCCCCCGGAGGGGGGAATCGTAACCGGCGGTTCGAGGTTCGAAACCGGCGGGCCTCGAACCGTGGGCAAGTCTAGCTCGGGCAAATTTCCAACTTGTTTGAAAGGTCAATATTTGTTTTGCATATTTTAAAGGTCAGATCATATTTGTAATTTGACCCAAATATCAGACCATAAACTACAATGTTTGAATTACAATATAATGAATTCTAATTACTAATATATTTTAACTCATTATTCATGAAGTTGAAAATTTATAAATCCTAATTATAAAATAACCAGCGATAATAATGAATAATTATCTACAAATTTAAAATTAATAAACCAATTTAACAACAAGTATATACTCCCTCCGTCCCGCAATAAGTGGCTACATTTTCTTTTTGGGTTGTCCCGGGATAAGTGGTCACTTTCCTTATAAGGAAATATGTCTTTCTCACAAAATATTGTGGACTCCACCACTTTCTATCTTTTTACTCTTTAAACATCATTCTTTTTAACACCCGTGCCAAAAAGAATGTAGTCACTTATCATGGGATGGAGGTAGTATATGTTTTAGGGAAAACAAAACTTTATAAAAAGATATTAGAGGAAATATCTCAAGTACAGAGTCTACAGACTGCTTGAAGTACATGCATGTGTAGGGAAATTTACACAAAATAGAAACTCAGGGCCCTGGCAATGCTAATTAGGTACAATCAACCTAAATTATTAGTTGTAAAATTAAACAAAAAATATTAAATTGATATCGAAGAAACAACTGTAAGAAAATCCTAAAATATTGAAGGTATAATACAAGTGCGACACTATAAATTTGTGATACATTAGTCTAGCCATATATATATAAAACCCAAAGCATTTTTAGGTTAAAAATTCTTTTTGGATGACGAAAGTATATTAGGAAAAGAAAAGACGCCAGTTCTTCAACTTGTATATAGTAAGTATTTTCTGGAAGAAATGATGAGGATAACATTTATGGAATGTGGGGGTGCTTTAAATTAAGGGTGCTATTTTAGGATATATTTTATTAATTAATTATTCATTTCGGTTCACAGTGCTCATAATTGAACTCTTTATATCTTACAATCAAGAAACAAGAGTAGAGAGCCACTAGTCCAAAAAGATAAATATTATATTCCGTTTATTTATGATCACTATATATTGATTGGATATAACTTATTCTCCGTTGGGGGCTACAAAAAGGGGGGATCGGAATAAAATAAGATTGTAATAAAAGTATTTCTTTAATATAATTCACTCTTCACTTATGTATGTTTGATTATCCATCTCATTATTGAAAAAAAAAATAAGTTACCAATCACCTTGGGAATGATATTGTGTTGATTTTGAGGTCAATCTTTACAAATTAGAATTCCACCGATGTTTTATAGGTTGAGCTTGTTGCACCTTATTTTTAACTAGTTTAGTTTTATCTTTATCACTATTTCTTTTAATTTTTGGTGGGGTAAAAAATTAGATATTTTTATAAACTTATACATAATCTTTATCAATTTATACATAATTAGAGGTAATTCAAAAAAAAAAAATGAGGTGTGACAATAAACCCACTTCAAATAAATGTAGCTCAGCCCATGTTCTCAAGTACTCATTCCGTCCCATAGCAAGTGTCTCGTATATCATTTTGGGCTGTCCCATAACAAGTGGCCGGTTCCAAAAATAGAAACTCATTTATCTCACAAAAAAGTGGGGCCCACCACTTATTATCTTTTTACACTATAATCATCTCTTTACTTAATACTTGTGTCCATAAAGTATGAGACACTTGTTATAGGACGGAGGGAGTATAATTTATCTTATTTGGATTGCAAGCTATTGCATAAAGATGAAGCTTACCCAGTACACACATTAAATAACGGTCGTGGGTTATCCTCATTATGCAAAAGAAAAAAAGATATCAAATAGCCAACCTTAAAGAAAAAAAACTTAGAAAAATAAAGTAGATATATTTTAATGAGAGATAAAAAAAAAAGAAAAGGGTAAAATCCACATGGACGACACATGAGTTATGTCTATATTCACATGCTAGGCATGTTCAATTAATCCTTTGTGTATATGTAACTTTTCAACATGCCCCCACCTTCAATTTTTTTGTTATCAGACAACTCATTTTGGTCCGTGTCACAATCCCTAATACTTAACTTATAGTTGTTGGAGATTTGAAAATTATTTAAATTTTCTACATTATAAACTACTAAAAACGTACGTTAAAATAAAGTGAAATTGATCTGAAATCTGTCCACGTGTAAGTATTAGAGTTATATAAATATATATATGGTTATTTTCTGTGCTGGATGTAACAGTTAATCATTATGCTACTCCATAATTGATAATTTGCATGTGGGATGTTAGATACTTTGTGGCTATATTTAGTGGGAATGTTGGAAGGGAATTGGAATTTGAAAAAGAGAAACCCCCTTTTGGAAAATGGGATGAAACAGTACTTTTTAAGCATTTTCTTTGCTGTAAAGAATTTTTCTTGCGTGTTTTTCGATTGAAAATGTTTGGGTTTTAAGAGAAAGATTTGGAAGAATAATCGAAAGAAACTTGCACTTGTACCAGATGTATTTAAACCCAGCTCAAAAATTTTAAATATTTTTTATACAAGTTTCTTTCGATAACACGTAAGTATTAACGGAATTTGAATTTATAATCTTTCAATCATGAGATTGTCCACTCTGCTCTGATAACAATATAGTTTTGGTCCACTTCACTGTGGTACCACTAATGTTTTAAAACTAGTAATGGTCTTTTACATGTATAAACTCACACCTAATTCTTTTGAATGGAATAAATAGAAATTGGGGAATAAATACATAACAGCAAGTACAAGGAAGTAAAGAGTAAAATGTTTATAATTCTAACTGTGAAAATATAAAAGTATTAAACATCTTTGTGGAATTGGAAATAGAAAATAATGTGGTGTACGTAATATTATATATATATATATATATATATGAATAGAAAATGGTTCATATTAAAATTAATCATAATGTATAAAACTATTAATTAATCTAGAACATTGAATTTTGTATAGTTTGCGATTGTCATGAAAAAAAAACATCATCATAATCGTAAAAAAAATATAATATTTTATATAAAGAAACACGGTCGTAAAAAAAAGCATTGTATATATAAAGAAACATGTCTCTCTATATAAAAAAAATATGTTCCTACATTCTCACATGGAGACTTATTTTTATATGAACCCTCTATTTTCTTCATTTTCTTTTTGAAAAATAATCAAAATAACTATTTTTTTTAACACAAAAAGAGTTCCGTTGGATGGATTTCGCTATGTTAGACGATCTGACACAAATTTTATAATATACATATGACATGTGAAGTATTTAAAAAATAATCAATTTTTTCAAGAGATTTTTAATCGAAATTAAAAATTTGACAAATTCTGGTATCCTCAATTAATATTGGACGTCTTGGACACGAATTCAACAAACTTTTACGGAATTTTAGTTATTTATTATTTATGTCGTTCATTTCTGTAAAAGTAAATATTAATTATTTACGAGGTTAAAACTTTTTAGCTTCAATTACATAATGTTATCAACAAAATATAATATAAAATTGTACCATGCACGGTCTAAAAAGAAGATTTATTTTTGAGTTTCATAACACACGCACACATTATTCAAATTTCCAATTTAGAAGTGGGAGGAAAAACGTCTTATCATCTGAGTTGTACTTTATTTTAGCTCTGATTTAATTTCCAATTTAGAAGTGGGAGGAAAAACGTCATATCATCTGAGTTAGTACTTTATTTTAGCTCTGAAATCAGATTGGAGAAAAACTGAAAGTCATTTTTCTGGGTAAAAAGAAAGCAGTCTTTAATTGCTAAAGTTATACCCTCTGCCGGTTTTCATGCATAGGATAATGTTCTCATACTATTTTCTAACCACTAATTTATTTATAATAATTATAAAATGATTACAAGGTGGATAAATAAAAGAAACACTAATTTCAAACACATCTGTATCTTTATTAAATATCAGTAATCATTATCGAAAATATAAATAAATATTCAAATGTTCTTGGGTCGAATTCACATAATAATTAATAACAAGAAAAGTACAATTTCAAACTATAAATTACACATTATTGCAAGTAACCTTCACAACCTAGATAATTTATTATAGTTGGTAGGTAACTGCCACATTAAATTACAAATCCAAGAAAATAATTAAATGTAAAAGCCACGAAATTATTACAAGCCGAGACGGATAAAATATCTAATCTTTGATATGAAACTAGAGGATATTCCGATTGAATATAGTAAAAATTAAAAATAATAATGCTATTGTTGTCAAATTTTAAGATGTTGACGTTCCATCGTATTCCAACTCATACTAATTATTTATTCGATCTCTTGTGAATAAGATAAAAATTGAGTGAATCACGTAGTGCAGGTAATAATTTTTTCTTTATAATAATTTGTACTGTAATACTGTTTAACTTGTGTGAGGAAAATATTAATGTACTAAACTAGGTATTCGAGATTTGCTTCAGCTGATAATATTACAATTTACAATTTATTTGAGATTCAAAATTTAATTAAAACCGGATTATTTGTCTGTAAGAAATTGAATTATCTTACTGCAGGTCGTCGTCTGAGTAATTTGATATTTCAATATCTACTTATTTATTATTTATGTGCGGACAATTCAGACGTGAATTACAAAAGTTTGCAATCAATTTTGGTTTAAAGAATCCTTCCATTTTTCATATTATAAAATTAATACATACATTACATACTTTTTTTTTTGAAGGAACTTATATTACATACTTTATACAACGAATAATTGCATACTTTATCTAGTGAAATAATTGAGTTTCGTAAAAAATGATAATCACATTTATGGACTTATCACGGCACATACAAGCTATCTGAGTAAATTTTGCAGCTATAATAGATTTATTCAATATACATACATACAACAAATATACATATCACTAGAAGAATCTATCAGAGTAAATTTTGCAGCTATAATAGATTTATTAAATAATATATTTATCGGGATCGGAAATCTTTTTGTGTTTAGAGTATGAGTACGACATAATCATGTACAGAACAACCCTTTTATTTCCTATATATTAGTATAAATTTATAAAACAAATGCGTATTCTGTCGAATATAAGTTATTTAATTGCTCCACCCTCTGTAGTTTAATACTTAACTTGACTTTTAATTTATGTTTTTTTTTCCAATCATTTTTACAGTTCTTTTATACTTTTGCCATTGATAACTACTTGGTTGAGCCATGTGATCATCTTGTTATTGGCATGTAAAAAATTAACCAATTATCAACGTTATATTCTGGTCATCCGTTGAAAATAGATATCCTATTATTTAAAGATATTTGCTAGAAAAAGTATAGTTAAAAAAATGATAAAAAAGCATTTTAAGACTATGATAATTTGCTTAACTAAATAATTTCATAACTTCGAGATTAGCTAGGATTGTCTTCTTTCCTCGAAAGCTATCAAAATGATCATATTGCTGCCGCTAAATATCAAATTAATTAAAATGTGCCTCTGCCAGGAAAAGGGCTATGAATCAATTAATACTATCTGATCTACATTAAATTACTTTTTGTTTATTAAGATTAAATGATCATACTAAGAATTTGAAATATTACTTTTTATCATGTTAATTCAATTATTATATTCAAAATATAACGGATAATTAACGGTTTTAGAAAATAAAGGGGTCGAGTTCTTAAGCATATCTCAAACTCACCTATGCAATTTATCTCTTGAGTGTGGTTTACAATAAATTACATAAGATAAATCTTATACCCTATGGGGATACCTCGAATCGCATTTGTAAGTTAACCCGTCATAAAAAAAGGGGATCGAGTTCAACGCATATTATAGGATTAGGGGCGTGACTCACTCAAATAAAAGAATAAAAGCCACAATGAATTTTTATGCCAGTATTTATTAGGGAAGAAATTGTTTCTGATGTCATATAAATAATCATACTTTCGAACATAAAAGCAATATAATATATGCTTTGTAAATTTTTTTATTTTATAATATTTGTTCCAATATATTGCATTGGGGTGGGGGCTAAATAATTAAATAATTAGTTGTGTAAACTGTTGCACACTATAGATAGAGTATTTATTGAATAGAGAGAGAAAATAAATGTGACTAGTCTTGTTCTCATCATCAATTACGTATCATTCACCTCAAATATGTATATGTAGACAAATATTAGCGGTGCCCATTGCGCCTTTGATGTTTACCTACCTTACTTCTCCACCCCTCAATCTCATCTTCTTTTACTATTTTGCCCTTCTCTGTTATGACCATTATACCCCTATTAAAATATTTCGTTATCTAGTGCTATTGTATAAATTATGAATGGTAAGAAATACGGTTTCCATTCATATTTCTGCATTTAATGGCCTATTTATTTAACGGGTCCACCATTTTTCATTTATTTGCGTTATGGTCCATTTTTCTTGGTAGTTTTCAATATTATTTTAAAGAGAAAAAGGAAAACATGGTTTGTCCCTGTGGACCATTTATTTATTTATCTGGCTTTTTGACTGAAACGTTTAAACCTCACACATCGGCTTATAATTTGAATCTCAATCATGGGGCAGGTGTTTTTATTTATTTATTTATTTTTTATTTTTTTTTATACGCTATGTTGGCAAAATTTTAGTGTTTATCCTGTCTACTCAATAAATATGCATGTTTAAACCTTTCAATTATAAAATTGAAAGGTAGGGCAAAATTTTAATATATTAGAATTATATTGAAGATTAATTTAACAAAAGAATTTCTGTTTTCAGTGTCATTAATATTGTACTTTCTACTTTCATTAAGTGTTAAGTAGAAAAAAAAGTTGAATTATTTAGCGTTAATTACTTTATGATCAATCCCTACCTTTCATATTTTTATCAAATCTATTCCACTCGTAATAAGTTATTAAAAATAGCATGAACATTTTAATTTGTTTTCAATTTTATCATGCTTCTGGCACTAGAAACGTGTTATGACACTCCGATTTTTGGCAAAAATAATCACAAGAGCTCCAAACAATCAAATAAGGTAAATCAACACTTTTGATTTCATGTTTCTAGCGTATGCTCTAATGAGTGTAGCTTTAATTTTATTTTGAAGCGTTTACAAAAAGTGTGCACTTTCTATTTTAGTACACGAGCCCAAGAATGTATCACACTCTTGGTGGATGGAGGTAGTATTATAATTTGAGAAAGATTTGAAAAAAGCATGAAAGGTTGGGAAATAAAGTGTAATTGATCCAATTATTTTAAGAATATGATTATTGTCAACTTATGGCATGAATTTTGGTGTTTTTTGCCAAAACAAAATGATGGTCCCAAGACGGATACCTTGGTGTAGAGGGGGGGTGAATACACCAAGGTTTAAAAACTTTTCCAATTAAAACTCTTTTGAAATGAAATTGTGTTTGATCCAAATTGGAAGACAAGTTTTTGATCGACACAATTGGCCAGGCGCGAATGTGGTGGGTTTTTTGGAAAGTCCGTCTGTTGCTTGAAATATATTGCAAAGCTTAGTTTCTCTTTTCAGTTAATCAGATTATGCAGCTTGAAAAATGCTTATGAATAGTTAGCTGGATGCATAAATAAACATGAAAGAACAAAGCAACTTAACGTGGTTCGGAGAAACTACTCCTACGTCCACGACCAGAAACCTCTGGTAATCAATTAAGGATACCACTGACTTTACGCAATGCCGTCATTGCAGCTCTTAGTTCCTCAAGCCGGATACAAGTTTACGCGTATCGTATCGAAACGTAACCGGCATCGTTTACGGCACACCGAAGCCTAACTCGTAGTTTACGGTACTACAGTAACCAACACTCGAATTACGCGCTTCGAGCGGGCGTACCTTTACCTAACCTTTTCTCGGGTTCGGGTTTGGGGGTTTTCCAACTATGAACGAGTTCTTACAATGAAGAACTTTGAGTATGATGAACTCGTTCAAACTAGGCTTAAGATGGGAAGGATTATATGCCTAGATACTAGTGAGAGAGAAGCTTCGAACGAGAATAAATAATAACTCATAAGAACGGCTGATGCCGGATCTTTGAAGCTTATCCGAGAGATCTCGATCTTTGGTTAGACTTCCTTCAATGAAGTATGTCGATCTCTTGAATATATTCTCTCGTCACACCTCTATCTTTGATGATGAAGAAGACTTCTATTTATAAAAGGGAGAGATTAACTTACCGTCGGAAAGAGTCGTTCGAATCTCTACCTAACTTCGACAGATTGACTTGTCTTCTTTCTGATTTCCTCGTAAAGCAATCCCAGGTTTGACTTAGGTGTCGAGGTGTCGAGTTCCCTCACGTCCGGATCGGATATCCGACTTTATCTCAAGTCGACTTCGACTCGCCGCGCCTGACTCGAGCCGTCTTGAACTCTGCCGGATCATTGACGCCGAGCCGAGTATTGAACTCGCCGGGTCTTGACGTGTAGGCGAGTTGTCACACGAGCCGGGTCTTTCCTACAACGGTTCAAGAATTTATCGTCTTGAATCGGATAACGTTTCTTATCACTCGACTTGGCTTACCCCGCCGTGTACTTAGCCGGGTCTTCGCCGTCTTCGCCGATTCCACCCGAACTTAGAACTATAAGCTCTCAAACGGGTGAGCCGGAAAACGCTGGCTCGAGCAAACATCTACTCGGTTGCCGGGGTCGAGGCGGTTTTGGTATCACTTCAAAACTCTATTAATTTTCCGAACAATTTCTCCCTTTTTGATGATGCCAAAACCCCAAGATGGAAAAACAAAAATTGCTTCCCCTTAACAAGTGAACGGATTCAACGAATTAAACATTCACAAGCAGAACATATTCAGAGCCTTGGACAAAGAGAGATTGTCTTCAAAGTTGATTTTGATAAAATGAACTTTTCATTAATAGGAAGAATTTTTACAAATGTCTAAATACAAAAGTTCAAAAAGAAAATTCCCATTACGGGTTTTCAAATTTTGCCGTTTCCTTTGTTCATCAATCCGATGGTCATCTTGAGACCATATCTATTGAAGATGAACTCTTCCAGCTCCTTCCATTCAAATTTCGATTCTTTGATTTTGAAATTCCTCTTTCACTAGGCCAATGATTAATTTTCGATTTCAGCCTTGTCGTGGTTCGTTCTTGCTTAGAAATTGGAGCTTTAACTGCTTTGACTTTTGGAGCCTACCGATGTTGTTACTCTTGGCATATAGGGCAATTGATATTGCCATCATTGGATCTGGCTCATGAAGTTCGAGAAATAGTCCCTGAAGCGGTTCTGATCCATGCCTTTGAACTGATTCAAGTAGTAGAATTCTTTGATGAATTCTGATTTGCATCTTTTCCAGTTTTCATTGATATCATCTCTGTTCTTCTTGTCACCGAGGCCGTCATTGGATTTGTTTCTTCTTAGCTTGCCTGTAGCTCTGCCTTTTCTTCTTCTACCTTTTCTCAGCAGGCTTGAGCGATTCAACTTTCTTCTTAATAATCTTATCTAGCTCTTGCATTTCTTTTCTTTGCTCGTTGTGGAAGTTACACAGCCAATGATAGTCTTTGTATTCTTCGTGCTTCGTGTCCAGTGCTTTGGCAAGAGCACGATTTTCTCTCTCCATGTCTCTTTGATCGGTGCGGCTTTGCTCTGTCTCTTCTTCTTATCCAAACTCTTTGGCAAAATCGTCGATTTCCTCTCCGAATTTGCCGCACACAGTTCCCCTTAGCTTCAGCTTCCTCTCACTTGTTTTTCCAAATATTCGATCTTCCCCTTTTGGCATTATCAACAAGGGAGGTAGAGGTCATTATCGTCGGCGAGCTTGAGAGAATACCTTTAACATCGCCGATCTTGACCGAGTCGTCACCGTGACGAGATTCACTGGGCATTGCCGTGCGTTCTTCCTCCGAACCGAGCATCCGCATCTTTATATAAGTTGAATAGTTGGCGGATGTCGGCCATTGGAGAGAGGGTCTTTTGAGAGCTTCCAGCTGGCTTGAAAGATTTGCAATGTCGTCAACCAGTGGAGCTTGGAGGTTTGAGATGATCTCAGGGACTCTCTTCTCTAGATGAATTGACTGATCAATTTGTTGAGAAATAAGAGATTGCCTGAGTTCTTGATTGGTGCTTTCCTGCAGATTCAGAGCGAATCTGTGAACGTCGTCAATGGACTGTCCATTGCTAGCGGACTTGCGACTCTATAGCCGTGATGCGCGAAGGTATCAACATTTGATTCGAGTCTATCCCGAAAAGGATTTCCTCGACTTGTTTGGCAATCTCGTTCTTCATTGCATTAGAGCTCACCGTGATCCGTCTCCGGGTTCCGGATTCGGCTTCGGGTTTGGTTTACCGCCTCGATCTCGACCAGCGAGCGAGTGTCATCGGAATTCGGGACTCTGCGGCGCCTTTCCTGCCATTGATGCAATGTACTGTTCTTCAATGATCATTACCTCACTGCTTTATCGACGTACAACTTCTCGTAATCTCAAATGAGACTTTTAGAATTGTCACTTCCGTAACGTGTCTCCCATCCCGCCGCTATAAGAAGCTTGTTGGCGCATTCCCGGCATCAGCCAGCTTGGGTATACGAGACACTTCTATAATTCCTCTCGATGAGATCATCTCGGTGTAAGTATGCATCCTCTCCAGTTTCCAAAGCCAAAAGGCTTGGAGGGCGTGCTTCGCATCCGTCTTCAATTTCTCATAAGAGAAAGTCTCTATCACCAAGCTCATTTTGGTACCAAGTTGCCATCTTTGCATGCATAGGGTAACTCGAGATCTCCAACTTTGACGAGGCAACGGGCAGCGCGCTGCACGGAATCGGATGCCGAGTTAGAACACTTTTGATCCCTCGCAATGCGCAAGTCCTCGTACATGGCTTCCATAAAGGCCGAGCCAGAGCCGAGTGATGGAGGCGAGCAGGAATCACTCTCCCTCCGAATCCGCTGGAGATTTGAGAACGGGTTCAAATGGGTTCACAATCGTCGTGAAGTATCACGCCCAACTGCGCGGGAATTTGAGCTTTGGGTGATGGTTGTTTTCAAAGGTGAGGATTCGTGAATGTGGTTCAAAGATGGGTGTCACTGGCTGCGATGAGGCTTCGACAATGAGTATCCGCCCGATCTCTGACGTGAGATGGCTCTTTGGTCGAGAAGAGCTGGAGGGTAAGGGTAAAGCTGTTGCGGGAGAGGCGCATGCGAGAGTGGTACTGGGCGAGTTTCGGATTATCCAAATTCGTCACTTCCAGCTTGGATGACAATCCATCATTCAATCCCATCTCGGCCAGATGTTTGATCCGTATTGATCGAAGGCCGACACGCACATGCAGAGAATCACCATTGCTTGACTTGGAATGATGCTGTTTCTTTTTCTTCTCACTGACCTCCACCGGTTTAGGTCACCGCTCTTCCTCTTCTTTGTTTCTTCTCAGTGGAACTTCGCCTCTCGTTCCTTCCACACGTTTCGTTATTTACTCAATGCTATGCTTCTTCGAAGATCATTGACTTGACTTATTCTTTGGAAAGAATCTTCGTTTCGGAAACGGTTCGAATCACCCACTTTTATGTGTCTTTCAACTCGGCTCTATCAAGAAAGAAATTTTGGAGCAGAGATACAAATAGCCGAAAACGTCGTCCCGGCGAGTTGAACTTTATCTTCTCCCGACTCCGACCCGCCTATTGAGTAAGAAATCAAACCGGGCTGACGTCGCGCCTTTGATCATGGCAATCATCGGCTCGAGTTTTGGAATGCCGATCTCTCCTCGAGATCCAGCCTATCCCTAAGATGCATTTTTGTGTAATATCCAAAGAAGAACAGACTTTGGCTTGAGCAAGGTGAGCTTTGACATGCTTGCTCTCAGACGGCTCGGGGAGATAAAGCATCTTCTGTGAGGAATTCATCCACTTCTTCACGACCGTAATCATCCGGGATAAATCCTCCTTCTCCGGGTACAACACCTTTCGTAGCATCTTATCGAGTTTGATGGTGACGGTTGCCGTATCAAACTTTCCGTCTTCGCCTTTGACGATCATGTCAAATGAAGATGAGTGAAGCCGTCTTCATCAATGATGTTGAGGTAGAAAAGCGCGGCATCTCTCTTTAGCAAAAGCTCGTGGCATGGAGGTTGCCCATAGCAGAGATCGAGTCCGCAACTAGATCCACCATCTCTTTTAACTCGAAATATGGAGGTTGGAGGTGGACGAATACTCTCAAATGATAGCTTTGTCATTGGAAATTCAAACTCGGTTCATCCTCGCGTTGATTTCTTGGGCGCCATTTCCGCAACTTGTGAATTTGATCGTGCGAAGAACTTGCAGAGAATAGACGAAGATTTTGAATCTTTGAAATTTGCAGAGATAAAGACGAAGGAAGGCGAATTCGCGTATCTTTTCCATATATATCAACCGCCATATGTGGTCAACGGCCGAGATTGAATCGCTGATATTCTCGATCAACGGCCGGAGAGTTTCACTCATCACGTTTTGTCGACGTGCTTTCGGCGAGTGTATTACAACCGCGCGCGGGCATTTCAAACGTTTGACGTTCGCTCGATTCTCGCTGCTACGTCTTATGCACTTTATAATTAATGCGATGGGAAAGGAAACTTATCAAACAATTTAACTAAGGAATGTCTCCGTCCGCTTAACATAAGAATTCAAAATAATTGGACTTTATATAGCATATTCCTCGCAGCAATTATTGTACGAGACGCAAACCGGCTCTTGGACACGTATCCGACTCGATATCACATGTCTTCTCCTTTGCTTGATCGATGCCTCTCCTCGTGAATATTTGAAGATTTTTCTTGATTTTTAGTCACCGAGTTCCCTTTAGCTCTTCGACTAATGTCCAGTGAGTTTGTTCTCTCGGATGGTTTTTCTTCACCGGATTGAGCAAGCCCAAATAATTCACACATCATCTTGACTTGGATTTCAAGAAATTTGTGCTTTTGTGTGAATTTTCCCAACAATGGATTCCTTCGCATGTTGAGAAATCTCTTGGATGCGTTCTAAGATGTCAGCTGGATTAGAGAATTATCTTCGATTTTACCACCGGATCGTTTCTCGAAGACTCCACGAATCTTCTTGACGAGTGCATCCCGCCGGGTATTCTACTTGAATTTGCACTCTTTCCAAATACGTAGAGTTCCCCCTTGATTTGATAGTAGGTGGCTTTTTCTTCAGCTGCATCCTACATCAGTTCATTTCTTTGATGAGGTCTCAGTTTGTATAGCAAGTAGACAGCTATCCCAAATTCAGATGATTCATGTGCTGCTTCTCTAATAATCTCTTGAGACCAATGTACTCAGCTGTATGACTGGCTGAATCTCCAATTTTGTATCCATCTATCTTTATTTCACAGCTGGTCCCAGTCAGCTAGCTGGGTTTCTTTGTTGGGTAAAACAACAAGATGTTTCAGACATCTTAATCAGAGCAATCATCCTCATCTGAGTCGGAGAAAGAGATTTGATCATCATCCATTTCGCTCGATTCGATCCTTTTATCCTCTCTCCGGGAGGATGACTCAGCTGGGTTGCTCTTTGGGTAGAGTTGCTTGTCGTGATGAACCTTCACGATATTCTTGTACTTTTCCTTGCTTTGTTCCACTGATTAATGCTTCGTACAAGCATGGCAACTTCTTCGTTCAAATCTTCGCTCATAAATCCGAGCTCTTTGTTGGTCCTTCCAAGCTCGCCGGATTGAGCTTCTTTTCTCGGCTTGATCCTCGCCCGCTTCATTCATTCGGTGGATTTGAATCTCTCGCTTGTGATCCCCGCATCAAATTCGTTGGCCTTCAAGATTTTGGAGAACAATTTTTCGCCCATGTTGCCAAGATCGCTTCGCTTGGTGAACCACTTGTGTGTACACCATTACGAGAGAGAGCCGAAAGAACTTTCAAGTTCTTGTCTCGAACTGTATATTTTCCGGTTCGGATCGTCTCGATCTCGATGACGAGGTCGGAGAATCTCGAGCTCCATTCGATCGATGGACTCATGCGGAGTTGCTTGAAATTGTCGAATTTCTAGCATGCAACCGAGAATTTGTTCTCTTGAATTTCCTCCGAGCCTTCACGCCTTGGCTAGAGTGTCCCACATCCCCTTAGTCGTCTCAGCGATGATCTTGCCGAGATAAGCATTCGTCACCGTTGGAGGAGATGACGTTGCGAGCCGTAGGCCGTCCAAAAACCACTTGTTTTCTTCTTCTCGGAGAAAGTACTCCATTTCGGGCTTCACAACTTGCCGAGTAAAGGGTTCGCCCAGTAAGGTTTCTCGCTTGTCTTTCGATTTCATGATGATGATGGGTCCGTCGCAGATAACATCCTACATCATGTCGTGACGCGCACTCGTAAAGCTTTTGAGCTAACTTCCAGATCCGATAATCATCGACGTAAAATGTCGGAAGATTCCCGCATTGCGAAGATTCCATGACAAGTATGCAATATAATGATTTAAAAAAATTTGAAACTTTGAAGGATACGTTCGTATTTAAACTTTATCAAGAAAGAGAGGCCGACTTGACACGTAAAAAGTTGATCTTTTCAACCACCGCTCCGATACCAATTGATGGTCCCAAGACGGATACCTTTGGTGTAGAGGCGAATACACCAAGGTTTAAAAACTTTTCCAATTAAAACTCTTTTGAGCGAGCCGGTCGTGTTTGATCCAAATGGAAAGATTTTTGATCGACATGGCCAGGGTGCGTGCGGAATGTGGTGGGTTTTTGGAAAGTCCGTCGTCGTTTGAAATATATTGCAAAGCTTAGTTTCTCTTTTTCGCTAATCGCATTATGCGGCAATTTTGAAAAATGCTTATGAATAGTTATTTCGATGCATAAATAAATACGAAAGAACAAAGCAACTTAACGTTGCCGGAGAAACTACTCTACGTCCACGACCGTAAACCTCTCGGTAATCCATTAGCGATACCAATCGACTTTTCGCGTTAGCCAGCCGTTGCAGCCTAGTTCCTCGCCGGGATACAAGTTTACGCGTACCGTATCGAAACGCAACTCGCATCGTTTACGGCATACCGAAGCCTAACCCGTAGTTTACGAGTGTACGTAACCAACACTCGAATTACGCGCTTCGAGCCGGGCGTACCTTTACCTAACCTTTTCTGTTTGGGGTTTGGGGGTTTTCCAACTTATGAACGAGTTCTTACAATGAAGAACTTCGAGCATGATGAACTCGTTCAAACTAGGCTTAAGATGGGAAGGATTATATGCCAGATACTTTAGTGGAGAGAAGCTTCAAAGGCCGAGAATAAATAATAACTCATAAGAATTTCGGCCGCCGGATCTTTGAAGCTTTTCCGAGAGATCTCTTGATCTTTGGCTAGACTTCCTTCAACGAAGTATGCTGATCTCTCTTGAATATATTCTCTCGTCACACCTCTATCTTTGATGATGAAGACTTCTATAGGAGGGATTAGAACTAGTGGCTTGGAAAGCAGCCTGCTTCAATCTCTACCTAACTTCAACAGATTGACTCGTCTTCTTCCTTGATTTCCTCGGTAATCTCAGGCTCGACTTCTATGCCGATTGAGGTGTCGAGTTCGATGGTCCGAGACGTATCCGACTTTATCTCAAGTTGACTTCGACTCGCCGCGCCGCGACTGGAAATGCTCAACTCGCCGGATCATTGACGCCGGGCCGAGTCTTGAACTCTGCCGGGGTCTTGACGTAGAACAGTTGTCACACGAAATGGGTCTTTCCTACACCTGGAGTTAACTTTATCGTCTTAAATCTGATAACGTTTCTTATCACTCGACTGGCTTACCCCGGTTGTGTACTTAGCTGGTCTTCTCATTGCCTTCAAATGATTCCACCTGAACTTAGAAACTCTATAAGCTCAAACAGGTGAGCTGGAAAAACGCTTGGGTTTGAGCAAACATCTACTCGGTTGGGGTCAGCTGGGTTTTGGTATCACTTCAAAACTCTATTAATTTTCCCAACACAAAAAAGTTCATGACCTTCATTTTTAAAAATATAACTGGACCAAAAAACTTTATATCAGAATTTTGACTTGGCACGTCAAAATCCTGTGTTTAAGTGTATCTAATTATTAAAAAAAAGATTTACACGGACGAGATAGATCAATATACGATGCTATAATTTTGACACAATGTTTTTGAAAAATTAAAATGTTGAAAGATTAATTTTTTTTACATATTCAGAAGGTCACAACATATTTGTAAAATCGCCAAAGTTCAGACAATAAAATTGATTAATAATCCTCTTGAGGATATCCTAGGGTAGGGTGAATAATGAGCGTGATCTATGGATAAATGTACAATTCATATAACAAGAGATTTACTTCATTGAATCGTTGTATTGCTAGTCTAGTTAATTTAGATGTTGTTAGTAATTTTTATTCTACTAATTTATTATTTATGTGTCTTAATTAGTACGCTGTTTCCTTTAAAAACAAAAAAGTACGCTGCTTTGCTCTCTTTGTTTCTCCGCGCCATGTACCTTTTTTAATTTCCTACATTAAAACAGATCGCTTTCTAATTTTAATTAATTTCTGGAATTATGCTTATGATAACAATCAATTAATTAACTCGTTGAAATCGTAATAGTAATTAAGAGTGTACTTGCATGCATGAATAGAGTATCACATTTCTAAGGCTTAAAAATGGTCCCCACACGGCCCCACCCCACAAAAAAAGAACATCCGGACAATATAGGGATTCACATTTTCTGAAATCATAATAATAATATATATATATTTATATATATATATATATATATATATATTTATATCTTTGACTTATATTAAAAGCAAATGGATATAAAAATCAATTCGCAAGCTATGAAAAATAAAAATAAAAACAAACAATCATCGCTGCTAATGGAGCTGAATTTTGGTTTAATAAATATATGGAAACAAAATCGTAAAATAAAACGTATTATTGATCTCAGATTGAAGCCTCATTTGTTCACATTTGAACTGACTTTGGCGCCTTTTCTTTAAATATAAAATTTGGGTTTAATTTTATTATAAGTAGTTTAGCAAAAAATCTTGATTCCACCTTAGTATAGCATGAATGCATGATAGTTGGCATTCTTAAACTTTAGACATTGTTTATGATCCGATTCTATTTGATTAATAAATTTTAAAAAAAAAGTTTAGGGAAAAAGAAAACAATAGAAAGGAAGACTTTTTTTTTTTAGGAAGATGGGAAGCAAAAGAAAGGATGCATGGCCGATTTTTCTTAATTTCCGAAATTTCTTAAATTATTGTAACAACTTATGAGGCACACAATTACATAAATTCTTTAGGTTGATAATAAAATAATCAAATGAACTTATATAGTAGTATAATATAAATGTAAATTCTAGTACAAATGTAGAAAATTGTTATCGAGAAGATAACCACTAGCCATTAAATAACAGATATTTAAGTTAGGTGTACATATTTTAAAAAATAGTCGCTAATTATTTTGTACTGCTTAAAATTAGGGTTAGTTACTTTGCATTAACCTAGAATTAGGGATGCCATAAACATGGTAGCCACTATCAATGATCAGAAAGTAAACTGCAACAAAAAATTAAATACTGAAAATTGCTGTAATTAATTAGTCCTACACTGGCAGCATTACTGTAGCCAAACTGGCACCTGAAATCAATATTATAGAACTTATCTATTAGTATTTATTAATACACATTGCTTTAAGAATTTGTATGGCTGGCCGGAGGGATACTACGTATGACTTGTATTCAAAGAATAATTTCAAACTAAGATTAAAAAAAAAAAAGATTAATTTTAAACTATCTGAACATTCAAGTACCAAATAATAATGATATAACAAACTTTGAACTTTAAAAAATGTAATTCGGCCGAAATGCATAATCAGCCTAGACAAAATATAATTACATAATTACATAACAATTGGTATAATGTAATATCAAATTAGTAAGCCGGCATACATGTATACATTTTGAAGGGGGTAAATTGCCTCTAAATTCCTGAACTTTTTATAAATTCTGGTTTTGTTCCCCACAAAAAAATTCAGCGTGACAATTCCCGAACTTTCTATTTTGTCTGATTTTGCATCCAAGGTCAATTTTCTCCAAATTTTGTGCTGATTTGGCAGACGGAAATTCCTACGTGTCGTAATCGGTAGACGAGTTAATATTTATCCAAATAATAAATTGCCCGTAAATTCCTTAACTTTTTTCAAATTCCGTTTTTGCTCATCGCAAATTTTTTTTTGCACAAAATCAGACAAATTAGAAAGTTTGGGAATTGTTACGCAAAATATTTTTTTGTGATGAGCAAAAACAGAATTTGAAAAAAGTTAAGGAAATTACGGGCAATTTATTGTTTGGATAAAAATTAACTCGTCTACCGATTATGACAAGTAGGAATTTCCGTCTAACAAGTCAGCACACAATTTGGGGGAAATTGACATTGGATGCAAAATCAGACAAAATAGAAAGTTCGGGAATTGTCACGCTGAATTTTTTTGTGAGGAGCAAAACCAGAATTTGTGAAAAGTTCAGGAATTTACAGGCAATTTTCCCTTTTGAAGGCAAAAACTTGCGCATGGTCAACCGCACGGTGAGATTGACCGTAATTAAGGGATAATTAAGGAGGATTACATAATAATTAAGGAATAGAATTTATTAATCTTAATTAGAGTTTATTATTAAACTCCAATTAAAATTTATTATGCCCCTATAAGATTAAATAAATATTAGTTAATTAAAAACAAATTTAAAATTCAGAAATAAGAAAACAAAAAAAGTAAAAATAGATGGACCGTACCAACCGTACTATGCATTCAGTGTTCCTCAATTTTAAATGCCCTGCATGTAATAGTTAGTACCAACAAATAGTTACAACGAAAACTCGATTTTTTCTGAATATATTAATATATACATTATATATCATGTACAATTAGTGGGGTATTACAGCTAGAGAAATTAGTATAAGATTTTTTGTTTCTTTTCTAATGATCAATCATACAGAAGATGAAATCCCAATCCATTTATTACGGTAGGTTGCAACCTAACAGAAATTGGACACTATTTACTTCTATTCATAAATGACTTTGCCTAATAATATGGCCTACACCTAATTAGTTTAATTCAGCCCCATGGATCCCACCCTTAAAATGACCCTCTTTTTTTCTCTCTCTCTCTCGATCGAGAACAAACTAAAATTTAAAAAATTAAAAATAATATTATACATATATCAAACTCTGTCCACAGATAAAATTTGATGAAAATTGCAACAATTACATCACCCTCGAGGTGGGCCCCTTGTACAACGTGGCGGCACAAGTACCTACCATAGTAACAATCATTTTTCAAAAGTTTATTTTAAACCCCATAATTATTAAAATTAGCAACTAGTTGCCGAGGAAGGGCAATTTAGTCATATCGAAGATGGAGAATCCCGTTTACGAAGCAAATCCCTGATTAATGATCCGATGAATAATAAAAAAATAAAGGGCAAACGAGCATCCATGATTAAAAAAGGTCAATGGTATATTGGTATACATGTGAGGGGCAATTCGGTCATTTAGAAAGATGCCCACATGTTTAAGCCAAAATAGCCACTGAAATCCGAACGCCCCAAAAAGCAAAGGTGACCTACATGAGCCGGCATTTAACTATATTTAGCTGGACAGACAAAAAACCAACTTATTATCACCATTCACCACCATCGCCTTCTACACCTGCTCACGTCAAAATCCGAATTACCCCGTATTTAGAATTCACCACTAAATTATATATTTATATAGTTTAATTTAATTTAATATTTAAAAAGTTTCTAAAAATTATTTCAACATTTAAGAAATATTAGCTCTATTATCTGACTTTTCTAACTTGTTTCAAATAAAAATTTGGCGACATGAAAATGACGTGGACCGTTACGATCCTATGCATATTATTTGATCGAAATATTAAAATTACCTAGATTTTTAATATATGTAAAATTTTAACGGTCCAGATCATTTTTCATGTTGCCTGATTTTGATCGAATATTAGAATTGAAACAATACAGATTAGTCACGTACTATACAAATATTTTTCAAATATCGATATATTTTGTAAAAAAATTATTAAAGATTAGGCTAGAATAGTTATAATTTATTATTATAATTATTAGTACTACACTTACTAGATAGTTGAGATTGTGTACATAATGTTAGCATACGTACATTAATGATTAGATAAATTTATTACTATCTTGTTAAATACATTGTATCTACTGAGGTGACAAATAAAATATATTTTTTATGACGAGAGTAATACTCGTAGAGTTTCGTAATTAAAAAGAAAATTAAAAATGGCTTGTGACTGCCTGTGGAGGGTAATTTATCTTGGAATGGTAGGAATGGGATGGCTCTATAAAAAATATTTTGGGTTGCTGAAGAGAGAGCGCAACCAAAAAAAAAAAAATAGAAAGAAGGAAAATATGCTAAAGATTCCTCAGCTAAAAAGGAAAAAGAAAAATAACTCTTTCTTTTTTTTTTCTCTCTCTAATTTAAAATATATATTCAGGAGTGAGATTGACAGGCAGATCCCACCGAAATAAATTAAATAAATTCACCACGCTCTCTATCTTCATAAAAACCCACAGAATTCACCCATCATATGTGATATAATTTTATTTATTTATTTATTTATTTTATTTTCAGCTGGTAATTTGAGGTTGTGGGCTAGCAGCTAGCTGGAAACAAAGACTCCTTTTACATGATGCTCGGCGTTTCAGCCCTCATCGACACTTCTGCTGCGGCTGTCGCGGCCGCAGTGGAGGCCCACGAGAGCGGCGGAGCTAGTGGCGGCAGCAGCGAGGTTGGCGCCTCCAGCTCCGCCGCCCCAGCAGTCGGCGTGGAGGAAAATGAAAGAATTGGGGGCGGAGGCGGCGGGGGAAACCGGTGGCCGAGGCAAGAAACGTTGTCGTTACTGAAAATTCGTTCTGATATGGATGTTACCTTTAGAGATGCAAGCCTTAAAGGTCCATTATGGGAAGAAGTTTCCAGGTAAGCATAAATTTATTTTTAATTTTTAATTTTTTTTAGTTTCATTTAATGTATTACACAGTTTCACATACTGTCGTGCAGATTGCGCATCAAATTCAAGAATCCCTGAATTTTCTGTATGAGGAATCTTTCAGATCATGAATTTCATTGAATTATTACTACTTTTTTATAATTAAAAAAAAAGGGTTTTCGTCTCTCAGTTCAGTTAAACAAGAATTCAGCAGCTTTCAAGGAACTTAAATTATATTCCTAGCTTTCACCTTTCAGTTTGGGTTTGTTTCTTGGCACTTTGTTGCTAATTTTAGCAAAAAATGAGTTGAATCAATGAATGAATAAATATATACACCTTTTTTTTTCCTTAAAATTAACCTGAGAGTTCTTCTTTCTAAAGTTTTCAATTTCGTCTCTTTCGCCACAAATTCAGCTAGCTAGCGCAAGCATTTGAGTTTAATTAGCAAATATGATTCTGGGACCATTAATTTGAAGAAAAATAAAAATAAAAAATCTGCTTAATTTGAATAATAATTCATTGCGATATCATTTTGATTTTTGAATTCGAATTATGTATATGTCCTTGTCTTATCGTGTAGCTACTGTTTTCTCTTTCTTGAATCAGTGCAGTTAATTTGTTGCGTTTTAATTTTATGTGTTTAGATTTTGGTTTGATTGAAGCAAATTGAAGAAAAACATACAGAAATGGAGTTGTTTGAATGTTTGTTGGTGTCAGGAAAATGGCGGAGCTTGGGTTTCAACGCAGCGCTAAGAAATGCAAAGAGAAATTCGAGAACGTTTTCAAATACCATAAAAGAACCAAAGATGGCCGCGCAACTAAAGCCGACGGCAAATCCTATCGATTTTTCGACCAATTGGAAGCTCTCGAAAACACCTCTCCCAACCATTTCACCCCTCCCCCGCCGCCGCGCCCTCCGCCGCCCTCCTCCGCCGCCGCCGCTATCAGTACTGTTCCATCGGCGAGTCCGGTTCCGTTAAGCGTAGTGCCTCCCATTGTCGCTCCAATAAACTCTTCCCCATTCCAACAATCTCAACAACAGCATCAGCTCAACGCCTCAGGCCCCCATTATTCTTCTCACCCGGTGTCCAACACGACGTCGTCGTCGACATCCTCCGACGAGGACATACAGCGGCGGCGCGGGAGGAAGAGGAAGTGGAAGGACTACTTCGAGAAGCTAATGACCGACGTCGTGCAGAAGCAGGAGGATCTGCAGAAGAAGTTTCTAGAAGCTTTGGAGAGACGCGAGCGCGACCGTATCGGTCGGGAGGAGGCGTGGAGACTGCAGGAAATGGCGAGGATGCATCGAGAGCACGACCTTCTGGTCCAGGAAAGATCCATCGCCGCCGCCAAAGACGCGGCGGTCATCTCTTTCCTGCAGAAGGTCACCGGCGAAACCGCCATTCACGTCCCAATCACCAACGCTAATAATAATAATCCTCCGCAACCGCAACAACCACCAATGCAGCCGCAGCAGCAGCTCCAGCCGCTGCGGCTGCCACCTCAATCAAATCTCCCTCCGCCGCTAGAGGCCCAGCCTATAGCGGCGGCGGGGACACCACCACCACCACCACCAACAAAGACGTTAGAGATCACACCGAATAGAGAAAACGGCGGCGGGGATGATCATATGTTGGCAGGCTCGTCGCGGTGGCCGAAGGCGGAGGTGGAAGCCCTAATCAAACTCCGAACCGACCTCGAAATCAAGTACCAAGAAAACGGGCCGAAGGGCCCGCTCTGGGAGGAGATTTCAAAGGCGATGAATAACTTAGGCTACAAAAGAAGCTCGAAGAGATGCAAGGAGAAATGGGAGAATATAAACAAATATTTCAAGAAAGTGAAGGAGAGCAACAAGAAGCGGCCCGAAGACTCGAAAACATGTCCATATTTCCACCAACTCGACGCGATATACAAAGAACGGGCCAAGAACCATGTGCCCTCCTTCAACCTCGGGTACGCGGCGAAGCCCGATAATGCGATGACGCCCATAATGGCCCGGCCCGAGCAGCAGTGGCCGCAGCCGCAGCCGTCAATGCACGAAGCGGATCAAGATAACGACAGTGAGAATCATGAGGACGATGAGGATGAGGATGAGGACGACGAAGTAGGCGATTACGAGATGATCGCGAACAAGCAGGCGTCTTCGATGACGAACACGGTGGAGTGAGTGAGGTAAGTGAGAGAGAGACAGGAGAGAGAGATGTTAAAGATGGTGGCAAGTGGGAAGGGGGCAGAATGCAGAAGGTGTCAGAGGGGGCCGGAGGAGGAGGAGGAGATAAGTGGGTCAGAAAAACGGGTTGGCATCTTCAGATGGTGGCGGTGAAAAAAAATTCAGACAGTTAAAATACTTTTCTGGGTTTTTGGTGGGGATGGGGTAGGGTAATTTTTATTTTTGTATAAGTTTGTTTCTACTAAATTATTCATGATTACTTTGAGAACAAATAAGCTGAGGGACTGGGTGAAATAGATTAAATCAATATCAAAAGAACTAATAAGGGGGAAAATAGTGGTATTCATTTTTATTTTTCATCATCGAGTGTAAATTTCAAAGACTATTTGATTTCAATGTTTCATTTTCTTTTTGGGACGAGTTAAGAGTAGATGTTTTTTTTTTGTACTATAATTATGTGTTACGTATTCATATATACATCAATATATGCCTTCTTTCCATGGTATATTTTGTCAATCATAGTTTTCAAAAATAATATGAGATGCAATAGAATTTGGAAATAGGAAACTTTTTATCATTAATTAAATTTGTAGTTATTTTCCCTTATAATTTGCCGCGCATGTAAACTAGCTATATTTTTTTTAATCATATAGCCTTAGATTGATGAGACTCAATAAATAAATTTGAGCCCTAGCTAAATAATTATTATTATTGTTGTCTTCCTGTTACTTTAATTTTATACCAGTATGATATGTCAATATACAATTATTTACTTAATCATATATATATAGTACTGACTTTAAGATTATATATACAATTTTTATCTCTGTATCAAGTAATAAACATATTTACTGTAATATGCCTTTGTACTAATTAAATATAATCTAAAAGTTTTAAATTTAGCCAATTAATCACGGAACATGATTCTTCAAACACGATCAAATAAACGTTATTTTTATTTATTTTTTTGTTTTTGGCAATGAAGAGAATCCCTCATTACTGCAATAGTCAGCAAAACTCTGCATTGAGGTAAATTAAACTATGTTAAACAAACGCTATGATACAGGCAATCTATGCAGACGTTTGCAAAATTCGAACTTGAGAGAAATATATTAACTTCACACTTGAATATAGTTGCATTGATGCATGATGTGTTAATACTAACTAGTTTATAATCCGTGTTCTTCATGAAAATAGGTTATTTGTTCCAAATTGTAATACATATATGTAAATATAAATAACAATTAAAGTGGATTTATTTAAAAATAAACCGCGTACAAAATTGTTTTTGAAGTCGGTTATTTTAAGTGGTGTATATTGTAATTAATGCATATTATAACTTGCATATTCAAATTTAAATTTTAAAGATAATTAAGTATAAATAAATTTCTATATGAATACCTACTAAATAACTAATATAACTATTAGTATGTATTAGACTATTCGATTTTCTGACATATAGTACTATGTAAAACAATATAATCAATTTTAGTTTCCAGAAAATAGTAAACAGATACGCATGCAGAGGATACTTATATTTTTAGATGTGTGTGTGTGTGTGTAGTGAGAGAGAGAGAGAGAGAGAGAGAGAGAGAGAGAGAGAGAGAGAGAGAGAGAGAGAGAGAGAGATAGAATTATATACTACTTCGCATTATGTTAATTAAGTATTTCAAAATATTTTAAATAATGGAATCATATACGATAAACTTGTACTGGGCCGGGATCAATTAACTAAATGACTAAAAAATGATTTATTTCTTAACATTATTATATTAGATTTTTATTTTTGTAAGAAACAACATTAATGTCATATTAATGTAGAATAAATTACAAAATTATCTCATATATATAAGAGAAACTAATCAATACAAGAATAGAGGCTCCTAAAATTAACCTTAGTCGCTACTAATATTAAAAAATGTATAGCAAATGAGGTTTTATTTTCTCAATGGTGAATAATAATAGAGGCACCAAAATATTTAGAATAATTCGGGAGACAAGAGTTTAGTTGGATTTGTACCCTATGTACGTCGATCCAAATATTATAAAGAAAATACCACACTATTCGAATTCTTCCGATAAAAAAAAAAGTTTAATAAGCTAACATTTTTTTTTCTAATTCAAAAAGAAATATAAAATACTTATTGAAACCGGGGAATCAAATATGTTAGATATTGTGTGTTTACCCGTTGATTATATTATCTGAGCAAATATCTCAATTTAGTTTAGTCTAAAAACCCTTTACTACTCTAATGGGAGTTCACTCACTATCATAATACTAGAAAATTACAAATAGTAAACTATATATGAGTTGGATTCATTCAAATGTAGATACCGTCTGATCTGGTGCATGGTAAAATACAAATTTTCGTGTCATAGGATCTATATATAACACGTTCAAACACAAATCTCTGTGTTTTTTTTTTTTTATTTTTAATTTATACCTAATTCTAGGCTAGAGATAATTATCTGGTACGAAGGATTATATATGTATACTAGTAAGTAGCCCGTCGAAATTCGACGGGAAATAAATTTATGTTTTAATTTATATGCATACATTTTAAAAATAATTTTATATTTTATTTAGAAGTTGTGATATTGTTCGCGTTAATTATTAATCAAACTTAACAAATTAATTTTATTTCACGTATCTAAATTTATAATTAGAAATGACAATAAATCGAGTATACTCATTTATTATGTATTTTCTAAATTCTAAATTTGTTTAGAATTTTTCTACATGTTCGTCATAATCTCGGTTAAAATAGTGACTTTACTGTACATACTCGTCTTAAATCCGTTGAGTAATACTCGATAAAAATATGAACACTCCAAGTAATATTAATTAAAATTAGTAAAAATCCTTCTTTCTATGTTATTTGAGCCGTCTCGTTGGTTTATTTTAAATTACTCGATAAAAAATATAAACAAAGTTAATATTAATTAAAATTAGTAAAAATCCTTCCTTTTTAAGTATATTTGAACCGTCTCATTGGTTCATGTTAAATCGATATATCTAATCTTTGCCAAAATGCGAAAAAAAATATGTTTACATCTTCAAAGTAATATTAATTAAAATTAGTAAAAATCCTTCTATCTATATTATTTGAACCGTCTCGTTGGTTTATGCTAAATTATTCAATAAAAATCTAAACAAAGTTAATATTAATTCAAATTAGTAGAAATTCTTCTTTTTAAGTATGTTTGAACCGTCTCGTTGGTTCATGCTAATTAAATCGATATATCTAATCTATGCCAATTTTATAATATTAAATATATATATATATATATATATATAGATTATTATATATGAATTAAGAATGTATAAAATAAAGATTTATAAGAATGTATTCTGAAATTATTATTATTTTAATATGTGTAATAGAATAAATTAATTAAATAGAGGGAAAGATAAATATGAGATGTGATTATTAGATAAACATGTGATATTTCAAGAATATGAAATTAATAAAATTTTAATTAATAAAAATTAGAATATATATGAATTAAAATTAGACAAATTACCAGAATAAAGGAAAATATGAACGGAGCACCGTGGAGGGGACAACTTTATTTTTCTACCTATCCCACATTTGATTCAATGTATATATTTATAGAAAGCACTAATCGAATTTTTAGAAAAACATGAATGAAAAATAAAAATGATTCCATATAGACATGTTGATTAAATATATTTATTTAGTCTTCATAGGGATTTTCATTTACAAATTTTCTATTGATTATTATATATGAATTAAGAATGTATAAAATAATATAAGAATACATTCCGAAATTGTTATTATTTTAATATGTATAATAGAAGAATTTAATTAAATAGAGGGAAAGATAAATATGAGATGTGATTAATAGATAAGCATGTAATATTTCAAGAATATGAAATTAATAAAAATAAAAATTAGAATATATATGAATTAAAATTAGACAAATTACCAGAATAAAGGAAAATCTTGTTGGGAAAATTAATAGAGTTTTGATTGGATACCAAAACCCAGCTGACCCCAACTGAGTAGATGATCGCACAAGCCTAAGCGTTTTTATTTCACTTTGTTTGAGCGTATAGAGTTTCTTAGTTCTGGTGGGTATCGGTGAAGACACGGCTAAGCGAACGGCTTAAAGGACTCGGCGGAAGCAAGACCAAGAAGAGTCAAAGATCTTGCAGCATCAAGACCCAGCTCAGTGACGGAAACCCAGCTTAGTGTCGAAGACCCAACTCAGTGTAAAAGACCCAGCTTAGTGTCGATGACACAGCTCAGGTCTGAGACACAGCTCAGGTTAATGACACAGCTCAGGTTGAAGACACAGCTCAGGTTGATGATACAGCACGAGTCTAAGACACGGCTCGAGTCGAGACGCGGCCCGAGTCCAAACGGCCGAAGACACGGCGAGAGACGCTTAACGGCTCGAAGACGAAGACGCCTCGAGACGAGATCCCGATGTCGAGAAGATCTTGTCGACGCGATCAAATCGAGAGAAGGAATAGCTTGCGGAATGCGGCCCTACTTCGTAGGTAATGGCCGAAGTCAACAAGAGTAGGTAAGATTCAAACGGCTCTCTTCGGCTAATTTGAATCTTCGCCTATATATATCTCTCTCCACCATTCTTGGTGAGGGGTGACAAAACGGCGAAGAAATAGAAAACGAGAAAAATGAACAACGATCTTTGAAAGCGAATCTTTCAAGAACACCCCGGCCGGTCGAGTTGTGTTCTTAATTGTTCACATATTCGGTCATAGGCGAGATTAGATCGGGAATAAATATCTTAAGCGCTAGTTTGAACGAGTTCATCATCTTTCCTTTGTTCTTCGTGTAAGAACTCGTTCATAGTTGGAAAACCATACCCCGAGCCCCGAAGCCCGGAAGGTTAGGTAAAGGTACGCTTGCTCGAAGCGCGTAATTCGAGTGGTTAGGTTCTTCGGTACCGGAAGCGAAGGTGTAAGGCTTGAGTGCCCGCAAACTTGTTGGAACACAGCTCGGGTTAGAGTTGTGAAGTTGCTTGGTACTTGAAAACCAAGTGGTAGTGGATTACCAGTGAATCTGGTCGTGGATGTAGGAGGGGTTACTCCGAACCACGTTAAAAATGCTTTGTTATTTATCGCTTTGTTTTATGCATGTTACTAACTCTCATAAGCATACATTTCAATCTACATAAACTGAATAACTGAAAAGTGAAACAGAGCTTTGCAATATAATTTGAAGCAACAGACGGACTTTCCAAATCACGCACATTCCGCGCACTGACAATTTGTGTCGATCAAGCTTTCCAGTGGATCGAACACGGCCCGGCTCACTGAAGAGTTTTAATTGGAAAAGTTTTTAAACCTTGGTTTATTTACCCCATGCCACTCTGTAGAGTATCCGTCTTGGGACCCATCGGTGGTATCAGAGCAGTGGTTCAAAAGATCACTGTATCTGTCAAGTCAGCCTCTTTGCTGATAGTGGTCACCTGAACAGATCCTTCAAAGTTTCAAAATCTTTTTAAAAGTCATTATATTGCATACGGTCATGGAATCTTCTCTGTGCAGGAATCTTCCAACATTCTCAGTCGATGATTATCAGATATGGAAGTTCAGACTCAAAAGCTTTCTGAGTGCGCAAAACGACATGATGTGGGATGTTATCACAGACGGACCCGTCATCATCATAAACTCAGAAAGTCAAGCAGAAGGCTGAATGGTCAGGAGCTTGAAGATGGCCAAGGCCGGAATCGAACAAAGGCGGCTCAGCCAATGCAAACACGAGTGGAACCTTGTCATCAATGTACCAAAGAGGTCGTACTCGATCAAGCCGGCTCTCGAGCTCGGTCCGATCGAAGAAAGGCGATCGGCAACTCGAAAGACCAAGAAAAGCGACAACTCTAGTGATCACGAGCTCAAAGGCGGCGAGATAAATCCTGGCGGCGGAATCAAAATCAAAGACGAGAATGTCATCTGACACGAACATCAAGGTCAATTTATAAAACGGATGCAGGAAGGATCTCGAGTGGTTAGAAAAAGGCGGAAAGCAACCGAGCTTCAAATCAAGATTCAATGACGGGATATCAAACTAGATATCAAGCTTAACGAGACTCCGGCCATGAAATGGACATCATCAAAGAAAATGGAGTCAACAAGGTCCGAAGAAGAAGCGGACTCGTTCAAGGACCAACCGGAAGTATCACTCGCAAAAGATAAGGACAAATGCGGGTTATCAATGGAACCCTCAACAACAAGCCGGACCCGATCTGGCGGGTGCGAAAGAGTGATAACGAATTCGAGGGACGACGGCAATTGTGGATGTCATCAAGCTTCTTTGTGAAAGAAAAGACGGTGATGATCCAAGCTCGCTGACTTACTCAAAGCTCGTCAAAGAATATGTCAAGCGTACGGGTCAGCTAATTGTTGTGATAACGTTTTCACAGTGAGTTCGATGCAAGAACGAGGAAATCGAAGATTATACCCCACAAAGCAACAATGAACTCGGCTAATCATGGAGCAATGACCTCGTCAAAGGAATTGAGCCAGTGATGAGAAAATTTACTCAAGTGAAGTAGGAAGTAGCTGAGAAAAGAAAGCCACCTACTATCAAATTCAGGGGGAACTCAGTTCAGCAGATTCACCATCATTTGGTATCAACAATTGATCTCATCCCAGTCCAGCAAGATCTTCAAGAAGAGCATCCAGTAGGAAATACTCAGCTGGATCACCGTGTGTCATCAAGAAGGAATCGGACACGAATTTGGACTAACTCGGCGGAGAACACGAGGAGTTCAAAATGAATTTATCAAGTCGGGGGAATCAAGCCAGTGATAAAACCCAATTGGTTTATCCAATTTAGGGCGAACCTCGCAAACAATGTCTATCGACGAGAGAAAGAAAGACAAGATGACTCATTCCAAACTGAGTCATACAGCTGAGAATGACCAACAATTGATATCAGCTCAATCCGGATGAAGAAAGTCCATCCAGCTGAGGGGGAACAAACTCAGCTGGATCCCAAACAGAAGGATTTCCCCGGCCAAAGGGAATCAAAGCTCCATTGGACATCGATCAGAAGAGCTAAAGGGAACTCGAGTGACTAAAATTCAAGCAAAATCTACAAATACTCTGTGAGAAGAAGCGTCGATCAAGCAAAGGAGAAGACGGCGTAATATCGGATGGATACTATGTCCCGAGTGACGGTTCGGGAAGGAAACCCGGCGGGGAATCAAGCTTAGGATAGCTAAGCGAAGGAGACTCGACATAAAGAAACACGGCGAGAGGTATCGAGTGACTACAAAGTTCGAGTGACGGGTTTGCGATCTTTCATTTACTTCACGAGGAATATGCTTTATTTAAGGATAAAATTATTTGAATTTAAATTCAAAATTCACAATCTCATTCCTTAGAAGGATTCGTCAATAAGCCATCCGGCAAATCGAATCCCATCGCATTTAATGAAAAGCATGCGAGTGCGTAGCTCGGGAAAGTCGAGGAGAAGTCGAACGTTTTGACTACCTCGCGCGCGCGTGACCTACGCTCGACATACGCGCGTCACTTAACGTGTTGCGCGAATCTCTCGGCGCAGATCTTGAATTAAAATCTAAAGATCTCAACCGTTCATCTAGATAGACGGTTGATATATATATATCAAAGATATGCAAATCGTCGCCATATTTACTTATTTTCTCTGAAATCTTTCTGCAAATCAAGTTCTTGCTTTTCAAGCTCTCTGCAAAATTTGTTTCTTATTTCTTAACTCTTCAATCCGAAATACAATGGCACCAAAGAAGATAACCCCGGGAGCGAACAATCGAGAGAACCTCATGTCAAAATTGCACTTTGAGAGTTGCTTAACTCTCAAGAACTATAAGAACTCGAGAGTTCCGGGAGGTCTTGGATCTCGTCGATAAAGCGAGCCTACTTCAATGGGCGACGGCGCGTCAGAAGAACATCTTCCGCCAGGAAGTAGCGGGGAGTTCTTCATGGAGATGACGAACGGAGATGAACGCACAACGCTCCAGCATCACCCTCCAACTCAAAGAAAAGACGAGGCATACAACTCCACAGGACGTCGACATCAACATCAACCGGATTTTGAACAAGCTATTCGGATTGAAAACTCTTAGGGACCAACTGAACAACTACACCGAGAGAAGAGATCCGGGCCGAATTGGATCGGATGCGTTGTCAAGCGGAACCCGACGGGGCAAGTATGTCCAAGCTGCTGCGAAGCCCCGAGTCGGACTACTTGGATGTGACCCGAAGTGCATCTAGGTATTCTTGGATCTCGAGGAGAGATCGGCGTACCCAGTTGAAGCCATGATAGCCATCACTCGGGAATGATCACTGTGGATTGGTTCTCTACTTCATGGGAAAATTTGGAGAAAGAGTCGTAGAAGATTCGCTTCGAAGATGAAAGCTTCACCAAGTTCGGTTGTAGGAAACCATTTACTTATGCGCCAAAGTGGCGTGCATAATAGAACACTTACACCTTGGACGACAAATCAAGTGGAAAAGACGCGAGAAGAGTTCACAGTGTCCAAAGTTCTTTTTGAAAGCGAGTCGGCTCTCGACTTGATGAAGAAAGCGGCCCCGAAGGGAAGAAGAAGATGCGGGAGGCGAAAACGGCCAGCAATGCCTCTCACCTCTGGCCCAGGAAAAGGAAACGGCGGAGGAAACTCGGCCAGTGGATCTCCAGCGCAACGAAAGAAGCTCAAATTTAAGGCGACGGGGAAGCCGGTGAGAGACGACGGAAGCCGGTGATAAGCCGGCTGGGCCGAATGGAGATCGGTTGCGGGGAGACGGCTCGGGATTCGCCCTCGGCAGACCAAGGAAGGGAGTTCGTGATTGGCTTCACGAGAAGGCGAGAACCGCGAGATAGTGGTCCCCGCACGACCCGAGAGGATGCTATTCCACTTCGCCAAATCCTACAAGCATCCTGCAGCCCGCTCCGAGTTGATCTCACATCATGCTGGATCTGCGCTCGACAACACTTCTCTTATCCTCTCCTCCATATAGTCTCTCCAAGAATCCTCCCTCTTTACTCTTCGGATGCACGAAACCACCCATCTTTCGGCACCCGGCTCGCCCAAAGAGCCCGAATCCAGTGTGTCCTTTGCGGTGGATGATGAATCCTGGGCGAACCATCAAGCCTGCTTCTTCTTCCGAGGAAATCGAAATCCTCGATCCCGGAGAGTGTTGCGCGTCTTGCCACGGTCATGAGGGTCGAGGACCTCGGACTTCAAGGAATAAAGAGCGCCTTTGCAACACTATCCCTCTCTTGCCTCCTCCTCTTTGCTCTAGTCGGCGTAAGCGACTTCAAATTTTATTTTGGCTACCAAGATGGCCACTTGGTACGCGAATGAAGAAATGGTGGAGTTCTTGCTCGATAAGGCGAAAGGCGAAGAAGCGACTGCGGGAGACATTTGGCTTTGGAAGTCTTCGGGATGCTTTTGAGCATCAAGACGAGCTGATCCGGATCTTCATTCGAAGGTTAAACAAGATGAAGTACCACGCTTCGAGGAAATCATTTCTCGGCCCATTCCTGCCTTCGCGACCTTCGTGGATCGTTCCGATTAGCACTTGAAGGCACATGCCACGCAGTGAGCGATGATGATTGAAGACGAGCCAGCGGCTCAACGGATTGAGCTAGCGAAGGCGCCGCGAGTCCCGTAAGCGATGACACTCGGCTCGGCGGGTCGAGATCGAGGCGGTAAAACGCCCGAAGCCGAATCCGGGACCCGGACGGATCTGTTGTGCTCTCGATGCAATGAAGGACGAGATTGCCAAACAAGTCGAGGAAATCCTTTTCGGGGATAGACTCGAATCAAATGTGGATACCGCACGCGCATCACGGCTATAGAATCGCAAGTCCGAGAAGCGTGGACTTTCCATTGATGACGTTCACGGATTCGCTATGAATGCAAGAAAGCACCAGCGAGAGATCTCGAACGGTCTCTCGTTTCTCAACGTATTGATAATTCAAATCATCTAGAGAAGAGAGTCCACGAGATCATCTCGAACCTCCGAAGCCCCGGCGGGAAAGCCGCGTCGTCGATTTATCCGGCCAATTTGGACGGCTCTCCAACATGCAAACTCTCGCCCGGAAGCCCGACGTCCACCGGTTGTTCAATCTTTACAAGGAGGCTGGACAATCGGTTCAAAGCGGGAACGACGGCACGGCACGGCTCGACATAGTCGCGGCGGACAACTCGGCAAAAGATTGCGACATTGACAAAGCCTTGGCGAATTTGAATGAGACGAGTAGTCAACCTCTCCTCCACGCTCTTTTTGATAATGCCAAAAAAGGGAAGGTAATGACAAGAGAAAAACTTCAAAGACGGGCAAAGGAAAAACTGTGGCTGAAGTCGAAGTGATGCGATCGAGAGATTGACGAAGTTATTCTTTGAAATTTGGATGCGAGATGAACCGAGTGGACGGAAGGGAAATGGAGCGGGATGATCATCCTCTTGCCAAAGCTAGCGGAGCCACGCCGGAAACGGCTCAATGATATTCATTGGCTGCAACTTTGTTACTCGGCAAAAGAAAGAGATGAAAAGCCTCCAAGATGAGCGAGAAGAAGAAAGAAAGTACGCTAAATGCCGAAGAGAAGAAACGACGAAGAAAGAGCAAACATAAGAGCTTCGAAAAAGTCTCGGATGCGATGAAGCTGGAGAAGAGTTGATGAATGGATCCCGAGAAGAGCTAAACGACGGCGGGAACATACAAAGTTTGAGTTCGTCGAAGATTACTATTATGCGGGAGCTTACCCCAAATATGCCCCCGAGATATTGCTTTTATGATGCATCTAAATGAGCTTTTCATCAAGACGGGATGACGGCAAAAGCATTCTTCAACGGCAAATACCGCGAAGATCCGGCTCAACTTTGCTCCCCATTTGTATCATATCCGGCTCTGTTGATACACGGAACTCGGCTTACGACAAATCAAAGATTATTCTTTTGAAGTAAACGGATGGGCGATCGGGAGGAAAATTTCAAGGCAAACAACGAAGAAAGAATACGGGAAGGCAATTTGGAGCGAGATGATATTTAACCGTACGAGGTTAAGAACGGATGAAGCGAGTTTGGAAGAAGATAGAATGAAGAATCGACGAACGTAGAGATGAAGACCCGGCTTGCGGGATTTAATTTTGTTTGTTTTCAGTTCGTTAATCCTGTATCTCTTGTAATCATCTTTAGTGGATTAATAAAGCTGAAATATTTTGCTCTCGAAGCTCACTCTTGATGACAATAACTCTTTGTCCGAGCCTTGAACTTTGAATTTAATCTTATATTTGAAATCTTTTAAAAACCCAGCTTTCTCATTTAGGGGAAGCGAGGTTGTTTTTTCTCGGTTAGGTTTTGGCATCGTCAAAAGGGGAAATTATTGGGAAAATTAATAGAGTTTTGATTGGATACCAAAACCCAGTGACCACCGGCGAGTAGATGATCGCACAAGCCTAAGCGTTTTTCGACTCACGCTGTTTGAGCATATAGAGTTTCTTAGTTTACGGGTAGATCGAGTGAAGGCAGTGAAGACACGGCTAAGCGGACGGCTTAAAGGACTCGGCGAGCAAGACCAAGAAGAGTCAAAGATCTTGCGGCATCAAGACCCGGCTCGGTGACGAGCCCGGCTCGGTGTCGAAGACCCAGCTCAGTGTAAAAGACCCAGCTTAGTGTCGATGACACGGCTCGGGTACGAGACACGGCTCGGGTTAATGACACGGCTCGGGTTGAAGACACGGCTCGGGTTGATGATACGGCACGGGTCTAAGACACGGCTCGGAGTCGAGACGCGGCGAGTCCAAAACGGCGAAGACACGGCGAGAGACGCTTAACGGCTCGAAGACGAAGACCTTCTCAAGACAAGATCCGTGTCGAGAAGATCTTGTACGACGCGATCAAATCGGAGAAGGAATAAGCTTACGCGGATACGGACCTACTTCGTAGGTAATGGCCGAAGTCAACAAGAGTAGGTAAGATTCAAACGGCTCTCTTCGACGGCTAATTTGAATCTTCGCCTATATATCTCTCTCGCCATTCTAGTGAGTGGTGACAAGACGGCGAAGAAATAGAAGAAAACGAGAGAAAAATGAACAACGATCTTCAAAGCGAATCTTTCAAGAACACGGCCGGTCAATTTGTGTTCTTAGTTGTTCACATATTCGGTCATAGGCGAGATTAGATCGAGAATAAATATCTTAAGCCTGGAGTTTGAACGAGTTCATCATACTCGCTGTTCTTCGTGTAAGAACTCGTTCATAGTTGGAAAACCATGCCCAGCCCAGACCCGAAGGTTAGGTAAAGGTACGCTTGCTCGAAGCGCGTAATTCGAGTGGTTAGGTTCTTCGGTGCCGGAGCGAAGGTGTAGGCTTGGCGAGTGCCCGCATATTTGTTGGAACGCACGGCTCGGGTTAGAGTTGTGAAGTTGCTTGGTACTTGGAAACCAAGTGGTAGTGGATTACCAGTGAATCTGGTCGTGGATGTAGGAGGGGTTACTCCGAACCACGTTAAAAATGCTTTGTTATTTATCGCTTTGTTTTATGCATGTTACTAACTCTCATAAGCATACATTTCAATCTGCATAAACTGAATAACTGAAAAGTGAAACGAGCTTTGCAATATAATTTGAAGCAACGAACGGACTTTCCAAATCCGCATTCCGCGCACGGCCCATTTGTGTCGATCAAGCCCTGTCAGAATTTGGATCGAACACGACCGGCTTCGCTTCAAAGAGTTTTAATTGGAAAAGTTTTTAAACCTTGGTGTATTCACCCCCCCTCTACACCAAGGTATCCGTCTTGGGACCATCAAATCTGAACGGAGCACCGTGGATGGGGCAACTTTATTTTCGTATTAGTAATAGATTTGAATTGGATTATCTATAAATAGGGATGTTAATTGACCTGAACCTGACGGGTCGACCCGAATAAACCGAACAAAATAAAGGGTTAGGGTTGATTTTTTACAACCCGAATACATAACCGGGCTATTTGGGCTGGCCCGCTAGTGTTGAAGGGTTATCCGGGCTAGCCCGATCAGGGTTAGGGTTAACCCGAATAACCCTGATGTATTTTTAAAAAAATAAAATAAATAATACATAATACTAATTACTTGTAGTAGTTGTATGTCGCGCCCTCTTTTGCTCTACACAGAAATCATAGAAGATGAATGTCATTCAAGTGTTTAGTTTCATTTGTGAGATAACGAATTAATGTTGAATATTATTGTTATTTTTCATGTCGTGTAGTGCTACTAGACTTGTTTTGTTGGATGGTATTTTTTTGATTTAATCAAGTTTCTATTTTTTGGGCCACTCGTATTCTTGTTTTGTTACTTTTTAATTTTTGTGTGTAGTTTTTTTGCGACAAATATTGAATAGTCAAGAAAATATATACATTTTAATTTTTATTTACAAACTTTGTGACCCGACGGGCCAGCCCGAAAACCGAAGGGTTAGGGTTAGGGTTGAGTTTTTTCAACCCGAAAAAAAATCAACCCGATTTAACTCGGACCGAATAGCTCGATAACCCGATAGGGTTGACCCGAAACCGAAAGGGTTGGCCCGATTGACATCCCTATCTATAAACATTAATGGTCACAGTGACGGAGCCACTAATTAAGGAATAAGGGCCCACCCAAGCCTTTTTTTTACCCTATAAAATTGTCAAATTATCAAAATTTTGTGTGAATCATTGCGCAAAACGTTCCCACCATCAAATCTAATTGTATGAAACATTCAAAATTTAGAAAAAATAGAAAAATTAGCCACGGTTTTTTCTAGCTACGCCACCGAATGGTCATATATTAGCAGCTTAATTTCTAGTCATGATAATTCTGAGCCTAATCAAACTAATAATACTGTATTACTGATTTAATTTGAGATTATTTAATTTAACGACGATTATCAGGACTATATATCAATCAAAATATTGATGCAAAAGACATATTGCACTTAACAATAATAATCAGTCGAATTAATTAATAATATCACGATACATATATTATACATACAACGATTTATGATCTTAAAATTATTAGTTCAAATTACAGAAAATTGAATAGATATAACAACAATAAGTACAACTTTTCCCACGTGAGGTGTCTGAAATCCATATTTAATTGCTGTTTTTTTTAATATTTATTGCTAGTACACAGTATCATTAATACTCCAATTTTTACCGTGGGTAAGGCATTTTTATTTTATTTATAGGAATAAAACAAACTTATTTGTATGATACATTTTATTCATTAGTTTTTCGGGAATTGAATTCATTTTTATTAAAATTTAGTATCTAGAGCTTCATATTGCTTAGTTATGAACATATATATATATATATATATATATATATAGAAATAAATAGTCAACGTTATAAACATAAAGATAATCCTAATATTTTTATTTTAATAATTTACAGAAACTTGTCTCCAAACTGTCAGTAATAAATAGTCCTAACAAGCTGTAACAACTCAAATACTCAATCTCAATGGCATCAAAATTATTGTCAAGTTTTGTCATAATAAATGTGATACTAATTATTGATATCAATAATTTTATTCACATTTTTTTTCCATATAATTAGTTTATAGCCATATTTGCAACAATTTTAGTTGTAATGTGATAAAGTTATTAGATTGACCTTATACATGTCACGAGAGAATTAAGTTTCTTCCCAAAATGCATATTCTTTTTAATAATGTTTCAAAGAGAAATTCCATATCATAAATTTCAATTGCCTCAGCGTTTACTCAAATTCTTTGGTTCTTTTCCACTAACTCGTTAATTTTTTTTCTTATATATATTTTTAATATTTGCATCAATTTTCGTGTCATAATACTTAATTTAATTTTATGCCAAGTATAATATATGTGGCGCAGAGGCTAGAGCATAATCATATATATATTTCAACATGAGACGAGAACACATAAATACCCACATCATGATTACTAGTTATAGTATAGAAATATAAGTTGTATTCTATTAATAATTTTATATTTACAAATTAAATCACTTACCAAGCTTACTCACGAGCTAGCGACGCCAAGCTCAAGCTTGGCTCGTTTACTTAACGAGCTTCATTAAATGAGTTTGAACAAATTTTTATCGAGTCTAGATCCGAGTAACTTTGCTCGTTTATAATTCTAATTATTGCATTGGTTAAATTTGGTTAATTTTGAGGTAGGAGCAGACACACATTTGATTTATAATTTTTTCCCTCCGTCCTCAAATACCCGAGCAGCCAAAATTTTTGTCATCGAATAAGTGTCATATCGTAGTTTTGAATACAAATTTTAAGCTAAATTGTCACATTTACCCCTAGACTCGAGACAAAAAGTCTTTTTTAATTTTCAATGCAATAATTAGTAAATTAGGGGCAAAATGTATCATTTTACCCACCGTTTGGGTATATATATTTTGGTGATTTGAAATACTTATTCGAGAACAAAGGAAGTAGAAGACATACACTTAGACGGTCTCGAATTTTTATAAAGTCTCACATCATGTATAGTGAAACTTGGGAAATTCTATTATGGGTGTACATGTACTACACCCACTACTCACATATAATATTTTATTAATATAAATTAATATAATAAAATATTACTCCCTCCGTCCCAATAGCAAGGTCCCTCTTTCCTTTTTGGGGTGTCCCAATATCAAGGTCTCATTCAAAAAATGGAAATAATTAACCATTCAAAAATCTTGGGACCTACCACCTTTTATCTTTTTACTCTTGTTTCTTAATATCCGTGACCAAAAGAAATGAGACTTTGCTATTGAGACGGATGGAGTATCATATAAGTAGAGTAACATATTAATAAAATATTAACATGTGAGAGGGGTGTACTACATGTACACCCCTAATAGAATTTTCCAGTGAAACTCTACAAAAAAAAGTCTTGCATCAAAAGCGATACTACACTAAGGGGGCGTTTACTTTGAAGGATATGATAGATTGATGAAACATAGGATTGACTATATGAATGATTAGATGATTAAATAAGTTAAAAAATAATCAATCCATCTACGTAACCGGTGGATTAACCTATACTATTTTTATCTATCTATTCTATCACCTAAATAAACCCCTAACTAATTAATGATTATATTTTTATTCAATTAAAATGAAGTTAGTATAGAGTTAAATGGTGATGATTATATACTGATCGGTGGCATGAAAATGGCAGAAAAGTACATAACTGAAATGTGTCTGCTTTTTTACCTTTGTTTGTTTTATCTTATCTTTTGTTTTGTTGACGATACTTTTAAGACATGAGTAAATATAACGGTATACATTCACATTTGCAGTCGCAGGCATCGGACTGCGTACATCAGTACATGCGATGTATTGTCAAAATATTGCCCTCACCAATTATTTTTTTTTAATTCTTTTTTCAATTTTCACAGAATATATATTTCTGTTACAGTGTTGCCAAGTTGTAGGTTGTTTTTGAAAACTAAACTATATATAATATATATTTATCAGATATCATCAAGTTTTTAGAAATATAAATTTTACCTTATCAAATACATTGATTTAATAGTTTACAATGAGACCGGCCACTTTATTAGAGAAAATCCCGTGAACCGTCGAGTCTTTGAATGGTAATTACGCCACATCAAGTAATTTGTCTAAAAGACATCACTTTTTTTGGATTTAGACAAGACTTTTAAAAAATCTATGTAAAAAATACATCACCTTTATATATTTGTTTGAATTTTAACATAATTCTCAAAATCTCCAAATTATACTTAACGTGGTTGTCGCAATTTTACACGTGATTTTTTTCTTTCAATGAGAATTTTACACGTGGAACTTTACATGTGGTGCGTCAAGTAAAAAACGGCATTGTTTCTCTTGCAGGAAAGAAATTCCACGTGTAAAATTTCGACAACCACATTAAATGTAATTTGGAAATTTTCAAAAGTATGTCAAAATTCAAACAATTATAATGATGATTTACAGAGATGTTTTAAAAGTCATGTCAAATTTCAAAATTCGAAAAAGATGATATATTTTTGGCAAATTAACCCAAAAAGAAAATTAAATTAATTTATTTTCCTTTCGAGTCCCTGACCACCAACGCGAACCTTGGGGTTGCACGTAAAATAAGAAAGAGTGAGTGAAGTGAAGAGGAGGCGACACAGCTCTTCCCATCGAGCAGTGACGTTGTTACCGCTGCCATCCATCCTTCATCGTCGTTTTAGTACTTTGCACGCTGTGAGATGCTTCGCAGAACCATGTTGTAATACATTTTGTATTACTGCGCGAGAGGAAGTAGAATTGGGGGAGCAGCGATGGAGAATGAGAGGGGGCAACGCTAGTGTAGGCAATTTGAAGAAACTGGAGTTTGGCGGCATTGTAATTATTTTGTTTTAATATAGTAATAGATTTCTCCTTTTGTACTAGCTGGAAGTGGCTTTTGAGGAGTTTAATTGGGTTGGCGTTACAGCGTGCCTTTGGGACGAACGACATTTTATCTCTTCGTAATGTCACCCCAATATGCAACTGCTTTTTGATCGGTGCGTCGGATTGAGTCGTGGGTGGCCTCCGCCCACAACATGACTAACATATCAATTTTGGGGGTTGTATAGAGTTGTCGTCTCGTCTTTTTGGACCCCTTTGGCTCGTCATCGGACGTCAAAATTTATTGAATGGAATTTAGTGGCTGGTACGTAGGAATGAAATTTAGTGGGAAAGGAATGGAACTTGTAACGAAATAAAAATGAGAAAGAAATGAATTAAGGAATGATATTCCTAAATTCTAGTCCTTCCGTCCCATTGAAATTATCTTCTTTTCCTTTTTGGGCTGTCTCATTTAAATTGTCCTGTTTCCTTAAAAGAAAATAATTAACCCTTTAAAAGTAATGAGACCTACCCATTTACTATCTTTTTACCTTTCTCCTTAATAACCGTGTCGAACATGACAAAATAAGTGGGACGCAGGGAGTACTAAATAATCTAGTCTTGTTGTTTTCAAAAAAAAAAAAAAAAAAAAACAGAAAGAAAGAAAGGAAGAAACGAAAATCTCTGGTGTATTTATATGTACTCTCCAAATCATTTTCTCCTCTATAATGACCAAAATGTAGAAAATAAAATATCACTATGGCGGGCCTTGTATTATTATTTATTTATTTTGTTAATTTGGGATAGGGGTAGCAGTAAAGCTTGACTCGGGAACAAAATCTTTTACTGCTTGAATGTCCTCGAAATGAATTTTTTATATTATTCTTAGAAATCGAAACTTCACTGACAATTAGAGTGTTAGCTCCCGTTAGTTTGAGTCGTAGAAGATAAATGATATCAAAATGACTTCTTTTAACTAACAAATTAAAAAAAAAAAAAAATCAGTTGAATCGATATTAGCTTACTAACAAGACCATAACGAAAAATTAAATAAAAATGATTGATAGCCGTCTTTCCCTTTACTAAGATCTCGCTCTTTCGCAGTCACACTACCGCCATTGTTACACACATCTCTCTATAGAAAAATTATTGGTCCGCCACTATATAATATCAGTATCTTATGATATTTGAAAAGAAAAAATTATTGGAAATATGTAGACATACATGAAGAATTTAATTATTAGGATGTAACGCTTTGGCATTAGTCTTGAAGTGGGAAGCATTGGTTGTCACTCCCTTAATGATTGAAGTATTTCAAAATAAATAAATAAAACATGTTGGTTTAGTTCAAAACTGCGATCAACCTTATCCCCAATAGTTCGTATATTTTGGATCATTTCAACGTACGTATTTTAATGATTACATTGTGTTTGATAAAATCAAGGGGTAATTATATTGTTGCACTTGTTCATTAATGGTGAATACAGTAATACCTCTGTAAAGAATTCTCTATTTATGAATACAAAAATTCACATCCATTTAGGAATAAATAATATATATATATATATATATATATATATATATATATATATATGTCTCATTAATCTTTTATGTTGTAACCACATTCTATAACTTGTGTGAGCTCAATAGCTCGTCCCTTAAATGTCTCAATTTGACCATGTATATGCATGTATAATATTATGTTTTGTTAAAATTCTCCTATGTATATATGTATTTGGTAATTATATAACCTTTATGTATTTTGCATGCACTTTAAAATTAGAGAAGGAAAAAAAATCATCTTAAACTAACCTCCATTTAAGAATATCTTTTTGTAGTCCCACAATTTAAACCACAATAGCCTTGCATATGCAATCAATGTGGGACGATCTCAGTTTTATCACAACCCAATAAGTCATCCTCATTGCCCAGAAATTGGATGCCATAATGATAAATGACTAATCAAAATACTACATTAATGAATTTCGAGGATGCAAGAGTAAATTAAATCTGAAAAATACCTACATTTCTTTTAAGGAAAATATCTTACATGAATTGAACAGGGGAAGTGGCACTAGTTTATTGATTTATTTAGGTAAAATGCATACTCAGGTCTTGTACTTTTGTTTTTTGTTTTATTATCTCTTCGTACAATTTTTTTTGTTTTAAAAGGTCCTTGTACTTTTTAATTTGATTTCAATTGATCCTTATTTAATGGAATAGTTAACTTTTCCGTTATCTAAATAAAATATTATTATCATTTGTTTATTAAATAAAATTAAATATCTTATGCTAGTTGTGATTTTTCCCCCCTTTCTTCATCGTCTATTATTGCAATCATTGTCACCCAAATATTATAAAATTATACATTTTTGTATGAACTGTGTACAAAATGTATACATCTCCGCTTCAATTGCTAAAAAATTCGAAATCGATCGATTTCGTTGAATGCCCTGCAAAAGACGATGAAGAATCAAGGGCATAATTGATGTGGGCAGAATCAATGGTGTTACTAATCTGATTGCAGTAAAGAGGAAGAAAAAAAAAATTAATAGTTGTTAGAAAAAAACAATACAAGCATAAGATATTTTATTTTATTTAATAAACAAATGATAATATTTTATTTTGACAACGGAAAGATATTGAACCATTCTGTTAAATAAGGACTGACTGAATTCAGTATTAAAAGTACAAGGACCTTTTAAAACAAAAAATTGTACAACAACCTAATATATTACTCCATCTGTCTCATTCATAACGTCTCATTTTCCTTTTTCGTCTGTCTCATTGATAATATCTCGTTTCCAAATAAGGAAATAATTAACTCTTCAAAAGTGATGGGACCAACTACTTTTATATCTTTTTACTCTTTCTTTTTAATAACCGTGCTCAAAAGAAATGAAATGTTATGAATGGGACGGAGGAAGTACTAAAATATAAAAATACAAGAACCCGAATATGCATTTTGTCATTTATTTATTTGTTTGTTTGAGTTCGAAAAGTAGCATCATTAATGTTTGAATATAATCATCAGGATTCAAGAATAATGAAAACAATAATGATGATTTTCGTGGGAGTGACTATTCGAATCTTTCAACAAAAAGTACGATATAATTATTTATGACTCTTTTGTGTACGAATATATTTTATGATTTTCGTAGACTCAGTGTCGACTGTGTTACTATGTTCACAGTAATTTTTACTCTACTCTTCTAAAAATACCAACAGTACACATTAGAAAATTCACAATAATTCGAGGATATAATATAATGGAAAAAAAGAAATTGGTTACAACCAACCCTATAAATCTATAATAGGGTTGGTTATAATTAGGGGTTAATTAATCAAAAGGAATAATGGGATACTTGAGAGAATTATGGACAATTAGGGAATATTAGGGTTTATCAATTCTAATTAGGATTTATTAATTCACAATTTGAAATTTTTATTCCCAATTAGGATTTATCAAGTCCCAATTAACCTTAATTAAATTCCAATTAAATTCAAATAAAAATTAATTAATTTAAAAATAAAATAAATAATATAATATAATATAACAAATACTAAAAAAATAAGAAAGCTTGTGCATGGTGCTGTACACTGTACACAGGTGTTGTCATTTTGACAAAAACTTGTGTGCAACCAACCGTAGCTTGCGATTGGCCATAATTAAGAAATAATTAAGGATATGAGGAGATATGTTATGGGTTAGTTAGGAGGTAATTAAGGTTTACTAATATCAATTAGGATTTTTATTATTCTCAATCATAATTTATTTAGCCTCAAGTAATATTAATTAAATAGTATTTAATTAAAAATAAAAAAAATAGAATGAACTGCACCAACTGTACGGTACGATCCACCGCACCTGAGACCATTTCATTGATTTTTTATACCTTAGCTTGGTAATTGTCGGAAACTCTATGTATTGGTACCCCTTTCTGCAGAGCGAACAACTCACCCTAGAACATCCAGTGAAATTTTCTGTGTCTGATATTAATCATCTGACGATAAAATTAATATGTTTGCCGTATTATTTTATATAAGCCGATTTTTTTTTTGTCTTGTGAAATGAAAGCGGTGGAGTTTGAATTCTAAATCTTACTGTTTACAAACTAAAATCTGCATCGCTTCGATTATATAATACGATTCAATAGTGAAGGCAGCGTGACATGTAAGTTGGTGTGCAGTGGGCACGGTTATGTGCGGTATGGTACATCATAAATAGTGCATCACAACTTCAAAAATGTTAATGGTCCAACCAAACATAACGTCCATTTCTAAGCACGTGCATATTTTATTATGGGGTTATTGAGATGATGAATGAAAATAGGAAATGGGTGGACGTCTTGTCTATCTAAATAATGATGAAAATACTTTAATTATTTTACTCCCTTCTACATAAAAAAAAAAAGTGACCAAAACACTTTTTTGTGGTGGTTCAGTGCTGCTGACCATTCCTTACATTTTATGGGCTCTAAGTAAAATAAAAAATAAAGGCTTCTGTATATTGGTCAGCTTCTCCAAATTTATGAAGAGCTTCTTGTTGTGATTAATTAACTCATATGCACCATTCACGCATCGGATACGTGTCCCACACGCACTGAATTAGCGAAACCATTTTTTTTTTGCAGGGATTCGCCACGTGGCGAATCCCATGCGAATCCCACGCGAATCGCACTCGCATCCGCACCCTAGGAATATCCGATACTGCAATGTATGAATTTTTGGAGAATCCTTACATCATAGGTGTTAGGAAATCACGTCCATATCACAACTAAGGGAAAACGAAAATAAACAAGAAATAAGATAGACAAATAAGAACAATCAACAACACAAGAACTTAACGTGGAAACTCCAAAACTGGAAGAAAAACCACGACCCACCACACCAAACAATATAAACTCGACACCCCTACACAATCCGAGATAAGGAATTTTACCTAGAGTCAAACACAAGACTAAAGTGTATAACTTATTTGTACACTTACATCAAAGATATCTAGGCTTCTTAAATAGCATTAGGAAGCTCCTACCCTTTGATCATATAACCAATATGGAACAAAATAAACTTCTTTTATTTTAACACAAGTCCACCAATAGGTTCTCACCATTCCAATCTTATATTTTGCTGACTAAATACAGCCTCGTCAACTTGTATAACATCAAGTTTCAAATTCAATATACAACAAAACAAACAAGAAAATGAATAAAAATGAATAAAGTACATATAAAATAGAAGGAACACAATAAAGAATAATAAAAAAATGAATAAAAATGAATAAAGTACATAAAAATAAAAGGAATAAAACAAAGAATAAGAAATTAAGCACCTCTTTATCCTTTTCTCTGTTCTCGCGGCCCCAAGAAAGAGGAAAGAGAGAGACTACTGGAGAGTAAGCACGGCAGCAGAGGGAATTAGAAGTAGAGATCATTATTTGTTTGGGCCCATTTCAATTGGGCTTTGAATAAAAAGAAAACTTTAGAATGAATTCCGTAAAATTAAAAAAAAATAAGAAGCCCTACTTGGGTCCCTTCCAGCCTTGAGCTCTAGGCGGTTGCACTCCTCGCCCTAAGTAGGACTGTATACGAGCCAACGGTTCGCGAGCTATTCGAAACTCGACTCGAAAAAAGTTTGTTCGAAATTTGTTTGTTTCTTAAACGAGTCGAGCTCGAGTCTCGAACCGAGCTCGATAATTTTTTCGAGCCGAGCTCGAGCTTATCTATATTCAGCTCGAGAGGCTCGCGAACACGTTTGAGTTCGATACTAAACGAGCTAGCTCGTGAACACGTAGAACCCCAAAATTTCGGGCTTAAAAATTTCGTTCTAATTAAATAAAATAGAACCGAATAAAAATAGAAATAATTAGAATAATAGAACGGTCACTTATTCCCGATAAAGTTTTAAGCATATATTTTATTTCAATTTATAAAATCTAAAGATTTCAACGCTAAAGTTTATACTATTCATGCATTGCATAATTTCATATTTATTTTATTATGCTATATGGATGATTAACTGCGCAATTTAATTTATTCTGTGACTATAATGTGATTTAATTAATCTTATATGATAGGAATATGTTTAATTGTGACAACGTGAATTAGTTAGTATATTTGCCCGTTAATTTCTAAGAGATTTCGTCTAGGATTTAATATTCAATATTGGGCTTGTTGGAACCCAAATAATTAATCATATTCATTTACCTGGTCAAAAATATGATCCGACTAATATGCGATACATCATGATCCAAGAGGCGAAATAAGATTCAAAAGTATATTATATTATATAGTATATATGTTTGGGTGTGCAGATGTATATATATATAAGATATATGTGTGTGCGTGTGTGTTGTAGTATATATGCATAATATGTGTAAATAAAATTTAGCATGTAAGTTAATTAATTAAGTAGTTATTTTAGTAATTAAAGAGTTAACTTTGAGTATGAGTCAAAATATTAAATGAGAGAGAAAAGGCTGTCGGGAGAGATAAGAAGAGCAGGAAAAGATTGCAGCAAGATTCTCAATGTATCAAGCATGCTTATTTTATTTCATTCCCAATGCCACCTTTCAACTGCACCAATAAGGGAATGTTTAGCATAATAATTAAGCTTAACCTAGCCACCCTAACCCTTCCCCTTCTCCTCTTTATTACCGTCCCTCCTCCTTCCCTCTCCATACCAGCAGCAGCAGCAACACTCACCATTCACTCACCGCAGACACACACTTACTTACTCTTCATTCACTCTTTGCACTAATCTCTTCTTTGCCGTCACCATCCCCCTCCCCCACCTTGCTGTCGTCGCCATCGTTGGAACCCAAGGCAGGGCTAAGGAACATCAGCAGCAGTAGCGAGGTCGAGAGAGGAGAGAATGATCGAAAGAAACATGAGTAAAAGATAGATTAAGAGAAAGAGGAGACTTTGGCAATAGTACTCAAGGATTGGAATTATCTTCGAAGAAGTGAAAGGTGGGTTATCCTATTTTCAAGTGTGGGTTAAATTCTCACGAGGTAACATTTTGGGTTATTAAGCCCAAAATGCTTTTCAAATTGATATGCATGCTTAAATGATTTTATGCTCAATTGCTTGTGGTTTACCAAGTTGGAACATTTCAATAATACGATCGGCCTTGAGCTTTGATCAAGCCAAGGTGTGTACACAGGAAATTATGATGGTTCGATTTGAGGGAGTGGCTCCCCTCTAATTGAACCGGGTCGATAACCCAAGAATGTGAGAAGTTGGTACGCGTACTTATGTTCTTTGTTCATTTTAAAATTATTTTGCTTATGTGAAGGGTGTTTTTACTAAAGTGGTATTTCCATAAGAATTGAAGCATGCAATATCTTTATAAAAATGTTTTCAAAGAGGGGCACAGAACCACTGAGTGCTTTTGTACTCATCCCCCTGTATTGTTTTCCCTAATGCAGGATAAACGACGTGGAGGCGAATGAGGGGATGTCGGTGCTATCAAGCGTATGTTGGGTGACGATCTTGCGGACCGTCATCATTGGCCTTTTCTATGTCTTTTGGTGGTCTAAACGACTTTGTTGTAATCCTTTGAACTTATAACCCTTAAACTCAGTTACCTCACTAAGCCTCAACTACCCCTCGTTGGTTAGTTGTGTTTTTGAATGCTTCCGCAGTGTGGGGTTGGTGTCCTCATACATTGACCCCAGTTATGTCAAGTTAGGGCAATTGTCATTTGATTGTTTTACCTACCTCGACTTATTTTCCATTCAAGTTATTCTGAACTTATTTTTCCGTTGTCATTTATATTTAGTTCAAGTTCATATCCAAGTTAAGTCTTTATGGTTCCACCCACCCGCGTGGCGACCCGTCCGATCCGCACAGGCCTGGGCGGCGGGGCGCCACAGACATGGTATCAGAGCAGTTCGTTCGCTCTGAGCCCTAGAAACCTTATTCATTCAACTTAGTGTCATTTAGACCTAGAACTTTCAAAATCAAGAATTCTTGAATACTAAATCAAGTTACTCACGACATCCCTCCCATCCTTCTACGTCAGCTCAAAAAAGAAAGTGAATGCATGAAGTCCTTATATGATTACTATGCTTTGATATATGTCTCAAATGAACTTATGCCCACATGTATTATGCTCATACTATGCTATGTGTTTTGCTTATATGCTCGAGTTATGTACAACCTTCTATTCGCCGAAATTCGTTCGTATGAGGGCGACCAACCTTCGATGATCGTTTATAGTCACAAATTAGGATGGAGTTCCGAGTTGACTAACGAGTGTGCACTGGGACTAAATCCTGGTTGATCTAATTGATTAGGAAAAAGGATTTCGAATAAATCGTATAGGTTGGATACCACTTAGAACCCAACTAAAAGGACTCAAGTCAAACCTAAACCATAGTCCTGAACTTAGTCGTGTTAAGATTTCACTATAAGATATGTGCTAATTAAATCACTTTGAATTGTGCATGTAGATGACATGTGCTTACACCGAACCTACCTTTGAGGAGTTAGTGCAGCGTTTTCGGAATATTCGGATGTTACCCGGTGAGTCCGTTGGACAGTTTATTGCGAGGTTTTTAGAGGAGAGCAGAAAGGCCTTGGGAGGCTGCTGGACTGATTACGAAGCTTGTAGAGTCTTGACCTTCTTGTTACCTTTGAACTGGAGTGCGTGGACAGGGAAATGGTTAGAGGCTAATAAATGTGAGGGTCTCCAGTGTTGGCCAATGGCCAGTCTTGCCCAGCTAGTTTTAGCCATCCAAACTCGTTGGATACTAAACCCAGTAGCCCCCCTTACTCAAACTCATGGAATTCCCTACTACCACCACCACCTGGCTATACTTCACCACATATTCCACCTATTCCCCATTTTTTGATCTATTCTCCGGTGAGGGATTGAGTTACTGTTGTTCCTTCCAGACCCCGTGCAGCCCAGACCTTCTCTGGGACTAAGAGGCCGATAGTGCTTTCGTCAGACTCAGACTTCGACCATGACTCCATGCTCAACCCAGCTTACTTTTGTGGTCCTTCTGCCCCCATAGGGCAACACGACGGAGAGGCCGGTCCCTCTCAACCATCCATGACTCAGTCTAGGCCATTATCTCCCATATACACTCCCAGTTCTAGACCTCCATCTCCCTCAAGGCAAGTATTACTCGAAGGCAAAGAAAAAGATCTCATCTGTGGATACATCCTGGAAGAAAGAGCTAGATGAGATCTTGAGGAAAGTAGGAGAGGGTCTATACCCGAATGAAGAGGGAGAGGAAGAGAGCGAACCAGAAGAAGAAAGTGATCCCGAGGAGGAGGACCCAGATTAGGAGAGCTAGAGTTAGACTTAGTATGGTTGTAGTTGATATATGCTTATGATGTTGGTTATGCACTATTTCATGATGTCTTTTGTCTATGGTTATCACTTTTTATGGTTGTGATGATATCATGCACTGTTATGTTTTTCTTCGTGAGTCCATCTTTTGAGGTTATGATGGCACTTTTATTTTTTTCGTTTTGATGAGACCTCTAAGGAGGCGATGTTGTTTGCATGATTCCTCGTTTTGAGGCATTTTGTTACTATGAGACCTCTTATGAGGCAATTTTACCTCGATGAGTCCCTTGTTTGGGCAAGCGAATGATATGATGTGATCATGAAAAGTTATGAGATGTTATAAATGTTATGATGCATTGTGATATGCTATGATATCACCTACTATTCTTAGTGATATGGCTAATGATATGTTAGCAATATGCTTTGAACTAGTCGAACCCAGTTAGGTTGCGCTAGAACTTTGAACAAACGAGTTAGAATGCTTAAAGATTCTAATGTAAATCCTAGATCTAAAATAAATTAGTACAACCTTTTTCAAATGCGTATATCAGTAAGAAGCCGATCAAAAACCGAGCCTTTCTTTTAAATAAGATCGTCACGTCGAAGTTATTTTTCAGAATGGCTGATCAACGCGACGAACGGTTTGAGCACGATCAAGAAAAGGAATTGAGCAAGAACATGAACGAGGTCAAGGTCGAGGCCGGGGCCGAGGACGAGGACGAGGACGTGGCCAAAGAAACCGCAGTTCGGAACACGATGAATTAGATCACGAAGAGTACACACCACCTCTACCCCCTGAGCAACGTGTTGAAACTCGCTTTAGGAAGCAAAACCCGCCAACTTTCGGAGGACTTTGAGAACCCCCGGAAGCGGAGAAATGGGCGTGCAGCTTAGAAAGAATTTTTGATTTCATGGAGCTCAACCCTAGGGAACGGGCAGTCTGTGCCATTTTCCAATTAACTGAAGAAGCTGACCATGGGTGGGAAGCTGAGAAGAACGCAATATCTCCTGAAGCATTGAGAAACTTGACATGGACCCAGTTCAAGGAAAAATTCTTTCAGAAGTACATCCCGCAGACCTACTGCCACCAGAAAGAGACTGAATTCTAGAACTTGAAGCAAGGATAAAAAACTGTGACTGAATATGACCATTTGTTTAACCAACTGTCACGATATGCCCCACATCTAATGAGTTCGGACGAGACAAGGTCATTTAGGTTTCGTCAAGGATTGAGGCGAGAGATTGGAATACCCTTGGCAAGTCATGGGTATCTGACTTACTCTGATATACTTAGCCGAGCCCTCAGCATGGAGACAATCTTGCCCAAGGAAGAGAAGAAGGTCGCTCAGCCCGCTCAAGATCACAAGAGGAAATGGGACGACAGGAATTCCAACCAACATGGCTATCGTCAAAACAATCATCAGGGAAAGAAGCCGTGGAGAGGACAAAGTCAGCACGCCCCACAGAAACCTCAATCTGGATTCAAAGCCTTACCTCCACCCCCGAAACAACCTTGCCCTCAATGCAAGAAGCAGCACTCTGGGCAGTACAAGTTGGGAACCAACATGTGTTTTCAATGTGGGCAACCAGGGCACTTCAAGAGAAATTGCCCCAAGAACCCTTCACCTCTTCCACTAAGACAAGCTCCCCCAAACCCTTCCAAAGTAAATCAGAACCAAGGAAGCAACCAGAGAGGCAATCAGAAAGGCAAGCAGCCTCAAGGAGACAGATCTTACGCCATGAATCAGCAGGAAGCAGCTCAGAAGCAAGGAAATCTGGCAGGTATGATCCACGTTGCTGGAAAACCTATTTTAGCCTTATTTGATACTGGAGCATCACATTCTTTAATGTCTCGAGAAACGTGCCACAAACTAGGTCTAACTCCAGTAAACTCTAGTCAAACTTTAGCAGTGCTACTTCATTCAGGAGAAACTATGAGAACTAATGATGAGTGCTTGAACATAGAACTGGACTTAGAAGGATCGAAACACGAAGCCGATTTCTACGTTATAGATATGTTCGATTTCGATATCATTCTAGGAATGGATTGGCTATCGGCCAATAGTGTGACGATTCGTTGTCAAGATAGAGAGATTTCTTTTCAACCTTCCGGAAAATAAGAAACTAAATTCTATGGAGCAAGAGTAGGAGCTGGACGCCAAATACCAATAATTTTCGCCATGAAGGCCGTACAAATGCTGAAGAAAGGAAACTGCCAAGCATTCTTGGTCAGTTTGGAAGGAGATGTAGAAGTAAAGACAAGGATCAAAGAAATGCCGATAGTAAGTGAATATCCAGAAGACTTACCCGGTTTGCCACCAGACAGACATGTAGAGTTCACAATAGACCTGGAACCCGGTGCCGCACCAATATCAAAGGCACCATATCGGATGGCACCAAAGGAACTTCATGAGCTGAAGGAGCAACTTCAAGAATCGCTGAATCTTGGATTTATTAGACCCAGTATTTCGCCATGAGGAGCACTAGTTCTTTTCGTCAAGAAAAAGGATGGTTCACTCTGCATGTGTATCGATTATAGAGAATTGAACAAGTTGACAATCAAGAATAGATACCCATTGCCTAGGATCGATGATCTTTTTGATCAACTTAAAAGAGCATTTGTCTTTTCTAAGATAGATCTGAGGTCAGGATATCACCAGCTAAAGATCAAGGAGGAAGATATATCCAAGACCGCTTTCCGAATCAGATACGGTCACTACGAGTTTGTAGTTATGCCGTTTGGTCTAACCAACGCACCAGTCGTATTCATGGATTTGATGAATCGAGTGTTTCACCCATACTTGGACAACTTTGTCTTAGTATTTATAGATGATATACTCATTTATTCGAAGGATAGAAAGCAGCACGAGGAGCACCTGAGAAGAGTGTTGGAAACCTTGAGATCCAAACGACTTTACGCCAAGTTCAGCAAATGCGAATTTTGGCTTAGTCAGGTAATATTCTTAGGCCATGTGATTTCAGCCGATGGATTGAAACTAGATCCAGCAAAAGTAGAAGCAGTGAACAACTGGAAAGCTCCAACTACGGTAACAGAAGTCCGTAGCTTTTTAGGAATGGCTGGATACTATAGGCGTTTCATCGAAGGGTTTGCTAAGATAGCCAAACCAATGACGCAGCTACTAAGGAAAGATGTCGCTTTTAAATAGACTCCGGAATGCGAGGCCAGTTTCCAGAAACTGAAGAAGAAGCTAACCACAGTGCCGGTACTCACCATACCGGAAGGAAATGAAGGGTACATAGTGTACACAGATGCATCAAAGTTGGGTTTAGGATGTGTCCTAATGCAAGGATGAAAGGTCGTGGCATACGCATCGCGTCAACTAAGACCACATGAAGTGAACTACCCAACACATGATTTGGAGCTAGCCGCTGTTGTGCATGCGCTAAAAATCTGGAGACACCATCTGTATGGAGTCAAATGAGAAATAATCACTGACCACAAGAGCTTGAAATACTTCTTCGAGCAGAAGGAGTTGAACATGAGGCAGAGGAGATGGCTCAAGTTAGTCAAGGACTACGATATCACGATCAACTATCATCTTGAAAAGGCCAGTGTTGTTGCTGATGCCTTAAGTCGAAAGCCCCGAGCCAAGTTGGGATCGTTGTTGACACAAGAAGAAGAACTTGCTAAAGAGTTAGAGCAACTAAAGATAGAAGAGGTTCGTTCTCCTGAGAAGATTCAAGAACGTATAGCAGCTATAATAGCAAAACCCAATCTCCGTGATAGAATCATCAATGCCCAACGTCAGTGTGACTTCCTAGAAAAGATGCGTCTAAAGGTAAGGATGGGTAGCAAGGATGAACTCAAGGAAGCAGCAGACAACGTCCTGATATTCAAAGGAAGAATTTATGTGCCTGATTCTGACGGTTTAAGAGAAGGAATCATGAGTGAGGCTCATGATACACCCTATACAGCCCACCCAGGCGGTACCGAGATGTATCGAGATCTGAAACAGTGCTTTTGGTGGGAAGGCATGAAAAGAGACATAGCTGCGTATGTTGAAAGATGCTTAGCATGCCAACAAGTAAAAGCACTCCACCAAAGACCCTACGGGACGTTGCAGCCGTTGGAGATACTAGAATGGAAATGGGAATGTGTTACGATGGATTTTGTAGTAGGTTTACCTCGATCAAATCATGGAAACACCGCCATTTGGGTCATCGTCGATAGATTGACCAAATCTACGCATTTTCTGCCAGTGCAAATGACATGAAACTTGGACCGATTAGCAAGATTGTATGTCAAAGAGATAGTACGACTGCATGGCGATATGTATGTCAAAGATCATATCAGATCGAGATACGAGGTTTACATCAAAGTTCTGGACGAGTCTACAAAATGCCATGGGAACGCGCTTGTGTTTCAGCACCGCCTATCACCCGTAGACGGATGGACAGTCCGAAAGAACTATTCAGACCTTAGAGGATATGTTGCGAACAGTAACTCACGATCAAGGAGGACAATGAGAGATGTATCTACCGTTAGTCAAGTTCGCCTACAACAACAGTTACCAAGCAACTATTGGAATGGCCCCATATGAAGCTTTTTACGGGCGTAAATGTAGGTCACCACTTTATTGGGATGAAATTGGTGAAAGGAAGATGTTAGGACCCGCACTAGTCCAAGAAATGATCAAGATCATTGAGAAAATCCGACAGAGGATCAAGGAGGCCCAAGATCGACAAAAGTCTTACGCTGATGAGCGTCGGACTGAGCTATGTTTCCAAAGTGGAGACAAAGTTTTTCTTAAGGTTTTACCTTCTAAATGCGTTGTACGTTTTAGCAAGAATGGGAAGTTGCGCCCTAGATTTATAGGACCCTTCGAGATCCTAGAAAAGATAGGCCAAGTTGCCTATAAGCATGCGTTACCCCCAAGTCTAGAAAACGTGCACAATGTTTTCCATGTTTCTCAATTGAGATTGTTCGATCCTAAACACGTTATCCGATACGACGATCTCATTCTTAACCCAGACTTAAGCTATGAAAAAGGCCCTGAGTGTATCCTCGATAGAAAAGTTCAAGTGCTTAAAAATAAGCAAATTCCATTAGTTAAGGTCCAGTGGTTGCGCCACGGACAAGAAGAAGCTACGTGGGAGCTAGAGTCCAAGATGAAGGAACTCTACCCTAGTTTACCATATAAAAGTTCGCAATTTCGAGGACGAAATTATTTTAAGGAGGGTAGGATGTAAAACCCCAAAATTTCGGGCTTAAAAATTTCGTTCTAATTAAATAAAATAGAACCGAATAAAAATAGAAATAATTAGAATAATAGAACGGTCACTTATTCCCGATAACCATATATTTTATTTCAATTTATAAAATCTAAAGATTTCAAAGCTAAAGTTTATACTATTCATGCATTGCATAATTTCATATTTATTTAATTATGCTATATGGATGATTAACTGTGCAATTTAATTTATTATGTGATTATAATGTGATTTAATTAATCTTATATGATAGGAATATGTTTAATTGTGACAACGTGAATTAGTTAGTATATTTGCCCGTTAATTTCTAGGAGATTTCGTCTAGGATTTAATATTCAATATTGGGCTTGTTGGAACCCAAATAATTAATCCTATTCATTTACATAGTCAAAAATACGATCCGACTAATATGCGACACGTCATGATCCAAGAGGCGATAAGATTCAAAAGTATATTATATTATATAGTAAATATGTTTGGGTGTGCAGATGTATATATATAAGATATATGTGTGTGCGTGTGTGCTGTAGTATATATGCATAATATGTGTAAATAAAATTTAGCATGCAAGTTAATTAATTAAGTAGTTATTTTAGTAATTAAAGAGTTGACTTTGAGTATGAGACAAAATATTAAATGAGAGAGAAAAGGCGGTCGGGAGAGATAAGAAGAGCAAGAAAAGATTGCAGCAAGATTCTCAATGTATCAATCATGCTTATTTTATTTCATTCCCAATGGCACATTTCAACTGCACCAATAAGGGAATGTTTAGCATAATAATTAAGCTTAACCTAGCCACCCTAACCCTTCCCCTTCCCCTCTTTATTACCGTCCCTCCTCCTCCCCTCTCCATACCAGCAGCAGCAGCAACACTCACCATTTACTCACCGCAGACACACACACTTACCTACTCTTCATTCACTCTTTGCACTAATCTCTTCTTTGCCGTCACCATCCCCCTCCCCCACCTTGTTGTCGTTGCCATCGTTAGAACTCCAAGGCAGGGCTAAGGAACAGCATCAGCAGTAGCGAGGTCGAGAGAGGAGAGAAAGACGATCGAAAGAAACGTGAGTAAAAGAGAGATTAAGAGAAAGATGAGACTTTGGCAATAGTACTCAAGGATTGGAATTATCTTCAAAGAAGTGAAAGGTGGGTTATCCTATTTTCAAGTGTGGGTTAAATTCCCACAATGTAACATTTCGGGTTATTAAGCCCAAAATGCTTTTCAAATTGATATGCATGCTTAAATGATTTTATGCTCAATTGCTTGTGGTTTACCAAGTTGGAACATTTCAATAATACGATCGGCCTTTAGCTTTGATCAAGCCAAGGTGTGTACACAAGAAATTATGACGGTTCGATTTGAGGGAGTGGCTCCCCTCTAATTGAACCGGGTCGGTAACCCAAGAATGTGAGAAGTTGGTACGCGTACTTATGTTCTTTGTTCATTTTATTTTGCTTATGTGAATGGTGTTTTTACTAAAGTGACCTTTCCATAAGAATTGAAGCATGCAATATCTTTATAAAAATGTTTACAAAGAGGGGCACGGAACCACTGAGTGCTTTTGTACTCAGCCCCCTGCATTGTTTTTCCTAATGCAGGATAAACGACTCTGAGGCGAAGGAGGGGATGTCGATGCTATCAAGCGTATGTTGGGTGACGATCTTGTGGACCGTCATTGTTGGCCTTCTCTATGTCTTTTGGTGGTCTAAACGACTTTGTTGTAATCATTTGAACTTATAACCCTTAAACTCAGTAACCTCACTAAGCCTTAACTACCCCTCGTTGGTTAGTTGTATTTTTGAATGCTTCCGCAGTGCGGGGCTGGTGTCCTCATACATCGACCCCAGTTATGTCAAGCTAGGGCAATTGTCATTTGATTGTTTTCCCCACCTCGACTTATTTTCCATTCAAGTTATTCCGAACTTATTTTTCCGCTGTCATTTATATTTAGTTCAAGTTCATATCCAAGTTAAGTCTTTATGGTTCCACCCACCCGTGTGGCGACCCGTCCGATCCGCACAGGCCTGGGCGGCGAGGCGCCACATAACATGTTCGCGAATCTTTTAAACGAACACGTTCGCGAACATGTTCGTGATTTTTTTAATACTTTAATATATATTTTTTTAATTATAATTGATATTTTTTAATTATATTTTTTTTTCGAGTCGAGCTCGAACGCTCGAACTCGAGCTCGGTCTAAACGAATATTTAGCGAGCCGAGCTTGAGCTTGGTTGTTACCCGTCGAGCCGAGCTCGAGCTCGAAACACAAAGCTCGAGCTAAGCTCCAGCTTTAATTTTTTTAACGAGCCGAGCTCGAGCCTGCTAGTGTTTGGCTCGGTTCGGCTTGTAAGCCCATGGCAGGCCCTAGTTCAATGGTTCGGATTCGAATTTCATCAACGCATTTATAAATCGAATATATCACATTTGATTTTTCAAAGTGTGGTTATAAGATAGGGAAAATCCAATCGTTAATGGGACTGAAGGTTTATTTAGTATATTAACTTTATGTATAGTATGTGTAACATTATTTAAATTTTAAAAATTTACATGTGTCGAATGTACCTTTAATTTGCTTGTTGAAATATTTATGATTATGCAAGACATAGGATATGCTGAACAGGCCTATTGAATGTGAAAATACATTTGTATCAAGGTCTGAAAATGACGGAAAATACTGAACTTGAATATATTAATCTATTAATAATACGAAAATAAAGTTGCCCCTCCACGGTGCTCCGTTCACATTTTCCTTTATTCTGGTAATTTGTCTAATTTTAATTCATATATATTCTAATTTTTATTAATTTCATATTTTTGAAATATCATATGTTTTTCTATTGATCACATCTCATATTTATCTTTCCCTATATTTAATTAATTTCTTCTAGGGGTAAAATTTATTTTACACACTTCCACTTTACACAAATGAAAAATACACACCTCCTCCAAAACAAATGAAAAATACACAACCCTACAAAAGTAACCCTACAATGGCCCACAAAACATCACTTCATTCCACAAAAAAAAAGGCTCATGCCTTGGGAAAGAAAAAAAAAATACTGTGCGCGGCAGAAGGAGGAGAAGAAAAAAACGACCAAGATTCGGTCATGAGGATTTTGAATAAAAAACTAATTTTTGACCCACTTTCTACATTAAATAACCCCCAAGTCCCCCACCATCTCAAAAAAAAAAAACGACAAACCCTACCCACCCCTTCAAATCCCGACAGCCATCATCTCTCTCTCCCCACCCAATTCCCAATTTCCCGACCCCTACCGTGTGTAAAATAAAAACCATCTAAAAAAAAAAACGGCAAACCCTAAATCCCGACAGCCACCATCCCTCTCTCCCCACCCAATTCCCAATTTCCCGACCCCTAACTCGTGCTGGTCCCTCTACCCCAAAAAATCCGACACCGGTGGTCCCAAATTGCACCGAAAGGGATCTTCAAGAGCACCGAGAGGGATCTTCAAAGTTTGGTGGATACAAAATCATGTCGGGACAACAGGTTAGCGGGATCTATATTAATTTTATTTCTCTCTCGGATACAACAATTTCCCGCTCGAGAATACACAATTCTCGCCCGAGCGGGATATAGTATGGTCGAGCGGGATATAGGTTTGTTATTTAGTTAACTATTTGCCGCTTGATTTTACCTATTTTCCGCTCCAGCTGGATATTACGTAGTCGAGCGGGATATAGGTTTGTCGAGAGAGAAATAGGCTTAAATGCACGATACTCATTCTTAGTATTATTTTCGTGGAATTTCCGTATTAATTAGGTGAATTTAAACTACGTGCATAATTGTTTCTTAATTTTTAGTAATATTTCGTTAAAGTGGGTATAATTATTTTGTGTTGCGTGATTTTTAGAGTTCAGTAGGTAATATCATGATTCATGTAGATAGAACTATTTCCCGCTCGTAATGTACTATTTCCCGCTCGACAGAACCTATTTCCCGCTCGAGCGGGATATTGTTCTCGAGCGGGAACTTGTCTTATATTCATGTATTAATTCAGTCATTTTTTAGTATTATTTTCGTGAATTTTAGTTTGAATTTGGCGAATTTTAAATTGTGCAGTTAATTTCACGTGAATTTCGTGAATTTAATTTTCTAAATTTTAAATAAATAATTACTGATGTTCGTAAATTTGATTGATTTTCTGTTGATTTAGATTACGTTCAAGAGGGCTGATACGATTAATCGTCAGTCGACGATTAGCACGTACTACAAGACCAAGGTATTAGAAGATGTTCGTAAGACATTGTTGTTCGTTGGTGGGCAGGAGCTACTGGATAGGTTTATAGCAGGGTGCTTTGGGCACTTTATTTATTGGAAGCCGGGGCAGAAGTGCAGTATGACCGTGCATCACGTGTTGTCACGTGAGATTAATTATCCGGGCGCTCAAGAGTACGACATGTGGTTTCATATAAATGGGGCAAACATCTGTTTTTCCTATCTAGAGTATGCCCTTATTACTGGCTTGGTCTTCGGGTCGTCCGACTTTAGACCTTTGGACAACCATGACGTACGAAGGGTGGAGGTGTATCGGCATTTTTGTAATGGGATGCCGATTAGTGTCGCAGCCCTACTGGATCGGTTCACCAACACGCGGGAACTGGTTAGAGATGAAACTGGTGAACTGTATCTCCGGATGGCTCATGTGTTAGTATTATATCTGTTATTACTTGCTTACGATCCGAAGAGGTCTGTTGCTGCGTGGGTGTGGAAATTGGTGGACGATTTAGAGGCGTTTCACAGATTTCCTTGGGGATCCTACACTTATCTGAATCTGAAGCACTACGTTCAAAACATACAGAGCTCGCCGAAGTACCACTTCTACGGTTCAGTGTGGGCTTTCCACGTTTGGTCCCTAGAAGTACTTCCAGATTTAGCTACCGCTGTAGGGAGTCTTGCTTCGCCGAATGCACGACCCAGATGCCTTAGATTTAAGAGCAGAACTGGAATGGAGCTTGAGCCTATATTTTCTCTACAGGTATTTAATTATTTAATTAATTAAATTTATATGGACATTTATTCTGTATTTAATATTTATTTTTTATTTATTGTAGGTCCCTCGTGTCACTCTGTTGGAACCATATGGCGACGAGACGCAGAGTTTGTACATGCAGTCCACTTTGTACCCAAATGCCCTTGCAGTGGACTTTGTGGTGCCGCACAATCCGTTACGGCATGGGTAACAATTCCCCCATCATGAGCATCAGGCAAGGCAGTTTCAGGAGGCTGCTGAGGAGGTTGATGAGGCAGTGGAGCATGTCCCTCGAAGGAGAGGAGCACAGAGAGAGGCGCCTGATTTTGTTGAGCATGAAGATCATTCTGAGGAGGAACGTCAACCTCCTCCTCAAGATAAGGGGAAGCGTACTCGTCAAAAGGGATCATCATCTTCGAGCAGCGGAGGAGATCACCACCGTTGATACAGTGACCGTCGGTGGATGAGACAGGAGTTGGAGAAATCTGAAGATCGTTTGCTTGAAAAAATGGATAAGAGATGGTTGCCTCGATTTCAAAAGTGGTTTGAAGATTTGTTTGAGAATATACGATGTGGATCTTCACGGCGTCGCAGCCCCGTATACGAGCCCACTTTTCGTGGAATGCCTACTCCTGTATCACGCCGGCCGTCTGTTCATGAACCTGCACACGACACTGCTCGACGCCAGCCGTCTGTTCATGAACAAGTTCCTCCACGAGAGCCGTCTGTTCATGAACAAGTTCCTCCACGAGAGCCGTCTGTTCATGAGACACACTTTGTACAGCCGGAGGTTCCTGCCCGTCATTCATTGCCTGAGCTTGGATATTCGTTTGCCCCGATTGAGCAGTATGGTAGTTTTCTGCACGATCCATATCGTCATTCGATGGAAATCCCCAGTGGTCATGATGAAGCCTTGTGGCAGGGGCTTGGGCAAGTAAGCATTTTATTTAATAAGCACGTATTTTTCAATTATTTATCATTTAATTTAGCACTTGTACTAATTTAATTTTCCGTATAAATTTAGGCAATTGGAAAAGCATTTGAGAACGTCCAGGCATCATATGCTGGACAAGAAGCTGTGATGAGAACGCCCATCGATGCAGTGCATATTTCTCAGGTGGGTGCTTCGGTGGATGAAGATGATGAGCCGTTCCGGGTACCTCGAAGAGGAAATAGGAAGAAGAAACATGCAGCCGCAGTCCGTACACCCATGATTGCTAGTAGGGCACCAGCAGAGCTTGATATCCAGTTGGTTCAGGCGTACGAGTTGTTTCTAAGTGGCCCACCTGACCAATTTATGGTTGTGACTGCGAGTGGGGGTTATCTTCCGCATCAGTGGTGGAGGGTGTTAGAAAATCCACACACTGACATAATCGTTGGGGTAAGTAAATATAATTATTATATTTACTTCACTTGTTTAGTCTATTTATTTATTTTGGTTATATTTGTTGAATGACATATGAATTGTATTTGTGTTTGTAGGTTTTAGACCTGTACCTGCTATGGTTGAGGAAACGGATTGCTCACCGTGACAACGTGCTGGAGAATGTCACGGCTAGAAACACTGTACTCTTGGATTGTGATGTCTTCGTAAGTTTTATTGCATGTATTTTCTAACTAATATTCATTTCTTATTTCCAATTTGTTTTCTATTTTCTGTCTATAACTATGATGTGAATTTCAAACAGCTCCAACTCCAAGGTGAATGGGAAAAAACGATCTTTATATACACACTTTATGTATTAAAAGCCGACTGCAAAGTGAAGATCCCTCTCGGGAGGGATCTTCACTTTGCGAGCGGGATCTGTATATACATGAGAGGGATTTTTACATTTTGTGATGTTATTTCCATGCAATAACTTCTTTATTTATTCATTAGATTATATTTATTCAATTATGTGATACATGACTTCGGCGAGTATGGCCATATTCATGACATACACTACATCTCTTACGAGCTTGACTCTCCGTAACAGCGCGTCGCCGGTTAACTCTCGGACGTCCGGGAAGAGAAGTGATAGCTGGAGGCAAGACCAATGTATTGTCTACTTCAATTGGAAGAGTCCAATCTTCTTTGTGCGGAACACGAAGTATAGGATATTTGTATGCGTCTATCCAAGCTTCTCTTTTGTAGTACAATTGCACTTAATCATATATCGTCTCTCTATTTTTGCTGCAATTTCAACCAATCAGACAATTTGAGATTTTAAGTGATAAAATTATCAAAATCAATGTGATAAACTTACAGTATTGCAGCAATAGCATGAGAACAAGGCATTCCATCCAGTTGAAATTCACAGCAGGTGCATGTCTTCATATGGAGATCTACTTTGAAATATCTCTTACCATCATGTACGTTGAAGATCAAGCCCGGTGCACGAGCTGCATTGTACCTCAATGCTTTATTCATCTGTTGCGTCAGTTTTTTAGATGCTTCAGCAGTTAATATGTCGTCATCGCCATTCGCCTCTTCACGTCTCTCATCAAACCATTTCTCGATGACATGTCTGATTGCATCAATCATTGAGCATATGGGAAGCCGTCGAGCCCACAACAATCTGCCATTCCACGACTCTGCTGCATTTGATGTCAGTTGGCTATAACGTGGAACTGGACAACAGCTCCGAGCCCATTTCTCCGGTCCAACACTCATTAATTTCTGGTATGCAGCTTCGCTCTCTCGACGGATTTTGTTCATTGCATTTTCATAAACTGAATGACGATATGCATATGCAGCTTGTTCATACAAGGTAGTAACCACTTTTCCGAACCGCTTCAACTTGTTGAGTAAGTGATAGTAGCACAGACCGTGAACTGCATCAGGAAACACTTCACTAATAGCGTTACCTATCGAGACATGAGCATCAGAGACAATGACTGTATCCGTCAGTTCCCCATATACAACTCTAAAACGCTCGAAGAACCACTTCCAAGAGATATCATTTTCGATTGGTCCAACACCTATCGCCAATGAGAATACCTGCATATTGGCATCCTTCGTCACAACGACAAACAAGATACCTCTATTTCTGCCCTTGAGATGAGTGCCATCAATTGCGATCACAGGTCTCATGTTGAGTGGATAAGCAAGTCTGCAAGCGCCGAGAGCCACAAATAGATGCTGGAACTTCCCATTATTTCCAACTGCCAGATCAGTAACCGTGCCAGGATTTGATTCCTTAAGCATGTGAAGATAGCCAGGCAACATCTGGAAGGACTCAACATACCCTCCGTATATCATCTGTATCGCAGTGTGTCGTGCTCTCAGGGCCAAATCATATTGGATTGTGATACCGAACTCGCGGAGCACCTCCTCCACAATGGCTTTCGGCTTCATGATTTCACACTCCCTCCGTATGTTTCTGGCAACGTAGGCTGCAATAATATTCATGTGGACTTTTTTGGGCGCCACACGTCCAAGATGACGGGTGCATGCATGATCGCCATTAAATTGGCGGACTATCCAATCATCAGAGTTTCTGCGGGATGATGCTCGCAACTCGAAAGGGCAATTTTGCAAATGCCTGCAAATCCATCTGAGACGCTTCGTATCAGATGATACAACTTTCTATTCAGCTCCAATCTCCATGTGCCACAAGCCGGCTGCAATATTTAGATCATCTTTGCTTTGAAAAATAGAACCAACCTTTAACTCAGCATCATCTGTCGGGTCATTTTCTCGTGCAACGAGTGAAATCGTAGCATCGAGCGGAATCACTGGAACCAACCAACTGGCGAGATCCTCGGAATTCACTCCTTCATCCCTACGAATCCATGCTGCATGCTCCGCAATCGTGGATTCTGTCATGTTATCCTCCGACTCTTCACTATCGGATTTGGGTTCAGATTCTAGAATATAACTTTCATCATCTCCTTCATTTGTATCTTCATCATCGTTGCTTTCTTGTTCATCATTGCGAGAAGTTGCTCTCCTTGGGAAAGAGGTCTCTGGAACAGGCATTTGGGGGATAGAGGAATATTCAGGTGTGGATGTCGATCCGTAATTACCTCCAGCGGAATATGGATTATCAAACCAATTTGAGGAAACCATCTGTCTTTGGATATGATCCATTTCATCCGAATATGTTCTGCCGAAGTCGTATCCAAAGGATGAAGAGCGCGGTTCTTCAAAAGAAGGAATATATACGTCCGTGTTGTTGTGAATCACGTATACAGTTGGGAAAGATTCCATCATGCACAACTGATCAAATTGGTGATCGGTGCGCAAGAGGGCTTTCATGGTGCGTCCTGTACGAGACCACGATAAATAATACAACTCGTATTGTGTACTAATCGAATTTCCATTCAACATAATATCGATGTTGTATCTCAAATTTATGAGAGATTGAGAGGCCGCCATAAGTTGAATAATCTGTTCAAATCCGCCCACGTACGTACAATCGTGACATTGTCCGCCGTATTTGATAGTGAAGTACTTCCATTCATCCATCTATATAAAATTAAAAATGAAAAATGATTAATAAAATAAATTAGAATACAAAACACCAAAATCCCTCTCGGTATACCTATTTCCCGCTCGAGCGGGATTATGATGTACCGAGCGGGAAATGAGTTATGCGAGAGGGAAATAGTTCCATTTAATGCGTTGCATAATTTATATCTTAAAATGTAATTTTCGCTCATTATAAATTGATCTAGTAACGAATCCCGATTTATTTTGTATAATTACTAAATAGATTAATAAAAGATCAACATTAGAAATTAAATAAACTATAATGCTGTAAAAAATCACCTCAATCAACAACCTCCGAAGATGAGTGAATTTGTAAGTCAATTCTCTAATTTTTTCGTAGATATTTGTAGTGAATTTTCTAATTCTTCGTAGATGTGTTTTGATCATCGCTTCAATGTAAGAAATATATAGAAGTGAAATGTAAAACTGGTATGGATTCACGTGAAAATTGTACATAAAATGTACAATTTAATTTACAGCTATACTACAGTCCAAAAAGAATAGGTGTGGCGTGCCTGCATTGTGCAAGTAATTCACGCGGTGCACAGAAAAAAAATTGAATATCCCTCTCGAGAATTGAAGATCCCACTCGACAAAACTGAAGATCCCGCTCCAGTATATGGATATCCCGCTCGACAAAATGACGATCCCGCTCAGGGAATTGAATATCCCGCTCGGGCGGGATGTTACATTTTTCGAGCGGGATATTCATTTTGTCGAGTGGGATCTTTGGTGCGTTGTTTTTCACCAAAAATAAATCTGACACTCGGTCAGTATGCCCACACTGCGCAGACAGTGGTAAGCAAGATCGTCTCCCAAAGGATCGGCGAGAATTTCCCTAATTTTCAATCTGCCAAAACACTTATAAACGAAAATTAAATAACAGATTTTAGAGTTTAAGAACAAAGAAACTAAATTAACTAATTAACAAGAAATTTGAATTTAACAAATATTAAAAGCATTCCGGTTTCCAATTAATTTCACCCTAGCTTGATTATCTGATCATCGACGCAATTATAACTTTAATTCATACAAACAAACCGGTTATAACCACCGAAGACGCTTCTGACGCGATCTTATCTCTCCTTAGCTTCTCGGTAATCAGGAAGACGCTTCACCAATTACTTCTCTATTCGACTGACAACCCTAGAGACGCTCTATGGATTTAATGAGCCGGCAGCATTAACAACTAGAGAGACCCGATTCAAAATCAATAAACTCTGACGCAGGATTACGAATTAAGACTGCTTATCCCTTGACTCTGAAGAATCAATTTACCACTAATTAAACCTAAACCACAATTACGGATGGCCGATTTAATTGGCTACTAATTAATTACGATCCACTAAATATTTGCAACTACCTAGCAGAATCGAAATAATTAACATTAAACACAGAGAATCACAGATGCTTGCATAAGAATTAAAGAAGAAAAACCAAATTAGATCTCACAGAATAAATCACACTAGGGCTTCCTTAATCTTCACCGGAATAAAAGTGTTTAGCTTGAATTCATAGACAAATTAAAGCTAAAAGTCATGGAGAAAATAGAAAAAAATATCGCTAGGGAGAAGAAGAGAGAAAAAATAAAGCTAAAGTATGTGTATGCTTTTCTGCTCCTTAAGGGAGTCTTTTAAATACCTAGTAAAAATTATAATAATAAGGAAATAAAATCCCTAATCCTAATCTAACTAGGAAAATAATAAAATAAAGATAAAACCCTACAACTAAGAGTCCATGGCACAAAATTAAGAAGTAATCTCGTGCACAACCCATAATCACGTGCAAATCAGCTTCCCAAACTTTCCAAACGCAGAGAACTTTCAGCTGTAGTACGCAGCAGGCGGTATGCCCATACTGCCCGATATTCGCACATGCCAAAACTTCCTCTCAACAACTTCAAGGCTTCAAATATCCTCTAAAATCATGCTTATTCCTCCAAATTAAGATCAAAACCTACAATAGACCAAGAAGCATGCAATTAATTCCATAAACGTGATTAAATAGACATTAAGACCAAAAATGATGCAAAATTACTCCAAAATATATGATCAAAACAGGCCCAATCAAACTCCCCCACACTTAGACAATGCTCTCCCTCGAGCATAATTATTCGAAAATAAGAAAATAAACTGTCACTAAACAAGACTCAAAACAAAAATTGGCAACAATTCAATGGACAAAAATCTTAATCAAGATCAAGATACATCTTTCTCAATTAACTATCCATTCTCTTGTTTCAAAAATTGTGCAAACACTCTTCATTCAAGTCAAAATCATGCAAAAATCAATCCTGCCTCACCAAGTTTCACTCCAACTCTCTCAAAAGAATATAAGGACAAAATTATTTCACACAAATCGCAACTTGACACTCTCAAGCATAGGTTTGCCCATATGTCACTATATCCACCACAAAATAAAACTCATGCATATATCAAAAGGACATTGATGGGTTTTTTTTTTGAAACACAAGAAACTTAAACAAATAACCAACTTCTCTCCCCTCCCCCACACTTAAACGACACAGTGTCCTCACTGTGTAAAGGAAAAGAAAGCAAACAAACACAAGAAACAATAAAACACATAAAAAAATATAAAAAAAAATATAAAAAAATAGAGAAAAAATTAGGAAAAACAAAATAATAAAAAAAAATAAAAATGAAAGCAAACTAAAACTTCCCTGAAACTGCATCAACTGTCTGGTGGCTTCAATTTCCGCTTTGGGAGTTTTACAATAGACGGCACAAACTGTTCAGGGTTGGTCGGTATGGGCATACTGCTCGACAGACGTTGATCAAGAACCTCATTGGTGGCGTGCAACTGCATGATAGATTTGCTGACTTCTTCATCCTGCTCAGCTGCTGCATCTCGACCAATCAATTTGCTGAATACGACATGCTCAACCTTATGATGATTCTCAACCTTCTTGAATATTTCTATGATTTTCGTTTCATCATCTTCTTTCTCGTTTTGAATCAACCTGGAAGGAAAAGATGGTGGAACTAGTGGGTTATAATTAAAAACTTCGGATTCAACACTTACCTTGAAAGAATGCAACTTTTCAGATTGTTGGGCCCCTTTGGCGACCTCATTTTGAATCTTTGTTTGCTCTTCTTTTTCCGCCTCATCTTCCTTAGGATTTTGCTCAACCAACTCCTCCTCATTCGTTAAAGTCACAGCATAGACGTGTGCTATGGAATTTACTTCCATTTGGGATGGAGGTTTTCCTTGATTGGCTTGTAACTTGTTCTTCTGAGTGGCGAGTTGGGTGATTTGTGTGCCCATACTGCTCAAGGTAGCTTGTGTCTCTTGCTGGAAAGTTTGCTGACTTTGCACCAGATTCATAACAATCTCGTTGCTCTGCGCTAGACTTTTCATAATATCGCTCATGCTCAGTTCTGAATAGTCGGTATGGGCATACTGCCCAACCTGCGGCTGATTTTGGACATACTTTTCCTGCCCATCCTGCTGACTCTTGCTGAAATTTGTGTTCGAGAATGGGTCATATCGCATCTGCCTCTGCGCATCAAATTGTGCATCGTCTGAACCATAACATGCTTGTTCGGATTGTGAATACTTATGGGTTTGAGCTACAGCAAAGCCTCTAACCAGAGAAGTTAGAGCTTCAATCTTGTCATTCACACTTGAACCATATGCTCCTTCTGCTTCTTTGACAGACATGTATCTCTCATCGTCCTCGTCTTCATATTGTTGGCCATTGAAAACCATATCCATGATGAGCTGTCTTGCTTCATCCAAGGTCTTATTGGTCAAAGATCCTCCACAAGCAGCATCAACAATTCTCCTATCAAAAGAAGACATACCACGATAAAAAAATTTTGTGAGCAACTGAAATTCAGAAAATCCGTGGTCGGGACATTGACGACACAATTGCTGAAATCTCTCCCAATAATCAGGCAAACTTTCTTTTGGGTTTTGCTTAATGCTACTTATAGCCATTCTTAGGTTTGCAGCCCTAGATTCAGGAAAGAACTTATGCAAGAACTGCTTCTCTAAGTCGTTCCAAGTTCTAATCGAAGCGGAGGGAAGAACAAACAACCAATCTCTAGCTTTGCCCTGCAATGTATGAGAAAAAGTTAGCAATCTCAAATTATCATCAGAAAAACCTTGAGGGCGTAAAGTATAACAAATTAAATCAAATTCAGCGAGATGTTTATGTGCACTCTCTCCGGGTGAATCACTGAATTTGGGAAGAACTTGAATGAATTCAGGCTTGATTTCAACATTTTGATCAATCGTGGGCAGCACGATGCATAACGGACGATTGCTCCAATGACGACCCAACTCTCTTATCAAGGCCATATCGACTTCAACTGTGTGATCAATATAAAAATAAATAAATAAAAATAAAAATTGCAAACGAAAAATAAGAAAATTACTAATTAAAAAACCGATCCCCGGCAACGGCGCCAAAATTTGGTGCGTCGTTTTTCACCAAAAATAAATCTGACACTCGGTCAGTATGCCCACACTGCGCAGACAGTGGTAAGCAAGATCGTCTCCCAAAAGATTGGCGAGAATTTCCCTAATTTTCAATCTGCCAAAACACTTATAAACGAAAATTAAATAACAGATTTTAGAGTTTAAGAACAAAGAAACTAAATTAACTAATTAACAAGAAATTTGAATTTAACAAATAGTAAAAGCATTCCGGTTTCCAATTAATTTCACCCTAGCTTGATTATCTGATCATCGACGCAATTATAACTTTAATTCATACAAACAAACCGGTTATAACCACCGAAGACGCTTCTGACGCGATCTTATCTCTCCTTAGCTTCTCGGTAATCAGGAAGACGCTTCACCAATTACTTCTCTAATCGACTGACAACCCTAGAGACGCTCTATGGATTTAATGAGCCGGCAGCATTAACAACTAGAGAGACCCGATTCAAAATCAATAAACTCTGACGCAGGATTACGAATTAAGACTGCTTATCCCTTGACTCTGAAGAATTAATTTACCACTAATTAAACCTAAACCACAATTACGGATGGCCGATTTAATTGGCTACTAATTAATTACGATCCACTAAATATTTGCAACTACCTAGCAGAATCGAAATAATTAACATTAAACACAGAGAATCACAGATGCTTGCATAAGAATTAAAGAAGAAAAACCAAATTAGATCTCACAGAATAAATCACACTAGGGCTTCCTTAATCTTCACCGGAATAAAAATGTTTAGCTTGAATTCATAGACAAATTAAAGCTAAAAGTCATGGAGAAAATAGAAAAAAAATATCGCTAGGGAGAAGAAGAGAGAAAAAATAAATCTAAAGTATGTGTATGCTTTTCTGCTCCTTAAGGGAGTCTTTTAAATACCTAGTAAAAATTATAATAATAAGGAAATAAAATCTCTAATCCTAATCTAACTAGGAAAATAATAAAATAAAGATAAAACCCTACAACTAAGAGTCCATGGCCCAAAATTAAGAAGTAATCTCGTGCACAGCCCATAATCACGTCCAAATCAGCTTCCCAAACTTTCCAAACGCAGAGAACTTCCAGCTGTAGTACGCAGCAGGCGGTATGCCCATACTTAATTTGTTAAATTTGATTAATAATTAACGCAAACAATATCACAACTTTTAAATAAGATATAAAATTATTTTTAAAATGTATATATAAAAATTAAAATTTAATGTTATTTGCCGTCTAATTTCGACGGGCTACTTATTGGTTAATAATCAAAATAAGTCCCAACACTTAGAGGTGTCAAAGTCAACTCTATCCGACCAGGTCAAATTTTTTCTTGTACTTATAGTCTCGGGGTAGACCATAAATTTAACCTTTGGCACGTAGCCGACCCGATAATTTTGATAGCTTTTGACTACCATTTTTCATAATCTCACTTAGCATAATGGGTTTGGACCGACCAGATAATTTTGATAGCTAGATTTTATTAGACTGCCATTTTTTATAATCACACCCGCATTCCATTGACTATAAATGTATCTTTTATAAACTAGAGAGAACGGGGAATAAAGTAGAGAGAATAAGAGTTCTATCTATTGAGATGTATTCAAAGTGTGTACAATATGAGGACCAAATGCCTCTATTTATAATGGTACAGAGCTAGGGTTTTAGGGTGGATGACTTGGTCAATACTCATATAATGTATATCTATAAGATATTTACAACACTCCCCCTTGAGTGACCAATCCCTAAAACAAATGTTGCCTCATTAAAACCTTGCCAGGAAAACCCAATGGGACAAAACCTGATCGAAGGAAAAAGAGTACAACTGCTCCGATTGAACTTGATCATTGTAGTCTTTGATTCGTTGCATGCCGATCTTGTGTACCAACTTCTTAATGTTGACGTCGGCAATGCCTTTATGAATAAGCCCGCCAAATTATCACTTGAGCGAGTCTCTGTTGAAAAAATGATACAAGTATAACACTTCACATTTGATTTATTGTTGTGATGTGCATGCCTTGTTAAAAACCTCTTCTGAAAAATCCTGTGGGAAAAAAAAACTCGATAGAGAAAAAATTACATGACATACACTTACTCATATGTTGCATTAGTTGTCTCGCTAAAAACCTTGACTAAGAAAACCCATCGGGAGAAAAACTTAGTAAGGGGAAAAATACGAGTACAACCATTTGGCCTTTAAAGTATAATCTTTATGATTACTCAAAATTAATCTTCATGGCCAAATCCTCATAAATATGTAGTAGTTTCTCACTCCCCCTGAAGATAATTGATGGTCCCTGAGCTGGGTACTTGGTGTAGAGGGGGGGGGGTGAATACACCAAGTAGATTTTTCGAAACTTTTATCAAGTTAAAATGGAGTTGAGTGAGAGCTCAGTTATTGATCCAGCTGGGGAGGGTCAGCTGGGTAAACAACTCAGCTGGCGGTGCGGAAAGTGGTGGTTTGAAAACTTAGCTCAGTTACTTAGAAAAACTCAGTTTGAAAATATTAACTTATCGTTTTCAGCTTAGTCAGGTTGTGCAACTTTTCGAAAGACACAGCTGTCTTTGGAGAGCAGCTGTGTGTGCAGTTTTGAACAAGTATGCAATGATATGAAGGCGTTAGAGCACAGCTGAATATAAAGCAAAAGTAAAGAGAGAGAGATAGAAGCACGCGAGTTTTTACGTGGTTCGAAGTAACACCTCCTACGTCCACGACCAGGTTCACTGGTAATCCACTACCACTTGGTTTCCAAGTACCAAGCAACTTCACAACTCTAACCCGAGCTGTGTTCCAACAGTTTGCGGGCACTGTCAAGCCTATACACCTTCAGTTTGCGGGTACTGAAGAACCTATCCACTCGAATTACGCGCTTCGAGCAAGCGTACCTTTACCTAACCTTTCTGGGTTTGGGTTTGGGTATGGGGTTCCAACTGTGAACGAGTTCTTACAATTAAGAACTTCAGAGTATGATGAACTCGTTCGAAATCTAGGCTTAAGATATACAATGAGTTTGGCCTAGGGAACAGACGAAAAACTAAGCAGTTTCTTAACTAGAAACACTTTAAGATAAAGTGTTCTTTGATCTATGTAGAACTGCTTGGGAGCTTTTGAAAGAATAATGAATTCAGATAATGAAAGCTTGTAGAGGGTTTTTCGTATCTGATCCTGAGATTGAAGACGGGTTTATATAGGTAGAGATTCAGGACTAGCCGTTGGAGGAGCCGTTTGAATCTTACCTACTCTTCTTAAATACAAGATCTGCCGTTGGGCGTATCTGCACCTGTCTTCATTTGTGTCACATCCTAGGTTCTGAAGTCTAGGATGCTGATCTGGCAATCCCTCATTGGTCGAGGTAGGTTGACTTCCTTACGATTCCGGATCTTCTCGCCTTTGGAGCCGGCTTTTGGAATTCGTAGCCGGATCGTCTCGACGTGGAGTCATCGTGAGATTGTTCCTTTGTTCCCATTTGGACCAGCTGTGTTTTGAACTCAGCTCGAATTCTCTTCAGCTTGATCAGGCTCTGCTGGATCACTCAGCTGAAGGTTGACGCCTGCTGTCTTTTGCTAGCTGACTCCAGCTGGGAACACAGCTGGGTCGACTGCTGACTTCCGCTAGCTGACTCCTGCTGTAGACACAGCTGGGTCGACTGCTGTCTTCCGCTTCCTTAACCTGTAATCCTAGAACATCTAAGGCTCAAACAGGCGAGCTGGAAAACACTATTTAGGTTGGCGCGATCATCTATTCGGTTGGAGAATCAGTTGGGTTTTGGTATCAAATCGAAACCTTATAATTTTCCCAACAATTTCCCCCTTTTTGATGATGCCAAACCTAACTGAGACAACTTATGATACAGAGAAACTTGTGTTTTATTAATGTAAGAAAATACATTATAACACAGGAAAAAGAAAGAAGAAAAAAATATTCAGTCTTCAATCCTTCAGTCTTCAATCAGCTGGGTCTTCTCTTCTGCATCCGTTGCTTCTTTCTTTTGACTCCTCTTCTTCAGCTGATTCTGATCCAGCTGGTTCCTCTAGCTCAACAGTTTGCCTCTTCATTGACTTGTCTCTCTTCTCCCTTACTTCCCCCTTTTTGGCATGATCAAAACAGGGTGGGAGATATTCACCATCGGCTGTTGCGATGTTTTAGTTTGGCGAAACTGTGGTTTTCAGCTCTGAGCAGCGAGGTTTAGAGTCTTAGTGGCTCAGCTGTTGTATTAGTTGGCTCTTCTTCAGTTGCATTAGCCTCAGCTGTGGTTGCAGACACAGCGTCCTTGGCCTGATTCAGCTGGGGCAGTCCAGCTGAGTGCTTGGAAGGATGAGTTGGCACGGGAGACATCATCTTCTGAGTAGGGCACAATCTTCATTCCTTGCAACTTTTGCTTCTTCAGACTTCTTAGATTGAATGAGAAAGTCTGATACAGCACTTGAGGGATTTGTATTCAGCTCATATCATCATCATCCAGCTGCAGGTGATCGTTGGCTGGGTGAAGTTTCTCATTTGAGCTTGGTGCAGGGACTTGAGCATCTTTTATTGAAAGATCTCGAAGAAGGTGTCCCTGTGGAGCTGAAGGAAACTGAAGAGAAGGCGGTTGAAGTATCACATCTGTCTTGGGGTTTAAGCTTGGTTGTTCAGCTGGAATACTCCGTTGCGGTGTTGGTGATGATTATGTTCAAGCAGGGACGTGAACTTCTCTTCCACCGTACGAAACGACCGCTTGAGGGCCTTCTGCTCCTTGGAGAGTGATTACGAATTCTCTCATAATGTCAGCTGGCTTCTCTGCTGACTGACTGAGCACCTTTGACTTGAGTCTTCGGTTTGAAGACAGTGCTTCAGTATATTTTGTCTCCTCAAGTTGTCTCCGATTCCCAGCTGGGACGGAGTTAGATGCATGCTGCTTTGTCTCCTGCATCTTTTTCTGTGCCTCCTGTGGCAGAGCAAGAGCTTTGACATGACTGCTCTTGAATACTCCGGTTTCATCAACATCTGGTCCAGGTCTGTTGACGTTGATTTTTGCATCCCAGGGAGTTGTGTGTCCCGTTCTCTCCTTTATGTTGAGAGAAACAGTGGGGTTGAGGAGGTCTTTTTCCTTTGTCATTCCCAGAAAGTTTTCTGCACCTTCCTGGTGGATGACGTTCTTGAGCTTTGCAGTCTCATGCGCCGGGCCGGTTACGTCGATGGGCTTCACCTTCTTCTGGACTTCCGTCTTCTTTGAGGTTCCTGAGAGTTAAGCAACTCTTATCTTGAAGCTTTGACAGATTCTTCAGGTCTGATTGGCTTTGGGAGACATCTTTCTGGATTCCATGTTCTTTTTCTGCATCTTTTGTTAGTAGAAACAAACAATACCAATTGATGGAAATAAGAAAGAATGCCAAAAAAAAAAACTTTCTACGTTTGATGCGTATATCTTCTAGCATATTTAAAGAGATTTCTTGAAGAATGGACGATCAAGATTTGTCTGTTGATAAGAAGATCTACGACTGGGAGTGATTCTCGCGTCAAGTCAATTTAATGCGAGAGAGAGAACGGTTGAGGCGCTTTGACTTTTGCCTCGAAACTCCCATTATTTAATTCTTTGCAGACTTTTAATTAATATTGATTAGAAATGACAAGATGTGAATTGACAGAAAACAGATTGAGTAGGTGTAATTAAAGTTATTTCAAACCTCTCAGCTGATCATTGTAGTCAGCTGATACCTCGGTTGAGTGGGTGTGCTGGGTCATCGTGGTTCCAGCTGGTTCCCCCTCAGCTGAATAATCCTTTCCTTTCAGCATCTGGTTTAGCTGAATTCTTTCTCAGTGATATCGGTGACATTGATTCGATTTTCGGTTATTTGCTTGTATTCGGCTTGGTCCTTTCATTCGGTAGATTCCGTTCGGTTTCGGTTCGTCTGCTTCCGTTCAGCTGGGTCTGCTTCCATTCAGCTGGGTGAAGCATCGTCTGGGTTGAGAAGTCCAAGTAATCCGCACAGCATTTTGAATCTTGCTTCTATCAGCGGTTTTGTGAGAATATCAGCCCGCTGTATGTCTGTGTGAATTTTCTCAACAATCACATCATTCTTTTCTACGTGATCTCTGATGAAATGATGTCGTACGTCTACATGCTTGCATCTTGTGTGAAATCGGATTCTCCGATATGGCAATCGCACTTGAGCTATCACGAAAATTGGAACTCCGTCCGGCTTTTACTTCATAGTCATCCAGCTGATGTTTCAGCCAGAGAATTTGCGAGCAGCAGCTTCCAGCGGCCATATATTCTGCTTCTGTCGTGGAAGTTGCGACGCACGTTTGTTTCTTTGAAAACCATGAGATCAACTTGCTTCCTAAGAACTGACAAGTTCCTGAAGTTGATTTTCTGTCCAATCGATCTCCAGCGAAGTCCGAATCCTGAGTATCCAAGTCGTAGATTGTCTTCACTGTACCACAGCCCAACATTCTGAGTTCCTTTGAGGTATTTGAGAATGTTCTTGGCTGCTTGCATGTGTGCTTCCTTTGGATCAACTTGAAATCTGGCACACACACCGACTGCGAAAGAGATGTCTGGACGACTTCTTTGTTAGATACGGCGAGGATCCTATTATCCTCCGTATTTGCTTTGGAATCAAGCGACTTCCCTTCGGTTCTGGTTCAATCTTCCAGTTGGTGTTCATTGGAATCTTTACAGTTCTGCTTGATTGAACTCCATACTTGGCGATCAAATCTTTCACGTATTTGGATTGATTTATGAAGATCCCTTCTGAAGATTGCTTGACTTGAAGTCCTAGGAAGAAACTCATTTCTCCCATCATGGACATTTGGAACTTCTCTGACATCATCTCTCCAAATCTTTGGCATAAGAATCTTGATCTTGATCCAAAGATGATGTCGTCTACGTAGATTTGAACAACCAGGATATCTTCTCCTGACTTGATGGTGAAGAGAGTTCTGTCTACTGAGCCATTCTTGAATCATTTGGATATGAGAAAATTTGACAGAGTGTCATACCAAGCTCGAGGTGCTTGCTTTAATCCATAAAGAGCCTTCTTTAGTTTGTAGACTTTATTTCCTTCTACTTCGAATCCTGGAGGTTGTTCAACGTAGACATCTTCTTTGATTTCTCCATTTAGGAATGCGCACTTCACATCCATTTGATAGACCTTGAATTTGTGATGTGCTGCAAAGGCGAGAAATAGTCTGATTGCTTCCAATCGTGCTACTGGAGCAAAAGATTCTTCGAAGTCAATTCATTCCTGCTGAGTGTAGCCCTTGGCAACGAGTCGAGCTTTGTTTCTGATGACGACTCCCAGGGTATCCAACTTGTTCTTGAATATCCATTTGAGTCCTATGACTTTGACTTCTTGAGGTCTGTCGACTAATTCCCAGACACAATTTCTGAGGAATTCGTTCAGCTCTTCTTGCATGGCATTTGTCCAAGGCACACTCTTCAAAGCTTCGAGAATTGATTGAGGCTCTGGCACTTGAGCTACGTAACACGCCATTAGAGCTGTGTCGTCATCATAGACCGTCAGTTCTAGCTCTACTGAGAGTTGAGCTGTGTCAGCTGCCTCTTGATGATCCGATGAAGCTTGAGCAGCTGAGCTTCTGGTTTTGACTTGGTCAGAAGGTTCTCCAATGATTGCTGATGATGGATGATCTTCAATCCATCTTCTCCTCTTACGAATTTCTTCTTCCAGTTGATTGATGCTTGAAGTGGCTAAATTTAGTCTGTCTTGGAGTTGTTCTGGAGTTAAATCTTGAGAGTTTGGCTCTCTTTGATTTGGATTTTGAGGAGATGTCTGTAGAGGCTCAGCTGGAGATGGAGCTGGGGACTCAGCTGTGTTTGGATTTCCAGCTGATGATGTTCCCCCTTGATTTGGCGTTGAAGCTTCTTCTTGATTTCCAGCTGGTGGAGCTTCTTGGTTGATTTGAATTTCCTCCTCTGGCTCATTGTCCCAAATTAATGGTTCGACCAGATTCCTGATTCTATTCTCTTGAGCCCTTGTCTGAATCAATCTTGAAGATTCTCCTTCGCTTCTTCGTTTGATAGAATCTCTATATTCGAAGGAGGATTCGTCAAAGGTAACATGTGGAGTTACTTCGACTATTTGAGTTCTTCTGTTGAAGACTCTGTATGCTTTACTCACAGCGGAGTAACCAAGGAATACTCCTCGGTCTGTCTTTTCGTCGAACGTCTTGAGCTGTGTCTTCCCATTATTGAGAATGTGACATTTGGATCCGAATACCTTGAAATATCCAATGTATGGTATTCTGTTGTTCCATAGCTCATACGGTGTCTTTCCTTGTCTTGATGTGAGTAGGGAGCGATTCGAGTGAAGCAAGCCGTGTTGATTGCTTCGGCCCAGCAACTTCTTTGGAATGGCGAGCTAGCTAGCATTGAGGTAGCCGCTTCCTTGAGAGTTCTGTTTCTTCGTTCGCTACACCATTCGCCGAGGTGTCCGAGCCGCGGATGTTTGGTGTTGAACTCCGTTCTTCTCGCAAAAATCATAAATAGTTTCATTAAGAAACTCCGTTCCACGATCCGATCTTATTGCCATTATCTTGCACTCCTTCGTGTTGATAATCTTTCCGGCGGGATAGGCGGCTTAGTTCTCGTTTCGCTCTTCTCGGTACAAGAAAGATACCCATGTGAATCTTGAGAAATCATCCACAACGACCGCAGTATATTTTCTGCCATTGAAGCTTCTTTAGTAAGGACCAAAAAGATCCATGTGAAGAAGTTGAAGAACTCGATCGCCTGATCGAGCCGGCTTGAGAGAGAATGAAATTCTTGTTTGTTTTCCTTGTTGACACGCGCCGCACATATGACTTTTGTCATATACTTGATCCGGAATTCCATTAGCGAGCTGGTTTCTAGCCGGTTGTTGATTATCTTGAAGTTGAGATGATTCGCCCGTACGTGCCACGGCCAGTGACTTCATTCTTGCTTTTGATACAAGACAAGTCTCCGGAGGGCTGCTGTTCCAGTCAGCAAAGTACATATTTCCTTCTCTTTTCCCTCTTAGGAGTATCTGCTTGGTTTCCCTGTGCATCCCTGTGCATCAAACTTGACAGAAAAACCGTTGTCGCAGAATTGGCTAATGGAAAGCAAGTTATGTTGCAATCCTTGTACATAAGAAACATTTGGGATTATAACATTTCTGGTTTTAAATGTACCATAACCTTTGGTTAGGCCTTTGGAGTTGTCACCAAATGTTACTTGTGGACCTGTACGCTCAATATACTCCTGGAGTAGATGCTTTAGGTGCGTCATGTGCTTGGAACATCCACTGTCCAAGTACCAAAGCGTTCTCATCGACTCCTCAGAGATGCGTCGATTCCTTGCAACCTAAACAAAAAGTTAAAATTCAGGTACCCGGTTTAATTGGGTCCTTGTGGGTTAGACATAGATCCTTTGACGACCCGGATCCGCTTGATGACTCGAATTGGGTCATTAGATCGATAATTCTCCCGGTAGTCGATATACACATTCATTGTGTTCTGTTGCTGGCGAGGTCTTGATCTTCGTGTCTTCTTGTTTTGTTGTCTGTATTTTGTTTGATTTCCAGCTGTGTGCCTAGCTGAGACGTTCCTTTGTCTCTGCTGTCTCTGATGCTGTGGCTGGAAATGATTATCCAGCTGATACTCGTATGAGTGGTATCCAGCTGGGTATCTCTGATATCTTGGTTGATATCGATCAACGTCTTTAGTCTTGTGTCGGTATCTGTAAAATCCAGCTTATGGTCTTCGTTGAGGTTGAGCACGTTGCTGTCTGAGCTGAGCTTGAGGTTGTCGCACAGCTGACCTTCTTGATGTCTGTTGTGTTCTCGACGGAGTTTGAGACTCTTTCACAGCTGTTCTTTTTGACGTCTGCTGTGTCCTCAACGGAGCTTGAGAATGTTTCACAGCTGTTCTTCCTGACGCCTGCTGTGTCCTCAATTGTTGATGCTGAGCTGCTGGGTTTGAAGGTTCATTTGCTCGTACAAACATAACCTTTGTTCCACTTGTGGAGGCAATGTTTGAGGCATCCTTTGATTCGTTGTATCCCAGTCCCGCTTTGAGTCTTCTTTGGACGCTGAGCACTAATGATCTCGTCCATTGTTGACGTGGCTTTGATGAGAGCTACTATCTTTTTAGATAGTACCTCTTCGGTGCTTTTCAGCTCAATGATCTCAGCTGACTTCCTTTCCGATTCAGCTGTGACCCTTTCCACATCTTCTATCAGCTGTGTCTTCTCAGTGTTGACTTTCTTCATCAGCTGATCTTGTTTCACTATTCTGTCTTTTAGTGAAACGACTTCCTGTTGGAGCTGAGTTGTATCAGCTGTGTCTGATACTTTTGTCTTTTCCAGTTCTGTCTTCAGCTCGGCATTCTCACACATAATGACGTCAAGGATCTCTTGAAGCTCCTTGGAATCGTTCATTACTTTCTCTACTAAACTCCAATCAGGTAGTCCAGATTCTGAGTCCTGTGTAGAGTGTTCGTGTGATGGTGAGGTGTTAGATAGATTTAGAGTTCGAGAAGTTACCTCATCTTCATCGATGCCGTCTGTTTGTCCCATAAAGCAAGTATCCCAATCAGGTTCATGATTGGCCATCAGGGCTTCTTCTTCCGAGTCTGAAAATGGCATGTCATCCATTTTATTGCACTCTGATTCTTCATCAGCGATATAAGCTCTCCTTCGGTCCGCTGCCTTAGCTTTTAATTGGTCTTTATCTTTCTTGGACAACTTTGGACAATCTTGTCGGTAGTGTCCTGGTTCCTTGCAGTTGAAGCAACCTTCTTCAGTTCGTTTGTCAGCTGACTTCTCATCAGCTGCTGCGTACTTATCTCTGTAATTCCTGAAGAACTTCTTGTATTTGCCCTTGCTGGTGTTGAGTCTGTTATAACTTTTCACCATCATGGCAATTTCTTCCAGTAGCTCCTCTTTGCTCATATCCTTTTTGTCCTTCTTCATCTTGGAGGACTCAGCTGACTTGACATGAGCTGACTTTTCAGAGTTGGCTCTGAAAGCTATTTCTTTTGGAGCTGGGGTGAGTTCTCCGTCATTCTGCTTGAAGATTCTTCTTGAGTGATCTTCAAGTTGTACTCGTTGGCTTTTAGGAGTGAGAACAATCTTTCTGTAGATAGATCACCCAAGTCACTTCGACTTTGGTGAACTACCTTGTAAGTGTTCCATTCGGTGAAAGAGTCGAAAGAACCTTTAGATTCTTTTCCCGCTGGGTATACTTCCCAGTTCTGATTGTCTCTATCTCAATGACTATGTTTGAGAACCTTAGCTCCATCGCTTCGATGGACTCGTTGGCTAGTTGCTTGAAGTTGTCGAATTTTTGGCACGGTATTGTGAATTTGTTTTCTTTGATCTCTTCTGATCCTTCACATAGCTTGGCGAGTGTTTCCCACATCTCTTTGGCTGTCTCGCACTTGATGATTTTGCTCAGGTAGGCGTTTGAGACTGTTGAAGAGATGGTGTTCCTTGCGAAGCTGTCCAGACCAGCTTGCTTTCGCTCTTCGGAAGAATATTCCTTCTTTGGCTTGAGAGTTGGCCGGTATTCTGGTTGTCCTTCTTGAGCAGGTACAAGTTCATTTCCTTGTTTATAAATAAGGATGGGTCCGTCTGAAATGACGTCCCACATCATGTCGTGATGCGCACACAGGAAGCTTTTCAATCTGAATTTCCAGATTGCATAATCATCAACTGAGAAGGTGGGAAGGTTCCTGTTAAGATAGGAATCCATGAAGAGATGTACAGAATGCACTAGAGTGAGTTTTTCTGAAAAACGGATCTGTTCAGTTGACCACTGACGCAGAGTGTCAAGAGAGATCTCTTGATACAGAAACGGTGGTCTTTTGAACCACTGCTCTGATACCAATTGATGGTCCCTGAGCTGGGTACTTGGTGTAGAGGGGGGGGTGAATACACCAAGTAGATTTTTCGAAACTTTTATCAAGTTAAAACGGAGTTGAGTGAGAGCTCAGTTATTGATCCAGCTGGGGAGGGTCAGCTGGGTAAACAACTCAGCTGGCGGTGCGGAAAGTGGTGGTTTGAAAACTTAGCTCAGTTACTTAGAAAAACTCAGTTTGAAAATATTAACTTATCGTTTTCAGCTTAGTCAGGTTGTGCAACTTTTCGAAAGACACAGCTGTCTTTGGAGAGCAGCTGTGTGTGCAGTTTTGAACAAGTATGCAATGATATGAAGGCGTTAGAGCACAGCTGAATATAAAGCAAAAGTAAAGAGAGAGAGATAGAAGCACGCGAGTTTTTACGTGGTTCGGAGTAACACCTCCTACGTCCACGACCAGGTTCACTGGTAATCCACTACCACTTGGTTTCCAAGTACCAAGCAACTTCACAACTCTAACCCGAGCTGTGTTCCAACGGTTGCGGGCAACCGTCAAGCCTATACACCTTCGGTTTGCGGGTGCGAAGAACCCATCCACTCGAATTACGCGCTTCGAGCAAGCGTACCTTTACCTAACCTTTCTGGGTATGGGTTTGGGTATGGGGTTCCAACTGTGAACGAGTTCTTACAATTAAGAACTTCAGAGTATGATGAACTCGTTCGAAATCTAGGCTTAAGATATACAATGAGTTTGGCCTAGGGAACAGACGAAAAACTAAGCAGTTTCTTAACTAGAAACACTTTAAGATAAAGTGTTCTTTGATCTATGTAGAACTGCTTGGGAGCTTTTGAAAGAATAATGAATTCAGATAATGAAAGCTTGTAGAGGGTTTTTCGTATCTGATCCTGAGGTTGAAGACGGGTTTATATAGGTAGAGATTCAGGACTAGCCGTTGGAGGAGCCGTTTGAATCTTACCTACTCTTCTTAAATACAAGATCTGCCGTTGGGCGTATCTGCACCTGTCTTCATTTGTGTCACATCCTAGGTTCTGAAGTCTAGGATGCTGATCTGGCAATCCCTCATTGGTCGAGGTAGGTTGACTTCCTCTGATTCCGGGATCTTCTGCCTTTGGAGTTGGCTTTTGAATTCAGAGCTGGACTGTCTCGACGTGGAGTCATCAGAGATAGTTCCTTTGTTCTCTGTTGGACCAGTGTTTTGAACTCGGCCGAATTCTCTTCGGCTTGATCGAGCTCGCCGGATCACTCAGTGAAGGTTGACGCCTTCTTTGTCTTTTGCTAGCCGGGAACACATGGTCGACCGTCGACTTCCGCTAGTCGACTCGCCGTAGACACATGTCGGGTCGACCGTCGTCTTCCGCTTCCTTAACCTGTAATCCTAGAACATCTAAGGCTCAAACAGGCGAGCTGGAAAACACTATTTAGGTTGGCGCGATCATCTATTCGGTTGGAGAATCAGTTTGGTTTTGGTATCAAATCGAAACCTTATAATTTTTCCAACAATAATAATAATCTTCAAAGTCAACATATTTCACTACTATAAACATAATCTCGTATAAAGATTGGGAGGAGATTTAGTGAATAAATCTACAAGTTTATCACTAAACAAACTTTTGTGACCATAGTTCTTCTAGAACTCATTTATGCAACACAAGTTGAATTATTCTCATAGAGAATAGTGGAGAATATAGCTCATATCCTTACACTAATTTGAGATATTGAATCATGGGATGAGATAAACAACCAACATCCTAGTAGCCACCAATGTGAATCTCAATCTCTTTCATAAAATAGATTAAAGATCGTTTTAACCTTTAAGATAATGAATGATATTCTCAATATCATTTCAATGTCTCCTTATGAGAGCATTAATCTTGCTAGCAAGTTAACTTTAAATGTTATATCAGATCTGATAGAATATATAGTGCTATCGGCACTCAAAGTAGGGAACTTTTGGTCCCATAATATAATCGTTATCTTCTATATTCACTTCAAGTCAAGTGAAGAGACAATCATTGTGGTCTAACTAGATGTGATTTATGATAAAAATCAATCTCTCTACAACCTTTTCAAGTAGGTCGACTGGTGTAATAATAATATGCTCCTTTAGGAGATGTTCGATCTTCATATCAAGTCAATACTTAGATTTAGCTAAGTCTTCTATTTCAAACTTTACCTTTATGTACGAGTTGACTCTTTCATCAATATAAGTCATTCAAAGACTTTTGGATATGTACACAAGTACATATATCATTATTCACATTTCCTTACTTCAGAAGGATTAATTCACACTTGTTGTGAATTTATATTTCTCTTTCTTAGAAAATTTTAGTACATTAGAGACTTTTATATATATTCACGTACAATGACCCAACAAATATACGGATCAATGATATTCATTACTACGATAGATATTAAATAATGGAACGTGATGCCATATTAGGAGAATATATATAAGAAAAATCAATTTAGGATCTCTGCCTAAATCTTTGAGCTATTTACATCGCTTTATTTCTCTTCATCTCATCAATTTCTTTTCTCTTAGTACAAATACTCATTTGTGTCAACATTATTTGACATGTGTACTACAGAGCAAAAGATTATTTATTTAGCGAGTCAAGCTCTGCCTCAATTGCTTCTTTCAAATTTATTCAGTGCCTTTGGCACTTCTATTTTCTTTGATCTGGATCCAGAATATCATTTCAAAATGATATAAGCAATTTTGTCGAGTCAAAAGTATTGTCGACAATTATAATATTTTTCTATTGCTCGTTTCTCCTGAATTCACAGAATTCATGGCAATTTCAATCAACCAGATTTTCATCATTTCTCAATGATATTTTCTTTATTGGTTGTTCCGTAATCCCAGTATTTTGATCTTTGGTGCACGTGCATATGCACTGGGATTTTCGTCCTCATGACGATCCTCTTTAGGAGACTGATAGAGTGATATAATTTCTCTATTTAATTTTTTATTCCACGAATCTTTATTTTAGCACCAATAGATCTCTCACGCTTATGGCGTTGAAGAGTCATCTAATTTATTTAGTTCACGAGGAACTTCAATTCTTTATGGTGCATATACAATATGTATATGAGATTTGATCAATCATTTGACAGTAATAACTTGTTGAACTTTAAGTTCATCTGCGTGAATATTTAATCCAACGTATATTCTAACCTTTTATTGGAACCCATTTGTTGTACGTTATTGGGGTACAATTGAGACTTGAACGCACAACCAAAAGTTCGTAAATGAGAAACATCAAATTCTCCATGTAATACGAGTAATTTTGATATTAGGTTGTTGGCCTAATACGAACTAATATTGTCGCGCATAATATTTGCAGAGATATTCATTATTATCTTCTGCTACTGTCTCAATATAGTATCCGTTGTAGCGGATATCATTAAAACTTAGTAAGTTTCCTTTTGACTTACTAACATATTCTATTGTTAATTTAGTATCAAAATGATCAAGCTCTTCCGGAGCCATGTATCATTTGTGCAATATATATGCACAAAACTCAAGGATAATCATATATTATCCAAATGTTTAATTGCTTTTTAAAAGCATGTAATATTCTTTAGGAATATTAATTGTGCTACTTTAATTAGCATCAATAGATAATCTTTAAGATTATTCATAAATTTTGTGTTTCTTCGGAAACAACGATTATTGTATCATAAGAAATATAGATATAATATATCACTATATATTTTGCAGTATAACATATAGCTTCGAAATCAAAGTACAAATACAATAAAAGTTTTCACAAAAATCGATAATCATATAGATTTTGTAAATTGATTGATATGAATCAATTATTTTATTTTCAAAACTTCCCAAGTTTTTCTATTATCGACAATTAAATTTTTTTTATTGTTATACCAATTATCGAAATTTCCATGACAAGAAGTAACAAAATAAATCCACTAATATTTCGCAATCAGGTCAAATATAAAAGTATTTTTTTTTCATAGACAGCAATCCAAATTCTTAATATGAATAATACTTCAATCTTTCCCTATTCTCGGTTTTGATGATTACGAAAATTATTAGAATTGAGATACTACACTAAAAAAAATTATGTACCTCGTTGGAAAGACACGATTCTTTCCTAGGGCCTACCTTCAATCTAATTCATCAATTGGTTAGAGACTGGTGCTGATAACGTGTTATAAACTAGAGAGAACGGGGAATAAAGTAGAGAGAATAAGAGTCTATCTATTGAGATGTATTCAAAGTGTGTACAATATGAGGACCAAATGCCTCTATTTATAATGGTACAGAGCTAGGGTTTTAGGGTGGATGACTTGATCAACACTCATATAATGTATATCTATAAGATATTTACAACAGTATCTAATTAATGGCACAAATTTAAAGCAAATTAGGGGATAGTGACCTACAAACCTCCATGATCGCAAGAAACCAATTAGGACATGAATTGCAATATATGATTAAATTGCAAGTTTCATTTCATACGATATAATTGCATAAAGTGCATTTATTTATTTATTTTTATTTATACTTTGTGATAGAAAAGTTAGCCTTCCATCATGTCTCTGTAGTGCAACCTTTTCGAAAGCAAACATGTCCAATTCCAACAAATTTTGCACGTTAAGGTTTCATTTTATATTTTAAATAATACAATATATTAATATATGAAATCATTTATCCGTGCGCATTTGTGTCTATATATATATATATATGTTGGATTTGATTCATATAAAAACTAGTCCACATGTAAAAATTACAAACTAATTTTAACCGTTGATTATGGTATGATCTACGATTGTTAATAATCAAAGCATGAAAATAGTATGTAAAAACCATGATTTTATATAAGAATATTTTTTTTATGGGTGTTGCTATTCAGCCACACGGCCGGTCCAATTAGAAAATTTGGTTCAATCACTATCGATTTAGTTAATAACCGGTTTATAAAAAAATTATAAAATTTTATTGACTTTCATGCCATTCACTCAAAATCTATCAAGATTAGTGATCGATTCCATTATTCCCTCCCATTTTCTATATCCGAAATTAATTTGCATCCAAATCTTCAAATTAATATGCTTCCAAATCTATCAGCTCAAAACACCTAAAAAAAAATTCTATCAATTAAATATGCGTCCAGATTAAAAGTTCATCTTATTCATATAATTATATAAATTAAATCTTCATATTTGTATTTGAAAGGAGAAAAAAATCCAAAGAGATTGAAATAAAAGAATTATAAAGACTATAAATCCTTCCAGCCACGTCACCGATCAAACAGACATGGATCTATTGAAAATTTGAAATGGTGAATTTTCTTTCGAAAATGTATATTGAAACTAAGGAAATTGATTGAAAGAAACTTTATATTTTAGTTATCTTCATATTTGATATTGTTTTTAAAAAATGTGTTGGTGGTATATGAGTTTAATTTTTCAACGCCATTAATTTTTGCATTCTGTAATTTGGTGTTCAAGTGTGGTTGGGGTTGGATGAAATTTGAATTTTCATGAGATCATTTTGTATTTGAGTTTTTTGGTATATCCGTTTGAGATACTAAAAAAACACAAAAAAAAAACAAAGATATTGAGTATGATTTTAAGGATTTGATATTTACTTTATTGGAAAACAAATCTAAAATTGTTATGGAAAGATAATATGTTCAAAAGTTAAATTTGAGAGTAATATAGAAAATTACATAAAAGAAGCGCAAAGGACAATTATGTAAAAACATTTCCTCATTAATTTAGATTTATTAATTTATTATATTTTAATTGTTTATATTTATCATAATACCACCGTGTGACTGGCTACAGTGTGGCCGGATAGATTTATTGTTTTTTTATATATATATGTGAGATGGCCTCTATTATTTAGTGCATACTGAGAAAAGGGTGGGCCCCTACACAAGCAAACCTTCAAAGTGGCATATAAAAAGTGCTGGTGTTCGCCATGACAAGCCCTCATCTTCTACAATAATTCTAGATATGGAAATCTCATGTCTGTCTACCTAGAAATTAAAATAGGAACTACTTAATTTTTTCTTTTATAAATGGATCCTATATTGACCTAAAACTACTGTTGATATAAGCACGTTTCCAATTGTTTGCACAGTGAAATCCCACTAATAAAATAACATACCCCATAATCGATTTGTCATCAAAAACCATGATTTTTTTTTTGGAAAAAGGTGCAAATACCCCCCTCGTATTGGCAGCGCCGGACAAATACTCCATGAACTTTGTTTAGGTGCAAATTCACCCTTTCCTAAAGTTTTCGAGTACAATTTCCCCCTTGCTGTGACAAAAACTACACTTTCGTTGGCAAAAAAAATATTTTTGATTCATTTTTATTCTTGTGGACCCTTACAATTTTCAACGGTTATATACTACATAATTGGTGCTAAAAGCTCAAATTAGGAAAAAAATTATTTCGAACCCTAGCTCACAACTATCAAAATTCAGGTGAGGTTCTCCAATAATTTGCACGAAAAAGGATGACGGACCACTTGAAGAATATGAGATCATTAATGTCAACAACACATAGTTGGCTTGGATTGCAAATTATTAGAGAGCTTCACCTGAATTTTGATAGTTGTGAGCTAGGGTTCGAAACAAATTTTATCCTAATTTGAGTTTTTAGCACCAATTAATTCTTGGAAATTGTAAGGGTCCACAAGAATAAAAATGAATCAAAAATATTTTTTTTGCCAACGAAAGTGTAGTTTCCGTCACGGCGATGGGGTAATTGCACCCGAAAACTTTAGGGAATGGTGAATTTGCACCTAAACAAAGTTCAGGGGGGTATTTGCACTTTTTCCCTTTTTTTTTTACCAATTTTGAGTAAAATTAATTAGTTCAGTTATTTATGCACATGTAGCTAGTATTACTACAAGTTAACCTAAATTTCGGAGACATGCATGAAAAAACAAGGCTAGCAATCACTTACGTAATTTGTGAAATATTTCTTGTACTAAGGGGTGCATGCAGTAGTGCATATCGATTCATCATTCATCCATATCCATGCCTGGTACGAGATAGATTTTATTGTTAGATACCTCAAAAAAAGAGAGAAATTAAGATTATCATATCATACCAATTATTGGATCCAAATACATCGATCGATGATGTTACGGATATTTGAAAATTGAATGGGACAATTTTTCTTCAAAACCACTTTCCTAGTTTATATAAAAACAAATCTTAGTGTGGGAACTAGAAACCAATCTCGACAAATCATCTTATTGTATGATCTACAGTTGTCATGAACAAAAACATCATTCCAATACATAAAAACCCTATATAATTGTAAAAAGCAATATCCTTTTTTATATAAAGAAGAATGATCATAAAAAAGCACAATTGTATATATAAAAAAGCATCACTGTAAATATAAAAAATATGTTGTTACGTTCCTATATATCGACTTGTTTGTCTTTTCCTTATTTGCCTTCCAGTAATGCTAAACCCTGGCTACCCATGAGCAGTGGCGTATGCAATATGGAGTTGTACACCCAAAATAAATTATTAATTAATATATAGAAAAATTAAAAAATTACATCCATTTATTAAACTGTACCCCCTTTTGCATTTGTCCTCTCGTTAATGATTTTTGGAAAGAACAAATTTGAACTTTGGATCTCATTAATTAAGGCCCAATATAAATAAACTATTGGGCATGCTTTGACATCCATTATTTGGAATTTTGGATTCAATTGCATTTGATTTTCATAATCATGATTTACCTTACAAGCTTATCCTATAAATCCAATAAAAAATAAAAAGTGACCTCCACGCCTCCAACTCATTGATTGAAAAAAAAATAATTACTAGTTTTTATAAAATTTTAAAAGAAAAGATCAGAAAACCCAAAAAACAGAAATTAAAGTTATTTGTTCTCTTTTCTCTCTAATCATCCGCCATCTTCTAAATCGCCAACTGCCAATCTATCCCACGTCCATTTCCGTCTCGAGTTTTTCCATTTGAGGTACTACTACACTTTGAATTCTGGTGACGATGTTGTCAATCGCTTTTAATAATTGAAGACTCGTCGAAAAATAAATTAGACAATTATGCAATTTTTTTGTATTTTAAAATGTATATATGATTTTAAAATTAAATAATGTTTCAGAGTGTACTATTTTTAATATATACCAAAATTTACTATTATGTTATGATTTGTCGCACCCCAATAAGAAGCACAATTTACCAACATTTACCGAAGTAGCTAGTAACAGATTTGACCATACACCAACACTAATGCTAAAGTAGTAATTAAAGGGACCGTCCTTCATTTTATCAACACATGATGTCAACTAGATGACGTGTCATGTTGTACACACAACACGACACGCCTGATATAATAAAACACGAGACTGAAAAACAACCCGGGTCCGAGTGTCGGGAACAATATGTGAATTGATCAACAAGGGTTTCTATATATACCTTAAAGCTAGCTCGTGCTCTCAATTAATCCCACACATCAACCTCAAATAATCAGAAAAAGAAATATGGGAAAATCGGTATTGTTGTTGAACGTGCTAGAAAAAAATAAGGCTTGCCTAGGAATGATAATGGTGCAGCTTGCATATGCAGGCATGTCCATCTTCTCCAAAGCAGCCATGGATAAAGGAATGAACCCTTATATCTTCGTTGTTTATCGCCAAGCTTTCGCCACCATTACCTTAGCTCCATTTGCTTTCTTCCTCGACAGGTTTTATTTATTTCTTGCTAAAATTAATTTTTTACTACTTTCAAATTAATATTCTTGATTTAGTGTTCTTCAAATTTTCCTTCTTTTTTTGTATAGGAAGAACCCTGATCATCCTCTGTCATACCGACTAATCTTGAAGATTTTCTTAATTTCTTTCTTCGGGTATGAGCTAGCCTAAATCAAATGTTTATATAACGAATTTTCTTTGCATATTCGAACTATTTATTTATTAATATAATCGCATATTAATTTTCAGGATAAGTTTGAGTTCGAATCTATACTCATATGCAATAAACTATGTGTCCGCAACTTTTGCTTCCGCCAGCGTCAACACAATTCCGGCTCTCACCTATCTCGTCGCCGTTATATTTAGGTACTTAATTACACCGGAAAATTCTAAACAATTATTTACAAGAAAATTCATATTTTAATATCTAATTAGTTAAAATTTTACAAATTTAATTTGATCAGAATTGAAACATTTTCCATGAGAAATTCTGCGGGGATCGCCAAATTTGTTGGTTCTTTGGTGAGTCTATCTGGGGCGATGGTGTTCGCCTTCATAAAAGGGCCTCCAGTGAGGTTGGTGAAATGGTCTAATCCGACGGCGGAGATTAATTCTATTAGCTCCGGTGAGAAGTGGATGCAGGGTTGCCTGCTTATGGTTGCAGCCAACTTTATTTGGGCATCATGGCTTGTCATGCAGGTTTCATTTCATCTCATTTTGCTACTCTCTCTCTCTCTCTCTCTCCACACACACACACATACATAGCCTTCTAGGGTTTTTATTATGCTCTTAGTTTGGGTTATATATGTGAAAGAAATATCATATATACTCCGTATTACTTATATATGTGAGAAATTGTTTCTTGAATTTGTTTTTAATAAATTAATTTAATATTATTTTTATTTTGTTAGGCCTCACTAGTGAAGCAATATCCAGCAAAATTTCGACTCACAATGCTGCAGTGCTTATTTAGTTGCACACAATCATCAATTTGGGCAATGAGTATGGAGAGGAACATGTCATCGTGGCGAATTAAATGGGATTTCAATCTTTTATCTGTCGCGTATTGTGTATGTCTTCGTAAACCCACTTCTTTTTGCTTTTTAATTCGATTTGTTATTTTTTCGGATGAGATCCTCTGTCTCTAACTTGTGTCCCACTATATATTAACTATTTTAAAACTATTTATTTAAAAATAAAAATTTAGTAATATATAATGAACCTTAATTAACATTATTTATAAAAAATTAGAATTTAAAAAATTAAATACCCTAATTTTGGAATAATGAACCATGATAATCAATTAAAAATTAGCAAATTAAATATAAAAAAATATATATAAACCCTATTCGGATGGATGAACACTAGTTAATAGATTGAAATTGAAGAAAAAAATGACAAAAACATAATTAAATATGAATTATGGGATAAAGTGGGACACCAAAGTTGGGACTGAGAATCCTAAGTGCACCAACGGTATTGCACTATTTGTAGGATAGAGGATCTCGTCTAATGTCAGATATATATAGTTTTTGTTTTGTTTTTTCTACCTCTAGTGCATGATATGATATTATAACTATAAAAAAACGACATATTATGTGTTGTTGTAACTGAAAAAAATAAGAGAAGACTAGGAAATATAATTTCCCTTTCTAAAGAAAATATTATTTACATGCATGCATTCATTTGTAGAGTTGTGTCCCAACATTTTTCATGTTCCACTCGTGTCCGTTGTTAAATCTATTATTTTACGGACCTTGTTTCTTGGCTTTTTCGGACTCCGCCATTTTTTTTGTCCTTGGAATGTTGCTTTATATATTAACATGTCCATCATAAAAGCCGATGAGGCCTAGCTCAATTGACTAGCTGAGGCACCACAAGACTCTCCTTAGCGAGAGGTCTTGGGTTCAATCCCGTCTAAGTGCGGTATAGTATATTTCCCACTTTGTTTGGTGGTATAGTGGTCGCACCGTACGTGGAGGTGTAGTGGCCCCATATTTATGTGAAGTAGAGGTCCCGCCTATATGGTGGTGTATTATTATTATTATTATTATTATTATTATTATTATTATTATTATTTTGGGTATTTGTCAATTTCTGAACAGAAATGATGTTTCAAAAAGAGGCCACATGTAATTCCATTATGACCAATATCTTCTACTTGTGCACTATAAGTATTACATATAAACCTGCCCATTTTTTATGAACCGGCGGTTCGAACCGGGGCCGAACCGCCGGTCAACGGTTTTTTAACCGGAACCGTAGTCAACGATTTTCGAACCGTAATCAGAACAGACGGTAGAAGGGTCGGTTATGGTTCAAGCAAATGGGTAACGGAACCGGCGGTTAACCGATGAGCCTATAAAACTGGTGAACTAGCGATTTATGTGATTAACCGGTGATTTTCGACTTAAAATATTATTTTATTTTATTTAATTACCTTTGAGAATTTATTTCTTCCACACCATTTATCTACACTTTATCTTCTTGTCTTTATTAAAATTTTCATTCTTTTCAAGCATTCATTGGAACTTATGCAAATGTAATTATAAATTACGTAATGTTCATTTTAAGTATTAATAAAAAATGAGTTAATTTTCTTCATTTGTTTTAATTTTCGTTTTGTACTTCATTTACATAATATTCTTTTTCGTAATCAAAATAATACATTTATATTAGTATATTAATGTAAAAAAGTAAAAATATAAAAAAACCAAAAAAACTGGCGGGCCGAACTGTGAACCGACGGTTTTAATCGGAACCGGAACCGCCGATTTTTTAACCCGGCCCGGAACCGGAAATAGTGTAGGCGGGCCGGTTACGGTTCACCCCGAGGGAAACCATAACTGGCGGTTCAAGGCCCAGAACCGGCAGCCTTGAACCGTGGCAGGTCTAATTACATATGACATAACCTATAACATTATTTGTATTCTCAATTTTGGCACTCAAAGACATTTTTTTCATAAGAAACCAAACAAGTTACTCCATTCATCCCACAAATAAGTGTCCACTTCTTTTAGGCACGGAAATTAAGGAGAAAAATAATTTAAAGGATAAATAGGGAAAATTCTATTAAGGGTGTACATGTAATTACACCCACCTCTCACATGAGAATATTTTAATAATATTATAATATAAGTTATATTATTAAAATATTCTCATGTGAGATGTAGGTGTAGTACATGTACATGTAGAATAGAATTTCTAGGATAAATAAATAGAAGGTGGTTTCCAAAAAAAAAAGAAATGGAACTTGGGTGGGACAAACTAAAGACGAAAATGGAATACTTATTTTAGGACGGAGGGAGTATAAAATTTCATGTATCATGTATAATACTAAAACATAACTCGATGTTCATAGACCATAGACCATAGTTCCTAATTTTTTCAGAAATAGAATTGCCAAATATTTTGACTTTATTTTCGGTTGATTTAGATAGGACTCACTTTTCATGTACCAAGTCACGCTAATTAACAATAAAAATGTGTGGAGTTAAGCTAAATGATGTTGTTTTTAGTTTCACTTATAATATTTCAGATTGTCAACATGACTTTAGGTACTGATAAAGTAGGATTTTTCTAAATTTGAAATATAAAAAAAAAATTATCAGGTGTCATGATGATCGAAAGTGTGGTCTATTTACGGTAAAATGGGCAAACTCTAGTTTAGAAATTGATATTAACCCTATTTGATATTGTGCGAGAGACTTTTGTGACATGACACACACACATATATATATATAAATATATATATATATATATATAATCAGAATAAAAATAAAAATAAAATAACTCCTATGTTGCAGGGTGTAGTAGTGACTGGAATATCGTACTGGTTGCAATTGTGGGCGGTAGAGAAGAAAGGGCCACTTTATGCTGCAGCATTCACTCCTTTAATACTCATCTTTACTGCTATCTTCTCACTATTTTTCTGGAAGGAGATGCTCTATGTCGGAAGGTTCAATTCAATTAATCCTATATTTCATTTTAATTAATGCTCCTTTATTAATTAATTTATCACTCACTGCACCCATGTACAAAATATTTACAAACAATTAAAAAATTACTGTCAGAATTCTTCTATTTTTCTTTTTTAGTTTTGGATAATTTTGTAACGTTGGGTTTCATTTTATTTTTTGCAGTTTTTGTGGAGGCGTATTACTGATAGGAGGATTGTTCTGTGTGATATGGGGCAAGAATAAACAAATCCAAAGAGAAGAAAGTCAAGAAAAACTAGATGCTAAAGAGCAAACTGTGGTCTAGCTAGCTGACGTTAATGGATTGATATTTCTGAATTTGCATTTGCCCCATTTTGCTGGCTCGTTAATTAATGGTTTTCAATATCATATATATATCTTCCCTACAACACCCCCCCCCCCCCCCCGGTTTTGTTTTCATATATATGTAATGTAATGGTAATCTAGAAGAATACAAATTTTGTGTATATATATATTATATTTGACTCGTGATTTTTCTAAACTTTTTCAAGTTAAAATACAGAGTTGGTGAGCTCAGTTATTGATCCAGCTGGGGAGGGTCAGCTGGGTAAATAACTCAGCTGGCGGTCGACACAGCTGGCTGTGTGAGTGTGTGTGCGGAATGTGGTGGTTTGAAAACTTAGCTCGGTTACTTAGAAAAACTCAGTTTGAAAATATTAACTTAACGTTTTCAGCTTAGTCAGGTTGTGCAACTTTTCGAGAGACACAGCTGTCTTTGGAGAGCAGCTGTGTGTGCAGTTTTGAACAAGTATGCAATGATATGAAGGAGTTAGTACACAGCTGAATATAAAGCAATAGTAAAGAGAGAGAGTAAGAAGCACGCGAGTTTTTACGTGGTTCGGAGTAACACCTCCTACGTCCACGACCAGGTTCACTGGTAATCCACTACCACTTGGTTTCCAAGTACCAAGCAACTTCACAACTCTAACCCGAGCTGTGTTCCAACAAATTTGCGGGCATGTCAAGCCTATACACCTTCGCTTCCGGTACCGAAGAACCTAACCACTCGAATTACGCGCTTCGAGCAAGCGTACCTTTACCTAACCTTTCCGGGTTTGGGTTTGGGTATGGGGTTCCAACTATGAACGAGTTCTTACAATTAAGAACTTCGCAGTATGATGAACTCGTTCGAAATCTAGGCTTAAGATATACAATGAGTTTGGCCTAGGAACGGACGAAAAACTAAGCGGTTTCTTAACTAGAAACACTTTAAGATAAAGTGTTCTTTGATCTATGTAGAACTCGCTTGAGAGCTTTTGAAAGAATAATGATTTCGTATAATGAAAGCTTGTAGAGAGTTTTTCGTGTCTGATCCTGAGGTTGAAGACGGGTTTATATAGGTAGAGATTCAAGACTAGCCGTTGGAGGAGCCGTTTGAATCTTACCTACTCTTCTTAAATACAAGATCCGCCGTTGGGCGTATCTCGCACTGTCTTCATTTGTGTCACATCCTAGGTTCCGAAGTCTAGGATGCCGATCCGGCAATCCCTCATTGGTCGATGTAGGTTGACTTCCTCGATTCCGGATCTTCTCGCCTTTAGAGCCGGCTTTTGAATTCGTGAGCCGGACCGTCTTGAAGTGGAGTCTTCGCAGATAGTTCCTTTGTTCCGTATAGCCGGACCAACCGTGTTTTGAACTCGGCTCGAATTCTCTTCGCCTTGATCAGCTCGCCGGATCACTCACCGAAGGTTGAAGCCCGCTGTCTTTTGCTAGCTGACTCCCGTGAACACAACTCGGATCGACCGCCGTCTTCCACTAGCGTACCCCGTTGTAGACACACTGGTCGACCGTCGTCTTCCGCTTCCTTAACCTGTAAACCTAGAACATCTAAGGCTCAAACAGGCGAGCTGGAAAACACTATTTAGGTTGACGCGATCATCTATTTGGTTGGAGAATCAGTTGGGTTTTGGTATCAAATCGAAACCTTATAATTTTCCCAACAATTTCTCCCTTTTTGATGATGCCAAAACCTAACTGAGACAACTTATGACGCAGAAAAACTTGTGTTTTATTAATGTAAGAAAATACATTATAACACAGGAAAAAGAAAGAAGGAAAAAAAAACATCTTCAAATCTTCAGTCTTCAATCCTTCAGTCGGCTGTGTCTTCTCTTCTGCATCCATTGCTTCTTTCTTTTGACTCGTCTCTTCTTCAGCTGATTCTGATTCAGCTGGTTCCTCTAGCTCAATAGTTTGCCTCTTCATTGACTTGTCTCTTTTCTCCCTTACTTCCCCCTTTTTGGCATGATCAAAACAGGGTGGGAGATATACACCATCGGCTGTTGCGATGTTTTAGTTTGGCGAAACTGTGGTTTTCAGCTCTGAGCAGCAAGGTTTAGAGTATAAGTGGCTCAGCTGTTGTGTTAGCTGGCTCTTCTTCTGTTGCATTAGCCTCAGCTGTGATTGCAGACACAGCGTCCTTGGCCTGATTCTAGGGCGATCAGTGAGTGCTTGGAGGGATGAGTTAGCACGGGAGATAGCATCTTTGAGTCGGGCATAACTTCATTCCTTGTAATTTTGCTTCTTCGTACTTCTTAGATTGAATGAGAAAGTCCGATTCGGCACTTGAGGACTTGTATTCGGCTCATATCATCATCATCCAAATTGCAGGTGATCGTTGGCTGGGTGATGTTTCTCATTTGAGCTTGGTGCAGGGACTTGAGCATCTTTTATTGAAAGATCTCGAAGAAGGTGTCCCTGTGGAGCTGAAGGAAACTGAGGAGAAGGCGGTTGAAGTATCCCATCTGTCTTGGGGTTTAAGCTTGGTTGTTCAGCTGGAATACTCCGTTGCGGTGTAGGTGATGATTATGTTCACGCAGGGATGTGAACTTTTCTTCCACCGAAAGAAACGACCGCTTGTGGGCCTTCAGCTCCTCGGAGAGTGATTACGAATTCTCTCATAATGTCACCGGCTTCTCCGTCGATCGATCGAGCACCTTTGACTTGAGTCTTCGGTTTGAAGACGCGTGCTTCGCATATTTTGTCTCCTCAAGTTGTCTCCGATTCCCAGCTAGGACGGAGTTAGATGCATGCTGCTTTGTGTCCTGCATCTTTTTCTGTGCCTCCTGTGGCGGAGCAAGAGCTTTGACATGACTGCTCTTGAATACTCCGGTTTCATCAACATCTGGTCCAGGTCTGTTGACGTTGATTTTTGCATCCTGTGGAGTTGTGTGTCCCGTTCTCTCTTTTATGTTGAGAGAAACAAAGGGGGCCGAGGAGGTCTTTTTCCTTTGTCATTCCCGTAAAGTTTTCTCGCACCTTCCGGTGGATTACGTTCTTGAGCTTTGCGCTCTCCGCGCCGGCCTAGTTCTGTCGATGGACTTCACCTTCTTCTGGACTTTCGTCTTCTTTGAGGTTTCTGAGAGTTAAGCAACTCTTATCTTGAAGCTTTGACAGATTCTTCAAGTTTGATCGGCTTCGGGAGATATCTTTCTGGATTCCATGTTCTTCTTCTGCATCTTTTGTTAGTAGAAACAAACAATACCAATTGATGGAAATAAGAAAGAATGCTGAAAAAACTTTCTAGGTTTGATGCGTATATCTTCTAGCATATTTAAAGAGATTTCTTGATGAATGGACGATCAAGATTTGTCTATTGATAAGAAGATCTACGACTGGGAGTGATTCTCGCGTCATGTCAATTTAATGCGCGAGAGAGAACGGTTGAGGCGTTTTGACTTTTGCCTCGAAACTCCCATTATTCAATTCTTTGCAGACTTTTAATTAAGATTGATTAGAAATGACAAGATGTGAGTTGACAGAAAACAGATTGAGTAGGTGTAATTAATGTTGTTGCAAACCTCTCAGCTGATCATTGTAGTCAGCTGATACCTCGGTTGAGTGGGTGTCTTTGGGTCATCACTGGTTCCCCTCAATTTGAATAATCTTTTCCTTTCAAAGATTCTGGTTTAGCCGAATTCTTTCTCACCGATATCGGTGACATTGATTCGAATTTCGCTGATCGCTTGCATTCTGTCTGCTCACTGGTCTGCTCTGGTTCTGTTTCTTCCGTTCGGTGGTCTGCTTCCGTTCAGCGAAGCATCGTCCGTTGAGAAGTCCAAGTAATCCGCACAACATTTTGAATCTTGCTTCTATCAGCGGTTTTGTGAGAATATCAGCCCGCTGTATGTCTGTGTGAATTTTCTCAACAATCACATCCTTCTTTTCTACGTGATCTCTGATGAAATGATGTCGTACGTCTACATGCTTGCATCTTGTGTGAAGTACTGGATTCTCTGAAATGGCAATCGCACTTGAGCTATCACAGAAAATTGGAACCTGTCCAGTTTTTACTTCATAGTCATCCACTCGATGTTTCGACAGAGAATTTGCGAGCAAGAAATTCTAGCGGCCATATATTCTCGCTTCGTCGTGGAAGTTGCGACGCACGTTTGTTTATTTGAAAACCATGAAATCAACTTACTTCCTAAGAACTGACAAGTTCCCGAAGTTGATTTTCTCGTCCAATCGATCTCCAAAGTCCGAATCTCAGTATCCACAGTAGATTGTCTTCACTGGGTACCACACCAACATTCTCGAGTTCCTTTGAGGTATTTGAGAATGTTCTTGGCTGCTTGCATGTGTGCTTCCTTTGGATCAACTTGAAATCCGGCACACACACCGACCGCGAAAGAGATGTCGTGACGACTTGCCGTTAGATACAAGCAGGAACCGATTATCCCTCCGTATTTGCCGGAATCAATCGACTTCCCTTCAGCCTCGGTTCAATCTTCCGCTTGGTGTTCATTGGAATCTTTACGATTCTGTGGATTGAACTCCATACTTGGCGATCAAATCTTTCACGTATTTGGATTGATTTATGAAGATCCCTTCTGAAGATTGCTTGACTTGAAGTCCTAGGAAGAAACTCATTTCTCCCATCATGGACATTTGGAACTTCTCTGACATCATCTCTCCAAATCTTTGGCATAAGAAGCTTGATCTTGATCCAAAGATGATGTCGTCTACGTAGATTTGAACAACCGGGATATCTTCTCCGACTTGATGGTGAAGAGAGTTCGTCTCATCGAGCCCTTCTTGAATCCTTTGGATATGAGAAAATTTGACAGAGTGTCATACCAAGCTCGAGGTGCTTGCTTTAATCCATAAAGAGCCTTCTTTAGTTTGTAGACTTTATTTCCTTCTACTTCGAATCCTGGAGGTTGTTCAACGTAGACATCTTCTTTGATTTCTCCATTTAGGAATGCACACTTCACATCCATTTGATAGACCTTGAATTTGTGATGTGCTGCAAAGGCGAGAAATAGTCTGATTGCTTCCAATCGTGCTACTGGAGCAAAAGATTCTTCGAAGTCAATTCCTTCCTGCTGAGTGTAGCCCTTGGCAACGAGTCGAGCTTTGTTTCTGATGACGACTCCCAGGGTATCCATTTTATTCTTGAATATCCATTTGAGTCCTATGACTTTGACTTCTTGAGGTCTGTCGACTAATTCCCAGACACAATTTCTGAGGAATTCGTTCAGCTCTTCTTGCATGGCATTTGTCCAAGGCACACTCTTCAAAGCTTCGAGAATTGATTGAGGCTCTGGCACTTGAGCTACGTAACACGCCATTAGAGCTGTGTCTTCATCATAGACCGTCAGTTCTAGCTCTACTGAGAGTTGAGCTGTGTCAGCTGCCTTTTGATGATCCGATGAAGCTTGAGCAGCTGAGCTTCTGGTTTTGACTTGGTCAGATGGTTCTCCAATGATTGCTGATGATGGATGATCTTCAATCCATCTTCTCCTCTTACGAATTTTTTCTTCCAGTTGATTGATGCTTGAAGTGGCTAAATTTCGTCTGTCTTGGAGTTGCTCTGGAGTTACGTTTTGAGAGATTGATTCTCCTTGATTTGAATTTTGAGGTGACTTCTGAAGAGGTTCAGCTGGAGATGGAGCTGGGGACTCAGCTGAGTTTGGATTCCCAGCTGATGATGTTCCCCCTTGATTTGGCGTTGAAGCTTCTTCTTGATTTCCAGCTGGTGGAGCTTCTTGGTTGATTTGAATTTCCTCCTCTGGCTCATTGTCCCAAATTAATGGTTCGACCAGATTCCTGATTCTATTCTCTTGAGCCCTTGTCTGAATCAATCTTGAAGATTTTCCTTCGCTTCTTCGTTTGATAGAATCTCTATATTCGAAGGAGGATTCGTCAAAGGTAACATGTGGAGTTACTTCGACTATTTGAGTTCTTCTGTTGAAGACTCTGTATGCTTTACTCACAGCGGAGTAACCAAAGAATACTCCTCGGTCTGTCTTTTCGTCGAACGTCTTAAGCTGTGTCTTCCCATTATTGAGAATGTGACATTTGGATCCGAATACCTTGAAATATCCAATGTATGGTATTCTGTTGTTCCATAGCTCATACGGTGTCTTTCCTTGCCTTGATGTGAGTAGGGAGCGATTCTGAGTGAAGCAAGCTGTGTTGATTGCTTCACCCGTAACTTCTTTGGAATGGCAGAGCTAGCTAGCATTGAGGTAGCTGCTTCCTTGAGAGTTCTGTTTCTTCTTTCTGCTACACCATTCTGCTGAGGTGTGCGAGCTGCAGATGTTTGGTGTTGAACTCCGTTCTTTTCGCAAAAATCATAAATAGTTTCATTTAGAAACTCCGTTCCACGATCTGATCTTATTGCCATTATCTTGCACTCCTTCTGTGTTGATAATCTTTCCAGCAGGATAGGCAGCTTAGTTCTCGTTTCGCTCTTCTGGTACAAGAATGATACCCATGTGAATCTTGAGAAATCATCCACAACGACCGAGTATATTTTCTCGCCATTGAAGCTTGCTGGAGTAACTGGACCAAAAAGATCCATGTGAAGAAGTTGAAGAACTCGATCAGTTGACTGAGCTGGCTTGAGAGAGAATGAAATTCTTGTTTGCTTTCCTTGTTGACACGCGCTGTACATATGACTTTTGTCATATACTTGATCTGGAATTCCATTAGCGAGCTGGTTCCTAGCCAGTTTGTTGATTGTCTTGAAGTTGAGATGATTCAGCCGTGCCACCCACCGACTTCATTCTTGCTTTTTGATACAAGACAAGTCTCCGGAGGGGCCGTTCCGGCCGAAGTACATATTTCCTTCTCTTTTCCCTCTTAGGAGTATCTGCTTGGTTTCCCTGTGCTTCACTGTGCATCCCTGTGCATCAAACTTGACAGAAAAACCGTTGTCGCAGAATTGGCTAATGGAAAGCAAGTTATGTTGCAATCCTTGTACATAAGAAACATTTGGGATTATAACATTTCTAGTTTTAAATGTACCATAACCTTTGGTTAGGCCTTTGGAGTTGTCACCAAATGTTACTTGTGGACCTATACGCTCAATATACTCCTGGAGTAGATGCTTGCAACCTAAAGAAAAAATAAAAATTCAGGTACCCAGTTTAAATTGGGTCCTTGTGGGTTAGACAGAGATCCTTTGACGACCCAGATCTGCTTGATGACTCGAATTGGGTCATTTGATCTGATAATTCTCCCAGCTGAGTCGATGTACACATTCATTGTGTTCTTCTGTTGTTGCTGGCGGGGTCTTGATCTTCGTGTCTTCTTGTTTTGTTGTCTAGATTTCTTTTGGTTTCCAGCTGTGTGCCTAGCTGAGACGTTCCTTAGTCTCTGCTGTCTCATGTGATACTTTGGCTGGAAATGATTATCCAGCTGATACTCGTATGAGTGGTATCCAGCTGGGTATCTCTAATATCTTGGTTGATATCGATCAACGTCTTTGGTCTTGTGGGTATCTGTAAAATCCAGCCTGTGGTCTTCGTTGAGGTTGAGCACGTTGCTGTCTGAGTTGGGCTTGAGGTTGTCGCACAGCTGATCTTCTTGATGTCTGCTGTGTTCTCGACGGAGTTTGAGACTGTTTCACAGCTGTTCTTCTTGACGTCTGCTGTGTTCTCGACGAAGCTTGAGAATGTTTCACAGCTGTTCTTCCCGACGTCTGCTGTGTTCTCAACTGTTGATGCTGAGCTGCTGGGATTGAAGGTTCATTTGCACGTACAAACATAACCTTTGTTCCACTTGTGGAGGCAATGTTTGAGGCATCCTTTGATTCGTTGTATCCCAGTCCCGCTTTGAGTGCTGCTGGACGCTGAGCACTAATGATCTCGTCCATTGTTGACGTGGCTTTGATGAGAGCTACTATCTTTTTAGATAGTACCTCTTCGGTGCTTTTCAGCTCAATGATCTCAGCTGACTTCCTTTCCGATTCAGCTGTGACCTTTTCCACATCTTCTATCAGCTGTTTCTTCTCAGTGTTGAATTTCTTCATCAGCTGATCTTGTTTCACTATTTTGTCTTTTAGTGAAACGACTTCCTGTTGGAGCTGAGTTGTATCAGCTGTGTCTGATACTTTTGTCTTTTCCAGTTCCGCCTTCAGCTCGGCATTCTCACACATAATGACGTCAAGGATCTCTTGAAGCTCCTTGGAATCGTTCATTACTTTCTCTACTAGACTCCAATCAGGTAGTCCAGATTCTGAGTCCTGTGTAGAGTGATCGTGTGATGGTGAGATGTTAGATAGATTTAGAGTTCGAGACGTTACCTCATCTTCATCGATGCCGTCTGTTTGTCCCATGAAGCATGTATCCCAATCAGGTTCATGATGGGCCATCAGGGCTTCTTCTTCCGAGTCTGAAAATGGCATGTCATCCATTTTCTTGCACTCTGATTCTTCATCAGCGATATAAACTCTCCTTTTGTCTGCTGCCTTAGCTTTTAATTGGTCTTTGTCTTTCTTGGACAGCTTTGGACAATCTTGTCGGTAGTGTCCTGGTTCCTTGCAGTTGAAGCAACCTTCACCTGTTCGTTGGTCAGCTGACTTCTCATCAGCTGGTGCGTACTTATCTCTGTAAGTCCTAAAGAACTTCTTGTATTTTCCCTTGCTGGTGTTGAGTCTGTTATAATTTTTCACCATCATGGCAATTTCTTCGAGTAGCTCCTCTTTGCTCATATCCTTTTTGTCCTTCTTCATCTTGGAGGACTCAGCTGACTTGACATGAGCTGACTTTTCAGAGTTGGCTCTGAAAGCTATTTCTTTTGGAGCTGGGGTGAGTTCTCCGTCATTCTGTCTGCTTGAAGATTCTTCTTGAGTGATCTTCAAGTTGTATTCGTTGGCTTTTAAGAGTGAGAACAACCTTTCTGTAGATAGATCACCCAAGTCACTTCGACTTTGGTGAACTACCTTGTAAGTGTTCCATTCAGCTGAAAGAGCTGAAAGAACCTTTAGATTCTTTTCCCGCTGGGTATACTTCCCAGTTCTGATTGTCTCTATCTCAATGACTATGTTTGAGAACCTTAGCTCCATCGCTTCGATGGACTCGTTGGCTAGCTGCTTGAAGTTGTCGAATTTTTGGCAAGCTATTGTGAATTTGTTTTCTTTGATTTCTTCAGATCCTTCACATAGCTTGGCAAGTATTTCCCACATCTCTTTGGCTGTCTCGCACTTGATGATCTTACTCAGGTAGGCATTTGAGACTGTTGATGAGATGGTGTTTCTTGCGAAGCTGTCCAGACCAGCTTGCTTTCGTTCTTCTGACGAGTAATCCTTCTTTGGCTTGAGAATTGGCCGGTATTCTGGTTGTCCTCCATCATGAGCAGGTACGAGTTCATTTCCTTGTTTATAGATAAGGATGGGTCCGTCTGTGATGACGTCCCACATCATGTCGTGATGTGCACACAGGAAGCTTTTCAATCTGAATTTCCAGATTGCATAGTCGTCTACCGAGAAGGTGGGTAGATTCCTGTTAAGATAAGAATCCATAGACATGTGCAGTATGTAATAAGATGAGTTTTTCTGAAAAACGGATCTGTTCAGTTGACCACTGACACAGAGTGTCAAGAGAGATCTCTTGATACAGAAACGGTGGTCTTTTGAACCACTACTCTGATACCAATTGATGGTCCCTGAGCTGGGTACTTGGTGTAGAGGGGGGGTGAATACACCAAGTAGATTTTTCTAAACTTTTTCAAGTCAAAACACAGAGTTGGTGAGCTCAGTTATTGATCCAGCTGGGGAGGGTCAGCTGGGTAAATAACTCAGCTGGCGGTCGACACAGCTGGCTGTGTGAGTGTGTGAGCGGAATGTGGTGGTTTGAAAACTTAGCTCGGTTACTTAGAAAAACTCAGTTTGAAAATATTAACTTAACGTTTTCAGCTTAGTCAGGTTGTGCAACTTTTCGAGAGACACAGCTGTCTTTGGAGAGCAGCTGTGTGTGCGATTTGAACAAGTATGCAATGATATGAAGGAGTTAGTACACGAGTCGAATATAAAGCAATAGTAAAGAGAGAGAGTAAGAAGCACGCGAGTTTTTACGTGGTTCGGAGTAACACCTCCTACGTCCACGACCAGGTTCACTGGTAATCCACTACCACTTGGTTTCCAAGTACCAAGCAACTTCACAACTCTAACCAGAGCTGTGTTCCAACAAGCCATGGGCACTGTCAAGCCTATACACCTTCAGTTTCCGGGTACTGAAGAACCTAACCACTCGAATTACGCGCTTCGAGCAAGCGTACCTTTACCTAACCTTTCTGGGTTTGGGTTTGGGTATGGGGTTCCAACTATGAACGAGTTCTACAATTAAGAACTTCAGAGTATGATGAACTCGTTCGAAATCTAGGCTTAAGATATACAATGAGTTTGGCCTAGGGAACAGACGAAAAACTAAGCAGTTTCTTAACTAGAAACACTTTAAGATAAAGTGTTCTTTGATCTATGTAGAACTGCTTGAGAGCTTTTGAAAGAATAATGATTTCAGATAATGAAAGCTTGTAGAGAGTTTTTCGTGTCTGATCCTGAGGTTGAAGACGGGTTTATATAGGTAGAGATTCAAGACTAGCCGTTGGAGGAGCCGTTTGAATCTTACCTACTCTTCTTAAATACAAGATATGCCGTTGGGCGTATCTGCACCTGTCTTCATTTGTGTCACATCCTAGGTTCTGAAGTCTAGGATGCTGATCTGGCAATCCCTCATTGGTCGATGTAGGTTGACTTCCTCTGATTCCGGGATCTTCTGCCTTTAGAGCTGGCTTTTGAATTCAGAGCTGGACTGTCTTGAAGTGGAGTCTTCAGAGATAGTTCCTTTGTTCTGTACAGCTGGATCAGCTGTGTTTTGAACTCAGCTCGAATTCTCTTCAGCTTGATCAGGCTCTGTTTGGATCACTCAGTGAAGGTTGACGCTTCTTGTCTTTTGCTAGGCGACTCAGGTGAACACAACTCGGATCGACCGTCGTCTTCCGCTAGCCGACTCTGCCGTAGACACACTGGTCGACCGTCGTCTTCCGCTTCCTTAACCTGTAAACCTAGAACATCTAAGGCTCAAACAGGCGAGCTGGAAAACACTATTTAGGTTGACGCGATCATCTATTTGGTTGGAGAATCAGTTGGGTTTTGGTATCAAATCGAAACCTTATAATTTTCCCAACAATATTTTTTCTTGATCTTGAGTTTTTGATGATAATATGGCCTCAATAGTTAACAAAGATTACAATTGTTCATGTTTAGTTCCTGATAAATTCTATATATATATATTGGTATATAAATAGATCATACAAATAAGTGACCAATAATGTGGGGCTTACTTAACACTAATGGATAATAGATAGGAAAACTATCATTTAAATTAAGGATAAATATATATCACTATAAATTTTAAAACATTTTGTTTTAAAAAAATATCATGAACTATCACTAACAAGAATAAAAGCTCGAACTATTAATAGTGTAACAAATATGTCTTGGTTTTCGGTTTTCGACGACGGAAATGTGAGATGGAATGTCGGTGCTTATTCATATATTACGAAAATACTTATTTATATGATATTTCAACAATAAAATAGTGCTTATTTGTATGACAAAAAAATGATCCCTGGATATATTATCTTAATTTGTTACAATCCAAATAGTTCGAGCCTTCTATTAATACTAGTAGAGAGATTACGTGTATTGCACGTATAATCTCTTGTTTAAGATAATTAATTTATAAAGTTGTAATGTTATTAATTTTGACTATTAACTTCAACAAATTATTAGCAAGTAGGTGTAAAGAGTAGACCTTAGAATAAGCAAATCTATTTATAATTTAAATATATATTCTATTTTATGTATGATTTTAACTACACCAAAAATCACATCTTTTACACCAAATTGTAAATTCATTTTTATCGTCTTCTATGAAGTGCTTTAAAAGCTATGAAATTAATTTATCAAACACTAATTTATATACTCCCTTCACAAACCATGGCTACATACCTACAAATACTTCATAATTGATTTCGGTAAGAAAAAATAATAATTAGATTTTAGATTAAAAAAAGAGTTCCATTTGAGATAATATATTTATCAAAGAGACAAATACTAATATGTCAGTGACCATTTGTGAGCACCGTTAATGTTTAGCCCATATCAACGTGTCTTATTAATTTTTAAAATTATTTTTATTTTAATATTTGAAAATTATAATGAGGATTGTCAATTTTACAAATTATGCAAGATCAAAGTCCGTTTTTTGAAGCATAATGACACCAATCATGCTTGATTCCATTCAATGTGATATTATGCTTTAAAGCTATCGAATTAATTTATCAATCACTAATTTCTCATCTCTTTTCATAATAAGCATGTCACATAAAAATACTTCATAATTAAATAAAATAATAACTATATATTAAAAAATACACAGAAATACAAAATTTCGGCACAATAAAATAATCTCGAGCTGTCAAACTTATGTTGTCTTTTCTCTTTCACTTTTGAGTAATAGAACATGTAGGACTATATTATTAATTAATTATTAAGTTGAGTTATAGTAGGAGTATGACTATATTATTAATTTATTACGTTTGTAATAAATTTATTATAGATTTACATTATTATCCATAAAATAAATATAATAATAGGGATATATAGGGATACATACCACTGTATTGCACAAACCAGCACCACTTGAGCCTCCACGACAGGGACAAGAACGTCGAGAAATGTCCCCAATAGTAGGACAAAAGGATCCGGGGTTTCCATGGACATACTCGCAGAAGGCATCATTCCTCGAAGAAATTGGAGAAATCATAACCAGGAAAACAAGGATAGAAGTGGAGGCTCTTTTACAACGTCGTCATGAACAGCTTGTGAAGGACGTAGCATAATATGTCCTTGCCAGACTTCCAAGAAACTAGCAACCTAACCCAACTACTCCGACATCAGTTGACGAACAGGTATAAGGCCCTCACTGATTTTTTTGATTAATTACTGTAATATTCCGAATTTTCTCGATAGCCCTTAATTAATATTTTAGGACCATCTTATATTATAAAAAAAATAGTTATACTATTAAAAATTCTTTTTAATTTCCAACAAAATTAAGTTTTATAATTAAATTATTATTCTATCTTCCAAAATAGGCTATTGAGCATTATATATATATTTGTTATTTATAGTTAGAAATTTGTCTATATACATGTATGAAATGGTTTTAAAAATTTATTGTATACGTAATGTATAAAAATTAAAGCCATGGTTTAATGTATTAATGTAATTATCGATAGCTACACTAATAGAAGTAATTGGTATATATTTTTTAATATTGTATTGTTAATGACTAGTTAATAAATGCAATTAATACATAAATACATTTACGTAAACTATTGAATAAAGGAATTAATGTATTATTATATTATCAGAGGGTAATTGGTATATAGATATACAATTCGTAAAAAAATACATATAGATTGAATTGAATGTCTATTTTTAGTAATTGCATACTTTAACTATTTTATATTGTTACCTTTATAAATTCTTATCTGCATCACAATTCTTTTCTACGTAAATAAAAGTATGACCATGCAAAGCTATAAGCAAAGCTACAGCCTATTTTTTTTTCCTCTTATAAATACTTCAGAGGCTACAATCTTTTAATTCATAACCCCCTTATAATTAGTAAAGCTTGCTTCAATAATAAGAAGGCTATTTCTGTAGAAAATCGAGTTTCCTAGCAAAAGATTTTAGAAGTAGTGTATTACTTGAGAGCAGTTCCATCTCCAGTTGCTTACGTTATTTTAAGATTCAGGTAGGTTAAAATTTTAAAGTAAATATTTGAGTGCTAGACTCTTTATATTATAAAAAGCAATTATCCATAAAATGTTTTATGTGTGTTCCATATTTATTACTCCAGTTAATCGATCGAGATACTTAGTGAGTACCCAGGTACTAGCTGAGTATTGTGCGCACCTTGTTGCAATATAATGGATTGATCTCCGTTGTATTGTAGCTAGCGGTCTTGAGCCAAGGCTCCTTTATAATTAGTAGGGTTAAAGTTAACTATGTTACTTCAGGGATTATGTCCAGAGTACTACTTTAGATCCGTCGGTGACATGCGGCTCGGGATCTTGAGTAATCAGTCGGAACTACACATACACAAGAAAATCTTGTTTTGTGTATTCAGATGAGACTTTGATTTCTAAAACCATATGTTACACTATTATATAGATAAATTGCTAGTTTATAAAATGTTATGGCATCACCCACTGAGTACTTTTTGTACTCAGCCCAAATATTTTCAAATGATTTCAGGGTTGGAGGCAGGTGGTGAGGCGCAGGACTGAGGCGGGGATTGTAGCTGTTTATATGCTTTCGCTATAAATATGCCACTCTGAATAAATGTTCTAAACATGTGTGTTAAAACAATGATCCCTAGATCCTTTTTGAAGTATGTAAATATACTACTATATCTTTTGATATAACTATATTGTAGAAATATATTATTTATTGCGACTCTCTTGCTTTATTTATTGCTTTTGACGGAGAGTGCCGAGTAGTCAGCCACTTTTAGATGCTTGATTTCCCGGTCCATGTGGTGGTCTTTGACTCCACTAGCGAATTCGATGGTCAACTCTTGTTGGGAAAATTATAAGGTTTCGATTTGATACCAAAACCCAACTGATTCTCCAACCGAATCGATGATCGCGTCAACCTAAATAGTGTTTTCCAGCTCGCCTGTTTGAGCTTTAGATTTTCTAAGTTTACAGCTTAAGGAAGCGGAAGACAACAGTCGACCCAGCTGTGTCTAGAGCAGGGGTCAGCTAGCGAAAGACAGCAGTCGACCCAGCTGTGTCTACAGCAGGAGTCAGCTAGCGAAAGACAGCAGGCGTCAACCTTCAGCTGAGTCCTCCAGCAGAGCATGATCAAGCTGAAGAGAATTCGAGCTGAGTTCAAAACACAGCCGGTCCAGCTGTACAGAACAAAGTGAACTAACTCTGAAGACTTCACTTCAAGTCAGTCCAGCTCTGAATTCAAAAGTCAGCTCCAAAGGCAGAAGATCCCGGCGTCAGAGGAAGTCAACTTGCCTCGACCAATGTGGGATTGCCAAATCAGCATCCTAGACTTCAGGACCTAGGATGTGACACAAATGAAGACAGGTGCAGATTCGCCCAACGGCAGATCTTGACTTTAAGAAGAGTAGGTAAGATTCAAACGGCTCCTCCAACTGCTAGTCTTGAATCTCTACCTATATAAACCCGTCTTCAATCTCAGGATCAGATACGAAAAACTCTCTACAAGCTTTCATTCTCTGAAATCATCAATCTTTAAAAAGCTCTCAAGCAGTTCTACATAGTTCAAAGAACACTTTATCTTAAAGTGTTTCTTGTTCAGAAACTGTTTAGTTTTTCGTCAGTTCCCTAGGCCAACCTCTTTGTATATCTTAAGCCTAGATTTTGAACGAGTTCATCATACTCTAAAGTTCTTAATTGTAAGAACTCGTTCACAGTTGGAACCTCAAACCAAACCCCTCTTACCCAGAAAGGTTAGGTCAAGGTTACGCTTGCTTGAAGCGGGAAATTCAAGTGTGTAAGGTTTTTCGGTACCGTAACTGAAAGATTAGGCTTGACAGTGCCCGCAAACTGTTGGAACACAGCTCGGGTTAGAGTTGTGAAGTTGCTTGGTACTTGGAAACCAAGTGGTAGTGGATTACCAGTGAACCTGGTCGTGGACGTAGGAGGTGTTACTCCGAACCACGTAAAAACTCGCGTGCTCTTTACTTTCTCTTTATATTCAGTTTTGTACTAACTCTTTCATATCATTGCATATTTGTTCAAAACTGCATATGCAGCTGCTCTCCAAAGACAACTGTGTCTCTCTGAAAGTTGCACAACTTGACTAAGCTGAAAACATAAAGTTAATATTTCAAAACTGAGTTTTTCTAAGTAACCGAGCTAAGTTTTCAAACCACCACTTTCCGCACCGCCAGCTGAGTTATTTACCCAGCTGACCCTCCCCAGCTGGATCGATAACTGAGCTCACCAACTCTGTGATTTAACTTGAAAAAGTTTCTAAAAATCTATTTGGTGTATTCACCCCTCCTCTACACCAAATACCTAGCTCAGGGACCATCAATTGGTATCAGAGCAGTGGTTCAACAGACCACCGTTTCTGTATCAAGAGATCTCTCTTGACAATCTGTCAGTGGTCATCTGAACAGATCCTCTTTGTGAAAAACTCATATTATTTCATACTGCATATTTCTATGGATTCTTATCTTAACAGGAATCTTCCCACCTTCTCGGTAGACGATTATGCAATATGAAAGTTCAGACTGAAGAGCTTTCTCTGTGCGCATCACGATATGATGTGGGACGTCATCACAGACGGACCCATCATCATCTACAAATCAGGGAACGAGCTTGTCCCAACTCAAGATGGCGAACAACCAAGATATCAGCTCATTCCCAAGCCCAAGAATGAGCACACCTCAGAAGAAAGGAAGCAAGCTGGACTAGACAGCTTCGCGAGGAACACCATATCTTCAACGGTCTGCAATGCCTATCTCAGCAAAATCATCAACTGCGAAACCGCAAAGAAGATGTGGGAAACCCTAGCAAAGCTATGCGAAGGGTCGGAGGAGATAAAGGAGAATAAATTCACGATTGCATGCCAGAAGTTTGATAACTTCAAGCAGCTGGTCAACGAGTCCATCGAAGGGATGGAACTCAGATTCTCCAACATTGTGGTAGAAATAGAAACCATCATAACTGGGAAATACACCCAGCGAGAAAAGAATCTAAAAGTTCTTTCAGTGTTCACAGCTGAATTGAACACCTATAAGGTGGTACACCAAAGTCGAAGTGACTTGGGTGATCTTTCAACTGAAAGATTATACTCCCTGCTCAAAGCCAACGAGTACAACTTAAAGATTACAATGAAAGAATCTTCAAACAATCAGAATGATGGAGAGCTGACACCTGCAACAAAGGAGATTGCGTTCAGAGCCAACTTTGACAAATCCGCATACATGCAGTCAGCTGAGTCATCGAAGAAGGATAAGAAGGACATGAGCAAGGAAGAGCTACTTGAAGAAATAGCCATGCTGGTCAAAAACTACAACAGACTCAACACCAGCAAGGGCAAATACAAGAAGTTCCCAAGAACTTACAGAGACAAGTACGCAGCAGCTAACAAACGAACAGAAGAAGGTTGCTTCAACTGCAAGGAACCAGGACACTACCGGCTAGATTGTCCAAAGCTGTCCAAGAAAGACCAAGACCAACTGAAAGCTAAGGCAGCTGACAGAAGGAGAGCTTATATCGCCGATGAAGAATCAGAGTGCAACAAAATGGATGACATGCCATTTTCAGACTCGGAAGAAGAAGCCCTGATGGCCCATGATGAACCTGATTGGGATACATGCTTCATGGGACAAACAGACGGCATCGATGAAGATGAGGTAATGTCTCGAACTCAAAATCTATCTAACATCTCACCATCACACGAACACTCTACACAGGTCTCAGAATCTGGACTACCAGATTGAAGTCTAGTAGAGAAAGTAATGAACGATTCCAAGGAGCTTCAAGAGATCCTTGACGTCATTATGTGTGAGAATGCCGAGCTGAAGGCGGAACTGGAAAAGACAAAGGTATCGAGCCGCGGTGATACAACACAGCTCCAACAGGAAGTTGTTTCACTAAAAGACAAAATAGTGAAACAAGATCAGCTGATGAAGGAATTCTACTATGAGAAGAAACAGCTGATGGAAGATGTGGAAAAGGTCACAGCTGAATCGGAAAAGAAGTCAGCTGAGATCATTGAGCTGAAAAGCACCGAAGAGGTACTATCTAAGAAAATAGTAGCTCTCATCAAAGCCACGTCAACAATGGACGAGATCATTAGTGCTCAGCGTCCAGCAGCACTCAAAGCGGGACTGGGATACAACGAATCAAAGGATGCCTCAAACATTGCCTCCACAAGTGGAACAAAGGTAATGTTTGTACGTGCAAACGAACCTCCAATCCCAGCAGCTCAGCATCAACAGTTGAGGACACAACAGGCGTCAGGAAGACCAGTTGTGAAACATCTTCAAGCTCCGTCGAAGACACAGCAGGCATCAAGAAGGTCAGCTGTGCGACAACCTCAAGCCCAACTCAGACAGCAATGTGCTCAACCTCAACGAAGACAACATGCTAGATTTCACAGATACCAGCAACAGCAACAGCACGTTGAACAATATCAACCAAGATATCAGAGATACCCAGCTGGATACCACTCATATGAGTACCAGCTGGATAATCATTTCCAGCCACAGCAGCACATAAGACAGCAGAGACAAAGGAACGTCTCAGCTAGGCACACAGCTGGAAACCAAAAGAAATCAAGACATCAAAACGGGAAGACACTGAGATCAAGACCCCGCCAGCAACAACCGAAGAACACAAAGAATGTGTATATCGACTCAGCTGGGAGAATTATCAGATCAAATGACCCAATTCGAGTCATCAAGCAGATCTGGGTCATCAAATGATCTCTGTCTAACCCACAAGGACCCAATTTAAACTGGGTACCTGAATTTTTATTTTTTCTTTAGGTTGCAAGGAATCGACGCATCTCTGAGGAGTCGATGAGAACGCTATGGTACTTGGACAGTGGATGTTCCAAGCACATGACGCACCTAAAGCATCTACTCCATGAGTATATCGAGCGTACAGGTCCACAAGTAACATTTGGAGACAACTCTAAAGTCCTAACCAAAGGTTATGGTACATTTAAAACTAGAAATGTTATAATCCCAAATGTTTCTTATGTACAAGGATTGCAACACAACTTGCTTTGCATTAGTCAATTCTGAGACAACGGTTTTTCTGTCAAGTTTGATGCACATGGATGCACAGGGAAACCAAGCAGATACTCCTAAGAGGGAAAAGAGAAGGAAATATGTACTTTGCTGACTGGAACAGCAGCCCTCCGGAGACTTGTCTTGTATCGAAAAGCAGCAATGAAGTCAACTTCAAGACAATCAACAAACTGGCTAGGAACCAGCTCGCTAATGGAATTCCAGATCAAGTATATGACAAAAGTCATATGTGCAGCGCGTGTCAACAAGGAAAGCAGACAAGAATTTTGTTCTCTCTCAAGCCAGTTCAATCAACTGATCGAGTACTTCAACTCCTTCACATGGATTTTTTTGGTCCAGTTACTCCAGCAAGCTTCAATGGCAGAAAATATACTCTGGTCGTAGTGGATGATTTCTCAAGATTCACATGGGTATCATTCTTGTACCAGAAGAGCGAAACCAGGACTAAGCTGCCTATTCTGCTGGAAAGATTATCAACACAGAAGGAGTGCAAGATAATGTCAATAAGATTAGATCGTGGAACGGAGTTTCTGAATGAAACTATTTATGATTACTGCGAGAAGAACAGAGTTCAACACCAAACATCTGCAGCACGCACACCTCAGCAGAATGGTGTAGCAGAAAGAAGAAACAGAACTCTCAAGGAAGCAGCTACCTCAATGCTAGCTAGCTCTGCCATTCCAAAGAAGTTCTGGACTGAAGCAATCAACACAGCTTGCTTCACTCAGAATCGCTCCCTACTCACATCAAGGCAAGGAAAGACACCGTATGAGCTATGGAACAATAGAATACCATACATAGGATATTTCAAGGTATTCGGATCCAAATGTCACATCCTCAACAATGGGAAGACACAGCTCAAGACGTTAGACGTGAAGACAGACCGAGGAGTATTCCTTGGTTACTCCGCTGTGAGTAAAGCATACAGAGTCTTCAACAGAAGAACTCAAATAGTCGAAGTAACTCCACATGTTACCTTTGACGAATCCTCCTTCGAATATAGAGAGTCTATCAAACGAAGAAATGAAGGAGAATCTTCAAGACTGATTCAGACAAGAGCTCAAGAAAATAGAATCAGGAATCTGGCCGAACCATTAATTTGGGACGATGAGCCGGAGGAGGAACTTCAATTCAATGAAGAATCTCCACCAGCTGGAAATCGAGAAGAACCCTCAACGTCAAATCAAGGGGGAACATCATCAGCTGTAAATCCAGACACAGCTGAATCCCCAGCTCCATCTCCAGCTGAGCCTCTACAGAAGTCTCCTCAAAATCTAAAACAAAGAGAACCAATCTCTCAAAACTTAACTCTTGAGCAACTCCAAGTCAGACGGAATTTAGCCACGTCAAGCATCAATCATTTGGAAGAAGAAATTCGTAAGAGGAGAATATGGATTGAAGATCATCCATCATCAGCAATCATTGGAGAACCATCTGACCAAGTCAAAACCAGAAGCTCAGCTGCTCAAGCTCCATCGGATCATCAAGAAGCAGCTGACACAGCTCAACTCTCAGTAGAGCTTGAACTGACGGTCTATGATGAAGACACAGCTCTAATGGCGTGTTATGTAGCTCAAGTGCCAAAGCCTCAATCAATTCTCGAAGCTTTGAAGAGCGTGCCTTGGACTAACGCCATGCAAGAAGAGCTGAACGAATTCCTTAGAAATTGTGTCTGGGAATTGGTCGACAGACCTCAAGAAGTCAAAGTCATAGGACTCAAATGGATATTCAAGAACAAATTGGATACCCTGGGAGTCGTCATCAGAAACAAAGCTCGACTGGTTGCCAAGGGCTACACTCAGCAGGAAGGAATTGACTTCGAAGAATCATTTGTTCCAGTAGCACGATTGGAAGCAATCAGACTCTTTCTCGCCTATGCAGCACATCACAAATTCAAGGTCTATCAAATGGATGTGAAGTGTGCATTCTTAAATGGAGAAATCAAAGAAGATGTCTACGTTGAACAACCTCCAGGATTTGAAGTAGAAGGAAATAAAGTCTACAAGCTAAAGAAGGCACTTTATGGATTGAAGCAAGCACCTCGAGCTTGGTATGACACTCTGTCAAATTTTCTTGTATCCAAAGGATTCAAGAAGGGCATAGTAGACAGAACTCTATTCACCATCAAGTCAGGAGAAGATATCCTGGTTGTTCAAATCTATGTAGACGACATCATCTTTGGATCAAGATCAAGCTTCTTATGCCAAGGATTTGGAGAAATGATGTCAGAGAAGTTCCAAATGTCCATGATGGGAGAAATGAGTTTCTTCCTAGGTCTTCAAGTCAAGCAATCATCAGAAGGGATTTTCATAAATCAATCCAAATACGTGAAAGACTTGATCGCCAAGTATGGAGTTCAATCCAGCAGAACTGTAAAGATTCCAATGAACACCAACTGGAAGATTGAACCAGGAACTGAAGGGAAGTCAGTTGATTCCAGCAAATACAGAGGGATAATAGGATCCCTGCTGTATCTAACAGCAAGTCGTCCAGACATCTCTTTCGCAGTCGAAGTGTGTGCCAGATTTCAAGTTGATCCAAAGGAAGCACACATGCAAGCAGCCAAGAACATTCTCAAATATCTCAAAGGAACTCAGAATGTTGTACGTGGTACCCGAAGACAATCTACGGTATTTGGATACTCAGACTCAGACTTCGCTGGAGATCGGTTGGACAGAAAATCAACTTCAGGAACTTGTCAGTTCTTAGGAAGTAAGTTGATTTCATGGTTTTCAAAGAAGCAAACGTGCGTCGCAACTTCCACGACAGAAGCAGAATATATGGCCGCTGGAAGCTGCTGCTCACAAATTCTTCCGTCGAAACATCAGCTCGATGACTATGAAGTGAAAACTGGACAGGTTCCAATTTTCTGTGATAGCTCAAGTGCGATTGCCATTTCAGAGAATCCAGTACTTCACACAAGATGCAAGCATGTAGACGTACGACATCATTTCATCAGAGATCACGTAGAAAAGAGGGATGTGATTGTTGAGAAAATTCACACAGACATACAGCGAGCTGATATTCTCACAAAACCGCTGATAGAAGCAAGATTCAAAATGTTGTGCGGATTACTTGGACTACTCAACCTAGAGGATGCTTCACCCAGCTGAATGGAAGCAGACCCAGCTCAATGGAAGCAGACCCAGCTAAATGGAAGCAGACCCAGCTGAATGCAAGCAGACAACTGTAATTCAGAATCAACGTCACTGTTATCAGCTGAGAAAGAATCCAGCTAAACCAGATGCTGAAAGTGAAGGATTATTCAGCTGAGGGGGAACCAGCTGGAACCACGATCACCCAGCACACCCACTCAACCGAGGTATCAGCTGACTACAATGATCAGCTGAGAGGTTTGCAACAACATTAACTACACCTACTCAATCTGTTTTCAGTCATCTCATATCTTGTCAAATCTAATCAAATTTAATTAAAAGTCTGCATGGAATTGAATCATGGGAGTTTCGAGGCAAAAGTCAAAACGCCTCAACCGTCTTGTCTCGCGCATTAACTCGCATCTTCTAATCAAGAAACTGACAAAACGCGAGAATCACTCCTAGTCGTAGATCTTCTTATCAATAGATAAATCTTGATCGTCCATTCATCAAGAAAGCTCTTTAAATATGCTAGAAGATATACGTAAATCATTGCATCAACACTAAAAAGTTTTTCGGCATTCTTTCTTATTTCCATCAATTAGTATTATTTGTTTCTACTAACCAAAGTTGCAGAAGAAGAACATGGAATCCAGAAAGATATCTCCCGAAGCCGATCAAACTTGAAGAATCTGTCAAAGCTTCAAGATAAGAGTTGCTTAACTCTCAGGAACCTCAAAGAAGACGGACGTCCAGAAGAAGGTGAAACCATCGACATATCCAGGGTAACGCAGTGAGAGACTGCAAAGCTCAAGAACATCATTCACCAGGAAGGTGCAGAAAACTTCCTGGGAATGTCAAAGGAAAAAGACCTCCTCAGCCCCACTGTTTCTCTCAACATAAAAGAGAGAACGGGACATAGAACTCCCTGGGATGCAAAAATCAACGTCAACAGACATGGACCAGATGTTGATAAAGCCGGAGTCTTCAAGAGCAGTCATGTCAAAGCTCTTGCTCCACCACCGGAGGCACAGAAAAATATGCAGGAGACAAAGCAGCATGCATCTATCTCCGTCCCAGCTGGGAATCGGAGACAACTTGAGGAGACAAAACATGCTGAAGCACCATCTTCAAACAGAAGACTCAAGTCAAAGGTGCTCAGTCAGTCAGCCGAGAAGCTAGCTGACATTATGAGAGAATTCGTAATTACTCTCCGAGGAGCAGAAGGCCCACAAGCGGTCGTTTCTTACGGTGGAGGAGAAGTTCATGCGCCTGCGTGAACATCATCGTCATCAACACCGCAACGGAGTATTCCAGCTGATCAACCAAGCTTAAACCCCAAGACAGATGGAATACTTCAACCGCTTTCTTCTCAGTTTCCTTCAGCTCCACATGAACACCAGCTTCAAGATCTTCCGATGAAAGATGCTCAAGTCCCTGCACCAAGCTCAAATGAGAAACATCACCCAGCCAATGATAACCTGCAGCTGGATGATGATGATATGAGCTGAACCCAAGTCCCTCAAGTGCTGAATCAGACTTTCTCATTCAATCTAAGAAGTCTGAAGAAGCAAAATTTGCAAGGAATGAAGTTGTGCCCGACTCAGAAGATGCTATCTCCCGTGCCAACTCATACCTCCAAGCACTCAGCTGGATCGCCCCAGCTGAATCAGGCCAAGGACGCTGTGTCTGCAATCACAGCTGAGGCTAATGCTACTGAAGAAGAGCCAGCTAATACAACAGCTGAACCACCTAGACTCTAAACCTCGCTGCTCAGAGCTGAAAACCACAGTTTCGCCAAACTAAAAATCGCAACAGCCGATGGTGTATCTCTCCCACCCTGTTTGATCATGCCAAAAAGGGGGAAGTAAGGGAAGAAGAGACAAGTCAAAGAAGAGGCAAACTGTTGAGCTAGAGGAACCAGCTGAATCAGAATCAGCTGAAGAAGAGACGAGTCAAAAGAAAGAAGCAACGGATGCAGAAGAGAAGACCCAGTCAACTGGGATTGAAGACTGAAGGATTGAAGACCGAAGATTTGAAGATTTTTTTTTCCTTCTTTCTTTTTCCTGTGTTATAATGTATATTCTTACATTAATAAAACACAAGTTTTTCTGCATCAAAAGTTGTCTCAGCTAGGTTTTGGCATCATCAAAAAAGGGGGAAATTGTTGGGAAAATTATAAGGTTTCGATTTGATACCAAAACCCAACTGATTCTCCAACCGAATAGATGATCGCGTCAACCTAAATAGTGTTTTCCAGCTCGCCTGTTTGAGCTTTAGATTTTCTAAGTTTACAGGTTAAGGAAGCGGAAGAAAACAGTCGACCCAGCTGAGTCTACAGCAGGGGTCAGCTAGCGGAAGACAGCAGTCGACTCAGCTGTGTCTACAGCAGGAGTCAGCTAGCGAAAGACAGCATGCGTCAACCTTCAGCTGAGTCCTCCAGCAGAGCATGATCAAGCTGAAGAGAATTCAAGCTGAGTTCAAAACACAGCCGGTCCAGCTGTACAGAACAAAGGGAACTAACTCTGAAGACTTCACTTCAAGTCAGTCCAGCTCTGAATTCAAAAGCCAGCTCCAAAGGCAGAAGATCCCGGCGTCAGAGGAAGTCAACTTGCCTCGACCAATGAGGGATTGCCAAATCAGCATCCTAGACTTCAGGACCTAGGATGTGACATAAATAAAGACAGGTGCAGATTCGCCCAACGGCAGATCTTGACTTTAAGAAGAGTAGGTAAGATTCAAACGGCTCCTCCAACGGCTAGTCTTGAATCTCTACCTATATAAACCCGTCTTCAATCTCAGGATCAGATACGAAAAACTCTCTACAAGCTTTCATTCTCTGAAATCATCAATCTTTAAAAAGCTCTCAAGCAGTTCTACATAGTTCAAAGAACACTTTATCTTAAAGTGTTTCTAGTTCAGAAACTGCTTAGTTTTTCGTCTGTTCCCTAGGCCAAACTCTTTGTATATCTTAAGCCTAGATTTCGAACGAGTTCATCATACTCTAAAGTTCTTAATTGTAAGAACTCGTTCACAGTTGGAACCCCAAACCAAACCCTCTTACCTGAAGGTTAGGTCAAGGTTACGCTTGCTTGAAGCGGGAAATTCAAGTGTGTAAGGTTTTTTCAGTACCCGTAAACTGAAAGGTTAGGCTTGACAGTGCCCGCAAACTGTTGGAACACAGCTCGGGTTAGAGTTGTGAAGTTGCTTGGTACTTGGAAACCAAGTGGTAGTGGATTACTAGTGAACCTGGTCGTGGACGTAGGAGGTGTTACTCCGAACCACGTAAAAACTCGCGTGCTCTTTACTTTCTCTTTATATTCAGTTTTGTACTAACTCTTTTATATCATTGCATATTTGTTCAAAACTGCATACGCAGCTGCTCTCCAAAGACAGCTATGTCTCTCTGAAAGTTGCACAACTTGACTAAGCTGAAAACATAAAGTTAATCTTTCAAAACTGAGTTTTTCTAAGTAACCTAGCTAAGTTTTCAAACCACCACTTTCCGCACCGCCAGCTGAGTTATTTACCCAGCTGACCCTCCCCAGCTGGATCGATAACTGAGCTCACCAACTCTGTGATTTAACTTGAAAAAGTTTCTAAAAATCTATTTGGTGTATTCACCCCTCCTCTACACCAAATACCTATCTTAGGGACCATCAACTCTTTCTGACGAGCTAGGCTCTGGTAACCCAGTCATTTATAATATGTCTGGATGGAGAATGCCTTGTGATCAGCTTCTCTTGGACGCTCGAATTCCCACTCCCTCATGGTAACTCCATTTGGAAAAGTGAATGCTCGACTCCTTTTACTATGCTTAACACGGGTTACCCCATCTTTTATTTTAAATGGTGTAGCGCGGTTTGGTCGCCTCACTTTACTATTTATATATGTCAGTTCTTATTAATATAGAATAATAAAATATGCCCATTTCTTTCCCGCCTCTTTACTCCCCCTGGTCACACCTCGATTTACGAGCCTTTCCTCGAAAATTAGGGCGTGACAGAGTGGTATCAGAGCAAAGACTCTGAGACCAACAGTCTATATGTTTAGTCTAAAATTAGTATGTTTGGACTAATATCTGTACAACAATCCCTCTCAGCTCGCCGTCACACAGTCTTCAACAAAGGTGTACTTGATTTGGTAAAGATTATTACCAAAATATACGTATTATCAGCATGAATTGTGAATTAAGTATGTTATGTTGCAAACGCATGAGTTATTGTTTTTGCTAAGAAAATGACGTATGTTATGGTATATTATGATATCGTGTTAAATTTTAATACTACTAGTGGAACTTAAGGGTATGATTATCTAGTGAAACTTGAGGATCTACAAACAAGTCATGTAGGGAGAAAATGACCCTACTTTTGACTTAGCTACAATAACCCTTAAGATGAATATGGTTTAAGTATACTTACTTAAACCTAGAACTGGTATTTTACGTTAAGCATTCACTTAGAAGTATTTTATAAGACTTGAAAATAGTACTCACATAGACAATTCTTTTACAGAATGAATATACCATTTAGAACCAAGGAACGTTGGGAGAAGAAACATTTTTTTAACCAGTCACAAGAATTCTGCATGAGTGAGAGACAACCAGAAGAACATCCCGCTCTATATATTGGAAAGTTAGTATCGCTTTGGAGTGCGGCCCAAAAAGGTGGAGTTACTGGTACAGAAGCAATTCTGAAGGTAGTGCGGAATATTCCACAACGTTGGGAGAGATGGGCCCAAATTTAATCCACAAAATATACGAATCACACAGTAGATGGGGATTTCCCTGCCTTTGCCGCTAAGGTAATATCCGAATTAGCAGTAAATGATTACCCACCAGCAAGTTGCGATCCAGAAGAACATAGGAGAATAATAGTAGATGATATCCTCGCCACCGGAATCAAACCAGAAGATGTTTTTGAAGCAAATTACACTAGACAATTTCCTCCAGAAATTCTGCATAGGTGGGCAGAGTTAGACAACCAAATGCATATCAATGAAAATGATATGCATGTCAAACCACTACCACTAGGATGGCGACGATGTACGTTTACTAGAAGGCCGATCAAGGATCTTTATATACCTAGGGAAATCAAATACGAATATCCACGCGTAGAGACCGGATCCCAAACGTGCTCGCAGTTCAAGGAAGACATCCCAGAACAAAATTGGGCAGGTGGTTCTTTTCTTAGAGAAGCTCAATACGAAACGGAGGACGAAGATTACATTCTTCGTAGTCCCATACAGTTAATTAATCTAGTTACGCCACCTAGTTTACCACCTGATAATGCAAATTCTGGGCAGCTAAGCGATTAAAACCTGGCACGTTTTCAGTGGAGTACGAGACTAGTGAAAAGTGTGAGCGGTTGGCCAGAAAGCTCAGCAGCAGCTGAAAGACGTGCCAACGATGACATGATGGCAATAAAGAGCAAATCAAGATGCCATCGCCGCCAACAACGATCACCATTCCAAAAAGATGCACCAGAATGGGTAAATGCAATAGTTATAAACAGTGATGATGAAAGCGAAGAAGATCCGGAGGAGAACCCTTTAATTTTCGATACCAAGATGAATGTAAAAGAAAGTCTTAGCTATAGTATAAACTAGTGTGTTGCTATAGTATATCCTTTATAATATATAGTTGAATATGTAGTAAGTGAGTAAGCAAAGTTATCCTTGTTAGAACTCGCCCTACTTTTTGATAGGTGGTCAGGCAATTTCGCTTGTAAATACTGCCAGAACTACGATTGTATATATGTGTGCTCGTATATATATAAAATTATAAGTCCTCAAAGCGAGGCATTTTGGATACCACTTGAGTTATACTTCCTAGATATGAGTTATACCTTTCCAATAACCAATTAATAACCTATTGTTACAGTATGGCTAGACAATTGAGAGGTCATCGATCTCCCGAACCAGAAGAAGATCCCATATGCCTACGAGTAGCTGACGGAAAATTTAGGAAGGAAAAATAACCTACTTTTAATGGATTAAGCGATCCATCAGACGCAGAACGATGGATTCGTAGTATTGAACGTATTTTCGGATACATTAGGTGTCCGGAAGATGAGAAGATAGCATGTGTCACCTACCAGTTAGTAGAAGAAGCTGATTTCTGGTGGGAAGCTGTTAGACATACAATTTCTGATGAAGAATGGAAAGAGTTTACATGGGAGGATTTTAAGAATAAGTTGTACGAGAAATACATTCCTGATTGCTATCGACAAAAGAAAGTTAATGAGTTTTGGAATCTGAAACACAGAAAGGGAACTGTTACAAAATATGATCGATTGTTCAATCAACTTTCTCGTTATACGCCACACCTTGTAAGAACTGATGCTGAACGAGCCCAGAAGTTCAGAGCAGGGCTTCGCATAGAGATTGCAGTTTCTCTGGCAAGTGTAGGCCACTCACATATGCACAAACATTGAGCAGGGCTCTTACTATCGAATCTATGCTTCCTGCGGAGAAAGAAAAGGGACCCGCACAAACGCAATCTTTAGGAAAACGTAAGTGGAAAAATCGAGGTGGAAACAACAACAACAACAACAACGTTCGAAAAAAACCATGGAATGGGAATCAGCCGCAGTATCCACCACGGTATATGGGCAAAAACCAACATGTATGCCCAAGATGCCAAAGGCCTCATTCTGAAAAATGCCGACAATGATTAGATGTATGCTATAAATGTGTTCGTTCGGGACATTATGCTAATAATTGTCTACCCGAAGAGATGTAGGAGGGGTACCAATGGCATGGAGACCACCAGTCAATCCCGTCCCGTAACCCCAAAGACAAATACCAGTTAGGAATCCACCACCAAACCAGAGACCACCCAAACAGGCAAGAGCCTATGCCTTAAACTAGCTGCAGGCAGCACAAGCTCCGGGAAACCTAGCAGGTATGATTTCTTTGGACAATCTACCTGTTTTAGCTTTGTTTGATACAGGAGCTTGACGAAGTCGTTTCACACTTCGCGCAAATAAATTTCTCCTCTTGCCCAACAAGGCGTAGCTATGGCAAGTGGGGTCAAATCCTAGGGAACCAGCGTAGTCTATCCTTGATCAGGTGGTACTCAAAATAGAGTTTGTGGTCGAGATGTATCTTACTAACCTGTAACTAAACAAAGACAATATCGAATAACAAAGGTGTTTGGATTGGATTTGAATCAATGATCCTAATTACTCGTACTCGTTCACCGATGCAATAATATTCAATTACAAGATTTTACTACTTGGTTTAAAGTAAAGATTAATTTATGCCCTAATGGTCACGAAGTCACGACATGAATACTCTAAGCCTTTATCTATCCAATTTTATAGATCTTGACCAGAAGGCAAGATCTCATCTCCTGATCACCAACGTCACCAAGACACTTCAGCAACGATGTTGTCCAAGAGACAAACAGACCCAAGACAGCCAAGAGGTAGGTCAATACCGACTGCTCTCCAACACTTATTACCTTTTTGGGCACGAGAGACTCTCTCGAGTTGTATCCCAATTCCTGTTATTGCCTTAATCTCAATATCTAATTGGTGGCCAAGCAATTATCCATTTTGATCACGAACTAATTATTAGACCTAAGCGTTTCGGGAATGAAATCATGCAACGAACTTAAATCAATTAGACCTTACGAGTTTAGAACGAGTAACTAAGATCACATCATCTATTCCAATCCAAACAATAAATTTAGTTAGACATAATTATAAACTAGAGCACAAAAGAAATTAAAGAAAATATACTTGAATAAATTCTGAAAAGAAAAGACAAAATACAAGAAATATGAACACAAAATTGGGTTCATCACCACCCACACACTTGAACCACACTTGCCCTCAAGTGTGCGAATATGATTTTTCCCAAGACTCAAACACAACTGATCAGTAAGTCAACATGTTAGTTAAAACAGAGCATGAATAATGTAAGCAAGTATTGCCATCAGATAGGTCAAGATAAAGTTAATGGGCAAAAATGATATCCTCACCAGCACTCATCTCTCAAGTGTATAAGGTTTAGTGTATCACTCTTGACCAAGATCCACAACGTTTTTCCATAGGCTTGCCTGCCCTCTATATCTCTACTTCTTTGAACAAAGTTAAACTATTTATCCTTAGGATTTTATTAGGTTATAATGTGGCTTAAGGCAAAAGGTAAGAAAATTTGGATACTAGCTATGTCAAGAAGAACTCAGTTCTTGGGCAATAAGTATGCCCTAGATCCCTTACTCCTCTCAAGCATAACATCGGGCCTAGCTAACTTATTTATCAGGATTTTTTTTCTTCTTTTTCTTCTCGGCTTTTTCCTTTTTTTTCTTATTATTTTTTATTTCTTTTTTTTTTATATTTTTCTTTTTCCTGATCAACATCTCCTAACGTAGGTGTTATTGCCCAGCATCTGCTACCCCTACATTCTCCTTTCATCCCTTTACTTCTAGACCTGAGTTATTGACCGGGAAGGCTCATAAAATCTAGGCTACTCTAAGTGAATCAAAAAGAAAATTTTTAAGCTCAAAAGGGGCTAACAAAGGATAAATACTTAGGTAAGGAAATTTTGGCCATGGGCTTATTGAACAAAGACACCTAAATTATCTAAGTAATTCAACTAAATTGCATGAAGCTTTGACTAAGAGTTGCAAGCAAGTTCTAGATCAACATATATTACTGGTCATTATCACACAAGAAATAATTAGATACAGCATGTGCATATGGCAGTCAATAGCTCAAAACCTCACAGATGTTGCCCAACAACTCATTCCGTCCTACCTATCTACATACGGCATACTCACATGTACATCATCATACTTATTCAACCTATCATACTGATCAACATACTCTAAAACATTTTGACCAACAACCCCCAACCCACACACTTTGCCTTCGGCAAAGTGAGTGAGATGGTGGGCAAGACAATAACAAAAAACAAACTAACTCAACAACGACCACACCCACACACTTTGCTTTCAGCAAAGTGGGTGAAATCGTGACCAACACAAATCAATAACAATTTAAAAACAACGATGAGAAGGGAATTCTGAAGCCTTCTCGACCAACAATAGAAAATAAAAACAAAAGACTCAAGAACACAAGACACAAAGACGAAAATCAAAAACCTAAACTAACACAAATGAGAGGAAACATAATCAAGAAGAAAGTATGACACAACACCTGGATGTGTCGTGGGTAAAATACGTGTTGCGGGCAAAATGAGTGGCTTGGACGGTCACCGTATGTGTTGCTCCACTCCTTCCATTCTGGCCAAGATCCCAAGATTCGCGACTCCTTGCTTCTTGGGTAAGGCAGGTGTACATCCTGCCCCAACACTTATAGTTCTTGGAACAGAAGTGTTGTATGCATGTCTTGCTCACTTCATGTGACTCGTCGAGCAAGTATGAATCTACTTGTGTGCGACAACAATCTCCTTCAGTTAGCCCAGGCCGCTGCCCTAGATGTCAGTCCAGAGATAGCAGACTTCCTCTTGCCCTAGTCAACGATTTTGGGCAAGAAGGCCTTGCTGGTGGTATTGCCTTCGCTTTTGATTTCCATTCCAATCTTGCTCTTTTGCCCAAATGCCTACACATCATGAACAAATCATACCTTCTACAAAAATACTACCTAATCTAGGGATTAAATAAATTATAAATAATAAAAACTCAAAGTAAAATAAAATAAAAAGAAAAGATAATACCAGGTTGCCTCCTGGTCAGCGCCTTGGTTAACGTCGTGGGCACGATTCCTCATTTTCTGGTTCAGAACTCTTCTATGTCAGGAGGTCTAGATGACTCCCCAATATCCGTCTGTTGCCCAAGATAGGCCTTTACTCGCTATCTATTGATCTTGAAAATCTTTCATGTCTTGAGATCCTTTATCTCAACATCTCCATTTGGATACTGATCTTGGATTTCATAAGGACCTTCCCACTTGGTCAACATCTTCCCCGACTTAAGTAGAAACCTAGTTTGGTATAGAAGCACTTGTTGCCCAAAATGGAACTTCTTCTCCTTGATCAACAGGTCATGAGTCTTCTTGATGCGCTTCTTATACCTACATAAGACTTCACATACCTTAACTTCCTTCATGCTCATTAACTCGGGACTGATGATCACGGGCAACATCTCATTTTGCCTAAGATACATGTTCTTCAACTGTTGAGGCTAAGACTTCAACTCCAACTTCAGCGCCTTTTGCAGTGATGGCACCAACCTGTCCTTGGACTTCAGCTCAGGGATGTTGAGCTGTTCAAACTCCTGAGGTACGTTGCCTGGAAACCTGACATAGTTGCACATCTCTACATCTTCCTGTTCATCTTCTTGGGCAAGATCGTCCTCTGTTAGCTCGTCGGAACTCTGCTCAAGAACATTCTGTCTCAAAAATTCTTCTATTATCTCATCCTCATCTTCTTGAGATAATTCTTCTCGCTCTTCATCAATCTCATTCTCACAATCATCTTCATAAAAACAATTCAAGCTTTTGACTGTTTCTACTCGCTCCTCGAGTAAGTTGAGGCTATTGATGGACTCCAAGGCATCAATCCGGTTTTGCCTATAAACATCAAATTCTACCACCTCGTCTGCTATCTCAACAGTCAACCTCCCAGTATCACAATCAATTTTGGTTCTTGTTGTCCTCAAGAACGGTCTCCCAAGCAATACCACTGGATTTTTAACCGTCTTCATTCCCGTATCCAATACATAAAAGTCAATTGGGAACAAAAGATCTCCAACTCGAACCAAAACATCTTCTAATAATCCATCGGGGTAAACCACTGACAAGTCGGCAAGCTGGATAGCAACTCGTGTTGGTGCCATGGGACCAAATCTCATCTCATCGAACATGGCTCTTGGCATGACGTTGATTGATGCTCCTAAATCGAGCATGGCCCTTAGAATAATGGTGGTACCGATTGTGCATGGTATGACAAACATCCCCGGATCTTTTTGCTTGATCGGGATGGGAGGATTCATCATAGCAGACACATTTGCCATGTGAAAACGGGCATCATCTGGATATTTTGTCTTGTTCATGCTCATCTCCCTCAAGAACTTAGCACATTTAGGCATCGACCTTAATGCCAACAACATGGGTAGGTTTATTTCTATCTTCTTGAACTCCTCCATCATTTCATTGAGCTCCTGCTGCTCACGATCTCGGGCAAAACGTCTGGGGTAGGGAGCTCTTGGCTTAGGGGAAGAATCACAAGTCATCTTGGCCAAGTCCATCTTTTCTTTCTCAAACCTCAGCTTCGCGTACATCATCTCATCCTTTTCTTCCTCCACAATAATGTCCTGAATGTGAGTTATCTTGCTCCTCTCCATCTTGACATACTGAAACAGGTCCTCTTCTTCCTTTGAATCAAACACTGGGGACTTCTCGATCAACATCGCAGCATCTTGCTAAGCCTTCAGCTCATCATACATCTCAAGAACATCGCTGTTGTTCATCTTGGCTTGCTCCAGTTGGATTGGTTCATTCGGTTTGGTTTTGGGCAACACCTCAGGCAACTTCTTTCCACTTCTTAACATTACAGCGTTGACTTGTTCTCTATTTACCTCCACTTGGGCAGAAAACCTTCCGTTTTTGTTCTCTACAAGCTTAGACAATGTTTGGGCAATATGAGTTAGTTGAGCTTGAAGGTTATTGGATGTACCTCGACTCTCGAGTTGGAAGTTATCAAAATCCTTTCTCAATTTCTGATTCTCCTGAGTAAAACGATCGATTGTATTCTTCATGAACTCAGGTTTGTTCTGATCTCAATGTGGAGGTATATAGGGGTGCTGCTGCTATTGATTAGGTTGCTGAGCTTGCTGGTGGGCAGGAGCCTGTTAATAATGGTTATTGCCATATCTTCTCGTGCTGTCTGTAGCCAAAGTAGTTGTTGCCATAGTTGTTACCATAGTTATACCTCTGCTGTTGCTGCCCACCACCCCCTTGGTGATTTTGTCCCAGGGCCTTGACTTCCTCCCCTTCTTCTACGAACCAATTAAGGCAGTCTGATGTAATATGGCTTTTTCCTTGGCAAACTTCACAACTTTTTACAGACTTTGTGACTTCTTTCCCGTTCATCCTTTTGGTCAACATATCAAATTTGTCATCCATCTTGGCCATATATTCCTTCATGGTGTTGACCAAATCGTCAGAACCTCTCCTGCCACCTTCATATGCTCCTCCTCTAGACAATTCATCCTCATCTCTTGATTGCTCTGCCATGTCTGCGATCGTCCTAAACACCTCGGAAGGAGTTTTGTTGATTGTTCCTCCTCCACATGTTGCCATGATGTACTTCCTTTCTGATGCTCGCAATCCTCTCAAGAAGTTCTCGAGCAAATCTATCTCCTCAATCCGGTGTTGAGGACATCTTGATAAAGGCTTCTTGTATCTCTCATGGTAGTCATTGAGAGACTCATTGGTGCCCATCTTTAGTGAGGATAATGCATTCCTTCTACTTTGCATACGAGTAATCGGAATGTATTTGTCAAGGAAGGCTTGCTATATTTTTCTCCAAGTGTCGATGCTGTCTTCTGGTAGGGTGTAGAGCCACTCTCGTGTCCCATCTTGAAGTAAAAAGGAGAATGTGAGTAACCTTACATAATCTGGAAATCGGTCTTGGGCAGCAGCGTTCTCATCCTGATTCCGGGCAGAAAGTGTGGTGTTTCTGACTGTTCCACATGCCATCTCAAAGTTTTGGAGATGGGTTTGTGGATCTTCTCCTGGATGATCGCTGAATTTGGGCAATATCTGGATCAACGAATGTTTGAGTTCCCAGTTAGTATTGATCGGGGGCAAGGCTATGCTCGATGGTTTGATGGCCTTGTCCTCAGGGAACATAATCTCCCTAATGGTGCGTTCTGCCATGGTTACCGACTGAATTTCTAATGTGACGGTTGTTGATGAAGACTCTGATTGCTCACTTCCTGAACTAGAACTGTAATTGGGCAGATCGTGCCCAACAGGTTCCTCGTCTTCTGTCTCGACCGGGACCGACGGAGGTTCGTTGACAACATTCTCCTCGATACCTTTCCGCTTTCTTGCTCTGTTTTGCTTTGCTACCTTCTCCGGAGAGGCACCGTAATCCACAGGATCACCTTACCTCCGTGTCTGGTGTGGGTACATAAACTAAGCTCAAGCCACGAAGAATAGAACTAGCTTGAAAAAACAGTTCCCCGGCAACGGCGCCAATTTGACGAAGGCGTCGTTTCACACTTCGCGCAAATAAATTTCTCCTCTTACCCAACAAGGCGTAGCTATAGCAAGTGGGGTCGAACCCTAGGGAACCGGCGTAGTCTATCCTCCAGGTGGTACTCAAAATAGGATTTGTGGTCGAGATGTATCTTACTAACCTGTAACTAAACAAAGACAATATCAAATAACAAAGGTGTTTGGATTGGATTTGAATCAATGATCCTAATTACTCATACTCGTTCACCGATGCAATAATATTCAATTACAAGATTTTACTACTTGGTTTAAAGCAAAGATTAATTTATGCCCTAATGCTAACGAAGTCACGACATGAATACTTTAAGCCTTTATCTATCCAATTTTACAGATCTTGACCAGAAGGCAAGATCTCATCTCCTGATCACCAACTTCACGAAGACACTTCAGCAACGATGTTGTCCAAGAGACAAACAGACCCAAGACAGCCAAGAGGTAGGTCAATACCGACTGCTCTCCAACACTTATTACCTTTTTGGGCACGAGAGACTCTCTCGAGTTGTATCCCAATTTCTGTTATTGCCTTAATCTCAATATCTAATTGGTGGCCAAGCAATTATCCATTTTGATCAAGAACTAATTATTAGAACTAAGCGTTTCGGGAATGAAATCATGCAACGAACTTAAACCGATTAGACTTCACGAGTTTAGAACGAGTAACTAAGATCACATCATCTATTCCAACCCAAACAAGAAATTTAGCTAGACATAATTATAAACGAGAGCACAAAAAAAAATTAAAGAAAACATACTTGAATAAATTCTGAAAAGAACTGATCAACGACGAAGTCAACAACGTAGATCTTGGGCAATAGCCAACAACATAAAACTAAATTAAAACCCTAAAAACAAATCTAAACTAAGAATTCTCGAAACTTAAATGAAAACTAAAACTAAGAACTAATAAAAGACTATATGAACGTGGTTAATAGTGATGAAGTACAAAATGAAGTCGGCCATATATATAGGTGGTGGAATTAGGGTTAGGTAAGAATTCTTGTAGGCCAAGGACTCTTCCCTTTCTTATCCGCCACTTTCCTTCTTTGATTGGCTGCGGATTTTCTTCCCTTCTTGGTAGATATCTTCTCTTGATACGGATCTACTAGGATAAGGAAAGAAATCTTCGATCTTTATCCTTTTTCTTAGAGAAGAAAAAAACATGCCGTTGCTTCCCGACGTAAATCTTGCCCTTGATGTCTGCATCATGTTATGCTCCACATGTAAACCAAGATCCTGACTTCTCTGAGTACTCTCTCTGTTGGCTTAAGGGATATGGGGAGGTGCTTCTTGACTTGTAGATTTGATGTTATCATTGTTGTTCAGCTACAAGCTTCCAGCCCTTTGCCCATTTGCATCGTATCACCATCTCAGCATCTCAACAACAGATTTTCCACCAGATTTGCCCAGCATCCCACCTGTTCTTCCCTGCACACCTTCTCTCGACTTTGTGTCCTCCCAGACACACTTTGACCCGATAAAGATACAAAAAGAAAAGACAAAACACAAGAAATATGAACACAAAATTGGGTTCATCAGAGCTTCGCATTCATTCATTACTAGGTTTGCATGTGAAAGTTTACACATTAAAACTGAGCCAACTGACCATGACCTTAATATTAGAGTCGGATTAGGAGATTCCATGATCTCTAAAGAGGTCGTTTTAAATCAAAGACTTAATATTGGAAATCTATCTCTTAAGACAGATTTATATGTGATTGATAAGATGGAATTTGATGTCATTCTGGGCATTGATTGGTTAGAAAAGAATGGCGCAACTATTTGTTACAAAGAAAGAGAAGTCAAGTTTCAAACGTCTGAAAGTGACGTAATTGGTTTTCGAGAAAAAAAGATGGGTAAACCAATACCTATCATTTCTGCAATGAACGCTGTCAAATTAATGAGAAAACCAAAATGTCAAACTTTTCTTGTTAGTTTGACCAAGAACTTGGAAAGAGAAGTAAATCTAAATGATGTACCAGTAGTTAGAGAATACCTCGATGATTCCCAAAAGATTTATCCGGATTGCCCCCGAACATTCAGATTTAGTTTACCATTGATCTAGTGCCAGGAGCAGCACCAGTATCAAAAGCACCATATAGAATGGGTCCCAAGGAACTGCAAGAATTGAAGGTGCGGTTACAAGAACTTCTAGACCTAGGTTTCATACAACCTAGTGTATCACTATGGAAAGCCTCAGTTCTATTCTTTAAAAAAAAATGGTACACTAAGAATATGTATCGATTATAGGGAAGTAAACAAGCTCACAATAAAAAATAAATTTCCTCTTCCAATAATAGATGACATGTTTGATCAGTTTATAGGAGCAAAAGTATTTTCGAAGTTAGACTTGAGATCTGGTTACCATAAACTCAAGATAAAGAGAGAAGATGTTCCAAACACAGTGTTTCGAACACGTTATGGACATTACGAATTTACAGTAATGCCATTTGCATTGACCAATGTCCCAGCTATTTTTATGGATTTGATGAATCGAACTTTTCACCAGTACTTAGACAATTTTGTCCTGGTCTTTATAGATGACATTCTTGTTTACTCAAATAGCGAGGATCAACATGTTGAACATTTGCGCATAATACTGAAACATTACGCGCAGAAAAGTTAAGGTTAATACAAGTATGAATTTTGGCTGAAAGTGTGAATTTTGGCTGAAAGAAGTAATGTTCCTTGGACATATTATATCCGCCGAGGGAATTAAGGTTGATCCTGCAAAGATAGAAGCAGTGAGTGGATGGAAAACTCCAACCAATGTGAATGAGATAAGAAGTTTTCTTGGACTGGCAGGATATTATCGTCGTTTCGTGAAAGATTTTTCAAAATTGACGAGACCAATGACGCAGTTATTGCGAAAGGAAGTCAAGTTTATTTGGTCTGATGATTGTGAAAAAAGTTTTCAAGAACTTAAAAAGAGGCTAACTACGGCTCCGGTATTAACCATTCCGGATGAGAACGTAGGATTTGTCATTTACACTGATGCTTCAAAATTTGGACTTGGATGTGTATTGATGCAAAATTCAAAAGTCATCGCATACGCTTCTCGGTAGTTGATGCTCCATGAGTTGAATTATCCTACTTATGACTTAGAGTTGGCTGCAGTCGTACACATTCTAAAGATTTGGAGGCACTATCTCTATGGAGTTAAGTGTAATATCTTTACTGATCACAAAAGTTTGAAATACTTTTTCGAGCAAAAAGATTTAAACATGAGACAAAGGAGATGGCTCGAATTAGTAAAGGATTACGATTGTACCATCAACTACCATCCTGGAAAAGCTAATATAGTAGCAGAATCCCTAAGCCGAAAAACTAAGGCTAAGTTAGGTTATCTAATTACCCAAGAGGAGGATCTGATTCGTGACTTTGCCACACTCAAATTAGAAGTATTACATCCTCCTGAGACTAGGTCAGGTTACATAGCTACTCTTGTAGCTATACCTGATCTAAGAAAAAGAATTGTGGAGGCACAAAAAGCAGACGAGTTTTTAGAAAAGATGCTTATTGCCGCCAGGTCGGATGAACCTAAGGAATTCACCGAAGCTAAGAATGATGGACTCATATTTAACGGACGCTTGTGTGTGCCCCACAATGAAGAGCTGAAGAATGATATCATGAACGAAGCTCATGATATGCCTTATACAGCTCATCCTGTAAATACAAAGATGTATCGAGATTTGAGGAGTAACTTCTGGTGGAAAAGAATGAAACGAGATATAACATCGTTTATGGAACGATGTCTAGCTTGTCAGCAAGTGAAGGCCTTACACCAGAGGCCGTATAGAACTTTGCAACCACTCTCAATCCCTGAATAGAAATGTGAACGAGTCATGATGGACTTTGTGGTCAGTTTACCCAAAACAGTACATGGAAACACTGCCATATGGATTATTGTAGATAGCTTGACTAAAACAACACATTTTCTACCAGTTCGGATGACACTAGGATTAGACAAATTAGTCAAGCTATATGTAAAGGAAATTGTACGTCTGTATGGTGTGCCAGTTTCAATCACATCAGACCGAGATACACGTTTTACGTCGCGATTTTGGAAAAGCTTACAAGAAGCTATGGGGACGCAACTAAATTTTAGTACTGTGTTTCATCCACAGACCGATGGACAATCAGAACGAACAATACAAACTCTAGAGGATATGCTGATAGCAGTGATCTCAGATCATGGTGGAAATTGGAAAGACTTTTTACCCCTAGTTGAATTTGCTTATAATAATAGTTATCAAGCCTCCATCGGAATGCCACCCTATGAAGCCCTTTATGGCCGTAAGTGTAGATCACCACTTTATTGGGACGAAGTGGGTGAACGAAAATTATTAGTCCCAGAATTAGTAAAGTAGATGGTCCAGAAAATTGACCTTATTAAACAAAGAATTAAGGAGGCTCAGGATAGACAAAAGTCATATGCCGATAAACGCTGATCATATTTAGAGTTTAATGTTGGAGATCATGTTTTTCTCAAAGTTTCTTCTACCAAATAAGTTATACGTTTCGGCAAGAGAGACAAACTACGCCCTAGGTATATAGGACACTTTGAAATTCTAGATAGAATAGGTCCTGTAGCCTATAGGTTGGCTTTACCCCCCCCCCCCCTCCACCCAGTATTGAAGATGTGCACAATGTCTTTCATGTCTCATAACTTAGGAAATATGTGTTTGATAAAGCACATTATTGGACATGATGAAGTTGTTTTAGCCCAAGACCTAAGTTATGACGAAAGACTCGTCCAAATTCTCGACCGGAAGGTCCAAGTTTTGAGAAATAAACAAATTCCTATAGTAAAAATCCAGTGGAATCACCACGGACAGGAAGAAGCAACATGAGAACTAGAAGAGAAAATAAAAGCTCAATACCCAGAACTTCAATTCCAAGGTATGTAAATTTCGAGGACGAAATTTTTTTAAGGAGGGAGGGATGTAATATCCCGAATTTTCTCGATAGCCCTTAATTAATATTTTAGGACCATCTTATATTATATAAAAAAAATATTGTTATACTATTAGAAATTCTTTTTAATTTCCAACAAAATTAAGTTTTATAGTTAAATTATTGTTCTATCTTTCAAAATAGGCTATTGAGCATTATATATATATTTGTTATTTATTATATACATGTATGAAATGGTTTTAAAAATTTATTGTATACGTAATGTATAAAAATTAAAGCCATGGTTTAATATATTATATTATTAACGTAATTATCGATAGATACACTAATAGAAGTAATTGGTAAATATTTTTTAATATTGTATTGTTAATGACTAGTTAATATATGCAATTAATACATATATACATTTACGTAAACTATTGAATAAAGAAGTTAATATATTATTATATTATCAGAGGGTAATTGGTATATAGATATACAACTCGTAAAAAAATACATATAGATTGAATTGAATGTCTATGTTTAGTAAATGCATACTTTAACTATTTTATATTGTTACCTTTACAAATTCTTATCTGCATCACAATTCTTATCTACGTAAATAAAAGTATGACCATGCAAAGCTATAAAATCGATTCAGCAAAGCTACAGCCTATTTTTTTTTTTCTCTTATAAATACTTTAGCTGCCACAATCTTTTAATTCATAACCCCCTTATAATTAGTAAAGCTTGCTTCAATAATAAGAAGGCTATTTCAGTAGAAAATCGAGTTTCCTAGCAAAAGATTTTAGAAGTAGTGTATTAGTTGAGAGCAGTTCTATCCCCAGTTGCTTACGTTATTTCAAGATTCAGGTGGGTTAAAGTTTTAAAGTAAATATTTGAGTGCTAGACTATTTATATTATAAAAAGCAATTATCCATAAAATGTTTTATGTGTGTTCCATATTTATTATTCCAGTTAATCGATCGAGATATTTAGTGAGTACCCAAGTACTAGCTGAGTATTGTGCGCACCTTGTTGCAATATAATGGGTTGATCTCCGTTGTATTGTAGCTAGCGGTCTTATGGGATTATGACCTATGTTAAAGTTAACTATGTTACTTCAGGAATTATGTCCCGAGTACTAGTTTAGATCCGTCGGTGACATGTGGCCCGGGATCTTGAGTAATCAATCGGAACTACACATACACAAGAAAATCTTAATTGGTGTATTTAGATGAGACTTTGATTTCTAAAACCATCTGTCACACTATTATATGGATAAATTGCTAGTTTATAAAATGTTATGGCATCACCCACTGAGTACTTGATGGTCCCTGAGCTGGGTCTTTGGTGTAGGGGGGTGAATACACCAAAGTTGGTGAGCTCAGTTATGAATCCAGCTGAGGAGGATCAGCTGGGCTAATAACTCAGCTGGCGGTGCGGAATGTGGTGGTTTGAAACCTTAGCTCGGTTGCTTAGAAAAACTCAGCTTGTAAAGATTATCTTTCCGTTTTCTGCTTAGTCAAGTTGTGCAACTTTCAGAAAGACACAGCTGTCTTTGGAGAGCAGCTATGTATGTAGTTTTGATAAAATATGCAATGAGATGATAAAGTTAGTACAGAAACTGAAATTAATGAGAATGTAAAGAACACGAGATTTTTACGTGGTTCGGAGTAACACCTCCGACGTCCACAACCAGATTCACTGGTAATTCACTACCACTTGGTTTCCAAGTACCAAGCAACTTCACAACTCTAACCCAAGCTGTGTTCCAACAGTTTGCTGGCACTGTCAAGCCTAATCTTTCAGTTTACGGGTACTGAAAAAACCTTACAACCACTTGAATTTCGCGCTTCAAGCAAGCGTAACCTTGACCTAACCTTTCTGGGTAAAGAGGGGTTTGGTTTGGGGTTCCAACTATGAACGAGTTCTTACAATTAAGAACTTTAGAGTTAGATGAACTCGTTCAAGATCTAGGCGTAAGAAATACAATAAATTTTGCCTAGGAATCAGACGAAAAACTAAGCAGTTTCTGGACTAGAAACACTTTAAGATAAAGTGTTCTTTTATCTATATAGAACTGCTTGAGAGCTTTTGAAGGCTTAAGATTTTCAGAGAATGAAAGCTTGTAGAAAGTTTTTCGTATCTGATCCTGAGGTTGAAGACGGGTTTATATAGGTAGAGATTCAAGACTAGCCGTTGGAGGAGCCGTTTCAATCTTACATACTCTTCTTAAATTCGATCTGCCGTTGGGCGATTCTGCACCTGTCTTCATTTGTGTCACATCCTAGGTTCTGAAGTCTAGGATGCTGATTCGGCAATCCCTCATTAGTCGAGGCAAGTTAACTTCCTCTGACGCCGGGATCTCTGCCTTTGGAGCTGGCTTCTGAATTCAGAGCTGGATTGGGTAAACTGACTTGAAGTGATGTCTTCAGAGCTAGTTCCCTTTGTTCTGTACAGCTGGACCAGCTGTGTCTTGAACTCAGCTCGAATTATCTTCAGCTTGATCATGCTCTGTTCTGAACTTTGCTCAGCTGGAAAACTCAGCTGATAGTTGACTCCTGCTGTAAACACAGCTGGATCGTCTGCTATTTTTCACTTCCTTAGCTGACTCCTGCTGTAAACACAGCGGGGTCTTCTGCTGTCTTCCGCTTCCTGAACCTGTAAACTTAGAAAATCTAGAGCTCAAACAGGTGAGCTGGAAAACACAATTTAGGTTAATGCGGTCATCTACTCGGTTGGAGAACAGTTGGGTTTTGGTATTAACTCAAAACTTTATAATTTTCCCAACAATTTCCCCTTTTTTGATGATGCCAAAACCTAACTGAGATAACTTAAGAAGCAGAGAAAATTGTGTTTTATTAATGTAAGAAATTACATCATAAAACAGGAAAACGAAATAAAGAAAAAAAATCTTCAATTCTTCAGTCTTCAATCCCAGTTGGGTCTTCTCTTCTGCATCCGCTGCTTTTTTCTTTTGACTCGTTTCTCTTTCAACTGATTCAGCTGGTTCCTCTAGCTCAGCAGTTTGCCTCTTCTTTGTCTCATTCTCTTCCCCCTTTTTGGCATGATCAATCAAGGTGGGAGAGATACACCATCGTCTTATTGAGCTGTGCAATTTCCTGAATTGCATCATCGATCTTCGCTGTATTGTCAGCTATTGCGATGCTTAGTTTGGCAATGCTGCTGTTGTCAGCTCTGAGCTGCGAGGTCTGGAGTCTTGGTGGCTCAGCTGTTGCATTAGCTGGCTCTTCTTCAATAGCATTAGCCTCAGCGGTGATTGCAGACACAGCTTTCTTGGCCTGTTTCAGCTGGGGCGGTCCAGCTGATTCAGCACTTGAGGGACTTGAGTATTCCCCTTCCACTTTTGAAGTGGTGGGTATGGGGTTCAGCTCATGTTTTCATCATCCAGCTGCAAGTGATCATCGGCTGGATGATGTTTTCCGCTTGAGCTTGGTGCAGGGGCTTGAGCTCCAACTTCCATAAATAGATCTCAAAGCTGGTGTCCCTGTTGAGCTGAAGGAAATTAAGGAGAATGCGGTTGAAGTATTCCATCTGCTGTGGGGTTTAAGCTTAGTTGATTGGGGTCTAAGCTTAGTTGATTAGCTGGGATACGTCGTTCTGGCGTTGATGATGACGATGTTCACGCTGGCACATGAACTTCTTCTCCATCGTAAGAAACCACCGCTTGTGGACCTTCTGCTCCTCGGAGAGTAGTTACGAATTCTCTCTTATTGTCAGCTGGCTTCTCGGCTGACTGACTGACTGAGCACTTTTAAATTGAGTCTTCTCTTTGAAGACGGTGCATCAGCTTGTTTTGTCTCCTCAAGTTGTTTCCGATTCCCAGCTCGGAAGGAAGTAGATGCATGCTGCTTTGTCTCATGCATCTTTTTCTGTGCCTCGTGTAGCGGAGCAAGAGCTTTGACATGTCTGCTCTTAAAGACTCCGGCTTTATCAACATCTCGTCTAGTTCTGTTGACGTTGATTTTCACATCCCAGAGAGTTATATGTCCCGTTCTCTATTTTATTTTGAGAGAAACAGTGGGGCGGAGGAGGTCTTTTTCCTTTGTCATTCCCAGGAAGAATTCTGCAGCTTTCCGGTGAATGTTCTTGAGCTTTGCAATCACCCATTGCGTTAGACCGGATCTGTCGATGAGCTTCATTTTCTCCTGGAACTCCGTCTTCTTGTGGTTCCTGAGAGTTAAGCAACTCTCATCTTGAAGCTTTGACAGATTCTTCATGTTTGATAGGCTTCTGGAGATATCTTTCTAGATTCCATGTTCTTCTTCTGCAACTCTTGTTAGTAGAACAAATAATACCAATTGATGGAAGAAGAAAGAGTGCTGAAAAACTTTTTAGGGTTTATGCAAAAAATTTCGTGTCTCTTCTATCATATTTATATCACCTTTCGTGATGAAAGGACGATCAAGATTTGTAGTTTGATAAGAAGATCTACGACTGGGAGTCATTCTTGCGTCATGTCAGTTTCTTGTTTAGAAAATGCGAGTTAATACGAGTTAATGCGAGTGAGATGACGGTTGAGGCGTTTTGACTTTTGCCTTGAAACTCCCATATTTCAGTTCTTTGCAGATTTTTAAATAAATTTGATTAGATATGACAAAATATGATTTGACTGAAAACCATTATGAGTAGTTGTAGTTAATGATGTTGCAAACCTCTCAGCTGATCATTGTAGTCAGCTGATAGCTTGGTTATAAATAGCTGTGTTGAGTGATCGTTTTTCCAGCTGGTTCCCCCTTAGCTGAATAATCCTTCAACTTAGGCGTCTGGCTGAGATTGATTCTTTCTCAGCTGATACCAATGATGTCGTTTCTGAATTCCAGCTGTCTGCTTTCATTCAGCTGGGTTTGCTTCCATTCAGCTGGGTCTGCTTCCATTCAGCTGGGTTTGCTTCCATTCAGCTGGGTAAAGCATCGTCTGGGTTGAGTAATCCAAGTAATCCACACAGCATTTTGAATCTTGCTTCTATCAGCAGCTTTGTGAGTATATCAGCCCGCTGTATGTCTATGTGAATTTTCTCAACAATCACGTCCTTCTTTTCCACGTGATCTCTGATGAAGTGATGTCGCACGTCCACATGCTTGCATCTTGTGTGATGTACTGGATTTTCTGATATTGCAATCGCACTTGAGTTATCACAGAAAATTGGAACTTGTCCAGTTTTTACTTCATAGTCATCCAGCTGATGTTTCAGCCAGAGAATTTGTGAGCAGCAACTTCCAGCTGCCATGTATTCTGCTTCTATTGTGGAAGTTGCGACGCACGTTTGCTTTTTTGAAAACAATGAAATCAACTTGGTTCCTAGGAACTGACAAGTTCCTGAAGTTGATTTTCTGTCCAACCGATCTCCAGCGAAGTCTGAGTCTGAATATCCAGTCAGCTGTAGATTGTCTTCAGCTGGTACCACAATCCAACATTCTGAGTTCCTTTGAGATATTTGAGAATGTTCTTGGCTGCTTGCATGTGTGCTTCCTTTGGATCAACTTGAAATCTGGCACATACTCCGACTGAGAATGAGATGTCTGGAGGACTCGCTGTTAGATACAGCATGGAACCTATTATCCCTCTGTATTTGCTGGAATCAACTGACTTTCCTTCAGTTCCAGGTTCAATCTTCCAGTTGGTGTTCATCGAAATCTTTACAGTTGCTGCTGGATTGAACTCCATACTTGGTGATCAAGTCTTTCACGTACTTAGATTGATTTATAAAAATCCCTTCTGCTGATTGCTTAACTTGAAGTCCTAGGAAGAAACTCATTTCTCCCATCATAGACATTTGGAACTGTTCTGACATCATCTCTCCAAATCTTTGGCATAAGAATGTTGATCTTGATCCGAAGATGATGTCGTCTACATAGATTTGAACAACCAGGATGTCTTCTCCTAACTTGATGGTGAAGAGTGTTCTGTCCACTGAGCCCTTCTTGAATCCTTTGGATACAAGGAAGTTTGATAGAGTATCATACCAAGCTCGAGGTGCTTGCTTCAATCCATAAAGCGCATTCTTTAGCTTGTAGACTTTATTTCCTTCTACTTCAAATCCTGGAGGTTGATCAACGTAGACATCTTCTTTGATTTCTCCATTTAAGAATGCACACTTTACATCCATTTGATAGACCTTGAATTTGTGATGTGCTGCATAAGCGAGGAAGAGTCTGATTGCTTCCAATCGCGCTACTGGAGCAAATGATTTTTCGAAGTCAATTCCTTCCTGCTGTGTGTAGCCCTTGGCAACTAGTCGAGCTTTGTTTCTGATGATGACTCCAAGGGTATCCAGTTTGTTCTTGAAGATCCATTTGAGTCCTATGACTTTGACTCCTTCAGGTCTGTCGACCAATTCCCAGACACAATTTCTAAGGAATTCATTCAGCTCTTCTTGCATAGCATTTGTCCAGGGCACGCTCTTTAAAGCTTCGAGAATCGATTGAGGCTCTGTAACTTGAGCTACATAACATGCCATTAGAGTTGTGTCTTCATCATAGACCGTCAGTCCTCACTTTACTGAGAGTTGAGCTGTGTCGGCTGCTTCTTGTTGATCCGATGTAGCTTGAGCAGCTGAGCTTCTGGTTTTGACTTGGTCAGATGGTTCTCCAATAATTGCTGATGATGGATGATCTTCAATCCATCTTCTTCTTTTACGAATTTCTTCTTCCAGCTGATTGATGCTAGAGGTGGCTAGATTTCGTCTGGCTTGGAGTTGCTCTGCAGTTAAGTCTTGAGAAAGACTCTCTCTTTGGATTGAGTGTTGAGGTGACTTCTGTAGAGGCTCTGCTGGAGATGGAGCTGGGAATTCAGCTGTGTCTGGATTTCCAGCTGATGGCATTCCCCCTTGATTTGGCGTTGGAGGTTCCTCTTGATTTCCAGTTGGTGGAGCTTCCCGATTGATTTGAGGTTCATCCTCTGGCTCATCATCCCAAATTAATGGTTCGGCCAGATTTCTGATTCGATTCTCTTGAGCTCTTGTCTGAATCTGCCTTGAAGATTCTCCTTCATTTCTTCGTTTGATAGAGTCTCTATATTCAAATGATGATTCGTCAAAGGTAACATGTGGAGTTACTTCGACCGTTTGAGTTTTTCTGTTGAAAACTCTGTATGTTTTACTCACAGCTGAGTAACCAAGGAATACTCTTCGGTCAGTCTTTGCGTCGAACGTCTTGAGCTGTGTTTTTCCATTGTTTAGGATATGACATTTGGATCTGAAGACCTTGAAATATCCAATGTATGGTGTTTTGTTGTTCCATAGCTCATACGGCGTCTTTCCTTGCCTTGATGTGAGTAGGGAGCGATTCTGAGTGAAGCAAGTTGTGTTGATTGCTCCGGCCCAGAACTTCTTTGGAATGGTAGAGCTGGCTAGCATTGAGGTAGCTGCTTCTTTGAGTGTTCTGTTTCTTCTCTCTGCTACACCATTCTGCTGAGGTGTGCGTGCTGCAGATGTTTGATGTTGAACTCTGTTTTTCTCACAGTATTCATAAATGGTTTCATTCAGAAACTCCGTTCCTCGATCTGATCTGATTGACATTATCTTGCACTCCTTCTGAGTTGACAATCTTTCCAGCAGGATTGGCAGCTTAGTCCTTGTTTCGCTCTTCTGGTACAGGAATGACACCCATATGAATCTTGAGAAATCATCCACTACGACCAGAGTGTATTTTCTACCATTGAAGCTTGATGGAGTAACTGGACAAAAAAGATCCATGTGAAGGAGTTGAAGAACTCGATCAGTTGACTGAACTGGCTTGAGAGAGAATGAAATTCTTATTTGTTTTCCTTGTTGATACGAGCTGCACATATGACTTTTGTCATATACTTGATCTGGAATTCCATTAGCGAGCTGGTTCCTAGCCAGCTTGTTGATTGTCTTGAATTTGAGATGATTCAGCCGTTTGTGCCACAGCCAGCTGATTTCATTACTACTTTTTTATACAAGACAAGTCTCCGGAGGGCTGCTGTTCTAATCAGCAAAATACATATTTCCTTCTCTTTTCCCTCTTAGTAGTATCTGCTTGGTTTCCCTGTGCATCAAACTTGACAGAAAAACCGTTGTCGCAGAATTGGCTAATGGAAAGCAAGTTGTGTTGCAGTCTTTGTACATAAGAAACATTTGGGATTATAACATTTTTAGTTTTAAATGTACCATAACCTTTGGTTAGGCCTTTGGAGTTGTCACCAAATGTTACTTGTGGGCCTGGAAGCTCGATATACTCCTGGAGTAGATGCTTTAAGTGCGTCATGTGCTTGGAACATCCACTGTCCAAATACCACAGCGTTCTCATCGACTCCTCAATGATGCGTCGATCCCTTGCAACCTATACAAAAGATCAAAATTTAGGTACCCAGTTTTAATTGGGTCCTTGTGGGTTAGACAGAGATCCTTTAACGACCCAGATTTGCTTGATGACTCGAATTGGGTCATTTGATCTGATAATCCTTCCAGCTGAGTCGATATACACATTCTTTGTGTTCTTCGGTTGTTGCTGGTGGGGTCTTGATCTCAGTATCTTCCCTGCTTGATGTCTTGATCTTTTTCGGTATCCAGCAGAGTACCCAGCTGAGACGTTCCTTTGTCTCTGCTGTCTCTTGTGATACTTCGGCTGGAACTGGTGCTCTAGCTGGTGATCATATGAGTGATATCCAGCTGGGTATCTCCTCTGATATCTCGGTTGATATCTTTCGACGTGTTGTTGCTGTTGCTGGTATCTGTAATGGCTAGCCTGTTGTCTTTGTTGAGGTTGAGCACGTTGCTGTCTGATTTGAGCTTGAGATTGTCTCCCAGCTGGCCTTTTTGATGCCTGCTGTGTCCTCGATGGATCTTGAGGATATCTCACAGCTGGCTTTTTAGATGTCTGTTGTGTCTTCAACGGTCGTTGCTGAGTTGCTGGAATTGGATTTTCTTTTACTCGTACAAACATTACCTTTGTTCCACTAGTGGAGGCAATGTTTGTGGCATTCTTTGATTCATTGTATCCAAGTCCTGCTTTGAGTGCTGCTGGACGTTGTGCACTTATGATTTCGTCCATTGTTGATGTGGCCTTGAAGAGAGCTACTATCTTCTTAGACAGTACCTCTTCGGAACTTTTCAGCTCGATAAGCTCAGCTGACTTCTTTTCCGATTCAGCTGTGGCCTTTTCCAATTCTTCCATCAGCTGTTTCTTTTCATAGTAGAAGTCCTTCATCAGCTGATCTTGTTTCACTATTTTGTCTTTTAGTGAAACGACTTCCTTTTGGAGCTGTGTTGTATCCGCAGCTTCTGATACCTTTTTCCTTTCCAGTTTCACCTTCAACTCGGCATTCTCACACATTATGACGTCAAGAATTTCTTGAAGCTCCTTGGAATCTTTCATAACCTTCTCTACTAGACTCCAATCAGGAAGCCCTGATTCTGAAACCTGTAAAAAGTGTTCGTGTGATGGTGAGAGGTTAGATAGATTTTGAGTTCTAGACATTACTTCATCTTCATCGATGTCGTCTGTTTGTCCCATGAAGCATGTATCCCAATCAGGTTCATCATGAGCCATCAGTGCTTCTGCTTCTGAGTCTGAAAATGGCATGTTATCATCCATTTTGTTGCACTCTGACTCCTCGTCTGCGATGTAGGCTCTTCTTCTGTCAGCTTCCTTAGCTTTCAGTTGGTCTTTATCTTTCTTGGATAGCTTCGGACAGTCTAGCCGGTAGTGTCCCGATTTCTTGCAGTTGAAACAACCTTCTTCTGTTCGCTTGTCAGCTGACTTCTCATCAGCTGCTGCGTACTTGTCTCTGTAAGTTCTTGCGAACTTCTTGTACTTGCCCTTGCTGGTGTTGAGTCTATTGTAGCTTTTGACCAGCATGGCTATTTCTTCAAGTAGCTCTTCCTTGCTCATATCCTTCTTGTCCTTCTTTGATGACTCAGCTGACTGCATGTAAGTGGATTTTTCAGAGTTAGCTCTGAACGCAATCTCCTTTGGCGCAGGTGTCAGCTCTCCATCATTCTGATTGCTTGAAGATTCTTTCATGGTAATCTTCAAGTTGTATTCGTTGACTTTGAGCAGGGAGAATAATCTTTCAGTTAAAATTATAATTTTACTAATTATATGTTATAAAATTATTATACCAACTAATTATATGTTATAAATTATAATATTAACTAACTTGATTTTACTACTTTGACTTGAAAACATGAGAGTGTTCAATTTTTTATTTATACTTCTTTAAATGTATATTTCGTATTCACATTTTAAGATATGAATTATAAAAAAATTGAAAGTTTTCTTTCTACATGGTTAACCGTTTAATAACGGTTAACCGAACCGATTTTTAGGTTAACCGTTATAGTAGTTTTTGGTTTTTATTTTCTACATTTTAGCGGTTAACCGAACCGATTAAAAACCATATGGTCGGTTTTTTTTTGGGGGCAAATGGTCGGTTAACCGAACCGTGCTCACCCCTAATTTTACATGATAAACTCTCTTGAATTTGCATGAGTTGTACTTTATGGGTCGACGTTCTTTTTATTTATCCGTTTTAATATTTTTGTAGCTATTTTTTCTTTTCTTTAATTATTTCTGTGAATGAATCAGTGTTTTTGTGGAGGGGTACTGCTGACTGGGCCGCTGGTGGGCTGTATTACTAGAAACCCAAAGTAAAGCCCAACAAAAAATGGATCCTCTATGAGATGAACAAGAAAATTTCTCCTTTTCATTTTTTATTAATTTAATAAGTATTAGTAAATTATACTCCTTAATCAAATAAATAAATTTTAATTGGTGATAAATAAATTTTAATTCAGAGTTTATAAATTTAATTTATAATTTTTAAATTTTAATTAAAATTAATAAACCTTAATCAAGAATTAATAAACTTTAATTGAATTTAAAAATGAAATTTTGGGTAAAATTAGTTGAAATTTTCGATAGCCGGAAAATATGGATGTGTTTTAATTGTAACAAATTGAAAGTTTTCATATTTGTTGAAAATATTTCAAAAGTTGTGTTTAATTTGCAAATTGGATCAAAGTTTGTGATTTAAATGACATCTAACTCCCATGAAATTGAGCATGTTTAATTTGCACACAAAAAAATATATAATGTTAAGCTTTTGTATTATTATAACAAAATATGTCATTGTAGTGGAGTGGTTGTAAATGGATATTTAAAAGCATATAATATAGTATATTAGTTATTGGCAAATGTTCAATCCTTCTTCCTTGCAAAAATCTGAATATTTTTAGTTTCATTAACAAAGCTCGCGAACAAGCTCAATTAGATACGACTCGAACGTGTTCGCAAACATGTAGAGTTAGTAACATAAGGCTCGAACTCGATTCAATATAGTCATCGAACTTGATTCCAAGCTCAAGCTCGGCTTGTTTGTTATCTTATCGAATTTCGATGAAACTTTTTTCTGAATCGAGCAACAAATAACTTACAAATAGCTTTTTTATCAGTACAACCATACTTCTATCGGCTATCCACAAAAATAACAAACTAACCTGTTAAAGTAAAGGCCTAACAATCGGCCCATCAAAACCTAGAAAAATAATAGCAAAACATAATTAAATAACTTTAACAGATAATAATTAAAAATATCACTTATCCAAGATCCTATCTTAGCCACTATAGTTGAAAACATAAATTTTATAACCACTTCAAGAAATATATTTTGTTAGCCAAAGAAACAAATTCGCTTTACTAAAAGGCCTCAATGGAACAATGTTCTAATTGCACTACATCCAATCAACTCTCTCCATCAAATTAGATGATTAAATGTTTTTTTTCATTTTTTAATGTATGAAAGTTGCGTGTTATTGTTGAAAGAAGAATAAAAACGTACGTTAATTTCAAAGAATAACATAGAAATGGCATGATCAAATTCAATAAGTAGGGACTTTTTGAACTTCAAATCCAAAATTATATAAAAAAAATGGTTAAAATACTAATATTTTTATGGAGGTTGTTATTTTAATATTTTCATTACCTAGAATGACTACTACATACTTTCATACATCATCACATATAATTATATAAATACGTGACTTTTTGCTCCATTTGGATTGCTTTCATGGTGCCGTTGAAACTTTTTCTGCACGACCCGATATTAGTGGGGCAAAATTATATTTTATCATAACTTAAATATCTAATTTTAGTCACACATATTTTAATGGATAACTTGTTTCAACTCCCTTCACATAAATGCTTTTTGATAAACTAACTAACGTGAGTGATAATTAATGTTTACCTAATATATACTACTCTTGATCACATAAAGATTTGCATAAGATCATCTCACAATTTAAGATGATATTGGGAACATATTCAAATTTGATGACATATTTACTTTTGTTGATTTTTAATTGTATTTAAAACCGAATACAACTATCATTTTACAAATCTTGACTCGTGACACAATAATTCATCTTCAAGATAGGAAATAAATGATTAATTGGGAAGTGGAGTGCTAGTGGGTTCATACTTCATACGGAGTGTGACTCATTAATTCCATCCTAGCTAGATTGCCAAGAGTAGCATTCTAGAGAGAGAAGAAGAAGAATATTTTTAGATTTTTTGGGTTGTATGCAGATAATATATATAAGCTACTAGCATAGTACTCATCAAAAACACAGAAAGATTGTATCACACGAGATTAAATATTTTCGACAATAAGAGTTAGGTTGTTGAAGTAAGTAGGATGGAGAAAGAGAAGGCATATATTGCAGTGATAATATTACAATGCAGCTATGCAGGCATGATTTTGTTGTCAAAGATAGCTATGTCTTCAGGGATGAAGCCTTCTGTGTTCGTCGCCTATCGACAAGCCTTCGCCTTCTTCGCTTTGCTCCCTTTCACCTTCTTCTTCGCAAGGTTGATTTTATTTAAATCTCTATTTATATATATAAGATTTACATATCTACGTGTGTGCATGTGAATTATTTATATATATATATGTGGGATTTTTTTTTTCTCAACATTAATTATTTGTTTGATGTGCGCAGCAAGGGTTCTCCTATTTCATGGACCGGATTCTGCAAAATTTTCTTCGTTTCTTCATATGGGTATAACTTTTTATAATCTATATATCATCACTTTTTTTTGAATTAATTTATTTGTTTTGGGAGAAATATATATATATATATATATATATATATATATATTAATTGGTGGCATGTGGATGTGAATGCAGGCTGGCATTGAGTTTCAATCTCAACTTAGCTGGATTAGAGTATATTTCAGCAACATTTGGAACAGCCATACTTAGTATTGTTCCAGCTTTGGTGTTTATCATGGCCGTTTGTTTAAGGTAATTAAAAGGTGAAACTATTAGTATTTCTTTCAAAACTAGAAATTACACTATCATAAAAAAAATATTTATCAGTATTAACTATTAATTAGTGTAGCAAGAAATAACAAGATTCAAATAAAATAAAATAAAAAATGTATAAAAATCCACTATGACTCTGTAAGAAGAGCTACTTCGATGGGGTGTGGATATTTTGGGAACTCGATTTTGGTTCTTACACTAGTGAGAAATTAAACAATAGTATATTTTGCCTTTTTGTTTGAGTCGTGAGTAGTAACACTTGTCCTTTTCAATTTTCTTTTTTTAAGTTATACTCCCTCTGTCCCAATAGTAAGGTCTCACTTGCTTTGGACACGGTTATTAAGAAACAAGAGTAAAAAGATAAATAGTGGTAGATTTCACAATTTTTGAAGAATTAATTATTTTTCATTTTTGGAATGAGACAATGCTAATGAGACGTACAAAAAAGAAAAAATGACCTTGTTATTAGGACGGAGAGGGAATAATCATTTTGCATAATTGACGTGAAGAGTGGAAAAGTTAATAAGATATGAGGATAGAATGGAAGATGATAGAAAGTTGAATTGATTTTGATCATTTTATTTAAAGTTTTTGCAAAAAGATAAATGCACCCAAACATACTCTTTTCTCTTAGGATCAAATATACTCCGCAACTATTTTTAGGTACAAATCATCCACTAATATTAATAATTGATGATACCTTTGTCACTCTAATAAAGCTATGTTCCAAACAAACTTAACTATTTTTAGGTACAAATTTCTACTATCCGCCCCCATTGTTCTAATCCCCATCCCACCCTGCAAATTCTACTCTGACGGTGCGCTGCCTATTTCCATATCATTCTCATTCTATTACGAAGATCCGTAACAGTGTACATATTTTCATCTTTTTTATAACAGTGGGTAGAATTTATCTATGTTATACCAATTGGGTATATCCAATTTATGCTTCATATAAAAATCCATTAGCATATATAACTCTCTAAATAGATAAAGAAACTAAGCTTACTAGTAACTAAGAAGATCATTTAGAAATCAAAATTAAGAAAAAACATTGTAAGATCAAAATTATTTAATTATTAAAGAGCAAATTGCCTGAAAATAACAAGCTATAGTTGAATTCTGATTTTTAACACGTACTATAAAATTCAAAGCTATTTGGCCACATAATTTTTTATTTTTTTTTAGAGGTAAACCATTCCATTAATGGTAAGTCAAATTTTATTTGGCCGGAATATTAATTTGGGTTCAATTCCAAACATAATCAAAATTTATGTAGTTATAGGCCAATTTTATAGATTGTTTGACAATTGGAATTTGATTTAAAGAAATTTTATAGATTGTATTAAATGTCGATAGGTTGTATTAAACGGGAATTTGATTTAAAGCAATTTTATAGATTGTATGACTGTATTTACCATTAATTCCACATGAGAGTTGACCAGAGGGGAATTATATAATATGAACCCACATGTTACCACTCAGCTAAAAGTATAATTAAAGCATATTTATTGAATTGATTAAATTCTTGAGAAATTAATAAAAGAAGACTAAGAATGAAAAATTATTAAATACTAAAATATTCCTTCCGTTTTTTTAAGTGTTCCATTTTGATTTTTGCTAGTTTCTTAATAAATGTTACATTTTAAAATTTGAGAGTAAATTATGATATTCTTCCCATACCCTTCTTTAATGTTTTCATAATTTGGTAATTTGTTAATGTATACATTTATGATGGTAAATAATAAATTTATATATGCAAATTTTTCTATTTTCTTGGTATGTATAATTTGACGCAGATGACACTTATAAAAAATAAAAAATAAAAAATCAGAGGCGGTAGCATAGTCACCCATCCTCATAACTAGTACTTCATACAATCATACCCAAAAATATTCATAACAAATTATTGATTCATTTAATTTAAGTATTTTCCGTACCTCTTCCATTTAAATAACGTATAAAATTCACATCCAATTTCATAAGTTGCAAAAGATTTTGTATTTATGACTATGTCATATTGAAGGCAAAAACTTGTGTACAATTAACCCTAAAGTAGGACATGACTTGTTTTAATTAATGTGTAAATAAGGGGAATTCGTGGGTAATTATTGTTTATTAATTCTCAACTAAAGTTTATTAATTAAGCTGTATTTAGACTTAATTAATTTTAATATGATTTATTAATTTTGAATTAGGATCGAAAAGCTGTATATAAGCAAGTGGCATGGAGTGGCTAAGGTATTAGGCGCCATTTTGGGATTCTGTGGCACCATCGCCTTTACCTTTTTCAAGGGCCCACCTTTGTACCATACTTCAACAAATCATAATAATAATGCCCACCACCCGTTCGACGAAACGACTCACTCAAAGCAGCAATGGATCAAGGGCTCTCTCCTCGCCATCGCCGGCCAACTCTTCTACGCTATGTGGCTCACTATGCAGGTGCTAGTTACTTTATCATTAACTATGAATTAGCGATTTGGTTAAGATATGATTAAGAGACTAATCTTTGCATGAACACAGGCACCATTGCTGAAACAATATCCAGGAAAATTGAGGCTCACCATTCTGCAGTGTGGCTTCAGCTGCGTGTCTGCAACAATCTACTGTGCAGCCATGGAGAGGCATCGATACTCATGGAAGCTTCGGTGGAATATCGATCTTTTATCCGTCGCTTATTGTGTACGTCATTCACGTTTTGTCGCCTCTCGATTTTCTTTAGCGAGAGAGAGTTTGTGAGTTAGTTTACGCTGAAATTCTATTGTGGGTGTTACATGTAATATACCTGCCTCTCGTATGAATATTTTATTAATTTCACACATTTATCACGTGATAATATTTTAGTAATATAAATATTATCATGTGAGAGATACGTACACCATGATAGAATTTCGGGATTACGTAAATGGAGATTTGCAATTGCAGGGTGTGATAGTGACAGGGTTGAGTTATTGGCTGCAAGCTTGGGTTATAGAGAAGAAAGGTCCGGTTTTCAGCGCCATTTTTGGGCCGGTGGCGCTCGTCATTGCAGCCATCTTCTCTGCTCTTTTCCTCAACGAAACTCTTCACTGGGGAAGGTTAGTATATACATATATATTCTTTTTCTTTATGTAAGTGAAATTTATTCAATCACGGATAATGGGTACGATGCATGATCGAGATATAAAATTCAAGAGATGCAAGACAGATAACATTCTCACAAAAATTTAATCTTCCAAATTGAAGCAAGAAATACTAGGATACGTATATATTAATTTGAAATCCAAAACCTGATTTTATAACATTTTTCATATTTTTCGTATTGGAAATTAAAAATTTGTTATTTGGTCCTATAGGTGAAAACTACTCCCTCCGTTCCCCCAAAGTTTGATTTAATTCCATTTTGGGACGTCCCTCAAAAGTTAGTACATTCTTTTTTGTACATGGACCCACCATCAAACTTATAGCTTTAACCCTTAATTAAAAAAAATAAAAACCCTTAATTGTGGACATTTTCTCCACTCACACCACTTTCTATTAGATTTTCTTAAAATTCGTGTCACATATGTACACGCAAACTTTCGGGGATAGAGAGAGTAGTTTTTACGGTGTGTGTAATTAATTATTACTAGACCTGTTAAAACTTAAAAGTAGATTAAAAAACTTGATTGAGATTAGGTCATTAATTTTTTGTATGGGAAAGGGGTGAACTTGGATGCGAGCGCTTGCATCCCTTTTGCTTTCTTTATATATATTATTGTTATTATTATTTAATTAATTTCAATTGTGGATTAATAAATTCTAAATATAAGTTAATAAATCCTAATTATGAATTAATACATTATAATTGGGATTAATGAACTGATTAGCATTATTAAACAGTAATTACTACCCATTTAATTATCCCATAATTAATTACAGTGTTAATTGTGTTGCAGTGTATTGGGGTGTGGATTGCTGGTGGGGGGGCTGTACAGTTTCTTGTGGGGTAGAAAAAGAGAAGCCCATATCAATGGCCCACAAATTTTGGATCATCCAATTGCAGAAGCCCATTTAGAGAGCCCAGATGAAGAGCAGGGGAAAGATGCACAAAACACCCCTTGATCATCATATATTTATATACTATTGCTTTCATACAAGTAGAAATAGATTGTTACTTTGTTGGATGTTTAGTGCGAGTATTATTAGCTCATCATATTATAACCAAATATAAGCAGTGACATTAAGCTCAATACAAGTGAATCAAGCTCAAAATCCAACTCTCTCTCTCTCTCTCTATTAGGCGTGAGTAAAATCCGGATAAAATTGAAAAATCGAACCGAACATAACCAAAATACTCCTCCATCCCACTGAACATGTTTTATTAATGTTCGACACGGATATTTAGAGGAAAGGTAATAAGTTAGAAAGTGAGTAAGTCCACCACTTTTGAAAAGTTCATTGTTTCCTTACATGTAATAAGACAGATTCAATGGGACACCTCAAAAAAAAATTGAAGACAAGTTCAGTGGAACGAATGGAGTATTAATTTGGTTCGATTTATTTGGTATTCAGTTCGGTTTCACTTTTGAATTTTTTATTTTTCAGTTCGGTCAACTTAAAATGTCAAAATGTAGAAGGTGTTTTGGAATTTTGATTATGTTTTGGTTAAGATGTTTTGGAATTTTGGATTATTGTTTTTGCGGATTTGGAATCTTGAATATTGAACATTAATTAGTTATTTAAAATTTAGAAAATTTATTGTGTATTTATTTCGGTTATTCGGTTTGAATTGAAATCGAACCGAAATATTTCAGTTCGATTTTACCCACTTTCTGTTCGATTTCGATTACAAATTTTATAATTTGATTTTTGCAATTCGGTTCGGTAACCGAATGCTCACCCCTACTCTCTATATTCAAATCCACAACACGAGACACAAGCATATATATTCAAAATACAACAAAACACATTGAATTTGGGATTGTATTTTCTTGTACGTACATATATTTTCTAATTACATTATAAATTATATATAAATGTATATATATAATAGGGTTAATTATACTTTTTGCCCCGACCTTTTAATCCTTAGTGATTTTATGGCCTGACCTTTCAAAATATTCAAAAATTGCCTTACCTTTATCCGGCTGTGACACTTATGACATGAGAACGAAAATCCGGCAACAGAAAGATGATTGGGATCATCGAAGTGTGAGTTGTACATTATCATATTCCCCTGGACATCGTTTTGATGCCCAGTTGGAAAAAAAAATTACATCACCTCTATCTCTCTCTTCCCTTTATCAAAAATTCTACTCACGAATTCGCCGCCGCCGGCGACAACAATAAATCTGGTGAGATGTTGGCGTCGACAACTGAATCTGAACGAGATGTTGCGGCAACGGCCATTCTTTCTCTCAATACATTCAAAGTTTCGCTTCAATGGAGATGCAGTCGAATGAGAAGCAATAAAATTTTTTAATTTAATGTTTTGTGAGAGGGAAAAGAGAGTGACGCTGAAGTAGACCTTGAGCGCGCGACACTGCAAGGGTTGGCTGGAGTTTGGGTGGGAGCGGATGCATGCCTGCCGAAGGTAGCCCGACGGCGAGGAGAGGAGCGTCACCGCCAGGTGCAGCGGTGTAGTTTGGCCTTTTCCTCTCTCACTTCACTCCCTTTTAAATCTGAAAATTTTCACCCTAAAAATTGGGGATTTTGTGCAGCCATGGGATTGGAGAAGCTCGGTGCCGCCGACAACTCTACCAGCAACACAAACCAAAACTCTGCCCAATAACTTAACTTTCTCTCAATTCTACTTCTATTCCAAAAATTTTGTTTTTGCAATTCTACGGTGAGATGAGAAAAAAATTGTCTTCCTCTCAATTTTTTCTTTCAAACCCAACCGTCCTCTCAATTTTACTTTCGAACAATTTGCAGAGTTCATCCACCTCCATTACGAGGATTAGATCGGAAGAAGAGAATGTGAGAGGAGAGGGAGAGAGAGAGAGAGCAGCAACAGGATTGGTATTTTTATTTTTTTTTATTTAGTCACTAATTCCACGTCACACTCCGACGATCCCAATCATCTTTCCGTTGCCGGATTGTCGCTCTCGTGCCTTAAGTATCACAGTAGGGCAAAGGTCGGGCTATTTTTGAATATTTCGAAAGGTCATGCCATAAAATCACTATGAAGTGAAAGGTCATGCCATAAAATATGGTAAAGTCGATGCCAAGTTTGGTGTGGCACACCTTCACCGTAGATGGCTGCCACGTGTCCCCAACCTAATAAAAAATGTATTTACCAAAATTTGACCCATTATATAAAAAATTCCAGTTATTCCTTTTCAATTTAATTAAACTTCTACCTGCAAATACGTTGACCATGGTTACAGAAATCCTTTTTCAAATTTCTCTGTTTCATCATTTTTGGAAAAAACTCAAACAAATTCCCGCAATCTCTGCTAAAAGATTCGCTGCAATCGACGTAGCTCTTTTAAACTCCTTCAACAAAATGATGCTTCAATCAAACCTATACGAAAACCCTTCATTTGGCAATTTGATAGGGCACGAAGAATGAGCGAGAATGAGCGACCTGCTTGTTACAGAATCAAATCAACACCTTGTAGGGCACAAGACAAGGGAAAGATGAGTACGCAGACACCAAATGGACGAGGTAATGAAGCTTTCTCACATATTTCTGAACTCGTAGATGATACCCACTTGTTTGACGAAATGCCTGAACCAAGTGTAGTTTCTAGTATAATGTGTTATGTTTATAGTTGAAATTACATTGGTTGTATCAGTATGGTAATCTACCATATTGTGATTAATATGCTTCGCAATACTGAAAAGACATTCAAATCAATAACTTTGTTTGTGCGTCATGGTTGCAACCTTTTTCTCAGCTCTCCTTTGATGATGATCCCAACAATTTGCTGTTAAAAAAAAAATTGCAGAGGGAAATTATTGTTTGTTTATTTTTTTTCAATTTCAGTAGGAAGGAAAACTTTTGGTGGTAAATATTTTCGCCTCATATTTGATTGTCAAAGTATTAAAATTCGATGGGAGTGAAACTTCAGCGCTATAATTTGAAACCAAGGAATGAAATATTGGATCAACAAAAATTTAAGTCAATTATAGCTTGCTTTATGACGAGTTGCAACAAAATAAGTTCTAATTCTGGTTTATTATTCCATATATTGCGTACTATTTCATATTCTACAATGATGTTTTCTTTGATCGTTGGAATTTATATTTCAGCTACAAATGATCATATACTAGCTGCACGAATTATCATAAATCACAAAAAATTTCTTACTCTGTGACAATTCGTTCCTGATATAAGAAATTCTAAAGGAATGTGATTATTAAATTTGAATCATTTTCTTTGATTGATTAATGATGAGTTGCAACAAATGTGAATCAAGATTATAATTTACATTATGGATAGAATTTTACCTTTCGTTTGTGTTCCGGTCTCACAATTTAGATATAAAAATATAGATTAAAGTACCAGAAGTTGTATTAGGACCAGAAAAATATGACCAAATAAATATCTTAATTTTGTTTTGATATAATAAGAACACAATTAAGTTCTCATTATTTGAATGTCTCAGGGGCTATAGTGTCTGCAGCGGCTGACATGTCTTGCATAGACAATATAAGGATCAGTTTGCATAAAAAAAATATGATGCAACTTCAAAAATCATGCTTTGGACATCTATTCAACATACCAGAGTTGCAATTTCAAGATCAACTCTACAATGTCATGTGTAGGCGGCTGCAATCGTCTTCAATGGAACGACTGGTACTACAATATGAAGTTGGGGATCAAATTGTTGAATTCGGGCCGGCGGATTTTGCTACAATGTGTGGGTTGAAGTTCAATGGTAGTACCATACTTCCGGACAGATCGAACTTCCATTTGTTAGTCTTTAATGGCAGGCAAGACTTGAAATTCATCGACATTGAAAGAGAGTTCAGAAACGAATGCTCACGATCTGGAGGAAATTCTATTCGTGCTTTGAAGCTCGCATATTTGTATATTGTATTCGGCTTGCTGTTGATTAAAGATCGAAAAACTAAGAAGGTGGAGCTTGGTTATCTTCATTTGATCGACGATCTTGAACGGTTTAATAGATTTCCATGGGGCAAGGTCTCTTATGAATTTGTTGTGAGTTGTACCCACGATACAAAAAAGAAAATTGATAAGTTTGAAGCCACAGGAAAAAAACTGACATGTCAAGCTTATGGATTTGTATATGTTCTGCAAGCTTGGGCATACGAGGTGATGCCTGCACTTGGAAAGTATTGTGCAAAAGTTATTCCAGGAACTGAAAAAAATATTCCTAGGATGTTGCGGTGGTCGGCAGATTCATTTTTTCATTTTGGAGAGCTGTGGAAATTCTTCTCACCAAGTTGTGACTCAAAGCTGGTACGTTTATTTATGCTTAGATGTTTAATCATATTTTGTCAAATTGAATGTTTGTAATCCATTAAAAAAAATTGAATGTTTCTAAAATTATATTAAATAGTTTTGTCACCTATTTTTTTCGTTAAATGTTAGCTTTGTGGTTTTGTTTAGGTACGAATGACATTATCTCCAGATGAGTACGAATTGCTTGATCGTATGGGGATCCCTGCAACCATGCATGTTGCATCGCCTAGTCCAATTATCAACCTAGCTGGTTTGAAGAGAAGGTGCCTTTTTTTCCATGAAAATGACGATCAAGATCAAGATCCCCCGAAGAATTTGTTGCCTAAGGCTGATAAGAAACCAATAGCTTGTCCTCCATCCAAATATGGCGTCACTGCCACACCATCAACTTTCCCAAAAAATAAGAATGATATGGAGCAGCAAAGACGTTCTGAATGTCTTAAAGAGAAATGCAATCCCCTTGAAGATGTACACATATCACCAGCAAATTCAAAGCATTCTGCCGGAGGTTCAAACAAAGGGTTAAACTCTGAGTTTGGAAAAAGTGGCACTAATGTAAGTTAATGCCATACAACACAATGCTGTCATTTTATTTAGTATTTGGTAAGTTTGATTTTATATCTATAATTTTTTTTTTGCAGGATTTAATTAGAATGACAATGCAAATTATGGAAGTGATGCATATTTCAGATTCACGAATGAAATCTTTGGAGGCAGACGTATCAGAGATAAAGAATTTATTGAAAAAGATGTGTGGCCACAATAAAAAATTAAGTATTGTTGGCGAGTGTGGTGTGGTTGTTGATGATTTAGTGGCTGAAAACATGGTTGGTAGTGACATTCATTTTGAAGTTGGGATGAAATCGTCTCCAGTTGATGTGGGTGTTAATGTTACCAATGCCTTCGTCGAGAACGATAACTCTTTCGAGGATGTTGTGTGTCCATCAAAACCTGCTTCTTCTGAACCTTTGCTACAGCAGACTGCAATAGGAGAAGAAGTGTTTTCAATAAAGGTTCCATTTACAGAACCTGTGAGGAAAAAGAGAGTCTTAGCTGCCAACCCATTTGAAAAGATCTCAAACGATAGCAGCACCATCAAAAGAATTAGCCTATGTGCTGACAAAAATATCGTTGATGACCTTGAAGATAAATTGGATGGTGGGGAATCTCCAATATGTTTGGAGCCTATGAAAGAGGAAGCATCATCAAGGCTTGTTAAACACCGAGTCTACGAGACAATTGGAAGGTCAAACCACGACCCATGTGACATTGATTTTCACTATTCAGAGTTAAGACTATTTATTAAATGGCAAACACAGGTTAGTATGAATATATATTTATAATTATATTTCAATTATGTATAATATTGATTTGTCTTTCAGGTTATATTTTTCACATGTGCTAAATTTTTCTTGATGTTAGCATATATGACCGTAGATTGCCCATTCGAATGTTTAGATTAGTAGACGTGAAGTGGTTCGATGTAATTTGGAACAATGACGGATGGTTGGAAGGAGATGTAAGTAAATGTATAATTGCATAATATGTTATGATTTTTTAAGTTTGAAAATATAATTGCTTCACTTTTGTACATGACAGCACATTGATGCCCTCCTCAATATGTTTATGATCTCGTACAATAGTGATAAGAAGATGGAAAATATGAGCAGAGACTGGACGTGCATGGAAATAAGTTGTTGGGTAAGTAAATAGCATAATTTCAATACTATTATAGCATTGTCTATAAAATATTTTTGACCTGTACCGAGTGGTGGAGCCACATATATGTATTTTTATCACTCTGTCACAGTGTGTGTTGTGTGTGAAAGCAATAACATTAAATAAACGATATGACAAGATGAAAGACTATAACAGATTATAGAGATTTAGACAAAACAGTAGGCACGAGTGCAGCCTTTTACATATGTAGTTTCCTGAAGTACTATATATTATTCAAACATATTGAGTTTGTACTTGTGCTTATCCACGATATGGAATTAATTATATTAATTAAATGATAAATGATTTTTATGGCAGACTGCTTTGACACAATGCGACCCTGATATAGTCGCCACAGTAGTGATGCCTTACGTGTGTGGTTCCTACCCGATCAATGGTGGTTTGAGTTGGAATGTTGCAAGGCGTGTGTTTGGGGTTGGGAACGTTCATGGAATGCATTGGGTAATTTATGAAATATCAATCCCAGAACAACGCATAATCGTTTACGATTCACTACATTTTGATTGGGAAGGTTTGTCGCGACATTTTGAGCACATGAGAACGAACATTCCTTACCTCTGTCGCTTGGGTCGAATATGGGAGCGGTGTGGCTATCGCACACCTATGATGGATGAGTGGTCTGTTGAGTAGTACATTGACTCTCCAAAACAGGGAAACGATTCAGATTGTGGAATCATAGTTATGAAATACTTAGAGTGCCTTGCTTATGGGGTACCATTGTATCACCTCGATACCACACGTGGTTCGAATTACCGTAAGAGGTACTGTGCAAGATTGTTAGAGGTGACAGATGGTATCATGTAAGTCTGGTAGGAAAGGCCATGCTATTGACAAAACTCTTTTTAATGTTTAATTATGTAATTATTGTCACCTTTAAGACTTTAGTATGAGATATTGGTTGATCAAGTCGTGAGTGTATGCGACTTGGGTTTTTAAATGTGTGAGGTGCCTCAGTACGTCTTTTGCGGGTGCTTCTGGTATGCAAGTCTTGATTTATATTGTCACCTTTTTGTAATAAGACAATGTGCAAATAATATTAGCCATTGATGTTTTGATAATTTATTAATTTTATTTTTATGCTTCGCATCACAAGGTTGGCTTATAGTGTATATTTTGTCAATTGAGATATTGTTATTTTTTATATTAAATATGTACAGAATCTGAAGACAAAATGTTGGTGTGATAGTCTGCTTTTCTCCTGTTGATTTCTATTATTCTGTATTTGTTGAAAGAAATGGAGTTATGCGAGAGAGAAGAGAGAGAGAGATAACACTTTGTTGTTTGATTTCTTATGTTAATTTATTTAGGAAGATAAAAAAAAGAAAATATAAAATATGTAAACAACATTATTTATTTTCCTGGTTACATGTTAATTATATGTTTTAATTAAGATGAACTATATTCAAATTAATTTTGATTATCAAAATAAGAATTAATTGGTATAATAGAACTCTTGTTATTATTAGTGACTATTAAGTAGTCCGTCGAAAATCGACGGGAAATTATTTTATGCTATAGTTTTATGAATAAATTTAAAAAAGTAATTAATTTAATCCATACAAGAAAAGAAGACACGTGATCAGGGCCAGCTGGACCATGAAGCGGGAGAAGCGACCGCCTCGGGCCCCCGATTATTTTAGGCTCCATATATATTAATATATATCTATATAAATAAAATAGTTATATAAAATGACCTGAGTATAAATCTAGCCTAGCATGGTTAACTCTTCTGAATTGTGGCCAAGGTTAGAACCAACTTCTTGATTATAAAAATTTAATAAATAATTTTTCGTCTTAGAAATCAAGAAAGATGAAATGAATCTTTTGAAAATATATCTTTTATACAGCTTTTGTTTACGTAATTCTTTTAGTACGTCGCCTCAGGCCCCCAAATTGCTGGATCCGACCCTACACATGATTATCTCATCCAGACGTATAATTAACTAATTTCTGAAAAATTAAATTGGCGGTGCAAGGTTGGGAAAATACACAGTATATACAATCCTTTTAGAGTTAATTGTATGGAATGTCATTTCAAGTTAGTGAATAATAATAGTTGTCCATCCACTTTATTTGTAGAAATTCTGGCCAACTTTGAGGTAAAGAGACCAAAATACCCTTAATTTCACCTCTCATTTAACATCCAGATCCAGATCTGGATCTGTGTATTCTCTCTCTCTCTGTCTTGAGTTCCACGATTCTCTCTCTCAACTACAGATCTGTATTCTCCGGCATGGGCAGCTTTCTGCGGTCGTCTTCTCCGGCAGATATGTGTATTATCGACTCTCTTCTTTCTCTCTCTTCTATCAGTCACAGCTCGGCAGATCTTAAGAAATTCAGCATGGCCAATCTCTCCGGCGTCGATGCAACTTTCCTCTATTTTGCGGCTTTCTTCTCCGGTCATCATATCATCTCCATCTGAAAATTTGTTCTTTGATGGTGCATTATAGGTTGTTGGTTTTATGGTTGTAATTTAGCTTTGATCGTAATAATGTATCTTGTATTTTGGAAATTTGCTTGTTTGATGGTTGTATTGTAGATTGATGATTTTTAATCTAAGATATCAACTTTGAATTTAGTTAATTGAGTTTTCTAGATCTAGTATGTCATGTTCTTGTCGTATTTTCCAGATCTTGCCGTCATCTTCGTGCATATGTGTTCTTCCTGCATTTGAACCGTCTCGTTGGTTCATGCTAATTAAATCGATATCTATAATTTTTGTCAATTTTATAATATTAAATATCCTTCTTTCTATGTTATTTGAACTGTCTCATTGGTTTATTCTAAATTACTCGATAAAAATATAAACAAAGTTAATATTAATTAAAATTAGTAAAAATCTTTCCTTTTTAAGTATATTTGAACCGTCTCGTTGGTTCATGTTAAATCGATATCTCTAATCTTTGCCAAAATACAAAAAAATAAAAATATGTTTACATCTTCAAAGTAATATTAATTAAAATTAGTAAAAATCATTCTTTCTATGTTATTTGAACCGTCTCGTTGGTTTATGCTAAATTATTCAATAAAAATCTAAACAAAGTTAATATTAATTAAAATTAGTAGAAATTCTTCTTTTTAAGTATATTTGAACCGTCTCGTTGGTTCATGCTAATTAAATCGATATCTCTAATATTTGCCAACTTTATAATATTAAATATATATATCTAGATTATTATATATGAATTAAGAATGTATAAAATAAGAATTTATAAAAATGTATTCCGAAATTGTTATTATTTTAATATGTGTAATAGAAGAAATTAATTAAATAGAGGGAATTGATATTTCAAGAATATGAAATTTATAAAAATTAGAATATATATGAATTAAAATTAGACAAATTACCAGATTAAAGGAAAATCTGAACAGAATACCGTGGAGGGGCAGCTTTATTTTTGTATTAGTAATAGATATTAAGGAGTGAGGATTGTTATTAAGAATATATTATATATTATTGTGAATATATAGAACATGTATATGATATATATATGAGGCGTGTATAATTAAGATTAAGAATTTGATATCTATTATAATATTAATATACAGAATAGAATATATATTATTGTGAATTAATAATGCACAAAATACCATACTAAAGGAAACTTTGAAAACTTTGACTGTCAAATATTTCTCCCTCTGCGAAAACATTTACCACCAAAGGTTTCCATTCCTACCGAATTTAAAAAAAAATGGACTAACAATATTTTTAACTCTGCATCAAATGAAATCTTAATGGTAGTAGCAATACCAAAGCTTTCATAACAGCCCCCACCAAAATAAGAGAAAACTCATAAGGAGCACCATGAATGCAGTAACAAGGTGAATAATAGTAAATGATCAACCTCATCAACCTCAAGCACAGCAGAAACATGTCAATTCCAACTCACAGTTAACATGGTTTCAAAATTTGTTTTTACTATACATAAGACTATAATTGAAATCATAGATTATATCTTAAACCACATCTAGCAGCAAAATATTAGCATCCAGACTCATTCATCTTTCTCCTCTGTCAGCAATATATTGCGAGGGATATCCCAGTGTTGATTGCATATATGATGACGAGATAGACGGGTCGAGGTCCTGCATGAAAAATAGAGAAATGATCATTAACACATTTAGGAAAAATATAAAAAATTCATATAAACATAAAATGCCTCCAAATTGAAATTCTACTATCTTTCATTAGAAACAAATGATATCAATCTGTTGTTCGAAGAGTTGAAATGTTAAGTTTGCGATAGGTTTTACACGTCTGCATTATATTACACCCGTCCAAATAAAGATTCTGAATGATCGGCAAAACTCGCCTTAAATAGTGGTCCCGTCTCTGTATGGGTATCCTCAACAAGTGTCTCATATTTACCTAAAATTCAACAACAAAAGTTAATTAATTCATAAATGAATTGTAATATTGCATAATAATTAAATTGTTGTGAGCACATTAGTACCTTGGAGATTTCCTTTTTTGGCAGCATTTCGACCCCGCTTATTACGAGGGATATCCCAGTGTCGCCTCAATTTCTTGACTGGGTACCTCCGTTTCTTCGGCAAAGGTGGATTGCAAATAGATCTATGCAATGATTCTTTGTTGTCTTTCTCCTTTTTTTTCGACGACCCACCATGCAAACCAGGTTTGATGTCCATTATCTCTGCAAACAATTCCTTGATACGTTTGCTAATGATATCTCTACAAATTACATCATCCTTGCAATCTTGTAACACATTGTATATCAACCTCACATGATAATTCACGAATGTCATGTTGTTCAGATTTTCACTCCCAACATGACTAATAAGTTTCTCGCCGGGAGCAAACCTATTTTTCACGTTCTTGGTCCACCTCTTGACAATTAATTGATCAGGAAATTGTTCGAAGTCCAACAAATAAAACACCTTGAATATATGTCGGCAAATAACACCCTCTGTTTCCCACATTCGACGAGAGCACGTAGCATGTTGGGTGGTCCGATTAAATTGAACTGTGCATGACCCAGATATTGTTGAACTAGATTTCAGTTGGTAATTGAGATATTCATCAAGTAACGTGACGGGGTGCCTTAAAATACCTACATTCAATGAGTATGCAGCTTCAAATTCGTAGGCCTTAAACACATTCCTTGTATATAATTCGGCAGCGTGTGTAAGCAAACTATTATTTTGCACGAACTGTCCTGGCATTCCACGACAAAGTGTATCTTCCTCGCTTTCCTTTATCCGCCAATTATTTTGCATTTTTTCATATTGAATGACAAATTGATGTAGAGAGGTACTGGATGAGCATAGATCTTTCAGCGCCTTGTTAGTTACTTCGCTTCGTGAAGTTGCATGCAAGCCGGCACTGAACTTCTCATTAGTAAACACTGTTGCCCATCTTCGCCGAAGATTATACATAGCCTTAAACCAACTACGTTTCCCTAGATCATACGATTCTACCATCAATTTCCAAGTCTGATTGAAATCCTCTTCAGTCTCGCAACCATTCATACAATGATGCCACAATTTCTTGAAATCAGAGTTTCCCTTAAGACTTCCAAAATGTGAAGGTGCGTGCTGATTAATGTGCCACTGGCATAAGCGATGGCTGGCACTATGGAATGTAGAGTCAATTCCATTCATGAGAGCCTTACACTGATCAGTAAATATTACATCTGGTTCTTTTCCATACATCGATTCTAAGAAGGTCTCGAACAACCACTCAAATGACTTTGTCGTCTCATCGGATAGGAATGCGATTCCAAACATGACATTACTTCTATGGTGATTGATACCAACAAATGGCACACATTTTAAATTGTACTTATTTGTCCGGTACGTGGTGTCAACAGACAAAACATCTCCAAAAACTTCATAATCTATTGAACAACGGGTATCTCTAAAGAAAAAATTCATCAATCTTCCTTCATCATCTTCCTGAACATTCCAATAGAAGTATGGCTCTTTGTTGCTCTTGTCACGGAAAAACTGTAACACTGCATTTGCATCCCCATTTTCCACCTTTGTTTTCCCTTTCAATCTACTTATGTGCGTATAAGCATCCTTAGGGATAAAGCCTACATTCTGTCGACCACCAGATTCTTGCTCCATAAACCTATATGCACGACTAACAGGGATGCCAGCACTATTAAGAGCTGCCAATACAGACTTCTTTGCATTCGACATATGCCTTGCCGATCTCAACATGTAACTCTGATCTGCCGAAACTAATTCATGATTGTGTTGTTTAGAGAAAACAGATACTGTCCATGGCTCATCCTTTTCTCTTATTACACGCAGTCTCGCTTTGCAATTGGTCCTAGTAACCTGTTTCTTATATGCGGCTATTTTTCCTTGGGATCGCCTGTTGTCTGGATGCCCTTCACATGAGCAATGAAACACCTTAATTCGAACCTCCAATGAATTCTGAAAATATGTTTGTGTCCCTTTCTTAACACTAAAACCACTTAGTCTTGCATACTCGCAGTAGAGAAAATAAACTTCTTCCAAACTTTCAATAATAGAACCAACTTCCAGCTTTTTCTCAATTTCATCCCTAATATAACTACTCGGTGGTGTTTCTAAATCAGAATCAGTACTTTGTTGATCATAATCATTATTTTTCTTGTCAGAGCCAGGGGAAATAGAGTCACCACTTTGCTGAAACGAATCGCCACTTTGATTAGAGTCGGTTGATTTTGCATTATTCTCATCATCTAAATCGTTCTCGTCATCACGTTCAATTGATTTGTTCAAATCAATCGTCATGGTGTTCTATATCTTATATAATAAAAAATCATTAGCCGAAAATGAAATAGTACGCGATATATGGAGAAAAAAACAAAATTCAAGAAACATTTTGTTGCAACACATCATAAATCAAGCATAGAAAATGATTCATATATAACATATTGCTTACATCGTCTAAGCATAGAAAATGATTCAAAATAATAAAAATTGTATTAATAGATATTAACAATTTATTAAATAATTGAATACATGTGAATATGTATAAAAATGTATATAGAGATGAGTTCACGTGAGAATTAATCATCCCGTGAGAACTGAGAATCATATTTTTTTCCTATATATAATCAAGTATTTTAATACATACAATGATGCGCGTTTAATGATATTTTTTTTAGTTCTTACTTTCTTGTATAAATAGTGATATATGCTTTAATAAAATCATTATATTATATTTATACTTCGATTAATGACAATGATAGATTATATAAAGATTAATAGTTGAGATTAGCGCTTTGTTTCTATAGAAAAATTAAGATGGATTAACCAATTCCTATATATATATATACACTTATATATATTACCTATATTGAGCAGCAACAGCAGCAAAGAGTAGGTCAGAGTCTAATTTGATGAAGCTGAGATGAAATAATCGATTTTTGAATGAGCATGTATGTTTCAGTGTTGTGTCAGAACTTGTTTGTAGTTGTACATATAAACAATGATACATAAACATAAGTCTTATTCGAGCTAAAGAAATAAAAGCTCTGTTTTTTTCGATTTAAAAAAAAAGAAAATTATAATCATAATATTCGACTCTGTAAAGCAGAACCATGATAGGTAACACACAAGAGCTCGAGTTCACTAAACATGAGGTTCTGCACTACATTATAGTCAATCAATGGAAAACTTTTGAAAGCCATCACCCTTTTCAGTAATATTAAAGACAACTACAGACATATTGCTCCAGTAATATTAAATGCACTAATGCCCTTTCAAAAAAAAAATTAAATGCACTAATGCAGATACAAAACATAAGGTATTAAGTACACACATACAGAGTAGATTAATATTAGACGGACAAACAACAATGACATGTAGAAGAAAGATGAAATAACAATCAAATCCACCAACTTTTTCCACTAATACTCTACAAATATAAGAAACAATATTCATTTCAAGGTATTAAACTGATAAATTCATGAAGACAGAAACAGTCACAAGTCAATCACATATACTCTTCTAGTTCTTCTACTCTACAACAAAAACATATACATAAATCAATATCATCCACAACGACGCAAAATTCAAACAAATTGATCTCAACATCAAGCAAACAACATATTAGTGTACTAGAAACCACATTTGGTTTAGGCATTTCGTCAAACAAGTGGGCATCATTTACGAATTTGGAAATAAAACTACATATATATAATGCAGTATCACAACTCAATAATAATGGAAATTTCGAAATTTCAATATTCCAACAAGGCGATAACATTTACCTATATTTTGAAACGTGTAGATGCGATTCGATCGAGCAGAAAAAAATCCCCAATTATAGATAAATCTTCATACGACCAATTTCATTGAAGATTGCCCCAATAGATTTGAGTACAATTTTTTTTTTCTGGAGAGAATACAACTCTTAAGTTACTAGCCTCTGGAACAAAACAACTCTTAAGTTACAATTTTTTTTTTTCTGCAGAATGAATATTGTAGCAGAGATTCAGGGACGTAGTTGAGTTTTTTTGAATTCGATGTAACCGTCGAAATTGAGGTGACATTTCGTTGAGTTTTTTCCGAAAATGATGAAATTGAGAAATTTGAAAAATGATTTCTGTAACCATGGTCAACGTATTTGTAGGAAGAAGTTTAATTAAATTGAAAAGAAATAACTGGACTTTTTTATATAATGGGTCAAGTTTTGGTAAATACATTTTTTATTAGGTTGGGGACACGTGGCAGCCATCTACGGTGAAGGTGTGCCACACCAAACTTGGCATCGACTTTACCATAAAATATAATTAACCCTATATAATATTTACTTTACATACTCCCTCCGTCCCATTTATATAGGCGGATTGAAATTTTCACATGGATTAAGAAAATTTATTGGAAAAGTAAATTATATAGTAAATTTCTTAATATGCCCCTATTTATTATTTGACTATATATTTTTTATGAGTTAATCAAAGAATTAAATAGGGATATATTAGTAAATGAGCTAAAAAATATTACTTTTTATGGAAACAAGCCTATATATTTGGGACATCCGAAAAAGGAAAACAAGCCTATATAAATGGGACGGAGGGAGTATATATAAATGGATTTGGGTAGCAGGTACCCGTAGGTAGTTTCCCAAATCCGATCCAAACCCGTCATGGGTGTTAGTGCTATTCCCCAAATCTGTCACAAACCTATTTGATATTTCTCAAACCTGTCCTATCAGGATTTGGTAGGTGCGCTTACATATAAAAACCCGACCCATTTTCATTTCTATTTACATTTCTATTTAAGATGATATTTGGAACAAATCCAAATTAATTTTATTACATATTTACTTTTGTTGATTTTTAATTGTACTAGCAGAGACAACATGCGTTGCACGTGTTTTCCATTTTTTAATAAAAAGAAAAAATAATACAATTTTATTTCTCTATGATATATTATCAAATTTATATATATATATTGTGAAATATTAAGATTATAAATCAAGAAGATATGAATTAGATGGATTCGAAATTATTTTTCTTAAACCTAAAGATAATCACTGGGCAAAAAATAATTATTTCAAGTCCAATTCTTAAAGTCCTCAATCGTATTGAGGATGATCTTCGATCTATTTGTAAAGTACTTACTGATTCTATCGAATCACCCAACATAATTTCTGCAAAAAAAAAAATTACGGCGTAAAAAAGAATTATTAGTAAATTGAGTTAAAAAAAAAATTGTCACAATGCATAGACAATGAATTTACATGATTCAATACATGATGTATTCATAAATTTGTCTTCGGAAATTTTACATAATGACAATAGTTCTCCGGGCATTCATAATGAAGCAAATAATTTGCTTTCCAACAATCAAACGCTTATCTTTTTCATCTCTTCAGCCTTCTACTTCTTTCTCATCAAATTTAAACTCCACTTCCCCGAACCCAGCTAGAGCAACATCATCTTCTTCATCTTCTAGTCCCCCTAACTCAACTTCCTCCACGGCATCATTGCCAAAAAAATCATATTGTGATGCATCAAATACTGCATCACAATATCATTCGTAGTGACACGTGTATTTTTTTGTTGTAATGGTAGTAATATCTATGATTATTGTTGTAAGTTGTGAATGGTAATCTCTTGATTAGATCGATTGGCGCTATACAAATTTCTTTCTTTAGATTTATATTTTTGGAGGATATAGCATTTATTTTATTTATGATTTTTTTTTATCCTATTAGATATAGGAGAATGATGGATAATTATAATAATAATAATATAATAATAATTCCAATCCTATTAGATATAGGAGTGGTGGATAATAATAATAATAATAATAATAATAATAATAATAATAATAATAATAATAATAATATAATAATAACATCTTTAGAATTGTGATTGAAGTGAAATTGTATATCAATCGCATGGAATAATTATATTATTATTATTAATTATTATTATTATTATCCTTAAATTAAATATATAATAGGGACATAATAGGCAAACCAAATTTTGTAAACAAGGCTCTTTTATAATAAGTATAGATTTGCATATTATTACACAAAAACCGTTTTTACTCAGTGCACAATTCAAATAAATGTTGCAGGTTACTCTCTTATCATTTAAAAAAAAAAACTTGGTCAATTCAAATAACCGTTGCGGTTACCCCTTGCCCTTATCATCTAAAAATAAAGTTGGCATCATTGAAGTCGGGCACTAAAAGCACCTTAATATAAAATGTATCAAACTAATCCATATTTTTACATATATTGATGACTTTATGAATATAATAACTTCAATTATATGTACAATATAATAAATTTGATATATGAATATAAGTGTAGAGGTCAATCTATTGAAAACTAAGTGCATTGTACTTGTACTTAAATTAGAGGCTCAATATATATATATACATTTTTTTGAGATGAACACAAATTACATTATCACTCACAATTATATTATTACAAATAATTATATATAAACAACAATACTGTTAGGTTTATATTACTTTTTGTAGTTAGTAATTGTTAATTGGTTGATTGTATCACTATTAACTATTCCCTCCGTCCCATTCAATATGGCATGTGTTCTTTTTTGGGTCGTCCCATTCAATATGGTCTGTTTCCTTTTATGAAAAGAATTAGAGCTTACTTTAAGGTAAAAAAATACTTTATTAGCACTTTATTGACTAAAAAGTTACTTTATTAACACTTTATTATACATAATTTCTTTTTGGGTTAATTTGCCTAAAATACACCACATTTTTCGAATTTTGAAATTTAACATGACTTTTAAAAATTCTCTGTAAATACACCATCTTTACATCCGTTTGAATTTTGACATGAATTCCAAAATCCCCAAATTTACATTTGACGTGGCTATCGGAATTGTACACGTGGAATTTCTTTCCGATGAGAAAAATAACGTCTTTAAAATTGTTACGATGGTGAATGAAATGACCTCAAATATTCTGAGAATTAACTACTATCAAATAAACGAATTCGATATTCTTAAACAACGTAATAAATCACTTAAATAAATTAAATTCTTCTTTCAGTCAATTTATGACCAAACATTTATCATTTACTGATAAATGTAAAAACTTCTTCATTTCGAAATAACCGAGACGATAAAAATTAATTAAGACTCATTTTTACGGCAAAATATATCTGCCGGATAAAATTTTCTGAAACAAAAATTTTTATTTCACTGAAATCTTATCTTTCTCACAATTAATTATTTTTAATACGCAAGAAATACGGGATATTACAAATAATAAGGAAAAGTAGGTATTTGAGATTTACCAATTACTTTTTTTTTTTAATTTTGATTCTATATCTTTGAACTGAACAAAATTGTAATTTATCTTGAGATCAATACTATCCATTGTTTCATTCACGACGGTGTACTTCTTGAGAATCAATTCTTTTTCTGGATGTATGCTCGGATACCTTTCATCAACCTTCCTAACCTCTGCATTTGAGATCAAATATGTTTTGTCTACCTCAAATTTTCATGAAAAATTATCAATATCACCATTGAACATTATAAGTCCAATCTGGACACCCTGCAAATATTAAAAAACTATAATTATAATAAATTAAACTACAATTACACCTTGAAATTTAATATGTAAATTTTGCAATTAATTTAATATAAATTTAAAATTCAAATTTTGCATATTACATACCTCAATGTCCATCATCATCAATTTCTTAACGCTTGTACTTAAGTTACTTCCACATGCTATTTCAAGTCCAATTCTTAAAGTCCTCAATCGTATTGAGGATGATCTTCGATCTATTTGTAAAGTACTTACTGATTCTATCGAATCACCCAACATAATTTCTGCACAAAAAAAAAATTACGGCGTAAAAAAGAATTATTAGTAAATTGAGTTAAAAAAAACATTTGTGTCACAATGCATAGACAATGAATTTACATGATTCAGTACATGATGTATTCATAAATTTGTCTTCGAAAATTTTACATAATGACAATAGTTCTCCGGGCATTCATAATGAAGCAAATAATTTGCTTTCCAACAATCAAACGCTTATCTTTTTCATCTCTTCAGCCTTCTACTTCTTCCTCATCAAATTTAAACTCCTCTTCCCCGAACCCAGCTAGAGCAACATCATCTTCTTCATCTTCTAGTCCCCCTAACTCAACTTCCTCCACGGCATCATTGCCAAAAAATTCATATTGTGATGCATCAAATACTGCATCACAATATCATTCGTAGTGACACGTGTATTTTTTTGTTGTAATGGTAGTAATATCTATGATTATTGTTGTAAGTTGTGAATGGTAATCTCTTGATTAGATCGATTGGCGCTATACAAATTTCTTTCTTTAGATTTACATTTTTGGAGGATATAGCATTTATTTTATTTATGAATTTTCTTTATCCTATTAGATATAGGAGAATGATGGATAATTACAAAAATAATAATAATATAATAATAATAATTCCAATCCTATTAGATATAGGAGTGGTGGATAATAATAATAATAATAATAATAATAATAATAATAATAATAATAATAATAATAATAATAATAATAATAATAATATAACAATTTTAGAATTGTGATTGAAGTGAAATTGTATATCAATCGCATGCAACAATTATATTATTATTATTATTAATTATTATTATTATCCTTAAATTAAATATATAATAGGGACATAATAGGCAAACCAAATTTTGTAAACAAGGCTCTTTTATAATAAGTATAGATTTAAAATTACCGAATACAACTACCATTATACCAATCTTGACTGGTGACACAATAATTCATCCTCAACAGAGGAAATAAATGAGTAATTAGGAAGTGGAGTGCTAGTGGGTTCATAAGGAGTGTGACTCATTCATGAAATCATGAAAAACGTCCATCACAGAGTGCCAAGAGTAGCATTCTAGAGAGAGAAGAAGAAGAATATTTTTAGATTTTTTGGGTTGTATGCAGATTATATATATAAGCTACTAGCATAGTACTCATCAAAAACACAGAAAGATTGTATCACACGAGATTCTCTATTTTCGACATGTAGTATCCCGTCTTTCTTAAGTAATTAAAATAATTAATCTTCTGAGAAAGACAAGAATTTTAGTAAATTAAAGATTTCCTTTCCGAAAATTTTATCCGGCAGATATATTCTACCGGAAAAATGAGTTTTAATTAATTTCTATTGTCTCGGTTAATCCGAAACGAAGAAGTTTTTACATTTATCAATAGATGATAAATGTTTAGTCATTAATTGACAAGAAGAAGAATTTAATTTAATTACGTAAGATTTTACGTAATTAATCGCTTAAAAATTTAGTTTCGGTCGATTTGAAAATGCTTCAAATCTCCGATTCTTTCTGTGAGATTTTTATCTAAGGTTCGTGAAACCTTAATCTTAATTACTGTGTTGAGAAATTAGAGAATTATTAGAAGATTAATTAATTATTAATTAATTGAATTAATAACTAATTAAATGAATTAACCAAAACTTAGCTATTAAGTTTTAATAAAATAATAAGCTACCCTATAGTTCTAAACCTAGGTTGTTAGATTATATATCTAACTCTCTCATCTCTCTATCTCACCACACGCACACACACAGCAAACACAGCAGCAGCAGCTTCTCTCTCTCCCTCTCGATCTCTCTTCTATCTCAATACACACACTCACACACACTTAAGAACACCATCTTGATCTTCAAGCTCAAAGATTTCAACTTCTAGCAATCCTTTCAAGTAGTCAAGTAAGCTTAGATTCTTCTATTCCAAGCTCCTAATTCATGTTCATGGTGGAAGATCATATATATATATATGTGTCGAAATTTTGGGGAGAATTTGTAGAAATTGGTAGATGTGGTTCATACCTTCATATGTTATTTATATGATGATTTTAAGATGTTAGATGATCAATTATTAGCTTAAGATGATGCATGAATAACTCTCATCATGTATATATATTTCGGCATTTTTGGAGAAAAATGGAGGAATGTTTAGATGATATTGATCTTATAGTATGATGCTTATATCATGATTATATGATGAATTGTGTGATTAAATTAGAAAAATCAAAACCCTAACCCTAAGTTGCATGAAAATCAAAATTTAGAAGAAAATGCTAAATATTAATTCATGCATTGAATGATGATTTGTTCTTCATGAATTATGCTTAGAATATGATTATAAGATCAAAAATGTAATTAGATTTAAGCATGGAAAACCCTAGCTATCAATTGGCAATTTTCGAAAATGAGAAGAAAATAGGAAATAATGGATACATGAATTATATGATTGATTTAATGATATAAATGAGTTTAGTTAAGTATTTTAAGAATGATTCATGTTGGAAGTAATTAAAAATTTCCAACCAATTTCAATTTTGAGAAAATAACCGATTAAATAAGAATATAAATTAGGGTTGAAAGATTAATACTTAATTGAATGAAATTAAGTGAAGAAATGAACTTAAGATGATAATTAAATATATTAGAAATTAAAAAGAAGAGAAAATAATTAAAGAAATATTAATTTTAATAAAACCGAGAATTTAAAATAAATAAATAAAATATTAATAAAATTTTAATTAAGAAATTAATTGCATTTATGAACTTCTTAAAAAAAATTAAGTGTTATATAATGGAAATTGATGCTTAATGAGGAATTTAGATAGATTAAGATAGATTAAGAACGTTTGAAAAGTTAAGATAGGAATTCTCGAATTTCATCAAGTTGCGATGTAAAAATTTGAATAGAATTTCGTTAAAGATATCGAAGTCGTTAGTCGATAAAAGCTCTCGTTCTAAAAATTCGTTCATCGCTTTCGATTAAAGGAGCAAGCGGAAGTAGAAGCGGAGACGTGAAGTAAAAGGATTTCAAGCGATAAAGTTAAAGTAAAGCTTAAGTTTATCGAATTGGGCTTTCTAAACTAAAATATGTGAAAAGTATGATATCGTATGTTTTACAAAGTTTTGATACTTGCCAAATGATTTTAAAAATATTAAGTATGTTACCATCTACTTCGTAAAGACGAATTCGGTTTCACGCAAGGTGAAATCTGTGTACACATTAGTAATCGTGCGCATTTCTTTGATAGGCCGATTATTCATAATCGTGAGCCTTTCCTTGATATGCCGATTACAAGTGATTGAGAAAGAGGCCTCTTTCTCATCACCATTATTTATTTGTAGATATGGTTCATACTGTTATAAATGTACGCGAGACAAATGAGTTTTGAAAAGAAAGTATTTTTAGCATTTTACGAGTTGTTTTCGGAAAATCCTCGTATTATGTTTTACGGCAAGTTTTCATATATATATATATTTGTATTCGGCAAAGTTTTCAAATGTTTTGGCATGTGTTCATGAGTACGTAGTACTCGGCCACATGTTATTTCTAAAATGTGCGAGTTAGCGGGGATGAAGATGATGAGTCTTGGATGGACCATTGTTGTTGTTAAATGTTATTATGTAAAGGAAGTCGTTTTTTTGAGAAATTGACCTAGAATATATGTCTTCATACATATATTCTCATGTTTTCCGCTGCAATAAAATGAAGTTTAATGTTGTTATAACGTTTAAATTCTAAAGTCGAACTCTATTGCTAAGTTTTAAAACGAGTTTTCTTTATCTTGTTTTCTTGATCCTCGAATAAATTCGTCATCTTCTTGATCAATTGTCGGTTATTTGGTTGATCAGGTCTTTTGATTCCAAGTGATTTGAGTTATGTCATATTGATTCAGTTGATCGTCTCGAGTCATATATGTCACATTATTCTAAAGTGGTAATTCCAGTGGTGAATCAATTTGAGTAAATCAATTGTAGGTCAAGTAAATCCAATTTGTTGAGTCAGTAGTAATTCAATTGTGGGTCCAATTGGGTAAATCCAATTGATTTGAATCAATTTAGGTAATTCAATTGAGTCCAATTGGGTAAATCCAATTGTGTCAGTAATCAGTGAGTCAATTTGAGTAAATCAATTGTGGTCCAATTTAAATCCAATTTGAGTCATTGGGAAATTCAATTTGAGGGTAATAGTTTCGGGCTGCGACATGTTAAGTTTGGTTATTCTTTTGAACGATAGCCGGGTCGCTATCTCAATTTCCTTTGTTAATCATAAATTGTGTAAGTCGTGGGACCTACCGGCCTTGACATCTAATATCGAGGTTCGGGCTGCGACAGAGTGGTATCAGAGCAGGTCTGACTGCTCTGAATAAATTTTTTTTAAAAAAAAAAAATCTAGTCTATTTTGAAATCCTAGACTAGTTAGAGCAATGTCTTCTGCTCCAAGTTGTTTTCTGAAAGTCTAGTCTGGTTTGAATTCCTAGACTAGTTAGTTTTTAACAACAATTGAAGTCCAGCATCTCTCATCTCATCCAGCTATCCAGGTACGAATCTCAACCGTTTCTAGTTATAAAGTTTGGAAGATGAAGTATATATATAATTGTTGTGTTTGAGCCTCTAATGTGATTGGTTGTTAGTGATCGATCATAAGCGAGATAATGGATCAGTTGTGCAAGCAAGTTGAGTATTTATCTGTGGAATGTAACATGAGCCCAGAACACCCTTTTGGAAGCGACATTGAGTATGTTGAGACAGTGGATTCTCAAGACTATTCGTAATTTCAGTTTAGTTGATTATTTAAATTTTCTTTTATAGGATGTCCAATTCTAGAAGCGTAGCAGCGATGATTGAATTTCACCACATACACATGAGCTACACAGAAACCCTAGCAGAGTTTTTAGCTCGGTACCATAGGGTTTGGATGGACATTCATGAATCAAATATCTCGGGAGTTATTGGTATAGTTAGGCTAGTTCCTCTGCTTCCTGAGGATTGGCAGGAGTGGGCGGCATCGATTGCTGCAAGGTACGTTACTCCCCAATTTTGGGATGGTGTCTTGTTTGGAGATTGCAGAGCGTTCATAGCTGCAATTAGTACTCAATATATGTGTTTTTCGTACCCACCTCCTGGACCATTTCAGCCATTGATTCCTGTTGGTGAGTTTGGTTTACAAAATCTCATGCCTCAAGATTACCCTATTCTGGATCAGAATCCTCCAGAAAATCCTGAACCAATTGCTTCTCCCATCCATGGAGAGAATGGATTTGATGTTAATTCTTTTCTTGTTGAGCCATTGGCAAATGGCTATGTTTCGTCTCCCTCCCAAATTGAGACTCAAACTTTTGTTCCTGAGCCTTCTGTTTTGCCTAACGGCGTAGCCTCAGCTTCTTTTGTTGAGGAAATTCCAAATGATCCTTCTGTTGAAACATTGCAAGCTTTGAATTCTTCAGAGCTTGATGCCATAGTTGAAGCTCAGCCTGTTCTTTTTGACCCTAATGTGGCTAGCACCTCTGGACCACGTCACTATGATAGTGACGAGGATAACGTTGATCCAGAAGTTGGACCAACTGAAGGATACTTCCACCTCCGTAGAATACCATTTACTCATTTGAGTTTTCAGCCTAGCTTTAGGCCGTCGCCGGGAGAGGATATTACTTATGCCCCTCGTGTGACTTTGGACGGAGTGGAGAGGGCAGAGGAGAGCACGGAAACGGAGGAAGAAGATCCAAGTGAGGAGGATCCGAGAGGCGACGAAGAGGAGGAAGAAGAAGAGGATCCGTCAGAGGATGAGCAGTGAGGGAAAGTGTCGGGAAGATAATGATGTAAATATATGTAATAGACTAGTAAGTGAACAACTTTTAACAATTATGTTGTAAATAAGTTCTTGTATATAGAAGCATAATATGATAGAATAGCGAATCGGAAGCGACGTAGAATTCCGCTCCGATAAGAACATTATGCGTGATGTTAGAAAATCACGGTTCATGTAGGGAATTTTTGGGTGTAAATAATTCCCTACCTTTTGTAAAAAGTCCTCAAAGAGGCAAATTTTTCCTACTAAATAAAGAAGTAAGTTGAGCAAAGATCAGCTGGAAAAATCAAAGCTAACTGGAAAAAAAAAAACTGAGTTATTTGGAGAACTGAGCTGGCTGGAAAATCCAGCTGGCTGAGTCAACTGAGTAAATCCAAATTGACCGAGATCACTTGGTAATTACAAATTAGTAAAATCCAAAGCCGAGTCAACGTAAATCTAGCTAATCGAGTTCAAATTGCGGAAATCCAAATTGACCGAGTCAGTGATTAATTCAAATTTGAGTGAATCCAGCTGACCGAGGTTTAGATAATAGAAGTTAAAGTAAAGAAGTAAGGTTTAAGGAATGGAAAAAGATCGATTAAAAGCCCGGACGAAGAAAACAAGACAAAGCGTCGAACCGGCATCGAGGTCACGAAATCCAGTCGTAAGTCAGTGAGTAAATCCAGTGGCCAGGTCCAGTGGGTAATTCCAAGGTGAGTCAAGTGAGTAAATCCGACTAGCGAGTCCAAATTTGGGTAATTCAGTGGCTAAGTCAGTGGGTAAATCCAATGGCCAGGCGAGTACCGAAAACAGACGCGAACACAGCGCGTGGCGCGCCAGCCCCACGACAATTTCAGCATCAGGCGCGGGTTGGTGTGGCGCGGGACAATCCGCCGGAGGTTAAGTCACGCGCACATGAAGGAAATCTTTTCTTGACCGCGCGACGTCTGCGTACGGGACGGCGATCTTGGCGCGGGATAGTCCGATCCAGTGCCGGGGTTTATTCGTCCATTCCGTTGTCGTTCGTAGTTGTTCATTCTTCGTTTATTTTGTTTGTAGTTCGTTTCGTTATAATTCATTTCATTCCTCGTTAATTTTGTCCGTTAATCGTTTCGTTCATTATTCGACTATCATCAGTTTAGTGCGTCGTTCATTTTTTTTTCGGTCCATTAATTATTCGTTATCGTTAGCTTAGTTTGTAATCATTAGTTAGGAAAAATGTTAAGATGAAGTAGATCATATCAAAAGAGATTTATGAGGAAGTTTATACATCAAGATGATATTATGCATCTCTTGATTATAAAGAATGAAGAGCTAATTAAATTTAGCAAATAAATATATATATAATAATTATTACTGGAAAATTTATTTTTAGTGATTATGTGATGATAAGCGTGAATCTTTTGATTCATTAAAGTTATGATGAAGTTTATATGCCAAGATGATGCTATTATTTCCTTGAAATATTAGGAAAAATTTTACTTAGCAAAGATAAGTATGAAAAATATGTGTTCTTAAAATATTTTTGTGATTATAGTAATGAATGAATTGTTGATTCATTATCTATGACAATAGTGAATTGTTTAAATTGTTCATGATGATAATAAGAAGTTAAATTATGGGATTACAATGTATGATAATGTTTGTAAATCTTTGATTCATTAAATAGTATGAGCCTGTTAGATGTAATTAAAAGTTTTGATAAGCATGAATGGTGTGATTCATTAAAAGTATGATGAGTATTTTATACATTAAAAAGGTGATAAGAAAATTTTTCTAAATTCTAAAACCTAGAAAAATTTTTCCCTTAAAATACTTTTAAAGAAAGAAGAATTTTTATTAAAGAATAAGACTTTGTTAGAAAGAAAGAATAACTCGAATGAAAATCCTGGTTAATTAGAAAATGCCGCCAAGAGGAAGACCAAGAGGCCGAGGTCGAGGAAGGGTTGAAAATGAACCCGAAAGAGAACCTACCCCACCTCCTCCTCAACCTGAAAGGAGAATAGAAGAATTATTTTTGCGGCAAAATCCTCCAACTCTCGATGGAAGAGGAAGTCCTTCGAAGCCGAAGAGTGGATTCGTCTTATTTGGAAAGAATTTTCCGTTTTCTTCGATGTACGGATCAAGAACTTCTAACATGCATGTCTTATCAGCTCAAGGGATCTGCGGATTACTGGTGGGAAGCTCGTCAAAGGGCATATACCCCTGAACAACTAGAGAACCTGACGTGGGAACAATTTAAGGATGCTTTGTTCGAAAAATTCGTTCCTCGAAGTTATCGAAAGCAGAGGGAGAATGAGTTTGCTAATCTCAAGCAAGGTAAGAAGTCAGTAGCCGACTATGATCGCGAATTTTGTGATTTGGCACGTTTTGCTCAAGATAAGGTGGACACGAGACGAGAAAATGGCTGAACTCTTCGAGCGAGGTCTTCGGCGAAATAAGAATCGTTACGGCTAGTCAAAGTGCATTGTCGTATGCCGAGACTTTAAACGAGCTTTGGATATGGAATTGGCCATGCGGCCGGATAAGTCTTCTCGGACTTCGGCGGCCACACAAGTTCAAACCCCGGTGGCGGTGGCAAATCCGCGGCCGTTCAACCAAAGTCGAAACGAAAATGGAATTTTGGAAGTCAACCTAGTAAGAAGCCACGGCAAGGACGGCAAGGACAACAACGTCATCAACGGCGACAAATTAATCAAGGACGATTCAAACGGCCTTTCGTCAATCAAGGCGAGTTCATCTCAAACTTATCAAGGAATGTCTCCATGTTCCAAGTGTGGCAAGATGCATCAAGGGATATGCAAGTGGAAGTAATAGGCTGCTATACTTGTGGTCAAGTTGGTCATTATTCGTATCAGTGCCCAACTAAACTGCAAGGAGCAGGAGGAAGTAGACCAACTCAGAACCCGCCTCAGAGATTGAAGGCAATAGAAGTTGTTCCTCAGCAACGGCAGCAGCAACGGAATCGCCAAGGGCCGCGATTCCAGCAAAAGCAAAAGCAATCCCAGCATTTGAGAATGGAACCCCAGCAGCAATATCAAAGGGTTTTTGCTCTTGATCAGAAGCCGTTCGACAAAGATCAAGGAAATTTGACAGGTATGGGTCAATTAAATGGCATACACATTATAATTTTATTTGATACTGGTGCATCGCATTCATTTATATCAGATGCATGCGTAGATAATCTTGGTCTTAAAGTAGAACGTGCTAGTCAAGACTTGAGAGTAACAACACCGTTAGGTAAATCTACCTCAGTTACTCGCATCTGTCCTAATATAGAGATTGAATTAGGATCTCTCAAGATGTTAGCAAAAACCCTAAATTTAATTAAAATGTGGGATATAGATATTATCTTGGGAATGGATTGGTTGACCGAGAATTTTGCAAGCATTCAATGCAAGCAAAGGCAAATTTCATTTCATATGCCTGGTCAGAAACCAACTCTATTTTTCGGGATAGAAAGAAGTTGTAAGAAATCGCCGATTATTTCGGCGATTCAAGCAAGGAGAGTGTTGAAAAAGAAAGATGTGAAAGCATATCTTATCTATCTCAACAAGAAGGAAGATAAGGAGAGCGACATTGAAGATGTAGGCGTGGTCAAAGAATTTCGAGACGTATTTCCACAAGTTTTGCCGGGATTGCCACCGGATAGGCAAGTGGAGTTCACAATAGATCTTGAACCGGGATCGGCTCCGTTTCCAAGTCACCATACGAATGGCCCCAAAGGAGTTGCAAGAATTGAAAATTCAACTGCAAGAGTTACTTGACCTAGGTTTCATTAGACCTAGTGTTTCTCCGTGGGGAGCACCAATTACTGTTTTGTTAAAAAGAAGGATGGTAGTTTGAGGATGTGTATCGACTACCGAGAATTAAACAAGTTAACCTTGAAAAACAAATATCCTTTGCCGAGAATAGATGATCTATTTGATCGGCTCGGAGGAGCAAGTGTATTCTCGAAGATTGATGCTGAAATCTGGTTATCATCAATTGAAGGTCAAGCAAGAAGATATTTCCAAGACGACTTTCGAACAAGATATGGCCACTACGAGTTTGTAGTGATGCCATTTGGTGTGACGAATGCTCCAGCAGTATTTATGGATCTCATGAATAGAGTATTCCATGAATTCTTGGACAAGTTTGTCGTAGTTTTCATTGATGATATTCTCGTGTATTCAAAGAATGAATTAGAACACGAAGAACATCTACGAAGCTGATACGAAAAGGTTGAGAACCGAAAGATTGTATGCCAAATTTAGTAAATGTGAATTTTGGCTAAGAGAAGTACATTTCCTTGGACATGTTGTATCTCCCGAAGGAATCAAAGTTGATCCTTCAAAAGTACAAGCGATTCGGGAATGGAAAGTTCCAACCACACCACATGAAATTAGGAGTTTCTTAGGTCTAGCAGGCTATTATCGGAGATTTATAGAGGGATTCTCCAAAATAGCTAAGCCAATGACCCATCTCCTAAAGAAAGAATCAAAATTCAAGTGGTCAGAAGAATGTGAGGAAAGTTTCCAAGAACTTAAAAAGAGATTGACCATTTTGCCCGATCTTTATCAGTTCCAGATTCGGATAAAGATTATGCTGTTTATACAGATGCATCAAAAAACGGACTAGGTTGTGTCCTGATGCAAGAAGGAAGAGTTATTGCATATGCTTCTAGACAGCTTAGACCTCATGAAATAAACTATCCAACTCATGATTTGGAACTAGCAGCAGTAGTACATGCTTTAAAACTCTGGAGACACCATCTTTATGGAACGAAATGTGAAATCTTCACAGATCACAAGAGTCTCAAATATTTCTTTGAGCAGAAAGAATTAAATATGAAACAAAGAAGATGGCTCGAGTTAGTTAAAGACTACGATTGTAAAATTTCCTATCATCCAGGAAAAGCAAATGTAGTTGCTGATGCGTTAAGCAGAAAAGGAAAATCGGAATTTGGATTTCTTCTAACTCAAGAGAAAGAACTCATTAAGAGTTTCGAAGAACTAAGATTAGAAGTAATTCTACCTCCGAAATCTGTTGAGCAAATGGTTGCAGCTATGGAAATAATTCCAGATTTAAGATTGAGAATTTCCAATGCTCAAAGAAAAGACGAGAAATTGGAAAAGTTACGAATGAAAATTCGTCAAGAGAAAAATGAAAATTTTAAGGAGGAAGGAGATAATGTTCTCTATATCGAGGAAGAATTTGTGTGCCGAATGATGAAGAATTAAGGAATGAAATCATGAGCGAAGCTCATGAAACTCCTTATTCAGCTCACCACAGGAGGCACCAAAATGTATCAAGATACGAAACAAACATTTTGGTGGGAAGGAATGAAAAGAGACATAGCTTCTTTTGTGGAAAGATGTTTAGCACATCAACAAGTAAAGGCATTACATCAGAGACCCTATGGGAAGCTACAACCTTTAGATATTCCAGAGTGGAAATGGGATAAAATTACCATGGATTTTGTAACCGGGTTACCTAGATCCAAACGAGGAAATACAGCGATATGGGTAATAGTGGATAGATTGACAAAATCTGCACACTTTATACCTATTCCCATAACTTATAGCGCAGATAAGTTAGCTCGGTATGCGTGCGAGAAATTGTGCGATTGCACGGAGTACCTAAGTCGATCACTTCGGATCGAGACTCAAAATTTACTTCTCATTTTTGGAGAAGTATGCAAGAAGAATTAGGTACCAAATTGAACTTCAGTACGGCTTTTCATCCTCAAACGGATGGTCAATCAGAAAGAACCATTCAGATCTTGGAGGATATGTTGAGAACTGTTGTTTTAGATCGAGGAAGTCAATGGGAGCAAATTTTACCTCTTGTTGAATTTGCTTACAACAACAGTTATCAAATGACGATTGGCATGGCGCCCTATGAAGCCCTTTATGGAAAGAAGTGTAGATCTCCGCTCCATTGGGATGATGTGGGCGAGAGAAAAATATTAGGGCCTGATTCAGTGGAAGAAATGATAAAGATTGTGCGTCAAATCAAGCAAAGAATTAAAGAAGCGCAAGACCGTCAGAGGTCTTATGCTGACATCAGAAGATCAGCATTAGAATTCATTGTGGGTGATAAAGTTTTCTTGAAAGTTTCGCCTTCAAGAGGAATTCAACGATTTGGTGTTAAAGGAAAGCTTAAGCCTCGCTACATAGGACCATATGAAATTCTGGAAAGAATAGGTCAAGTAGCATATAAGCTAGCTTTACCGCCAAGTTTTGGAAATTCACATAACGTGTTTCATGTATCTCAATTGCGGAGATATATGTTTGACCCTAAGCACGTCATTCGTCAAGAAGAAGTAGTCCTTGAACCAGATCTCAGTTATGAAGAGAAACCTGAAGCGATTTTGGATCGGAAGATCCAACAGCTTAGAAATAAGTCGATCGTGTCAGTAAAAATCAAATGGAGGCATCATGGACTAGAAGAAGCAACATGGGAGTTAGAAAGCAAAATGAGAGAAAAGTATCCCGAACTCTTCTGAGAGGTAAGCAAATTTCGGGGCGAAATTTATTTTTAGGGGGAGAGAATGTAGTATCCCGTCTTTCTTAAGTAATTAAAATAATTAATCTTCTGAGAAAGACAAGAATTTTAGTAAATTAAAGATTTCCTTTCCGAAAATTTTATCCGGCAGATATATTCTACCGGAAAAATGAGTTTTAATTAATTTCTATTGTCTCGGTTAATCCGAAACGAAGAAGTTTTTACATTTATCAATAGATGATAAATGTTTAGTCATTAATTGACAAGAAGAAGAATTTAATTTAATTACGTAAGATTTTACGTAATTAATCGCTTAAAAATTTAGTTTCGGTCGATTTGAAAATGCTTCAAATCTCCGATTCTTTCTGTGAGATTTTTATCTAAGGTTCGTGAAACCTTAATCTTAATTACTGTGTTGAGAAATTAGAGAATTATTAGAAGATTAATTAATTATTAATTAATTGAATTAATAACTAATTAAATGAATTAACCAAAACTTAGCTATTAAGTTTTAATAAAATAATAAGCTACCCTATAGTTCTAAACCTAGGTTGTTAGATTATATATCTAACTCTCTCATCTCTCTATCTCACCACACGCACACACACAGCAAACACGACGGCGGCCTTCTCTCTCTCCCTCTCGATCTCTCTTCTATCTCAATACACACACTCACACACACTTAAGAACACCATCTTGATCTTCAAGCTCAAAGATTTCAACTTCTAGCAATCCTTTCAAGTAGTCAAGTAAGCTTAGATTCTTCTATTCCAAGCTCCTAATTCATGTTCATGGTGGAAGATCATATATATATATATGTGTCGAAATTTTGGGGAGAATTTGTAGAAATTGGTAGATGTGGTTCATACCTTCATATGTTATTTATATGATGATTTTAAGATGTTAGATGATCAATTATTAGCTTAAGATGATGCATGAATAACTCTCATCATGTATATATATTTCGGCATTTTTGGAGAAAAATGGAGGAATGTTTAGATGATATTGATCTTATAGTATGATGCTTATATCATGATTATATGATGAATTGTGTGATTAAATTAGAAAAATCAAAACCCTAACCCTAAGTTGCATGAAAATCGAAATTTAGAAGAAAATGCTAAATATTAATTCATGCATTGAATGATGATTTGTTCTTCATGAATTATGCTTAGAATATGATTATAAGATCAAAAATGTAATTAGATTTAAGCATGGAAAACCCTAGCTATCAATTGGCAATTTTCGAAAATGAGAAGAAAATAGGAAATAATGGATACATGAATTATATGATTGATTTAATGATATAAATGAGTTTAGTTAAGTATTTTAAGAATGATTCATGTTGGAAGTAATTAAAAATTTCCAACCAATTTCAATTTTGAGAAAATAACCGATTAAATAAGAATATAAATTAGGGTTGAAAGATTAATACTTAATTGAATGAAATTAAGTGAAGAAATGAACTTAAGATGATAATTAAATATATTAGAAATTAAAAAGAAGAGAAAATAATTAAAGAAATATTAATTTTAATAAAACCGAGAATTTAAAATAAATAAATAAAATATTAATAAAATTTTAATTAAGAAATTAATTGCATTTATGAACTTCTTAAAAAAAATTAAGTGTTATATAATGGAAATTGATGCTTAATGAGGAATTTAGATAGATTAAGATAGATTAAGAACGTTTGAAAAGTTAAGATAGGAATTCTCGAATTTCATCAAGTTGCGATGTAAAAATTTGAATAGAATTTCGTTAAAGATATCGAAGTCGTTAGTCGATAAAAGCTCTCGTTCTAAAAATTCGTTCATCGCTTTCGATTAAAGGAGCAAGCGGAAGTAGAAGCGGAGACGTGAAGTAAAAGGATTTCAAGCGATAAAGTTAAAGTAAAGCTTAAGTTTATCAGGTGGGCTTTCTAAACTAAAATATGTGAAAAGTATGATATCGTATGTTTTACAAAGTTTTGATACTTGCCAAATGATTTTAAAAATATTAAGTATGTTACCATCTACTTCAGAAAGACGAATTCGGTTTCACGCAAGGTGAAATCTGTGTACACATTAGTAATCGTGCGCATTTCTTTGATAGGCCGATTATTCATAATCGTGAGCCTTTCCTTGATATGCCGATTACAAGTGATTGAGAAAGAGGCCTCTTTCTCATCACCATTATTTATTTGTAGATATGGTTCATACTATTATAAATGTCTGCAGACAAATGAGTTTTGAAAAGAAAGTATTTTTAGCATTTTACGAGTTGTTTTCAGAAAATCCTCGTATTATGTTTTCTGGCAAGTTTTCATATATATAGCTGTATTCAGCAAAGTTTTCAAATGTTTTGGCATGTGTTCACTGAGTACGTAGTACTCAGCCCTGCATGTTATTTCTAAAACGTGCAGGTTAGCAGGGATGAAGATGATGAGTACTGGATGGACCATTGTTGTTGTTAAATGTTATTATGTAAAGGAAGTCGTTTTTTTTGAGAAATTGACCTAGAATATATGTCTTCATACATATATTCTCATGTTTTCCGCTGCAATAAAATGAAGTTTAATGTTGTTATAACGTTTAAATTCTAAAGTCGAACTCTATTGCTAAGTTTTTCTGAAACAGTTTTCTTTATCTTGTTTTCTTGATCCTCAAATAAATTCGTCATCTTCTTGATCAATTGTCGGTTATTTGGTTGATCAGGTCTTTTGATTCCAAGTGATTTGAGTTATGTCATATTGATTCAGTTGATCGTCTCGAGTCATATATGTCACATTATTCTAAAGTGGTAATTCCAAATTTGGCCGAATCAATTTGAGTAAATCCAAATTGACGGGTCCAATTGAGTAAATCCATTGGTTGGTCAATTGAGTAATTCCAATTTGGTCCAATTTAGGTAAATCCAAATTGGCCGGGTCAATTTAAATAATTCAATTGACCGGGTCCAATGTAAATCCATTGACCGAGTCATTGAGTAATTCCAGTTGACTGGGTCCAACTGGGTAAATCCAATTGAGTCAATTTGAAATTCCATTGGCCGGGTCAGTAATAGTTTCGGGCTGCGACATGTTAAGTTTGGTTATTCTTTTGAACGATAGCCGGGTCGCTATCTCAATTTCCTTTGTTAATCATAAATTGTGTAAGTCGTGGGACCTACCGGCCTTGACATCTAATATCGAGGTTCGGGCTGCGACACGACAATAAGAGTTAGGTTGTTGAAGTAAGTAGGATGGAGAAAGAGAAGGCATATATTGCAGTGATAATATTACAATGCAGCTATGCAGGCATGATTTTGTTGTCAAAGATAGCTATGTCTTCAGGGATGAAGCCTTCTGTGTTCGTCGCCTATCGACAAGCCTTCGCCTTCTTCGCCTTGCTCCCTTTCGCCTTCTTCTTCGCAAGGTTGATTTTATTTAAATCTCTATTTATATATATAAGATTTACATATCTACGTGTGTGCATGTCAATTATTTATATATATATATGTGGGATTTTTTTTTTTTTTCTCAACATTAATTATTTGTTTGATGTGCAGCAAGGGTTCTCCTATTTCATGGACCGGATTCTGCAAAATTTTCTTCGTTTCTTCATATGGGTATAACTTTTTATAATCCATATATCATCATATTTTATTTCTTTTGGGAGATATATATTATATAGTATAGATATTGATTGGTGGAATGTGTATGTGAGTGCAGGCTAGCATTGTGTTTTAATCTCAACTTAGCTGGATTAGAGTATATTTCAGCAACATTTGGAACAGCCATATTTAGTATTCTTCCAGCTTTGGTGTTTATCATATCCGTTTGTTTAAGGTAATTAATTATCGTTTAATTACAAGGTGAAAGTATTATTTCTTTCAAAACCAGAAATTAAACTATCATAAAAAAAATTATTGATTAGTATTAACTAATAACTAGTTTAGCCAAGAAATAACAAAATTCAATTAAAATAAAATAAAAAATGTATAAAAATCCACTATGAGTCTATGACTATGTAAGAAGAGCTACTTCGATGGGGTATGGATATTTTGGGAACTCGATTTTGGTTCTTAATTACACTAGTGAGAAATTAAAGAATATATATTTTGCCTTCTTGTTTGAGTCGTGAGTACACTTGTCCTTCTCAATTTTCATTTTTTAGGTTATATTCATTTTGCATAGTTCACGTGAAGAGTGGAAAAGTGAGTAAGATATGGGAATAGAATAGAAGATGATAGAAAGTTAAATTGATTTTTATCATTTTATTTTAGTTTAATTTTATTCAAAGTATTTGGAAAAAATAAATGCACCCAAACATACCCCTTTTCTCTTAGGATCAAATAAACTCCCTAACTATTTTTAGGTACAAATCAACCACTAATATTAATAAACTCCCCAACTTAAGTATTAATCAACCACTAATTTCTACTATTCGTCCCCATTGTCCTAATCCCCATCCCACTCCTCAAATTCTCTTCTAACGGCGCGCCACCTATCTCCATATCATTCTCCTCCTAATATAAAGATCCGTAACAATGTACTCCCTCCGTTCTTTTATAAGTGTCCGCCACCGTCAAATTACACATATCAAGGAAATAAAGAAATTTACCTATGTAACCTTATTAATTACCATCATTAATGTATACATACAACTAATTAACAAATTACGAGAAGCATTAAATAAGGATAAAATATGAAGAAAGCCATTATTTTACTCTCAAATTTTGAAATAGGACACTTATTTAGAAACAAAAAATTGAACTAAATGAGACACTTAAAAAAGAACGGAGGGAGTATATATTTTCATCTTTTTATAACATTGGGTAGAATTTATCTATGTTATAGCATATATAACTCTCTAAATAGATAAAGAAACTAAGTACTAGTAACTAAGAAGATCATTTAGAAATCAAAATTAAGAAAAAACATTGTAAGATCAAAATTATTTAATTATTAAAGAGCAAATTGCCTGAAAATAACAAGCTATAGTTGAATTCTGATTTTTAACTCAATCTATAAAATTCAATGCTTTCCTTCAAAAAAACAAATAAATAAATCAATGCTATTTGGGCTACGTCAATTTTTTTTTTCTTTTTTGGAGGTAAACCATTCCATTAACGCCACATCAAATTTTATTTGGACGGAATATTAATTTGGGTTAAATTCCAAACATAATGAATATTTATGTAGTTATAGGCCAATTTTATAGATTGTGTTGAAAATGGAAATATTTGATTTAATGCAATTTAAGCATTATTAAATGTCGGTCACGAAATTGTAGACTTGCAATTGAGAAGTTTTCCAGGTATTATGACTGTATCTACATTTAATTCCACATGAGAGTTGACCAGAGGGGAATTATATATATATACTCTCTCCGCCCCATTTATTCTTTGACTATGCATTTTTATAAGTCAATCAAAGAAATGAATAGAGATATATTAGTAAATAAATTTAAAAACATAATTTCTTATGAAAATAAGCCTATATATTTGGAACATTCGAAAAAAGAAAAACAAGCCTATATAAATGGGACGGAGGGAGTAATATGAACCCACAAGTTACCACTCAACTAAAAGTATAATTAAAGCATATTTATTGAATTCATTAAATTCTTAAGAAATTAATAATAAAAGAAGACTTAAGTATGAAAAATTATTAAATACTGAAATATTGTCTCTGTTCTTTTTAAGTGTTCCATTTGATTTTTTCTTGTTTCCTAATAAATGTTCTATTTTAAAATTTGAGAGTAAATTATGACATTATTCCCATACCCTTCTTTAATGTTTTTCGTAATTTGGTAGTTAGTTGTATTTATAGATTTATGATGGTAATTAATAAATTTATATAGGTAAATTTCTTTATTTTCTTGGTATTTATAATTTGATAGCAGATGACACTTATAAAAAAAGAAGAGGGAGTAGTACTTCTGTACCTCTTCCATTTAAATAAGGCATAAAATTCACATCCAATTTCTAACGTTGGAAAAGATTTTGTATTTATGACCAAGTCAAATTAAGGGCAAAAACTTGTGTACAACTAACCCATAATAGGTAGGACTGGTTGTAATTAAGGTGTAATTAAGGAAGATTAGAGGGTAATTAAGAGGAATAAAGATAATTAAAGGGTAATTCATCAGTATGTATGGTTTATTAATGGGAAAAGGTGTAAATACCCCCTTTATGTTGGCAGCGCTAGCCAAATACCCCCTGAACTTTGTTTAGGTGCAAATTCACCCTTCTCATCAGTTTTCGGGTGCAATTACCCCCTCGCCGTAAAGGAAACAACACTTCCGTTGGCAAAAAAAATATTTTTAATTCATTTTTATTCTTGTGGGACCCTTACAATTCCCAAGAATTAATTGATGTTAAAAGCTCAAATTAGGAAAAAATTTGTTTCGAATCCTAGCTCACAACTATCAAAACTCAGGTGAAGTTCTCCAATAATTTGCAATCCAAGCCAACTATTTGTTGTTGATATTGATGATCTCATATTATTCAAGTGGTTCATCATCCTTTTTCGTGTAAATTATCGGAGAACATCACCTGAATTTTGACAGTTGTGAGCTATGGTTTGAAATAATTTGTTTCCTAATTTGAGCGTTTAACACCAATTATATAGTATATAACCGTTGAAAATTGTGAGGGTCCCACAAGAATAAAATAAATTAAATTTTTTTTTTGCTAATAGAAGTGTCGTTTCCATCACGGCGAGGGGTTAATTGCACCTGAAAAATTTAGAGAATGGTGAATTGCGCCTAAACAAAGTTCAATAGGTTATTTGCCTAGCGTTGCCAACATGAGGAGGTATTTTTACATTTTCCTTTTATTAATTCTCAATTAGACTTTATTAATTTTAATTAGAGTTAATTAATTTTAATTATAATTTATTAATTTTGAATTAGGATCGAAAAGCTGTGTATAAGCAAGTGGCATGGAGTGGCAAAGGTATTGGGCGCCATTCTGGGATTCTGTGGCACCATTGCCTTTACCTTTTTCAAGGGCCCTCCTTTATACCGTACTTCAACAAATCATAATAATAATGCCCACCACCCGTTCGACGAAACGACTCACTCAAAACAGCAATGGATCAAGGGCTCTCTCCTCGTCATCGCCGGCCAACTCTTCTACGCCATGTGGCTCACTATGCAGGTGCTAGTTACTTTATCATTAACTATGAATTAGCGATTTGGTTAAGATATGATTAAGAGACTAATCTTTGCATGAACACAGGTAGGGATGTCAATCGGGCCAACCCTTTCGGTTTCGGGTCAACCCTATCGGGTTATCGGGCTATTCGGTCCGGGTTAAATCGGGTTGATTTTTTTTCGGGTTGAAAAAACTCAACCCTAACCCTAACCCTTCGGTTTTCGGGCTGGCCCGTCGGGTCACAAAGTTCGTAAATAAAAATTAAAATGTATATATTTTCTTGACTATTCAATATTTATCGCAAAAAAACTACACACAAAAAAATTTAAAAGTAACAAAACAAGAATACGAGTGGCCCAAAAAATAAAAACTTGATTAAATCCAAAAAATAGCATCCAACAAAATAAATCTAGTAGCACTACACGACATGAAAAATAACAATAATATTCAACATTAATTCGTTATCTCACAAATGAAACTAAACACTTGAATGACATTCATCTTCTATGATTTCTGTGTAGAGCAAAAGAGGGCGCGACATACAACTACTACAAGTAATTAGTAGTATGTATTATTTATTTTACTTTTTAAAAAATACATCAGGGTTATTCGGGTTGACCCTAACCCTGATCGGGCTAGCCCGGATAACCCTTCAACCCTAGCGGGCCAGCCCAAATAGCCCGGTTATGTATTCGGGTTGTAAAAAATCAACCCTAACCCTTTGTTTTGTTCGGTTTATTCGGGTCGACCCGTCAGGTTCGGGCTCAATTGACATCCCTAAACACAGGCACCATTGCTGAAACAATATCCAGGAAAATTGAGGCTCACCATTCTGCAGTGTGGCTTCAGCTGCGTGTCTGCAACAATCTACGGTGCAGCCATGGAGAGGCATCGATCCTCATGGAAGCTTCGGTGGAATATCGATCTTTTATCCGTCGCTTATTGTGTACGTCATTCACGTTTTGTCGTCGCTTATCTCGATTGTCTTTAGCGTGACAATATTTTAGTAATATAAATATTATCATGTGAGAGATATGTACACCATGATAGAATTTCGGGATTACGTAAATGGAGATTTGCAATTGCAGGGTGTGATAGTGACAGGGTTGAGTTATTGGCTGCAAGCTTGGGTTATAGAGAAGAAAGGTCCGGTTTTCAGCGCCATTTTTGGGCCGGTGGCGCTCGTCATTGCAGCCATCTTCTCTGCTCTTTTCCTCAACGAAACTCTTCACTGGGGAAGGTTAGTATATACATATATATTCGTTTTTTTTTATGCAAGTGAAATTTATTCAATCACGGATAATGGGTACGATGCATGATTGAGATATAAAATTCAAGAGATGCAAGACAAATACCATTCTCACAAAAATTTAATCTCCCGAAGTGAAGCAAGAAATACTAGGATATGTATTAATTTGAAATCCAAAACCTCATTTTATAACATTTTCACTTTTTTTGTATTGGAAAGTAAAAATTTGTTATCTGGTCATATCGGTAAAAACTATATGTTACGGTGAGTACTGTAATTAATTATTACTAGACCTGTTAAAACTTAAAAGTAAATTAAACAACTTGATTGGGATTAGGTCATTAATTTGCTTGCATCCCCTTTGTTTTCTTTTAAATTTGCTTTTGGTTTGATTGATTATGCTTGATAAGACTTGATTGATAAAATAATCCAACCTAATCAAATGATTGGTTTAAATGATTTGGCACATGATAGAAAAATAAGCCCTTGATCATATCAATTAATTGAGTGATAATTTGTCCATCCAAATTTGGGGTGATTATTAACCAACCATATAATTTCATCCAATTCTAACACATGTTATCAATCACATTCTCCAAACCAAACGCTATTATTATTATTATTATTATTATTATTATTATTATTATTATTATTATTATTAATTTCAATTGTGGATTAATAAATTATATAAGTTAATAAATACTAATTATGAATTAATAGATTATACTTGGGATTAATAAACTAATTAGCATTATTAAACGGTAATTACTACTCATTTAATTGTCCCATAATTAACTACACACAATTAATATGTGTTGTTGTGTTGTGTTGTGTTGTGTTGCAGTGTTTTGGGGGTGTGTATTGCTGGTGAGTGGGCTGTACAGTTTCTTGTGGGGTAGAAAAAGTGAGGCCCATATCAGTGGCCCAAAAATTTTGGATCATCCAATTGCAGAAGCCCATTTAGAGAGCCCAGATGAAGAGCAGGGGAAAGATGCACAAAACACCCCTTGATCATCATATATTTATAATTTTATATACTATTGCTTTCATACAAGTAGAAATAGATTGTCACTTTGTTGGATGTTTTGTGCGAGTACTATTAGCTCATCATTAAAAAAAAAAACCAATATTAGCAGTGCCATTGTGGTTGAGCATGAAGAAAACAGAACCCTAGGAGTTAAGATTGAATAGTTGCAATTTCCTTATAACATGCAATTTTGATGTATTTGGAAATGATATAGAAGTTTAGTCCTTTTATACTATGTCAATATAGAATTTGGTTTATATCCCAATTGTATCATTTCGACCAATTGGCACGATTGAGACTAATAAGACTATTTGTTCTAATTGTACATAAAAATAATAGAATTCATTAACATAAAAATATTATCATCACTCAACCCAAATATCACCAAATAAACAAAATTATTAATTATAATAAAATAATAAAATTACTTTTATGACACGAACATGACGAACTAGATCTACTTATCTCATTCGTCCCTCAAAATATGTATTGGAGTCATTAAGGGTATTTTTATCCAAAAATCCAAATTTTGGCCAGAATTTATATATAATTTCTAAGTTAGTTGTCAAATATTAATTTTTTTTATGTCTAACAACTCACATTTGCCTCTTTTCATAATTGTACAATACTTCATTTTTACCCTTAAGTTAAGTATATTAGGAACATGATATAACATATATATTTTGTAAAAATAATCTCATTTATAATAGTAATTGATAGATTTGATTGGTGTAACACAATTCTAGAAGCTATACATATAGTGCTAATTTTTTTTTATTTTTTTTGAACAAACATTACAAGAAATTTTAAAGGTCGCATGACGGTGGACTTGAACCCGTGATTTTTGACCCGAGCATTAACCACTAGGCTAACACATGCACACTATAGTGCTAATTTCTATTCGCAAGTCAACGATGTTCTTATTTGGGCGCATTAATTGTACAAATCAAATATTATTGTGATAGTGGATCATATCATATTTTTTCAAAAAGTCTTGACTTAATTTTTTTAAATAGAAGTCGTTTTCTCAAACAACTTGCGCCCTTACAATTTACAACAGGAATTTCCCAGCAATTTCTTTCCTCAAACTATTCATTTTTTTTTCTTTTATTAATGCCGCATTTTGTTGGGTTCACAAGCAATATCCAATAAAATTTTTATTTATGATTTATTTATTTGTAGTGCATGAAAAACAGACATGCGGGCTTGTAATGATCTTATAACCAGATCAATTAGTTTATTTATTTAATTAATTAGATTTCCATATCCATTTAGCTTACCTAACAAGAAATTCAAAAGATAAAGTGAACTGCGAAGAAGGTTGCGAGCAGAGAATTTACTGATTTCTTGATATTTTAAATTTCTCATTTTTTTAACCAACTTCCTTCATGTTTTTAAAGAGATATTGGTAGATGCAGTTGTAATTCTCAACTTTAGCTGCAAGTTGATGCATTATTATATTCCCCCATAATCCATATTACAACAAGATTTTGTAGTTAGTTTGTCTTAAAATTTCTGTGGCTCGGAGGTTATATGAGTTGTACAAAAGTCCATGTCCTAGGAATTAAATCTGACTTTTTACAATTTATTTTGTCCCATTAAAAAACATACTATACTGTATCCCATTCATGTCCTATTAGCCTATAGGATTCAATTCCCTTCAAAATTAACGGAATCAGCTTAATTAGGAATATGAAAAGATATCCTTAAAACCCATTAATTTGTTAGTTTATTAAGACTCATCCATTCTATATTTCTATATTCTTAAAAAAATAAAAAATATATAAGCTACTAATACTACTAATAATAATAAATAAATAAATAAACCCCAAAATGCCATTTAATTCAAAAAAAAATTGGGAATTCTTAGTTAAAAAAAATGGATTACGATTATTACATGCTATAATTATGGATTTAAAATCATTTGCTTCCTATTGTTTAATGCGTATATGTAAAATTATGATAACTGTCAATAAAAACAGACATCTGTCATTACCAGAAGATGAAGAAGCTGTATTGTGGAACCCATGAGCAATAGACATAACTATAATAGATAGGTATTGAAAATAGGTTAAATAAAATGCATGAATGTATTAATCATATATATTACTGAAACTATAGAGTTATCTGCATTTAGACAGAACAATGATATGCACTATATCCTAAAATTGGTCTTCGACCGTTCATCAAAACATTTAAGTGGAGCAAAGTAGTCGTCTTTTTGACGGTTCAACAGCTATTAACAAATACTACTATAATTTTGTAAAAAAAAAATTTTATATATATATATATATATATATATATATATATATGGAGTGATTCAAGTGAAAAGACTCCTTAAAGTAAGAAATAGGAATAAATCCCAACCTTGATTTACAATGGATGGAGGGTCAGATCTGAACCGGATCGGATCCGAGTCAACCCGTTGACTTTACAATTTTTTTTTCGATTTTTTTATTTTTCATTTTTTTAAATAAAGTATGGTACATCTCATTTCATGTTGTGGTGCATCTCATTACACAGTGTGGTGCATCTACCACATTGTGATGCATCTCATTATACATGGTGGTGCATCTCATTATACATGGCGGTGCATCTTATTACACATAGTGGTGCATCTCATAATACATGGAGGTTTATCTCATACACTATGTGGTGCATCTCATTATACATGGTGGTACATCTCATTATACATGGTGATGCATCTCATACACTATTGTAATGCATCTTAAAATGCATGGTGGTGCATCTAAAAAAATAGTGAAAAAGAATATTAAAAAAATTAAAAAATGGTGCATCTCATAATACATGGAGGTTTATCATATATACTATGTGGTGCGTCTCATTATAAATGGTGGTAAATCTCATTATACATAGTGGTGCATCTTATACACTATGTGGTGCATCATAAAATGCATGGTGTCACTATAAAAAATAGTGAAAAAGAATATTAAAAAAATTTAAAAATGGTGCATCTCAATATACATAGTGGTGCATCTCACTACACGTGATGATGCATATCATCTAACCTTAAAAAAAATTGAAAATAAAAAAAATTGAAAAGTCAACGGGTTAACCGGGTCTGACCCGTTGAACCGGATCCGACCCGATTTGATCCGGGTCAGATCTGACCCTTCATCCTTTGTAGATTTATGGTGGAGATCTATTCCTATTTCTTAAGATAAGAATGTTTCTTTATATGATCTTATTCCTATATATATATCCGGATATATGGACAAGACATAGTGTGAGACTTAACAAAAAAATGACTAAGATTATCTTATCTCATTAATTAATAGTTCATGAGAAATTATCTCTTGAAATACTATTTTACTAAACCCTAATAAAGTAATATACGGAATAGTGAACCTTACCGAACCATAAATTTAACACTTCATCCATCCCCCAAAAGTATGGTCCAAATTTGATTATATGTGAGGTATAAAATATTAATTAGACCACACTTTTGGGGGACGGATGGAGTAATAATTATGAATAATTATAAACTCTAATAATAAAATGATCGATTATATGAATAAATATTAATAAATTAATAATTGGAAATAATTATAACTCATAATAGTTAGCAGAATACGAATTGAAAATAAATAATATAAAATACAGTACAAAATAATCTATGACTAAAATGGACTCATCTGTCTGCAACACCTTCACATCAGCAGTAGACATATTAACATACGCACATTATGGATAAGAGATCATTTTTGTATATGCGTCAATTTTTAGTTTTTTCCCCTTCAAGATTCTCATCAATTGTATGTTATAGATGCAACTCTTTTTTTAGAGTTAATGATTACTATGAATCAGGGTTAATTATTTATTTCATGATCACGATTAAATTTTGATTAGATTTTATGAGTTGAAAAAAAACATATATTAAAAGTACTGCATGTTAATTTACAAAGTTGCATTAAAATAATACCACCAGCTCAATCGATTTATTTTTAATAGTACCTTATATTTATATTTCCAGAATCAGTTCAAAAGAGATTAACATATCTTTAGCACAATTTGAAAAAAAATATTAATTTATCTTAGTTATTGGCTCAACAATTAATTTAATTAACCAACTGTATCGCTTAATTACAAATGGAGGATCGCGCGTGACTAGTACAAATATTTACTAGTACATCGTTAGTCGTTGATTAATGCAATTAGTTATATGTTAATTAATCCATTGACCTAGCTAGGATTAATTAGTAAGTTGCGATGCGATTCAAGAGGCCAACGAGGAAATGGCCTTTGCGAACCCTAAAAAAGACCGTTGACCTCTCTCTCTCTCTCTCTCTCCACGTTAAAATAACACGCGTAATTAAACGTCAAAAGGAAGAAAAAGAAAAAAAGATAGTGTTATTTAGACAAAATGGCATGATAAATACCTCTCAACAGTTTCACACATATACTAATTTGTCTTATCCAATTTGTTTTATTAAAAGGTGAATCTTATCGAATAATTAATGTTGAGCCAATAAACAAATTCCTTGAATCAAATTAGAATTATCTACGTGGAAAATAACAGTTCTTGAATGTTGTTGGAGTAAATTTTTTACAATTGAATTGACGTTTTAAATAGAGATTTGTATTGTCCAGAAAAGACTTTAATATAATATGGTTGGTTCACCAGAAAGAAAAACAGTAACTAAATACTGAGATTATCTGTTTTTTTTTTTTTGAGAGGTGTATATATATAATGTGAAATAAAGTACTACACTACTATATAGGTGGGATATCTACACTGCACGCAAGTAGGACCACTACATCTCACCAAACAAGGTAGGAAAATATTATACCGTATGCAGGCGGGATTGAACTCAAGACCTCTCATTAAAGAAAGACGTATGGTACCTCAGCTAGCAACTTTAGCTATGCCTCATTGGCGAGATTATCTGAATTTTCTTAGAAACGATATTTATTTGGAATTTGTGCAATTTTTGAATAACTACCTAATTAATAGCCTACCCCACCCCAATGAAATAAAATCTATACTAATACTAAATAAGAGAGTTGTAACTATATTAACAAGTTTGTCATTTTCCCTCCAAAACCAATTTAGTGGATAATGGTCTTGAACTTTAAGTTATTTCATGAATGATGAATAATATATGTTGGTTAATTCTATACATCTTCTTTTTTTGGTTATCATGTTTAAGCTTTAAAAAAAATTAAATTATTTAATAAAATTGAATGATTATGAATTTTGGCTTATTTGGGATTATGTAATTGAATTTTTTACTTTTTATATTTATTATTTATATACTAAATATTCTAATGTAACACAACATTATTTTGACTAAGATATTTAATTTTGAAGAAAAAAATTAGCACAATTAATGGTTGCTAAAATAATTTTATTATTTTCATTATTTAGATTAGTAGATATTTAAAAAAACATAATAGTGAAAAAATATTAAAAATTAAAAATATATATTTCGAGATGTTTAGATGTTATCAAAAATGAAGAATTATTAAAAATGTCAAAATTGATTGAAATTTTTATAATGATTGTTCATCTTTAATTCTAAGCATTTTGAAATGAGTTTTAATCGAAATTGTATTTTCATATATATATATGAAATGATTGTTTAGAGATGCTTAAGTGTTATGCTATTTTAAAAAAAAAATCTTAAATTATTAATGTAATTAAATATTTTGTGTTTTATATTTGGATTATTTATAATTTATAAATATTATTTAGATGTTTATATGTAATTAGTTAATAGTGTATTTAAATTTATATACAAAGAAGTATATCATACTACAAAATTTAACATGTCATATTTATTAATGTTATTTGGATTGAATGTTTCTTTTAAAAAAAATATTGATGTAATGTATGAGTTTTATATTTTATTGTGTTATTTCATAATTAACATATTAGATAACTAATGCATTTTATTTGTGGCAGACAGTTTTTCGACAACTTTATATGGATATTTCAAGAGTTGCAAATTAAAAAGGTTTGAAGATATTGGTGTGTGGTAATGAGGAACACTCTTCAAAAACTATTGTATAAAAAAAAAATTATAATGTTTGAAATGTAATACTCCCTCCATCCACGAAATATATAGCACAACTTTAATTAGTGGCACGAGTTTTTATAATATTTGTAGATTATTTGTTAAGTGGAGAAAATGAACCAATTCCTTTTGAATTGTTGTGAGGTATAAAATATAAGAAAGTGAGTGCAATTATGTTCAAAAATAGACATGATATACATTTCATGGACGGAGAAAATATATTGTATTTGTTATTATTATACTTAAAAATGTCCCTTATTAATTTCTATACTGAAAAATTAATGTATTATTATTCTCTTTTGTTGTATAAAATTTTATACTCTCTCCGTCCACAAAATATAGGTCACGTAGGGTGCGGCAAAAGGTTTTAATAAATATTAGGTAGGTAGTGTTTGAGTGGAGAAAGAGATTGATTATATTGAATTGTTGTAAGGTATAAAATAATGAATGTGTGGGATATTATCCCAAAAAGAAAAGTAACATAAATATGGTGGACACTCAAAAAATGAAATTATGTCCTAAATATCTTGGACGGATGGGAGTAATTAATACTCCCTCCGTCCCAATAGCAAGGTCTCACTTGCTTTGCGCATGGTTATTAAGAAATTAGAGTAAAACGAGAAAAAGTGGTAGGTCCTACATCTTTTAAAGAGTTAATTATTTCTATTTTTGGAATGAGACCTTGCTATTGAGACAGACAAAAAAGGAAAGCGAGACCTTGCTATTGGGACGGAGGGAGTACATTTTACTCATTATTTATGTGATTTGATAATTTATATGTTACATATTTTTAAAATATATTTTATCGTGCAACGCACGGGTGCAATCTAGTATCGTAAAATGCAGCACATTCCGACATTCTCCTAAAATACCTAAGTAATCTAATGTTTCTATTTGGTGTTTAAAAAATATGTTTATATTTGGTAAATTTTACAGTAACTGAAGGGGACCTTTATATTATTATATGTACGCAGTAAATTGGATGCATTAAAAAAAAACGAGGTGATTATTTGCATTTTACCCTTAAAAATTTGAATTATAGACTAAATATATTATGAGAATATATGATTAGTACCGAAATACAATATATTAAAATGTTACAATACAAATTTTGATTCAAAATTCAGTACATATAAAATTACACAAACTCATTAGGACCTGTCTCCAGATGAAATAAGGGTTAATCTAGTCTAAATTCATAAACTATGCTATGTTTAAGTTTTTTTCACATAAATAAAAGTTTGGTGTAAATACATGAACTTTGACTTTTCCCCACAAATTAAAATTATCCCCATTGAAACTCAGTGGCACTTAATTTGGAAGGCACGACCAGTTTTGATTTCGCCACTTCAGTTTTAATTTGGGGACAATTTTAATTTATTAGAAATTTTGGAAAAAAGCTAAATTTAATGTATTTACATTTACACCAAATTTTCATTCATATTGAAAAAAAAAATTCAAAAAATTGGTACTCTCTTCATCCCCTAAAAGTGCAACACATATTTGATTTATTGTAAGGTATAAAGTATTAGTTAAACTACACTAATCTGAGACAGGAGTGAGTACAGTATAATTTATGGATTTAGACTAAATTAGGCCATGAAATGAATATACCAAAAATAAGAGTAAAAAAAGATGACTGATTTAAAAACAATTATTTTTTCTTTTTTTTTTGAAATTGCTATAATTGTTAATTTAGTTGTTGGTGTTGTTTTTTATTATTTTTATTATTTTTATTTTTTTAAAAGCAAGACGAGGGCAGAGATTGTCCGTGAAGCGGATTTAACAGGGTGTGGAGTCCGACACGCACAAGTGAAGGATAGACTTTTCCTAAGTTTTCTAGAGAGAGAAACAGGTAGGTAGAGAGAGAAACGCGCTTCGGCAGACACATACCTCCCCAGACCCAAAACCGCCGTGTGTTTTAATCTCAAGGAACAATTCAGTAATGTATACGCATCTTCACACGCTCCTCTCCTAGGTACAAACAACAACAGCCGTCGATGTCGCCGTCGCCGTCGCCGTTCATGGACGCAAACTACGAGGTATATTATATAATATAACCCCCGCCTCTTCTCGCCGTCTGCGTTTCCGCCATTTTCGCTTTTCGGTCTGAATTGAAGCTATTTGTGTGTCGACGGTTGCGTCAATCAAGTGAAAATGTATGAAGTGCTGATTTATTCTTCTTCTTTTAATTTTTCAATTTTATTTAAGAGTCTGGTTGAAGATTGGGTTTTTATTTCTGACTTCTAGTGTAGCTGAGTGAATTAGAGGTTAGATTGGAGAAGTAATCTGGTGTATTTGTGTTTTGGAGTTAAATGGTTTGAGTAGCGAGACTCGAGTTCCATATTTTGGTAATTTGTTTGACAATTTGCATTTTCTGGTGGTTGTTCATCATATTATTCAAACTGAATTGGAAAATGTTAACGAGATTTAGTATATTTTTGGGGGTTTTCTTTTCTTTTTAAAGTTATTATGCCCCCATTGATGGATGCAGAGCTTTTTTGGTTTGAGAAAATGTTAAATTAGCGGGAAACTGGTCGTTAATTAAATAATATCATTTGATCTACTTTTTTCTCCATGTGAGGTTCTTCTTTCAGGGAATCTTCTTTTCGTGCTTTGCGCTTTTCCTCCTCCTTTATTTTCTTTGTTGTTAAGCTATAGAAACAAGTTTGAGTTGCTAAAGACATATGTTGAACTGCTCAAGCTTCTGTACTAAAGATGCTAACGATTTGAATTTTTATCCTCCGTGGCTTATAATTGTTGGCGTTTTAATTCCTGTGCTACAAATGCAGAAAAACTTGAAAGGGAAGGAAACTAAGTGTATAAGTAACTAGTGGATATTGCTACTTCAGTAGATGTCGTTCCGTAGCCTAGCTCGTGACTTAAGGGATAGTATTGGAAGCTTGTCGAGACGAAGTTTTGATGTGAGGCTGCACGGAGTCGGTCACTACCGTGGGAAGTCTCATGGTGCTGTCCATGAGTTGCACGACCAGCCTGAAGTTATCCAGACCAGTTGTTGGGCTGGTCTTCCACCTGAATTACTCCGTGATGTGATTAAAAGATTGGAAGAAAGTGAGGGTACGTGGCCTGCTCGAAAGCACGTGGTGGCATGCGCAGCTGTTTGCCGGTCATGGAGGGAGATGTGCAAAGAAATTGTTCAATGCCCCGAATTTTGTGGAAAATTAACCTTTCCAATATCTCTCAAGCAGGTTAATATTCCTTTATTTTTCATGAATTATGTACGTTATCTTTCGCTGCCAACTTATCAACTCAGTATTTGATAGTTGGTTGATCGACTGTTGATCAATGTTTTGCTGAAAGTATGCTATGCGTTTTCTCTAAATGCAGCCAGGGTTTCGAGATGGTGCCATCCAGTGTTTCATTAAGAGAGACAAGTCGAAGTTGACCTACCAACTGTTTCTGTGCCTTAGCCCTGGTAAGTATCTCTTATTTGAATATGTAAAACCACTGAAGTTTCTAGTGAGACCGCAGCTTCGTTTTTATTGATTTCAGTATTAAGTACAGATGAACCTATTATTGCTTTACATTCACATATTGTGTGTGTGACCACACGATCGTGAAGTAAAGTAGATGATTCAGTTTTGTACCATTTTGGATTGTTTCAGTGAAAGCTTTATAAATTGAAATTGAAATTAACTGAACAACTGTTTGCCAAAGCTGGATATAAAATTTTGGAGGTGCTCAGTTAAGATACCAATCACATGATCTTCTGGTGAATTAAGTAAAATTGTATCATTTGAAGCCAGCTGGACTATGCATAGTCTCACTTATAGTTTCAGGGAAAGTGAAATGCTTATGGTTTCTATTGTTCATTTTTTTATAATAATTTCGTTCGCTAAATAGAAAATTAACTTTGAGAGCTTGGATCAGCAAGTAATTTATATTATTAGTTGAACGGATTTCTATTTGTACGAGTTCTCATAATCTGAGGAGGAATGAGGAGTTACCTCACGGATCAAACTTTTATTCCATTTTGTGGTGCCGCCCTTCTGAACCATTTGCCATAGAACTACTTTGCAAATTGTCTAAATGTTGTCTTTCTTCAAGAAGCTCAAATGAGTTGTCACTGAAAAAAGCTTCCCGAAGCTTTTCCTCTCCATGCCATCTAAGTTGGCTTTTAAAGAAACTGAGAATATGTATAAGATCTTTCTTTCTTATAAAGTCTTGTATAATAATACTAGGCTTTCTAGCTCATGTTGTTATACTGGCCACTCTAAGTCTGAAAATACAATTGATGAGCTCGCCATAAATATCTTCTTTCTAATGAATTGTTTTTCTTGTCCGGGTCATATAGGATTTTTTATGTCGTTTTTCTACTTGACGTAGTTTTTTTTGATAAAGAAAAGAATTATGTTGCTGTTTCTATTATGACGCATTTGTACTCATTGATCAATTCCTAGTGCTGAAGGGTTTAAGTGAACATGCTTTGTTACTTTACATATTTAACTTTTAGAATTTGATTCATCTAACTTGTTAATATTCCTATGCTTTTGCAGCTTTGCTTGTCGAGAATGGTAAATTTCTTCTCTCTGCAAAACGGGTTCGTCGAACCACATGTACAGAGTATGTGATCTCGATAGATGCTGATAGCATATCAAGGTCAAGCAGCAGCTACATTGGAAAAGTGAGGTGAGTATATTATTTAAGCCACACTTTCCGCAAAAGCTTCACGTTGTGGAGAAGGGAATTAATTTTAGTTTTTTGTTTTTTTTGAGATACGGGAAGGGATTTAGTTAGAACTACATATTTATTACTCATATTGCATGGATTGACAGTTTAAGAATATTGTTAAATCTTGTAATAAGATCTGCCATAACCAGTCACTTTATCCATTCCTCTCAACAAGGTGCCCAAACAACATTTGTATGATTCTTATTCTTGCTGCCTTAGGATACCAAAACAAAATCCACTGAAAGTTCAAGAATTATAAAACACCCATCGTATGATCAGCGTGTTATGCACTCGGCTTTTTCTTGATCCGCCACTTCTGTTGGAGAACTTAAATTCACCTGGTTATTTAATTTTGTATAAGAGGTGATGAAGGTAGTTGTGATATAGTGAATATTACTTCTCTGATTTCCGTGTTACTATTTATTTCATAATTGGTAAAACCCTACATTATTCAGTTCGTCAACTAATCGCGTTTGCCATCTTGTCATGATCAGGTCCAATTTTCTTGGAACTAAGTTCATAATTTACGACACACAGCTGCCACACAACAGCTCTAACATCTCCGCACCTGGTCGTACCAGCCGTAGGTTCTACTCGAAAAAAGTTTCACCAAAAGTCCCCAGTGGAAGTTACCACATCGCACAGGTCACATACGAGCTCAACGTTCTTGGCACAAGGGGTCCTCGTAGGATGCACTGCGCCATGCACACAATCCCCGTTTCTTCCCTCGAGCCCGGTGGCACCGTCCCCGGTCAACCCGAGCTACTTCCCCGCTCTCTTGAAGATTCATTCAGGAGTATCGCCTTATCTAAATCAATCGCTAGCTCTGCGGATTTCAGCAGCGCCAGGTTTTCAGACATGGCCGGTCCACACGAGGAAGAGGATGTCGGAAAGGATAGGCCTCTAGTTCTGAAAAACAAGCCACCAAGATGGCACGAACAGCTGCAATGCTGGTGCCTCAACTTCAGAGGGAGGGTAACGGTCGCGTCGGTCAAGAATTTTCAGCTTATTGCCGGAACCCAGCCATCTGCCGGCGCCCCGACGCCGTCCCAACCGAACCAGTCCGATCATGACAAGATCATATTGCAGTTTGGTAAGGTTGGTAAAGATATGTTTACAATGGATTATCGATATCCTTTGTCTGCATTTCAAGCCTTTGCCATCTGTTTAAGCAGTTTCGACACAAAATTGGCATGTGAATAGTAGCAGCAGCAGCACGAGATTTATGAATAGGCTTCTTCTTGTTTGGTGATCAGCGAGTAAAATCACTGTTTTGCCCTTACAAATTTGGAGTAGTCTTCTCATTCGTTCGAGAACTTTCTTCTCTGTTAGTTTTATTTTCTTCTTCTTAAATTCTGCCTTGAGTAAGATGATCTGTTGTGCTTAATTGTAATACAATAATTTTTCTTATTCTCGAAGGATTGAGGGTCGTAATCGAAAACTGCCTTTGGCTTAAAATCGTTGGATGTATTTAGTTTGGTAGGTGCTATATCAAGTGAAATATATTTAAATACGACGTATTTACGTGCATGTGGATCATGAGGTTTTCATCGGGCATAGCTTCTATTTTCATTAGTGTATATAGACTATTTGAAATATTTGCCTCTAGTAGTGAAGTAAACACCACAAACCATAAACCATAGGCGTTTTTGAGTTTATCAATAATAAATCTTAAATTAATAAATTGTATGGTTTGCAATTTTTTACATGAGTTTTTTAATTGTTGCAATTTGAAATATCAAATTTTGGCAATTTTAAAATTCTGATTTCATTTCCGACAATATTCAACTAACGTGTTCGAGTATTAAATCCACGTGTTTATAAAAGGCATCGTTTAGTTGGAGTTTCAAAATTAACATCATTAAAAAAAAAAGAAAAACCATTTTTATGAAGGTTTGCGATTTCTTCATGACTTTTAAATCTTGATATGGTATAGCATATTAAGAAATATTAAGTATCTCAACGATAAAATATTATAAAGTATTAAAATTAATATTCTACATTTTGTTACTTATGTATGTACAAATTAATATATATATATATATATATATTTATACAATTTAAATTGGGTATTGATTAAAACAAATTGGGAATGTTAAAATTACAAAAATTTTAAAAGTTATGTTTCAAATTGTCACATTTGAAAAGTCACGTGAGAATTTCAAAAAAGAGTAAAAGTGGCGTTAAATTTTGCAATTCAGGCTAATTATTACATAAAAATTCGAAAAAGTTTAAAATTTGTCTTGAGTTCAAAGGGTAAATCTGGTAGGTTAGCATAATTCTTATATGAAATTCTAAGATAGACACTTATTCGAAGATAAGAATTTTGACGGTTCAGAACATTTATTAGGAGACGGAGTGAGTAACTTATTAACTATAGGACCATCATTATCTTCTTAGGACCACATATACTAAGCTTTTCTGTCTGTTTCATATATGTATTAAACTACTAAAAAGCTTTTGTGATTATCGAAAACGTACACAAAAACATTAATAACAAAATTAACCTTCCATTTGTAATACCAAGTCAAATGTCTGATTCTTGATTACAAAGTGTTGAATCCTATAACAAGAAGCAAATTTGTACCCAGAAACAGCAGCAATTTTCCCCAAACTTGATCATCAGATGTTAAAATTGTGATCATCTGCAGAAAAAAAAAAAAGTAGCAGCAAAATCATGATTCTTGATGCTTTTCGTATAACAAATAATTTGTCTGAATAAACACAAAATTTCTCAGACAAAGTGTAAATATTCAAGTTGTGTAAGAAACTTATGCTAATTTGAAAGAGAGAAAATTAATCAAGAACATAATTCATGACAAACAAACCTCGTCAGCAATATTCACTTTCTGCAAAAACCGAAACTCCTGAGCTGAGGGAGGCGCAGCCGTCGGCCGCCGTCGCTCCGACGCCGGCGGAGACGGCGCCATGGTAATGACAGATACTGAGAAGTGAGCACTTGTAGGAGGAGAATTGACCAACTAACTCAACATGAAACCTTCATAATAAGTAGTGCATAATCGAGATGTATATATGCAAATAGTTAGGTGCTCCATACTAAAAACAGACAAAATAATGTTACACTATAGGTTAAAGATTGAGAATGATGGCAAGTTAGGACCAGTCTCCTATGCATATTATGCATATCTATATATATATATATATATATATAGCCTTTGTATAAAAACTCGGGTCTACGGTCTCACGTTGAGACGGGACAAAATAATGTTTTAAAAATTGAACTGGTTGAATCGAGAATTAAGCTAGGTCTGATTTGACAAAATTGGTGTGTGTCGGTCGGTTTAGATGATGATAGACTGGAAAAATTAGGAATTGAAGGAGAATGAAGCTGGGTCCGATTTGATAAAACCGGTGCGAATTGGTCGGCTTAGATGATGTTGGACTCGAACAATTAGGAACTGAAGGCCATACCAGTTCAATCTCTGGTTTGATTTTTAAAACATTGGTTCAAATGTCTGGATCCTAAATTCATATTTAATGACATATTCGTAATTATGAATTACAAATGTATCATTGAATATGTTCGATGAGTCAAAAATTTGTAATCCAAATTCATATCTAATAGTAACATATTTGTAATTATAATGCTTTAAACATGGATTTAGATCTGAATCATTGAACCGGCCGTCAAACAAGAGTTGCATGTCATTAGATAATCTAAATAATAAGGGCGGGCACACTGTGACCTCAGATTTCACCTTTTCTGTGTGTTTTAATCCTGATTGGTCAAATTTCATGAAATTAAATAAACGTATGTGCTTGTTGCTACATGGGATTTAGCACTAAAAAATTAGTGGAATCTAACAAGATTAAAGTACTAATAAATTTTTTTCTTAATTATATCTTCTGTCATGCTCTTGCTTTTCTTGCTTTATGGGAATTTGATACCAAAATCTCAAAGCCCTCCATCTGTAACCTCATGCTCTCCACTTTAATCATCTTTTTTTTTTTGGTTTTATATAATTTTTTTAAATGCAACTAGTAGTTGTTTCTCGACGAACATTTTGATGCGGCTATAATTAATTATTGTATTTAAAATTGTGAACTCAAGGTATAGCAACTACTTAATTAGGATATTGATTATTGACATTTATGAATCATGCTATGTATAGTGTAGAAAAAAAATTACGAAACTAGTATGTGATATGTCAACACCAATAATTTTCAGAAAATAAATAGACATAAACTAATTTTTGGGCCAGAGGCAAATTAATTGATGGACTAGGTCCATCACTTATTTAGTTATTATATCAGAAATAACTCATCTTTTATTGAGCAATTTTGGTATCTGCAAGATGATGATAGCTAGATAAATTTAATAAGATAGCCACAAATGGGGCCGAGTAGTAATAATGTATGATAAGGTGGAGCACTAAATTGAATTTAATGGAACCCAAGTACCTAAATTAAAATTCAATTTATGTTGTATATGTGTGTGTATCATGATGTAGTAATATGTGAAAAGCTTAGATTGAAGTTGGATTCATATTGAGACCACTTAGAGCAACTTTTTGGCATTGATAATACTAGTATGATTTACCTTATCTGTGTGGTATGTAGACGGTTGCATAGAAACGAACGGATTTTGAGTAGCGAATGTCGATTACCATCATAGTAAACAGAATAATGATAATAATGTTTTGTAGTCTGGGTGGATATTGCCTGGTGGCAAAGCAAATGAGGGTGAACTAGAGTATTGACACTTTTGAATATTGGTGGAATCTTGACGGTTTTGATTTAAAATTAAAATACTTTTCTACCTAAAATTTTTCAAAATTATGATAAAATTTATCTATTTTTGATATATAGAGGAATGATAAAATAAAACCATTTTCCTACTGAAATAACTATGAACCAATCTGGATCATTGAACTTTTCATGATCTACGATTATTATTACAATAATTATATATTATTATATATATTAATTTGCAGTACCATAAAATAAGCATTGTTATACATATAAATAAGCAGTATCCAAAATAAGTATCAACTCAAACATAATCTTGCATTTCGAACAAACTTGAGCAATTTCAAGAATTTGACTCAAAGTCAAAGGCCCATTGATGAACCCATATTTTGTGGTCATTTTGTGTGTGTTTAGATAGTCTAGATCGAGTCTTTTGTTATCTTTTTTTATTGTTTCGGTGCCTGGGAGGGAACTATTTGGGCAACAGGTGGATCTGGGCAGGTGAAGAGCATTAGAGGGCAATACATGGTTGAAATCTGCTGAAATGGTATGAGAATCGATACGAGACAATGAGCACCCGATGAATCTCCAGCTTGGGCAGGAATGATGGTATCATACGCGTAGCTGTGGGAAGGATTCACTGGCTCAATCTTAATATCAGGTGCAGTGTTGGCCTTGTCTGGCATATTGGACATGAAGCAGAGCAGAAGACGTGCTGACAAGAGAAGGCAAGATGGCGGGGGCAACTGGCGTGTTTCTCTCCGAAGCCTATTAGGAAAAGGAAAATAAGATCTAACCTAAGTTTCTTTCCTAATCCGATTAGATGGAGGATCCGTAAGGGATCTTGAAGATCGACGTGATATGCCATGTTGGGGTCGTGCTTATCAAGTAATTACTTGCACTCCAAGGTAGCTCATGGACTTACCATGCAAAGGACCGAGAGCCCAAACCCTAGCGCATCTCAAGCCTATAAATATGGTGCATGGCGCAGCCATCGCTATATACTTTTGCTATTTAATTTCTTTATCTTTCACTCCTGCTTTGCTGTTATTTTCGAGAGTTATGAGCAAGAAACAAGTCCCATAGGGCAGTTTAGTTTATGTTCTTTATTTTCTGGTTATTGTTTCGAGATCAGCACTTTTGGTCGATCGATACTTTGATATTTCGTAAGTTTACTTTTAATATCGTTTTTATATTTTTCCCATAGATTTGTGTTTGTTCAATTTACTTTATGTCTAGCTAATTTTCTGTACTTGATCTGGGCAATAACTAGTTGAATAGGAACCGAAGCTCGTGAGGTCGAATTGGACAAATTAATTGCATGTTGCATTCTACACCTGTTTATGTGCTTGTTCCAATACAGTTTAATTTATCGAGGTAGTTAATAGGCCGTTAATTACTTAGGTAATATTAGATCACTATATTGACTAAGAGGTTTAGGGAGAATTTTCTCAACTTATCTTGGTCTGGATTAATAAGCAGTGAGTGAAGGTGTCTGTCTTGGGCGAGACAGGCGTGATGCCATTCCTTAAGAAGGCAAGAACTCGAATTGATTGTGATACTGGGAGGTTAACATGTGAATTTGCAGGGGAGGTGGTTTCTTTTGACATTTATAACTCTATGAAGCATGCTAACAATGAGGAGACGGTCAATAGACTTGATGTGTTTGAGCAAGCAATGGAAGAAAACTGGTCCCAGATTGCCTTAGAAGATCAGTTGGATGCTTTGATCCAAGACGGGCTAGATGCGGATGTTGCCCAAGATGAAGGTTTTGATATCATGGAAGCAGCGAGTTACATGCGAGCTAATATGGAGTTGAATCAAATGAGAGAGCCACTGGTTATTCCATCGCTTCGACCAGAGGACCGGTTGGTGCCATCGATAGAGCAGACACCCAAGCTCGAATTGAAGCCATTGCCTAGTCACTTGAAATATGTGTATTTGGGAGAAGGGAAAACACTTCTAGTAATAATTAGTTCATAGTTGACCACTGAGGAGGAAGAGCAGGTTCGTGGTGTGTTGGCGGAACACAAGCTAGCTAGTGGATGGACGTTGGCAGATATAAGAGGAATCAACCCTACCGTGTGTATGCATCACATCTTGCTCGAGGAGGATGCAATGCCTGTTTGTGATCCCCAGAGAAGGTTGAGCCCGGCTATGAATGAAGTTGTGATGAAAGAGATCCTGAAGTTATTAGATCTAGGAATCTGTTGGGAAAATTAATAAAGTTTTGATTTGATACCAAAACCCAGCTAACCCCAACCGAGTAGATGATTGCACAAACCTAAGCATTTTTTTTCAGCTCACCTGTTTGAGCTTATAGAGTTTCTTAGTTTACAGGTAAAGTCGCAGAAGTCAGCAGAAGCACAGCTGAGCGGACACAACTGAAGTATTCAGCATAAGCAGACTCAGCAGAGCAAGACCAAGCAGAGTCAAAGACCCAGCAGTATCAAGACCCAGCTCAGTGACGGATACCCAGCTCAGTGTCAAAAACCCAGCTCAGTGTAAAGGACCCAGCTTAGTGTTAATGACACAGCTCAGGTCTAAGACAGCTCAGGTCAATGACACAGCTCAGGTTGAAGACACAGCTCAGGTTAATGATACAGCACAAGTCTAAGACACAGCTCAGAGTCGAGACGCAGTAGAGTCCAAGACGCTGAAGACACAACAGAAACACTTAGCAGCTCGAAGACGAAGACCTTCTCAAGATAAGATCCCGATGTCAGAAGATCTTGACTAACGCGGTCAAATCAGAGAAGAAATAGCTTCTGCAGATGCAGACCTACTTCGTAGGCAAAAGGCCAGAAGTCAATGAGAGTAGGTAAGATTCAAAAGGCTCCCTTCCAACGGCTAGTTTGAATCTCCACCTATATATATCTCCTCACCATTGAAGAAAAGAAGCGGACCAGAAAAGCTGGAAAAACGACTGAAGAAATAAAAAGAGAAAACAGAAAAATGAACAACGATCTTCAAAGCCAAATCCTTCAAGAACACTCAGCCAGTCAGCTGTGTTCTTAGTTGTTCACATATTCAGTCATAGGCAGAATAGATCAGAATAGAAACATCTTAAGCCTAGTTTGAACGAGTTAATCATACTCCTTGTTCTTCATTGTAAGAACTCGTTCATAGTTGGAAAATCCATACCCAAACCCAAACCAAGAAAGGTTAGGTAAAGGTACGCTTGCTCGAAGCGTGTAATACGAGTGGTTAGGTTCTTCAGTACCCGGAAACTGAAGGTGTAGGTTTGACAGTGCCCGTAAACTGTTGGAACACAACTCAGGTTCGAGTTGTGAAGTTGCTTGGTACTTGGAAACCAAGTGGTAGTGAATTACCAGTGAACCTGGTCGTGGACGTAGGAGGTGTTTCTCCGAACCACGTTAAAATTGCTTTGTTCTTTACTGCTTTGTGTTATGCATTTAGCTAACCTCTCACGCATACATTTCAAGCTGCATAAACTGACTAATTGAAAAGTGAAACAGAGCTTTGCAATATAATTTGAAGCAACCGACGGACTTTCCAAATCCACCAACTTCCGCACAGACTCACACAGCCAGCTGTGTCGATCAAGCTGTCATCCAGCTGGATCGGACACAGCCAGCTCTCTGAAAAGAGTTTTAACTTGGAAAAGTTTTTTAAACCTTGGTGTATTCTCCCCCTCTACGCCATTCCTTAAGAAGGCAAGAACTCGAATTGATTGTGATACTAGGAGGTTAACATGTGAATTTGCAGGGGAGGTGGTTTCTTTTGACATTTATAACTCTATGAAGCATGCTAACAATGAGGAGACGGTCAATAGTCTTGATGTGTTTGAGCAAGCAGTGGAAGAAAACTGGTCCCAGATTGCCTTAGAAGATCAGTTGGATGCTTTGATCCAAGAAGGGCTAGATGCGGATGTTGCCCAAGATGGAGGTTTTGATATCATGGAAGCAGCGAGTTACATGCGAGCTAATATGGAGTTGAATCAAATGAGAGAGCCACTGGTTATTCCATCGCTTCGACCAGAGGACCGGTTGGTGCCATTGATAGAGCTGGCACCCAAGCTCGAATTGAAGCCATTGCCTAGTCATTTGAAATATATGTATTTGGGAGAAGGGAAAACACTTCTAGTAATAATTAGTTCAGAGTTGACCACTGAGGAGGAAGAGCAGGTTCGTGGTGTGTTGGCGGAACACAAGCTGGCTAGTGGATGGACGTTGGCAGATATAAGAGGAATCAACCCTACCGTGTGTATGCATCACATCTTGCTCGAGGAGGATGCAATGCCTGTTCGTGATCTCCAGAGAAGGTTGAGCCCGGTTATGAATGAAGTTATGATGAAAGAGATCCTGAAGTTATTAGATCTAGGAATCATCTACCCAGTTTCTGATAGCCGATGGGTTAGTCCAGTCCATGTCGTGCCCAAGAAGTCGGGAATTCAAGTAGTGAAGAATGAGAACAAGAAAATGGTTTCCACGAGGTTGCAAACAGGATGGAGAGTATGTATTGACTATAGAAAGCTGAACTTGCAGACCAAGAAGGATCACTTCCCATTGCCGTTTATTTAATGAGATGCTGGAGCGGTTGGCGGGCAATAAGTATTTTTGCTTCCTGGATGGATACTCAGGATATATGCAGATTTGGATCGCTGAAGAGGACCAGAGCAAGACGACCTTTACTTGCTCATTTGGTACATTTGCGTATAGAAGGATGCCTTTCGAATTGTACAATGCTCCTGACACATTCCAAAGATGTATAATGAGCATATTCTCAGATTTGCTCGATAATTGTATTGAGGTGTTCATGGATGACTTTACTGTCTATGGCAAAACTTTCGATTCATGCTTGCAGAATTTAGAGACGGAATTTTAGAGATGTGTGGATAAGAGCTTGGTTTTGAATTTTGAGAAGTGTCATTTCATGGTCAAGGATGGAATCATGCTTGGACATGTGATATCGGAGCGTGGGATAGAAGTTGACAAGGCCAAGATCGACATCATTGCTAAGTTGCCTTACCCCACCAACATAAAGCAGTTGAGAGGTTTTCTTGGGCATGCGGGATTTTATAGAAGATTTGTGAAGGATTTTGCTAAGATCGCCCAACCTATGACTAAGTTACTTCAAAGTGAAGTCGAGTGGAATTTTGATGATGACTGTAAGAAAGCCTTCCATATACTAAAGGATACTTTGACCACAGCCCCTGTGATTCAACCACAGGATTGGGGGATGCCATTTGAGATGATGTGTGACGCAAGTGGGTATGCCGTGGGAGCAGTTCTTGGGTAAAAGCGAGGTAAGGAAAGTTACGTTATATATTATGCATCGAAAACCCTGAATGCTGCCCAAATCAACTATTCAACCACGGAGAAGGAGTTGTTGGCGGTGGTGTTTGCCTTTGAAAAGTTTCGCTCTTATCTTCTCAGAGGAATAGTCTATACTGACCACTCTCCCTTGAAGTTTTTGATGAATAAGAAGGAGACCGAACCCGTTTAATTCGGTGGATTCTTTTACTTCAAGAATTTGATGTGGAAATCAAGGACAAGAGTGGAGCTCCGAATTTGGTGGCAGATCACTTGAGTAAGATAATCCAAGAGGAGGAGAACGAACCAATCAAGGAGACTTTTCCTGATGAGGAACTGGCTCTTGCCCAAGATCAATCTGAGCCCTGGTATGCTGACATTTGTAATTACATTGTTTTGGGACAGGTACCGAGTGATCTAAGCCACTACCAGAAGAATAAATTGAAAGTAAAAAACCGGTACTACATATGGGATGAACTATAGTTATGGAAGAGGTGTACAGACCAAGTGATTCGGAGGTGTGTAGAGAAACGTGAACAACTAAAGATCATCAAGCATCGTCATTCCAAGGTGTGTGGAGGATACTTTGGTCCTAAAATAACGGCGAGGAATATATTGGATTGCGGCTTCTATTGGCCAAGTGTGTTCAAAGATAGTTACGAATGGTACAAGCGTTGTGCCCAGTGTCAGATGGAGGGCAACATCTCCAAGATGAATGAGATGCCCATGACTAAGTGGATAGAGGCTCGAGCATCAGTCACCAATAATTCAGCGATCGTGGTGAAATTTTTGAAGGAAAATATCTTCAGTCGTTTTGGCGTGCCCAGAGCGATTATTAGTGATCAAGGGACACACTTCTGCAATGCAGCAGTTAGAGGGTTGATGGCCAAGTATGGTGTTCATCATAGAGTTTCAACAGCCTATCATCCTCAGGCCAATGGGCAAGCTGAGTTATCTAACTGTATCGTGAAGGCGGTATTGAGAAAGACTATAAGCCCCACAGGTAAGGACTGGAGTATGCGTCTTGATGAAACACTTTGGGCTTATAAGACGGCTTTCAAAACACCATTTAGAATGTCGCCCTACAAGATGGTCTTTGGCAAGATGTGCCACTTGCCTGTGGAACTGGAACATAAGGCTTATTGGGCAGTACAGAGGATGAATTTTGATTGGGATGAAGCTGGTCATGCAAGGAAGCTCCAATTACAAGAGCTTGAAGAAATTAGGCTCAATGCCTATGATAATTTGGCATTGTACAAAGAAAGGATGAAGAGAACCCATGATGCGCTATCAAGGTCAAGGAGTTTGAACCGGGGCAACAAGTCTTATTGTATCAATCCAGGTTTAAGCTCATCTCTGGGAAGCTATCTAGCAAGTGGGTTGGTCCATTCGTGGTCCAAGCTTCTTATCCTAATGGAGCAGTGGAGGTGATGAATCCCAAGTCAAATAAGTTGTTCAAGATGAATGGACAGAGATTAAAGGCCTATTATGGACAGGCGATCGAGAATTCAAAGGAGTATCTCAAACTCCTCTGTGAAGGAGAGCCCTAACTTGGGCAAGGACGGTGTCGTGCCCGTGACAATAAATGTGGCGCTGACCAGGAGGCAACCTAGTATATTTTTTGTTATATAAATTTTTTTTTCTAAAAAAAAGAAGGGGGATGAAATTAATAGGTCTATTTTTCATAAAATAGATCTATTTTATCGTTGATTTTAAATTTTGATCAAGTATAGTATAGTTAACCCTAGGATAGAATTATTTTCCTTGCAAGTGGTAGTTTGTCTTTGCTGTGCATGAACATGTATTTGGGTAAGGGAAGCAGGAGGATAAAACACTTTGCTTCAAGCAAAGTGTGTGTGTGTGTGTGGAGGGCATGATCGGCGCTCTGGGCTAGGTGGATTACCTAGGCTAGGATGAATAAGGCGGTTACCTCTGTCACGTGATGATATGACAGCCACACTCATTGACTCTACTCTCTAGCCTTACAACCATCACCCACTACCCCACTCTCTCCCTCCAACCTTCTCACTTCCCCACGATTTCTTTTGAGATTTGAATTCAAACCATCAAATCAAATCCTTTTCTTGAGCAGCAGCTTTTTCCCTAATTTAGAACGAAACCCTAACTTACTTTTCTTCATCCACAATGGTAAGTACTAGACCTAGCAACAAACTTGGAAAAATCCCTCACGGTACAAGAATAGCCATCTCCGACGACGAATCATCGTCACCACCACCACCTACTACCGAAGTTTGCTCTCTCTCTCCAACCTTCCCACTTCCCCACGATTTCTTTTGAGATTTAAATTTAAACCATCAAATCAAATCCTTTTCTTGAGCAGCAGTTTTTTTCCTAATTTAGAACGAAACCCTAACTTACCTTTCTTCATCCACAATGGTAAGTACTAGACCTAGCAACAAACTTGGAAAAATCCCTCACGGTACAAGAATAACCATCTCCGACGATGAATCATCGTCACCACCACCACCACCTACTACCGAAGTTTGCACTTTAATAGTACCCTATCCTCTTACAAACCAGGTTGAAGCAGAGATACAAGCGGCGATGACCGACAAAATTATCATCACAGCCCACTGAAAAGAACTCCAGAGATACCGAGCCTATTGTGAAGGCCGCTGGAGGGAATGCTGAAGAAGAAGGTGATGGTGACGAGGCCATACGTGAGGAAGAGAAGACGGCATAGAAGTCGTCTACGGAGGACAGAAAGGTGGATTCCGCAGATTCTTTTGCGGAACTCCTCGCTGAGGTTAACGCCGGTAACGTCCCGGACCTCGCTAAGAGGAAGAATACTTCTACCTCTGGTGAGAAATGGAGCAAGAAGGCTAAGCCAGTGATGCCGGATCTTCTCCGATCGGTGAATCTACGTCGGCGGGAATGAAGAAAGCAGTCACGCCCTCTTCCAAGACGAAGGATAAATGGAAGAGGGTGATTGAGTCTGATGAGGATGTGGTAGAGGTTACGGAGGAGCGGATGACGTGAGCATCCGCAAGGAAGAAGGAGGATTCTACCTCCAAAGGCAAGAAGAGAGGTAAGTCAGCAAATGAGGATATGTCTGCTCGGAGTGTCTACTTGTCCCGCAAGCCCAATATGGGGGATTTGGAGATGTTGGGTATAGCAGCGGAGGTTAGGGATTTATTTTGTGGTTGTGGTTGGGGTAGATTTTTGGAGATGTGTACTGATATCTATGAAGATTTGGTGAGGGAGATCTACTGAACCCTCGAATTTGCGGTGGACGGGAACAACAACCCAATGTCCATTGAGTTCTATCTCAATGGATAAGCTTAGTCGGTTCAGGTTAATGATCTGAACCAATTATTGGGTTTTGCCTGGTTACAGGATGTGATGAGTCCGAAGTTTAGGAGGGCAGAAAGGAAGTTGCCCGTGAATGTGAAGGATGAGGAATGGAGAAAGATATGAGAGGGTCCTTTGTGCTGGAGCAGTGTGGAGATCTGGAGATAACAAGGGGTCTGACTTGAAGACATCCGCCTTACGCATTGCCCACCGAATCCTTGCCTACAACATGTATGGCAAGGGAGACAGTGAGAATACCTTGGCCAACAAGGAGGTGTACATCCTCTACTGCATGTACACCAAAAAGAGGCTAAACTTTGGAGGCCTTTTGATGGAGCACTTGAAGACAGTTCTGGGCAAGACGGGACATAACTTCTCCTGTAGCCACTTTGTCACAGAGTATATCAAGGCTTTGGAGATAGAGCCTGAATTGAAGGAGTACGTTTTGACTCCTGGGGCTATCTTGGATATGGATAATTTGGTCAGGATGCGTGAGGTGGTGAAGAGCGGGGACAACTGGAAGAATTTGGAGGAGATTGAGAAGGAGTCGTCCCTGCCGCCCAAGAAGTCTGCTCGCCTTGCCAAGAAGGTAGAAATTAACATGGAGGAGGACGAGGAAGAAGATGAAGCAGAGAGCTTTGATGCCCAGATGGTGGAGTTGCTCGAGAAGGTGGTCCAGAATGAAGCCTTGCTCAAGGAATTGAAGGCAAGGCAAGACGCGCTCAAGGCCACAGTGAATGTTATGCCCAACGATTAAAGGTCAGTGTTACAGTTGACCCTTCTGTTGTTTGAATATTGTCCTCCCATGAGTGTTTATATTAGGTTTTTAGTTTTTAGTTTTTTTTTTGTGTTTTGTGAAATTTGTGTGATTTCTTTTGTATTAGGAGTTGAGTCTGTTTAAATGTTTGAGTTGAGTTGATTTCCTTTCACACACCATCCTTGCCAAAGGCAAAGTGTGTGTGTGGATGGAAATCTTGTGGGAGTCTGTGGTCATCCTTTGAACACATACACACACTGCCGACGGCAAAGTGTGTGTGTGTGGGTAGGGGATGGTTTGGTTGTTTAAATTGGTATAAGAGTCAGGTTGAGGCCTCCATAGACACTCTTTGCTTGGGCAAAGTATGTGTGTGAGGTGTCTCTGCCAAAGTTTTTTTTTTATAATTTGAGTTGTATTGACCAGTATGCCTTGAGTAGGTCAAGATTGTGATTGTTGTGCTTAAATGAATGCATGTAGAACAGTGTTGGATTCATGCTAAGCTAGACGATGACTTGTATGATGGAATGAATTGTGAGCAAACCCTGTGAGGTTTTGAGCTTAAATGATGTATTTGCCAATACATGGTTTCATTTCTTGTGTGTGAATATGACCTTTCGATTAGGAATAACTAGAACTTGCCTGTACTTTGGTTGTTAATTTTCTGAGATGGATTTAGGGACTTGAGATAATTTAGACAGTTTCTTTCACTAGTCCACTGAGCCAAATTATCCTATCCTAACCAACAGTCCTTTGACTAGCCCATTTGAGCCGAAATAATTCTTTCTATTACTTAAATTTTGCCTTGATGAACATAGCCTTACACGGTCACGAGAACTCAATGCAAAAGAACAAGAAAAGGGAATGAATGAATGAAATGGTAGGGTACATTCTTGGACAAGATGAAATTTTCTGAGCTTATGGCTGGGTTTATTGCCCAAGATTAAAAAAATTATGTGAAAGAAAAGGGGAACGAAAAGAAGAAAAAAAATAATTAAAAAATATAACAAAAAATTTCCCCTGTTGTAGATGTTGTGCTTAGGGCCATGGAGAATGAGGTAATGAAACAAGAAGGAGCTGGGATATATCTGTTGCCCAACACAAGTTCAAATGACCTTAGCCCAGATCTAAATACTACCTACCTGTTGCCTTAAGCCAAGTTACAACCCAATACAGACCTGATGATTAGTTCTGAAGTTTGACTTAGAAAGTTAAGACATAAAGGGCAGGCAAGCCTATGGTGAAACCAAAGTTGAGATGGTCAAGAGAGTTGCATAAAATGCCTAAACACAAGAGTGATGAGTGTCGTGAGGATATCCTTATTGCTCGTGATTTTATCTTGACTTGTTTGATAGCTGTGCATGATTTCTTCCCTTCACTTGCTGATTTTGAAAACAATTATGTATCTTGATTAACTCTGTTGGCTGCTGGTTCTTTGTTGAGTCTTTTGTTTTATTTTCTGTCTGAGTCTTGGGCGAGTCACCTGTGCACACTTGAGGACAAGTGTGAGTTAAGTGTGTGCGTGTGACGAACCCATATTTTGTGTTTATTTTGTGTGTGTTTAGGTAGTCTAGATCGAGTCTTTTGTTGTATTTTTGTATTGTTTCGGTGCCTGGGAGGGCACTATTTGGACAACAGGTGAATCTAGGCATGTGAAGAGCATTAGAGGGCAAGACATGGTTGAAATCTGCTGAAATGGTATGAGAATCGATACGAGGCAATGAGCACCCGATGAATATCCAGCTTGGGCAGGAATGATGGTATCATACGCGTAGCTGTGAGAAGGATTCGCCGGCTCAATCTTAATACCAGGTGTAGTGTTTGCCTTGTCTGGCATATTGAGCAGGAAGCAGAGCAGAAGACGTGTTGACAAGAGAAGGCAAGATGGCGGGGGCAACTGGCGTGTTTCTCTCCGAAGCCTTTTAGGAAAAGGAAAAGAAGATCTAACCTAAGTTTCTTTCCTAATCCAATTAGGTGGAGGATCCGTAAGGGATCTTGAATATCGACGTGATATGCCATATTGGGGTCGTACTTATCAAGTAATTACTTGCACTCCAAGGTAGCTCATGGATTTACCATGCAAAGGACCGAGGGCCCAAACCCTAGCGCATCTCAAGCCTATAAATATGGTGCATGGCGCAGCCATCGCTATATACTTTTGCGATTTAATTTCTTTATCTTTCACTCCTGCTTTGCTGTTATTTTCGAGAGTTGTGAGCAAGAAACAAGTCCCCTAGGGCAGTTTAGTTTATGTTCTTTATTTTCCGGTTATTGTATCCAGATCGGTACTTTTGGTCGATCGATACTTTGATATTTCGTAAGTTTACTTTTAATATCGTTTTTATATTTTTCCCCCAGATTTGTGTTTGTTCGATTTACTTTATGTCTAGCTAATTTTCTATACTTGATCTGGGTAATAACTAGTTGAATAGAAACCGAAGCTCGTGAGGTCGAATTGGACAAATTAATTGCATGTTGCATTCTAGACCTGTTTATGTGCTTGTTCCAATACAGTTTAATTTGTCGAGGTAGTTAATAGGCCGTTAATTACTTAGGTAATATTAGATCACTAAATTGACGAAGAGGTTTAGGGAGAATTTTCTCAACTTATCTTGGTCTGGATTAATAAGTAGTGAGTGAAGGTGTCTGTCTCGGGCGAGACAGGCGTGATTATTCCTTGTTGGGCCTTTCTAGAGATTAATGCTCTCTGGGCAATAGACTGGACGATGACTCGGGGACAGGGGTATTGCTCGGAGTAGGGAGCCGGCGGTGCGTCGTCAATTCAGTAAGGATAGGTAAGAAAAGGGTTTGTTGAGAGCGTGACGATTAAAAAGGGATCTCGGCATTCAAGTCCTATAACCAACGATGCATGCTTGTAATGAAAATTAATGCACCAATGATCGAGCTAGTGTTTTTATTTAATTAGTTTGTCCAGGTCAAGTTCTTTTTATTATTAATCAAGTTACATGTTTAGTTTCAGTATTAGTTCTGTTCGCGAATTGGGCAAGATAGACCCAGTGACCAGCACCAACCCAAAGTTTGAACCAGGTTGTGGAGGATTCAAGAGATAGTGGCAATCAACTCCCTGATGATCGACCCTGTACTTCTAAGCACTGTCTACAGTATTGTGAGTATAGGACAATATATATTTATTTTTCCGAGTGTTAGCGACAGCGCTCGTCACCCATCGATTTGCTTTTGGAGTCGCCACTAATCTATTCTTGTATACAAATTGTAGTTGTGTTCAAATTTACTTGTAGAATCAATCAAATCAAGGAATATTCTCTTCTGAAATAGTTTGCAAATTGAAGATTATTTAGAGCATCTACTACGGCGGTCTCCCGCCCCGGTCGCTGGCCGGGCGACCGCCCCATCCGACCGCCCTCCAGGTCCCACCCTGTTACAGCGACCTATCCGGTCGCACCCCAGGTCGCGCTTGCGACCGAGCAAGCGACCTGGGGTTTTGATTATTTAATTTTTTTTGTGTTTTAATAAAAAAAATTAAATTTTTTTTAGCATAACAGTCGAAAATGGCTATATTTTAATTTTTTTTTTCCACATTTTCTACTCATAAATACCACATCTTATTACACTTCAAATCACATATTTTCTACCTACAATCTCTATCTTCTTCCATTTCTGTCTTCTTCCATTTCTATCTTCTTCCATTTTATTTCACAAATTAATCAAAAAATTGGTGACAAAGATGCCCAATTCAACAATTGGTTTGGGTATCAACAACCCCCCGGGTTTCCATATATGCAAAATTCCCCGCAATCCAACGATCCACCCCCAATTCAATCCCGCAACATCAACTATTCTCGCCATCGCCCTCCCCTCGCTCGGATTTCAACCTTTCTCCTCCTCGCCCGATGGCGACTTTCAACCATTCTCCTCCTCGCCCGGTGGCAGTTTTCAACCATTCTCCTCCTCGTCCGGTGGCAGTTTTCAACCTTTCTCCACGCCGCCCGGTGGCGGCTTTAAACCTTTCTCCACGCCGGCCGGTGCATATCGGCAGTTTCAATCTTTCAACTTGAACGACGACGACGATGATGAGCAAGAAGAAGAGGAGCAAAATTCTCCTCCACCATCGCCGCCTCCAACAAAGGGGAAGGGAAAAGGGAAAAAGAAGGCGACTACAACCTCCGGTACAACGAAGAAGGGGAAATATGTCAATTATTCCAACGACGAATTAGAGTGCCTCGCCCGGTGCTACGTAGACATCGGTCTTGACCCCGTCGTCGCCAAAATCAGAAGCTAGGCAAATTTTGGTAAAAAATTGGAAGGCGCTACAACGACATACAGCCTGAGTACACACCGACGAGGAATTCCGAACATCTTCGGCATGCGTGGAAACGCGCAAAGAAGGAAATTGTTATATTCAATGCAGAATACGTAAAAGCACAGAGGGCGAATGGAAGCGGGCAAAACAACCTCGATCTCTTTTTGCACGTGGCTGAGGATGCCTTCTACAGGAAAACAGGGAAGAATTTCAATAAACATAAGCCGTGGGCGGTAGTCAAAGATCTGCCCAACTTCATCAATCCAGACATCGCAACACAACCGATGAAAAGAACAAAGAATCGAGAGGACATGACTTACACAAGCCATTCGAGCAATCCGAGCAACGCTGAATCTGCAAATGAGGAGTCTTCGAGGATTTCCCGACCGCTGTGACAAAAGTCGGCCAAAAAAGGAATGGAAAAGGGCAAGGCCGTCGAAGTCAAAGACCTCCAGCTCATCACTCAAGAAATTAGAGAGATGAGACATGCATCTGAATTAGCGACCGTCTACGATATCTACACGAGGCCAACGAGAGATATGGACCCGGAGGTATTGGAAAATCACCACAAAGTTTGCACGATGCTCAAGAAGAAATTTGGTTTTAGTTCTTAATTATTTCGTAGTATTTAATTTTTCGTTTTTAAATTCCAAATTGTATTGTGATTTTCCAATGTTTCAATACAATTTAGTTATTTCTTAATTATTTCGTAATATTTTAATTATTATTATTTTTATTAATCAAAATAAATATAAAACATAGAAATAATATTAAAATATAATTAAAATAATGAGAGACCGGGGTGAGAGACCGGTCCCATAGTGGACGATTTAGACCGGCCTCTCAACCTTTCTGACCCCACAAAAAGTGCACAAAAATATACTAAAATATTGGGAGACCTACCTTTGGGTAGGTCTCCCATAGTTGATGCTCCTAAGGTTATGTTTGTTTGTTTGGTTTTTAATCACCATTCATATATAAATTATCTATGACAAAGCACGTTCGGATGACTCATTCGTACTCACATTTTTTCAGTTCGGTATTATCATCACAATGTATATCGTCATTACACTGGGACTCACTATTTGAATATGAATTTATTTTTCATACTAACCACAAAAATATTTATCATTTCATATTGATAGTACCGGCCTCATCCTGGGCCTGACCTAAGACTAATTGGGTCTATATATTAAAGCTCGGCCCACGGAGTTCGGCCCAAACAAAGTCAACATCTGCCTTGAAGACCAAGTAACGAAACCCTACTTTGGGAGAAGATAGAATTCTACTACGAACAGGGAATCGGATATGCATGTGTTAAGGAACTAGATATGTATAAGGAGTTTGATCCCTAGAAGGATTAGGGCTTGATCCAAGGCTTATAAATAGATGCAAGATTAGAGGTGTAGAAGACTCATTGTACTCTCAAGCATAATAAAAGCTCTCTATATTCTCTCCCATGGAGGTAGATCACATCGATCGAACCACGTAAATCCTTGTGTCATCGTGTTGTTGTCTCTTTTAGCTACTTTCGCAAACCCTAGATCTATCATTGGCACCGTCTATGGGAACCATCAACGGTTCTTACGTAGCTGATTTATGATGGTAACGCGATCACAAAGCGTGCGGGAGGCCCAAAGCCAACGCGGGAATCCTAACGAAGCAGAAAGCCGCCCTATAAGCAAGGAGAATCGCCAGAAAGGCAGATCGGTTCCAAAGGAGAGGCACACCAGTGACCCAATAGAAGGAAATCCCTACGAAGGGATGCCCGCGCTAGAGTACATCCCTCAGTGAAACCCACCGCAAAACCGGCGTCGGAGGACACATAATGGACAGTCCTTCAGAACCGGTGATACTCCAGAAGAGTACGTCGAAGAAATCTACGACGAGTCAGAGCCGAAGGAATCCGAGTCGAAGGAGGATGATCTCTCTAGAGACTTTGACCTTGCCACCACCTACGCCGCCGCCGAATTCGCTAAAGTGAACAAGGAGCGTTTCAAACACTTTCTCGCGACGACCCGGATGCCTCCCATACCCGAGGCTAGGGAGAGTTCCACACAAAAATCCCTACCTAAAGCTCCTCGCTACGCCGAGAGGCAGGAACCGGAGCTAAGGGAGAGGCACAATCCCCGGCGGGGTCCAGTTCGACGCCAGAGTCCAATCTTGCAGCAGACTCCCAGGCGACATCATACACAAAGGCGATCTCGGAGTCCCAGAAGGTGCCGAAGTCCGAGCTACAGCGAGAGTCACAGTCCCCCGAGGAACCGACACCGACATGAAAATGAACCAGCTCGGCTTGTCAGCCCGTTCACCGACGAGCTGCTTGACACCAAACTCCCCACGGTGTACAAATTGCCAAACATTCCGGCCTACAATGGGCTAGATGATCCCCTTAACTTCTTAACGCGTTTCCGGTACAGCATGCACAACCAGGGTCTCAGGGAGGAATACATGTGCAAGCTATTCCCCGAGATGCTGATCGATTATGCCCGAGCTTGGTTTGACAGCCTCCCAACCGGCAGCGTGGGGTCCTGGACCTATTTGGAAAAAATCTTTAAGCAAAGATTCCATACAAAGGTTCAGGCTCGCCGAGACACAGCCTACCTCCTATCGGTGAAGCAAAAGGACAAAGAATCTATAAGGGAGTACGCTTCCAGATTCATGCAGGAAAGCTTGAAGGTCGATAAAATCGACGATGTCTTCCTCATCTCGGCCTTCCGAAACGGGGTTGCTCCCGGGTCCCTAAACCAAGAGCTCGCTAAACAGAAACCCGAGACAGCCCAGGAGATGTGGAGGATTGTATACCAGTTCGCTGATGGCCAAGATGTGGATCGATTGAAGCGGGAAGAGACCGAGAAGAAGAGAACTGAAGGGGATCGAGGTCGGAATGATCGTGATCGGAGAAGTGCTCACGAGCGTCTCCAAAGAGGACCTATCCAGTCCCGGCTCGGATCAGGACCTATCCAGTCCCGGCTTGGACCTCGGGTGGGACCAGAGCCGTCCCAAAGACCTCCTTTTGTGAAAACGAATGCCGAGATTTTCGCACTCCACGGGGACTGGTTCACTAAACCACGTCCTATGTCAGGGTCTAAACCTCGGGACAGAAACAAGCACTGCACCTTCCATGACGACCATGGGCACCACACGGAGGATTGTCGCGACCTCGCAGAACAGATAGAGAGGTTAGCCCAAGAGGGAACTCTAAAGAAATACGAAGCCGGGGGAAGAAAAACAGGAAAGGGAAACGGAAAAGAGGACAGGGTCGCTGTGCCCCAAACAATAAACGAGCTAAGGTCGATCAAGATGAGGATGATGACGACCCTCAGTACGACGCACCACAGTACGACGGAGTGGTCTCCACCATCACCGGACTACCCTCAGGGATGACAAAAACTAAGTTGAAGGCAGAAGCTCGCAGACCACCAGTCCCATCGGGTGAGGAGCAAACGAAGAAGAGGTTTAAGAAGGGAGAAACAGTCACATTCTCTGAGGATGATCCTGTACCTACAGCTACACCACACAATGACACCCTGGTGATACAGGTCGGAGTGGCCAACAAGATGGTCCATCGCGTATTCATCGATGGTGGGGCCAGCGTGAGTATCATCTTCCAACACTGCTTGGATAGGATGGGCCTCGACCCAGCTCGGGTGAACTTCACGCCCCTGCCCCTCAAGAGCTTTACACAGCACGAGACGCGACCTGAAGGGACCATCGCGCTCGATGTTGCCATTGGCAGCCCGCCGACCAGCGTCAATAAACTGATTCAGTTCTACGTGGTTAAAGCAAACTCCCCCTACAACATCATACTAGGTCGGGATTGGCTGAATGCAGTCAGAGCCATCATTTCGCCCTACCACCTGCTGTTGAAGATTCCTACCTCGGCTGGAATCCTTACTGTCCGAGGTGACTAGATAAAGGCCAAGGAGTGCATGCAGGTCGCTCTCCGAGGTCAACCACAGGCGTAGCAATCAAAGTATCCCAAGGAGCTGGAAGAAACGACGTCGATCCCAGACACCTCGGCGGAACAGGTTCCCTTATCCGAAACAGATCCAGCGAAAGTCGTCAAGGTCGGCTTTGCAGGGGGACCTCAAACTCGCATGCAGGTAATCCAGCTCCTTAGAGAATATCAAGACGTCTTCGCCTGGTCTCCAACAGACATGACGGGGGTATCGTCAGAAATCATTACGCATAAGCTTAACATTAACCCGAACTCGACCTCGGTCAAGCAGAAACGGCGATCATTTGCTGCCGAACGAAATCAAGTTATCTACAACGAGGTGCAGCAATGGTTGAAAGCAGGGCTTCTGTTTGAAGTCAAGTACCCGATTTGGCTATCTAATCCGGTAGTGGTAAAGAAAGAAGAAGGAGAGTGGAGGATGTGTGTAGATTACACCGACCTCAATAAAGCTTGCCCGAAGGACTGCTATCCTCTCCCCAACATCGATGAAAAGATCGAATCCTTAGTGGGACACGAAATATTCTGCTTTCTCGATCTCTACAAAGGATACTATCAGGTTCTAATGGATGAGGGAGATGCGATCATGACAGCTTTTGCAACAAGCTTCGGGGTCTTTGCATTCAAATATATGCCCTTCGGGTTAAAGAATGTCGGGACGACATACCAGCGAATGGTCGATTTTCTCTTCCGAGATCATATCGGCAAGATTGTCGAAGTATACGTAGACGACATTGTCGTCAAGAGTAAAAAAGAGGCTTCGGCGGTGAGCGACCTACGAACTACGCTCAACATACTAAGGCAGGCGAACCTCAAGCTGAACCCAAAGAAGTGCACTTTCAACGTGCGATCTGGAAAATTCTTAGGGTGTTGGATCTCGCCAGAAGGTCTCAAAGCCAACCCGCTGAAGGTTAGAGCCATGCAGGAGATGAAGGTACCCCGAACTATGCACGACGTACATAGGTTGACAGGATGTGTAACCGCGCTAAGTCGTTTCCTCTCCAAGGCTGCCGAGAAACAGCTCCCATTCTTCAAAATTCTCAAGAAGGCACCGGAATTTGGATGGGGACCAGAGCACGAGCTAGCCTTTGGGGAGCTCAAGCGCCACCTCAGGGACTTACCGACCTTGTCAGTCCCCCAAAAGGAAGAACCCCTCTCTCTATACCTCGCAGCATCGGGGGAAGCGATAAGTGCAGTGTTGGTCCGAGACGAAAGAGATCGGCAGCTACCGGTGTACTTCGTCAGCCGAGTTCTAAAAGACCCCGAGACGAGGTATCAGCCTCTTGAGAAGTTTGCCCTAGCCTTGATAAACGCAGCTCGGCGTCTAAAACCCTACTTCCAAGCTCACCCAATACAAGTTTTGACCGATCTACCACTTTGGCAAGTTCTTACTAAACCGGAAGCTTCAGGAAGGATCGCGAAATGGGCAATCGAGCTAGGAGAGCATTCTATATCGTTCGGCCCCCGTCGAGCTATAAAAGGGCAGGCTCTGGCAGACTTCCTTGTAGAAGCTCAGTATAAGGACCTCGAGGAACCAAAAGAGATCAAAGCCAAAACCGAACTCCAGGAAGTCCCAGAGAAGACACCCCCAGACTGCTGGGAGATGTACGTGGATGGAACTTCAGGAAAGAAATGAAGTGGAGCCGGCATACTCCTCATCAGCCCGGAGAAAAAGAAATTAACATATTCGCTGCGATTCAAGTTCTCCACTACGAATAACGAGGCGGAATATGAAGCTCTCATTGCCGGACTGTGTCTCGCCCAAACCTTCCAGGCCCGAGCTGTCCAAGCCCATTGTGATTCCCAAATCGTGGTCAACCATGTGTTAGGGAAATACGAGGCGAAAAGTGAGAAGCTGAAGAAGTACCTGGAGAAGGTCAAGCTCCTTGAACGGTCTTTCCAGTTCTTCAAAATAGTTCGCATTCCCAGAAGCCAAAATACCCGAGCTGAAGAGCTAAGCAAGCTGGCGAACTCCCCGACCAGCTCGACGCTAGTAGAAGAAGTCCGAAACAGGAGTATAGAAGAGGCAGAAGTCAATGCGATCATAGAGGATGACCCAAATTGGATGACTCCCCTGATAAGATGTTTGGAGAGCGGGGAAGTACCCGAGGACAAGACGAAGGCTAGGAAAATTCTAGCTAGATCCTCGCAGTACGTCCTCGAGGGAGGGGTCCTCTATCGAAGGTCATACTTACAGCCTCTCCTAAGATGTGTTGGACCAAAGGAGGCGGACTACATATTAAATGAAGTACACACGGGATCGTGCGGAAGCCACATTGGAGCTCGGGTGCTAGCCCAGAAAATCATGCGATGGGGGTACTATTGGCCAACAATGGCAAAAGATGCGGAAGAGTTCGTGAAAAAGTGCCTGAAATGCCAGCTACATGCCAGAGTGGCGAGACTACCCCAGACCGACCTCTCTACTATGCAAAGTCCGTGGCCATTTATGGAGTGGGGTATTGACATCGTAGGGCCTTTCTACCCGGCACCTAAGCAAAATCGGTTTCTAATAGTCGCCGTCGACTACTTCACCAAGTGGGTAGAAGCTGAACCTTCCACAAAAGTCACAAGTGAGAAAGCCGTTGACTTCGTCTGAAAAAATATCGTGTGCCGATTCGGAGTACCGAGAGTCCTTATCTCGGATAATGGAACGCAGTTTACAAGCAGAGAATTCCGAGAATTTTGTGAAGGACTCAATATCTAGCAAAATTTCACCTCGGTCAACCGACCTCAAACTAATGGCCAGACCGAGGTCACCAACAGGACAATAGTGAACGGACTCAAGGCCTGCCTAGAGAAGGAGAAAACGGAGTGGATCTACAATCTCCAAAACGTCCTGTGGTCGTACCGGACTACACCCCGAACTCCAACGGGAGAAACCCCGTACGGTTTAGTATACGGGTCAGAAGCAGTCATACCTGTCGAGATCGGAGCACCCAGCCCCCGAACTATCAATTTCTCCGCTGAAGCTAACGAAGAACAGCGCCGAACCGACCTGGACTTATTGGAGGAAAAAAGGGAACAAGCCAGTATAAAAGAAGCTCGGTACAAACAGCAGATGGCTCGGTATTACAACCAAAGGGTTAAACCCCAACAGTTCCAGGTCGGTGATCTTGTACTTCGAAACAATGAGATAAGCCTTTCAGAGAAGCTCAGCAAGCTCGAAGCCACGTGGGAAGGGCCCTACAGAGTACACGAAGTCCTCGGCATAGGAGCTTACAAAATCGTCTTTCTTTCGGGCGAGCTAATACCCAGAACGTGGCACATCGCCAATCTAAAGAGATTCTTCGTATAAGCAGCAAAGTCTTGCATATAGAGTCTTAGGTTTTCTTTTTTTCTTTAATGTTTTGTTTTTAACGAGCTGGTCAAAACTCTTTTTTGGTCTTCTTTTTAATAAATTTTCTTTTTTCATCTTGCATCTTGCGTCTTTTGATTTACTTATACGAAGTATCCATAATATCAAAAATCCCCTCATAAGGTCGAACTACGGTTCCCTTGCGTGGTCAGTAATGACCCGACATGGGGTAATAATATCCTATAATGCGCAAAGGAAACCCTTTCCGAGGTCCGAGCTCGCCTCCCTCCAAAAAAGGAAGATCCCACGAGGTCCGAGTCAAACTCCCTCCTAAGGATAATTAGTTCTCAACTGGGGTCGGAACCAGGTTCCCCCGGGAGGATAAAATACAAGGTCCGAACCATGGTTCCCTTGTCAACACAAAGAGGTCCGAGTCCAACTCCCTCAAAAATGCAATATGCAAATAAACCAAGGAAGCAATCTTTACAACAAACAGGACAGTTCAAAAACCCAATATATTGCTTCCTTGGTTTATTTGCATGTTGCATTTTTGAGGGAGTTGGACTCGAACCTCTTTGTGTTGACAAGGGAACCATGGTTCGGACCTTGTATTTTATCCTCCCGGGGGAACCTGGTTCCGACCTCAGTTGAGAACTAATTATTCTTAGGAGGGAGTTTGACTCGGATATATATATTTTTATTTCTAACTATTTGGAAAAGTTTGTGTGTACATAAATTACAGGCAGAATAAAGCTAATCTATGAGGGAGGATGTTTCTTGCTAAAGCTAAGCCAATCTTCCTCAAATGAGAAAGGCCCCAGGAGATCATCAATCGAGATTCGACCTCGTCCCCGACCTCGACTTCTTCCAGCAGGAAAACTTCGACCTCGCGGGGTAGCCGAACCTCGACCAACAGCTCGCCTACCTTGGCTCGGACCGACCTGATGACCCCACGAAGCCGTTGTCACCTCACGAGCAGGCATTGTCCGAGCAGAAGAAGGGAGGGCCGCGCCCGCGCCATTTGCCAGAAGCGCACGTAACTTGGGTCGGCGGTCCAAAATACACTTTTACCTGCCCGCACTCTCTTTCAGTATCTCAAAAGCACCCTGAAGCCCATAAGACTCGTATCCGAGTGCTTCCTTCAGCTCGAGATATTGTTCCAAGTCCTCTTTCGCCTTTAATTCCGCCTCGGATATGGTGATACCACCGCCGCGACGGATAATATCTTCATACTCAGCATGCTCCTCGGCGATCTTCTCATAATCCTTGGGAACGCGGCCAGCTCGACCTCGGGCAACTTCCAACTCCTCCTCAGCCTGAAGAAGCTTAGCCTGAAGCAAGTCGGTATTCTCTTGAAAAGCGAGCCGCTTGACTTCAACCTCCTCACAAAGTGTCTCGAACTTCATCTGCCATCCCGTCTGCTCGGCTTCTTGGGATTTCAGCAAAGTACACTTTTTGCCGAAAAGCTCCTCAGCTCGGCGGCATTTCTCCCTTCATTACTGAGCAATGGACCGTTGATCAACCAGGTCTTGTGAAAGGAGAGCTATTTGTATGCGCAAAGTAGAAACACCGACAGAATCCAAGCTCTACACTCAAGAAGAGAAAAACAAATACATTGATTCGAGGATGTTCAGTACAAATATACAATGTAAAAAAAAAAAAAAACAACTAGACTAAACATCGCCGACCTCCTTGTCCTGAGAAGGTGGCTGCTCGAAGGGGGAACCATCCAAGTCCTTGTCAGCGGCCGGATTTTCACCAGCCCCGGCCTCCCGCTCCTCCTCCACTTCCTCTTCCGGGTCCTCGCCTTCTTCTTCCTCATCGCGAAGGGAATCGAAAGCAGCGTCCAGGTCGAGGTCCCGGTCTACCGAGCAGTCAGCAATCTGCTCGACAGATAGAAGCGTGGACGAGCCGGCAAGATTTTCCAGGATGGGAAACTGGCCGAGGTGATCTCGGACCACCCTGGCGTACCGGGAATGGAGGGCTTCATCCCCTAGCCGCTCGAAGCCGTACTTGGATACGTCCAGGTCGGGGAAGTTCTTGGCAGCCCGCTCCAAAGCAGCTACGGCGAAGTTCCCATTGATAAGCATGGCCAGGTCATTGGCAAGCTCGGAGAAACTCTCCGACAACAGGAACCTCTTTGTGAAGGCCCGGAGGAGCTCACCTTGGCTAGCCGCAAGGTGGACCTCCCGGTCCTTCGCCGCAATCAGCTCGGACTCAAGCCTCCGAGCTTTCTCGGCCTCCGCCTCGGCCCTCGCTAGCTGAGCAACCAACTCAGACTTGACAGCTTTCCTGCCCTCTTCGGCCTTCATCAGCTTGGCCTCAGCTTTCTTCGCCCGGGCAATAGCCGACATCAGCTTTTCGGAGTATCGGCTTTTCTCGTCCTCGTGTTTCGAGGACATCTCCCCGACGCTGTTCTTCAGCCAACTCACGAATATATCGAGGCCCTGAAAGAAGGAATGCAGTTAGATACACAGGAAAGACTTATGGAAAATTATGTCATGAAATCACTAAGTCTTTACCTCGGGGAAAGGCAGACCAGCCAGCTTGTTCGAAGGAGCTACTGGGCTCGCGTCACTTCCCGTAACGTCGATGATGTCCACCTCGACCTGGTCCCCGACCCTCGCTCGTTTCTGAGGTGGTGTGGTGGAAGGAAAGCGAACATCTGTCGCTCTAGGATCTCTTACCTCAGCTCGCTGAACCAGATCACACGAGGAAGCAGATCGGCCTGACGACCTCGGCCTCTTACCCCCACGAGCTGCGGTCTTGCCATCAGCCCTCTTTATCTTCCCGAACTTCACTGCAAATACAAATCAAGAGAAGAGTTAGGACGATAAATAAACAAAGAACAACAATCCTAATAGCACTAGCGGGGCCTCACCCGTCGCCGGATCCACCATACTTTGGGGCTCATACGGGCTCAACCCCGCTTCAGCTAGGAAGTCTTCATTATAGCTCGCCTCAAAGGGACCGTGATCCCTCATCGCTTTCACAGCGGACTCCAAATCCTTATCGACCTCTTCTATTACCCACTCGCAAGGCTTTTCTAGCCTCCAAATTAGGTCGATGAAACTATTGTGGCGGCAAAAGAAAAATTTCTGGTGCCATTTGTCCACTTTATTTTGAGTTCGCCCCTTGAACTCAGTCCGGGCTGCAGCGTAGTACCAGCCCCTCACCTTTTTCAAGACAAAGAGCTCGTGAATGAGCTCGGCGGATATTCGGTAACCCTTATCTACCGCTGCCACACCCAAATCGGTGAATTGCCTAAATGAATTTGGCATTATCTGCCCTAACGCTAAGCCAAGCTTCTTCTGAAGCTCGGAGTAAGACTCAGGGAGGGGTAGTCGCAGACCAGCGTGCAGGGTGTCCTCATAAATAGTAACAAATCCCATCGGGGGAGAGCAAGCCCTATCCTCTGGGCGAGGCTCTATTAATTCGGCATCGATAGGGAAATTATACGTTTGGGCAAGAAACCTAATCCTAGATTTGTTTAAGATTGCGGGGTAATCAGCCACTTTCCCCTTCACACACGGGGGCACTGTTAACGTTTCCACAGAAGGAGTAGCAGACCTTAATGAAAAAATCCTAAAATCCACGCTTCTACTCAAGCCTACTGCCGACGGAGATTCGTTACCACTACTACTAGACTGAGAATAAGAAGCCATACTTACTTGTTAAAAAGAAGGTAAATGCTCCGGTGGGTGATTTGCAACTGTGCGCAGAGGAACCAACGGAGTGAACACCGGCGGTACAGGAACAGTAAATTGGGGATTTTTGGAAAGAAGAAAACTTTTCTGCGCAAGAGCTTTTTCTGCTAACGACGGAGGATGTGAAATAATGTGATAGGGAAAGAAATGTTTCAACTTCTGTAAATATACATTTGAATCCCGCTGTTGCATCTCGGAATATGTACCGTCCCTCAACAAAATTCAAATAGCCCATTACTTTTCCCGCCCTTTACATCGGGTATGGGCCGTGTAAATTAACCTACCAACTCAATTTAACAAAGTCGCTGATACTCAGATCGCTCCTCTTGTTCTCCCTGCTACTTCAGCTCGGCAATTCAGCTCGTACAGGTGCTTTGCGCGATTAATCACCTCGAAAATAAGCCCTCATAGTCTGCGTCTACAAGTCTTCTTTCCTCTTTTTTTGGGGGGGATGTGATAGTACCGGCCTCATCCTGGGCCTGACCTAAGACTAATTGGGTCTATATATTAAAGCTCGGCCCACGGAGTTCGGCCCAAACAAAGTCAACATCTGCCTTGAAGACCAAGTAACGAAACCCTACTTTGGGAGAAGATAGAATTCTACTACGAACAGGGAATCGGATATGCATGTGTTAAGGAACTAGATATGTATAAGGAGTTCGATCCCTAGAATGATTAGGGCTTGATCCAAGGCTTATAAATAGATGCAAGATTAGAGGTGTAGAAGACTCATTGTACTCTCAAGCATAATAAAAGCTCTCTATATTCTCTCCCGTGGACGTAGATCACATCGATCGAACCACGTAAATCCTTGTGTCATCGTGTTGTTGTCTCTTTTAGCTACTTTCGCAAACCCTAGATCTATCACATATCAATCACAAATTCAGCGCGGAAAAAAATAATCAACTAACATATTTTCATTTTCTAATCATCCATCAGACCATAATCATAAGATTTTTCCAAAAAAAAATGAAAAAAGAAAAAACACATACACACACTGACACACACACACACACACAAAAGCAACCTCTAGAATTGTCTAAGGGTGCCCGCAATGGTTGAAACCAGTTTCAGCTTCCAAACCGCCACATCAGCGCCACATCAGCTTTTGGAACCCACCTATTTTTTTATCTAAACACCTTCCACAACAATGAAACCAGTTTCTACTATTTAAAGGTGATGATTCCGGAATGATGTCTTCGGTGTAGAGGGGGGGTGAATACACCGAAGAGGGATTTTTGAAAACTTTTATCAAATTAAAACAGAGTTGAGAGAGAGCTCAGTTATGAGTTCAACTGACTTCTAAAGAAGATGGTCAGCTGGACTGATAACTTAGCTGGCTGTGCAGAAAGTGGTGGAAAGAAAAACTTAGCTCGTTCCCTTTACAAAAGCTCAGAAAAACTTAGTTTCAGTTTTCAGTTAAGCAGGTTTGAAAATTATGCAGCTGGCTGGGTCACACAGCCAGAGAGTTGAAGCTTTGAAAACTTGTGCTGTGCAAATGCGGTTAGTTCGTTAAATAAGTAAATAAAGTAAAGACTAAATAAAGCAATAAAGAACACAGAATTTTAACGTGGTTCGGAGAGAGAGCTCCTACGTCCACGACCAGGTTTTAGCTGGTAAATCCACTAAGGATGACCACTTGGTTTACGAGTACCAAGTAACTTCACAGCTCTACCTCGAGCTGTGTTCTAACAGTTTACGGGCTCTGTAGAAGCCTACACCTTTTCAGTTTCCGGGTACTGAATAACCTTACACTCGAATTTCGCGCTTCGAGAAGGCGTAACCTTGACCTAACCTTTTCAGGGTAAAGGAGGGTTTGGGTTTCCAACTTTGAACGAGTTCTTACAATGATGAACTTTGGAAGATGAACTCGTTCAGATCTAGGCTTTGGATTTACTATGATTTCTGCCTATTGATCAGACGAAAAACTAAAGCAGTTTCTGAAATTGAACACTTAAGAATATAAGTGCTCTTTTAAAGAGTTAGATAACTGCTGGAGAGCTTTTTGATACTTGAGAGATTCAGAGAAGTTAAAAGCTTGTAGGAAGTTTTTCGTGCCTAATTCTGAGGTTGAAGACTGGTATTTATAGGTAGAGATTCAAACTAGTCGTTGGAGGACCCGTTTGAATCTTGCCTACTCTCTGATCTGTCGATCTGCTGTTGAGCGTATCTTCACCTGTCTTCATCACTGTGTCAGATCCTAGGTTCGCTTTTCTAGGATGCTGAGATGTCGATCCCTCATTGGTCGAGGTATATTGACTTCCTCTGACATCGGGATTTCTGTCTTTTGAGCTGGTCTTTGAATTTAGAGCTGGATGGGTAAACTGACTTGAAGTGACGTCTTCAGAGTTAGTTCCCTTTTGTCAGCTCAGCTGACTTTCTTAGTCTTTGAGTCAGCTCAATTTATTCTGCTCCGTTGGATCTCCTTGGCTGGATCCATTCTTCTTTTCTTGAGTCAGTCTGACTCAGCTCAGTTCTGGAGCTCTGTACAGCTAAGAGACCTTTCAGCTGACTTTGGGTCCAGCTGATTACTCAGCTGGGTCTTCTTCTGTCTTCAGCTTCCAAACCTGTGAACTTAGAAAATCTAAGGCTCAAACAAGTGAGCTGGAAAACTTAACTTAGGTTGATCAACCAGTGAGCTGTGGGTTTTTTTTAAAAAAATGATAGGAGAAAATTTCAGCAGAAGATTAAATTCAGAGTTCAGTGCCTGGACAAAGAGTTATTGTCATCAGGGTGAGTTTGAGAGCAAAATTTTTCAGTTTTATTAATCCACAAAGATGATTACAAGAAATGCAGGATTAACAAACTGACACGATAGACAAAATTAAATCCCAGTTGGCTGGGTCTTCATCTCGGCTGCTGCTGCTGATTCTTCAGTCGATCTTCTTCCAGCTGCTCATCTGTTCTCAACCTGTACCGGTTAAATATCATCTGCTCCAACTTCCTGTATTCTTCTTCGTTGTTTGCCTTGGAAATTTTCCTCCTGATCGCCCATCTGTTTACTTCTGCAATAATTTTTGATTTGTTAGGAAGATGAGTTCCAGGTATCAACGGAGGCTGGATATGATACAGCTGGGGAGCAGTGAGCTGGATCTTCGCAGTATTTGCAGCGTTGAAGAATGCTTTTGCCGTCATCCTGTCTTGATGAAAAAGCTCATTGAGATGCATCATGAAAGCAACATCTGGGGGCGTATTTGGGTAAGCTTCTAGATAATAGAAATCTTCAATGAACTCAAACTTTGTGTGTTCCCAGTCGTCGTTAAGCTCTTCTGGGATCCATTCATCAACTCTCCTCCAGTTCATCGGCATCTGAGTCTTTTTCTTTGCAGCTCTTATGTTTGCTCTTTTCTTCTGCTGCTTCTTCTCTTCGGCATTGAGCAAACTTTCTTTCTTCTTTTGCTGTTCTTGAAGGCTTTTCATCTCTTGCTTTTGCTGAGTTACAAAGTTGCAGAGCCATTGAGTATCATTAAACTGTTCTGGCGTGGCTCCACTAGCTTTGGCAAGAGGGATGATCATCTTGCTCCATTTCCCTTTTCGTCCAGCTGGTTCCTCTGCATCCAGCTCCGCAAAAACTTCGTCAATCTCTGACTGCATCACTTGGACTTCAGCTACAGCTTTTCCTTTGCCCATCCTTGAAGTTTTTCTCTTGTCATTACGTTCCCCTTTTTTGGCATTATCAATAAGAGTGGAGGAAAGGTTGACTACTGTCTCATTCAGCTGGGCTAAGACTTTGTCAATGTCAGCAATCTTTGCTGAGTTGTCTGCTGTGACAAGGTTGAGCTGTGCAGTGCTGTTGCTTCCTACTTTGAACTGATGGTCCAGCTCCTTGTAAAGATTGAACAGCTGGTGAATGTCAGTTCTTTGGGATAAAGTTTGCTGTTGGAGAGCGTCCAACTGGCTGGATAAGTCGATGACGCTGCTTTCCAGTGGAGCTTGGAGGTTTGAGATGATCTCAGGGACTCTCTTCTCTAGATGATTTGAATGATCAATTCGTTGAGAAACGAGAGACTGTTGGAGATCTCTACTGGTGCTTTCCTGCAGATTCTGGGCAAATCTGTGCACGTCATCAATGGACTATCCATTACATTGGACTTCCCATTCTATAGCTGTGATGCGCAGAAGGGTGTCAACATTTGATTTGAGTCTATCCTGATAAAGGATTTCCTCAACTTGTTTGGCGATTTCGTCCTTCATTGCATCAGAAAGCACAACAGGATCCGTCTGGGTCCCGGATTTGGCTTGGCTGGGTTTTACTGCCTCGATCTCGACCAGTGAGCGAGTGTCATCGGCAATTGGACTCTGTGGGGCAGCTTCGGTTGGCTCAACTGTTGCATTAGTTGGCTCTTCTTCAATCATTATTACCTCAGCTGTGTCGGCAGGGACAGCTTCCTTGGCAGTTTCAACTAGAACAATCCAGCTGAGATTGTGTAGGTAGGAGTTGGCTCGTGAGATGACTTCCTCAGAAGGTGGTACTTCATCCTGTTCAACCTTTTGGATGAGGATTTGGATCAGCTCGTCTTGATGCTCAAAAGCATCCTGAAGACTTCCAAAACCAAATATCTCCTGCAGAGCTGCTTCTTCGGCTTTAAGCTTATCAAAAGTATAGAACTCCACCATTTCTTCATTTGCATACCAAGTGGACATCTTGGTAGCCAGATAAAATTTGAAGTCGCTGACGGCGACTAAAGCAGCAGGGAGCGAGGCAAGAGAATGATAATGTTGCAGTGCGCTCTTTATTCCTTGAAGCCTGAGGTCCTCGAACCTCATGATAGTGGCAGCACGTGCAACGGCTCTGGGACTGAGGATTTCGATTTCCTCAGAAGAAGAAGTAGGGCTCGATGGTTCAGCTTGGTATTCATCATCCAGCTGCAAAGGAGCGTCAGCTGGATGGGGCTCTTTAGATGAGCTGGGTGCTGAAAAATGGGTGGTTTCAGGTACTGAAGAAGTAGATGAGAATTCTTGGTGAGGTACCTGAGGATGAGGAGGAAGGAGAAGAGAGTGTTGTTGAGAAGGAAGGAGAAGAGAGTGTTGTTGAGGAAGAAGGAGAAGAGAGTGTTGTTGAGGAGGAGTTCCAGCTGATGTGAGATCAACTGGAGCGGGTTGTGAGGATGCTTGTAGGATTTGGCGAAGAGGAATAGCATCCTCCGGGTCAGGGTGGGGGACCACGATCTGTGGTTCTTCAGCTTCTCGTGAAGCAATCACAAACTCCCTTCCTTGATATGAGCTGGAGAGGGAGTTCTGAGCTGTCTCCTCGGCCGATCGATCTCCATTCGGCTCACGGCTTATCACCGGCTTATCGATTGGCTTCTCTGTCGTCTCACTCGGCTTGCTGGCTGCCTTAAATTTGAGCTTCTTTTTGGCAGGTGGAGATCCAGCTGGCTGAGTTCCTTCCGGCTGCTTCCTTTTTCCTGCTTGAGAGGGAGAGGCAGTCTGCTGCTTTGCCTCCTGCATCTTTTTCTTTCCTTCAGGGGCTGCTTTCTTCATCAAGTCAGAGAGATGACTCTGCTTTTCAAAAAGAACTTTGGACACAGGGAACTCTTCTATGTCGTTCCACTTGATTTGCCGTCCAGTTGTGTTGTGTTCTATTATGCACGCCACCTTGGTGCATAGATAGATTGTCTCCCAGCAGCTGTACCGGGTAAAGCTGTCATCTTCGAAGTGAATCTTTTTCGACTCCTTCTTCAACTTTCCCATAAAGTAGGAGAACCAATCCACATGATCATTCCTGAGGATGGCTATCATGGGCTTCAATTTGGGTATGCTGATCTCTCATTGAGATCCAGCGATACCTAGGATACACTTCTGGGTGACATCCAGAAGCAGTCTGAATTTGGGCTTGAGCAGTAGCTTGGACATACTCGCTCTGTAGGGTTCCGGTTTGAACAGCATCTGGTCCAGTTTGGCCTGGATCTCTTCTCTGGTGTAGTTATCTGGGAGCGGTCCCCAAGAGTTTTTAATCCGAACAGCTTGCTCAACATCCGGTTGATGTTGATGTCGACGTCCCAGGGAGTTGTATGCCCTGTCTTTTCCTTGAGTTGGAGAGTAATGTTGGAGCGGAGACGTTCATCTCTGTTGGTCATCTCCATGAAGAACTTTGCCACTTCTCGATGAGGTCCAGCACCTCCTGGAACTCCGAGTTCTTGTAGTTCTTGAGAGTTAAGCAACTCTCAAAGTGCAACTTTGACATGAGGTTCTCCGATTGGTTCGCTCCTGGGGTTATCTTCTTTGGTGCCATTGTATATTTCTGTATTGAGGAGTTAGAAGAATACAAGAGAAAAGAGTTTTGCAGAGAGATAAGCAAGAACTTGTTTTGCAGAAAAAATTTCAGAGATAATAAGTAAATATGGAGACGATTTGCATATCTTTGATATATATATATATATATATATCAACCGTCTATCTTGATGAACGGTTGAGATCTTTAGATTTGAATTCAAGATCTGCGGCTGGGAGGGATTTGCGCAACACGTTAACTGACGTGCGTATGTAGATTGTAGGTCACGCGCGTGTGAGGTAGTCAAAACGTTCTGACTTCTGCCTCGACTTTCCCGAGCTACAGTATCCTGCATGCTTTTCATTAAATGCGATGGGATTCGATTGGATGGATGGCTTATTGACGAATCCATCTAAGAAATGTCTGTGAATTTGAATTAAATTCAAATAATTTTAACCTTAAATAGCATATTCCTCAGGGAAATAAATGAAAGACTGCAACTGTCAGCTGATCTTTGTAGTCAGCTGATACCTCGGCTGTGTTTCTTTGTGTTGGGTTACTCCTTCAGTTTAATTATCCAGCTGAGCTTGATTCCCCCTCAGCTGGTTTCCTTTCTTGAACTGAGTTTACGAAGCGGCTGGGTCTGGAATCTTTCAACTTGATAATCCAAGGGTTTCCAGCTGAGTATTGTTCCCCCTCAGCTGGATGAAGTTTCTTCATCAGGATTAAGCAATCCAAGCAATCCACACAGCATTTTGAATCTTGCTTCCATCAGAGGCTTTGTTAAAATGTCAGCTCGTTGAATATCTGTGTGAATTTTCTCAACAATAACGTCTTTCTTTTCCACGTGATCTCTGATAAAGTGATGTCGAATGTCAACGTGCTTACACCTTGTGTGAAGGACTGGATTTTCAGATATTGCAATAGCACTTGAGCTATCACAGAAGATTGAAACTTGACCAGTTTTCACTTCATAGTCATCCAGCTGATGCTTCAGCCAGAGAATTTGAGAGCAGCAGCTTCCAGCTGCCATATACTCCGCTTCAGTTGTAGATGTAGCGACACACGTCTGCTTCTTTGAAAACCATGATATCAACTTGCTTCCTAGGAACTGACATGTTCCTGAAGTTGATTTTCTATCTAATCGATCTCCAGCATAGTCTGAGTCTGAGTATCCAGTCAGCTGCAAATTATCTTCAGCTGGATACCACAGCCCAACGCTCTGAGTGCCCTTTAGATATTTGAGAATATTCTTGACTGTTTGCATATGTGCCTCCTTAGGATCAACTTGAAATCTGGCACATACTCCAACTGCAAATGATATATCTGGGCGGCTAGCTGTGAGATACAGCAGGGAACCAATTATCCCTCTGTATTTACTGGGATCTACTGGTTTTCCTTCGGTTCCAGGTTCAATCTTCCAGTTGGTATTCATAGGGATCTTCACCGTTTTGCTGGATTGAATTCTATATTTGGCGATCAAGTCTTTCACGTACTTGGATTGATTTATGAATATTCCTTCTGCTGATTGCTTGACTTGGAGTCCTAGGAAGAAACATTTCTCCCATCATTGACATTTGGAATTGTTTTGACATCATCTCTCCAAATCTTTCACATAAGAAAGTTGATCTTGAGCCGAAGATGATGTCGTCCACATAAATTTGAACAACTAAAATATCTTCACCTAGCTTGATGGTGAAGAGGGTTCTGTCAACTGAACCTTTCTTGAAACCTTTGGATACAATAAATCCTGACAGAGTGTCATACCAAGCTCGAGGTGCTTGCTTCAGACCATAAAGCGCCTTCTTTAGCTTGTAAACTTTGTTTCCTTCTACTTCAAATCCTGGGGGTTGCTCTACATAGACATCTTCTCTGATTTCCCCATTCAAGAATGCACACTTCACGTCCATTTGGTATACTTTGAATTTGTGATGTGCTGCGTATGCAAGGAATAATCTGATTGCTTCCAATCTTGCTACTGGAGCAAATGACTCTTCAAAGTCTATTCCTTCTTGCTGTGTATATCCCTTGGCGACTAAGCGAGCCTTATTTCTGATTATTACTCCAAGAGTATCCAGCTTGTTTTTGAATATCCATTTCAGTCCTATTATTTTGACTCCTTCTGGTCTATCGACCAGTTCCCAGACGCAATTTCTGAGAAATTCATTCAGTTCTTCTTGCATAGCATTTGTCCAGGGCACACTCTTTAAGGCTTCGATAATTGTTTGAGGCTCTGGAACTTGAGCTACATAACATGCCATGAGAGCTGTGTCTTCGTTGTAGATGGTCAGATCTAGCTCTACTGAGACTTGAGCTTCATTATCTGTTTCTTGAGGATTTGATGGCGGGTTTTGAGCAATTGAATTTCTTGTTCTAACTCTGTCTGATGGTTCTCCAATGATTGCTGAAGCTGGATGATCTTCGATCCATCTGCGTCTTCTTCTAATTTCTTCTTCTAGCTCATTGATGCTTGAAGTTGCTAAGTCACGTCTTGCTTGGAGATGTTCTGGAGTCATATCCTGAGACTCGTTCTGATTTGGATTAGAATTAGATTGATCTTGAGGCGTAGTCTGATTGAATCCAGCTGGAGAGGGAGCTGGGGAGTCAGCTGGGTCTTGATTTCCAGCTGGCGGCATTCCCCATTGATCTGATACTGGGGATCCCTCTGGATTCTCAGCTGGTAGATTTGCCTCAGTTGAATTGATTTGAGGTTCTCCTGGTTCATCATCCCAAATCAATGGTTCAGCTAGATTCCGGATTTGAATTACTTGAGATCTTATTTGAGCTGGATCGGTGCTTGATGTTCCAGCTGTATTTCTTTGTTTGATCGACTCTCTGAATTCGAAAGATGTTTCATCAAAGGTGGCATGTGGGGTCACTTCGACTGTTTGTGTTCTCCTGTTGAAGACTCTGTAAGCTTTACTTACAGTTGAGTAACCAAGGAATACTCCTCGGTCAGTTTTAGCATCGAACGTCTTCAGCTGGGTTTTCCCATTATTTAGGATATGGCATTTTGAGCCGAAAACCTTGAAATACCCGATGAAGGGTTTCCTGTTATTCCATAGCTCGTACGGAGTCTTTCCTTCTCTGGATGTGAGTAGTGATCTATTCTGAGTGAAGCAAGCTGTGTTGATAGCTTCAGCCCAGAATTTCTTTGGAATGGCTGAACTTGCTAACATTGAGGTAGCTGCTTCCTTGAGTGTTCTGTTCATCCTCTCAGCTACACCATTCTGCTGAGGTGTGCGTGCAGCTGAGTTTTGATGTTGTACTCCGTTCTTCTCACAATAATCATATATGGTTTCATTCAGAAACTCAGTTCCTCGGTCTGATCTGATTGAGATAATTTTGCATTCCTTTTGAGTCGTCAACCTTTCCAGCAGGGCCGACAGCTTGGATCTTGTTTCACTTTTCTGGTACAGGAATGAAACCCAAGTAAATCTGGAGAAGTCATCCACTACGATCAGAGTGTATTTCCTGCCGTTGAAACTTGCTGGTGTTACTGGACCAAAAAGATCCATGTGAAAGAGTTGAAGAACTCGATCAGTTGAGAGTGTCGGCTTGAGAGAAAATGAAATCCTTGTCTGTTTTCCCTGTTGACAAGCACTGCAAATATGGCTCTTGTCATAAACTTGATCTGGAATTCCATTAGCGAGCTGATTTCTAGCCAGCTTGTTGATTGTCTTGAAGTTGAGATGATTCAGCCGTCTGTGCCACAGCCAGCTGACCTCAATGCTGCTTTTTGATACAAGACATGTGTCTGGAGGGCTGCTGTTCCAGTCAGCAAAATATATGTTTGCTTCTCTTTTCCCTCTCAATAATACCTGCTTGGTTTCCCTGTTTTTCACTGTACATCCCTGTGCATCGAACTTGACAGAAAAACCATTATCGCAGAATTGACTAATGGAAAGCAAGTTATGTTTTAATCCTTGTACATATGAAACGTTAGATATTTTAACATTGTAGGTTTCAAATGTACCGTAACCTTTGGTTAAACCTTTGGAGTTGTCACCAAACGTTACTTGAGGACCTGGACGCTCTTCGTAATCTTGGAGTAGATGCTTTAGATGAGTCATGTGTTTTGAGCATCCGCTGTCCAAGTACCACAGTGTTCTCATTGATTCCTCTATGATGCATCTTTCTCTTGCAGCCTGTCACAGAAATCAAAATTTAGGTCCCCAGTTGTGATTGGGTCCTTATGGGTTAGTTAGAGATCCCTTTACGATCCAGATTTGTTTGATGACTCTGATTGGATCATTAGATCTGATAATTGTCCCAGCTGTGTCTATGAACACATTCTTTGTGTTCTTTGTTTGACTCTGTTGGCTGGGTCTTGATCTCTGTTTTCTCCCAGCTTGATTTCTTGATAGTTCAGTTCTTCTTTGGTTTCCAGCTGAGTGTACAGCTGAGACATTTCTTTGCTTCTGTCTCTGCTGTCTAACTTGGTATCTCGGCTGGACTTGATAATCCAGCTGGTAATCATATGACTGATATCCAGCTGCATATCTTGGCTGATATCTCGGTTGATATCTTGCCACTTGCTGCTGATGATGCTGGTGTCGATGTTGTCCAGCGTCATTCCTTCGTTGTGGTTGAACCCAATGTGGTCTGATTTGAGCCTGAGGTTGCCTTACAGCTTGTCTTCTAGGACCTTGCTGTGTTTTCTGTTTCTCGGTCTTTTGTGTGGCTGGAGTTGGATTCTCTTTTGCTTTCAAAAAAGTTACCTTGGTTCCACTTGTAGTGGCAACATTTGTTAGATCCTTAGACCCATCATAACCCAATCCCGTTTTTAATGCTGCTAGTCGTTGTACGCTAATTATTTCATCCATCGTTGATGTAGCTTTGATGAGTGCTACCAGCTTTGTGGATAGTGTGTCTTCTGACCTTTTTAATTCCAAGATCTCAGCTGACTTTTTGTCTGACTCAGCTGTGGATTTTTCCAAATTGTCCATCAGCTGCTTTTTCTCATAGTAGAACTCCTTCATCAGTTGATCCTGTTTGACTATCTTTTCCTTGAGCGACACTATTTTCTCTTTGAGCTGTGTAGCATCAGCTGCTTCTGATGCTTCTTTCTTTTTCAGTTCTACCTCAGCTCAGCATTTTCACACATTATGACATCGAGAATTTCTTGTAAATCCTTGAAGTCATTCATGACTTTCTCCACCAGATTCTAATCAGGTTGTCCTTCTGATTCAGAGACCTGCGTAGTGTGTTCGTGTGATGGTGATGGGTTAGATACGTTCTGAATTTTAGAAGTTACCTCATCATCGTCGAGTCCTTCTGTCTGTCCCATGAAGCAAGCATCCCAGTCTTGATCATCACGGGCCATGAGTGCATCTTCCTCTGAGTCTGAGAAAGGCATATCATCATCTATTTTATTGCACTCGGACTCTTCATCAGCTATATATGCTCTTCTTCTGTCAGCTGCCTTAGCTTTCAGAAGATCTTTTTCTTTCTTTGACAGTTTGGGACGATCCCCGTTGTAGTGTCCCGGCTCCTTGCAATTGAAGCAGCCTTCCTCTGTCCGTTTTGAGGTGTCAGCTGATTTTTCATCAGCTGCTGTGTACTTGTCTCTGTACGTCTTGGCGAATTTCTTGTACTTGCCTTTGCTGGTGTTGAATCTGTTATAATTTTTCACCAACATGGCAATTTCTTCGAGTAGCTCCTCTTTGCTCATATCCTTTTTGTCCTTCTTCTTCTTGGAGGACTCTGCTGACTTGACATGAGCTGACTTTTCAGAGTTGGCTCTGAAAGCTATTTCTTTTGGAGCTGGGGTGAGTTCTCCATCATTCTGTCTGCTTGAAGATTCTTCTTGAGTGATCTTCAAGTTGTATTCGTTGGCTTTTAAGAGTGAGAACAACCTTTCTGTAGATAGATCACCCAAGTCACTTCGACTTTGGTGAACTACCTTGTAAGTGTTCCATTCAGCTGAAAGAGCTGAAAGAACCTTCAAATTCTTTTCCCGCTGGGTATATTTCCCAGTTCTGATTGGCTCAATCTCGACTACTATGTTTGAGAACCTTAGCTCCATCGCTTCGATGGACTCATTGGCTAGCTGCTTAAAGTTGTCGAATTTTTGGCAAGCAATTGTGAATTTGTTTTCTTTGATTTCTTCTGATCCTTCACATAGCTTGGCAAGTGTTTTCCACATCTCTTTGGCTGTCTCGCACTTGATGATTTTACTCAGGTAGGCGTTCGAGACTGTTGATGAGATGGTGTTTCTTGCGAAGCTGTCCGGTCCAGCTTGCTTTCGTTCTTCTGACGAGTATTCCTTCTTTGGCTTGAGAATTGGTCGGTATTCTGGTTGTCCTCCATCATGAGCAGGTACGAGTTCATTTCCTTGTTTATAAATAAGGATTGGTCCGTCTGAAATAACGTCCCACATCATATCGTGATGCGCACACATGAAGCTTTTCAATCTGAATTTCCAGATTGCATAGTCATCAACTGAGAAGGTGGGAAGATTCCTGTTAAGATAGGAATCCATGGAGAGATGTACAGAATGCACTAGTATGAGTTTTTCTGAAAAACGGATCTGTTCAGTTGACCACTGACACAGAGTTTCAAGACAAATCTCTTGATTCAGAAACAGCGGTCGTTTGAACCACTGCTCAGATACCAATTGATGGTCCCGGAACGAGGTCTTTGGTGTAGAGGGGGGGTGAATACACCGAAGAGGGATTTTTGAAAACTTTTATCAAATTAAAACAGAGTTGAGAGAGAGCTCAGTTATGAGTTTTACAGACTTCTAAAGAAGATGGTCAGCTGGACTGATAACTTAGCTGGCTGTGTGGAAAGTGGTGGAAAGAAAAACTTAGCTCGTTCCCTTTACAAAAGCTCAGAAAAACTTAGTTTCAGTTTTCAGTTAAGCAGGTTTGAAAATTATGCAGCTGGCTGGGTCACACAGCCAGAGAGTTGAAGCTTTGAAAACTTGTGCTGTGCAAATGCGGTTAGTTCGTTAAATAAGTAAATAAAGCAAAGACTGAATAAAGCAATAAAGAACACAAAATTTTAACGTGGTTCGGAGAGAGCTCCTACGTCCACGACCAGGTTTTAGCTGGTAAATCCACTAAGGATAACCACTTGGTTTACGAGTACCAAGTAACTTCGCAGCTCTACCTCGAGCTGTATTCTAACAGTTTACGGGCACTGTAGAAGCCTACACCTTTTCAGTTTCCGGGTACTGAATAACCTTACACTCGAATTTCGCGCTTCGAGAAGGCGTAACCTTGACCTAACCTTTTCTGGGTAAAGGAGGGGTTGGGTTTCCAACTTTGAACGAGTTCTTACAATGAAGAACTTTGGAAGATGAACTCGTTCAGATCTAGGCTTTGGATTTACTATGATTTCTGCCTATTGATCAGACGAAAAACTAAAGCAGTTTCTGAAATTGAACACTTAAGAATATAAGTGCTCTTTTAAAGAGTTAGATAACTGCTGGAGAGCTTTTTGATACTTGAGAGATTCAGAGAAGTTGAAAGCTTGTAGGAAGTTTTTCGTGCCTGATTCTGAGGTTGAAGACTGGTATTTATAGGTAGAGATTCAAACTAGCCGTTGGAGGACCCGTTTGAATCTTACCTACTCTCTGATCTGTCAATCTGCCATTGAGTGTATCTTCACCTGTCTTCATCACTGTGTCAGATCTTAGGTTCGTCTTTCTAGGATGCTGAGATGTCGATCCCTCATTGGTCGAGGTATATTGACTTCCTCTGACACCGGGATTTCTGTCTTTTGAGCTGTTCTTTGAATTTAGAGCTGGATGGGTAAACTGACTTGAAGTGACGTCTTTAGAGTTAGTTCCCTTTTGTCAGCTCAGCTGACTTTCTTAGTCTTTGAGTCAGCTCAATTTATTCTGCTCCGTTGGATCTCCTTGGCTGGATCCATTCTTTTTTTCTTGAGTCGATCGACTCGGCCCGCTCGGAGCTCTGTACAGCTAAGAGACCTTTCAGCTGACTTTGGGTCCAGCTGATTACTCAGCTAGGTCTTCTTCTGTCTTCAGCTTCCAAACCTGTGAACTTAGAAAATCTAAGGCTCAAACAAGTGAGCTGGAAAACTTAACTTAGGTTTGTACAATCATCTACTAGGGTGGAGAGCAGTTGGGTTTTGGAATCAAATCAAAACTTTAAAATTTTCCCAACAAAAGGGTCCCACTTTAATACACACTATCTTTATATATCTATACATATGTTTATCCAATTAATTTTATTTGCATTATTGTTTATATAATATTCAATATTATAAAAAACGAAAGGCGTACCTGAGGCGTTTTGCCTTGTTGAGGCGAGGCGTAAGCGTCAAGGCAGTTTGAGGCGTAAGTCTCAAACTAAAGAAAAATAAATCACATAAAAGTAATAAAATAATTATAAAATAAAATAACAAACCACACATAAAGTTTCATAGTTTATAAGTCCTAAAAATTTAAAATCAAAATGCATGAAGTCTTCCAAGATAGGCACAAAGTCTTAAACATAGCAAATTAAACACATAAAAGATAAAAGTCTTAAGTCTTAATAGGAAATCAATAATCATTATCACTATTCACTATCCATATCCATTTGTAGCATGTCATCATCATCACTCTCATCCTCGTCCTCATCCACCCACTCGGGCTCCTCCTCATTGTTCTCATTGATCAAATTGAAGCCACTTCTTCTTGTACCTTTTCCTAATAATTGTGAAACTACTTAATTATAAATGAAATAACAATAAATATTTGTTATTATAAGTTAAAAATTAAAGTTTACCTCTTGCATTTGTGCTTTTCTTGGCCTTATTACTTCCTTGATGACCACCACGTCGACGATTGCTTGAACTTGAAGTGTCTTCATTTCTCATTGGCACTTCTTCAAACATAGTTTCAAGTTCATCATTAGTCATTTCACTAAATTTTAGTCTTTGCAAAGTATCACTCGATTCACCCTCCTCATCACCAACAAGTCATTCATCGTCGGAAGACAAATGATCTACTTCCAATGGATCAATGTCACCACTACGACTTTTCACCTTCACATATCTATCTTTCAACCTTTTATTGTACATGACATAGACCAAATCGTTGAGCTTCTTAGTACTCAAACGATTCCTTTTCTTTGTATGCACCTATAATTTTAAATTTTTAACAATAAATGATAAGTTATACAGTATAAGTGTATAACTATAAAAAACAAAGATCTATAATTAACTTTAACAAAAAAATATAAAATACCTGATTGAACATACTCCAGTTACGCTCACAAGCTGAAGCTGAACATGTTAAACTTAAAACTTTGACAGCAAAACTTTGAAGCTCTGGAACTTCATCTCCAAATTGAATCCACCAATTTCCTGTTGTGAAACAAAATACATTATACATATTTAATATAAGGTATTAAATTAATTAATAAAAAACAACATAAAAGATAAATCTTGAATAAAATATTAATCGGTCACTTACCAGGAGATCTGTGAAGATACGATTCTCGTGCTTGTCTGCAGCCAAAGAGTCCTACCTTATTTTTAAACAAATCCAAGTCCAAATCAGCTTTTACTAGGGATTCTAACCAATTTCTCCATGCAGCTGATCAACCCCTTCTTTATCTCACGATGGTTTGAAAATTCTGGATGATATTGATGTCTAGGATTTAAGAAGTACGTTGCAGCATGTATGTCTCGATGCAGCTGATTTTCCCACTTTATATCGATAATCTCCCATATTTCCTTGTACTTCCCGAGCTCACCTCCAAAAATTTTGGAAATCTCTTCTTTAGCTTCATCAATAGCACCATATATGAATCCCATTGCCGGTATTTGTTCTCCATCCACCATTCTTAAGACTTTTACCAATGGTCTCGTACTATGAAGAGTATAGAGAACACTTGGCCAAAAAGTCCTATCACTTAAGATAATCGCCTTTTTTTCCTTTACTTGAGGCTGCCCATGTACTGTTTGCCCATTCAGCAGAAGTGAACATAGTTTCTAATGGTTTCTTTGACTGAACCATACTCTCTAAAGTCAAGAAAGATGTGGCAAACCTAGTAGTTGCTGGACGAATAAGCTCTCTATTAGTGAATTTCCTCATCATTGACAACACAAATCCATGATTATAGATGAAATTGCTGACTTCTCTTGCCTTCAACAATGCATTCTTATGTTGGGGTAGCTCTCCAAATTTCTCAAGCATCAAGTCAATGCAGTGGGCAGTACATGGTGTCCAATAGAGACGTTGTCTCTTATCCATCAACTTCTTCCCGGCAGCTTTGTAGTTGCTAGCATTATCAGTCACGACCTGCACCACTAATTTCTCTCCAACTTCCTCAACAATGCCATCAAGAAGCTCAAATAACATGTTGGCATCTTTAACTGCATCTGAAACATCAATACATTTTAGGAATACTGTGCCATAAGGGTTGTTCACCAAGAAATTGATCAAACTTCTTCCTCTCATATCTTTCCAACCATCGGACAATATGGATACACCAGTTTGTATCCCAGTCTTCCGAATTTCATCAGCAAAAGTAGTGGTTGTGTTAACTTCTTCCTTAAGAATCCATCCGCTCAACTCATGTCTTGAAGGAGACTTCAAACCTGGACCATACTGACCAACGGATCTAATCATGCTCACAAATGAAGCAGACTCAATCACATTGAAAGAGATTCCATTCTAAAAAATGAATCTTCCAATGTCCAAAGCTACTTGTTTTCTTGCTTCTTTTGGCAGAACCAGAGGAATTTCTTCACCATCTTTATTGATCCTTGTAACCCACTTATCGATTGCTCTTATCTTAGTTCTTTTTCACTTTTAAAAGAAGTTGAATCAACATGCTGTCCACTTCCACTCCCATTCCCACTTCTAAAATATGCTCCTGTTTCAACCCTCTCATCAAATTTTTCTTCAGCCATTCGCTTTGTCTTTTTTCGATTCTCGATTATGGCTATCATCTCTTTTTTTGCCTCCTCGGTCACTGATGGACATGGCTGAACATTATTATGAGTGCCAGCAAGATGTTCTTTCATTCTACTAACTCGCCGGTGATCACTTGTTCACAAAAGTTGCATCTAATGTATGCATAAGATGCATTAGGATTTTTGGTGCAACTCGAGTCCCATACTTCCAACACGGATCTTTTTTTGAATTGTTTGATTGACTACGATCACGTCCTTTCCTTGGAGGAGCCATTAACCTAAATATTGTGAACAAATTACAATATTTAGTCCAAAGTCCAAAATGACAGCCACATTAAAAAAAGGTAATCACAAAATAATTATAAAAAAGAAAAAAGAAACTACTTAACTGCTGCTATCAATCACAAAATCATAAAATAATTAAAAAAATCACTACTTAACTTAACTGCTACTTAATTGTTCGAAAAAAAATCACAAAATAATTAAAAAAAATGAAACTACCTAAGTCTGCTGCTATCAATGTTACGAACAATAACTTAATATACTTAAATATATAACTTTAAGCTTTCAATTAAACAAAAATACAAGGGGGGGAAAAGATATATAAAAAGAAAACACAATACTAAATTACTAACCACTTACAGCAGCAGGTGAAGGGTGGCGGCGGCTGACGGCGGTCGCCGGCGACGGCAGTGGCTGGTGGCAGAGGGAGGCCGAGTGAAGAGAGGAGGAGTGGAGAGGAAATGAGAGGCGAGGAGGAGTGGCAGCAGCGGGAATGAGAGAAATGAGGAGGTGTTTTTTTATTTTTAGGTTTAATTAACAATTGGGCTTGATTTAATGTATGGGTTTTAAATTAATTTAAAAATGGGTAGCCCAAAAATAAAAAAAAAAAGACAGCCCAAATAAGTTAAATAACACAAAAAAGCCCAAAAAATTGAGGCTTAAGCCTCGAACCGCCTCGAGGCGGTGCGCCTCAAGGCTTACGCCTCACAGAAAAAGGGCGGTAGCCTCAAAACCTGTTATTAAGGCGGTAGCCTCAAGGCTAAAATATGCAAAAGCGCCATGAGGCGCGCCTCGAGGCGTACCGCCTCACCGTTTTTTACAACATTGATAATATTTACATATTTTGATTATATATTTTATTTCAAATTTTATATTTAATGATTTAATATAATAAAATAAAACGGCATTACAATTATAAATAATAATTAAAATTACATTACTAAAATTAAATTACATTACTAAAATTGAAATTACAATAATTGAAAGTACATAAACATTAATAATGAAAACTAAAATATTACTTAATTATGATCATCGACATTGGATTGTTCCCAAATATGTTGTGTCAAATCGTATTGAAGTTGGAGGTGAGCTTCTTTATTTGTTAAATCGTTGTGATTATTGAGATAATTCTCAAATGCTTCGAGGTTATTACCACCCATTGGTATTGGTTGTCGAGAAGTTGCATCTTCTCCAGACCAGTTGACCGCTTCTTTACCCTCATCCTCAATTATCATGTTGTGCAAAATAATACATGTGAGCATTATATTGTTGATATCCTCCTTATCATAAGATCGTGTGGAAACTCGAAGTACTGCCCAACGAGTTTGTAGCACTCCAAACGCCCGTTCGATGTCTTTTCTTGCAGCCTCTTGTTGGAGAGATGAGATGAGTGAATATTGGAGTGTTGGAGAATAGATATATATAGAGGATTTTGGAAAAATGGCCGTTGTAATTTTTATTACCATTGGGAAAAATTAGCCGTTTTAACAAAATTAGCCATTTTATTATAAATATTTTTAATATAATATATAAATTATAAATATTTATTATATAATTTATAAATTATTAGCTTTGAACTTTAAAATATCATCATTTGCTCGTTTCAAATCGGATTTTTACGATTTTTATGTCAAATTAAAGCTTTCGTCGTGATCTTTAATATAAGATATATGTTCGATATGTTTTAGACGAGCTAATAGGTCCGTATTTAAGAAAAAGTATAAAAAAACCGAAATAAAAATAATTAAAATGAAAAACAGAAAAAGAAAAAAAAAATTGTCAAATCCTGTCGGCGCCCCCACGCGCGCGTGCACTGCACACGCCAACCGTGTCGTGCACGCGCCGCAGCTGCCCACTTTTGCCTGTAGCCGCCTCACTTTCTTCCTCTGCACCCAGTTTCATTTTGGGAACTAGTTTCCAGTTTCAAACTTTGCACCCAGTTTATTTTTTATCCAACAGTGTATTGTGTTTGGAACCCATCGTTGGAGGTACCCTAAGTTTCTGGAGACGGGTTTCTTGGATGATGAGTCATGAGTGTGGGTTTTGAGCTCCGCCTTTTTGCCGTATTTCATCAAACTAGCAAATCACAGTCGTATAATAAAATTAAGATATGTGCAATTCACAATTAGGATTTAGAAAATCAAATTAGAGTTTATTAATTTTTAATTAGAATTTATTAATCTTCAATTTAGATTATTTTCAGTAATTAGATATAATTCAATATTAATATAATTAATAAAATATAATAAAAACAATTTTTGTTTTTTAGTTGTTCTAAAATTCTAGTTGATAAATGTGATAACATAAGTTAGCAAAGATGTATCACTCAATTTAATGTTCTATTATGCAGTTTGTAGATGGAGATAGAATTATACAATTCTCTTTGGTTAGTAGATGGAGATATTTCACATGCATATTGATATTTTTTCACAGTACCTTTGTAAATTAAAGCATGAAGAGTTGTTATGAGATCCAATTCTCTTTCAAATAAATAAAATGACGTAGTTTGAAAGCCTTCAAGAAACAAAAATTAAAATGGGAAGTCAACCCCGAAATTTGTGGATTAATTGGCCTGAATAGAGAGATCACAAGAAATATTAGAATTGGAAATTTCTAATTGATAGGACTGGCTCAAAATTCGATTGATCGGATTGACATACCTAATTATGTACTTAGTTTTTTTAAGAAAATCAATGATGTTGTTTGAAATTAGAGCTTCAAATGTTGTTGGAAACTTGAATTAGAAGAAGAATTTACTTCAAATATTTAGACTGGCGATGAACAATTATTGTTGGTAGTTTAATTTTGTAGTTTGGAATTATTATTTTTGAAAGAATAAATTACAGTTGAATATTAGTTGTTCTTTATGTTTTACCAATTTCAGAAATCAAATCCTATTGCTGTATTAGAAATGAAATTGTGCGTGGTTCGAGTACCGTTAGTTTTAAATTGGGCAAATACCATATATTTTCACCACGTAAATTTGAAAATATGTCATAACATTTAAAATTTATTAAGTCTATATACATATTGCTTATACATTTTCTGAAATAATGTACTCTCTCCGTCCCTTAAAAGTGTGGTGCTTTTTTGATTTGTTGTGAGGTATAAAATATTAATTGAATCACACTAACTTGAACGGACGGGGTAATAAAATAAAAAAAATACATTCCTCTTTCTTTTCTATGACGACAAGAATGGTATTGATGTTGGTATCTCGGAACTAACACTGAACAAACAAGTTTTTGTCGATCAAATTGTTGGGAAAATTATAAAGTTTTGATTTAATACCAAAACCCAACTGACTCCAACCGAATAGATGATCGCATAAATCTAAGTAGTGTTTCCAGCTCGCCTGTTTGAGCTCTAGATTTTCTAAGTTTACAGGTTCAGGGAGCGGAAGACAGCAGAAGCTCAAGACAGCAGAAGATCCAGCTGTGTTCACAGCAGGAGTCAACTATCAGCTGAGTTCTCCAGCTGAGCTGAGTTCAAAACAGAGCAGGATCAAGCTGAAGATTAATCGAGCTGAGTTCAAGACACAGCTGGTCCAGCTGTACAGAACAAAGGAAACTAACTCTAAAGTCGTCACTTCAGGTCAGTTTACCCAATCCAGATCTAAGTTCAAAAACCAGCTCCAAAGGCAGAGATTTCGGTGTCAGAGGAAGTCAATATACCTCGACCAATGAGGGATTGCCAAATCGGCATCCTAGACTTTAGAACCTAGGATGTGACACTGATGAAGACAGGTACAGAAACGCCCAACGGCAGATTGTGAATTTAAGAAGAGTAGGTAAGATTCAAACGGCTCCTCCAACGGCTAGTCTTGAATCTCTACCTATATATACCCGTCTTCAACCTCAGGATCAAATACGGAAAAACTCTCTACAAACTTTCATTTTCTGAATTCATCAAGCCTTCAAAAGCTCTTAAGCAGTTCTAAATAGTTCAAAGAACACTTTATCTTAAAGTGTTTCTAGTCCAGAAACTGCTCAGTTTTTCGTCTGATTCCTAGGCAGAAATCATTGTATATCTTAAGCCTAGATTTTGAACGAGTTCATCTAACTCTAAGTTCTTCATTATAAGAACTCGTTCATAGTTGGAACCCAAACCAAACCCCTATTTATCCAGAAAGATTAGGTCAAGGTTACGCTTGCTTGAAGCGCGGAATTCAAGTGGTTGTACGGTTTTTTCAGTACCCGCAAACTGAAAGGTTAGGCTTGACAGTGCCCGTAAACTGTTGGAACACAGCTCGGGTTAGAGTTGTGAAGTTGCTTAGTACTTGGAAACCAAGTGGTAGTGAATTACCAGTGAATCTGGTCGAAGACGTAAGAAATGTTACTCCGAACCACGTAAAATCTCGTGTTATTCTCTTTCTCTTTATTTTCAGTTATTGTACTAACTCCATTGACACATTGCATTTTTATCGAATCTGCACACTCAGCTGCTCTCCAAAGACTGCTGAGTCTTTCTGAAAATTGCACAACTTGATTAAGCTGAAAAAGTAAAGATAATATTTTCAATCTGAGTTTTTCTAAGCAAACGAGCTAAGTTTTTAAACCACCACTTTCCGCACCGCCAGCTGAGTTATTAGCCCAGCTGACCTTCCTCAGCGGGATTCATAACTGAGCTCACGCACTCTGTTTTAAACTTGTCAAAAAGTTTTAAAAGTCTATCTTTGGTGTATTCATCCCCCCTCTACACCAAAGACCCAGCTCAGGGACCATCAATTGGTATCAGAGCAGTGGTTCAAAAGACCGCTGTTTCTGAATCAAGAGTTTTGTCTTGAAAATCTGTCAGTGGTCAACTGAACAGATCCTCTTTTGGAAAAACTCATATTATTTCATACTGTGCATATCTTCATGGATTCTTATCTTAATAGGAACTTTCCCACCTTCTCAGTCGATGATTATGCAATCTGAAAGTTCATATTAAAAAGCTTTCTTTGTGTGCATTGACAAACATGATTTTTCTACACTTTTAAAGGTTCTTTGACATTGATTTCATGCTAGAAAATCATAGTTTGAATGAGTTTGCACTTAGGTTTTGTTATTTTATGAAATTTGATACTCCTATGCATGTTTTGATGAATTGGCAGGAAAATGGAGTAATAATTGAGAGGAATGACCATAAAAAGCTTGAAGTTCATCTCGATAGGAGTTCGTAGGTTCAAACGGATCCAAAATCGGAGCTATAACGAAAGAGAACGAGCCAAAATAAGAAAGTTGTCAGACTGGTGCCATCCCGGGCGCGCCAGCACCAGAGATAGCACCAGATTTCGGCCATTAGTTGAATTTTCCCTTATTTTGCAATTCTTTTTATTTTTGGTAGTATTATAACCCTACTAGGATGCAACTTGTACCCCCACCTATATATATGTCCTCCAAAACACATCTAGACATCTTGATCTATCTATCTTTTTCATCTTTTTCTATCTTTCATCATCTTTTATTCTCTTTTATTATTTTTAGCATAGTTTTATTTTCTTTTGAGCTTTTGGAGATTTGAAGACAAGATTCAAGAGTTCAAGATTGGAGCGAGCAAGACTTTAGATTTCTTCGCCAGCACCAGAGATAGCACCAGATTTCGGCCATTAGTTGAATTTTCCCTTATTTTGCAATTCTTTTTATTTTTGGTAGTATTATAACCCTACAAGATGCAACTTGTACCCCTACCTATATATATGTCCTCCAAAACACATCTAGACATCTTGATCTATTTATCTTTTTCATCTTTTTCTATCTTTCATCATCTTTTATTCTCTTTTATTATTTTTAGCATAGTTTTATTTTCTTTTGAGCTTTTGGAGATTTGAAGACGAGATTCAAGAGTTCAAGATTGGAGCGAGCAAGACTTTAGATTTCTTCTATAGTTTTTCTTTGTTTTTAATTATGAATTTCTTTTGTTTTGATTTGTTGTTAGCCATGACTATGAGTGGCTAGTTTTCTTATATCCTAGGGTTAAAGAGTAGATGGATGATTAAAATTGAATCTTAATTAATTGATCAATTACGACCTTCTCTTCTTTCTTATGTTCTTGCATTGATTGTTTGCTTAATAATTGCTTAGCTACCAATTTAGCATGATTTGATGTGTTTATTTGAGATCGGAAGAAGATAATTAACACGTGATCTAGAATATAGGACATGCTTTACAAAATAGCCGGAAGGTCTTGAGTCTTGTGTGAGAACGTTTAATCTAATCAATCTTTTTGGAGTTGCATGCATATGATGTTAGTCGGGAACGATGACCCTTGCATGTGATCAACGGTTTATTCGCCACGGAAGTGGGTTTGAACTAAATTTGTGATTGTTTTAGGAAGAGTCGAGTCTTTGTGTTAATTAATTGATTGATGAAGGTTTGAATTCAATTATCCGTTGAAATCAAAACCCTGGGATATCCATTCTCTTATTTGAAACTCCAATTGTTTTCTTTTATTTCCTTTTATTTATTTGTTTAGTTTAGAATTAAAACCAATCTCATCTTTTCAAGAGTCTAGATAGTAGGATAACAATTGAAAGTGGTACTTATTGGAATTAAATAAATCTCCGTAGATACGACCTTGCTTTCCTGTACACAATTGCACCCGTGCACTTGCAGTGTGAAAGAAAATAGCGAACACACATCATGACATGATGTGGGACGTCATCACAGACGGACCTATCCTCATTTACAAACAAGAAAACGAGCTTGTTCCAGCTCAAGATGGTGGACAGCCAATGTATCAGCTCATTTCCAAGCCAAAGAATGAACATACCTCAGAAGAAAGGAATCAAGCTGGATTAGACAGCTTCGCAAGGAACACCATCTCGTCAACAGTCTCCAACGCCTACCTCAGCAAGATCATCAACTGCAATACCACAAAGAAGATGTGGGAAACCCTAGCCAAGCTATGCGAAGGGTCGGAGGAGATAAAAGAAAATAAATTCACGATTGCCTGCCAGAAGTTTGATAACTTCAAGCAGTTTGTCAACGAGTCCATCGAAGGAATGGAACTCAGATTCTCAAATATCGTGGTAGAGATTGAAACCATCAGAACTGGGAAATACACCCAGCGTGAAAAGAACCTAAAAGTTCTTTCAGGGCTCACAGCTGAATGGAACACATACAAGGTGGTACACCAAAGTCGAAGTGACTTGGATGATCTTTCAACTGAAAGATTATTCTTCCTGCTCAAAGCCAACGAATACAACTTGAAGATTACCATGAAAGAATTTTCAAACAATCAAAATGATGGAGAGCTGACACCTGCACCAAAGGAGATTGCGTTCAGAACTAATTTTGAAAAATCCACATACATGCAGTCAGCTGAGTCCTCAAAGAAGGACAAGAAGGACATGAGCAAGGAAGAGCTACTTGAAGAGATAGCCATGTTGGTCAAAAACTACAACAGACTCAATACCAGCAAGGACAAGTACAAGAAGTTCACAAGAACTTACAGAGACAAGTACGCAGCAGCTGATGAGAAGTCAGCTGACAAACGAACAGATGAAGGTTGCTTCAACTGCAAGGAACCTGGACACTACAGACTAGACTGTCCCAAACTATCCAAGAAAGATAAAGACCAACTGAAAGCTAAGGCAGCTGACAGAAGGAGAGCCTACATCGCCGACGAGGAGTCGGAGTGCAACAAAATGGAGGATAACATACCATTTTCAGATTCAGAAGAAGAAGCACTGATGGCTCATGATGAACTTGAATGGGATACATGCTTCATGGGACAGACAGACGGAATCGATGAAGATGAGATAATGTCAAGAACTCAAAATCTATCTAACCCCTCACCATCACACGAACACTCTACATAGGTTTCAGAATCAGGGCTACCTGATTGGAGTTTAGTAGAGAAGGTTATGAACGATTTCAAGGAGCTTCAAGAGATAATTGACATCATAATGTGTGAGAATGCCGAGCTGGGAAAGAAAAATGTATCAGAAGCAGCTGATACAACACAGGTCCAAGAGGAGGTCATCTCACTAAAAGACAAAATAGTAAAACAAGATCAGCTGGTGAAAGACTTCTACTACGAAAAGAAACAGCTGATGGAAGAATTGGAAAATGCCACAGCTGAATCAGAAAAGAAGTCAGCTGAGATTATAGAGCTGAAAAATTCCGAAGAGGTACTATCTAAGAAGATGGTAGCTCTTATCAAAGCTACAACAACAATGGACGAAATCATAAGTACATAACGACCAGCAACGCTCAAAGCAGGACTGGGTTACAATGGATTAAAGGATGCCTCAAACATTGCTTCCACAAGTGGAACAAAGGTAATGGTTGTAAGAGCAAAAGAAAATCCAATTCCAGCTACTCAGCAACAACCATTGAGGACACAACAGGCATCAAAAAGACCAGCTGTGAGATAACCTCAAGCACAGATCAGACAGCAACGTGCTCAAACTCAACAAAGACAACAGGCTGGACAATTCAGATACCAGCGACATCAACAGCACGTCGAAAGATATCAACCGAGATATCAAAGGAGATACCCAACTTAATATCACTCATTTGATCACCAGCTGAAGCACCCGTTCCAGCCGAGATATCACAAGAGACAGCAGAGACAAAGGAATGTCTCAGCTGGGTACTCAGCTGGATACCGAAAAGGACCCGGACATCAACAAGGAAATCAAGCTGGGAAAATACTGAGATCAAGACCCCGCCAGCAACAACCGAAGAACACAAAGAATGTGTACATCGACTCAGCTGGAAGAATCATCAGATCAAATGACCCAATTCGAGTCATCAAGAAGATCTGGGTCGTAAAAGGATCTCTGTCTAACGCACAAGGACCCAATTAAAACTGGGTACCTAAATTTTGATTTTTGTCATAGGTTACAAAGGAACGACGCATCATTGAGGAGTCGATGAGAACGCTATGGTACTTGGACAGTGGATGTTCCAAGCACATGACCCACTTAAAGCATCTACTCTAGGAGTACATCGAGCGTCCAGGCCCACAAGTAATATTTGGTAACAACTCCAAAGGTCTAACCAAAGGTTATGGTACATTTAAAACTAAAAATGTTATAATCCCTAATGTTTCATATGTACAAGGACTGCAACATAACTTGTTTTCCAGTAGCCAATTCTGCGACAACAGTTTTTCTGTCAAAGTTTTGTTAGAAAATGGAGGTGATTATATGGTGGTTTGAATATGGTGGGTAATTTTGGTGAAGTGGTGAAGATGAATATAGTAAGTGTTGTGTATGTAGAATATAGAGATGAATTTTAGAGATGAGCTCTTGTCTTCAAGAAGGCTATAGAGAGTATGAACTTGTTAAAAAGCTTAGCTTTATTGCTTTGCTTGATTGATTACATATGGTGCAAAACTCATATTTATACTTGTGGAGAGAATTCTCTAGATTCTCATAGGAATCTAGAATTCTCTACTACTAATGCTAATCTAGATTCTACTTAGCAATTCCTAATCTAGAATATTCTTGATTATTTCTATATTCTACATAAATATCCTATTGTATGAATTCTCTAGAATATTTCTAGATTCTACAACTCATATAATCTTGAGTACTCTAGAATCTACTTTATATTATTTAGATAATTCTAGATAAATGCATCACTTTTCAATACTCATTCTTGATGCATTTGTCGATAACTCCAAGCATCCTTCGTAGGAACTGGAATCTATCTCTTGGTAGCGCCTTGGTGAAGATGTCTGCTAATTGTTCCTCCGTTGGACATTACTTCATCTCGATGTACCCTTTTGCTTGGACATCTCTTAAGAAGTGATACTTGATATCTATGTGCTTTGTGCGATTGTGCTGAACTGGATTCTTGGCCATTGCGATAGCTGGCTTGTTATCGCAGTAAATCTTTGTTGCCGAGTTTTGTAGTTCTCCCATGTCTTCCAATATTCTTTTAAGCCATATAGCTTGGCATGCGGCCCCGGCTGCTGCAACATACTCAGCTTCTGCAGATGATAGAGCAACTGAGTCTTGCTTCTTCGATCCCCATGAGAAAACTCCTGATCCGAGCTTAAATATGTAGCCAGAGGTGCTCTTCATATCATCTTGTGATCCAGCCCAATCACTGTCACAATATCCAACGAGTTGTAAGTCGGAACATGACTTATACCAAATACCATGGTTAAGTGTTCCTTGCAGATATCTGAGGAGTCTTTTTGCTGCTCTGTAGTGCGTTTTCATCGGATTTTCCATGAATCTGGATAGAAGACTTGTGGCGTACATGATGTATGGCCTTGTCGCCGTTAAGTAAAGTAGACTCCCAATTAAGCTCCGATAATTGGTAGCATCGGTAGGCCTTGTTCCGTCTTCTTTCTTTAGCTTCTCATTTGGGATTAGAGGGGTGACGACGTGCTTGCAGTCTTGCATCTTGAATTTCTTGAGTATATCCTCGATATATTTCTTCTGTGACATGAAAATGCCATCTTCTTCTTGGCTTATCTCCATTCCGAGGAAATAGTGCATCAAACCAAAGTCACTCATCTCAAAAGTATCCATCATGTCTCTCTTGAATTCCTCAATCATTATGGCATTGTTTCCCGTGACGATTAAGTCATCAACATAAAGAGAGACAATCAAGATGTCCGTACCTTGGGTTTTGATGTATAGAGTGGCCTCGTTCTTGCTCCTTTTGAATTCTTGATGTGTGAAATATCCGTCTATCTTACTGTACCATGCTCGTGGTGCTTGTTCGAGCCCGTATAGTGCTTTCTTTAAGCGAAGAACTTTGCCTTCTTCTTTTATGAATCCTTCTGGTTGCTCCACGTATACTTCTTCTTTCAGATCTCCATTGAGAAAGGCCGACTTGACATCAAGTTAAAAAATATGCCATTTCTTCTGAGCTGCAAGAGCTATGAGTGCTCGAATTGTGTCCATCCGAGCGACTGGAGCAAATGTCTCTGTATAGTCGACTCCTGGTATTTGAGCATACCTCTTTGCAACAAGCCTTGCCTTATGCTTTTGGATTGACCCGTCAGAATTCATCTTCGTCTTGAATACCCATTTGACTCCAATGACTTCCTTGTTACTTGGAAGATCCGCCAACTCCCAAGTATCATTTTTTTCGATCATTTGTATCTCCTCCTCCATTGCTTTAATCCAAACTTTTTCCTTTGAAGCTTCTGAATAGTTATTTGGCTCCAAAGAACAGAAGTTGCATGTTTCATAAGTAGTAGTAGATTCATATAAATCTGCTAAAGTTCTTACTCGATGAGGTGGAGATTCTGGCGAGGAGTCAGCTACACTTGATGTAGATTTTGGTGAGGAGTCATCTTCACTTGATGTTTTGGCTTCTGAGGAGGATCTTGGCATAGATATGAGACTTTCTTGAACTCGTTCTTCTGTTTCTGGAATTTCTTCAAGTTGTGTAGTTGTTGTCATCCTCTCGACATTTTCTGACTCCCAATTCCAAGAGGCATGCTCGTCAAAAAGCTTAGCTTTATTGCTTTGCTTGATTGATTACATATGGTGCAAAACTCATATTTATACTTGTGGAGATAATTCTCTAGATTCTCATAGGAATCTAGAATTCTCTACTACTAATGCTAATCTAGATTCTACTTAGAAATTCCTAATCTAGAATATTCTTGATTATTTCTATATTCTACATAAATATCCTATTGTATGAATTCTCTAGAATATTTCTAGATTCTACAACTCATATAATCTTGAGTACTCTAGAATATACTTTATATTATTTAGATAATTCTAGATAAATGCATCACTTTTCAATAAGTTTGATGCACAGTGAAGCACAGGAAAACCAAGCAGATACTACTAAGAGGGAAATGAGAAGGAAATGTGTATTTCGCTGACTGGAACAGCAGCCCTCATAAGACTTGTCTTGTATCTAAAAGCAGCAATGAAGACAGCTGGCTGTGGCATAGACGGCTGAATCATCTCAACTTCAAGATAATCAACAAACTGGCTAGTTTCCAGCTCGCTAATGAAATTCCAGATCAAGTATATGACAAAAGTCATATGTGCAGCGCATGCCAACAAGGAAAACAAACAAGAATTTTATTCTCACTCAAGCCAGTTCAGTCAACTGATCGCGTTCTTCAACTTCTACACATGGATCTCTTTGGACCAGTCACTCCAGCAAGCTTCAATGGCAGAAAATATACTCTGGTCGTAGTGGATGACTTCATAAGATTCATATGGGTGTCATTCCTGTACCAGAAGAGCGAAACAAGGACTAAGCTGCTAATCCTGCTGGAAAGACTGTCAACTCAGAAGGAGTGCAAAATAATGTCAATCAGATCAGATCGAGGAACGGAGTTTCTGAATGAAACTATTTATGAATACTTCGAGAAGAACGGAGTTCAACATCAAACCTCAGCAGCACGCACACCTCAGCAGAATAGTGTAGCAGAGATGATGAACAGAACACTCAAAGAAGCGGCTACCTCAATGCTAGCCAGCTCTGCCATTCCAAAGAAGTTCTGGGCCGAGTCAATTAACACATCATGCTTTACTCAGAATTGCTCTCTACTCACATCAAGGCAAGAAAAGACGCCGTATGAGCTATGGAATAACAGAATACCATACATTGGATATTTCAAGGTCTTCGAATCCAAATGCCATATCCTAAACAATGGAAAAACACAGCTCAAGACGTTCGACGCGAAGACTAACCGAGGAGTATTCCTTGGTTACTCTGCTGTGAGTAAAGTTTACAGAGTCTTCAATAGAAGAACTCAAACAGTCGAAGTAACTCCACATGTTACATTTGATGAGTCATCATTCGAATATAGAGATTCTAACAAATGAAGAAATGAAGGAGAATCCTCAAGGCAGATTCAGACAAGAGCTCAAGAGAATCGAATCAGGAATCTGGCCGAACCATTAATATGGAATGATGAGCAAGAGGAGGAACCTCAAATCAATCAGGAAGTTCCACCAGCTGAAAATCAAGAGGAACCTCCAACGCCAAATCAAGGGGGAATGCCATGAGTTGGAAATCCAGACACAGCTGAATCCCCAGCTCTATCTCCAGCAGAGCTCCTACAGAAGTCACCTCAAAACTCAATCCAAGTAGATTCTCATTCTCAAGACTTAACTCCAGAATAACTTCAAGCCAGACGAAATCTAGCCACTTCTAGCATCAATCAGCTGGAAGAAGAAATTCATAGAAGGAGAAGATGGATGGATGATCATCCATCATCAACAGTCATTGGAGAACCATATGACCAAGTCAGAACCAGAAGCTCAGCTGCTCAAGCTACATCGGATCATCAAGAAGCAGCTGACACAGCTGAACTCTCATTAGAGCTAGAACTGGCTGTCTATGATGAAGACTCAGCTCTAATGGCGTGTTATGTAGCTCAAGTTCGAGAGCCTCAAACAATTCTAGAAGCCTTAAAAAGCGTACCCTAGACAAGCGCCATGCAGGAAGATCTAAATGAATTCCTCAGAAATTGTGTCTGGGAATTGTTCGACAGACCTGAAGGAGTCAAAGTCATCGGACTCAAATAGATCTTCAAAAACAACCTGGATACTCTTGGAGTCATCATCAGAAACAAAACTCGACTCGTTGCCAAGGGTTACACACAGCAAAAGGAATTGACTTCGAAGAATCATTTGCTCCAGTAGTACGATTGGAAGTAATCAGACTGTTTATCGCTTATACAGCACATCACAAATTCAAGGTCTATCAAATGGATGTGAAGTGTGCATTTTTAAATGGAGAAATCAAGGAAGATGTCTATGTTGAACAACCTCCAGGATTTGAAGTAAAAGGAAATAAAGTCTATAAGTTAAAGAAGGCACTTTATGGATTGGAACAAACACCTCGAGCCTGGTATGATACTCTATCAAATTTCCTTGTATCCAAAGGATTCAAGAAGGGCTCAGAATACAGAACACTCTTCACCATCAAGTTGGGAGAAGACATCCTGGTTGTTCAAATCTATGTAGACGACATCATCTTCGGGTCAAGATCAACACTCTTATGCCAAAGATTTGGAGAGATGATGTCAAAACAGTTCCAAATGTCTATGATGGGAGAAATGAGTTTCTTCCTAGGACTTCAAGTCAAGCAATCAGCAGAAGGGATTTTATAAACCAATCCAAGTACGTGAAAGACTTGATAGCCAAATATGAAGTTTAATCCAGCAGAATGGTGAAGATCCCGATGAACACCAACTGGAAGATTGAACCCGGAACTGAAGGAAAGTCAGTTGATTCCAACAAATACAGAGGGATAATAGGTTCCCTACTGTATCTAACAGTTAGTCGTCCAGACATCTTTTTCGCAATCGGAGTGTGTGCCAGATTTTAAGTTGATCCAAAGGAGGCACACATGCAAGCAGCCAAGAACATTCTCAAATATCTCAAAGGAACTCAGAATGTTGGGCTGTGGTACCCAGCTGAAGAGAATCTATAGCTGACTGGATATTCAGACTCGAACTTCGTTGGAGATAGGTTGGACAGAAAATCAACTTCAGGAACATGTAAGTTCCTAGGAAGCAAGTTAATATCGTGGTTTTCAAAGAAGCAAACGTGCGTCGCAACCTCCACAACTGAAGCAGAATATATGGCAGCTGGAAACTGCTGCTCACAAATTCTCTGGCTGAAACATCAGCTGGATGACTACAAAGTGAAAACTGGACAAGTTCCAATTTTCTGTGATAGCTCGAGTGCTATCGCTATATCAGAAAATCCAGTACATCACACAAGATGCAAACATGTAGACGTGCGACATCACTTCATCAGAGATCACGTGGAAAAGAATGATGTGATTGTTGAGAAAATTCACACAGACATACAGTGGGCTGATATACTCACAAAGCTGCTGGTAGAAGCAAGATTCAAGATGCTGTGCGGATTACTTGGATTACTCAACCCAGACGAAGCTACATCCAGCTGAATGGAAGCAGACCCAGCTGGAATTCAGAATCAACATCAAAGAAGAACCTAGCTTAGAAAGAACCAAGCTCAGCCTAAAGCCTAAGTTGAAGGATTATTCAGCTGAGGGGGAAACCAGCTGGAAAAATACCCACTCAACTCAGCTATTCATAAACGAGGTATCGGCTGACTACTATGATCAGCTTAGAGGTTTGCAACATCAATTCATACCTATTCATTATGTTTTTAACAGACTTTTAGTCAAATCATATTATGTCATATCCAATCAAATTTAATTAAAAGTCTGCAAAGATCTGAAGCATGGGAGTTTCAAGGCAGAAGTCAAAACGCCTCAACCGTCCTCACTCGCGCATTAAATCACATTTCCTGAACAAGTAACCGACATGACGCGAGAATCACTCACAGTCGTAGATCTTCTTATCAAACTACCAATCTTGATCATCCATTCATCAAGAACGTTGATATAAATATGATAGAAGAGATACGCAAACTTTTTCCTAAACCCTAAAAAGTTTTTCGGCACTCTTTCTTCTTCCTCCCCTATATATATTATCTGTTCTACTAACAAAATTTGCAGAAGAATAACATGGAACATAGAAAGATATCTCCAGAAGCCGATCAACACGAAGAGTCTGTCAAAGCTTCACGTTAAGAGTTGCTTAACTCTCATGAACCACAAGAAGACGGAGTTCCAGGAGATAATGAAGCTCATCGACAGATCCGGTCTAATGCAGTGGGTGACTGCAAAGCTCAAGAACATCATTCACCAGGAAGTTGCAGAATTCTTCCTGGAAATGTCAAAGGAAAAAGACCTCCTCCGCCCTAATATTTCTCTCAAAATAAAAGAGAAAACAGGACACACAACTCCCTGGGATGTGGAAATCAACGTAAACAAGATCATGTCAACGGAATTCAACCTGAGAGGAAGCCCAATCAGATTTGGACGAGATGTTGATAAAGCCGGAGTCTTTAATAGCAGAAATGTCAAAGCTCTTGCTCCGCCACAGGAGGCACAGAAAAAGATGCAGAAGATAAAGCATCATGCATCTACTTCCTTCCCAGCTGGGAAGAGGAAACAACATGAGGAGACAAAACAAGCTAAAGCACCGTCTTCAAAGAGAAGACTCAAGTTAAAGGTGCCCAGTCAGTCAGCCGAGAAGCCAGCTGACATTGAGAGAGAATTTGTAACTACTCTCCGAGAAGTAGAAGGTCCACAAGCGGTGGTTTCTTACAGTGGAGAAGAAGTTCATGTGCCTACGTGAACATCATCATCGCCACCACCTCAACGACGTATTCCAGCTGATTAACTAAGCTTAGACCCCAATCAACTAAGCTTAAACCTCACAACAGATGGAATACTTCAACCGTCTTCTCCTCAATTTCCTTCAGCTCAACAGGGACACCAACTTCAAATTCAACTTATGGAAGTTGGAGCTCAAGCCCCTGCACCAAGCTCAAGTGGAAAGCATCATCCAGCCAATGATCACTTACAGCTGGATGATGAAAACAAGAGCTGAACCCCTTACCCACACTTTAGAAGTGGAAGGGAATACTTAAGTCCCTCAAGAGTTGCATGTGATGCCTCCATCTCAAGGTTTGAAGACCTCATGCTTAAAGGAGTCACAAGCGTACTACAACAAAATCCGGAGCTAGCTTCGCTCCAAGACGCATTAATCGCCGTTAGCGATTTCAAGGTCTACGTTGCTACCAAAATCAGCAACTGGAATGAAGTTGTGCCCTACTCAGAAGATGTCATCTCTAGAGCCAACTCATACCTCCAAGCACTCAGCTGGACCGCCCCAGCTGAAACAGCCAAGGAAGTTGTGCATGCAATAACAGCTGAGGCTAATGCTATTAAAGAAGAGCCAGCCAATGCAACAGCTGAGCCACCAAGACTCCAGATCTCGATGTTCAGAACTGACAGCCGCATCACAGCCGATCTAAAACATTGCCACAGTTGACAACACAGCGAAGATCGCTGACGCAATTCAGGAAACTGCACAGCTCAATAAGACGATAGTTTGTCTCTCCCGCCTTGTTGATTATGCCAAAGAGGGGGAAGATAATGAGACAAGGCAAATGCAAAACTGCTGAGCTAGAGAAACCAGCGGAACCAGCTGAAGAAGAAACGGAGTCAATAAAGAAGCAGCGAATGCAGAAGAGAAGACCCAGCCAACTAGGATTGAAGATTGAAGATTGAAGAATTTTTTTTCTTTCTTTTCGATTTATCTCTTTAATTGTTGTAATTTCTTACTTTAATAAAACAAAGTTTTATTTGCTGCTCAAAGCTCACCCTGATGACAATTACTTTTTGTCTAGGCTCTAAACTCTGAAATCTTAATCTGCTGATTTGTTTTACCCTCTTAAAACGTAGGGGGAAGCTAAGGGGAAGCTTCATAGTTTGTCTCACTTAGATTTTGGCATCATCAAAAAGGGGAAAATTATTGGGAAAATTATAAAGTTTTGATTTAATACCAAAATCCAACTGACTCCAACCGAATAGATGATCGCATAAATCTAAGTAGTGTTTTCCAGCTCGCCAGTTTGAGCTCTAGATTTTCTAAGTTTACAGGTTCAGGAAGCGGAAGACAGCAGAAGATCCAGCTGTGTTCACCACATGAGTCAACTATCAGCTGAGTTCTCCAGCAGAGCTGAGTACAAAACAGAGCAGGATCAAGCTGAAGATTAATCGAGCTGAGTTCAAGACACAGCTGGTCCAGCTGTACAGAATAAATGGAACTAACTCTAAAGTCGTCACTTCAGGTCAGTTTACCCAATCCAGATCTAAGTGTTGGGAAAATTATAAAGTTTTGATTTAATACCAAAACCCAACTGTTCTCCAACCGAGTAGATAATCGCATCAACCTAAGTAGTGTTTTCTAGCTCGCCTGTTTGAGCTCTAGATTTTCTAACTTTACGTGTTCGTTCAGAAGCGGAAGATGTTATAAGATCCAAATTCGTGTTTACAAAGATGAGCTCAAGACAGAAGAAGATCCAGCTGTGTTTACAGCAGGAGTCAACTATCAGCTGAGTTCTCCAGCAGAGCTAAGTACAAAACAGAGCCGGATCAAGCTGAAGATTAATCGAGCTGAGTTCAAGACACAGCTGGTCCAGCTGTACAGAACAAATGAAACTAACTCTAAAGTCGTCACTTCAGGTCAGTTTACCCAATCCAGATCTAAGTGTTGGGAAAATTATAAAGTTTTGATTTAATACCAAAACCCAACTGTTCTCCAACCGAGTAGATAATCGCATCAACCTAAGTAGTGTTTTCTAGCTCGCCTGTTTGAGCTCTAGATTTTCTAACTTTACAGGTTCAGGAAGCGGAAGACAGCAGAAGATCCAGCTGTGTTTACAGCATGAGCTCAAGACAGCAGAAGATCCAGCTGTGTTTACAGCAGGAGTCAACTATCAGCTGAGTTCTCCAGCAGAGCTAAGTACAAAACAGAGCCGGATCAAGCTGAAGATTAATCGAGCTGAGTTCAAGACACAGCTGGTCCAGCTGTACAGAACAAATGAAACTAACTCTAAAGTCGTCACTTCAGGTCAGTTTACCCAATCCAGATCTAAGTGTTGGGAAAATTATAAAGTTTTGATTTAATACCAAAACCCAACTGTTCTCCAACCGAGTACATGATCGCATCAACCTAAGTAGTGTTTTCTAGCTCGCCTGTTTGAGCTCTAGATTTTCTAACTTTACAGGTTCAGGAAGCGGAAGACAGCAGAAGATCCAGCTGTGTTTACAGCAGGAGTCAACTTTCAGCTGAGTTTTCCAACTGAGTTGAGTTCATAACAGAGCAGGATCAAGCTGAATATAAATCGAGCTGAGTTCAAGACACAGCTGGTCCAGCTGTACAGAACAAAGGAAACTAACTCTGATGACGTCACTTCAAGTCAGTTTACCCAATCCAGCTCCAAAGGCAGAGATCCCGGTGTCAGAGAAAGACAATATACCTCGACCAAAGAGGGATTGCCAAATCAGCATCCTAGACTTCAGAACATAGAATGTGATACTAATGAAGACAGGTGCAGAAACGCCCAATGGCAGATTATGAATTTAAGAAGAGTAGGTAAGATTCAAACGGCTCCTCCAACGGCTAGTCTTGAATCTCTACCTATATAAACCCGTCTTCAACCTCAGGATCAGATACGAAAAACTCTCTACAAGCTTTCATTCTCTGAAATTATCAAGCCTTCAAAAGCTCATAAGCAGTTCTAAACAGTTCAAAGAACACTTTATCTTAAAGTGTTTCTAGTCCAGAAACTACCCAGTTTTTCGTCTGATTCCTAGGCAAAAATCATTGTATATCTTAAGCCTAAATTTCGAACGAGTTCATCTAACTCTAAGTTCTTCATTGTAAGAACTCGTTCATAGTTGGAACCCTAAACCAAACCCCTCTTTACCCAGAAAGGTTAGGTCAAGGTTACGCTTGCTTGAAGCGCGAAATTAAAGTGGTTGTAAGATTTTTTTAGTACCCGTATACTGAAAGGTTAGACTTGACAGTGCCCGTAAACTGTTGGAACACAGCTCGGGTTAGAGTTGTGAAGTTGCTTGGTACTTGGAAACCAAGTGGTAGTGAATTACCAGTGAATCTGGTCATGGACGTAGGAGGTGTTACTCCGAACCACGTAAAAATCTCGTGTTATTTTCTTTCTCGTTATTTTCAGATATTGTACTAATTTCATTTGCAGATTGCATCTTTATCAAATCTTCATACTTAGCTGCTCTCCAAAGACAGCTGTGTTTTATAAATTTGCACAACTTGACTAAGTCGAAAACTTAAAGAATATTTTCAAGCTGAGTTTTTCTAAGCAATCGAGCTAAGTTTTCAAACCACCACTTTCCGCACCGCCAGCTAAGTTATTAGCCCAGCTGACCTTCCTCAGCTGGATTCATAACTGAGCTCACAAACTCTGTTTTAAACTTGAAAAAGTTTTCATAAATCTATCTTTGGTGTATTCACCCCCCACTCTACACCAAAGACCCAGCTCAGGACCATCAATTGGTATCAGAGCAGTGGTTCAAAAGACCGCTGTTTCTGAATCAAGAGATTTGTCTTGAAAATCTGTCAGTGGTCAACTGAACAGATCCTCTTTTGTAAAAACTCATATTATTTCATACTGTGCATATCTCCATGGTTTCTTATCTTAACAGGAACCTTTCCACCTTCTCGGTCGACGATTATGCAATCTAGAAGTTCTGATTAAAAAGCTTTCTTTGTGCGCATCATGACATGATGTGGGACGTCATCACAGACGGACCCATCATCATTTACAAACAAGGAAACAAGCTTGTTCCAGCTCTAGATGGTGGACAGCCAACGTATCAGCTTATTCCCAAGCCAAAGAATGAACATACCTCAGAAGAAAGAAAGCAATCTGGATTAGACAGCTTCGCGAGGAACACCATCTCGTCAACAGTCTCCAACGTCTACCTCAGCAAGATCATCAACTGCAACACCGCAAAGGAGATGTGGGAAACCCTAGCCAAGCTATGCGAAGGGTCGGAGGAGATAAAAGAAAATAAATTCACAATCGCCTGCCAGAAGTTTGATAACTTCAAGCAGCTTGTCAACGAGTCCATCAAAATGATGGAACTCAGATTCTCAAATATCGCGATATAAATTGAAACCATCAGAACTGGAAAATACACCCAGCGTGAAAAGAACCTAAAAGTCCTTTCAGCGCTCACAGATGAATGGAACACATACAAGGTGGTACACCAAGTCGAAGTGACTTTTGTGTGATCTTTCGACTGAAAGATTATTCTCCCTGCTCAAAGCCAACGAATACAACTTGAAGATTACCACGAAAGAATCTTCAAGCAATCAGAATGATGAAGAACTGACACTTGCGCCAAAGGAGATTGCGTTCAGAGCTAACTCTGAAAAATCCACATACATGCAGTCAGCTGAGTCATCAAATAAAGCCATCCAAAAAAGATAAAGCCACTGAATGTCCTTTCAGCGCTCACAGGCTAGAATGTCCTAAGCTATCCAAAAAAGATAAAGCCAACTGAAAGCTAAGGCAGCTGATAGAAGGAGAGCCTACATCGCCGACGAGGAGTCGGAGTGCAACAAAATGAAGGATAACATGCCATTTTCAGACTCAAAAGAAGAAGCACTGATGGCTCATGATGAACCTGAATGGGATACATGCTTCATGAGACAGACAGACGGAATCGATGAAGATGAGGTAATATCAAGAACTCAAAATCTATCTAACTCCTCACCATCACACGAACACTCTACACAGGTTTTAGAATCAGGGCTACCTGATTCGAGTTTAGTAGAGAAGGTTATGAACGATATCAAAGAGCTTCAAGAGATCCTTGACATCATAATGTGTGAGAATACCGAGCTGAAGGTGGAACTGGAAAAGAAAAAGATATCAGAAGCAGCTGATACAACACAGCTCCAAGAGGAAGTTATTTCACTAAAAGACAAAATAGTGAAACAAGATCAGCAGATGAAAGACTTCTACTACTAAAAGAAACAGCTGATGGAAGAATTGGAAAAGGCCACAGCTGAATCAGAAAAGAAGTCAGCTGAGATTATAGAGCTGAAAAATTCCGAAGAGGCACTATCTAAGAAGATGGTAGCTCTCATCAAAGCTACAACAACAACGGACGAAATCATAAGTGCACAACGTCCAGCAGCACTCAAAGCAGGACTGGGTTACAATGAATTGAAGGACGCCACAAACATTGCTTCCACTAGTGGAACAAAGGTAATGTTTGTAAGAGCAAAAGAAAACCCAATTCCAGCAACTCAGCAACTACCGTTGAGGACACAGCAGACATCAAAAAGGCCAGCTGTGAGATAACCTCAAGCACAGATCAAATAGCAACGTGCTCAAACTCAACAAAGACAGCAGGGTGGACAGTTCAGATGCCAGCAACATCAACACGTCGAAAGATATCAACCGAGATATCAAAGGAGATACCCAGCTGGATATCACTCATATGATCACCAGCTGGAGCACCAATTCCAGCCGAGATATCACAAGAGACAGCAGAGACAAAGGAACGTCTCAGCTGGGTACTCAGCTGGATACCGAAAAAGACCAGGACATCAACAAAGATATCAAGCTAGGAAGATACTGAGATCAAGACCCCACCAGCAACAACCGAAGAATGCAAAGAATGTGTATATCGACTCAGCTGGAAGGATCATCAGATCAAATGACCCAATTCGAGTCATCAAGCAGATCTGGGTCGTAAAAGGATCTTTATCTAACCCACAAGGATCCAATTAAAACTGGGTACCTAAATTTTGATCTTTTTATAGGTTGCAAGGGAACGACGCATCATTGAGGAGTCGATGAGAACGCTATGGTACTTGGATAGTGGATGTTCCAAGCACATGATGCACTTATAGCATCTACTCCAGAAGTATATCGAGCGTCCAGGCCCACAAGTAACATTTGGTGACAACTCCAAAGGTCTAACCAAAGGTTATGGTACATTTAAAACTAAAAATGTTATAATCCCCAATGTTTCTTATGTACAAGGACTGCAACATAACTTGTTTTCCATTAGCCAATTCCACGACAACGGTTTTCCTGTCAAGTTTGATGCACAGTGAAGCACAGGGAAACCAAGCAGATACTACTAAGAGGGAAAAGAGAAGGAAATATGTATTTCGCTGACTGGAACAACAGCCCTCCTGAGACTTGTCTTGTATCGAAAAGCAGCAATGAAGTCAGCTGGCTGTGGCACAGACGGCTGAATCATCTCAACTTCAAGACAATCAACAAACTGGCTAGAAACCAGCTCGCTAATGGAATTCCAGATCAAGTTTATGATAAGAGTCATATATGTTGGGAAAATTATGAAGTTTTGATTTAATACCAAAACCCAACTGATTCTTCAACCGAATAGATGATCGCATAGCTCGCCTGTTTGAGCTCTAGATTTTCTAGGTTTACAGGTTCAGGAAGCAGAAGACAGCGGAAGCAGAAGACAGCAGACACCCCAGCTGTGTTTACAGCAGAAGTCAGCTATCAGCTGAGTTTTTCAGCTGAGCTAAGTTCAAAACGGAGCAGGATCCAGCTGAAGTTAAATCGAGCTGAGTTCAAGACAGCTGGTCCAGCTGTACAGAACAAAGGGAACTAACTCTGAAGACATCACTTCAAGTCAGTGTGCCCAATCTAGCTCTAATTCTAAAAGCCAGCTCCAGAGGCAGAAGATCCCGGTGTCAGAGGAAGTCAACATGCCTCGACCAATGAGGGATTGCCGAATCAGCATCCTAGACTTCAGAACCTAGGATGTGACATAAATGAAGATAGTTGCAGAATCGCCCAACGGCAGATATCGAATTTATGAAGAGTAGGTAAGATTCAAACGGCTCCTCCAACGGCTAGTATTGAATCTCTACCTATATAAACCCGTCTTCAACCTCAGGATCAAAAACGAAAAACTCTCTACAAGCTTTCATTCTCTGAAAATCTCAAGCATTCAAAAGTTCTCAAGCAGTTCTACATAGTTTAAAGAACACTTTATCTTAAAGTGTTTCTAGTCCAGAAACTGCTTAGTTTTTCGTCTGATCCCTAGGCAGAATTTATTGTATATCATAAGCCTAGATCCTGAACGAGTTCATCTAACTCTTTGTTCTTCATTGTAAGAACTCGTTCATAGTTGGAAAACCCATACCCAAACCCAAACCCAGAAAGGTTAGGTAAAGGTACGCTTGCTCGAAGCGTGTAATTCGAGTGGTTAGGTTCTTCAGTTCCCGGAAACTGAAAGTGTAGGCTTGACAGTGCCCGCAAACTGTTGGAACACAGCTCGGGTTAGAGTTGTGAAGTTGCTTGGTACTTGAAAACCAAGTGGTAGTGAATTACCAGTAAACCTGGTCGTGGACGTAGGAGGTGTTACTCCGAACCACATAAAAATCTCGTGTTCTTTCTTTCTCCTTATCTTCAGTTTTAATACTAACTTTATCATCTCATTGCATATTTTATTAAAACTGCATACACAGCTGGTCTCAAAAGACAGCTGTGTCTTTCTGAAAGTTGCACAACTTGACTAAGCCGAAAATGTAAAGATAATCTTTTCAAGCTGAGTTTTTCTAACCAACCGAGCTAAGTTTTCAAACCACCACATTCTGCACCGATAGCTGAGTTATTTGCCCAGCTGACTCTCCTCAGCTGGATTGATAACTGAGCTCACTAACTCTGTTTTTGAACTTGAAAAAATTTTCAGAAATTTATCTTTGGTGTATTCACCCCCCCTCTACATCAAAGACCCAGCTCAGGGACCATCAATTGGTATCAGAGCAGTGGTTCAAAAGACCGCTGGTTCTGAATCAAGAGATTTGTCTTGATAATCTGTCAGTGGTCAACTGAACAGATCCTCTTTGTTGAAAAACTCATATTATTACATACTGTACATACTTCTATGGATTATTATCTTAACAGGAATCTTCCCACATTCTCGGTCGACGACTATGCAATCTGGAAGTTCAGATTGAAAAGCTTTCTTTGTGCGCATCATGACATGATGTGGGACGTCATCACAGATGGACCCATCATCATCTACAAACAAGTAAACGAGCTTGTTCCAGCTCAAGATGGTGGACAACCAACATATCAGCCCATTCCCAAGCCAAAGAGTGAGCATACATCAGAAGAAAGGAAGCAAGCTGGATAAGACAGCTTCGCGAGGAACACCATCTCATCAACAGTCTCCAACGCCTACCTCAGCAAAATCATCAACTGCGAAACCGCAAAGGAGATGTGGGAAACCCTAGCCAAGCTATGCGAAGGTCTGAGAAGATTAAAGAAAATAAATTCACAATCGCCTGCCAGAAGTTTGATAACTTCAAGCAGCTTGTCAACGAGTCCATCGAAGGGATGGAACTCAGATTCTCCAATATAGTGGTAGAAATAGAAACCATCAGAACTAGGAAATACATCCAGCGAGAAAAGAATCTAAAAGTCCTTTCAGCGCTCACAGCTGAATGGAACACATATAAGGTGGTACATCAAAGTCGAAGTGACTTGGGTGATCTTTCGACTGAAAGATTATTCTCCCTGCTCAAAGCCAACGAATACAACTTGAAGATTCCCATGAAAGAATCTTCAAGTAATCAGAATGATGGAAAGCTGACACCGGCGCCAAAGGAGATTGCGTTCAGAGCCAACTCTGAAAAATCCTCATACATGCAGTCAGCTGAGTCTTCAAAGAAGGACAAGAAGGACATGAGCAAGAAAGAGCTACTTGAAGAAATTGTCATGCTGGTCAAAAACTACAACAGACTCAACACCAGCAAGGGCAAGTACAAGAAGTTCACAAGAACTTACAGAGACAAGTACGCAGTAGCTGATGAGAAGTCAGCTGACAAACGAACAGAAGAAGGATGTTTCAACTGCAAGGAACCAGGACACTACCGGCTACACTGTCCGAAGCTATCCAAGAAAGATAAAGACCAACTGAAAGCTAAGGCAGCTGATAGAAGGAGAGCCTACATCACAGACGAGGAGTCAGAGTGCAACAAAATGGATGATCACATGCCATTTTCAGACTCAGAAGAAGAAGTATTGATGGCTCACGATGAACCTGATTGGGATACATGCTTCATGGGACAAACAGACGGCATCGATGAAGATGAGGCAATGTCTAGAACTCAAAATCTATCTAACCTCTCACCATCACACGAACACTGTACACAGGTTTTAGAATCAGGGCTACCTGATTGGAGTCTAGTAGAGAAGGTTATGAACGATTCCAAGAAGCTTCAAGAAATCCTTGATGTCGTAATGTGTGAGAATGCCGAGCTGAAGGTGGAACTGGAAAAGAAAAAGGTATCAGAAGCAGCTGATACAATACAACTCCAAAAGGAAGTTGTTTCACTAAAAGAGAAAATAGTGAAACAAGATCAGCTGATGAAGGACTTCTACTATGAAAAGAAACAGCTGATGGAAGAATTGGAAAAGGCCACAGCTGAATCAGAAAAGAAGTCAGCTGGGATTATAGAGCTGAAAAATTCCGAAGAGGAACTATCTAAGAAGATGGTAGCTCTCATCAAAGCTACAACAACAATGGACGAAATCATAAGTGCACAACGTCCAGCAGCACTCAAAGCAAGACTGGGATACAACGAATCAAAGGATGCCACAAACATTGCCTCCACGAGTGGAACAAAAGTAATGTTTGTACGATCAAAAGAACATCCAATTCCAGCAACTCAGCAACAACAGTTGAAGACACAGTAGGCATCAAGAAGACCAGCTGTGAGATATCCTCAAGCTCCATCAAGGACACAGCAGACATCAAAAAGGTCAGCTGTAAGACAACCTCAAGCTCAAATCAGACCGCAACGTGCTCAACCTCAACAAAGACAACAGGCTGGACATTACTATTACTAGCAACAGCAACAGCACGTTGAAAGATATCAACTGAGATATCAGAGGAGATATCCAGCTGGATATCACTCATATGATCATCAGCTGGAGAACCAATTCCAGCCGAGGTATCACAAGAGACAGCAGAGACAAAGGAACGTCTCAGCTGGGTACTCAGCTGGATACCGAAAGAAACCAAGACATCAAGTCGGGAAGATACTGAGATCAAGACCCCACCAGCAACAACCGAAGAACACAATGAATGTGTATATCAACTCAGCTGGAAGGATTATCAGATCAAATGACCCAATTCAAGTCATCAAGCAGATCTGAGTCGTTAAAGGATCTCTGTCTAACACACAAGGACCCAATTAAAACTGGGTACCTAAATTTTGATCTTTTGTATAGGTTGCAAGGGATCAACGCATTATTGAGGAGTCAATGAGAACGCTGTGGTACTTGGACAGTGAATGCTCCAGCACATGACGTACTTAAAGTATCTACTCCAGGAGTATATCGAGCGTCCAGGCCCACAAGTAACATTTGGTGACAACTCCAAAGGCCTAACCAAAGGTTATGGTACATTTAAAACTAAAAATGTTATAATCCCAAATGTTTCTTATGTACAAGGAGTGCAACATAACTTGCTTTCTATTAGCCAATTATGCGACAACGGTTTTTCTGTCAAGTTTGATGCACAGGGATGCACAGGAAAACCAAGCAGATACTACTAAGAGGGAAAAGAGAAAGAAACATGTATTTCGCTGACTGGAACAGCAGCCCTCCGGAGACTTGTCTTGTATCGAAGAGCAGCAATGAAGTCAGCTGGCTGTGGCACAGACGGCTGAATCATCTCAACTTCAAGACAATCAACAAACTGGCTAGGAATCAGCTCACTAATGGAATTCCAGATCAAGTATATGACAAAAGTCATATGTGCAGCGCGTGTCAACAAGGAAAACAAACAAGAATTTCATTCTCTCTCAAGCCAGTTCAGTCAACTGATCGAGTACTTCAACTCCTTCACATGGATCTTTTTGGTCCAGTTACTCCAACAAGCTTCAATGGCAGAAAATATACTCTGGTCGTAGTGGATGACTTCTCAAGATTCACATGGGTGTCATTCATGTACCAGAAGAGCGAAACCGGGACAAAGCTGCCAATCCTGCTGGAAAGATTGTCAACTCAGAAGGAGTGCAAGATAATGTCAATCAGATCAGATCGAGGAACGGAGTTTCTGAATGAAACTATTTATGAATACTGCGAGAAGAACGGAGTTCAAAATCAAACCTCAGCAGCACGCACACCTCAGCAGAATGGTGTAGCAGAAAGAAGAAACCGAACACTCAAAGAAGCAGCTACCTCAATGCTAGCCAGCTCTGCCATTCCAAAGAAGTTCTGGGCCGAAGCAATAAACACAGCCTGCTTCACTCAGAATCGCTCCCTACTCACATCAAGGCAAGAAAAGACGTCGTATGAGCTATGGAACAACAGAACACCATACATTGGATATTTCAAGGTCTTCGGATCCAAATGTCATATCCTAAACAATGGAAAAACACAGCTCAAGACGTTCGACGCAAAGACTGACCGATGAGTATTCCTAGGTTATTCTGCTATGAGTAAAGCATACAGAGTCTTCAACAGAAGATATCAAACGGTCGAAGTAACTCCACATGTTACCTTTGACGAATCATCATTCGAATATAGAGACTCTATCAAACGAAGAAATGAAGGAGAATCTTCAAGGAAAATTCAGACAAGAGCTCAAGAAAATCGAATCAGGAATCTGGCCGAACCATTAATTTGGGATGATGAGCCAGAAGAGGAACTTCAAATCAATCAGGAAGCTCCACCAGCTGGAAATCAAGAGGAACCTCCAACGCCAAATCAATGGGGAATGCCATCAGCTGAAAATCCAGACACAGCTGAATCCCCAGCTCCATCTCCAGCAGAGCCTCTACAGAAGTCACCTCAACACTCAATCCAAAGAGAGAGTCTTTCTCAAGACTTAACTCCAGAGCAACTCCAAGCCAAACAAAATCTTGCCACTTCTAGCATCAATCAGCTGCAAGAAGACATTCGTAAAAGAAGAAGATGGATTGAAGATCATCCATCATCAGCAATTATTGGAGAACCATCTGACCAAGTCAAAACTAGAAGCTCAGCTGCTCAAGCTTCTTCGGATCATCAAGAAGCAGCTGACACAGCTCAACTCTCAGTAGAGCTAGAACTGACGGTCTATGATGAAGACACAGCTCTAATGGCATGTTATGTAGCTCAAGTTCCGGAGCCTCAATCAATTCTCGAAGCTTTAAAGAGCATGCCCTGGACGAATGCCATGCAGGAAGAGCTGAATGAATTCCTCAGAAATTGTGTCTGGGAATTGGTCGAAAGACCTGAAGGAGTCAAAGTCATAGGACTCAAATGGATCTTCAAGAACAAACTGGATACCCTTGGAGTCATCGTCAGAAACAAAGCTCGACTGGTTGTCAAGGGCTACACCCAGCAGAAAGGAATTGACTTCGAAGAATCATTTGCTCCAGTAGCGCGATTTGAAGCGATCAGACTCTTTGTCGCTTATGTAGCACTTCAGAAATTCAAGGTCTATCAAATGGATGTGAAGTGTGCATTTTTAAATGGAAAAATCAAAGAAGATGTCTATGTTGATCAACCTCCAGGATTTGAAGTAGAAGGAAATAAAGTCTACAAGCTAAAGAATGCGCTTTATGGATTGAAGCAAGCACCTCGAGCTTGGTATGATACTCTATCAAACTTCCTTGTATCCAAAGGATTCAAGAATGGATCAGTAGACAGAACACTCTTCACCATCAAGTCAGGAGAAGACATCTTGGTTGTTCAAATCTATGTAGACGACATCATCTTCGGATCAAGATCAACATTCTTATGCCAAAGATTTGGAGAGATGATGTCAGAACAGTTCCAAATGTCAATGATGGGAGAAATGAGCTTCTTCCTAGGACTTCAAGTCAAGCAATCAGCAGAAGGGATTTTTATAAATCAATCCAAGTACGTGAAAGACTTGATCACCAAGTATGGAGTTCAATCCAGCAGTACTGTAAAGATTCCGATGAACACAAACTGGAAGATTGAACCTGGAACTGAAGGAAAGTCAGTTGATTCCCGCAAATACAGAGGGATAATCGGTTTCCTGCTATATCTAACAGCGAGTCGTCCAGATATCTCTTTCGCATTCGGAGTGTGTGCCAGATTTCAAGTTGATCCAAAGGAAGCACACATGCAAGCAGCCAATAACATTCTCAAATATCTCAAAGGAACTCAGAATGTTGGGTTGTGGTATCCCGCTGAAGACAATTTACAGCTAACTGGATATTCAGACTCAGACTTCGCTGGAGATCGGCTGGATAGAAAATCAACTTCAGGAACTTGTCAGTTCTTAGGAAGCAAGTTGATTTCATGGTTTTCAAAGAAGCAAACGTGTTTCGCAACTTCCACAACAGAAGCAGAATACATGGCAGCAGGAAGCTGCTGCTCACAAATTCTCTGGCTGAAACATCAGTTGGATGACTATGAAGTAAAAACTGGACAAGTTCCAATTTTCTGTGATAGCTCAAGTGCGATTGCTATATCAGAGAATCCAGTACATCACACTAGATCCAAACATGTGGACGTACGTCATCACTTTATTAGAGATCACGTGGAAAAGAAGGATGTGATTGTTGAGAAAATTCACACAGACATACAGCGACCAACATTCTTTGAAAATAATTATTTTTAATAAATTAAGATTATTATTTTTAATAATTTCTTGATAAGATTATTATTTTTAATAATTAATTGCTAATAAAATAAATTAAGAAAATTAAATTCATAATTTTCTCAATTAAAAATCATGCCTAAATGCACAATTCAATAAACATAAATTGTAATTCGTTTCGGTTAACCCGAGACGAAACAAACATAATTAAATTCCACTTTTCCGGCACAAATTTGGATTGCCGAAAAAAAAATTATTAAAAAGAAAATTTTTCTTCATCTTCATTCTCTAATTTAATTAAAAAAATACTAGGTTTAATTATTCACGAAAACGGGATATTACACAACCATAGCAAAGCCACACGAAACATCGCAACAGCTGATAGTACAGCGAAGATCGCTGACGCAATTCAGGAAATTTGATGGTCCCTGAGCTGGGTACTTGGTGTAGAGGGGGGGTGAATACACCAAGTAGATTTTTCGAAACTTTTATCAAGTTAAAACGGAGTTGAGTGAGAGCTCAGTTATTGATCCAGCTGGGGAGGGTCAGCTGGGTAAACAACTCAGCTGGCGGTGCGGAAAGTGGTGGTTTGAAAACTTAGCTCAGTTACTTAGAAAAACTCAGTTTGGAAATATTAACTTATCGTTTTCAGCTTAGTCAGGTTGTGCAACTTTTCGAGAGACACAGCTGTCTTTGGAGAGCAGCTGTGTGTGCAGTTTTGAACAAGTATGCAATGATATGAAGGCGTTAGTACACAGCTGAATATAAAGCAAAAGTAAAGAGAGAGAGATAGAAGCATGCGAGTTTTTACGTGGTTCGGAGTAACACCTCCTACGTCCACGACCAGGTTCACTAATAATCCACTACCACTTGGTTTCCAAGTACCAAGCAACTTCACAACTCTAACCCGAGCTGTGTTCCAACAGTTTGCGGGCACTGTCAAGCCTATACACCTTCAGTTTACGGGTACTGAAGAACCTATCCACTCGAATTACGCGCTTCGAGCAAGCGTACCTTTACCTAACCTTTCTGGGTTTGGGTTTGGGTATGGGGTTCCAACTATGAACGAGTTCTTACAATTAAGAACTTCAGAGTATGATGAACTCGTTCGAAATCTAGGCTTAAGATATACAATGAGTTTGGCCTAGGGAACAGACGAAAAACTAAGCAGTTTCTTAACTAGAAACACTTTAAGATAAAGTGTTCTTTGATCTATGTAGAACTGCTTGGGAGCTTTTGAAAGAATAATGATTTCAGATAATGAAAGCTTGTAGAGAGTTTTTCGTGTCTGATCCTGAGGTTGAAGACGGGTTTATATAGGTAGAGATTGAAGACTAGCCGTTGGAGGAGCCGTTTGAATCTTACCTACTCTTCTTAAATACAAGATCTGCCGTTGGGCGTATCTCGCACCGTCTTCATTTGTGTCACATCCTAGGTTCTCGAAGTCTAGGATGCCGATCCGGCAATCCCTCATTGGTCGAGGTAGGTTGACTTCCTCCGATTCCGGATCTTCTCGCCTTTAGAGCCGGCTTTTGAATTCGTAGCCGGACCGTCTCGACGTGGAGTCTTCGTGAGATAGTTCCTTTATTCTCGTACATACCGGACCACCGTGTTTTGAACTCGGCTCGAATTCTCTTCGGCCTTGATCGAGCTCTGTTTGGATCACTCACCGAAGGTTGACGCCCGTCGTCTTTTGCTAGCCGACTCCACCGTAGACACAGCTCGGGTCGACCGCTCGTCTTCCGCTAGCCGACTCCCCGCCGTAGACACATTCGGTCGACCGTCGTCTTCCGCTTCCTTAACCTCCGTAATCCTAGAACATTTTAAGGCTCAAACAGCGAGCCGGAAAACGCTATTTAGGTTGGCGCGATCATCTATTCGGTTGGAGAATCGGTTGGGTTTTGGTATCAAATCGAAACCTTATAATTTTCCCAACAATTTCCCCTTTTTGATGATGCAAAAACCTAACTGAGACAACTTATGATGCAGAGAAACTTGTGTTTTATTAATGTAAGAAAATACATTATAACACAGAAAAAGAAAGAAGGAAAAAAACTTCGCCTTCGCCCTTCGCCGGCCGGGTCTTCTCTTCGCATCCGTTGCTTCTTTCTTTTGACTCGTCTCTTCTTCACTCGATTCTCGATTCAAACCGGTTCCTCTAGCTCATCGGTTGCCTCTTCATTGACTTGTCTCTCTTCTCCCTTACTTCCCCCTTTTTGGCATGATCAAAACAGGGTGGGAGATATACACCATCGGCTGTTGCGATGTTTTAGTTTGGCGAAACTGTGGTTTTCAGCTCTGAGCGGCGAGGTTTAGAGTCTTAGTGGCTCAGCTGTTGTATTAGCTGGCTCTTCTTCAGTTGCATTAGCCTCAGCTGTGATTGCAGACACAGCATCCTTGGCTGATTCAACGGGGCGGTCACTGAGTGCTTGGAGGGATGAGTTAGCACGGAGATAGCATCTTCTGAGTCGGGCATAACTTCATTCCTTGCAATTTTGCTTCTTCAGACTTCTTAGATTGAATGAGAAAGTCTGATTCAGCACTTGAGGGAGTTGTATTCAGCTCATATCATCATCATCCAGCTGCAGGAGATTGTTGGCTGGGTGATGTTTCTTATTTGAGCTTGGTGCAGGGACTTGAGCATCTTTTATTGAAAGATCTCGAAGAAGGTGTCCTTGTGGAGCTGAAGGAAACTGAAGAGAAGGCGGTTGAAGTATCTCATCTGTCTTGGGGTTTAAGCTTGGTTGTTCAGCTGGAATACTCCGTTGCGGTGTTGGTGATGATTATGTTCAAGCAGGGACGTGAACTTCTCTTCCACCGTAAGAAACGACCGCTTGTGGGCCTTCTGCTCCTCGGAGAGTGATTACGAATTCTCTCATATGTCAGCTGGCTTCTCTGCTGACTGACTGAGCACCTTTGACTTGAGTCTTCGGTTTGAAGACAAGAGCTTCAAAGATATTTTGTCTCCTCAAGTTGTCTCCGATTCCCAATTTGGGACGGAGTTAGATGCATGCTGCTTTGTCTCCTGCATCTTTTTCTGTGCCTCCTGTGGCGGAGCAAGAGCTTTGACATGACTGCTCCTGAATACTCCGGTTTCATCAACATCTGGTCCAGGTCTGTTGACGTTGATTTTTGCATCCCAGGGAGTTGTGTGTCCCGTTCTCTCTTTTATGTTGAGAGAAACAGTGGGGCTGAGGAGGTCTTTTTCCTTTGTCATTCCCAGAAAGTTTTCTGCACTTTCCTGGTGAATAACGTTCTTGAGCTTTGCTGTCTCCTACTGCGTTGGCCTGGTTCTGTCGAAGGGCTTCACCTTCTTCTGGACTTCCGTCTTCTTTGAGGTTCCTGAGAGTTAAGCAACTCTTATCTTGAAGCTTTGACAGATTCTTCAGGTTTGATTGGCTTCGGGAGACATCTTTCTGGATTCCATGTTCTTTTTCTGCATCTTTTGTTAGTAGAAACAAACAATACCAATTGATGGAAATAAGAAAGAAAAAAAAAACTTTCTAGGTTTGATGCGTATATCTTCTAACATATTTAAAGAGATTTCTTGAAGAATGGACGATCAAGATTTGTCTGTTAATAAGAAGATCTACGATTGGGAGAGATTCTTGCGTCATGTCAATTTAATGCGCGAGAGATAACGGTTGAGGTGTTTTGACTTTTGCCTCGAAACTCCCATTATTCAATTCTTTGCAGACTTTTAATTAATATTGATTAGAAATGACAAGATGAGATTTGACAGAAAACAGATTGAGTAGGTGTAATTAATGTTGTTGAAACCTCTCAGCTGATCATTGTAGTCAGCTGATACCTCGGTTGAGTGGGTGTGCTGGGTCATCGTGGTTCCAGCTGGTTCCCCCTCAGCTGAATAATCCTTTCCTTTCAGCATCTGGTTTAGCTGAATTCTTTCTCACTCGATATCGTTGACATTGATTCGATTTTCATTGATCGTTTGTATTCAGTATTCACTGTCCGTTCATTCAATTGGTCTCGTTCCGTTCGTTCACTGGTCCTTCCATTCATTTGGGTGAAGCATCGTCCGGGTTGAGAAGTCCAAGTAATCCGCACAAGATTTTGAATCTTGCTTCTATCGCCGGTTTGTGAGAATATCACCCATTTGTATGTCTGTGTGAATTTTCTCAACAATCACATCCTTCTTTTCTACGTGATCTCTGATGAAATGATGTCGTACGTCTACATGCTTGCATCTTGTGTGAAGTACTGGATTCTCTGAAATGGCAATCGCACTTGAGCTATCACAGAAAATTGGAACCTGTCCAGTTTTTACTTCATAGTCATCCAATGATGTTTCGACGAGAGAATTTGCGACAGCGGCTTCCGGCGGCCATATATTCACTTCGTCGTGGAAGTTGCGACGCACGTTTGTTTCTTTGAAAACCATGAAATCAACTTACTTCCTAAGAACCGACAAGTTCCCGAAGTTGATTTTCTCGTCCAATCGATCTCCGAAGTCCGAATCCGAGTATCCAACACCGTAGATTGTCTTCATGGTACCACACCAACATTCCGAGTTCCTTTGAGATATTTGAGAATGTTCTTGGCCGCTTGCATGTGTGCTTCCTTTGGATCAACTTGAAATCCGGCACACACTCCGACCGCGAAAGAGATGTCCGGACGAATTGTCGTTAGATACGCAGGATCCTATTATCCCTCCGTATTTGCCGGAATCAACCGACTTCCCTTCGCATCCCGGTTCAATCTTCCAGCTTGGTGTTCATTGGAATCTTTACGCTTCGCCGGATTGAACTCCATACTTGGCGATCAAATCTTTCACGTATTTGGATTGATTTATGAAGATCCCTTCGAAGATTGCTTGACTTGAAGTCCTAGGAAGAAACTCATTTCTCCCATCATGGACATTTGGAACTTCTCTGACATCATCTCTCCAAATCTTTGGCATAAGAAGCTTGATCTTGATCCAAAGATGATGTCGTCTACGTAGATTTGAACAACCAGGATATCTTCTCCTGACTTGATGGTGAAGAGAGTTCTGTCTACTGAGCCCTTCTTGAATCCTTTGGATATGAGAAAATTTGACAGAGTGTCATACCAAGCTCGAGGTGCTTGCTTTAATCCATAAAGAGCCTTCTTTAGTTTGTAGACTTTATTTCCTTCTACTTCGAATCCTGGAGGTTGTTCAACGTAGACATCTTCTTTGATTTCTCCATTTAGGAATGCACACTTCACATCCATTTGATAGACCTTGAATTTGTGATGTGCTGCAAAGGCGAGAAATAGTCTGATTGCTTCCAATCGTGCTACTGGAGCAAAAGATTCTTCGAAGTCAATTCCTTCCTGCTGAGTGTAGCCCTTGGCAACGAGTCGAGCTTTGTTTCTGATGACGACTCCCATGGTATCCATCTTGTTCTTGAATATCCATTTGAGTCCTATGACTTTGACTTCTTGAGATCTGTCGACTAATTCCCAGACACAATTTCTGTGGAATTCGTTCAGTTCTTCTTGCATGGCATTTGTCCAAGGCACACTCTTCAAAGCTTCGAGAATTGATTGAGGCTCTGGCACTTGAGCTACGTAACACGCCATTAGAGCTGTGTCTTCATCATAGACCGTCGCTCTAGCTCTACCGAGAGCCGAGCCGTGTCACCGCCTCTTGATGATCCGATGAAGCTTCGAGCACCGAGCTTCGGTTTTGACTTGGTCAGAAGGTTCTCCAATGATTGCTGATGATGGATGATCTTCAATCCATCTTCTCCTCTTACGAATTTCTTCTTCCAGTTGATTGATGCTTGAAGTGGCTAAAATTCGTCCGTCTTGGAGTTGTTCTGGAGTTAAATCTTGAGAGTTTGGCTCTATTTGATTTGGATTTTGAGGAGATTTCGTAGAAGCTCACTGGAGATGGAGCTTGGGACTCCTCGTGTTTGGATTCCTACCGATGATGTTCCCTTGATTTGGCGTTGAAGCTTCTTCTCGATTTCCAAATGGTGGAGCTTCTTGGTTGATTTGAATTTCCTCCTCCAGCTCATTGTCCCAAATTAATGGTTCGGCCAGATTCCTGATTCTATTCTCTTGAGCCCTTGTCTGAATCAATCTTGAAGATTCTCCTTCGCTTCTTCGTTTGATAGAATCTCTATATTCGAAGGAGGATTCGTCAAAGGTAACATGTGGAGTTACTTCGACTATTTGAGTTCTTCGTTGAAGACTTCGTATGCTTTACTCACGGCGGAGTAACCAAGGAATACTCCTCGGTCTGTCTTTTCGTCGAACGTCTTGAGCTGTGTCTTCCCATTATTGAGAATGTGACATTTGGATCCGAATACCTTGAAGTATCCAATGTATGGTATTCTGTTGTTCCATAGCTCATACGGTGTCTTTCCTTGTCTTGATGTGAGTAGGGAGCGATTCTGAGTGAAGCAAGCTGTGTTGATTGCTTCAGCCTCGCAACTTCTTTGGAATGGCGCAGCTAGCTAGCATTGAGGTAGTCGCTTCCTTGAGAGTTCTCGTTTCTTCTTTCTCGCTACACCATTCCGCCGAGGTGTGCGAGCCGCAGATGTTTGGTGTTGAACTCCGTTCTTCTCGCAATAATCATAAATAGTTTCATTTAGAAACTCCGTTCCACGATCCGATCTTATTGCCATTACTTTGCACTCCTTCGTGTTGATAATCTTTCCGGCGGGATACGCTTAGTTCTCGGTTTCGCTCTTCGGTATAAGAAATATACCCAAGTGAATCTTGAGAAATCATCCACAACGACTCGCAGTGTATTTTCTCGCCATTGAAGCTTGCCGGAGTAACCGGACCAAAAAGATCCATGTGAAGAAGTTGAAGAACTCGATCGCCTGACCGAGCCGGCTTGAGAGAGAATGAAATTCTTGTTTGTTTTCCTTGTTGACACGCGCCGCACATATGACTTTTGTCATATACTTGATCTCGGAATTCCATTAGCGAGCCGGTTCCTAGCCGCTTGTTGATTGTCTTGAAGTTGAGATGATTCGGCCCGTCGTGCCATGCCAGCGACTTCATTCGTCGCTTTTGATACAAGACAAGTCTCCTGGAGTGGCCGTCGTTCCAGCCGCCGAAGTACATATTTCCTTCTCTTTTCCCTCTTAGGAGTATCTGCTTGGTTTCCCTGTGCTTCACTATGCATCCCTGTGCATCAAACTTGACAGAAAAACCGTTGTCGCAGAATTGGCTAATGGAAAGCAAGTTATGTTGCAATCCTTGTACATAAGAAACATTTGGGATTATAACATTTCTAGTTTTAAATGTACCATAACCTTTGGTTAGGCCTTTGGAGTTGTCACCAAATGTTACTTGTGGACCTGTACGCTCAATATACTCCTGGAGTAGATGCTTTAGGTGCGTCATGTGCTTGGAACATCCACTGTCCAAGTACCAAAGCGTTCTCATCGACTCCTCAGAGATGCGTCGATTCCTTGCAACCTAAACAAAAAGTTAAAATTCAGGTACCCGCTTAATTGGGTCCTTGTGGGTTAGACAGAGATCCTTTGACGACCCAGATCTGCTTGATGACTCGTATTGGGTCATTTGATCTGATAATTCTCCCAGCTGAGTCGATATACACATTCTGTGTGTTCTTCTGTTGTTGCTGGCGGGGTCTTGATCTCCGTGTCTTCTTGTTTTGTTGTCTGTATTTTGTTTGATTTCCAGCTGTGTGCCTAGCTGAGACGTTCCTTTGTCTTTGCTGTCTCTGAGGCTGTGGCTGGAAATGATTATCCAGCTGATACTCGTATGAGTGGTATCCAGCTGGGTATCTCTGATATCTTGGTTGATATCTATCAACGTCTTTGATCTTTGTCATTTGGTATCTGTAAAATCCAGCTTGTGGTCTTCGTTGAGGTTGAGCACGTTGCTGTCTGAGTTGAGCTTGAGGTTGTCGCACAGCTGACCTTCTTGATGTCTGCTGTGTTCTCGATGGAGTTTGAGACTGTTTCACAGCTGTTCTTTTTGACGTCTGCTGTGTCCTCAACGGAGCTTGAGAATGTTTCACAGCTGTTCTTCCCGACGCCTGCTGTGTCCTCAATTGTTGATGCTGAGCTGCTGGGGTTGAAGGTTCATTTGCACGTACAAACATAACCTTTGTTCCACTTGTGGAGGCAATGTTTGAGGCATCCTTTGATTCGTTGTATCCCAGTCCCGCTTTGAGTGCTGCTGGACGCTGAGCACTAATGATCTCGTCCATTGTTGACGTGGCTTTGATGAGAGCTACTATTTTCTTAGATAGTATCTCTTCTGTGCTTTTCAGCTCAATGATCTCAGCTGACTTCTTTTCCGATTCAGCTGTGACCTTTTCCACATCTTCTATCAGCTGTGTCTTCTCAGTGTTGACTTTCTTCATCAGCTGATCTTGTTTCACTATTTTGTCTTTTAGTGAAACAACTTCCTGTTGGAGATGAGTTGTATCAGCTGTGTCTGATACTTTTGTCTTTTCCAGTTCCGCCTTCAGCTCGGCATTCTCACACATAATGACGTCAAGGATCTCTTGAAGCTCCTTGGAATCGTTCATTACTTTCTCTACTAGACTCCAATCAGGTAGTCCAGATTCTGAGTCCTGTGTAGAGTGTTCGTGTGATGGTGAGGTGTTAGATAGATTTAGAGTTCGAGACGTTACCTCATCTTCATCGATGCCGTCTGTTTGTCCCATGAAGCAAGTATCCCAATCAGGTTCATGATTGGCCATCAGGGCTTCTTCTTCCGAGTCTGAAAATGGCATCTCATCCATTTTATTGCACTCTGATTCTTCATCAGCGATATAAGCTCTCCTTCGGTCAGCTGCCTTAGCTTTTAATTGGTCTTTATCTTTCTTGGACAACTTTGGACAATCTTGTCGGTAGTGTCCTGGTTCCTTGCAGTTGAAGCAACCTTCTTCAGTTCGTTTGTCAGCTGACTTCTCATCAGCTGCTACGTACTTATCTCTGTAAGTCCTGAAGAACTTCTTGTATTTGCCCTTGCTGGTGTTGAGTCTGTTATAACTTTTCACCATCATGGCAATTTCTTCGAGTAGCTCCTCTTTGCTCATATCCTTTTTGTCCTTCTTCATCTTGGAGGACTCACCGACTTGACATGAGCCGACTTTTCGTAGTTGGCTCGAAAGCTATTTCTTTTGGAGCTGGGGTGAGTTCTCCGTCATTCTGTCTGCTTGAAGATTCTTCTTGAGTGATCTTCAAGTTGTACTCGTTGGCTTTTAAGAGTGAGAACAACCTTTCTGTAGATAGATCACCCAAGTCACTTCGACTTTGGTGAACTACCTTGTAAGTGTTCCATTCAGCTGAAAGAACCTTTAGATTCTTTTCCCGCTGGGTATACTTCCCGCCCGATTGTCTCTATCTCAATGACTATGTTTGAGAACCTTAGCTCCATCGCTTCGATGGACTCGTTGGCTAGCTGCTTGAAGTTGTCGAATTTTTGGCACGCTATTGTGAATTTGTTTTCTTTGATCTCTTCTGATCCTTCACATAGCTTGGCGAGTGTTTTCCACATCTCTTTGGCTGTCTCGCACTTGATGATTTTACTCAGGTAGGCGTTTGAGACTGTTGAAGAGATGGTGTTCCTTGCGAAGCTGTCCAGACCAGCTTGCTTTCGCTCTTCGGAAGAATATTCCTTCTTTGGCTTGAGAATTGGCCGGTATTCTGGTTGGCCTCCATCATGAGAAGGTACGAGTTCAGTTCCTTGTTTATATATAAGGATGGGTCCGTCTGAAATGACGTCCCACATCATGTCGTGATGTGCACAAAGAAAGCTTTTCAATCTGAATTTCCAGATTGCATAGTCGTCTACCGAGAAGGTGGGGAGATTCCTGTTAAGATAAGAATCCATAGACATGTGCAGTATGTAATAAGATGAGTTTTTTTTTTTGAAAAACGGATCACGTTCGCTGACCACCGACACGTAGCGTCAAGAGAGATCTCTTGATACGAAACGGTGGTCTTTTGAACCACTGCTCTGATACCAATTGCTGGTCCCTGAGCTGGGTACTTGGTGTAGAGGGGGGGTGAATACACCAAGTAGATTTTTCGAAACTTTTATCAAGTTAAAACGGAGTTGAGTGAGAGCTCAGTTATTGATCCAGCTGGGGAGGGTCAGCTGGGTAAACAACTCAGCTGGCGGTGCGGAAAGTGGTGGTTTGAAAACTTAGCTCAGTTACTTAGAAAAACTCGCTTGGAAATATTAACTTATCGTTGTCAGCTTAGTCAGGTTGTGCAACTTTTCGAGAGACACAAATTGCCTTTGGAGAGCAGCTGTGTGTGCAGTTTTGAACAAGTATGCAATGATATGAAGGCGTTAGTACACAGCTGAATATAAAGCAAAAGTAAAGAGAGAGAGATAGAAGCATGCGAGTTTTTACGTGGTTCGGAGTAACACCTCCTACGTCCACGACCAGGTTCACTGGTAATCCACTACCACTTGGTTTCCAAGTACCAAGCAACTTCACAACTCTAACCCGAGCTGTGTTCCAACAAGCCATGGGCACTGTCAAGCCTATACACCTTCAGTTTACGGGTACTGAAGAACCTATCCACTCGAATTACGCGCTTCGAGCAAGCGTACCTTTACCTAACCTTTCTGGGTTTGGGTTTGGGTATGGGGTTCCAACTATGAACGAGTTCTTACAATTAAGAACTTCAGAGTATGATGAACTCGTTCGAAATCTAGGCTTAAGATATACAATGAGTTTGGCCTAGGGAACAGATGAAAAACTAAGCAGTTTCTTAACTAGAAACACTTTAAGATAAAGTGTTCTTTGATCTATGTAGAACTGCTTGGGAGCTTTTGAAAGAATAATGATTTCAGATAATGAAAGCTTGTAGAGAGTTTTTCGTTTTTTTTTTATCCTGAGGTTGAAGACGGGTTTATATAGGTAGAGATTCAAGACTAGCCGTTGGAGGAGCCGTTTGAATCTTACCTACTCTTCTTAAATACAAGATCTGCCGTTGGGCGTATCTGCACCTATCTTCATTTGTGTCACATCCTAGGTTCTGAAGTCTAGGATGCTGATCTGGCAATCCCTCATTGGTCGAGGTAGGTTGACTTCCTCTGATTCCGGGATCTTCTGCCTTTAGAGCTGGCTTTTGAATTCGTAGCCGGATCGTCTCGACGTGGAGTCTTCGTGAGATAGTTCCTTTATTCTCAGCATACCGGACCACCGTGTTTTGAACTCAGCTCGAATTCTCTTCGCCTTGATCGAGCTCGCCGGATCACTCAGCTGAAGGTTGACGCCTGCTTTCTTTTGCTAGCTGACTCAGACACAGCTGGGTCGACTGCTGTCTTCCGCTAGCTGACTCCTGCTGTAGACACAGCTGGGTCGACTGCTGTCTTCCGCTTCCTTAACCTGTAATCCTAGAACATTTTAAGGCTCAAACAGGCGAGCTGGAAAACGCTATTTAGGTTGGCGCGATCATCTATTCGATTGGAGAATCAGTTGGGTTTTGGTATCAAATCGAAACCTTATAATTTTCCCAACAAAATTGCACAGCTCAATAAAGACGATGGTGTATCTCTCCCACCTTAATTGATCATGCCAAAAAGGGAGAAGAGAATGAGACAAAGAAAAGGCAAATTGCTGAGCTAGAGGAACCAACTGAATCAGCTGAAGGAGAAACGAGTCAAAAGAAAGAAGCAGCGGATGCAGAAGAGAAGACCCAGCCAACTGGGATTGAAGACTGAAGAATTTTTTTTCTCTCTTTCTTTCTTTATTTTTCCTGTTTTATGATGTAATTTCTTACATTAATAAAACACATTTTTCTCTGTTTCATATGTTGTCTCAGTTAGGTTTCGGCATCATCAAAAAGGGGGAAATTGTTGGGAAAATTATGAAGTTTTGATTTAATACCAAAACCCAACTGATTCTCCAACCGAATAGATGATCGTATCAACCTAAGTAGTGTTTTCCAGCTCGCCTGTTTGAGCTCTAGATTTTCTAGGTTTACAGGTTCAGGAAGCAGAAGACATACGGAAATGTAAGACATTTAAGACACCCTACCGTGTTTACGGCGAAGTCGGCTATCGGTGAGTTTTTCAAATTGAGCTAAGTTCAAAACGGAGCAGGATCCAGCTGAAGATCAAGGTGAAGTTAAATCGAGTTGAGTTCAAGACAGCTGGTCCAGCTGTACAGAACAATGGGAATTAACTCTGAAGACATCACTTCAAGTCAGTGTGCCCAATCCAGCTCTAATTCTAAAAGCCAGCTCCAGAGGCAGAAGATCCCGGTGTCAGAGGAAGTCAACATGCCTCGACCAATGAGGGATTGCCGAATCAGCATCCTAGACTTCAGAACCTAGGATGTGACATAAATGAAGATAGGCGCAGAATCGCCCAACGGCAGATATCGAATTTATGAAGAGTAGGTAAGATTCAAACGGCTCCTCCAACGGTTAGTATTGAATCTCTACCTATATAAACCCGTCTACAACCTCAGGATCAAAAACGAAAAACTCTCTACAAGCTTTCATTCTCTGAAAATCTCAAGCATTCAAAAGCTCTCAAGCAGTTCTACATAGTTTAAAGAACACTTTATCTTAATGTGTTCTAGTCCAGAAACTGCTTAGTTTTTTATCTGATCCCTAGGCAGAATTTATTGTATATCTTAAGCCTAGATCCTGAACGAGTTCATTTAACTTCTTTCATTTCCTAATTTGCTTGCGACAAGTCTTTGTTCTTCATTGTAAGAACTTGTTCATAGTTGGAAAATACATACCCAAACCCAAACCATAAAGGTTAGGTAAAGGTATGCTTGCTCGAAGCGTGTAATTCAAGTGGTTAGGTTCTTCAGTACCCGGAAACTGAAAGTGTAGGCTTGACAGTGCCCGTAAACTGTTGGAACACAGCTCGGGTTAGAGTTGTGAAGTTGCTTGGTACTTTGAAACCAAGTGGTAGTGAATTACCAGTGAACCTGGTTGTGGATGTAGGAGGTGTTACTCCGAACCACGTAAAAATCTCGTGTTCTTTCTTTCTCCTTATATTTACTTTTAATACTAACTTTATCATCTCACTACATATTTTATTAAAACTGCATACACAGCTGGTCTCAAAAGACAGCTGTGTCTTTCTGAAAGTTGCGCAACTTGACTAAGCCGAAAATGTAAAGATAATCTTTTCAAGCTGAGTTTTTTTAACCAACCGAGCTAAGTTTTCAAACCACCACATTCCGCACCGACAGCTGAGTTATTTGCCCAGCTGACTCTCCTCAGCTGGATTCATAACTGAGCTCACCAACTCTGTTTTTGAACTTGAAAAAGTTTTCAGAAATGTATCTTTGGTGTATTCACCCCCCTCTACACCAAAGACCCAGCTCAAGGACCATCAATATGTGCAGCGCATGTTAACAAGGAAAACAAATAAGAATTTCATTCTCTCTCAAGCCAGTTCACTCAACTTATCGAGTTCTTCAACTCCTACACATGGATCTTTTTGGTCCAGTTACTCCAGCAAGCTTCAATGGCAGAAAATATACTCTGGTCGTAGTGGATGACTTCTGAAGATTCACATGGGTGTCATTCCTATACCAGAAGAGCGAAACAAGGACTAAGCTACCAATCCTGCTGGAAAGGTTGTCAACTTAGAAGAAGTGCAAGATAATGTCAATAAGATCAGATCGAGGAACGGAGTTTCTGAATGAAACTATTTATGAATACTGCGAGAAGAACGGAGTTAAACATCAGACCTCAGCAGCACGCACACCTCAGCAGAATGGTGTAGCAGAGAGAAGAAACAGAACACTCAAAGAAGTGACTACCTCAATCTTAGCCAGCTCTGCCATTCCAAAGAAGTTCTGGGCCGAGGCAATCAACACAGCTTGCTTCACTCAGAATCGCTCTCTACTCACAAAAAGGCAAGGAAAGACGCCATATGAGCAATGGAAAAATAGAACACCATACATTGAATATTTCAAGGTCTTCGGATCCAAATGTCATATCCTAAACAATGGAAAAACACAGCTCAAGACGTTCGACGCGAAGACTGACCGAGGAGTATTTCTTGGTTACTCTGCTGTGAGTAAAGCATACAGAGTCTTCAACAGAAGAACTCAAACGGTCGAAGTAACTCCACATGTTACCTTTGACGAATCATCATTCGAATATAGAGATTCTATCAAACGAAGAAATGAAGGAGAATCTTCAAGGCAGATTCAGACAAGAGCTCAAGAGAATCGAATCAGAAATCTGGCCGAACCATTAATATGGGATGATGAGCAAGAGAAGGAACCTAAAATCAATCGGGAAGCTCCACCAGCTGGAAATCAAGAGGAACCTCCTACGCCAAATCAAGGGGGAATGCCATCAGCTGGATATCCAGACACAGCTGAATCCCCAGCACTATCTCCAGCAGAGCTTCTACAGAAGTCAACTCTAAACTCAATCCAAGGAGAGTCTCTTTCTCAAGACTTAACTCCAAAGCAACTCCAAGCCAGACGAAATATAGCCACTTCTAGCATCAATCAGCTGGAAGAGGAAATTCGTAAAAGAAGAAGATGGATTGGAGATCATCCATCATCAGCAATCATTGGAGAACCATCTGACCAAGTCAAAACCAGAAGCTCAGCTGCTCAAGCTACATCGGATCATCAAGAAGAATGACACAAAGACAACTCTCGGTAGAGCTAGAATCGATACCTATGATGAAGACACAGCTCTAATGGCGTGTTATGTAGCTCAAGTTCCAGAGCCTCAAACAATTCTAGAAGCCTTAAAAAGTGTACCCTGGACAAACGCCATGCAGGAAGAGCTAAATGAATTCCTGAGAAATTGTGTCTGGGAATTGGTCGACAGACCTGAAGGAGTCAAAGTCATAGGACTCAAATGGATCTTTAAGAACAAACTGGATACCCTTGGAGTCATCATCAGAAACAAAGCTCGACTAGTTGCCAAGGGCTACACACAGCAAGAAGGAATTGACTTCGAAGAATCATTTGCTCCAGCAGCACGATTGGAAGCAATCAGACTTTTTCTCGCTTATGCAGCACATCACAAATTCAAGGTTTATTAAATGGATATAAAGTGTGCATTTTTAAATGGAGAAATCAAAGAAGATGTCTATGTAGAACAACCTCCAGGGTTTGAAGTAGAAGGAAATAAAGTCTACAAGCTAAAGAAGGAGCTTTATGGATTGAAACAAGCACCTCGAGCTTGGTATGATACTCTATCAAATTTTCTTGTATCCAAAGGATTCAAGAAGGGCTCAGTAGACAGAATACTCTTCACCATCAAGTTGGGAGAAGACATCCTGGTTGTTCAAATCTATGTAGACGACATCATCTTCAGATCAAGATCAACATTCTTATGCCAAAGATTTGGAGAGATAATGTCAAAACAGTTCCAAATGTCTATGATGGGATAGATGAGCTTCTTCCTAGGACTTCAAGTCAATCAATCAGCAGAAGGGATTTTTATAAATCAATCCAAGTACGTGAAAGACTTGATCGCCAAGTATGGAGTTCAATCCAACAAATACAGAGGGATAATAGGTTCCCTGCTGTATCTAACAGCTAGTCGTCCAGACATCTCTTTCGCAGTCGTAGTGTGTGCCAGATTTCAAGTTGATCCAAAGGAAGCACACATGCAAGCAGCCAAGAACATTCTCAAATATCTCAAAGGAACTCAGAATGTTGGGCTGTGGTATCCAGCTGAAGACAATCTACATCTGACTGGATATTCAGACTCAGACTTCGCTGGAGATCTGTTGGACAGAAAATCAACTTCAGGAACATGTCAGTTCCTAGGAAGCAAGTTGATCTCGTGGTTTTCAAAGAAGCAAACGTGCGTCGCAACCTCCACAACAGAAGCAGAATATATGGCAGCTAGAAGCTGCTGCTCACAAATTCTCTGGCTGAAACATCAGCTGGATGACTATGAAGTGAAAACTGAACAAGTTCCAATTTTCTGTGATAGCTCAAGTGCGATTGCTATATCAGAAAATCCAGTACATCACACAAGATGCAAACATGTGGACGTGCGCCATCACTTCATTAGAGATCACGTGGAAAAGAAGGATGTGATTGTTGAGAAAATTCACACAGACATACAGCGGGCTGATATACTCACAAAGCTGCTGATAGAAGCAAGATTCAAGATGCTGTGCGGATTACTTGGATTACTCAACCCAGACGAAGCTACATCCAGCTGAATGGAAGCAGACCCAGCTGGAATGCAGAACCAACCTCAAAGAACCTAACTGAGAAAGAATCAAGCTCAGTCAAACGCCTAAGTTGAAGGATTATTCAGCTGAGGGGGAACCAGCTGGAAAAACGATCACTCAACTCAGCTATTCATAACCGAGGTATCAGCTGACTACGATGATCAGCTGAGAGGTTTGCAACATCATTACATACACCTACTCATTCTGTTTTAGAGAGACATCAGTCAAATCATATCTTGTCATATCTAATCAAATTTAATTAAAAGTCTGCAAAGAACTGAAACATGGGAGTTTCAAGGCAAAAGTCAAAATGCCTCAACCGTCCTCTCACGTGCATTAACTCGTATTTTCTAAACAAGAAACTGACATGACGCGAGAATCACTCCCAGTCGTAGATCTTCTTATCAAACTATAAATCTTGATCGTCCATTCATCAAGAAAGTTGATATAAATATGCTAGAAGAGATACGCAAACATTTTGCATTAACCCTAAAAAGTTTTTCAGCACTCTTTCTTCTTCCTCCCCGTTGTATTATTTGTTCTACTAACAAAAGTTGCAGAAGAAGAACATGGAATCTAGAAAGATATCTCCAGAAGCCGATCAACATGAAGAGTCTATCAAAGCTTCACTATGAGAGTTGCTTAACTCTCAGGAACCATAAGAAGATGGAGTTCCAGGAGAAAATGAAGCTCATCGACAGATCCGATCTAACGCAGAGGGTGACTGCAAAGCTCAAGAACATCATTCACCAGGAAGTTGCAGAATTCTTCCTAGGAATGTCAAAGGAAAAATACCTCCTCTGCCCCACTGTTTCTCTCAAAATAAAAGAGAGAACGGGACACACAACTTCCTGGGATGCAGAAATCAACGTCAACAAGATTCTGACAAAGGAAGTCAACCTGAGAGGAAGCCCAATTAGAACTAGACGAGATATTGATAAAGCCGGAGTCTTTAAGAGCAGTCATGTCAAAGCTCTTGCTCCGCCACATGAGGCACAGAAAAAGATGCAGGAGACAAAGCAGCATGCATCTACTTCCTTCCCAGCTGGGAAGAGGAAACAACTTGAGGAGACAAAACAAGCTGAAACACCATCTTCAAAGAGAAGACTCAAGTTAAAGGTGCTCAGTCAGTCAGCCGAGAAGCCAGCTGACATTGAGAGAGAATTCGTAACTACTCTCCGAGGAGCAGAAGGTCCACAAGCGGTGGTTTCTTACGGTGGAGAAGAAGTTCATGTGCCAGCGTGAACATCGTCATCATCAACACCACAATGACGTATTCTAGCTGATCAACTAAGCTTAGACCCCAATCAACTAAGCTTAAACCTCACAGCAGATGGAATACTTCAACCACCTTCTCCTCAATTTCCTTCAGCTCAACAGGGACACCAGCTTCAAGATCAACTTATGGAAGTTGGAGCTCAAGCCCCTGCACCAAGCTCAAATGGAAAGCATTATCCAGCCGATGATCACTTGCAGCTGGATGATGAAAACATGAGCTGAACCCCATAACCACCACTTCAGAAGTGGAAAGAGGACTACTTAAGTCCCTCAAGAGTTGCACGTGACGCCTCCATCTCAAGGTTTGAAGACCTCATGCTTAAAGGAGTCACAAGCGCAACTGAAGTGTTGAATCAGACTTGCTCATTCAATCTAATGAAGTCTGAAGAAGCCAAATTGCAAGGAATGAAGTTGTGCCCTACTCAGAAGATGTCATTTTCAGTGCCAACTCATACCTCCAAGCACTCAGCTGATGTACCCCCAAACAGCCAACGAAGCCGTGTCCGACTCCGCACTCGCTGCTCAGAGCTGACAACCGCAGCATAGCCAAACCAAACATCGCAACAGCTGATAATACAGCGAAGATCGCTGACGCAATTCAGGAAATTGCACAGCTCAATAAGATAATGGTGTGTCTCTCCCGCCTTGTTGATCATGCCAAAAAGGGGGAAGATAATGAAGGAGGAAGATAATGAGACAAAGAAGAGGCAAACTGCTGAGCTAGAGGAACCAGCTGAATCAGCTGAAGGAGAAACGAGTCAAAAGAAAGAAGCAGCGGATGCAGAAGAGAAGACCCAGCCAGCTGGGATTGAAGATTGAAGATTGAAGAATTGAAGATTTTTTTTTCTTTCTTTTTCTCTTTTTATGATGTAATTTCTTACATTAATAAAACACAATTTCTTTGCTGCTTAAAGCTCACCCTGATGATAATTACTTAAGGGGAAGCTAAGGAGAAGCTTCAAAAGTTGTCTCAGTTAGGTTTTAGCATCATTAAAAAGGGGGAAATTATTGGGAAAATTATAAAGTTTTGATTTAATACCAAAACCCAACTGTTCTCCAACCGAGTAGATGATCGCATCAACCTAAGTAGTGTTTTCCAGCTCGCCTGTTTGAGCTCTAGATTTTCTAAGTTTACAGGTTCAGGAAGCGGAAGACAGCAGGAGCTCAAGACAGCAGAAGATCCAGCTGTGTTTATAGCAGAAGTCAACTATCAGCTAAGTTTTCCAGCTGAGCTGAGTTCATAACAGAGCAGGATCAAGCTGAAGAAAAATCGAGCTGAGTTCAAGATACAGATGGTCCAGCTGTACAGAACAAAGGGAACTAACTCTGAAGACGTCACTTCAAGTCAGTTTACCCAATCCAGCTCCAAAGGCAGAGATCCCGGTGTCAGAGGAAGTCAATATACCTCGACCAATGAGGGATTGCCAAATCAACATCCTAGACTTCAGAACCTAGGATATGACACTAATGAAGACAGGTGCAGAAACGCCCAACGGCAGATTATGAATTTAAGAAGAGTAGGTAAGATTCAAACGGCTCCTCCAATGGCTAGTCTTGAATCTCTACCTATATAAACCCGTCTTCAACCTCAGGATCAGATACGAAAAACTCTCTACAAGCTTTCATTCTCTAAAATTATCAAGCCTTCAAAAGCTCATAAGCAGTTCTAAACAGTTCAAAGAACACTTTATCTTAAAGTGTTTCTAGTCCAGAAACTGCCCAGTTTTTCGTCTGATTCCTAGGCAGAAATCATTGTATATCTTAAGCCTAGCTTTCGAACGAGTTCATCTAACTCTAAGTTCTTCATTATAAGAATTCGTTCATAGTTGGAACCCCAAACCAAACCCCTCTTTACCCAGAAAGGTTAGGTCAAGGTTACGCTTGTTTGAAGCACGAAATTCAAGTAGTTGTAAGGTTTTTTCAGTACCCGTATACTGAAAGGTTAGGCTTGACAGTACCCGTAAACTGTTGGAACACAGCTCGGGTTAGAGTTGTGAAGTTGCTTGGTACTTGGAAACCAAGTGGTAGTGAATTACCAGTGAATCTGGTCATGGACATAGGAGGTGTTACTCCGAACCACGTAAAAATCTCGTGTTATTTTCTTTCTCGTTATTTTCAGATATTGTACTAATTCCATTTGCATATTGCATCTTTATCAAATCTGCATACTCAGCTACTCTCCAAAGACAGTTGTGTTTTATAAACTTGCACAACTTGACTAAGTCGAAAACGTAAAGAATATTTTCAAGCTGAGTTTTTCTAAGCAATCGAGCTAAGTTTTCAAACCACTACTTTCCGCACCGCCAGCTGAGTTATTAGCCAAGCTGACCTTCCTCAGCTGGATTCATAACTGAGCTCACAAACTCCATTTTAAACTTGAAAAAGTTTTCAGAAATCTATCTTTGGTGTATTCACCCCCCTCTACACCAAAGACCCAGCTCAGGGACCATCACTAAGTTCAAAAACCAGCTCCAAAGGCAGAGATTTCGGTGTCAGAGAAAGTCAATATACCTCGACCAATGAGGGATTGCCAAATCGGCATCCTAGACTTCAGAACCTAGGATGTGACACTGATGAAGACAGGTGCAGAAACGCCCAACGACAGATTGTGAATTTAAGAAGAGTAGGTAAGATTCAAACGGCTCCTCCAACGGCTAGTCTTGAATCTCTACCTATATATACCCGTCTTCAATCTCAGGATTAAATACAGAAAAACTCTCTACAAGCTTTCATTTTCTGAATTTATCAAGCCTTCAAAAGCTCTTAAGCAGTTCTAAATAGTTCAAAGAACACTTTATCTTAAAGTGTTTCTAGTCTAGAAACTGCTCAGTTTTTCGTCTGATTCCTAGGCAGAAATCATTGTATATCTTAAGCCTAGATTTTGAACGAGTTCATCTAACTCTAAGTTCTTCATTGTAAGAACTCGTTCATAGTTGGAACCCCAAACCAAACCCCTCTTTACCCAGAAAGATTAGGTCAAGGTTACGCTTGCTTGAAGCGCGAAATTCAAGTGGTTGTAAGGTTTTTTCAGTACCAACAAACTGAAAGGTTAGGCTTAACAGTGCCCGTAAACTGTTGGAACACAGCTTGGGTTAGAGTTGTGAAGTTGCTTGGTACTTGGAAACTAAGTGGTAGTGAATTACCAGTGAATCTGGTCGTGAACGTAGGAGGTGTTACTCCGAACCACGTAAAATCTCGTGTTATTCTCTTTCTCGTTATTTTCAGTTATTGTAGTAACTCCATTGACACATTGCATTTTTATCGAATCTGCACACTCAGCTGCTCTCCAAAGGCAGCTGTGTCTTTCTGAAAATTGCACAACTTGATTAAGCTGAAAACGTAAAGATAATATTTTCAAGATGAGTTTTTCTAAGCAAACGAGCTAAGTTTTTAAACCACCACTTTCTGCACCGCCAGCTGAGTTATTAGCCCAGCTGACCTTCCTCAGCGGGATTCATAATTGAGCTCACGCACTCTGTTTTAAACTTGTCAAAAAGTTTTAAAAGTCTATCTTTGGTGTATTCACCCCCCTCTACACCAAAGACCCAGCTCAGGGACCATCACAAATCACTAAAAAAAATTTTATGTATATATTCCCTTCGTCCACGATAAGTGTAGTACAATTTCCTTTTGCGTACTCCACGATAATGTAGCACTTTTTCATTTTAGGAAATGACCCCATCCACTACCATTATTTTAAACCTCACAACAATTCATTATGGTGAGTTCCTTTCTCCACTCAAAACTAAACTGCCAACCATTTCTTAAAATCCGTGCCGAACTCAAAGTGTTACACTTATTGTGGACGGAGGGGAAGACACACGTGCCGAGGACACGACTGAGGGTTGGATTTAAGTAGCGGAGATAGAAAAAGGAGAATTCATTTACTCTATGAGGATCACTTGAGATTCAATGGCTCAGTGAATCAATATAAGATAACCTTCAATAGATACTTGAAATAACGAGTACGGTTTCTCGAAGCAAATACATAATAGGAATTAAGAGTTCAATATTCTTAAGTTTATAACTGAAGAAAAGATAATCAGCTGAGGCTTAGCAAAAAAGATGGTCCTAGCCTCAACGCTGTCCGTCAGCACCCGTCAATCAACTCAGTGAGCAGTGCATTTGATAAACATTTTCACAAAGCATTATTATCCATCCATAATAGTATGACTTAGAAGGTTTCAAAATCAAAAACCACTTCTAAGCATACAAAATATTTTACCTTTAATTCGCGTACGCTTATCACACTCTACAATGTTACTCTTACCGTGACCCCAGACTTCTAGCCACTGGCCGGTCCATCTCAATTATTCAGACTTCGGGCCGGAACCCAGAGAGTTTCGTTTTCAAGCGAGATTCCGGGCCGAGAATCAGAGAATCCCATTTTTAAAATTCGCACACAATGAAGATCAATCCATTGCACTAATAACAAGGTGTACACAATTTCTGCCTAACGTGTTAGGTCAGTCGAAATTTTGATCGATTAACTTTAGAGCATTAAACATGTAGAGCTCACTTTAAAATATTTTTCATGGATAACAAACATTTTATAGTGTTTAATAACTCAAACATAGTTTTGGAAAGATATAGCCCACTTGATTGGTGGGAAACAAATGCGTCTTCAGAAGTTGAGTAATGCAATCAACGTTCTACTCGCGCCACGCCTAAACATATAATTGACGATACTATAAGTATATAAGGATCTAAAAGAATAATCCGAACTTAAGGGAATTCTTCTAGACTCATTTCTTATTTAAATTATCTGATAAGCCTTAGCATTTTAACCGTAGTTATTAAGTTCACGGTTCGGTCCTAAATTATTGGGAGTCCGATTATAATTAATTAATTAAATTCATTAACAAAATTAATTAATTAAGGTTCATAGTTTCAATTAATGAGCTAACGAGCCCATTAGCAATTTATTAAGTAATTTTAGCTCATCATTATAAATTAATTAATAATTAATTAAGCTCGATCATTTATTACTTATTAGGATTAAATCAAGTCATAGCCATTTACTCCCTCCGTCCATAATAAGTGTGATATTTTTTCCTTTTTTCGTCCGTCCATAATAAGTGTGACATTTCTTTAAATGGAAATAACTCCACTCACAATAAACATGAGTCTTACTCTCCACTAATAATATATCTATCTAACCTGCTCTCCACTCTTAAAACTCGTGTCACTCCCTCCGGATCACACTTATCATGGACGGCGGGAGTAATTAAACCAAGCCCATCTGCAAATCTAGTAATTTTAGTCCAACCTCATTTATAGTAGACAAAGCCCAGTAGTATTTCCTTTTAATTAAGCCCATACTTTGATTAATTGAATAGGCCTAAATCTTTAAATCTATTTCTGTATAATTCTTACAACTCTTCTCTCCCTCGTTAATAAAGTGCAGCAGCCGCAGCTCAGTCTTCGCTCATCTCTCGTTCCATTCTGCTCGCCCTCTTCACCGGCGGAAAGAAATCGCCGGTAGTCGTCTTCGCCTTCTCGCCGTTCACACGGCGCCGTTGTCTCCCTCCCTTCTCATCTCAAATCCCTCTCTCTCGTTTCCAATCGTCTGCAATTACACAAAATCCCTAATTCAAAAAAATAACCCAAATTTTCAAAATCGTTCTCTCCTTCCTCTGTGATCCGGCGAACCCCGCCGCCGTCTGACTCATCGCCGCCTCCGCGTTATTTCAGAAGCAACGGACGGCAGCGACAGAGGAGCTGTCGCCACCGTCGTTCGCTCCTCCTCTCCGATCGGCCACAGCAGCGGCCAGAGAGAAGGCCGCCGTCGTCGTCTTCTGCCTCGAGCCACCAGCGCCACCGCCGGTTCGTCTCCGTCGTTCTGCTCTCCGTAAGCCCCAATTTCCCCTTCCCCTTCCCTTTTCTTTTTATTTTATTTTATTTTTTTAGTTTTAATTTCTTATTACAGAATTTCTAATCTTTTCGGATTTTCGGCCAAGCTTGCCGTCTCCTTCTCGTGTACTCACAGCAAATCTCAGTTCGGGACGAGCGAAGGCTGACGTTGCTGCCATCGACCACCCTCAGCAGTCACAGTCAGCCCTCTATCACAGCAAGCAAAACAAAGGCAAGCAAAACAAGGCAGGGTTTAGTGTTCAGTAATTATCATTTCTTCCTCTTTATTTCTCATTCTATGTTAGTTTAGGAGCTGTGATTTGAGGTGGATATAGAGCGAGATTTCTATATAGTAGTTTTGTTTTCATTTCACGTATGTGAGCTTGTTTGGCATTGGAAGTTATAAGTTTCGATTTCTGGGTTTTGGTTCAAGAGCAGAATATTACTATTATTCAATTGTTCTTTCATTTCTCATTTAGAGAAGCATATGATTTCGTACTTTATGAGAAGATACTTGGGTTTTCTGGTTGAAACTTGTGATCTAGAGTTTTAAATTACTTACTCAATTATGCAGTGTTGGGAATCTATGTACTTTATACTTATTTTAATCTAATAGATTAAAGAAATAGAACATGACTAGAATAGTAAAGGTACAAATTTTAACTGGATTTGAGTATTAACTTGATTAAGTCCGTGGATGTCAAATTTTCGTGGTAACCTCCTACTGTATTTTGGGTGTGGTGAAAATTCGAAAGAGGGAGGTGAAGTGCAGCTGTTTTGATGTATATACAGTGAAGGAATTACTGCAGCAGAGTCTTGGCCGCCAAGTTTTATTGGTAAACTTGGAGGCTATGGCTCAGTCTTTAATTTATTATGTTTCTTTTCCATCTTATTACTATTTTTAGATAAAGTTGCCTGTTGCAAGTTGATTGTTATTATTCATTCATTTTATCTTTATTTTTATTTTTCTCCTTTATTGATTTTAAGTTTTCAGCAATTAATTTGGTTCGAAAGATATACGCTAAAAAAAATAAACACAGGGATGACAATTATCAAACAAAATAATTAAGTTGGTCCGACAATTTACGACTCTCATCGACTCATCCATAGGGCTCGATCCATTGCCCTAAATTTTTCTCAAGTTCACTACTAAATATTAATAGGTTCTTACAACTAAAGTTCAATTTTTTTAATGCTAATCAAACACGAGTTAGACTTCCTAATATATATATATATCACATCATAATTTATGAGTAGAAATGCATTTGTACTTGGGTCATTTTATTTAGAATAGCTAAACAAATTAGCTTTAATGTGTAGCCATTTCATTATTCACATTTAGAATATCGTTGGAAAAACGACGAACATTTTAAGGCACAAGACTTCATAAAATAAAGTTTTTTTAAAGATTTCTAAATTCTTAAATAATAAAGCAAAATACGGGGTATTACATGATGTTTATGAATAATTGAACTTCAGAGAGATTTTCTTTCCAGCTGAAATTCTCATAAAAAAATAAAATCCATTCTATGGCATCCCAGGATTCAGCAATGAATGACCAATGAAGTGACATGGCATCTGATTCCAGTCTAGTTGTTCAACCAGTTGCTGGTGCAGCATGGAGGTATGTGAAATTTTTTCATCTGTATCACTCAATTTCTCTGTTGCTGAACAGCTTCATTTCCCTTCTATCCCGAGTCATCAGGATTAGGTTAAGACAAGGTTGTGCTTTACTTAGCCTGGCTAACAACTGCTGGTTATTTTCTGAGCAGAGGGAGGTTTAATATCCCCTGTCTGAATTTAGATATCAATATAGCTGCTCATGTCTCAAATAAAGCGTGCTTCAAAGTAACGGAGGTAGCCAGTACAATGCCGAAGTCATTGTGCTTGGAGATGATTCCACGTATTGATACATGGCCAGCATCCTTTAAGAGTTCACCACCTACTGAACACAGTATTGCACTCTTTTTCTTATCCAAGGGAAGGTGAGAGAAGAGAATTTAAGTACATATTCTTTTTCTCCACTGTTGTTCCCTAATTTACATGCAAAGTACTGGGCAGAGATGAAGAAGTTCTTGATAACCTGGTGGCTCATGCAATCGGCACAGACTTTGCCCTTAAATCAATGATTGGTGAAGCAGAGCTGTTAATATTTACTTCTCTCAAACTGCCGCAGAACCTTCACAGTGAGTCCAAAACTATTCGTTTACAGAGAATCATGCTTTTTTCCTGATGAGTCATGTTGCGACTTCTTATGTTCATCTATCTTCTGGTTCTCTTGAATTGTCAGGATTACAGGGGAAGCCTTATTTCTGGGGAGTTTTCAGGGGACAACAAGGTGCTGTTTCTCATCAATCAGATTATGATGCTCATATTCAAACCATTAAAGCAAGGAAGAGTTTATCTCCAAATTCAGGCTACCCCAAGAGCTTTAACTTCAAGGGGAGCCCAGTAACTTTTTCCAGCAATAACAGTCCTTGTAAGTCATTACGTAAATTATTCTAGATGTTAAATTTTACTATCGCTAATCAGGCTGTTCATCTCAGACATATTGTGGTGTACTGGCATATTCTTTCATCATTCTTCAGTCCAGTAGTTGTGTGACCAGCAAGGATAGGTTCCATATGCATCTGAGAAAGTTGTATTCATTTGACTGTATAAAGAGTTTTCTCTTGTATTTCACATGGCTAGAGCATATTGGGAGCGAACACTTAGGATTGCATGTCTTCACATGAGTATAAACTCTTGACAATATTTTGGAACGGAACCACTGTTTGCTTGCTCTCTTACTTTTTTCTTCCTTCAAATTGTGTAGTCATTGTCTATGTGCAATTGTGGCTGTTGTATTCCTTGGTGTTTAAAGATCGTTGTTACTCTACATTTATTTCATTCTCTGTGGCATTTTCAGTGACCCCTGGCCTTAATTTGCATGTTATCTCTTCCTTAAAAGTACTGCACCAGGAAAGTTAAAGAGGATTACCTCAAACAATTAAGCATATTTAGAATTTATTGTGATTTGTGAACAATCGAATCTTCTTTCAAGTGGGATGTAATCTAGTTTCTACTTTGTTGTAAAATAAAGGGTTATTTAGAATGCCCTTGCGGATAGAGGTGTGACTTTATTATGGAACTGTCTTTCTAAATTTATGAATTACATTATACTTAATACCATCTGATATGTCTCTTTGTGTCATTATACTTAATACCATCTGATATGTCTCTTTGTGTCAGTTGCACTTGCATCTACTTTTAATCACCGTTGAAACAAGTTTTTCTTCTTGCTGCAATATGTGAAACAAACAAGTTGGGTTAAAGGGGTCTTTGTTATGCATGGAGAAAGTATATGTAATTTATAAGTTCTATTTCTTTTTCTAAGAACGAAAAAAATCACCATATTTAGGAGTGGAATTTGCTATTAATCCTGAATAAGATGCTATGCAGAGTCCATCAAATAATGTGCATTCTAACACAATGGATGTTATTTAACGATATTGAATCACATCATAAATTCTTACTGGAGCTCTTGTGATCTCATTAGTCAATTAGATATGACTATTGCTCGTTGCTTCATAAGTGTGCTAGCCATTAACTCCGGTTTTGGTTTGTAGATGCATTTTTCCCTAATGCATCGAGTTAATCTTGCACTCGTTGCCAAATTCGCCTACCAAATAAGTCAAAAGCCATGCACATATTCCTTTAAAGTGTTATTTTCTTATTTCACTTCATTATGCTGTCATTAATATATTTAGGGTTCTTTGTTGGATTGGGTTTTTATCCGAACTTTACTTCTCCGACATGGCTGACACCTAGATTGTTCCATAAGATAATTGGAATTCAATAACCTTGACTCTAAAGCACTTGCCTATCTTGCTCGACTGGTTTTTTTTTTTCCTTATGTTCATAATGTTTACCCATTTCAAAATTACTTTATTCTTCTAGTTGCCTATTATATGCTGATACACTTGATGGTATTGTGACAGTCTAATGATACTTCTTTTCTTACTTATGTTATGGGGAGATTAGTAACACAAGCTTCTAAAGCTGATAGAAGAGGCAGACGTTTAGATGATGCTTGGCAACATGCCGAGCCATTGGACTTATTAAGACAAAAGGCAGAGTGCCGGTATTGTGGTTTTGTTTCTTCACATGGCGGCATTTCACGCCTTAAGGCACATTTGGGGGGAGGCAACCCTGGAACCCGCTTACCAGGCTGCGCTAAGGTGTCACCTGAAGTCAAAAGAGTCATGGCTGAGTGGTTCAGTGAATGGGTAAAAAATACGAAATCTCTTTGGACGAAAGACATTAGAGGTATGGCTCAAGATAGATACAACTATGTAAATTTTCTAACGTCTACTAAAATGATATCATTGAGGTCTTTTTGAGTTTTAAAAAACTTAAATGTGTTTTGTGTTTTTATCCCTTTGGCTGATTGGCCTAGTCTGTTATCTGCACTGGTTTGCTTGAGATAGATTTCTAAGGATAAGTCCCATCTGTTGTGACAAAAGTTGCATGTAAAGTTTATCAAAGCTTCAATTGCATATATTGTCTTCATTTATTCTTATACCTAAACACAGTAAAGTAATTTGGAGAGATATAGTGCCAAAACACATGCAAATGCATTTTCACATGTTATGAAATTTACAAAAGCCTCAATTGCTTTACATCCTAATTCTGTTTTGCGTTTCTTTCCCTGCTGTATGTGCTTGGGGCTGGGGGTGTTAGCAGAATCTGCAGGATATGTTGATAAAAGGGGAGGGCCACGCGATGCTTCTTGGGAACATGCTAAGCCATTAGATGTTCCGTGTCAAGAGACAGATCGCAAATATTTTGGCGGTGAATCTTCTCCTGGAGGAATTTTACATCATAAGGTACATTTAGGTGGAGGATCAAAATTGCACCAGGAGGATTGGCATAAGATGTCACCTGAAATAAAAGGGGTCGTCATGTCTGATTGGGTAAAAAATATGACAACATCTAGGATGAAAAAACCAAAAGGTAGACATACTTTTCCAAATGTGCTACTTTCTCTTCTTACTTATGTCTGTGTTCACAGTTGATTGCAATTGTTGATTGTCCTTTAGATGGTTTACTTACCTGTTTAGTTTCAGTAAAGTGAGAATATTATTTATCTGACTGAATTTTGGAAGTGCTATGGTTCATGTGTTTCTGGTCAAGTTTTTCCTCTCATGGATTGGGGATTGCATACTTGCAGCAGCTGGTGATCAGCCCGAGAGAAGGGGAAGACCACTAGATGATGCTTGGGGACATGCAAAGCCATTGGATGATGCTAGGCAAAAGACAAGATGCAATTATTGTGGCTTCGTTTCTAGTTATGGGGGGATCTCACGTTTAAAGGCACATTTGGGTGGAGGGTGTCCTCAAATGCAGTTACAAGGTTGCCTTCAGGTGCCGCTAGAAGTTAAGAGAGTCATGGAACAGTGGTTCAGTGAATGGTCAAAAAACTCAGCGGCTGCTTGGACACGAAACTCTCATGGTAAGGCTTCAGTTAATAACTGGCCGTGCCACTGGTTCTTTTATCATGTAAAAATTAAAAGAAAGAAAAATAAGTAAAAGGAGAAAAAATTTCAGATTGATTAGGTATAACACATTTATCTAGTGTTAGTGGTTTTGATGATTTAATGAGTTCTTTGTAACCCTGGAAATAGCTACTCCTAGCAGACCTTCTAAGAGGGGAAGGCCAGATGATGCATGGGAACATGCTATACCTCTAGACGAAACAGGAGAGGCCACGAGGTGCAAGTATTGCGGTTTTGTTTCTAAATGTGGAGGAATTGCTCGGTTGATGGCTCATTTGAGTGGAGGCAATCTTACAATGCAGGTGGGAGGTTGCCCTAATGTATCTCCTGAAATTAAAAATTTGATGGCTGGCGGGAAAAAGAAACACAGTAAAAAATCAAAAGGTGTACCCATGGAGACCTTTGAAGGTGTATTACAAGGTAAGGCTCTATTGCAAGTTAAAACAATATACTTTGGACGTGCATTTTCGTCAATGTCATGAAGAACAGAACTTAGTACTCCTGCTCGTTGTAAGATGGATAATTTCTTATTCGACTCGGCTTGTGCTGTTTACAGGGACACCAAGGACATCAAGTGAAGGGCAGTGGTCTGACAAGCAACGTTACGTTCTGCAAGAAACTCTTGAAGAGATATCAAATACAAATGTAAAAGGGAGACTAAAAAGATTAATAGAAGAGAAGAATGCGAATGTGGAAAAGATGCAATTCGAAGTGACTTCACTTGAGATGCATTTAGCTTCAATGCCTTAACATTCACCCAACAATGTATTACATAATGTAGCTAATATTCCTACATGGAAATACCTTATGCATATCACCTAGTAACTTTTTATGCTAACAAAAAGGAAAAAGGAAAATGTTTCTTAATCAAAACGTTGGGGCTTGTTTGTGGATGTGTATGTAGTAGTGTGGTGGTCGGTTATTTTTTTTTTTTTTTTTTTTCAATTTTAGTAAATTCTCAGAATGTAATTTAAACTGGAGATGAGATCTATGCATATATGCTTTAGTTTGTTTTTTTTGTCATCATTTCTTGTCATTGTTGTCCTTTTTTTTGTGTGTGTGTGTGGGTGGGTTTCTTCTCCTTCTATTCCTTCTCTATGTACATCAATCAAGAATTTGAGAGAACTATAAAAATGCAACACATGGTAAATTGAAGATGCAATCATGCAAGACCTTTTAAAAAAAAAAGGAAAAAAAAAAGATGCAAAAGTGGCCCTTGTGGGATAGAAAAAATTAAGTACCAAAGATTCAACTTATAAATGTATTGATGAGATTCAAAATTGAAATTTTTGATCACAAGAATAACTATTTCACCAGGTCATAATCCTTCCTTACTTGATTTAACTTATCTTTCAAGTTTGGGTTAGTACTTAGTACCATTTGGTTATGTTGTGGAACGTTTGGATTATTACATTGGAATATGATTTATTTAGCGAGTATGATGAATAATATTATAATTGTGTTTTATAATTTGTTAAAAGTTTTAAATTTTAATTTAGCATTTCAGTTAGAATTAGTGTTCCATAATTATTCAATTTATCATTTTGGCGTAATTATTATGAATTGTTAAAAGCAGAAATATAATAACAAGACTGAAGAAAAAAGAGGAGCAAAAAAAAAAAAAAAACTGAAAATGAGCCAAAGTGGCGTCGTTTAGGAGGCACGATACACCCTTGTGAGTAAACCGAGGCTTAGGGTTTAGAGGTGAAAATTAAAATTTAATGACGCGAAAATAATTAAGAATAATTAAGTGTAATCAGAAAGAAGAAGAAGAAGAAGAAGAAGAAGAAGAAGGAAAGAAAAGAGGAAGAAAAATTATTGTTAATTCAATGGTTTGGGGCTCTATCACTGACACGTTGGCGTAGGTGTGTTAATCGAGCACTGGTGTGTTGTTAATCGCCCATTGTTTCTTCTGAGTTTGTTGGGATTTCTTGCATCATGGTATGCCTCCAATTACCCACTCTTATTTGATTCTACATTATGGAAAAGTTGTGATTTTTATTTTTAATCTGTTTCTGCATGTAGGTAGGTTTCTTTGAACGCGATTTTTTTTTTTTTTGGAAGTAGAAGATTATGATCTTTTAGGAAAGTTGCTCCTTTTTCCAAATTCCAATCGCTGAATATCTTTAATGTAACTGGGATTCACTTTTTTTGTTCATGTTAATTTCAGTTGTTGCGCTTGAAGTTTTGGTTATTCTGTTGATGAGGGGTGTGGGTTGAACTTCAGGCAAAAATTAAACAAAAAGAAATGCTGAAGCAATTCACATAATCGATTTATTTTGATTTATTCTCTTTTGTGTGTGTGTTTGTGTGGGTGGGGTGGGGTGGGGGGGGGTTGTTTAATCTCTTTTGTTGAAAATGAATCATGAATTTTTCTTACATACCATTGTTGTAATTAAAGTTTACTGTCATTATTTTTTCTCTATGTTGTTGAAGCTTTTGACACTTGGATCACTGCTGGTTAGGCCGGTAACTTAGGACTTCTTGCCGTTTTATCTCAACTAGATATCTGATTTTGAACTAACTAATTCCATAATGACATAAATCTTTACCCTATATATCTGTGTAGGTAATTGTTATCTTGATAAAATTCTTAAAAATTGTGATGTTGTAATCTTGACTGGTTAGACTTAGAACTTGTACGAGCAGACAAATTAGCTATATAAGCATTTCTCTGAATTCTGAAGCATAATTTGGTATTAGCCTGTCTCTCATTATTTTGGTAAGATATCTAAGTACATTTCAATATGATTGATCAGTTAATTATCAAAGTATGTTTTGGTATGATTAGAGATGCCATCTTATCTGACGCAGATATGGTTGCTTTTGGCAATCTTTTTGTCTAGATCCATGCATTGTTTACTTACTGGAACTGTTGCAAACTTTTTAGGACTTACAATCAAATGAAAATAGTTGATATATGCATTTTTGGTCTCTAAGGATTACTATGACATATATTAGTGATCTTCATAAAACTGGAATCAAAAGCTTCATGTTCAATAACTGGTAATTGTCATAGGGTATATTTTTGGAAAACTAAAAAAATCCCGATAATTCATAAGCATCTTGATTCCTCCTTGGAGTGCAGAAGAGTTTAAAACCTTGTATGATTTATGTTGACTTTGATCTTTCTATAATCCATGGACATGAAGATGAATCCTTTGGGAGATATTGATGTTATTAGCGCTAACCGCTATATGTTTGATAAAAAAAGTTGTGTCTAGTAAAATGGCGTGAGATTTCTTGTTGATGGTTATATTTTGGATGGTTCTATTACCATATGGTAGGCATTCCAAGAAATCATTGCCTTTTGGTTTCTCTATTATCAACTAACTTTCAACAGTTATCTGCAATAAACTTGAAGAAATAGCTAACAAATTCTCTCTTTAACCAGCTAATGTTACGATTTTGTGCAGAAATTCATCTTGCAGGTAACAATATGTCTTCAGTGTGGCGATAGAGGATATCAGAATGCATTGGTGTACTGTATCAGATGTCTGAATTTTGCTGTGCATCGGTAAGCCAGACATTATGGATGGTGTATGCTTTCTCATTCAAGCCTCTCTCTCTCTCTCTCTCTCTCTCATGACATTGCCTTCCCCCCTGCCCCCTCTCTCATCGCATGATGGTTCAGTATGTACTTCCATTTTCTGCTTTAATTTTATCTTCCATTAATCCTCTCTAGCATGCCTAACTAATGATGGACCGAATTAAAAAACAGAGTCAGGATATTATTAACCATCTTATGTTCTTTTAGGTTAAATCACATTTTATGATGATATAGATAATGATTAAAGAAGTAACTGGCTATTGCTTATGGTCTGGTCTGTATCAAATTGCTCTGTTTAGGTAATAGTATCTTTCCGGTCTAGTCTGAACGTGAACATTTAACTTTGCTCTATTTACAGCTCTGCCACCGGGGCCGTAGATGATGATATTTCATGTTTCTGTATCAGGTTTCTTTTATATTTGTCAGTTATATACAGCACTTTTTGTTGGAACTTTACTCTTTCAACTCCCTATAAAATGTTAGAAGGAAACTGCCTTTCTTTTAGATTGTGTTTGGATTTAGAGATTCGGGGTGAAGAGAATGGATTTGAAATCTATAGTTAAATCCACCCAACGCGTTTGTGGCAAGTAACTTTGATGATTGGATTTTTTAGTTCATAAAATATTTGCAAAACTTAGTCATGTTGAATCCATCTCAACCATCTCTACTAAGTTCGACACACTCCACACACATGCTCACCCTCTATACTCATTGCATACATACAGTCCCACACCACTCACATTTCAGTTTGCACACACACAGTCACTCACTCCACACTCCACACACACACACAACAATCCGATAATATGCACACTACTCACACTGACTGCACTACATTGGCCATCAACAACATAAGGATGGATCGAAGCCGCAGCTGGGTTTTTAACCTCAGCAGCTTCTTAGTGCCATATAACTTGATAATAGCCATGGAGAAGTTTTGTTTGACTCTATTTTCTGTTATTTCAGCTACTGTCTTGATGAAATACCAGAGACTTTTGATGAATTTGTTTGTTGGCTTTGTGATGACTGTAAAGTGAAAGTGCGAAAGCAATCTGCTGTTTTTGAGCATGAAGTTTCAGACAATTTTGAAAGTTTCTCTAAAAATGAAAAGAACAATGGTCCAGTGCTAGTTGAAGCAAACGAGCATGTTTGTAAGGATGCCTCAAGGCAAACACGTGATGATTGTGAAAAGTTTGACTTGGTTGAATGTGGAGAGCAATCTGGTTTCTTTGAGCATGATGCTACCCCATGCCAGACAACACATCATAAAGTTTCAGGAAATAGTGAAAGTTTCTCTAAATATGGAAAGAAAAACAATTGTCTAGTGCTAGTTGAAGTGAACGAGCATGTTTGTACTGATTCCCTGGGGCAAACACGTGATGCTTGTGCAAAGTTAGACTCGGTTGAATGTGGAGAGCAATCTGCTGTCTTTGAGCATGATGCTACCCCATGCCAGACAACACATCATATAGTTCCAGGAAATATTGAAAGTTTCTCTAAAATTGTAGAGAACAATGATCTAGTGCTAGTCGAAGCAAACGAGCATGTTTGTAAGGATGGCTCGGGGAAAACACGCGATGCTTGTGCAAAGTTTGACTCGGTTGAATGTGGAGAGCAATCTGCTTTCTTTGAGCATGATGCTACCCCATGCCAGACAACGCATCATAAAGTTTCAGGTAATATTGAAAGTTTCTCTAAAAATGTAGAGAACAATGATCTAGTGCTAGTCGAAGCAAACGAGCATGTTTGTAAGGATGCCTCCGGGCGAACATGCGATGCTTGTGCAAAGTTTGACTCGGTTGAATGTGGAGAGCAATCTGCTTTCTTTGAGCATGATGCTACCCCATGCCAGACAACGCATCATAAAGTTTCAGGAAATATTGAAAGTTTCTCTAAAAATGTAGAGAACAATGATCTTGTGCTAGTCGAAGCAAACGAGCATGTTTGTAAGGATGCCTCTGGGCGAACACGCTATGCTTGTGCAAAGTTTGACTCAGTTGATTGTGGAGAGTCAGCCAGTCAGCATATTCTTGTTGAATTGGATGGGAAAACTGATGAAAATGCTATTCTTTTACCAGTAGATGTAAGTAAAATTTCTCAGCAGAGCTTTTCTTTGCATCAGCTTGAGGAAGAAAAGGCTGAGGGAAATCTGATAAGCTCAATCGAGTTGTCAGCTGGCTGCCTGAAACAAGAGAAAGATATCACAAACAAGGATAAGAGAAATATTGTGGAATCCACTGCCGAGAAAGACCAACATGGACTTGCTACAACATCTTATGAAGAACGTGTGGAAGTAGACATCAACGAGTGCACAAGATTGGCGGGTGATTCAACATTAGCTTCGACAGTGAAAGAAAACGAATTCTCTGAGCAGAAAGACCAAGAGAAAAAGAAAATCAAGAACATGAAGCGCAGGAAGAGAAAGAGAATGAGAGAGAGAAATATTGTAGAATCCACTGCCGAGAAAGACCAACATGGACTTGCTACTGCATGTTATGAAGAACGTATAAAAGTAGACATCAACAAGTGCACAAGATTGGTGGCGAGTGATTCAACATTAGCTTTGAAAGTGAAAGAAAATGAATGCTCTGAGCAGAAAGATCGAGAGAAAAAGAAGATCAAGAACATGAAGAGTAGGAAGAGAGAGAAAATGAGAAAGAGAAATATTGGGGAATCTACTGCCGAGAAAGACCAACATGGATTTGTTACTGCTTGTTATGAAGAACGTGTGAAAGTAGACATCAACAAGTGCACAAGATTGGCGAGTGATTCAACATTAGCTACGAAAGTGAAGGAAAATGAATGCTCTGAGCAGAAAGATCAAGAGATAAAGAAGATCATGAATAGGAAGAGTAGGAAGAGAAAGAGAATGAGAGAGAGAAATATTGTGGAATCCATTGCCGAGAAAGGCCAACATGGACTTGCTACAGCATGTTATGAAGAACGTGTGAAAGCAGACATCAACGAATGCACAAGATTGGCGAGTGATTCAACATTAGCTTCGAAAGTGAGAGAAAACGAATGCTCTGAGCAGAAAGATGGAGAGAAAAAGAAGATCAAGAACAGGAAGAGTAGGAAGAGAAAGAAAATGAGAGAGAGAAATTTTGTGGAATCCACTACCGAGAAAGGCCAACATGGACTTGCTACAGCATCTTATGAAGAACGTGTGAAAGTAGACATCAACGAGTGCACAAGATCGATGAGTGATTCAAGATTACCTTCTAAACTGAAAGAAAATGAATGCTCTGAGCAACGTAGACTTGCTACAGTAGTATCTTATGATGAACGGGTGAAAGTAGACATCAATATGTGCACAAGATCGACAAGTGATTCAACATTACCTTATAAGGTGAAAGAAAATGAATGCTCTGAGCAGAAATACCAAACATGTATTTCTAAACCTTTTGATTCAATCGCCGATCTTGGCATCACAGTTGTTCCTGCAGATCATCCTGTCATTTCAAGTGATGGACCTTCAAAGAGTTCAAAAAAGAAAAAAACGATTACATCTTTTGAAACTATTTCACAGAAGCAATTGGATAGAACTGGTGTTGCTCAACCTTTGCACACAGATAAACCCCTTAACGTACAAAATGAGCTTGCTGACTTGAGCCCTGAAGAAAAGGATTTGGGCTCAAGCAATGATCCTATTGAAAACAAAGAATTAGAGTATGAAGAGGAGCAGACTTCTACAAGTTGTCGAAGCAGAAATACCTGTGAATATTATCCAAAAAATTTAGGTTTCTCTGTTGCTGAACCAATTGCCATGCCAATTTGGAGGTAAGAAAATCCATAATATGGTTGCATCTGATTGAGTTACACTTTGTTTATGGGCGTGCTCATCAGCAAGTTACTTGTACAAAATGACAGGGGAAGTTTCAATATTTGGAATAAGAAGCACGGAAATATTGATGAACTTATAGCTCACATTTCTAACAAAGCATGCTATAAGGTATATGAGGAAGCTTCTCAACTTCAGCCGGTCCTCCGTCTTGAAATGCTTCCAAAATCCGACATATGGCCAAATAGTTTTCAGAGAGCAGAACCAAATGGTGATAATATTGCACTCTATTTCTTTCCATCCAAAATAAGGTATTAATTTTTGTTATCTTTTTTTTTTATCACATTTTACATTTTTTTTTACTGTTGCATTGACCTAATCTTTTTGTGTTTTCCTATGGAAGTAAACAAGTATTTGAGCAATTGGTTGAGGAAATGATGCATAAAGAACTTGCTTTTAAAGCCCTAGTGCAGAATGCCGAGCTTTTGATTTTTACTTCGACAGAATTGCCTCTGCGCTACTGGAGTAAGTTTTGCTTAGTTGGTGTCTTCTAATACTGTCGCTGTTTTTTCATACAGTTGCGCTTTAATCCTTAAACAAGCAATCTCTTGGATGATCATTCTGCAGGATTTCACAACAAATATTATCTGTGGGGTGTATTTAGGGGAAAGCAGGCTAATCCTCGTTCATCTTTAGGAGAAGTTGCAGAAATTCCATTGATAGGAAAGAGATGTGATGATCGGAGCCCTATTAGTCCATTGAGTAATCATTTACTTTAAGGAGGTGTTTACTTTGGGTGATTGTATAGATAGATACATATAATATAGGCTAATGATCTACCATCTACTTTGATAATATTACATGATTGTTGAATCTTTTGCCATGCACCCTATTTCTTAAGATATGGAATTATGCTATTCAGCCTTGAAGAAATGGAATATTTTATCTTTGACGACTGTTTCTTGTGATATATGCCTTTTTTTTTAGGCAGTGGAAAACTTCAGAATTGATGTAAGATTTTTTCATGCTTCTTCATCATGTACGTGCCATTGAATTAGTCAACTATTCTTGGTCTGAAAGGGTTGTCTGATACCAAGTTGGAGGTAAAAACAGACTAGAATGTGATGTTGCCTCTCTCTCTCTCTCTCTCGATCTCTTTATGGGCAGGTTTGCTGTCTCTTTACAGATTTATAAATACTACACTTACTAAAATCCATTAGTTCATTTATATACTAACACCATATCCGTCTGTGTACGTGTAGTTGATGATGCAGTTGTATATTAAGAGGTTGCAGTTCATATTATTGAAATGTGAATATTATTATTAGAGAAGGTCTCCTGTGAGACCGCCACTTATAAGTGACCGGATCCTTTTGACCCGACCCAGTCAAAACGGGTCGGGTCAACCCGCCAGTTTTTTTTTTTGAATTCTATTTTTTTATTTTTTTTTCTTCTTCGCCTTCGACTTCAATTTTAATTTATAGATAATGATTGTGGCAACATTAATGGGTTTTAGCTCGCTCCGAGGCCTTCGGCTCCCCTCGCTCGACTCTTTAAAAAAAATTAAAAATTAAAAAAAAAACTGAAAAATAGAATTAAAAAGAACTGAAAAAAATCGGAAAAAAAATTAAAAATTCGGCGCGTGTAACACATGCGCCGAATTAAAAAAAAATTGTCAGGCGTGTGCACGCGCCTTGAGGGACGCGTGTGATGCACGCGCCGGACTTATACATTCAAAATGGGCGCGTAGGTTACACGCGCCCGGTGCGCGTGGATGTGTCGCACCTAAGTGGCGGGTGCACGCAAGTTTTTGCCTTATTATTATTATTATTATTATTATTATTATTATTATTATTACTTTATTTTCTAAAACTGCATGCTCTTAGTATTGGAAGGATGTTATTTAGCTTTGCACTGCTATTATTGAATTAATATTGATGGTTGGTCTCTATATGAAATTATTATTTAGATTTTGTAACCAATTATAAATGTGTTTGGATTTCGTTTTGTTTTTTGTAGAAGGAATAGAATGAAAGCATTTCATTGATGTGATTGTAGACTTGAAACACTAAAAGAGGCTAAAAAATTATGTATGTGTATGTAGAGGTGGCCACGTTTCGGTTCCAAAACCGAAACCAAACCTCCCTTGACTTTGATTTCGGTTTCAAACTGAAACCGTCGATTTTGATTTGGTTCGATTCCTGCGTCCTTATCCTCATATTCAACTATTCATGCTTCAACTTTTATTTTACCATTTATGTATTACTCTCTTTAGATTTTACGTTCAACATAATCATGAAATATGGATTGAGTGGAACCGTCGGTTCCTCTGTTTGGACGGTTCCAAATCGGAACTGCTGTTTCCGAGGGGGGGTTCCATTAATATATATATTTGTTTTTTGCTACCTTTTCTTGTTTAATTGTAATTTTATGCATTTTAATATAATATTAAGGTGAAATAAATATGAATTGTAACATAAATATAGATAAAAACGAAAAAAATCAAAAAAATGAGGAACTGCCGGTTTGGAAATGCTTGTTCTCGGTTTTGCAGCTTTGGAATCGGAACCAAACCGCCGTCGAAGTGATTTTTCGGTTTCGAACCGAACCACTGGTTCTAGTTCCGGTTCCAGAACCACTTTTTCGGTTTGATTCCGATTTTTTGGCCACCTCTACTCAGTTGTATGTTGAGATGAATATATTTTGAAAATTTGTAATCCTATATTACCATTCTTATGTATGTATTGAGACTTATTTTTAGAGACACGTCGCACATCGTGTCGGAAGACAAACTTTACAAAAAGATTACTTTCATTATATAAGCGCTCGAATTTGGTCTAACTATTTGAATGTGTAATTAATCTATCTATATACCTATTATAAAATTGTCTTCTTTACAAAATTTAATTTACCTATTATACCCTTATTTTAGTATTCTGTTATTAATATCTATTATGATATGATTATTTTATGTTTGACATAAATATATTATTAAATTATATCAATATTTGGTGCATCGCACGTACCACTCTACTACTAGTTAGATTAAAATAAAAAAGAACAAAATAATTTTGTGTATAAAGATTAGGTCTATTTTCTATTTGCGGCGGTCAAAATAAAGATTGAGATCATGCTTAAGCTAGCATAGCTGTCAGCAGCACTTGTTTTATTTCAAATGCCCGATTCATACAGTTAACCGATTTTTATCCTTTTATTCTTCAATTTTTGCAATTGACTTTTCTGATTTGGGAGGAAAGATGAAGAAATGAGATTTGTTTCGTATATTAGGAGTTCATACCACTCTAATGTATCAGAATGGACGATTCTCTTCTCATACTATTATTATAACACAAAATTTTTTGTGACACGAATCAAAGATTAATTTGAATTTAAAATTGTATGCAATTACATTTTTGTAATTGGATACGTGTTTGAATCCAGATCTTTGATCCATCTGGTCTCACACAAGACTCCTTTATCATAATTTGAATCAGCCCTCTTAATTTTGTTTTATTTATTATATTGATTCTACCGGTGATAAGCTAATCTAGGTAGATTTTTGTACGAATATTAGCCATTAATTGTTTTAATTTGCTTTAGATGATTGAATATAGAAGTAGACTTCGGTGAGGTTGATTTTATGGTGGTTAGATCCAAATTATCACTTTTCTTCGAGACAATTGTTACTTTTCTTCATGATAATAGACACTTGGTATTTTAACTAATTAGAAGGTTAAAATATAATTATCATTTTTTTAGGATCTTTTTTACTTTTTATTTAACCGCACCATGTGGACAACCACATTCAAGTCTTTGCTCCCTTCTAGTGATGTAATTTCATTGAATGAAATATATATATATAATATATAGGGAGTGGATTTGGTAAGAACACATCTTATATGAGAACGTAAGAACAATGCATTTTTATTACATCGGAGATGCATAAAATGCAGAAACTAAATGCATAAATATTTTAATGCATAAACTACAATAACTTAATGCATTAGCATTGAAATGCATAAATTAGAGTAATTAAATGCACGGTTAAATCTGGATCATAGATCATCAAAGATCAAGGGTCCAGATTTGTTCTTATTTCTCACATAAGAAAGTGTTCTTATTTGATCCACTCCCTCTATATATATATATATATATATATATATATATATATATATATATATATATATATATAGGGAGAGGATCAAATAGGAACTCCTATTTATATGAGAACTAGGAACCAATCCAAACCATCCATCCTTTAAGATCTATGGATATGATTTAATCTCATAACCAATTAGTCAAACCCACTTTAGTTGGTCAATCCCGCTTTTTTTTACTTAAGTAAGGTTATTATGGTCATTTTTGTTGTTTTATCCAGTTTATAAATCGAAATGCATAAAATAGTGTAAAATGATGCATTAATTAGTGTAAACTAATGCATCAATATCATATTTCTGATGCATCAATTATTTTTTATCAATGTGGAACATATAATATTTTTTTACATGATTTATAAAGAAAAACATTTTTTATAAAGTGTGTATCTATACAATTAAAACATTATATATATACCCTATATATATATTTGTATTTATTAATCGATGTTTTGAGCACAATTTTATGATGCATTAATATGAAACTTTAAATGCACAAAATATTGAAAGACTAATTATCATGATTAATGCATTACTTATATAATATTTGTGCATTACACTGTTTATATTTATGCATTTACATTGAGTATTTTTTTTACACGTTATATTTTTATTTTGCATTATATTGTTTAGATGTATGCATTACACTATGCATTTTTTTGTCGGTAGTATCATTTATTTATGCAATATATATATCGTATTTGCATTCGTATATGATATCACAATTAATTATGCATTATGTATATCATATTTATATTTATTACTTGATGTTTTTGTCACAATTTTATGATGCATTAACACGATTTACGTGATGCATCAATATAAAACTGTAAATGCACAAAAGATCTATCATCACAATTAATACATTATGTATATGGTATTTGTGCATTACGTTGTTTAAATTTATGCATTACATTGTTTACAAAGTTGATGCACTAGCCTTAAAGATACATTCGATTTAATTAGAACTATTTACTACGAATTACTGTATCAACAATAAAATCTTTGTTTCCATGATTTCTGCATCTAAAACACACAACATTAAATTAATGAATTAGCGACTTATCTTACTAGGAATTAGGAAATAGGAAGGCATGCTAAAAGTATTAAGCACTGAGATTTCAATTTTAGTGCAATAATGCTTCACGCTAAATTGGCTCAAAACAAATATGAGATGTCACTCAAACCAAATACTCTAGAAATACGAAACAAGCTTAAGCAAATTAATCACAAAATTAGTAAGTTAAGTTAATTCTGATATCCAAATTTCGACAAATTAATTCTTGCGCCATGCAATTTTAGGAAGAATTAAATATATACTCCAAAAAATATACAGACATCCGGGTCGCCCCACCAAGATACGGGCGGGTATGCCTATTCGCTTGATTCAACTTTAGAGAGAGAAAGAGAGAACGAAGAATCATCTTCACAGCCCCATTATATATATATATATAGATACAGATGAGAAAGTAATGAAAGGAACCGGCAAAGATGCATGTTGTTAATTATTGAGGTTTTTGTTGTAGCTGTTTGTTTTGAGAGTGCTAGATGTTCAATCTAGGGCTGTTGACTTATACGATTTAATACCAGGTTGCTTCAATCCACAGATTTTTTCAGCTATCATCATGTGGTGGTAGTGATGGCAACGGTGCGCGGTAGTTACGGCGGCGACCATCTGTGGTGGCAACGACAACGTCAGTCAGCGGAGGCGACGGTGATGGTGAGTGGTGGTGGTGAAGATTGAAAGAGAAGAGGAGAGAGAAAGAGAGATGGAACGATGGGTGAGGAAGATGGGTTATAAATTTTTTTTTCTTCAATATACTCCTCCAGACTTTGTTTTTGAATTTTTATCAATTTTTTAGATTTAATTCTAGCCACACATTATTTACAAATGAGTGGTCAAGATTAGTTCTTATTTCTTATATAAGGAGGGGTTCTCACCAAATCCACACCCTATATATATATAGTGGTTCTGGTAGAAATCATTTTTATCCTAAAAATTGGGGATAAATATGATATCATAGATTTTCACTAAATAGGTGGTCACGTTTGATTTTCATTATAATGCACTGTATGCAATATTTCGATGCATTGAATACATTACTCTGATGTATTTGTTAATCTAGACCTTAGATCATATAAGGATAAATAGTTTAAATTTTTTATTTCTCACTTTAAGGTTCATTTTTATTTTATCTTTACTAACTATATATATATAAATGGAAAGAGTAAATATATTGAATTAATCTTACACCGTGAGGGGCTTGATTGATTTGATAATCTTGAGAAAGCTGCCAAAGTAAAAGAAAAAGATTATAGAAAAACTATATAACGATATGTTCATGCATCTTGCGATGCATGTCTGTAAAAGATTAATTGTTTAGTAAAATAAAAAAGGGAATCACTTGGCTGTCGATTCTGGTTATTTAATTAATACATTAATTAGAAACTAATAATACACGTCTCCGTGTATTAGGTGGACTGATAATGGCGGTAAATATATTTTAGTCTTTGCTTCATCTAACACCTAAAAATAAAAGTCTATCATCATCCACCTTTAGCTTTCAATTAATTATGTTTTCTATTTATTTGTAAATTATTATTTTAAATAAAAATACTTCTTTTGAGGGAAAAATAAAATACTTTTAAAAATATAATTTGCTTCCGAATTTTGAGCATTTTCAAGCATACATGCGAAAGCTTCTATATATATCCGCACACATGATACATTTTTTATTCTCAATTAAAAGCCATCAATTTATTTTATGTTTTATTTGTTCTATCATCTATATGTATTTATTTATTTAATGTGAAAAAAACCTCAGAAATTCACAATTAATTTGTAAATATTATTTCTACCTCCCTCAAAAGGTATTAATCAAAGTATAAGGCAAATGCAGTCTCATTTTATACATTTTCTTATGAAATAATTTAGAATAACATCTACAAGATAATCCACGACAGGTAGGATTGTTGAAGATGGTATCTGGATCTCTGGGATTTTATTTCATCACCAAATAAACACAGTTAGGTTAATTTTATTCATTATCTAGATACGTGTGACAGATTATTATAGTTAACTTTTACTATTTTCATATGAGAACATGACTTTTACGAGCATACTGCCTTCCTATTACAAAACACAATAGAATAGAAATCCCAACTGGCGTACTTGTACGTACAACATGTAGGTAGAATTTCAAAATCATAATAAAAATGTGCAATGAATATTTCATGCGCATAAATGAATATCGTCTGCCTCTTACTGCTCCTTAATTTATAATATGATAAATACGAATGAATCTAATCTACCCACTCGAGGGCAACGTATATCAATCAAGCAGGACAAAATACCAAAATTTATGAATCCAAACCCTTTTCCAATCATTGCAAACACAAAAACTTGGATGCAGTCGGACGAAAAATAACAATCATCATTTAGAGAAAAAGTGACTTATTCTTTTACCTTTAATTAACTAGTTAAAATACTAAGTGAAAGTTGTCTTATCTTGAAAAAAAATGACAATTTGAATCAGACCGCATGGTAAGACTGATCATACCAAATTCCACGTCAATTAGAAAAGGACAAAGTTACCATTTATAAAAAACAAACGACTAAAAATAAATGGATCAAAACTAAAGAAAGTTTGACATGAATAAGAAAACAAACAAAAGAAAGGTCAACGAAGGGTGTATTTCCATCCCACAAACGGCAAACCCTAGATTTCAATTAATATATATATATATATATATGTGTAAATAAATAATCGATTCTATACTTAAAAAATTCCACTTCACTTAATTAGTATCTACAAGAACGGCAAAATCGGTCATCTTGTTTGTTCGGAAATTACAATATTCCAAATGTGACAAAAAGAATCGCTATCATCATAAACTAACTAAGAAGGTAACTAGAACAAAGACCAAAAACCAAGTATTTGAGCCAAAAAACTGATGTATAAACCAATGGGCCCACAAAATTAAATTTTCAGCTGTAAAAGAAAAATAAGAATTAAATACCAACAATGAGAAGCCGGCCCCACTTGCTAAAGACTGTCATGAATTTGCAATTCAGATCCCTTAATTTCTTCTGTTCGCCATTGAAGCTCTCACCAAGCAAAATCCATGCATCTTTTTTTTTTCCTACGGTTCGCTATCATGCTATTCCCTGCAGTTCCTCCTACGATTATAGGTCGAATAAGCTATGGAAGAGATCTAAAGTGTTTGGAGAAGGCGTGTTTATGTGCGGTGAAATGAAAGTTGAGGGACTTGGAAATGTGTAATTATTTTCTAAATAATTCCTACTGCTATATAAATTTGGGCTCAAATCATGGAAAAAATTTGAAGGGTTATTATCCGATGAAGTATTGAAGAAATTGGGTGGAATTGGAGGGAGAGCATTGGGATTTGGCGATAAAATTCCGGGAAATTGTCCGGTTCTTTGAATAATCGTATCCATATCGATTCCGTCGACCATTTCCGCACCTTGATCCATGGCCTGCACCGTTTTCCTTCCATCGGGAGATCTCGTTCTCTCGATGGAAGCAAAACGGGCGGCCGGAGATACGGCGCCTCCGCCTTCGAAGGCGAAGCCTCCTTCGAAGGCGGAGGAGGAGGTTGAGGGTGACGTGGCGTTCGGGCCGGTCAAACGTTGGACTAGCGACATGAACTCGTTAGGGTTTGCATGGATGATCTTGGGGGAGACTGTGTAGATTATGACCGGCGGCCGCGGCGGCGCGTGGGGAGGGTGGGGGGCTTGGCCGGCCTGCGGTGGCGCCACCGGTGGTTTTCGGATCTTGTGGGAGTCTTTACGTACTCTGAGCGGAGCCGGGCGGGGGCCTTGGAGCTCCCTTCTTGGAGACCGGCCAGAAGAGAAGTCCGGTATGTCCATGGCAGCGGCGGCGGCGGCGGCGGCGGTGGATGGGGATGATTGATTGGCGGTTGGTTTGACGATGGTAATAAATGTTGGTTGGTTGCTATCTTTTTTTCTTCTTTTTTGGCAGTGGTGAGGAAAATATTTATATTAGGTTTATGGGTGAATATCTAAGCAATGTTAGTCAATGGAGTAAGGGTATTATACATGTATGTATATATATATTTGGAATATTATATTAATAAAAAAAATTAGAAATATTGGCAAGTTGTGTATTGTATGTATTCTTTTGTGGTTTGAGGATTTGGGGCCGGTTTCGTGGTGTAGTAAATGTTTGAATTTGTCAAACATTTGATTTGAGGAGGGAAAAAGTGTTTCATTCAATTTTAAGATTAAGAAAATAAAAGAAAGATTGGATGTCATGAGCTTCATATAGTAAAAATTCTTGATTGGCTGCGACCACTCCAATTATTACATAATTAATGAGTCGTTCTCGTATATATAATTATTCATAGTGGAATAAATTCATGTTCCTTACTTAATTATTTTAATATCGTACATATAAAAATTCACAAGTATTTAGGTGTTTGTAGTTTAATCCATTAAACACGTTATAATCCATAAACTATTGACTTTAAAGAAAAACACACAGATTAATAAATTAGTTTGTATGTCCGCACAAATTGAGTTGACAGACGCACACATATATTGTTTGGAAGTAATTGTGGATTAAATTGATCGGTCAAATATTATATATGTATTGTTTTGCAGAAATTAAGAAAAATTGTCTATGAAATTATACTAAACTTCAAAGTTTATATTAAATTGCAAAAACATGACAAATTACTCACATAACTTTTTGCAACTAATTATTTATGCCTTATTAACACATGCCAATTTTACTACAAAACAGTATAGTTAGCTTGTAGTTTTAACGAAATATACATGATTGAGAAACCCAATTTTTCATTTTCTTTTTAAACGGTGAGAATGAGAAACTACTTTATGTTACTCGTGGGTCATTATTCTTTTGCAATAGCATACGAACTGTATATAAGTATTGTACAAAATTGTTTAGTTATATTCTCATTATTTAATCTTCCAATTAGATTATCCTAAAAATATAAAAAATTGTTCTTTATAATCTACAAAGTGGTTACAAAAAAAGAACTAGGAAACAAGAATTGTTTGACAATCAAATAATAATGTATTTAGATACTAAATAAAGTCTTTATTGACTTCTTAACTTACTCTTAATTAATTATCACTAAGTATAATGAAAAGGTATTATGCGGCAATGCAAATTCAGCTACTCGGAAGATGGGTAGTACAATTAGGACACGATCAACTACATCTTCTATTAGTATTTCTTTGTCAAAAAATTAATTAATGCAAAATTACACAATATATAAGTTTAGTCAAAGTTGTGCGTTTTTTTGTCTAATACATAAATGACCTAAAAGTATATAGTGAAGAAGAAGGATAAATTACAACTGTTCTTCACCTTATCTATTAACTAAGCATTGAAAGGGTCACGACATTATTATATACATATATGCATGTATATGCGTATACACTACATATACATATACGAAATAAATTATATATATACAAATACACATATACGGGCCAGTGATGAGATCTGGAAGAAAGCTGCATAATGTAGCTCGAAACGGAAAAATATACTGTATCTTTTATTTAACGGTTCATAAAAAAGTATTGTACATATAAATAATTCTTTATATATACAATAATTATTTTTCGTGATAATGTACTTGTATACATGATTTTTTTTATGACAATCGTACACCATAAAAAGATTAATGATCCACATTGATTCTTATTTCCTACGATCTTAATTAACGTTAGTATATGATCCACTTCATACATATACGTACACAGATTCAAAATATGCAAAACACCATGTACAAAATTATTATTAAACTTAATTGTGCGTATTCTTATCTACACGACACATTTTAATATTTTAAACGTGATATCAAGTAGTGTAAAATAAATACCTCCAACGTGCCACGCAATAAAAAAGTACTGTAATTACTGAGTTACTATTTGTCAGTCATTATTTGCCAGAGAATTTGTGAGCAGCAGCTTCCAGCAGCCATATATTCTGCTTCTGTTGTGGAGGTTGCGACGCACGTTTGCTTATTTGAAAACCATGAAATCAACTTACTTTCTAAGAACTGACAAGTTCCTGAAGTTGATTTTCTGTCCAACCGATCTCCAGCAAAGTCTGAGTCTGAATATCCAGTCAGCTGTAGATTGTCTTCAGCTGGGTACCACAGCCCAATATTCTGAGTTCCTTTGAGATATTTGAGAATGTTCTTGGCTGTTTGCATGTGTGCTTCCTTTGGATCAACTTGAAATCTGGCACATACTCCGACTGCGAATGAGATGTCTGGACGACTTGCTGTTAGATACAGCAGGGAACCGATTATCCCTCTGTATTTGCTTTGGAATCAACTGACTTCCCTTCAGTTCCTGGTTCAATTTTCCAGTTGGTGTTCATCGGAATCTTTACAGTTCTGCTGGATTGAACTCCATACTTGGCGATCAAGTCTTTCACGTATTTGGATTGATTTATGAAAATCCCTTCTGCTGATTGCTTGACTTGAAGTCCTAGGAAGAAACTCATTTCTCCTATCATGGACATTTGGAACTGCTCTGACATCATCTCTCCAAATCTTTGGCATAAGAAGTTTGATTTTGATCCAAAGATGATGTCGTCTACATAAATTTGAACAACCAGGATGTCTTCTCCTGGCTTGATGGTGAAGAGGGTTAAATCTATGAGCCGCTTCTTGAATCCTTTGGATACAAGGAAATTTGACAGAGTGTCATACCAAGCTCGAGGTGCTTGCTTCAATCCACAAAGCGCCTTCTTTAGCTTGTAGACTTTATTTCCTTCTACTTCAAATCCTGGAGGTTGTTCAACGTAGACATCTTCTTTGATTTCTCCATTTAAGAATGCACACTTCACATCCATTTGATAGACCTTGAATTTGTGATGTGCTGCATAGGCGAGAAAGAGTCTGATTGCTTCCAATCGTGGTACTGGAGCAAATGATTCTTCGAAGTCAATTCCTTCCTGCTGAGTGTAGCCCTTGGCAACCAGTCGAGCTTTGTTTCTGATGAGGACTCCCAGGGTATCTAATTTATTCTTGAATATCCATTTGAGTCCTATGACTTTGACTTCTTGAGGTCTGTCGACCAATTCCCAGACACAATTTCTGAGGAATTCGTTCAGCTCTTCTTGCATGGCGTTTGTCCAAGGCACGCTCTTCAAAGCTTCGAGAATTGATTGAGGCTCTGGCACTTGAGCTGCGTAACACGCCATTAGAGCTGTGTCTTCATCATAGACCGTCAGTCCTAGCTCTACTGAGAGTTGAGCTGTGTCAGCTGCTTCTTGATGATCCGATGTAGCTTGAGCAGCTGAGCTTCTGGTTTTGACTTGGTCAGATGGTTCTCCAATGATTGCTGATGATGGATGATCTTCAATCCATCTTCTCCTCTTACGAATTTCTTCTTCCAAATGATTGATGCTTGACGTGGCTAAATTTCGTCTGACTTGGAGTTGCTCAGGAGTTAAGTCTTGAGAGATTGATTATCCTTGATTTGGATTTTGAGGTGACTTCTGTAGAGGATCTGCTGGAGATGGAGCTGGGGATTCAGCTGTGTCTGGATTTCCAGCTGATGGCGTTCCCCCTTGATTTGGCGTTGAAGGTTCTTCTCGATTTCCAGCTGGTGGAGCTTCCTGGTTGATTTGAAGTTCCTCCTCTGGCTCATCATCCCAAATTAGTGGTTCGGCCAGATCCCTGATTCGATTTTCTTGAGCTCTTGTCTGAATCTGTCTTGAAGATTCTCCTTCGTTTCTTCGTTTGATAGAGTCTCTCTATTCGAAAAATGTTTCGTCAAAGGTAACATGTGGAGTTACTTCGACTGTTTGAGTTCTTCTGTTGAAGACTATGTATGCTTTACTCACAGCAGAATAACCAAGGAATACTCCCCGGTCAGTCTTCTCGTCGAACGTCTTGAGTTGTGTCTTTCCATGGTTTAGGATATGACATTTGGATCCGAATACCTTGAAATATCCAATGTATGGTATTATGTTGTTCCAGCAGGATAGACAGATTAGTCCTGGTTTCGCTCTTCTGGTACATGAATGATACCCATGTGAATCTTGAGAAATCATCCACTACGACCAAGGTATATTTTCTGCCATTGAAGCTTGCTGGAGTAACTGGACCAAAAAGATCCATGTGAAGGAGTTGAAGTACTCGATCAGTTGACTGAACTGGCTTGAGAGAGAATGAAATTCTTGTCTGCTTTCCTTGTTGACACGCGCTGCACATATGACTTTTGTCATATACTTGATCTGGAATTCTATTAGCGAGCTGGTTCCTAGCCAGTTTGTTGATTGTCTTGATGTTGAGATGATTCAGCCGTACGTACCCACAGTGACTTCGATCTTGCTTTTCGATACAAGACAAGTCTCCGGAGGGCTGCTGTTCCAGTCAGCAAAATACATATTTCCTTCTCTTTTCCCTCTTAGGAGTATCTGCTTGGTTTTCCTGTTCTTCACTGTGCATCCCTGTGCATCAAACTTGACAGAAAAACCGTTGTCGCAGAATTGGCTAATGGAAAACAAGTTGTGTTGCAATCCTTGTACATAAGAAACATTTGGGATTATAACATTTTTAGTTTTAAATGTACCATAACCTTTGGTTAGGCATTTTGAGTTGTCACTAAATGTTACTTGTGGGCCTGGTCGCTCGATATACTCCCGGAGTAGATGCTTTAAATGCGTCATGTGCTTGGAACATCCACTGTCCAAGTACCATAGCGTTCTCATCGACTCCTCAGTGATGCGTCGATTCCTTGCAACCTAGAAAAAGATCAAAATTTAGGTACCCAGTTTTAATTGAGTCCTTGAGGGTTAGACAGAGATCCTTTGACGACCTAGATCTGCTTGATGACTTGAATTGGGTCATATGATCTGATAATTCTTCCAGCTGAGTCGATATACACATTCTTTGTATTCTTCGGTTGTTGTTGGCGGGGTCTTGATCTCAGTGTCTTCTTGTCTTGATGTCTTGATTTCTTTCGGTTTCCAGCTGTGTGCCTAGCTGAGAAGTTCCTTTGTCTCTGCTGTCTCATGTGATGCTGTGGCTGGAAATGATTATCCAGCTGGTACTCATATGAGTGATATCCAGCTGGGTATCTCTGATATCTCGGTTGATATCATTCAACGTGTTGTTGCTGTTGCTGGTATCTGTAAAATCCAGCCTGTTGTCTTTGTTGAGGTTGAGCACGTTCCTGTCTGAGTTGAGCTTGAGGTTGTCGCACAGCTGGCCTTCTTGATGCCTGTTGTGTCCTTGATGGAGCTTGAGTGTTGGGAAAATTATAAGGTTTTGATTTGATACCATAATCCAACTGATTCTCCAACCGAATAGATGATCGCGTCAACCTAAATAGTATTTTCCAGCTCGCCTGTTTGAGCTTTAGATTTTCTAGGTTTACAGGTTAAGGAAGCGGAAGACAGCAGTCGACCCAGCTGTGTCTACAGCAGGAGTCAGCTAGCGGAAGACAGCAGTCGACCCAGCTGTGTTTACAGCAGGAGTCAGCTAGCAAAAGACAGCAGGCGTCAACCTTCAGCTGAGTCCTCCGGCGAGCTGATCAAGCTGAAGAGAATTCGAGCTGAGTTCAAAACACAGCCGGTCCAGCTGTACAGAACAAAGGGAACTATCTCTGAAGACTTCACTTCAAGACAGTCCAGCTCTGAATTCAAAAGCCAGCTCCAAAGACAGAAGATCCCGGCGTCAGAGGAAGTCAACATACCTCGACCAATGAGGGATTGCCAAATCAGCATCCTAGACTTCAGGACCTAGGATGTGACACAAATGAAGACAGGTGCAGATTCGCCCAACGGCAGATCTTGAATTTAAGAAGAGTAGGTAAGATTCAAACGGCTCCTCCAACGGCTAGTCTTGAATCTCTACCTATATAAACCCGTCTTCAACCTCAGGATCAGATACGAAAAACCCTCTACAAGCTTTCATTATTTGAAATCATCAATCTTTCAAAAGCTCTCAAGCAGTTCTACATAGATCAAAGAACACTTTATCTTAAAGTGTTTCTAGTTCAGAAACTGCTTAGTTTTTCGTCTGTTCTCTAGGCCAAACTCTTTGTACATCTTAAGCCTAGATTTCGAACGAGTTCATCATACTCTAAAGTTCTTAATTGTAAGAACTCGTTCACAGTTGGAACCCCAAACCAAACCCCTATTAGCCAGAAAGGTTAGGTCAAGGTTACGCTTGCTTGAAGCGGGAAATTCAAGTGTGTAAGGTTTTTTCAGTACCCGTAAACTGAAAGGTTAGGCTTGACAGTGCCCGCAAACTGCAAACTGTTGGAACACAGCTCGGGTTAGAGTTGTGAAGTTGCTTGGTACTTGGAAACCAAGTGGTAGTGGATTACCAGTGAACCTGGTCGTGGATGTAGGAGGTGTTACTCCGAACCACGTAAAAACTCGCGTGCTCCTGACTTTCTTTTTATATTCAGTTTTGTACTAACTCTTTCATATCATTGCATATTTGTTCAAAACTGCACACGCAGCTGCTCTCCAAAGACAGCTGTGTCTCTCTGAAAGTTGCACAACTTGACTAAGCTGAAAACATAAAGTTAATCTTTTCAAACTGAGTTTTTCTAAATAACCGAGCTAAGTTTTCAAACCACCACTTTCCGCACCGCCAGCTGAGTTATTTACCCAGCTGACCCTCCCCAGCTGGATGGATAACTGAGCTCACCAACTCCGTGATTTAACTTAACAAAAATGTTTCTAAAAATCTATTTGGTGTATTCACCCCCCTCTACACCAAATACCTAGCTCAGGGACCATCAATTGGTATCAGAGCAGTGGTTCAACAGACCACCGTTTCTGTATCAAGAGATCTCTCTTGACAATCTGTCAGTGGTCATCTGAACAGATCCTCTCTGTGAAAAACTCATATTATTACATACTGCATATTTCTATGGATTCTTATCTTAACAAGAAATCTTCCCACCTTCTCGGTAGACGATTATGCAATATGGAAGTTCAGACTGAAGAGCTTTCTCTGTGCGCATCACGATATGATGTGGGACGTCATCACAGACGGACCCATCATCATCTACAAATCAGGGAACGAGCTTGTACCAACTCAAGATGGCGAACAACCAAGATATCAGCTCATTCCCAAGCCCAAGAATGAGCACACCTCAGAAGAAAGGAAGCAGACTGGACTAGACAGCTTCGCAAGGAACACCATATCTTCAACGGTCTCCAATGCCTACCTCAGCAAAATCATCAACTGTGAAACCGCAAATGAGATGTGGAAAACCCTAGCAAAACTATGCGAAGGGTCGGAGGAGATAAAGGAGAACAAATTCACGATTGCATGCCAGAAGTTTGATAACTTCAAGCAGCTGGTCAACGAGTCCATCGAAGAGATGGAACTCAGATTCTCCAACATTGTGGTGGAAATAGAAACCATCAGAACTGGGAAATACACCCAGCGAGAAAAGAATCTAAAAGTTCTTTCAGCGCTCACAGCTGAATGGAACACCTATAAGGTGGTACACCAAAGTCGAAGTGACTTAGGTGATCTTTCAACTGAATGATTATACTCCCTACTCAAAGCCAACGAGTACAACTTGAAGATTACAATGAAAGAATCTTCAAGCAATCAGAATGATGGAGAGCTGACACCTGCAACAAAGGAGATTGCGTTCAGAGCCAACTCTGACAAATCCGCATACATGCAGTCAGCTGAGTCATCGAAGAAGGATAAGAAGGACATGAGCAAGGAAGAGCTACTTGAAGAAATAGCCATGCTGGTCAAAAACTACAACAGACTCAACACCAGCAAGGGTAGATACAAGAAGTTCGCAAGAAATTACAGAGACAAGTACGCGACGAGTGATGAGAAGTCGAGTGACAAACGAACAGAAGAAGGTTGCTTCAACTGCAAGGATCCAGGACACTACCGGCTAGATTGTCCAAAGCTGTCCAAGAAAGACAAAGACCAACTGAAAGCTAAGGCAGCTGACAGAAGGAGAGCTTATATCGCCGATGAAGAATCAGAGTGCAACAAAATGGATGATATGCCATTTTCAGACTCGGAAGAAGAAGCCCTGATGGCCCATGATGAACCTGATTGGGATACATGCTTCATGGGACAAACAGATGGCATCGATAAAGATGAGGTAATGTCTCGAACTCAAAATCTATCTAACATCTCACCATCACACGAATACTCTACACAGGTCTCAGAAACTTGACTACCTGATTGGAGTCTAGTAGAGAAAGTAATGAACGATTCCAAGGAGCTTCAAGAGATCCTTGACGTCATTATGTGTGAGAATGCCGAGCTGAAGGTGGAACTGGAAAAGACAAAAGTATCAGATGCAGCTGATACAACTCAGCTCCAACAGGAAGTCGTTTCACTAAAAGACAAAATAGTGAAACAAGATCAGCTGATGAAGGAATTCTACTATGAGAAGAAACAGTTGATAGAAGATGTGGAAAAGGTCACAGCTGAATCGGAAAAGAAGTCAGCTGAGATCATTGAGCTGAAAAGCACCGAAGAGGTACTATCTAAGAAGATAGTAGCTCTCATCAAAGCCACGTCAACAATGGACGAGATCATTAGTGCTCAGCGTCCAGCGGCACTCAAAGCGGGACTGGGATACAACGAATCAAAGGATGCCTCAAACATTGCCTCCACAAGTGGAACAAAGGTAATGTTTGTACGTGCAAACGAACCTCTAATCCCAGCAGCTCAGCATCAACAGTTGAGGACACAGCAGGCGTCAGGAAGACCAGCTGTGAAACATCCTCAAGCTCCGTTGAAGACACAACAGGCATCAAGAAGGTCAGCTGTGCGACAACCTCAAGCCCAACTCAGACAGCAACGTGCTCAACCTCAACGAAGACAACAGGCTGGATTTCACAGATACCAGCAACAGAAACAGCACGTTGAACGATATCAACCGGGATATCAGAGATACCCAGCTGGATACCACTCACATAAGTACCAGCTGGATAATCATTTCCAGCCACAGCATAACATGAGACAGCAGAGACAAAGGAACGTCTCAGCTATGCACACAGCTGGAAACCAAAGGAAATCAAGACATCAAAACGGGAAGACACGGAGATCAAGACCCCGCCAGCAACAACCGAAGAACACAAAGAATGTGTATATCGACTCAGCTGGGAGAATTATCAGATCAAATGACCCAATTCGAGTCATCAAGCAGATCTGGGTCATCAAAGGATCTCTATCTAACCCACAAAGACCCAATTAAAACTGGGTACCTGAATTTTAATTTTTTGTTTAGGTTGCAAGGAATCGACGCATCTCTGAGGAGTCGATGGGAACGCTATGGTACTTGGACAGTGGATGTTCCAAGCACATGACGCACCTAAAGCATCTACTCCAGGAGTATATCGAGCGTACATGTCCACAAGTAACATTTGGTGACAACTCCAAAGGCCTAACCAAAGGTTATGGTACATTTAAAACTAGAAATGTTATAATCCCAAATGTTTCTTATGTACAAGGATTGCAACATAACTTGTTTTCCATTAGCCAATTCTGCGACAACGGTTTTTCTGTCAAGTTTGATGCACATGGATGCACAGTGAAGCACAGGGAAACCAAGCAGATACTCCTAAGAGGGAAAAGAGAAGGAAATATGTACTTTGCTGACTAGAACAGCAGCCCTCCGGAGACTTGTCTTGTATCGAAAAGCAGCAATGAAGTCAGCTGGCTGTGGCACAGACGGCTGAATCATCTCAACTGCAAGACAATCAACAAACTGGCTAGGAACCAGCTTGCTAATGGAATTCCAGATCAAATATATGACAAAGTCATATGTGCAGCGCATGTCAACAAGGAAAGCAGACAAGAATTTCATTCTCTCTCAAGCCAGTTCAGTCAACTGATCGAGTACTTCAACTTCTTCACATGGATCTTTTTGGTCCAGTTACTCCAGCAAGTTTCAATGGCAGAAAATATACTCTGGTCGTTGTGGATGATTTCTCAAGATTCACATGGGTATCATTCTTGTACCAGAAGAGCGAAACTAGGACTAAGCTGCCTATCCTGCTGGAAAGATTATCAACACAGAAGGAGTGCAAGATAATGTCAATAAGATCAGATCGTGGAACGGAGTTTCTGAATGAAACTATTTATGATTATTGCGAGAAGAATGGAGTTCAACACCAAACATCTGCAGCACGCACACCTCAGCAGAATGGTGTAGCAGAAAGAAGAAACAGAACTCTCAAGGAAGCAGCTACCTCAATGCTAGCTAGCTCTACCATTCCAAAGAAGTTAGGGCCGAAGCAATCAACACGGCTTGCTTCACTCGAGAATCGCTCCTACTCACATCAAGGCAAGGAAAGACACCGTATGAGCTATGGAACAACAGAATACCATACATAGGGTATTTCAAGGTATTCGGATCCAAATGTCACATCCTCAACAATGGGAAGACACAGCTCAAGACGTTCGACGAGAAGACGGACCGAGGAGTATTCCTTGGTTACTCCGCTGAGTAAAGCATACGAAGTCTTCAACGAAGAACTCAAATAGTCGAAGTAACTCCACATGTTACCTTTGACGAATCCTCCTTCGAATATAGAGAGTCTATCAAACGAAGAAATGAAGGAGAATCTTCAAGGCGATTCGAACAAGAGCTCAAGAAAATAGAATCAGGAATCTGGCCGAACCATTAATTTGGGACGATGAGCCAGAGGAGGAACTTCAAATCAACCAAGAAGCTCCACCAGCTGGAAATCGAGAAGAATCTTCAACGCCAAATCAAGGGGGAACATCATCAGCTGGAAATCCAAACACAGCTGAGTCCCCAGCTCCATCTCCAGCTGAGCCTCTACAGAAGTCTCCTCAAAATCTAAATCAAAGAGAACCAATCTCTCAAGATTTAACTCCTGAGCTACTACAAGTCAGACGAAATTTAGCCACGTCAAGCATCAATCAATTGGAAGAAGAAATTCGTAAGAGGAGAAGATGGATTGAAGATCATCCATCATCAGCAATCATTGGAAAACCAAATGACCAAGTCAAAACCAGAAGCTCAGCTGCTCAAGCTTCATCGGATCATCAAGAAGCAGCTAACACAGCTCAACTCTCATTAGAGCTAGGACTGACGATCTATGATGAAGACACAGCTCTAATGGCGTGTTACGTAGCTCACGTGCCAGAGCCTCAATCAATTCTCGAAGCTTTGAAGAGCGTGCCTTGGACAAACGCCATGCAAGAAGAGCTGAACGAATTCCTCAGAAATTGTGTCTGGGAATTGGTCGACAGACCTCAAGAAGTCAAAGTCATAGGACTCAAATGGATATTCAAGAACAAATTAGATACCTTGGGAGTCGTCATCAGAAACAAAGCTCGACTGGTTGCCAAGGGCTACACTCAGCAGGAAGGAATTGACTTCGAAGAATCATTTGCTCCAGTAGCACGATTGGAAGCAATCAGACTCTTTCTCGCTTATGCAGCACATCAAAAATTCAAGGTCTATCAAATGGATGTGAAGTGTGCATTCTTAAATGGAGAAATCAAAGAAGATGTCTACGTTGAACAACCTCCAGGATTTGAAGTAGAAGGAAATAAAGTCTACAAGCTAAAGAAGGCGCTTTATGGATTGAAGCAAGCACCTCGAGCTTGGTATGACACTCTGTCAAATTTCCTTGTATCCAAAGGATTCAAGAAGGGCTCCGTAGACAGAACCCTCTTCACCGTCAAGTCAGGAGAAGACATCCTGGTTGTTCAAATTTATGTAGACGACATCATCTTTGGATCAAAATCAAACTTCTTATGCCAAAGATTTGGAGAGATGATGTCAGAGCAGTTCCAAATGTCCATGATAGGAGAAATGAGTTTCTTCCTAGGACTTCAAGTCAAGCAATCAGCAGAAGGGATTTTCATAAATCAATCCAAATACGTGGAAGACTTGATCGCCAAGTATGGAGTTCAATCCAGCAGAACTGTAAAGATTTCGATGAACACCAACTGGAAAATTGAACCAGGAACTGAAAGGAAGTCAGTTGATTCCAGCAAATACAGAGGGATAATCGGTTCCCTGCTGTATCTAACAGCAAGTCGGCCAGACATCTCATTCACAGTCGGAGTATGTGCCAGATTTCAAGTTGATCCAAAGGAAGCACACATGCAAACAACCAAGAACATTCTCAAATATCTCAAAGGAACTCAGAATGTTGGGCTGTGGTACCCAACTGAAGACAATCTACAGCTGACTGGATACTCAGACTCAGACTTCGCTGGAGATCGGTTGGACAGAAAATCAACTTCAGGAACTTGTCAGTTCTTAGGAAGTAAGTTGATTTCATGGTTTTCAAAGAAACAAACGTGCGTCGCAACTTCCCCGACAGAAGCAGAATATATGGCCGCTGGAAGCTGCTGCTCACAAATTCTCTGTTGAAACATCGAATTTGGATGACTATGAAGTGAAAACTGGACAGGTTCCAATTTTCTGTGATAGCTCAAGTGCGATTGCCATTTCAGAGAATCCAGTACTTCACACAAGATGCAAGCATGTAGACGTACGATATCATTTCATCAGAGATCACGTAGAAAAGAAGGAGGTGATTGTTGAGAAAATTCACACAGACATACAGCGGGCTGATATTCTCACAAAACCACTGATAGAAGCAAGATTCAAAATGCTGTGCGGATTACTTGGACTACTCAACCTAGACGATGCTTCACCCAGCTGAATGGAAGCAAACCCAGCTGAATGCAAGCAGACAACTGCAATTCAGAATCAACGTCACTGATATCAGCTGAGAAAGAATTCAGCTAAACCAGATGCTGAAAGTGAAGAATTATTCGAGTGAGGGGAACATTTGGAACCACGATGACCCAGCACACCCACTCAACCGAGGTATCAGCTGACTACAATGATCAGCTGAGAGGTTTGCAACAACATTAATTACACCTACTCAATCTGTTTTTCTGTCAACTCATATCTTGTCATATCTAATCAATCTTAATTAAGAGTCTGCAAAGAATTGAATCATGGGAGTTTCGAGGCTAAAGTCAAAATGCCTCAACCGTTCTCTCGCGCATTAACTCACATCTTCTAATAAATAAATTGACATGACGCGAGAATCACTCCTAGTCGTAGATCTTCTTATCAATAGATAAATCTTGATCGTCCATTCATCAAGAAAGCTCTTTAAATATGCTAGAAGATATACGTAAAGCATTGCATCTTCCCTAAAAAGTTTTTCGGCATTCTTTCTTATTTCCATCAATTGGTATTATTTGTTTCTACTAACAAAAGATGCAGAAGAAGAACATGGAATCCAGAAAGATATCTCCCGAAGCCGATCAAACTTGAAGAATCTGTCAAAGCTTCAAGATAAGAGTTGCTTAACTCTCAAAGAAGACAGAAGTCCAGAAGAAGGTGAAGCCCTTCGACAGATCCAGGCCAGCGCAGTGAGAGACTGCAAAGCTCAAGAATGTCATTCACCAGGAAGGTGCAGAAAACTTTCTGAGAATGTCAAAGGAAAAAGACCTCCTCAGCCCCACTGATTCTCTCAACATAAAAGAGAGAACGGGACATACAACTCCCTGGGATGCAAAAATCAACGTCAACAGACCTGGACCAAATGTTGATAAAGTCGGAGTATTCAAGAGCAGTCATGACAAAGCTCTTGCTCCACCACAGGAGGCACAAAAAAAGATGCAGGAGACAAAGTAGCATGCATCTATCTCCGTCCCAGCTGGGAATCGGAGACAACTTGAGGAGACAAAACATGCTGAAGCACCATTCTCAAACAGAAGACTCAAGTCAAAGGTGCTCAGTCAGTCAGCCGAGAAGCCAGGTGACATTATGAGAGAATTCGTAATTACTCTCCTAGGAGCAGAAGGCCCACAAGCGGTCGTTTCTTACGGTGGAGGAGAAGTTCATGCTCCTGCGTGAACATCATCGTCACCAACACCGCAACGGAGTATTCCAGCTGATCAACCAAGCTTAAACCCCAAGACAGATGGAATACTTCAACCGCCTTCTCCTCAGTTTCCTTCAGCTCCACAGGGACACCAGCTTCATGATCTTCCGATGAAAGATGCTCAAGTCCCTGCACCAAGCTTAAATGAGAAACATCACCCAGCCAATGATCACTTGCAGCTGGATGATGATGATATGAGCTGAACACAAGTCCCTCAAGTGCTGAATCAGACTTTCTCATTCAATCTAAGAAGTCTGAAGAAGCAAAATTTGCAAGGAATGAAGTTGTGCCCGACTCAGAAGATGCTATCTCCCGTGCCAACTCATCCCTCCAAGCACTCAGCTGGACTGCCCCAGCTGAATCAAGCCAAGGACGCTGTGTCTGCAATCACAGCTGAGGCTAATGCTACTAAAGAAGAGCCAGCTAATACAACAGCTGAGCCACTTAGACTCCAAACCTCGCTGCTCGTAGAAGCGAAAACCACAGTTTCGCCAAACTAAAACATCGCAACAGCTGATGGTGTATCTCTCCCACCCTGTTTGATCATGCCAAAAAGGGGGAAGTAAGGGAGAAGAGAGACAAGTCAAAGAAGAGGCAAACTGTTGAGCTAGAGGAACTAGCTGAATCAGAATCAGCTGAAGAGACGAGTCAAAAGAAAGAAGCAACGGATGCAGAAGAGAAGACCCAGCCAACTGGGATTGAAGATTGAAGATTTGAAGATTTTTTTTTTCTTCTTTCTTTTTCCTGTGTTATAATGTATATTCTCACATTAATAAAACACAAGTTTTTCTGCGTCATAAGTTGTCTCAGTTAGGTTTTGGCATCATCAAAAAGGGGGAAATTGTTGGGAAAATTATAAGGTTTTGATTTGATACCATAATCCAACTGATTCTCCAACCGAATAGATGATCGCGTCAACCTAAATAGTGTTTTCCAGCTCGCCTGTTTGAGCTTTAGATTTTCTAGGTTTACAGGTTAAGGAAGCGGAAGACAGCAGTCGACCCAGCTGTGTTTACAGCAGGAGTCAGCTAGCAAAAGACAGCAGGCGTCAACCTTCAGCTGAATCCTCCAGCAGATCAAGCTGAAGAGAATTCGAGCTGAGTTCAAAACACAGCCGGTCCGGTATGAGAACAAAGGGAACTATCTCTGAAGACTTCACTTCAAGACAGTCCAGCTCTGAATTCAAAAGCCAGCTCCAAAGGCAGAAGATCCCGGCGTCAGAGGAAGTCAACATACCTCGACCAATGAGGGATTGCCAAATCAGCATCCTAGACTTCAGGACCTAGGATGTGACACAAATGAAGACAGGTGCAGATTTGCCCAACGGCAGATCTTGAATTTAAGAAGAGTAGGTAAGATTCAAATTGCTCCTCCAACTGCTAGTCTTGAATCTCTACCTATATAAACCCGTCTTCAACCTCAGGATCAGATACGAAAAACCCTCTACAAGCTTTTATTATCTGAAATCATCAATCTTTCAAAAGCTCTCAAGCAGTTCTACATAGATCAAAGAACACTTTATCTTAAAGTGTTTCTAGTTCAGAAACTGCTTAGTTTTTCGTCTGTTCCCTAGGCCAAACTCTTTGTACATCTTAAGCCTAGATTTCGAACGAGTTCATCATACTCTAAAGTTCTTAATTGTAAGAACTCGTTCACAGTTGGAACCCCAAACTAAACCCCTATTACCCAGAAAGGTTAGGTCAAGGTTACGCTTGCTTGAAGCGGGAAATTCAAGTGTGTAAGGTTTTTTCAGTACCCGTAAACTAAAAGGTTAGGCTTGACAGTGCCCGCAAACAGTTGGAACACAGCCCGGGTTAGAGTTGTGAAGTTGCTTGGTACTTGGAAACCAAGTGGTAGTGGATTACCAGTGAACCTGGTCGTGGATGTAGGAGGTGTTACTCCGAACCACGTAAAAACTCGCGTGCTCCTGACTTTCTCTTTATATTTAGTTTTGTTCTAACTCTTTCATATCATTGCATATTTGTTCAAAACTGCACATGCAGCTGCTCTCCAAAGATAGCTGTGTCTCTCTGAAAGTTGCACAACTTGACTAAGCTGAAAACATAAAGTTAATCTTTTCAAACTGAGTTTTTCTAAATAACCGAGCTAAGTTTTCAAACCACCACTTTCCGCACCGCCAGCTGAGTTATTTACCCAGCTAACCCTCCCCAGCTGGATCGATAACTGAGCTCACCAACTCCGTGATTTAACTTAACAAAAAAGTTTCTAAAAATCTATTTGGTGTATTCACCCCCCCTCTACACCAAATACCTAGCTCAGGGACCATCATTGAGAATGTTTCACAGCTGGTCTTCCTGACGTCTGCTGTGTCCTCAATGGTTAATGCTGAGTTGCTGGGGTTGGATGTTCTTTTGCCTGTACAAACATTACCTTTGTTCTACTTGTGGAGGCAATGTTTGAGGCGTCCTTTGGTTCATTGTATCCCAGTCCCGCTTTGAGTGCTGCTGGACGTTGAGCACTAATGATCTCGTCCATTGTTGAAGTGGCTTTGATGAGAGATACTATCTTTTTAGATAGTACCTCTTCGGTGCTCTTCAGCTCATTGATCTCAGCTGACTTCTTTTCCGATTCAGCTGTGACCTTTTCCAAATCTTTCATCAGCTGTTTCTTCTCATAGTAGAATTCCTTCATCAGCTGATCTTGTTTCACTATTTTGTCTTTTAGTGAAACAACTTCCTGTTGGAGCTGTGTTGTATCAGCTGTTTCTGATACCTTTGTCTTTTCCAGCTCCGCTTTCAGCTCGGCATTCTCACACATAATGACGTCAATGATCTCTTGAAGTTCCTTGGAATCGTTCTTTACTTTCTCTACTAGACTCCAATCAGGTAGCCCTGATTCTGAAACCTGTGTAGAGTGTTCGTGTGATGGTTAGATAGATTTTGAGTTCGAGACATTACCTCATCTTCATCGATGCCGTCGGTTTGTCCCATGAAGCATGTATCCCAATCAGGTTCATCATGGGCCATCAGTGCTTCTTCTTCCGAGTCTGAAAATGGCATGTTGTCATCCATTTTGTTGCACTCTGATTCCTCATCGGCGATGTAAGCTCTCCTTCTGTCAGCTGCCTTAGCTTTCAGTTGGTCTTTGTCTTTCTTGGACAGCTTTGGACAATCTAGCCGGTAGTGTCCTGGTTCCTTGCAGTTGAAGCAACCTTCTTCTGTTCGTTTGTCAGCTGACTTCTCATCAGCTGCTGCGTACTTGTCTTTGTAAGTTCTTGCGAACTTCTTGTATTTGCCCTTGCTGGTGTTGAGTCTGTTGTAGTTTTTGACTAGCATAGCTATTTCTTCAAGTAGCTCTTCCTTGCTCATGTCCTTCTTATCCTTCTTCGATGACTCAGCTGACTGTATGTATGCGGATTTTTCAGAGTTGGTTCTGAATGCAATCTCTTTTGTTGCAGGTGTCAGCTCTCCATCATTCTGATTGCTTGAAGATTCTTTTATGGTAATCTTCAAGTTGTATTCGTTGGCTTTGAGCAGGGAGTATAATGTTTCTATTGAAAGATCACCTAAGTCACTTCGACTTTGGTGTACCACCTTATAGGTGTTCCATTCAGCTGTGAGCGCTGAAAGAACTTTTAGATTCTTTTCTCGCTGGGTGTATTTCCCAGTTCTGATGGTTTCTATTTCCACCACTATATTGGAGAATCTGAGTTCCATCCCTTCGATGGACTCGTTGACCAGCTGCTTGAAGTTATCAAACTTCTGGCATGCAATCGTGAATTTATTTTCCTTAATCTCCTCCGACCCTTCGCATAGCTTTGCTAGGGTTTCCCACATCTCCTTTGTTGTTTCGCAGTTGATGATTTTGCTGAGGTAGGCGTTGGAGACTATTGAGGATATAGTGTTCCTCGCGAAGCTGTCTAGTCCAGCCTGCTTCCTTTCTTCTGAGGTATGCTCACCCTTTGGCTTGGGAATGAGCTGATATCTTAGTTGTTCACCATCTTGAGTTGGGACAAGCTCGTTCCCTGGTTTGTAGATGATGATGGGTCCGTCTGTTATGACGTCCCACATCATATCGTGATGCGCACAGAGAAAGCTCTTCAGTCTGAATTTCCATATTGCATAATCATCTACCGAGAAGGTGGGAAGATTCCTGTTAAGATAAGAATCCATAGAAAAATGCAGTATGTAATATTATGAGTTTTTCACAAAGAGGATCTGTTCAGATGACCACTGACAGATTGTCAAGAGAGATCTCTTGATACAGAAACGGTGATCTGTTGAACCACTGCTCTGATACCAATTGATGGTCCCTGAGCTAGGTATTTGGTGTAGAGGGGGGGTGAATACACCAAATAGATTTCTGAAAACTTTTTCAAGTTAAATAATAGAGTTGGTGAGCTTAGTTATTGATCCAGCTGAGGAGGGTCAGCTGGGTAAATAACTCAGCTGGCGGTACGGAATGTGGTGGTTTCAAAACTTAGTTCGGTTACTTAGAAAAACTCAGCTTGAAAAGATTAACTTTATGTTTTCAGCTTAGTCAAGTTGTGCAACTTTCTGAGAGACACAGCTGTCTTTGGAGAGCAGCTGCATATGCAGTTTTGATCAAATATGCAATGTAATGAAAGAGTTAGTGCAAAACTGAATGTAAAAGGAAAGTAAAGAGCACATGAGTTTTTACGTTGTTCGGAGTAACACCTCCTACGTCCACGACCAGGTTCACTGGTAATTCACTACCACTTGGTTTCCAAGTACCAAGCAACTTAACAACTCTAACCCGAGTTGTGTTCCAACAGTTTGCGGGCACTGTCAAGCCTAACCTTTCAGTTTACGGGTACTGAAAAAACCTTACACACTTAAATTTCCCGCTTCAAGCAAGCGTTACCTTGACCTAACCTTTCTGGGTAAAGAGGGGTTTGGTTTGGGGTTCCAACTGTGAACGAGTTCTTACAATTAAGAACTTTAGAGTATGATGAACTCGTTCGAAATCTAGGCTTAAGATATACAAAGATTTTGGCCTAGGGATCAGACGAAAAACTAAGCAGTTTCTGAACTAGAAACACTTTAAGATAAAGTGTTCTTTGAACTATGTAGAACTGCTTGAGAGAGCTTTTGAAAGATTGATGATTTCAGAGAATGAAAACTTGTAGAAAGTTTTTTGTATTTGATCCTGAGGTTGAAGACGGGTTTATATAGGTACAGATTCAAGACTAGCCGTTGGAGGAGCCGTTTGAATCTTACCTACTCTTCTTGAATTCGAGATCTGTCGTTGGGCGAATCTGTACCTGTCTTCATTTGTGTCACATCCTAGGTCCTGAAGTCTAGGATGCTGATTCGGCAATTCCTCATTGGTCGAGGCATGTTGACTTCCTCTGACGCCAGGATCTTCTGCCTTTGGAGCTGGCTTTTGAATTCAGAGCTGGATTGGGCAAACTGACTTGAAGTGATATCTTCAGAGTTAGTTCCCTTTGTTCTGTACAGCTGGACCGGCTGTGTTTTGAACTCAGCTCGAATTCTCTTCAGCTTGATCATGCTCTGCTGGAGGACTCAGCTGAAGGTTGACGCCTGCTGTCTTCCGCTAGCTGACTCCTGCTGTAGACACAGCTGGGTCGACTGACACAGCTGGATCGACTGCTGTCTTCCGCTTCCTTAACCTGTAAACCTAGAAAATCTAAAGCTCAAATAGGCGAGCTGGAAAACACTACTTAGGTTGAAGCGATCATCTATTCGGTTGGAGAATCAGTTGGGTTGTGGTATCAAATTAAAACCTTATAATTTTCCCAACATGAAGGATTAAAGCTTAGAAATCACCCTAACAAGACTGTTGTTTTGGGTCAATATTTGATTAATTTAATTAAAATTGTAACTCTTGATGTGCAATTGATCCAAAATGTAATTATAATTCTGGCCCAAGAAATTAGACTTTAATCCAAGCATTTAATGCACACCGCCTCGTGGTAGAGTAGTGTGTATTTCTAACCTTATGGTTCAAATTTCAGTACCAACGTCTCTATAAATCAAGCCTGTCATATCTGGTTTTTCAAGTGCAAGCTATTGCACAAGACGGTCAAGCATGTCACTCCTAATTTTTAAAATGTATTTTATCTCTTATGTGTGATTTGTAGGCTATTGCACAAGCGTGGGGGTTTATTCAGAACCCATTACACACCAAAGATAATAAGTGTGCGTGCGTGTGTTAGCCTAGTGGTAGAATGATTAATGTTCGAGCCAGAGGTCACGGGATCAATTCCACCGTCACGCGGCTTTTAAAAATTTCTTGTAATGTTTGTTAAAAAAAAAAAATAACAAGTGCATGCATGTTACCATGACATCAAAAAGAAAAAGAAAAAAAAAAGATATGATTTTTAATTTTAACTTTTGAAAAGGAAAGCATGTGTATATATAATAATATATAGTATATACATATGTTGTCTACATGTTCAAATTTCTTACTACAAATAATAGCCAAAAGCCACTTTTGGCAGTTCATTGGAAGATTAGTTGAGTAGTCTTGACATTTTTTGTCAACGAATTGTCTTTTTGTGCTCGAGAAACTTTTCATTTATTTCTAAATAGAATAATATGCCAAATTTTTAATATTTTCAAGTCTTATTAATTGAGTTTTTCAATCTAGAAACTCGACCTTAGATAGTATTTTTGAAATCAAACACTCTTCTAGAAGGATTAATATGTCTAGTTTGAAGAAAATTTCCATTTGTTTCTCTTTCGTACGTACGCATTTAGTTCTAGTGATGTGCCTACATTTTGAATTTAGACAATTAATATGAAATTGAAAAAAAAAAAAATCACAGGTACAGTTAATTTAGACCAAAATTATGAAAAAAATATCATTAGTAATTTAAGCGCAAAAAAGAAATCAAAGAAAAAAAGTTACTCGAGCTCCCTCCGTCCACCATATTTGTATCACATTGGGAGTGACACGTACATGTTTTAATAAATGTTAGATAGATAATTTTTTAGTGGAGAAAGAGACCCCACCATAATGAGTTGTTATGAGATTTTAAATAATAAAAGTGTGTGGGATATCGATTCCAAAAACGAAAGTGATAACATTAATTTGTGGACGGCTAACAAGGAAATTGTGATACAAATATAATGGACGGAGGGAGTACTATTCTGCAGCATGCATCAATTTCACTGCTGCAAATTCATAATTCATGATTAATTACTAGATAAAGAAATAATTTCTACACTACATTAATAATCCCATTATCAGCGATTAAGTGCATATTCAAACAAATAGCAAGTACATAATTCTAAATTAATTTGGTGAATAAAAATATATAGAATTAATTTTCAACTATTTGCACCTGCATGCATGCATGAACCGTGATCCTAATTAACCTAACTTAATCTAGAAAATATGGTTTCCGATAGTAGATCGACGATTCATCGACGGAAGAGTCAGAAACAATAATTAATAATTGATCCTTCATTAATTTAATTTAGTGAAATTTCAGTTATGTAATCTTGTGACTTAGTGTACATTTCTTGAGGCTTCGTATGATAATCTTGTAAGTTGTAACCATATATAATTTCTTGTCAACCTTACAATACAATAGACTTCATTCCTTGAGTTTTTTAGCAAGTCTATTCTTGACATATTATTGTGTCAAAACGTGTTTTAATTTGTATTCTCGGAATTTATTTATATATTAAAGACAATGGTTTCGGCATGTAAAGTGTTGTTTATAAGTAGCTAGAGGTGGCAAAACGAGCCCGATCCGACGGGCCGAGATGGTTTCAGGCTTGGTTGGCTCCAAGATTATATATATATATATAGGGGTGGGAAAAATTACCGAAACTGCCGTATACCGCACTTATCGTACCGAAAAAATATCGAAAATACCGAAAAAATCGGTAAACCGAAATTTTCGGTACGGTATGATACCGTACCGATAATTTTCGATACGATAACAATATGAATTTTCTTATACCGACGGTATACCGTACCGTACCGAAAACTCGGTATATACCGTAAAGTCGGTATATACCGTAATTCGGTGTATGTACCGAATTTACGGTATATACCGAATTACCGTCCATATAATTTAATATATTAAATTAAGTATAATTATTATAATATTTAAATGATACCCTAATACCTTATACCCGTAACCCATCACCCATTTAACATTACTGAGTAGTAGTACTCAATACTCATCCAAGCGGCCACTTCATTTTTAACCTTAGATCTAATTCACATCTTGCCCCCAACCTTGTTCCCGTCGCCGACGACTCACCCTACCTCCCATCTCTCATCAGCCGTCCATCGTCAGTTGCTCCGTGGTGCACGCCGGTGCCGTCGTCGATTTTGTATTGCAAGTAACCCTAGATCTAATTCACATCTTTCCCCCAACCTTGTTCCCATCGCCGACGACTCACCCTAGCTCCCATCTCCCATCAGCCGTCTGGCCCGTCCGTCGTCAGTTGCTTCGTGGTGCACGCCGGCACCGTCGTCGATTTTGTGTTGTAAGAAGTAAAAGAATGTCAGGCGAAATTGATAAAACAACATAGCAGAACAGGTAACTATTGAGTCTTTTGTAGCAAAATTAATTAATAATTGTTTTATTGTTGAAAGCTTCTTCTCTATTCATTGTAATTAATTTTTGGAACAGGAAACACAATTTGAAACATAAATCTCCAATTTCTTGGAGATTTTACAAGTCCTGCTACTAACTTCATAATTCGTTGTACGTGTAATAATTTAAAATGCTTAACTCAAGAATTATAAATTGTAATGTTGGATGTTGTAATTTTTGTTTGATGTTGTTAGTGTTTTTGTGTTAGTATATTGTAAATTATAATTTGTATGCAAATATTTTTTATTTTTGAACTATAGGTGAAATTTTGGTTCGGCAGGATATATATTATTCGGTATACCGTGAAAGTTCGGTATGCCGAATAGCGGTACGGTATACCGAACAAACGTTACGGTAACGGTATAATACGTAGTCGATACCGAATTTTCGGTATGCCGACTTTCGGTATACCGGACGAAACGGTATGGTTATGGTATAAAATTTTTCATACCGAAACTTTCGGTACGGTATACGGTATGGCGAAAAAATTTCGGTATACCATACCGAACCACCCCTATATATATATGCTCAGCTCTTGGTATTTCAGATCGGATCGGGGCCGTCAATGCATGCAGGTGAGATTAGTTTCAAAGACCTCTCACTAAAAAGAAACTTGTGGTGTCTCAACTAGCCACTTAAGCGAGATCTCATTGACTCTTTTTCTTTTTAATTATGCTTTAATTGGAACAGTTTTTAGGTTTCTCTCTGTTCTTTTCCTCATAAATGATGACTGCTGATATTTGAAATTTTTAGATGCATGAGTTGAGCCGACGATCCTCAAAGTTTTGAATATTTCCTTTTTATTTATTTTATCCACAAATATAGACTATATATAGATATTGCATGACATATAAGTCACGTTATATATATACTTAATTTATTAGTATATACTGTATTAATTTTTTCTAAAAGGAGTAAGAAAAACGGAGACCGAGAAGTAAAGGTTGTTGCGTTAGTTTCGGCAGCGGAGCAATTTAATATTTACTCACTCCGTTCTGCTATTAGTGTCTCATTTTTCTTTTTGGGATGTTCCGTTATTAGTGGTCTATACTCAAAATAGCAAAAATTAACCCTTTAAAAAGTGTGGACCCTACCACTTTTCTATCTTTTACACCTTCTTCTTAATACCTGTGCCCAAAAAGTATGAGTCACAAATAATGAGACGGAGAGAGTACTTATGACAATATCTTTTTTTTTTCTTTTTTTCTTCTTCTTTTGAAATACTTATGATAATATTTGTTGATTCGCTTGTTGACTTTACTAAATAGTTTCACATAGATAGCTTAAATTATAATAACCAGATTTATATCTATATAACAAGAGTCTTGTTTACAATATATATTCCTATTATATATTTAATCTAAGAGCAATAATATAATATGGTATATTATATTACTAAAAATTAATATATAATAATCCATTAGAAATATATTGTTATTATAAAAGTGAATATTCTTACAATTTTATACCTACAAAATCTTAATCAACAAAAATATAACAAGACAAGATCTTTTATATTAGAGCTTTTAATTTTGGACTCAAATGTTAACATAAAGAACAACATCAACATATAATCATATTCTCAGTTAAGGAGAATAGAAAATAAACTAATTCTGGATGAAATACAGAAAAGAAAATTACCCGATTTCAACGGACAATTTTCTTTTGGAACTTAATTAGGTTTAAAAAAAATTCAAACCGGCCGATCAGAAAACATAAGAAACTCCATAGAAATTATAGTCTCAATTTTGGAAACTATCAAGCAACAAGACTACAACATATTGTGGATAAAAGTCAAAACAGTTCTCAAGAATGATTTGGACATAACTAAATATTATAATCTTAGTCATCTACTCTGTACCTCATCTCCATTCCCAAATAAGTATTACGTACCGTTAAACATCGTACACCCAAAAAATGAGTAAAATCACTATTATTATCATTTATTTTATAAAAAGCCGAACAGCTTTTTTTTATTTCATTAAAGACGGGGATAAAATGAAAATGATATCATTTTTCTATAAAATTATAAAATAGAACACTTATTTGAATTAAAAAATTATTTTAAAGATTATAATTATTGGAGGACAAAGGGAATAAGTTGAAAGAGTTAACAGTACCGTAAGACAACCCGGATTTGAGTCATCTCGGACTCGGACCCAATCAAATTGACTGGATCTAGTCGGATATGGCCCATCTTGAATCTCCTCCAATTATTTGTAATTAAATTAAATAATGAAAAGTGATAAAGCATACCTATTAATATGGCTGAAAAGTCAAAAGGGTCTATTTTTGGGTCAAGGTAGGTTTGTGCTTCGAGAGTTTGAACCATCTAGACTTAGTCATGAATTGCTCAATGGATTTTCTTACATCAACACAGGAATTCATAGGACTTAATTTGTTATGCACTAGATCTTTTTATTTTGTGTTTTATATTTCCTATACTCGTAGTTTTAAATAGGCAAACTGCGAATTTAGGGTTTTAATTTGTACTAGAGTAGAACTTACTTAAGTTACTTGATAAATTAATAACAACCTCTATAAGATAATAATTTTTTTACGGTTTCGACTGTATTACTGTCCCTTCCATTAACACTCGATAAATTAATAATTTTTATAAGATAATAGTTTTCTCCGGTCCCGACTGTATTAATTTATTGAGATTCTACATTGTAAGTTTTGTGTTTTAGTTCAATTAGCCAATATATACTAATTATAATATTCTAATATTTCATATTGTGATGTCTTTTGTTAACAAGTTTGCCAGACTATTAATTAACATTCGTGTTGAAGATTGATTTATAAAAACAAAATGAAAACACAGACATCTTGATATAGCAGAATAAAAGTTAAAACTAAATCTGATAGAAGAAAACCACACCTTTTTTTAAGTTATTATTATTTGTTGAAAGATATATTACTGCCAAGTGCGCCACGTTTGCAAGAACATGCAATATGGAAATAAAAGTACTTCAACAATAAATCTGATCGAAAATAGCACTAGAGAATTTATCTACTTATTTGTTTTCATTTCAAATATTTTATTTTTCTAAACTCAAAGTAAAATTTGTGCTTATTTTTATACTTTTCAGGCCATATGAGTTTATGCCTTCACTATAGGTTAGCTCTTGTATTTTGTACATCACATTAATGCTGAAATAGTTAATTTATTTAAAAAAAATTAATGATTTGAATTTGCACACCCTTTAATTTTGTCATTCAGTATAATGTCAATATGTTCGAATTGTCATTTTCAGGCATGGTTATTTCAATATTGCACTAATGACAATTTTTTGTATTTGTATGTATTTTTGGAAGGATGACAATCATTTATATACTTAAATTTATTCAAGTCTTTGGTCAAACAAAGATTATCTTAATTAGATTTTCACTTAAACTTTTGGACAAGGTTGATTAGTGATTAAAGTTACCTAATTCCCTTGTCATTTTGCAGAAAAACAAAAGCAAATAGTTCGTTTTAACCTTGACTTTAATGGCTTCTGTAACTCTTCGATGTCTAGTATATTAATTAATTAAGTAATATTTACACAGTAAATATTGTAGATTGGCATCCAACAGACAATTATAGCACTAGATTATAATTAAATAAATATTGTGTTGAAAGTGAGCTATTTTCATTATAAAAAATGAATTATTACCTATTCCCATGTCATTTTTACTGATTTATATGTTATAATATTATTCTATAGTTAATTATAACATGCACGAATATAAAACAATATATTATCGTTTTAATTCAAAGATCTCATTTCACAGTTGATTTTTTCAAACACAACGAGTTATATGCCTGTAACTACTTGTCGTTCGTCTTTATTTTGCTATAATTACTAAAATTATTTATTCTACGTACTTAAAAAAAAAATTCAAACTAAATTTATTTACCATGCGGTGTGGATTACAGTTTCCTTTCCAATTTTAGAGTTCATGAGTACTCGATTTGTGTGACTACCTTTTAAAATTCCTTAATTTGTTGATAATTTCATCTATTCCAAAAAAAAAAAAAAAAGTTGAACCAGAATTTAATATTTGTAAGGAAAAAGAGAATCTTACTCCCTCTGTTCCGAGTTAGTGTGGTGCAAAGAGTGTTAAAAAAAGGTAAGTAAATGTTTGTTGAGTGGGGAAAGAGGCCCACATATTTGATTTGTTGTGAGGTATAAAATATTAAAAAGTTAGTAGGGTCATTTTCATTTATGGAACACCACGTTTATAAGGAACAATCCAAAATAACAAATTAACCACACTTTTCGGGACGAGGAGTAATAAATTAAGTAAATACAAAAAGAAGTTGTACCAGTGCATGACTAATCAAGGTTTGATTTGATCATTTGAAACACGTGAGAAAGAAAAAATCAAAATAAAATGTTGAATATTTACGAGTAAAAAGAAGGCTCTATCTTCTAAATTAGGATATTGCTCATTGAATATCTGAAGAAATTAAGACAAATGTAATACTATAATGATGAGCCAATTCAAACACGGCCCGGTCCGATCCGGCCCAAACCTCGCTTGCTTTGAAATAAATTACTATCAAATAATGCGTTAAATTGGCCCGTTTGAATGAGTCTAAGCTTTTCAATTAACCGGAATTAAAGTTCTGCATCTGTATTTTAAGCCCGGTTTGCGGCCCAAATATATGCTCAAACATAGCACTGTGGGAAAAGTCCAATTGTGAGATATAACTATTCGAACTAAGTATTGTCAAGCTCAAGTTCGATATGTTTAATATTAAATTGAGTTCGAATTTTATTTACCAAATATACTTCAAGATTCATCAGTTTATTAGAGCTTAATATAGTCTAAATGAGCTTTCTAACATTAGATTTAAATTTAAATATTCATCATTCTCTTATCAAATTAAACTATTTTTTTAAATATAACTATATTTACCATAATTTTATTTTCTTATAACAAATAAAGCTAATTGGAATCTTAACATACTTACTACTTGTTATGGTATAAATATAAAAGTTGTACCAAATTGATAATTCTATATATTTCAAACTAATTCATTTAACGAGCTTGCTTACAAGCTAATTAACAAATCGAGTATTCTCAAGATCAAGATCGAATTGTTAATTAACAGACTTCACTAAACAAATATTCAAATGAAGTTTTATCGAGTCGAGATTCGAGTAGCTCAGGTCATTTACAATCCGGTCTATATAAAATGTGGAACTACAACAAATAAGAAGCAAAGAATTTGTTTGTGAGAAAAATACACTGATGTTGGATTTGAATTATATAATTTGATCTTGATTGGAGAATTGATTAAAGACAAAAAAAATTGGATACAATCAACCCTATCATAAGATTAGATGTAATTAAGAGTTAGGGAAATATAGGGTAATTAAAGGGATTAAAGGCAATTAGGGGTAATTAGAGAGTAATTAAGGTGTAATTAGGATTTATTAATTTTCAATAAGAATTTATCTAATCTTATTAGGATTTATTAATCCCATAATTAGATTTTATTAAACCTCAATTATGATTAAATAATTATATATTAACTAATTAAAAATAAATAAAAAATAAAAAATAGTGATATGCACTAGGGATGGCAATGGGTCGGGTTTTTACGGGTACCCGGCTCTCCCAAACCCTAATGGGACGGGTTTGGAAATTATTAAATGGTTTTGGGACGGGTTTGGGTAGAAACATTCAAACCCGTAACGGGTTTGAGTCGGGTTTGGGAAATTACCTACGGGTACCCGCTACCCAAACCCATTTATATATATATGTAAGATAACAAAATATTATATACATGTATATATAATTTATAATATAATTATAAATATTAGTATAAATATTATTAATTTTAGGATTTTATATTATTCTTTTTAACCCGCATACAAAAAATTAATAATTTCAGTAATTAAATATTTGTGTTATATATAATTTATATTAGTATAAATATTAATAATTTTAGGATTTCTTATTATTCTTTTAACCCACATATAATTTAATTTAATGAAATTTTCTATTTATACTTATGTTAAAATTATGTTTATAACATTTTGTTATTTCTACTAAATTTAAATTAATGTTTATGTTCTAGTACATTCGGGTTTTTAGCGGGTTTTTAGTGGTTATTACCCAACGGGTTTGGGTCGGGTACGGGTTTTAAAATGATTTTTTAATCGGGTTTGGGACGGGTATGGGTCGAAGAAATTTTAATGGGTTTGGGTTTGGGAAATGCTTAATGGGTGGGTTCCCGACCCATTGTCATTCCTAATCTGCACTCAAGCGCACCTCTTGATTAAATTATCTATATGATTGTCATTAATTTTATTTTAATTCCATTAAACCATTCCAAATTAGTTCGAGAAGAGTTTTTTTTTTTTTTTTTTGGCAATTGTAACATTAACTTTAAAGACTGCGTCACAACGGACTGAAATATGAGATTTTTTACTTCAGACATTAACCACACTATCGCTAGATCAACACACACTCATAAAGAGAATTTTAGTTTTGAAGTCCATCATCTAACAAATTTATCCAAACAATATTAGTGGATCAATAATTTATTTTGGACTCTTGTTCATGCCTCGGGTCCCATTAATTCATCCAAAAATCCTTCTTTCAGAAACTTACAAGACCCTCGTTTAAAAAAACAAAACAAAACAAAATAAAAAAACAGAAAAAAAACTTATTAGTGCTATTAATTTTTAAAGGAATTATGACTTAAAGATGTTTAATTAATAATTCCCAAGTCAAATTATAACATTAATAAAATGGTCTCAATTTTGATTTTATGAAGTCTAACAATTTTTGTATTCACCGATTGGGACTAATTTACCAATAAAGATAAATACCAAATACATAAATTATGTCTCAATTGACAAAGTATCTTTTGATCAATCTTAATTAGTGCTAATCATAAAAGATAGAGTTGAAGTTTTTTTAAGGACAATAATTTAGGTCAATTAGGAAAAAGGACAAATTTATTGCGGGCCGCAATTTAAGAACATTAACATTTAAGTGTTGCGTCCGTAGGCCAATTTTCAGCCCGAACAGGCTGCACCTCACGTGAGTTGCACATGATATCCTACGTGGAGCCCGAAAGCTGATTTGGACACCACATCACACTCCCCTTTACTTATATCAAAGCGTGCCACAACAGAAATCATATTTTCCCCAAATTGTAGAACCCTAATATTGAGATCGACATTTAGGACCATGAATGGGCAAGTAAATCCGAACGTGCTTTGTAGGTGTGAAGTTAGAGCCGCGCTTCGCACATCATGGACCCCTAATAATCCGGGGAGGAAGGTTTCTCTGTTGCCCGAGATCTGGCGTAAGAATTCTCCAATTAATTTTTTTTAGTTTAATCACTGTCCTTGTTTCCATTTTTGTTGAGATGGATGTCATTAGAAGCAATTATTTTGACAAAAAACTTGTTTTTGAACACTATTTCGCACAATAAAAGCTTGTTTCTTAGTTGTTTTTTTAAGATTGATAGTTGCGGCTTTTGAACTTGGTATGATCATGTGATGTGTGCCCGTGCAAGAGCAATTATTCCCGGATTGCTAAGGAGGATTAATGGTGCAGAAGCAGAGGTTGTAGCGTTGAAGAAGACCAAGAAAAAATTGTGGTTGTTTAACATCCTACTGTATATCATTCTACTATGGAAGCTAATGTATTAGTGTATTGAAAAGATTACTAGGGAAATCATTTTGTTGTGAAGAAGCTTATGTTAATCTATTTTTGTGAAGTTTATGTTGGGAAGAAGACTGTTGGAAGCTTATGAATTAGGCAGCTAACGTATTAGTGTATTGGAAAGATTAGGATATCATTTTGTTGTGAAGAAGCTTATCTTGTGAAGAATATTATGAATTAGGCACTGTAATGTTTGGATAATCGTTGAAATCCAAATTAATGAAGCTATTTCAGTGTTTATGTTTGATTAGTTTGCATTCTTTCTATAATTTTGCTTCTTCTTACTATTTTCTAACGGCTATTGTGGTTGCTTCTTTATTATAAGAATTATAATAAAGAAAAGAAAGAGGCTAATTTTTATAGTATTATTTTTTTGTAGATCACATGTTCATATGAGATGGCTAATTTGAATAAAGACAAGGCTGCATTAAACAGATATTACACACAAGTTACAATATTATTTAGTGCAATATATTCCAGCAAAAGTAATGGCCAATAATGTTTAACAAAAAGTGCACAAATTACAATATTGGCCAGCAAAAGTAATGGCCAATGTTTAACAAAATATGCATAAAGTACTTAGGAAAAAGCTGGCCTAAATGCAAAATTCCAAATCAACACAATCACAATTATTGCTTCATTGCTTGTATTTCAGCCATGCTTATGAATGTCTTCTGGCTCTCCAAAATAAGTGGACCTTGTCCCTTGAATTTTCCTTGATGGAGCTGCTGTAAAATAGAAGGTCCTGGCACAAGGGTAGGTTTAGATTGTGAAGCTTGTGTGGGAATTTGATTTGGCTCCTCTGGCCCTTCATGTTCATCAGAAATTTTAGCGGAATGTGGGAGAATTATAGGAGCTTCAATGAGTATGCTGCCACTTGATGAACAACTTGCATTTCCAGGATTTGTTGAAGCATTTTGCATCACCTAATAATTTAATAACAAAAAATTAAGTTGTTGTAACATAAAAAGTGAAATCAGATTAGTGAAACAGAATTGTGATCTTCACCTCCACAACCACTGCACTTAACGGTGCTTTGCTTTCTTCTGAGTTTGGTTTTGTTCTGCTGCAACTTTTCTGCTTCTCATCTGATGCCTTTCTCCTTGCATTTGTGATAGTGCCAAGAATAGTCACTACGTAAAAGTAATTATGCACGTAAAAGGGTTTAGACAAACCTAGAAACAAGGATCACTGTGGGAAGAGCTTCTCCACGTGGTAAGAATGTTGTTGTTCCTAGTCTGCAAAAGAGAGCCGGGCGTTTCAGCTGGCGTCGACTCTCCGACGATCAAGTCAGTTCTGATATCTTAGGAAACAAGAATGGAGACTGTAAATGATGATTAAAAAACTACCTGTTGAAGGTGAAGATCCTCAATATATATGACACAATATATTGAGGGTAACTTGGTAAACTTTACCATTGGCAATCCTCTAATACTTGTGCAAAGTAAAGGGCTGCAAAGTCATTTCACTGCCAAATATCTCATTAGTCAGCTCCCCAATCGTGAAGTGGCTCTGATGGGACATAAAGCCGGAAGATTCTCCAGAAAGACGGACACCCTTTCTGTCATTGGGAAGCCCCCAGGAATAGTAACACCGACATACTGTACAAGTAGGGTTGTCTCAAGTCAGGGTTCCTGCCTTGGCAAAGGTAGAATCTTTGCTCCACTAGAAAACTTAATGAGTTACCACATGTTGGGAAAATTAATAGAGTTTTGATTGGATACCAAAACCCAGCTGACCCCAACCGAGTAGATGATCGCACAAGCCTAAGCGTTTTTCAGCTCACCTGTTTGAGCTTATAGAGTTTCTTAGTTTACAGGTAGATTCGCTGAAGACAGCTGAAGACAGCAGAAGACACAGCTAAGCAGACAGCTTAAAGAACTCAGCAGAGCAGACTCAGCAGAGCAGACTCAGCAGAGCAAGACCATGCAGAGTCAAAGATCTTGCAGTATCAAGACCCAGCTCAGTGACGGAAACCCAGCTTAGTGTCAAAAACCCAGCTCAGTGTAAAAGACCCAGCTTTGTGTCGATGACACAGCTCAGGTCTAAAACACAGCTCAGGTTAGTGACACAGCTCAGGTTGAAGACACAGCTCAGGTTGATGATACAACACAGGTCTAAAAGACAGCTCAGAATAAAGACACAGCAGAGTCCAAGCCGCTGAAGATACAGCAGAGACGCTTAGCAGCTCGAAGACGAAGACCTTCTCAAAGACAAGATCCCGATGTCAGAAGATCTTATCTGACGCAGTCAGATCAGAGAAGAACTAGCTTCTGCAGATGCAGACCTACTTCGTAGGTAAAGGCCAGAAGTCAACAAGAGTAGATAAGATTCAAACGGCTCTCTTCCAACGGCTAGTTTGAATCTCCACCTATATATATCTCTCCTCCACCATTAAAGAGAAGAGGCTGGCAAGACGACTGAAGAAATAGAAGAAAACAGAAAAATGAACAACGATCTTCAAAGCCAAATCTTTCAAGAACACCCAGCCAGTCAGCTGTGTTCTTAGTTGTTCACATATTCAGTCATAGGCAGAATAGATCAGAATAAATATCTTAAGCCTAGTTTGAACGAGTTCATCATACTCCTTGTTCTTCATTGTAAGAACTCGTTCATAGTTGGAAACCATACCCAAACCCAAACCCAAACCTAAACCCAGAAAGGTTAGGTAAAGGTACGGTTGCTCGAAGCGTGTAATTCGAGTGGTTAGGTTCTTCAGTACCCGGTAACTGAAGGTGTAGACTTGACAGTGCCCGCAAACTGTTGGAACACAGCTCGGGTTAGAGTTGTGAAGTTGCTTGGTACTTGGAAACCAAGTGGTAGTGAATTACCAGTGAATCTGGTCGTGGACGTAGGAGGGGTTACTCCGAACCACGTTAAAAATGCTCTGTTATTTATCGCTTTGTTTTATGCATGTTACTAACCCTCATAAGCATACATTTCAATCTGCATAAACTGACTAACTGAAAAGTGAAATAGAGCTTTGCAAAATATTTGAAGCAACAGACGGACTTTCCAAATCTACCACATTTCGCACACACACACAGCCAGCTGTGTCGATCAAGCTGCCATCCAGCTGGATCGAACACAGCCAGCTCTCAGAAAAGAGTTTTAACTTGGAAAAGTTTTTAAACCTTGGTGTATTCACCCACCCTCTACACCAAGGTATCCATCTTGGGACCAACAATTGGTATCATAGCAGTGGTTCAAAAGATCACTGTATCTGTCAAGTCAGCATTTCATTGCTGATAGTGGTCACCTGAACAGATCCTTCATCGCTTCAATTTTTTTTTTTTTAAATCATTATATTGCATACTGTCGTGGAATCTTCCTTGTGCAGGAAACATCCGACATCTGTCGATGATTATCAGATCTGGAAGTTCCAACTCAACAGCTTTCTGAGTGCTCTTCACGACATGATGTGGGATGTTATCTTTAACGGACCCATCATCATAAACTCAGAAAGTCAAGCAGAAGACTGAATGGTCAGGAGCTTGAAGATGGCCTAAGCTGTATCAGATCAAAGAATGGCTCCAGCCAATGCTTACACAGCTGGAACCTAACCATCGAGGTATCAAAGAGGTCGTACTTATTCAAGCCAGCTCTCCAAGCTCAGTCCGATTAGAAAAGAAAACTGATCGGTAACTCAAAGACCAAGAGAAGCAGCAGATCTCAGCTGGACACAAAGCTCAAAGGCGGCAGACAAATCCAGCTAACTGGAATCAATTAAAGATAGCAATGTCATCCAGCACAGACATCAAGGTCAAGGAGGGACAGATGCAATTGAGGATGTCATCAAGCGTGTTGTGAAAGAAAGACAGCTTGTGATCAAAGCTCATGACTTACCTCAAAGCTATTCAAAGAATATGTCAAGCGTACTGGTCCCAGATCAATGCGCAGGAATGCAATGCAAAGAACAGGAAATCGAAGACACCCCGCAAAGCAGCAGTGAACTCAGCTGATCATGGAACAGCTGACTGTCTTCTCAAGATCAGAGATCAAGTTGACAGATGAACGTAATTGTTGAGAAAATCACTGGCTCAAGTGAAGTAGGAAGCAGCTGAGAAAAGACAGCCACCTACTATCAAATTCAGGGGGAACTCCACCGAGCTGGAAATCGACACAGCTGTGATATAAGCTGAGGGCAAAGTCAATCCAGTAGAAGATTCAAGTGGAGAATCAAGAGAAAAATCCAGCTGAACTATCAAATGTCATCCTCTGGATATCAAACAAAGCTGGATCAAACGTGGATCACAGAATCCAGAAGAAGAATCTAGCTGAGGGAGAACTCAGTTTAGCAGATTCACCAACAATTGGATTTCATCAATTGATCTCATCATAGTCCAGCAGAATCATCAAGAAGAGCATCCAGCAGGAAATACTCAGCTGAATCACTGTGTGTCATCAAGAAGGAATCAGACACAGCTGGACTAACTCAGCAGGAACCCCAAGGATTTCAAAATGAATTTATCAAGTCAGGGGGAATCAAACCCAGCTGATAAAACCCAATTGGTTTATCCAATTGAGGGGGAACCTCGCAAACGATGTCTTTTAGCAGAGAAAGAAAGACAAGATGACTCATTCCAAACTGAGTCATACAGCTGAGAATGACCAACAATTGGTATCAGCTCAATCCGGATGAAGAAAGTTCGTCCAGCGGAGGGGGAACAAACCCAGCTGGATCCCAAAGCAGAAGATTTACTCAGCTGAAGGGAGAAACTCGGTCAAGCAAAGGAAAAGACATCCGCGACATCAGCTGTCTTTTTGGTCCAAGCTGACAGGAATGTGTCTCATGCATTTATTTTTCTAAGGAATATACTATTTAAGTCCAATTATTTTGAATTCTAATGTTAAGCGGACATATGTTCCTTAGTTAAATTGCTTGATAAGTTTCCATTCCCATCGCATTAATTATAAAGACTGCTGAGTACTGAAGCACGGCAGGATTGAGGCAGAATGTCAAGCGTTTGAACTGCCTCATGCTCGGTTGTAATACACTTGCCATAAACAAGTCAGAACGTGATGAGTGAATCTCTCACAGCCGTTGATCAGAATACCAGCTGTCTAAATCTCAACCGATGATCAATTATGGCAGTTGATATACATGGAAAAGATACGGAGAATTCTTCCATCTTTATCTCTGCGAATTTCAAATCTTCAAGTCATCTATCTATCCTCTGCAAATTCCTCGCTCGATCAAAATCAACAGATTGCTGAGATGGCACCCAAGAAATCAACCGCAGGGATGAACCAGTTCGAAGTTCTGATGACAAAATTATCATTTGAAAGTTGTCTTTCTACCGCCAACCTTCCAGTTTCAGAACTCAAAGAGATGGTAGACCTCGTCATAGACTCCGGTCTCTTACTGTGGGCAACCTCCATGCCCAAGCTTATGCTAAAGAGAGAAGCCGCTCTATTCTATCTAAACATCATTGACGAAGAAGGTTTTTACTCATCTTCATTCGATGTGACTGTTGAAGGCGAAGATGGAAAATTTGAATCAGCAACCGTCAACATCAAACTCAACAAGATGCTACGAAAGGTGTTCAACCTACCCAGAGAAGGAGAATTCATCCCAGACGATTACAGCCGTGAAGAAGTGGATGAATTCCTTAGCCAAGAGATGCTTATCACCCTAGAGCCGTACAGAGCGAGCATGTCAAAGCTCCTTCTCAAGCCACAGTACAGGCTGCTGCTGGATATCACGCAAAAATGCATCTTAGGGATAGCTGGATCTCAAGGAGAGATAAGTATTCCAAAGCTCAAGCCGATGATTGCCATGATCAAAGGCACAAACGTCAACTGGTTTGATTTCTTACTCAACCGACTGGTCAAGGAGTCAGAAAAGATCAAGTTCAACTCCACCAGGACGACGTATTCAACCTCAGAGCCCCTGTGTTTATGCTCCAAGATTTCGTTCTTGATAGAGCAAGCTGTGAAAGGGCACACAGTAAAATGGGTTGATTCAGAACTGTTTCCAGAAACGAAGATTCTCTTCCAAAGAATAAGTCAAATCAATGATCTTCTGAAGAAACAGCCAGCTGTGAGCAAAGGCAAGATGCAGCTGGAAGAAACAAAGACAGATGTTCCAGCTAAGAAGATTCAGAGAAAAAGGAAGCCCGATTTCAAACCAATTTTGGAGGTCCAAATTTGAGAAGAAAAAGAAAACAACTGTCATTCCACCATCAAAGGAGAAACCTTCCTCTGAAGAAACTCAAAGTCAAGCAATGGTGATTCTCTCCCCACAGCCAGTGTCGGCCTTCAATCAATACGGATCAAATGTCTTGGCTGATATGGGATTGAATGATGAATCATCATCTAGTTCAGAGGACGAGCTTTACATTTCAAAGAGTCAGACAACTCTTCCCAGCTCACCCCAGCTCTCACCGCCTCACAACTCTCCGCCCAAACAGCCTTATCCTCCACCCAGCTACTCAACAAGAGACTCATCTCCTGTAAACGTACAGGGAAATATTCAACTGGTTGAAGCTCCTTCACAGCCAGCTGACGACCAAGCTGAACCCTCTAATCCCAGCTCACCCCCAAAACAACCATCACCCAAAGCTCAAATCTCTACAGAATCAGAAGAAAGTGATTCTACTGCTTCTACATCACTCAACTCTTCTGGCTCAGCCTTCATGTAAGCTATGTACGAGGAGCTACGCATCGCAGGGATCAAGAATGTTCTAACTCAGAATCCCATCTTGGCACACCTGCCAATTGCCCTCGTCAAAGTTTCAGATCTCAAATTCTATCTGGCCACCAAGATGGCGACTTGGTACCAGAATGAGCAGCTGATCGAGACATTCTCATATGAGAAATTGAAGACGGATGAAGCATGCCTCCAGCACACGTTTGGCTTTGGAAGTCTGGAAGATGCTTACTTACATCAAAATGATCTCATCAGAGGAATTATCGAAGTATCTCAGCAATACCCCAAGCCGCGCCGGCGGACGTCTGGGAATCAGCCAACAAGCTTCTAACAGCAGCGGGATGGGAGACATCTTGTGAAGATGTTATGTCCAAAGAAGTCACAGCTGAGATTACCAAGGACGCTGTACCAGATGACACAGTTGAGGTGATGATCATTGAAGAAACAGCTGATACAGCAGCTGAACCAGAGACAGCAGCCCCACAAAGTCCAATTGCCGATGACACTCGCGCACTGGTCGAGCTCGAGGCAAACAAACCCAGTCATGTTGATTTTGCAACTCAAACGGACTCAGCTGTCAAGCTTTCAACTGCCATGAAAGAAGCAATATCTAAAGAGGTTGAAGAAATTATTTTTCAAGACAGACTGAAGTCTCAAGTGGATGTCATTATGCGATTCACAGCTCTAGACTGTCAAGTTAGAGAGAAAAGGCGGACAATTGATGAAGTCCATAAATTTGCTCAAGATTTACAAGAAAGTACCAATCTAGATCTCAAGCAATCTCTTGTCTCTCAAAGGATTGATCAATCACACCTTCTAGAAAAGAGAGTTCCTGAGATTGTAACAAGACATCAAGCTCCACTGGTCGACGACATAGCAAATATTTCAAGCCAGCTGGAAGCTCTCAAAAAGTCCACTCTCTCCAACAGCTCTGACATCCGCCAACTCTTCAACTTGTACAAAGATCTGGATGCTCAGTTCAAAGCTGGAAGCAACAACAATGCTCAGCTGAACATCGCCACAGCTGACAACTCAGCCAAGCTTGCTGATGTTGAAGCCACTCTCACCAAGCTCAACGCAACAGTCATTAACCTCTCCGTCTCCCTTGTTAATAATGCCAAAAATAGGGAAGATACGAATAAAGCGGGAAAAACAATGAAGAGGGAAGCTGCAGCTCAGGGGGAACCTGTGCAGCCAATTCAATCTGAAATCGACGACTTCGCCAAAGAGCTGGATGAGGAAGAGCCAGAGCCAACTGCAGCAGCCAAAGCAGTCAAAGAGACATTGAGAAAGAAGATGGTTGCTCTTGTTGGGAAAATTAATAGAGTTTTGATTGAATACCAAAACCCAGCTGACCCCAACCGAGTAGATGATCGCACAAGCCTAAGCGTTTTTCAGCTCACCTGTTTGAGCTTATAGAGTTTCTTAGTTTACAGGTAGATTCGCTGAAGACAGCTGAAGACAGCAGAAGACACAGCTAAGCAGACAACTTAAAGAACTCAGCAGAGCAGACTCAGCAGAGCAAGACCAAGCAGAGTCAAAGATCTTGCAGTATCAAGACCCAGCTCAGTGACGGAAACCCAGCTTAGTGTCAAAGACCCAGCTCAGTGTAAAAGACCCAGCTTTGTGTCGATGACACAGCTCAGGTCTAAAACACAGCTCAGGTCAGTGACACAGCTCAGGTTGATGATACAGCACAGGTCTAAAAGACAGCTTAGAATCAAGATACAGCAGAGTCCAAGCCGCTGAAGATACAGCAGAGACGCTTAGCAGCTCGAAGACGAAGACCTTTTCAAAGACAAGATCCCGATGTCAGAAGATCTTATCTGACGCAGTCAGATCAGAGAAGAACTAGCTTCTGCAGATACAGACCTACTTCGTAGGTAAAGGCCAGAAGTCAACAAGAGTAGGTAAGATTCAAACGGCTCTCTTCCAACGGCTAGTTTGAATCTCCATCTATATATATCTCTCCTCCACCATTAAAGAGAAGAGGCTGGCAAGACGACTGAAGAAATAGAAGAAAACAGAAAAATGAACAACGATCTTCAAAGCCAAATCTTTCAAGAACACCCAGCCAGTCAGCTGTGTTCTTAGTTGTTCACATATTCAGTCATAGGCAGAATAGATCAGAATAAATATTTTAAGCCTAGTTTGAACGAGTTCATCATACTCCTTGTTCTTCATTGTAAGAACTCGTTCATAGCTGGAAAATAATACCCAAACCCAAACCCAGAAAGGTTAGGTAAAGGTACGCTTGCTCGAAGCGTGTAATTCGAGTGGTTAGGTTCTTCAGTACCCGGAAACTGAAGGTGTAGGCTTGACAGTGCCCGCAAATTGTTGGAACACAGCTCGGGTTAGAGTTGTGAAGTTGCTTGGTACTTGGAAATCAAGTGATAGTGAATTGCCAGTGAATCTGGTCGTGGACGTAGGAGGGGTTACTCCGAACCACGTTAAAAATGCTCTGTTATTTATCGCTTTGTTTTATGCATGTTACTAACCCTCATAAGCATACATTTCAATCTGCATAAACTGACTAACTGAAAAGTGAAACAGAGCTTTGCAAAATATTTGAAGCAACAGACGGACTTTCCAAATCCACCACATTCCGCACACACACACAGCCAGCTGTGTCGATCAAGCTGCCATCCAGCTGGATCGAACACAGCCAGCTCTCAAAAAAGAGTTTTAACTTGGAAAAGTTTTTAAACCTTGGTGTATTCACCCCCCCTCTACACCAAGGTATCCGTCTTGGGACCAACACCACATATGCTTATCATATGGCAACCTTGACATGACAAAGTGTCAGCCTTGACGACTCGGGAGGTCATATCAACTACTCCCCCTCAAGTCTGAAAGAGACAAGCTTACCCTGTCAACATGGTGAGAGAGGAAGATTTCAGCAACAGTAAAATACAAGGTTGCTCTGACAGTTATTAGGGGATAAGCTCGAACAGGTATGTGAGAAGTTAATTATCTCTTTTAACTCTTCGACTTTCCCTCTACAATTGATTTGACATGGCACCATCTCATTGATTGCCATGTGTGGAGGGAGTTACCTCGAAAATAACTCTTATTCAGGGTAAATATTTAAAATATTACCGTTGCTCCTTCTTTCTTCACTTTTCCTTCTGCAATTTTCATTTCTTCAAATTTCATTTTTCAGAAAACTTCTTGCATTGCTCAAAAAAAACTCTCGCCGTCAACAACTAGCACTTCTTTTCTGTGTTCGCGACTACCATCAGGTATTTCTCATCCTTTTCCTACACTTTCCATTTCTGAGTTTACGAAGGAACCATATCTGCCATGTCCTCGTCGGAAAAGGAAGAGGTCCTTCGGGGTCAACTACCCGCCGTAGTTCTTCAGCGAGAGGAGGGGGAATCAATTCTCCATCTTCTCAATCTTCTCCTGTGAATACCCCCCTCTCTAGAGAGGTTTCTCCCCCCGTTTCTCAAATGGGGATAATCAATGTGGAGGATCCACAGTACCGAGATAACTTCAATCTGGTTTGTGGACCTTCCACTCTAACATCTACGGCCGTGACGACATTGTCTCGGGATCTCGATTTCTACAACTTTAATTTTTCTTCGGCCGGAGTTTCTAACCGACCCAACTATATTGTTCCGCCAACCCTTGCTTTTTGGAAACAACAAATAGATGCAAGGCTTCACTTTCCTATATGTTCCTATCTCTCAGGGATATGCGATCTTTTCCAGATTTGCCCTAGTCAGATTTATCCCAACTCTATTAGGAAAGCCTTGGCCTTCAATATTGTTCTGCGAGCCAACGGGGGTAATCCCACCCCTAAGTTATTCTATGCCAACTACACCATGAAAACCTCTCGGGGCATGGTTAGCTTTAGTTCCAAAACCGAGCATGCCCGCTTCATCTGTACTGATGTCTACATAGACAAAAATTAGAGGGACAAATACTTCTTAGTAACGCCTCGAAATTAGCCTCGGCCTTTCTCTGTTCAAACTTGGCGCTATGACTTTAAGCGACCTTCCCCATCTTTCCCAGCAAAACATTATCCTGAAGAGGTTTCTCTCATGGGGTCACTGAGTAATCGTGTAGAGGGTGATTTCGTTCTTCACGAACTTCTCAGGGATACCTCAGCCTTGGCTTACTTTGGCTTAACCCCAGCACGCCTAGATCCACCCAGGCAAATAAGTAGGTTACAAGCACACTGCTCATGTGCTTCCTATTCTCTATTTTCTTTTCATTTTGTGCCTTGCCTTGCTAATCATTTTTTCATCATGTCTGCAGTCATGGAATGGCTCAAATAGGCTCAAGCAACGGAGGAGGAGGATGATGTTATCCTTGTCGGTGCTACCCCCGGCGTTACTTCCAGACCTACCCTCGTTCCCAAGATAGAGGCCAGTGCTGCCTCCGAAGCCATCCAGTCTCCTGAAGACTCATTGGAGACTCCTGGGCACATCTCTGGCAAGAGTTCAGCCATCATTCGGAAAGGCTCTACTCCCATTGCTCCGGCAGGTTCGAAGGTTCGGACCAGGAGTGCGGCGAAAGTAGCCTTACTTCCCCCTCCTACCAAACGTAACAAGTCTACCACTGCCTCCAAGATATGGGAGGAGAGCATTTCCAACATGGGCCTTGAAGAGTTAGTAGCCTCAACCAAAGTCAGCCTTCCTCTTTCCTACACCATGATGGGGGGGTCTAAGTATGAAGCCATGACCCGTCGTCTCCTTTCTCCTTCAGAACTTGACAAGTTTAAGGAGCTGAGCGATGAAAACCTTGTTGAGGCCACTTCGCTGGCCATTGGACAGGTTTGTGTTCTTTGTTATTTGGTACATCCATCATCTATTTATCTTTATTAAATAGTGGATTTTTCTTTTCAGGAAAGCTACATCATCTCCGAGATCGTGGGGCGAAAGGGCTCTAGCGCCCCACTCTACTAGCTTAGAAGGACGAGGAGATAGCCACCAAGACGGCTACCATACTGGAATTACAGAGCAGGATCAAGGTGCTGGAATCGCAAGCTTCTCAATCCACCATTCAACTCAATTCCTTGGGCGGTCTTCTGGAGGAGACAGAGAAAGAGCGTGACCCGCTAAAAGCCAAGGTAGCCAATGCGCACAGGCAGAGCTATGAGGAAGGGGTGAACGTCTGTCGCCAAACGCTGTTGTGGACCTCTACTGCTCAAGAGGCTATGGGAGAATTTCGTCAAGGCTAGCATGCAGCATACCTCAACAGCAAACAATATCTTACTGACTCCTCTCCCCTCGTGCACTTCTTCGTACGCCAAGGTGCTGCTGGAGCAGTCAAGCAGTTCTCTTCTCCCTACTACTCAGGTCAGGTGAATATGAACCAGATCATGGCTTCCATCGAGCTAACCCCTCGACTGCAGCAATTGGATGCGCTCCCTACCGATCAGAAGTGGTGGCTTCCGACGGTTCATGCTTTCAGCAACCGGCTCTCCAATGATCCCCTCATCCCTACTGAGGTAGAGGATGTCATCCCGGCCACAGCTATTCTGGTAGGTACGACTTCTACTACTCCTCGTGAAGTGCCTACTCAGATTATCCTTACTGGAAGGGATGCTCCTTGCAAATGGTCCCATAATAAAATCATGGAGATTTCAGGGGAGCATGGATGATCTCATGCTAATGATTCCAACCATGGCGGAGAGGAGGATGCAAAGACGGAGGCTAAGGAGGAGCAGAGCGACAATGGTGAAGATTACAACAATCCCTCTACGTAGGGTGTAACTTCTGTAACCAAACAATATTTACTTTTTTGCACGTTGCCAAGGTTGACACAAGACAATTTGCTTTAATTTTCTGTTTTTCAAAACTTTGGGCCTAAGGCCATTATGCTTGCTAACATTCAGCTCTGATTCGTTAGGGCTTTATCTATATATGCTTTTGCTTTGACATGCCTTTGCTTTACTTGCATTATTAACTTAGCATATAGTCGATTCAATTTATTTCTGGGTAATGCTGCCTATCGGTATACCCCTACTCTCCTCCAGTCTAGGAGGTTGGAGTGTCTTCTACAACCAAGTAGGATTCTGAGTCACTTTACATTCATTGATCGACTGATACTTCTCCCTCAATTCTAGGAGGTTGGTACGATCGAGTAGGATTGCTTCCCTTGTTCAATTGATACTTAGAAATTTTGGCTTTCGAAAAAAATTTAATCGCATCTCATTTTCCACCTTTTATCACTTATAATTAAGTAAGTTTGGTCATTTTCGGCCTCGCGTTTTCACCTTTTATCACTTATTATCAAGTAAGGTTGGCCATTTTCAGCCTTGCAGTTTCACCTTTTATCACTTATAATCAAGTAAGGTTGGTCATTTCCGGCCTTGCGTTTTCACCTTTTATCACTTATAATCAAGTAAGTTTGGCCATTTCCGGCCTCGCGTCTTCACCTTTTATCATTTATAATCAAGTAAGGTTGCTTTACTCACCTTTAAATTCTCAGGAAGAGTTATTTGATCGCGATAACTCATAGCTCCATTTCAGAAAATTTAGTCATATCTTTTACCTTGACATATCTCACTTCCGGAGATGTTTTCAAGTCAAGGAGGGTTATATCAACCTTTCATTTTACCCTCTTAAACTTCAGTTTGAAAGAACGTAGGCAAGTACCAGCCTGCAAAGTCTTGAAAAGTAATAAAAGTGCTCGATGTTTTCACAAAATCTACATCCTTTCATTTATTGTCAAAACATATGTACTCACAGGAATGTATCATCTGTGCGGGACAGGCATGATACATCTGTCCATTCGGAAGAAATGAGACCTATGTCATTCTGCAACTCTACTCAGACATAGTACTTCTTCAGATTTTGGATATTTCAGGGTCTCGGCAGCAGCTCCCTATCCTTATCCATCAACTCATAGGCTCTCCCTTTCAAAACCTTGGTCACCCGAAAGGGTCCTTCCCAGTTCTGCTTGAACTTTCTCTTGTTCGCTAGGGCATCAACCCTGCGCAACACCAAGTCTCCCTCATCAAACTTGCGGACGTGGACTCTTTTGTTGTAAGCTGCTCTCATCAGCTTCTTGTTCCCACTCAATCCGAGAACGAGCGACATCCCTGACCTCTTCCAAGAGGTCCAGGTTTTCTCGGATCAGCCCAGGATTATGAGATTCATTGTAATGGGCAATTCGATGGCTTTCCAGCCCTATCTCTGCAGGAACCACTGCCATGGATCCATAAACCAAGTTGAACGGGGCCTCGTTCGTGGAAGTTCTGGGACTTGTCCGGTACGCCCAGAGCATTACATCCAACTTTTTCGCCCAATTTTCTCTGCTTTCATCCAGCCTTGCCTTGATCCCATTAATGATAGTACGATTAGACACTTCCACTTGTCCGTTCATTTCGGGGCAGGCTACTGAGGCGAACCTCTATTCAATTTTCATCTTTGCGCACCATTCGACTATCATGGCTCTGTTAAACTGAGTTTCATTATCCGATACCAGGATTCTTGGAATGTCATAACGACAACAGATGTTCCTCCACTAGAAATGCTTGACTGTTACCTCATCAATTTTGCACACAGCTTCTACCTCTACCCACTTTGTGAAGTAATCAACAACCACAATCATGTACGTCATTCCACATTGAGCAGTAGGTAGCTTTCCAACAATATCAATGCCCCATTTATCAAATGGGCATGCTGAGAACATTACACCCAACTCTTCGGCCGGGATGTGGATCAGACGGGCGTGCGGGCGTGCTTCTGACACTTGTCACACTTCGTCACAAATTTCTTGGCATCCGCTCGAATATTCGGCCAATAGAAGCCTGCTCGTAGGACTTTTCGGAAGATGTCACGGTGACCTACATGGTTGCCACTACAGCCAACATGGATCTCCGCCAAGATGCGCTTTTATTCCTTCTCCGAAATACACTTTAGATAGGGATGAGTAAATGAACGCCGGTACAAGAAATCCCCTATCATGTAGTACTGAGCATACAAAGCCTTCTTAGGCACACCAGGATTATCTTGCCTTTCGCCGGTGATGAGAAAATGGATGATAGGCATTCTCCAATTTGTCCTCTCTTCCAGGGTTGCGATATCCCATGAAGTCTTCTCACTTTCAGCCTCCATGTATATAACCTTGCCTGTCTGTCCAGGATCGGCTAACCTGGCCAGCCTTGACATTATCCTCTCTGGGTATTTGCACTATCGCAAAGTCTGCGAATTTCTCTTTCAGGAGGGCTATCTTCTTCACATAAGAAGCCAATCGCCCATCCTCATAAGAGCCTTGCGTTTGCTGAACCACCAGCTAAAAATCTGAGTGTACCAAGACCTTTTCTGCGCCCAAGCCTTCCAAAATCTGAAGGCTCTTAACCAAGGACTCATACTCTACCTCATTGTTCGATGCTTTGAACCCCAATTTGATTGAAAATTGGAGCTCCTCGCCTTCTGGAGGTAGGATTAGAATCCCCACTCCACTTTAATCTTTCGTTGTTGACCCATCAATGAAGGTCTTCCATTGCGTCAACTCCACTGTTCTGGTCGTCTCTTGGATAAAATCAGCCAAAGCTTGGGCTTTGATCGTAGATCGGGGCTCGAATTCAATATCATATTCCCCCAATTCTACTGTCCACTTCACCATCCTCCCCGACAAGTCAGGTCTGCTGAGAGTCTGTCGGAACGGTAGGCTTGTTCGAACTACAATCTTGTGCGAGAGGAAGTACGGACGAAGCTTATGAGTTGTGGTCATGATGGCCAGGTCTGCTTTTTCTATCTCGGAATAATTCATCTCAGGGACTTGGATTTTACTCGTGTAATAGATCGGCTTCTAGCCCTCTCCATCTTCTCTTAATAACACAGAGCTGAGCGATTCCTGCCCTACGGAGAAATACAAGTACAAGGTTTCTCCGGGAAGAGGCTTAGTCAAGAGTGGCAATTTCAACAAGTGTGCTTTCAACTCATCAAAGGCAATCTGACATTCAGCCGTCCACTTAAACTTGCTACCCTTCCTCAAGATTCTGAAGAATGAGAGACTTTTCTCGGCTGAGCGCGAAATAAACCTGCTTAGCGCTGTAATTCTTCCGTTCAACTTTTGTATCTGGTTCAACGCTCGCGGTGCCGCCATATCCTGCACCGCTGCAATCTTGACGGGGTTAACCTCGATTCCCTTGGGAGTCACTACGTACCCCAGGAACTTCCCATACTGAACTCCAAAAGCACACTTTGCCGGATTCAGCATAATGTTGTTCAGCCTGATCACCTCGAACACTTCCTCAAGGTCGGTGGCATGATCAACAGCCTTGATACTCTTCACCAGCATATCATCTATTTAAACCTCTATAATTTGGCCTATCTGATCGCAGAAAACATGATCCACCATGCGTTGGTACGTAGCTCTTCCATTTTTCAAACCAAATGGCATTTTGGTAAAACCTAAGGTTCCTCGCCCCACGATGAAACAAGCCTTAGCAATATCATCGGGGTCTAGCAGGATTTGATGATAACCCTGATAAACATCCATCATAGACAACAATTCACATCCAGACGTAGAGTCCAACAACTTATCAATTCGGGGGAGATGTTAATGGTCTTTGGGACAAGCCCTATTGAGATCTCGAAAATCAATACACATGCGCCATTTCCCTGCTCCTTTGGGCACCATGACTTCGTTCGCCAGCCATACCGGATAGTCAACCCTGACTATGCGACCTGCCTCTAACAATTCATCCACTTCTACAGAGATAAACATGTCCTTTTCTGCATCGAAACGTCTCAGTTTCTGCTTGACAGGGCGTACCTTTGAATCTACATTCAGCCGATGTAGAGACACCTTCGGATCAATACCCTTCAAATCTCCAGTGTGGAAGACAAACAAGTCAGCATTCCTTCTCAAACATGATATTACAGCCTCAACGTTTTCTTGGAGCATCTGGGTGCCAATCCTAGTGGTAAATCCCACTTTGTTGGGAAATAACTCAACCGACATGAGTTCTTCTCCTGGAGTCATGTTCAACTCGGGCTTGTTCTCTTGTAGCTCAGTCTGCTTCATTGTTTTGCCCTCACGATCTCCCATACCCTCAAATCGTCTCTTGGCAGCCTTTCCAGACTCCTTGACCTCCCGAATATAGCAAGTTCGTGACTGGTCTTGTTGTCCTATCACTTCACCCACTTCCCTTCCTACTGGGAATTTTATCTTCATCTGAAAGGTAGATAGTACAACTTCAAACAGGTTCAGGGCAGGCCTGCCCAAAATTTTATTGTAGGCAGATGACGCATCCACTATCAAGAATCTTACCATGCTAACCCTCCACAGTGGAGACTGTCCCAACACAACTTGTACGAGAGCTATCCCTCTGTGGTGTATAGCTCCGCCTGCGAATCCAAATAATGCTGTCTCAATCGGTGCCAATTCCACATTCAGATTCATCTTGTCAAAGCATTTAGCAAACATAACATTGGTCGAGCTTTCAGTGTCGACCAGGATGCGAGACACATCATATCCCAACTTCAGTGGGTATGACTAGGACGTCGTCGTGAGGTCGGAGAATGGCGATCTCGTCCTCCGACTCAAATATTATGGGTGGAGCTCTATTCTCTTCCTTAATCTCCTGCACATACTCCGGATACATGCCATCAGGAACCCTAGCAAAAGCTTCTCTGGCACTGTTAGAGTCTCCTCCCGAGGGTCCACCTACTATCATGCTTATGTAACCCTTCTTCGGGGGAGGGCTACCTCTTCTACCAGGGAAACGAGTTCTCTCCCACTTCCATGGAGCCTCATCTCTCTGCCTTCTTACTCTCATTTCACATATTCCACCTGTTGGGAAAATTAATAAAGTTTTGATTGGATACCAAAACCCAGCTGACCCCAACCGAGTAGATGATCGCACAAGCCTAAACATTTTTCAGCTCACTTGTTTGAGCTTATAGAGTTTCTCAGTTTATAGGTAGATTAGCTGAAGACAGCTGAAGACAGCAGAAGACACAGCTTAAAGGACTCAGCAGAGCAAGACCAAGAAGAGTCAAAGATCTTGCAGTATCAAGACCCAGCTCAGTGACGGAAACCCAGCTTAGTGTCAAAGACCCAGCTCAGTGTAAAAGACCCAGCTTAGTGTCGTTGACACAGCTCAGGTCTAAAACACAGCTCAGGTCAGTGACACAGCTCAAGTTGAAGACACAGCTCAGGTTGATGATACAGCACAGGTCTAAAGACAGCTCAGAATCAAGACACAGCAGAGTCCAAACCGCTGAAGATACAGCAGAGACGCTTAGCAGCTCGAAGACGAAGACCTTCTCAAAGACAAGATCCTGATGTCAGAAGATCTTATCTGACGCATTCAGATCAGAGAAGAACTAGCTTCTGCAGATGCAGACCTACTTCGTAGGTAAAGGCCAGAAGTCAACAAGAGTAGGTAAGATTCAAACGGCTCTCTTCCAACGGCTAGTTTGAATCTCCACCTATATATATCTCTCCTCCACCATTGAAGAAAAAGGGGGCTGAAAAGACGCTGGCAAGACGACTGAAGAAATAGAAGAAAACAGAAAAATGAACAACGATCTTCAAAGCCAAATCTTTCAAGAACACCCAGCCAGTCAGCTGTGTTCTTAGTTGTTCACATATTCAGTCATAGGCAGAATAGATCAGAATAAATATCTTAAGCCTAGTTTGAACGAGTTCATCATACTCCTTGTTCTTCATTGTAAGAACTCGTTCATAGTTGGAAAACCATACCCAAACCCAAACCCAGAAAGGTTAGGTAAAGGTACGCTTGCTCGAAGCGTGTAATTCGAGTGGTTAGGTTCTTCAGTACCCGAAAACTGAAGGTGTAGGCGTGACAGTGCCCGCAAACTGTTGGAACACAGCTCGGGTTAGAGTTGTGAAATTGCTTGGTACTTGGAAACTAAGTGGTAGTGAATTACCAGTGAATCTGGTCGTGGACGTAGGAGGGGTTACTCCAAACCACGTTAAATTGCTCTGTTATTTATCGTTTTGTTTTATGCATGTTACTAACTCTCATAAGCATACATTTCAAACTGCATAAACGGACTAACTGAAAAGTAAAACAGAGCTTTGCAATATATTTGAAGCAACTGACGGACTTTCCAAATCCACCACATTCCGCACACACACACAGCCAGCTGTGTCGATCAAGCTGCCATCCAGCTGGATTGAACACAGCCAGCTCTCTGAAAAGAGTTTTAAATTGGTATCAGAGCAGTGGTTCAAAAGATCATTGTATCTGTCAAGTCAGCATGTTATTGCTGATAATGGTCACCTGAACAGATCCTTCAAAGTTTCAAATTTTTTTAAAATTATTATATTGCATACTGTCGCGAAATCTTCCTTGTGCAGGAATCTCTCAAGAGAGGAGCTCTTGAAAAATCATGAATCCAGACACTTGTCCGAGATGCGAATGTTATAGGAATTATCTCCATGACTTGGGGGTACGAAGAACAAGATATCAAAGTATCTTGGATCACTGGAAAGAGGAATTTAATTCAGCAGCAAACCGGATGGACTGCGATGCAATCATCTCAAGTCACCAGGAGATGAGAAGAACAGAAAGGCTGATTGACGAGGTGGAGCGTCTCATTCTCAGAGTATATGACACCATGAGAGACAACCACCAAAGTCATCACAACTTCTGACGAAAGATTAGAAGAAGATCAATCAGCTCAACCTGGAAGGACCATCGAGGAGCAAAGAAGATGAAGAAATCCAGCTAGCTGACTGCGACCAGCTGTGAAATAAAGACAGCAGGATGCATAACGGAAGATGCAGCCAGTCACACAGCTGAGCACATTGGTCTCAAGGAAAGAATAAAGAAGCAGCAGATGAATCAGCTGGATTTGGAACAGCTGACTACCTGCTATACAATCAGAGACCTCTTCAAAGAATTGAGCCGATGGTGAGAAGATTCGTTCATTAGTAAGAAGTAGGATGCAACTGAAGAAAAAGCCACCTACTATCAAATCGAGGGAGAACTCTACATAGCTGAAAAGAATCAGCAAAATCAAGTAGAAGACCCAGCAGGATGCACTCACCAAGATAGACTCAGCTGGAGTCACCAACTGAGGGGGAACAAACCCAGATGGATCCCAAAAGCTCAGATCAGAAGGATTATCCAGCTAAAAGGAAATGAAGCTCAGCTGGACAACAATTGAAGAGCTAAAGGGAACTCAGCTGAAGAAACTTCAAGCTAATCACCAAGATACTCAGCTGAGGAGAACCTTCAATCTAGCAGAAGAGAATACAGCAGTGGTATCAGCAGACTACAATGATCAGCTGACTGGTTTGCAGATTTTATTTATTATATTTCCTGTTGAAATACATTGTAAGGATAAAAGTATTTGAATTTAATTCATACATCCAAACATTCCTTAAATGGATTATTCTGCAAGCTATACATCCCATCGCATTCAATGAAAAGCATACAGAACACTGTAGCTCAAGAGAACTGAGTCAGAAGTCAGAATGTTTCGACTTCCTCACGCGCGCGTGACATTCACTCAACATTCACACGTCATAGAACGTGTTGCGCAAATCTCTCTCAGCCGCAGATCTTCAATACAATTGCCAAGATCTCAACCATTAATCAAAATGGGCAATTGATATATTCATCAAATTTTTTTTGCAAATCTTTGCCATATTTATTATCGCTCATACTTATCTGAAATTCATATCTCAGATTCTTGATTATATTTTTACTAATACGCTCCCCGAGTATCTTCGTCTTTCTAACCTCTTTCTACAGAAGAAAATCATGGCACCAAAGAAGACTACACCAGGAGCAAGCCAGACTGAGAATCTGATGTCAAAACTTCATTTTGAGAGTTGTCTGACTCTCAAGAACTACCAAAACGAGGAGTTCCAGGAAGTTCTGGATCTCATCGAAAATGCCGGACTTTTGTAGTGGGCGACTGCAAGACCGAAGAACATCTTCCGCCGGGAAGTGGCAGAGTTCTTCTTAGAGATATCTAACCGAGATGATCGACTCCGTTCCAACGTCTCTCTACAAATCAAGGAGAAGACTGGACATACAACTCCGTGGGACGTTGACATCAACATCAACCGGATGGTGAACAAGCTGTTCTGCCTGAAGACTCTTGGGGACCGCTCCCCAGATAGTTACACCAGAGAAGAAATCCAGATTGAACTGGATAAGATGCTGTTCAAGCCAGAACCGTACAGGGCGAGCATGTCCAAGCTCCTGCTCAAGCCCAAGTACAGATTACTTCTGGATGTCACCCAGAAATGCATCCTCGGTATCGCTGGATCTCAAGGAGAGATCAGCATACCCAAACTGAAACCAATGATAGCCATCCTCAGAAATGACCCTGTGGATTGGTTCTCATACTTCATGGGAAAATTGGAAAAAGAATCTAAAAAGATTCATTTTGAAGATGACAGCTTCACCCGGTACAGCTGTAAAGAGACAATCTATCTATGCACCAAAGTAGCGTGCATAATAGAAAGTTACTCTACTGGAAGGCAAATCAAGTGGCATAACGCAGAAGAATTTTCTGTGTCCAGAATACTCTTTGAAAAGCCAAGTCAGCTCACTGACTTGTTGAAGAAAGCAGCCCCTGAAGGGAAGAAGAGGGCGCTAGAGGCAAAGCATCAGACTGCCTCCCTCTCTCAAGCAAGAAAAATGAAGCAATCAGAGGAGACACAGCCAGCTGGATCTCCACCTGCCAAGAAGAAGCTGAAATTCAAGGCAGCCATCAAACCAGCTAAGGAGGCAGCAGAGAAACCAGTTGTTGAGACAGCTGGATCGGAATCCACTCCCACAGCCTCCCCTGTCCAAAAGAAAAAAACTGAGTGGAGACCAGTTACTGGGGAGACAGCTCAGGGATCCTCCTCCAACTCAGACAATGGAAGGGAGTTCGTGAGAACATCACGAGAAGCTGAAGAATCACAAATAGTGGTCTCTGACCCAGATCCAGAGGATGTTATTCCCCTTCGCTAAATTCTTCAAGCATTCTCACACCCACTCCAGCTGACTACAAATCAGCTGGAATTTCTCTTCAACAATCTCTTCTTCCATCCCATCCTCAGGTACACATCTCAGATTCCCCTTTCAATTCTTCAGTGCCTGAAACCTCCTTGCTTCCACACACCCAAGTTTCAGCACCCAGCTCTCATCCCAAAGAACCATCACCTTTAAGAGAGCCGACGGACATTCATTGGTCAAGCGTCTTCACAGCCAGCTGACTCCCAAGCTGAACTATCTTCTCTTCCCAGCTCACCTAAAGAGCCCCGTTCAGCTGATGTTCCTTCGCAGCTGGATGATGAAAACCAAGCTGAACCTTCAAGTCCCACTACTTCTGAGGAAGATGAAATCCTCAGTCCCAGAGCCTTTGCACGTGCTGCCACCATCATGAGGTTCGATGACCTCAGGCTTCAAGAAGTAAAGAGCGCACTGCAACAATACCCATCTCTTGTTTCACTCCCCGCCCAATTAGTCGCCGTAAGCGACTTCAAATTTTACCTCGCTACCAAGATGACTACTTGGTACGTAAATGAGGAACTTGTGGAGCTTTACTCCTTCAACAAGCTCAAAGCCGAAGAAGCTGCTCTACAGGAGATCTTCGGATTTGGAAGTCTTCAGGATGCCTTCTTGCATCAAGATGAGCTAATCCAATCTCTCATCCAGAAGACTAAGCAAGATGAAGTATCGCCATCTGAGGAGGTAATCGCAAGAGCCAACTCCTACCTCCACACTCTCAGCTGGATTGTTCCAGTTGAGACTGCCAAGGAAGCTGTAAATGCAGACACAGCTGAGGCAATGGTGACTAAAAACGAGCCAACTTCTGCAACAGTTGAGCCCGCAGAAGCTGCACCACCTAGTCCAATTGCCAATGACACTCGCTCACTGGTCGAGATCGAGGCAGTCAAACCCAGCCAAGTCGAATCCGGAACCCAAACGGATTCCAATGCCGTGCTTTCTGATGCAATGAAAGAAGAGATAGCCAAACAAGTTGAGGAAATCCTATTCCAGGATAGACTCAAATCAGATATTGACACCCTTCTGCGCATCACAACTGTAGAATGGCAAGTCCATTGTCATGGACAGTCCATTGATGAAGTTTACTCTTTTGCCCAGAACTTACAAAGAAGCTCCAGTGAAGATCTCAAACAATCTCTCGTATCTCATCGCATTGATCAGACACATCATCTAGAGAAGAGAGTTCCTGAGATCATTTCAAGCCTTCAAGATCTACTGGAAAACAGCCTCAGAGACTTATCCAGCCAGCTGCAAGCTCTACAACAACAAACCCTCTCCAACAAAACTGACGTTCAAAAGTTGTTCAATCTCTACAAAGAGCTGGACACTCAGTTCAAAGTTGGAAGTACCAACACAGCACAACTCAACCTTGTCACAGCAGACAACACAGCCAAGATTGCTGATGTTGACAAAGCCATGGCCCAGCTAAATGAGACAATTGTCAACCTATCCTCCACCCTTGTTGATAATGCCAAAAAGGAAGATAAAGGAAATGACAAGAGAAAAACATCAAGGGCAGGCAAAGGAAAAGCTGTAGCTGAAGATGAAATCCAAGTGCTGCAGTCTGAGATTGATAAAGTTGTTCTTGGCTAGACAAAGAACCAAAGTGGACGAAAAGGAAAATGGAGCAAAATGATCATCCCTCTTGCCAAAGCTAGCGGAGCCAAGCCAGAAGAAATAAATGATACTCAATGGCTCTGCAACTTTGTAAATAAACAAAAACAAGAGATGAAGAACCTTCAAGAGCAACAGAAGAAGAAGGAAAGTTTGCTCGATGCTGAGGAAAAGAAGCAGAAGAAGAAAAGAACAAACATCAGAGCATCAAAGAAAAAGACTCAGATGCCAATGAACTGGAGAAGAATAGATGAATGGATCCTAGAAGAATTAAACGACGACTGGGAACATACAAAATTCGAGTTCATTGAAGAGTACTACTATCTGGAAGCCTACCCAAATACGCCTCCAGATGTTGCTTTCAAGATGCATCTGAATGAGCTCTTTCATCAAGATAGGATGACTGCGAAAGCATTCTTCAATGCTGCAGAGACCGCAAAGATCCAATTTTCTGCTCCCCAGCTATATCATCTCCAGCCTCCACTAATACCTGGAACCGATTTCCCTGACAAATCGCAAGTAATCGCAGAAGTAAACAAATGGGCAATCAGGAGAAAAATTTCCAAGGTAAGTAATGAAGAAGAATATAGGAAGCTGGAACGGATGATCTTCAACCGGTACAGGTTAAGAACGGATGAACAGCTTGAAGAAGAAAGACTGAAGAATCAGCAGCAGAGGAAGCAGAGTTGAAGACCCAGTCATCTGGGAATTTTTGTCTTTTGAATTCTTGTAAAATGTAAAATTGTAATATTATCTCTTATAAATAAAAAATTTATTTTTACTCTCAAGCTCATCCTGATGACAATAACTCTTTGTCCAGGCACTGAACTTTGAATTTAATATACCTGCTGTGTACGTATAAACTTTTGAAAACCCGTTTTCTTGTTAAGGGGGAAGTAAATTGTTTTTCTCAGTTAGGTTTTGGCATCATCAAAAAGGGGGAAATTGTTGGGAAAATTAATAAAGTTTTGATTGGATACCAAAACCCAGCTGACCCCAACCGAGTAGATGATCGCACAAGCCTAAGCGTTTTTCAGCTCACCTGTTTGAGCTTATAGAGTTTCTCAATTTACAGGTAGATTAGCTGAAGACAGCAGAAGACACAGCTAAGCAGACAGCTTAAAGGACTCAGCAGAGCAAGACCAAGAAGAGTCAAAGATCTTGCAGTATCAAGACCCAGCTCAGTGACGGAAACCCAGCTTAGTGTCAAAGACCCAGCTCAGTGTAAAAGACCCAGCTTAGTGTCGTTGACACAGCTCAGGTCTAAAACACAGCTCAGGTCAGTGACACAGCTCAGGTTGAAGACACAGCTCAGGTTGATGATACAGCACAGGTCTAAAGACAGCTCAGAATCAAGACACAGCAGAGTCCAAACCGCTGAAGATACAGCAGAGACGCTTAGCAGCTCGAAGACGAAGACCTTCTCAAAGACAAGATCCCGATGTCAGAAGATCTTATCTGACGCAGTCAGATCAGAGAAGAACTAGCTTCTGCAGATGCAGACCTACTTCGTAGGTAAAGGCCAGAAGTCAACAAGAGTAAGTAAGATTCAAACGGCTCTCTTCCAACGGCTAGTTTGAATCTCTACCTATATATATCTCTCCTCCACCATTGAAGAAAAAGGGGGCTGGAAAAATGCTGGCAAGACGACTGAAGAAATAGAAGAAAACAGAAAAATGAACAACGATCTTCAAAGCCAAATCTTTCAAGAACATCCAGCCAGTCAGTTGTGTTCTTAGTTGTTCACATATTCAGTCATAGGCAGAATAGATCAGAATAAATATCTTAAGCCTAGTTTGAACGAGTTCATCATACTCCTTTTTCTTCATTGTAAGAACTCGTTCATAGTTGGAAAACCATACCCAAACCCAAACCCAGAAAGGTTAGGTAAAGGTACGCTTGCTCGAAGCGTGTAATTCGAGTGGTTAGGTTCTTCAGTACCCGAAAACTGAAGGTGTAGGCTTGACAGTGCCCGCAAACTATTGGAACACAGCTCAGGTTAGAGTTGTGAAGTTGCTTGGTACTTGGAAACCAAGTGGTAGTGAATTACCAGTGAATCTGGTCGTGGACGTAGGAGGGGTTACTCCGAACCACGTTAAATTGCTCTGTTATTTATCGTTTTGTTTTATGCATGTTACTAACTCTCATATGCATACATTTCAAACTGCATAAACGGACTAACTGAAAAGTGAAACAGAGCTTTGCAATATATTTGAAGCAACAAACGGACTTTCCAAATCCACCACATTCCGCACATACACATAGCCAGCTGTGTCGATCAAGCTGCCATCCAGCTGGATCGAACACAGCCAGCTCTCTGAAACGAGTTTTAACTTGGAAAAGTTTTTAAACCTTGGTGTATTCACCCTCCCCTCTACACCAAGGTATCCGTCTTGGGACCAACACCACCAACTCCCCACTGCGAACCATGCGCTCAACAACATCTTTCAGATGACGGCAATGAATGGTATCGTGGCCAAACTCGTTGTGGAATTTGCAAAAGAGACCATTATCAGGCTTATGCGGTCATTCCCTAGAATTCTTGGGAAACTTAAACCTCGGGTCATGGGCCACAATGGTAAGGATCTCATCTGTTTCCAGGGTGATGGGCGTATAATCCTTCAACTCGAACCTTTCTCTCCCAGACCTGCCCTTGCCAGCAGGCTTCTTATCGGGCTTACCTTTTTCTTATCTAGATGGCCGTCAGGAGTGCTTTTCTTAGACCAGGCTTCTCTGGGAGGAAGAACTATTACTTCCGATTCTTCCATCTTTCGCAAATGTTGTGCCTCCTCCAGGTTGACATACCTGTCAGCTCTCTTAAGCAAACCTTCAAAGGTGGCAGGCTTTCTTTTGACTACTGACTTGAAGAAATCTCCATCTCGAAGTCCCCGAGTCAATGAGATCAATTTCACATCCGAGCCAGCGGATAGCACTTCCAGGGCTGACGTATTGAATCTACCGATATACTCACGCAGGCTTTCCGTTTCGCCTTGCTTGAAACTTGCCAAGTGTACGGAACTCCCCAAGTGTCTTCGGGAACTGATGAACTGGTGCTGGAACATGAGGCTGAACTCCCCAAAGTTATGAATGCAACCTGGAGGAAGATGGTTGAACCATTGCTGGGCTGACTTGTACAAGGTTGTTAGGAAAACCCTGCACCATACACCATCCGTGTACTGGTACAGCGTGGCACAATTCTCAAAACTCATCAAGTATTCCATGGGATCGTCTTTGCCGTCATAAACAAGGCTGACAGTACGGAAGCCTGGCTTTAAGGGATCTTCCAGGATGGACCTTACAAAAGGTGATCCTCCATCTCGACACACCAGGGCCTTACTGTCTTGGTCCCAAGTGCACTTCTAGCGTAGCTGTTTCACTTCCCTTTTGAGGGATGACATCTCTAATTCTTGAATGAAAGAAGTAGATGAGTAAGTTTCATAAGCTCTTGATTCCTCATCGTATTCTACCTGCGGATTCCAATCTCTATCAATCCTCCTCGAGGACATTCTTCAGCAATCTGAGGTAGCCTTGGCCTTCTTGCTACCTGCAGAACCCTCCCCTCGGGAGGAGGGACAAGGATCCGGAACTGACTTCCTTCACCTTGCTCCGTACGGCTCTCTAGGTTGCTCATTGACAGGGTTGTTCACACCAATAGCCCTGTCCTCTACTAGCTTCTGTTGTAATTCTCTGATCCGCTCTGACGGTATACTGAGTACATACGGGGGGTTATGAGCCATGCCAACAGCGCTACTCGGAAGTACTTGCTCTGTTGGTAAGCCTAACTCTTCTCGCAGATTTCCAAATTTGTCAAGATTGTCAACTTGGATCCCAGGGACGGAAGGAGTTCCTCCTGGGATTAGTGTGCTGTTGGGAGTCGTATTCTCGTCGAAATCTCTCCTCAAATCTTGCGGCGGAGGGTCTGTAATATCTAGAAACATCGCTCAAGATATTTTAGATACTTTTATCCCGTTTCTCATTTGGAGAAAGAGATATTAGAGCAATAACTAAGTTAATTCAAGCAATAACAAGGCATATCACGTAGGCATGCACACTTTCAAAGACTTACGCTCACGATTTACTTTTTTGTGCGATTTACGTACAGTAAAGAAATCTAGAAACTAGATCCATGATTCACATGGTCTTAGTTACGTTTTACTGAAATAATAGCAAACAATATCATGCAAGAATTCATGTTCATGCAAAGAACGATTTTGCGGGGGAAACCTAAGGTGGAAATTCACGCCTTGGTTTTAAAACTTTCCCACAAACGGCGCCATTTGATAGTACCAAGAATAGTCACTACGTAAAAGTAATCCTATGCACATAAAAGGGTTTAGACAAACCTAAAAACAAGGATCACGGTAGGAAATGCTTCTCCACGTGGTAAGGATGATGTTGTTCCTAGCTTGCAAAAGAGCGCTGGGTGTCGATCAAGTCAGTTCCGATATCTTAGGAAACAAGAATGGAGACTGTAAATGATAATGAAAAAACTACCTGTTGAAGGTGAAGATCCTCAATATATATGACACAATATATTGAGGGTAGCTTGGTAAACTTTACCATTTACAATCCTGTAATACTTGTGCAAAGTAAAGGGCTGCCAAGTCATTTGACTGCCAAATTTCTCATTAGTCAGCTCCCCAATCGGGAAGTGGCTCTGATGGGACATAAAGCCAGAAGATTTTCCAGAAAGGCGGACACGCTTTCTGTCATTGGAAAGCCCCCAGGAATGGTAGCACTGACCTACTGTACAAATAGGGTTGTCGCAAGTCAGGGTTCCTGCCTTGGCAAAGGTAGAATCTTTGCTCCACTAGGAAACTTAAGGAGTTACCACATATGTTTCTCATATGGCAATCTTGACATGACAGAGTGTCAGCCTTGACGACTCGGGGAGGTCATATCAATTTGCTTGCTTACCTTTTCATTTGATCATCTGTGGAGGTAGTGGTGGAATGTACATGCTCTCATCCCACAAGACTGCACCATTCACACCCTTTATGGTTGTTGCATATGATTTCTTGAAGGTCTCAACTATTAGGAAGTCATGTACATAGTCATCCCTATTTAGTTTTTGATGATTTAATGCACAAATGGCATGTGTGCAGGGTTGCCACATAAACTCCAGGATCTGCAGCTGCAAATTCTAAGATCTAAGTCAACCAAATACTGATCTCCATTTGAACATTTAATCTCATAATGAGTGTTATGTTCTTTGATTGGAATGCACTCATGGACCTTCTCAGTATTCATTTCAAGTAATTTCTTAATCCTAGGACAGATTCTCCCTTTCCACTTCAAGCTTGCTATTTCTCTATTCTTTTGGAATCTCACCATTAACCATTCTCTGATCCACTCCAACATGATTAAGGTGGTCATCCCTAGCATCTAGGATTGTAGTAATGAAAACCTCACAAAACGTTGTTCAGAAGCATATCACATTTGGAGTTTTTCAGTAAAGTGAGACCTGCTCCATTGCTCTGGAGGCTTTGAATCCAACCATTTCCAGGCATCTTCACTCAATTGTTTCATCTGTTCCACCCTGAATTTGAATGCTACAACTGTGGTGGTCTGTACACATCTCCAGAGTGCATTTTTGAACCTTTGTCCCCTAAAGCCTGCCAGTTTAAAATTCTCATGCAAATGCCTAACACAATGTCTATGCTCAGCAATTGGAAATACATCACGCATTGCTTGAATTAAGCCCTTCTGTTTGTCAGACATGAAGGTATAGGAACTGTCATTAGTCATCTCCAAGTCTTGTTTCAAAACAGCTAAAAATCATTCTCATACCTCCCTTGTTTCCCTACTGCCCACAGCCCAAGCTATAGGGTATATGCTATTGTTAGCATCCACCCCAACAGCTGTAAGTAGAACTCCCTTATAATTTGTTTTCAAGTGACATCCATCTATCCCAATTACAAGTCTACACCATCCCTTGAAACCTTTTTCACTGCATCAAGACAAATATAGAATCTATCAAATCTAGAATCACCATTCTCATCATCTAATGCTCCTATGATGACAGTGGACCCCGGATTCTCCCTTCTCAATTCCTCTGAATATTCCCATAGCTTTGAATACTAATGTTCATGATCACCCTCTAAATTTTTCAGAGCTAATTTTTTAGCTCTATAAGCCTGGTCTCTTGATATCTCACAACCCAGTTCTCCCATTGCATCTTTCCTAAAAGCTAAAACCTTTCTTCTACTATCTGAGATGAACTTCCCGATGAATTTATCACATAATCATGAGGATTTCATGTTCTTAACATGAAAAGTAGTATCACATTTATGAGTGCCCACAAACTCCCTAATATGAAATGTATCTTTATCCTTCATTTTGGTCAGGTTAATTTTTCATGAACGATCTTCATCTACACATCTTGCATAACATCTATCAGGTGCATTCTTTGTAAACTTTACAGATCTTTTATTATTAATTGCATGAGACTACACATCCTTCTTAAATTGATCCTTAGAGCTAAAAATCATGCCAAGTGAGAAATCTGGATGAAAGTTAGCCATAGAAATGAAAATAGGTGGTGGCCTCTCATACTCGCCATCAGAGTCCCTATATTCATGAAATTCTGTCTCCACAACATCAACATCTACTTCACTCTCCTTATCACCGTGTTCTTTTTTATTATTATTTACGTCTTTTGACACAAACTTGTCAAATACTCCCTCCGTCCCTGATAAGATCCAGCCAAGGCATTATAATTTATGATACAGCCAATCAAAATACGGAAGCAAGGATTCGAACACACGTCAACGGAAAGGATGATTCAACCCAAAAAATGAACTTAACCAATTCAGATTATAATACCTAAATAACTGATCTCAAACGACAATTGAAACAGAACGAACAAAATCCGAAACAATTACCCAAACTATCGATTAAAAACCCTAGAAGACGACTCGATCAGAAACTATAGCAAATCAACTCCGATTATGCTGAAATGTAAACACAAACTATAAAATGAAAACATGAACAATATATCCAAAATTCAGCAAAAACGCACGAGTAGAACTCAAAAACGCTCGGTGCTCAATTTCGGTCAGATTTAGGATTTTAGCAATACAATGGATTCGAATTTGATGGAATCTGGACTTGGGCGAAGGAAGGGATGATTATGGTTGAATTATGAGGGTGATAAGAAGGCGTGGATGGCTGGGCGAAAAACACAGAACAAAGAAACGAACAGATTGGAGATTTACCTCAATACGGACCCCGAATCGACGAATGATTGAAACACGTATCACGGAAGCAATTTCTCTGGTGGCGTAGTTAACCCGAGACCCACACGAGATCACAAACGAACTATAGATTTCAGATTCAAAGGTGCCAATTCGAATCCTACCAAGAACTATGGTTTGTGAACTCGAAGAACACGTGAGACAAAGTCGAAAAATAACTTTTTGATTTCAAACTCGTCTCCTGAACAGTACCTACAAAATTTAATTAAATACTAGGCTAATTCTAAGCTGGGATTCGAAAGTTACAAGGCTTGGGCTTGGTAATTTCGAATTTCTTAATTAAGTATAACTGAGCCAATTTATCACCTAAACATGTTGTGATAATTGAGCTACTAATTAAATCAAATAAATACTAACTATTGGACTTTGTTTTAATATTTTCCTAATTAGATTAAAAGTAGGGTTTTTATTTCCTTGTTTATAATTGACTTTTATTAGCTTATTTAAGGGACTCCAAAAAAAGGAGCAGACTTATCAGATCATACAATTTATTCCAGAGATCTATTTTTATTATTCACGGTTTCTTTTTCTTCTTCGCGTAGCAGTATCGTTCATCTTCTTCTTTTTATTTTGTAGCTTGAATTCGATTATGAATTCGAGCTAAACTCTTTTATTCCGGTGAAGATTAATGAAGCCCTAGCCTAACTATTCTGTGAGATCTAATCTGTTCTTATACTTTAATTCTAAGCATGCATCTGTGATTCTTTATTTTTAGTGTCATTAATTGTTTTGATTCTGCTAGGTAGTTCGAAATATTTAGTAGTCCGAGATTAATTATTAGCCAATTAAATCGGCCATCCGTAATTGTGGTTTAGGTTTAATTAGTGGTAAATTGATCCTTCAGGGTCAAGGGATAAACAGTCTTAATTCGTAATCCTGCGTCAGAGTTTATTGAATTTTGAATTGGGTCTCTCTAATTATTAATGCTGTCGGCTCATTAAATCCATAGAGCGTCTCTAGGGTTGTCAGTCGATTAGAGAAGTAATTAGTGAAGCGTCTTCCTAATTATCGAATAGTTAAGGAGAGATAAGATCACGTCTGAAGCGTCTTCGGTGGTTATAACCGATTTGTTTGCATGAATTGGAGTCACTCATGTATCAATGATCAGATTAGTAGAGCTAGGGTGGAATTAATCGAAAACCGGAATGCTTTTACATCTCTGTTTAATTATATTTTCTGGATATTAGTTATTTAATTTTATTTCTGTTTCATAAACATTCGTTGGAAAATTTGGGGTTACTTGCAGATTGAAGAGTTGGAAAAATTCTCACCGGTCCTTTGGGAGACGATCTTGCTTACCGCTGTTCTGTGCAGTGTGGGCATACCGACCGCGTGTCGGATTATTTTTGGTGAAAAACGACGCACCATAGGGCATCAAAGTGGTACTTGGCGTCCCAATCTGGCTGGGTGCCTGAAGACTGTGGTGTCTTTTTCGGATCCATTAAACCTGCACAATGAACAAACGTAAAGAAAGAAAAGTAACCTCACAATCCTCACCAATCTCTCGTTTGTTCCCTCAGTATTTTTCCACTCGTGTATATCACTCAAGAATGGAATTATGCAATTTAGAACAAGCTCACCAAAACTTTCGAACTTGACAAAATCCAAAATTGAACCCCTTCGATAGTCAATAGCTCGAACTTAATTCTCGATGAACCATGGGTCAATAACCACCAATATCTCAAATCACTTCCAAAAACAATATTTCATAATAAATCGACTCAAGGAACACAAAACACGGGCTGCTCAAACAAAAAAATGAAAAAAATTTCGAAAATCAGAAAAATTGAACACGGGCTGCTCAAACAAAACACGGTCTTGCTCAGAGCATCGTTCCGCTTCTGGAATGGTATTATGGAGAAAATTTGGAGTTCTAGAGCAAATTCTACGTCAAATCGAAATTCTGCCGTAAACGAGGGATTTATAGCAAAATAGGGTGGATTTCGGTTGGTAACAGGGCTGGAGGGATATTTCAGTTGGTAAGGGAATAGGTAGGGAAAAAAGACTAAACCAAAAACCAAAACCGCAACCAAAACGAGCAAGGAAACAATCTTTGAGTTCGACTAGGATACAGTTTTTGACTTCCAAATCCAAATCAAACTAGGACTTAAACACACCAATACTAATATCCTAAAAACTGACAATAATGACTCCCAGAATGAGAAAACAAGCTGCAGTTCGACGTCCCCAATCGCTAATCGACGAAGGACGACCAACGTGACACACCACGGAAACCAATCGACGACTCTAGTCCATCCAACACAATTTCACACAAAATTTCAAACAAGGGCCGATCAAAAATCAATAAGATCAGAACAAGAAATTCAAGATTACTTTCAAGAAACAATCGGTGATCCAAAACTAGGGCTCGATCTTTTTTTTTTGCTCTTTTTTCGCTTTTTTTTATATAATCTGATCGATATTTTTTGCCCCTAGTATTTCACACCACAATTTGGATTAAACCACGACCAGAATGTTGACGTGGCTCTGATACCAAATTTATGATACAGCCAATCAAAATGCGGTTAGCAAGGATTCGAACACACGTCAATGGAAAGGATGATTCAACCCAAAAAACGAACTAAACCAATTCAGATTATAATACCTAAATAACTGATCTCAAACGACAATTGAAATAGAACGAACAAAATACGAAGCAATTACCCAAACTATCGATTAAAAACCCTAGAAGACGACTCGATCAGAAACTATAGCAAATCAACTCCGATTATGCTGAAATTTTAACACAAACTATAAAATGAACACAGGAACATCATATCCAAAATTAAGCAAAAACGCACGAGTAGAACTCAAAAACACTCGGTGCTCAATTTCGGTCAGATTTAGGATTTTAGCAATGCAATGGATTCGAATTTAAAGGAATCTGGACTTGGGCGAAGGAAGGGATGATTATGGTCGAATTATGAGGGTGATAAGAAGGTGTGGATGGCTGGGCGAAAAACACAGAACAAAGAAACGAACAGGAGATTTACCTCAATACGGACCCCGAATCGACGAACGATTGAAACACGTATCACGGAAGCAATTTCTCCGGCGGCGTAGTTAACCCGAGACCCACACAAGATCACGAACGAACTATAGATTTCAGATTCAAAGGTGCCAATTCGAATCCTACCAAGAACTAGGGTTTGTGAACTCGAAGAACACGTGAGACAAAGTCAAAAAATAACTTTTTGATTTCAAACTCGTCTCCTGAACAGTACCTACGAAAATTAATTAAATACTAGGCTAATTCTAAGCTAGGGTTCGAAAGTTACAAGGCTTGAGCTTGGTAATTTCGAATTCCTTAATTAAATACAACTGGGCCAATTAATCACCTAAACATGTTGTGATAATTGGGCTACTAATTAAATCAAATAAATACTAACTATTGGGCTTATAACTTAATTTAAAATAATTAAACTAAGTATTACAAAGTCTGAGCCCAAATAAAATAAAATATAAAACACTAAATAATTATAAGTCCAATTTCGAACCAAAAGGACTTGTTCGAAACTGCACGCATCATAATCATCAGATCTGGACACTGGCTCATCACCAAGCAATCTCGAGCTGGAATATCATCAATGGCATCTCTTGAAGCTTTGGCATTACTGCTCGAAAATACCCTTGCTGGATCTTATCGGTCCCACCAGACTTGTCTGATTTCTTTTGGGCACGGGTATTAAGGAGAAAGAAATTAGGAATAGAAGGTGTGTTAGTGGAGTTTTTAATTAAATAGTTAATAGGGTATAAAAAGTCAAATAAGTGGGTAGAGAGATAGTCAATAGTAGGTGGGCAGGGTTTTAGATTGAAAGGTGTAAATTGGGTCTGATTAACAAACTAATTGAGCCCTAATTATTTCCAAAAAAAGAAACAAGACAAGAGTAACGGGACAACCCAATAAAGAATACAAGACAAGAGTAACGGGACAGAGGGAATAACATATCATCATCAGACTCAGTCTTCTACCATATTATAATCATTGTTATCCTCGCTCCCAAAATCTTCCTCACCCTTATTTCTAGTTGACCCATCACCAGAAACAACCTTCTGTACAGATATAAATATACTCCCTAGACTACTATCTTTGTTTAGACTCTGAAGCTCTGGAGCAGATTCCTCAAGAACTTAATCTATCACAACATTATAATCCACATCACACTCCCTAGCCCATGTTTCAATACCCTACTCTTCTACATAAAAGACAACTTATCTTACCCCCAGTGCACTTACACAAGCCTCTCTAACTTCATCATCAGAAGAAAGCAACTTAAACTTGTTATCCTCTAAAACATGAATCCTTACATCCCCATCAATTAATAACCAGCAAGACTATTTTTAAGAAATGTTAAGGTCAATTGTCTAGCAACAACTCTGTCTATCATCATTTTTGGCCCACCCACATACTTAGCAATAGAGGATAAGACAAACTTCCCACTGTAATGCAATACAACAGACAAATACATATTCAGAGGTTCTGCAGTCAACAAAAAAAATAAAAAAAATAAGCTTTAAAAAATAAAAAAAAACACCCAAAATACCAAAAGCAGACAAAGTATAAACATATTCATGGCCTACAAACCCCACATTCTACAATATTCCACAAAAACGAGCACATGACAATATTTTCATTAAAATAAACACAAAGGGACCACCCTCATTCATTCATTACAATATTCAATGCTTCAACTACATAAAAAAATCCACCATCAAACATAAAGTAAACTACATTTTCAGTACAAACAAAACTATTTGGGACCACACCTAAACCCTAAACCCCAAAAACATAAGATAAAAGAGAGAAATAGAGATAGTGGGAGATAGTTACTTACTGTACATAGGAGGCCGTCGATTAAGATGCCGCTTCTCCCTCACGTTCTCCATCATCGCCGAGCTTTGATTTAACTAGTTGTGCAGGAGATCTAATGTTTCATTGTCGCGCTTCTATGAATTTGGGATGAACGATTTGGGTTCTTTCAGAAATTAGGGTTCATTCGTTAATTTGGGAGGAATTAGAAGTTTAAGCATTTTTTTGGTCTTCCAGAGTTTTCTAAGTAGAGGGGAGTGTAATGTGGCGTCCAAATTAGCTTTCGGGCTCCATGTAGGATATCACGTGCATCTCACGTGAGGTGCAGCCCGTTCGGGCTGAAAATTGGCCTATGGACGCAACACTTAAATGTTAATGTCCTTAAATTGCGGCTCGCAATAAATTTGTCCTTTTTTCAAATCGACCTAAATTGTTGTACTTCAAAAAACTCTAACTCTAAAAGATATATAGCCTCGATGTTTGATGTTATAGACAAGCTAGAGGAGTTGGATGTTTTTAGATGTACTCGCGGAAATTTATATATTATAGACAAGCTATTTAGTACCTTTTATTTCATTCATTCCCTTTATTTTCTGATATGTTTCTTACCTGTGCGATTCGGTTAACATGCCTAGCTACAGAATTGTACAAATTTTATTTATTTCGATAATATTTTTTCCTAATAATTCTATTTATGTTGAATAAATATTGATATCATTAATTGATTGATATCCTATCCAATGCACGGTATCCCCAAGTTTATCCTGTTGTATTTCACGTAATCACATGTATATATATATCGGGAGTAGAACTGGTGAGAACATATCTTGTATGATAATGTGAGAACAATGTATTTTTATTACATCGGAAATGCATAAAATGCAGAAACTAAATGCATAAATATTTTAATTCATAAACTACAATAACTTAATGCATAAATTACAGTAACTAAATGCACGGTTAAATCTGGACCATAGATCAAAAAAGATCAAGGGTCCGAATTTGTTCTTATTTCTCACCTAAGAAAGTGTTCTTATTTGATCCACCATGCAAATATATATATATATGAATAGTTTCTAGTGAAAAAGCCCCTTAAAGTAAGAAATAGGAATAAATCTCAACCCTTGATCCACAAGGAATGGAGGGTTAGATCTGACCCAGGTCAAACCGGGTCGGACCCGAGTCAACCCGTTGACTTTTCAATTTTTTTTATTTTCATTTTTTTTATAAAGTATGGTGCATCTCAATACACTGTGTGGTGCATCTCATTTCATATTGTGGTGCATCTCATTACATAGTGTGGTGCATCTACACATTGTGATGCATCTCATTATACATGGTGGTGCATCTCATTACACATAGGCTGCATCTCAAAATGCATTGTGGTGCATCACATAATACATGGAGGTTTATCTCATACACTATGTAGTGCGTCTCATTGACTTTTACGAATTTCAATTTTTTTTGTCTCCGCCTTCGGCTCAGATTTTAATTTATAGATAATGATTGTGACAACATTAATGTTTTTAGCTCGATCCGAGGCCTTCGGCTCCCTTCACTCGACTCTTGAAAAAAATAAAACTTAAAAAAATAAAAAAATAAAAATAGTGAAAAAATTTAAAAATTGTGTATCTCAATACATTTAGTGGTACATCTCATTACACGTGATGGTGCATGTCATCTGACCCTTAAAAAAATTCAAAAAAATAAAATAAAATTGAAAAGTCAACTGGTTGACCGGGGTCCGACCCGTTGACCCGGATCCGAACCGGTGACCCGGATTGACCCGGGTCAGATTTGATCCTCCATCCCTTGTAGATCTATGGTGGAGATCTATTCCTATTTCTTAGCTTAATATGCATTCTTATATGATCCATCTCCTATATATATATATATATATATATATATATATATGTGGAAGAGATCAAATAGAAATATTTTCATGCGTGTTAACTAAAAATAAATCTGAAACATTTATTTAAATTAATCTACGGTGTATAATTTTTATGGTTAATTTAGGCCGTGTTTATCTAGGAAGGCTATACTGGTATTTTTCTCATTTCCTTAATTAGTGGAATTTGTTTTGGAATGAGAATTTTTCGGCGGTTTATATCCACTCACTATTTATTCGTTTTCCTTTTTAAAAAAACGTTATTTTTATTTGAAGATGAATTTCAAAGACATTAATTACTTTCTCCACTATCGATCTAAATTAAAAATTTAATTTAATAAAAATACATTCATATACTGGCTTTGAGGCAATAGTATGCATTATCAAACAATTTACAATAACATTAATACGCATCATCTTAAGCAATAGAAAACAATAAAACAATACACAATATACAATAAAATATTAATTAAAAAACAATAACATACATTATGAACCAATAAAGCATTAATAAGCATCTTAAGCAATAAAAAACAATAAAACAATATAAATTATACACTAAAATATTCATTAAAAAATAATAACATACATTATGAGGAAATAAATTAAGCATTAATAAGCACTTAAGTAATAAAAAAACAATAAAAAATATACAATATACAAGAAAATAGTCATTAAAAAGCAATAACATTTCATAATATGAAGAAAATAATGCAATACAATAAAATATTAGTTAAAAAGCAATAACATGCATTATGAAGCAATAATTTACACTCACAAAACCATATAATAATATGCATTAATTTATATAAGAAATACCATAATATGCATTAAAAATAATTATAACACATAACTACAAAAAATTACGTAATATACATTACAGAAATCATTTAAAAAGCATTAACAAGCAATTTTGACAAATAAAAAACAATAAAATATTCCTTAAAAAATGGTAATTAGTTGACGCAATAGTTTCAGATGTAAAATAAATTTGAATATGAAAATATAATAATGATTTAAAATTACGATCTCTCATATCTTAAAAGGATATATCTATTGGATAATTGTGGTACTTTTACCACAAAGCCCTCCTAATAGAACATTTAAGCAAAAATCGTTAATATATACATTAATCACCACCCTCCAAAGGGTAATTTTAAACATAACTCCCAATTCTTTCTTTATAGCCTCTTAAATAAAATAATTATAAAAATATTAAGAAATGTACTATTCTATCCTTATGATCTCTAAATATAATCTAAAAGAAAAACAACTTGTTAACCTCTTAATCATATATTCATAGCCCCTTTAAAAAACTTCAATTTTATTCAACATCTATGTGGCAAGAACGCACTAATCTCTTCCCCCACAACGGAATTGCTCCCTCCACCGAATCTCCAATGGCCGTCGCCACCATCTTCGTATTTGGGAACTCCACAGCTCCGGCTTTCCAATCGTCGGATCGCTAACCACATTGTACAAAAACACAGACGCCATGGATGGATGATAGATTCGATAGAGAAAGATTGAATTTTTATGGATACGAATTAATGATGATGTTATAAAAGGGAATGAAGGCAGATGAGCAGAAGGGAAAAAAGAGTAATGGAGAGAAATGCGATGAAGATAGAGATGTGGATGATTAATGATGTATTAGTAGCATGAATGAGGGATGATTAAGCATTCCAATGGTGTTAGAAGCCGCCGCCAATAACATGGGTTTTGTGTAGTTTTTGCAGAAGATTCAAGTGGCTATGTTTAATGAATTATTTATCAATTAATGTTAATAGGGGCTATAGGGATAAAATAGTAAATTACTTAATATTTTTATAATTATTTTAATTAGGGGGTTATAAAGAGAGAATTGGAGGTTATGTTTAAAATTACTCTCTCCTAAATGTTCAAATCTATGGTCTATAATTCTTTCTAGTTAACACAAGGGGAAATATTTCTATTATAACCATCGCCTATATATATATATATATATATATATTATCAAACAAATCACTATATCATCATACAAATGAGACCTCCACACCACACAAAGGTGAGACCATAACATCTATCTAAAATTAAAATACAAACAAATTACAACACAAAATCCGGACACATATTTTGTTAATTACTCGATGCATGTACGGAATAATACATGATATGATGTTGCATTTGAAGAAAAAAGTGGATGAAAACGACAATCTCATAGATAAGATAAGCATGCTTTCATATCTATGTTGCAAGAACATACACGTTTGCTACTACCCTATCCAACTTTATAGATATTACATTTTTTTTTTAAATAACACGCTCCTACTCTACACCACTTAATTATTTTCTGAGAAATATATTTGCGCTTGTGTTACACACACACATATAATAAATTAAATTAATAGATATAGACGTTACATCGGATGTAGTTCACCAGCTATAGCACGATTATGTACGTAAATGGAATGTGTGGAAGTGGAGGTAGCGATTTAAGGAAAATAGAAGAAACCCGGCACCGTTAGGTAGAGATTTGCATCAAATGTCTGTTTCTTTGCTTGTGAAAATATGTCCTTTGCCCTTCTTACCAAGGCACCCCTCGATTGTCTTGGTGCATATTAAACGTTGTACTACTTGTGTCGTTACTCTCCATAATTTTATGAGGAAATGTATGATTATAGCACTTTTAAGGAAATAAAATACTACGCATTACTTTTTAAAATATACTAATTCTAGTACTTTTTGATTTTTTTACCCCTCATTCTTTTCTCCTTTTTTTTCCTTTTTCTTAAAACATCAGCTATTCTCTCTCTCTCTCCACAACAATGTCGCCGCCCATTCCCGCCATTGACCCGCCGCGCTTCAGCGAAGATATTGATAGCACTTGTTCCACTCCCTTTGTAAGCGCCCTCTCCAGCCCCGGACATGGCCCCTCCGGCTACTACTTCAGTGCCCCTGCAAGCCCCATGCATTTCCTCCTCACCAACCACAAATCTAAAACTCCATCAATGGATGATTTTGAGCCGGTCTTCCTCTCCTCCGATTCCGGATCATTCGAGTTCGAGTTCTCCTCGAGGTTCTCTCCCAACGGTTATGGCGGAATCGCCTCGATGACGTCGGCTGATGAGCTCTTCTTCAACGGTCAGATCCGACCGATGAAGCTGTCCTCGCACTTAATGACGCTGCAGGATGGTTTTCCGCCGCCATCGATGGATCTCGGTGATGGTGCGAGCTCAAGAGGCAGCAATCTGAGGCTGCGGAGCGCGAACCGCCGGGCTAGATCCATGTCGTCGTTGCGCTTCGGTCAGTGGCGCGACCGCGGATTGGATTTTCAATGTGCCGCCGCCGCCGCAGATGAGCGAGGGAATGCGGAGAGAGAACTGAGTCCGGCGAGACGACTCCGTCATGTTCGGCATCGTCGTCGCGGTCGTCTTCCTCCGGGAGGAACTCGAAGAAGTGGATATTTCTGAAGGATCTGCTGAATCGGAGCAAAAGCGAGGGACGAACGAATAGCAAGGAGAGATTCTGGTCGGCGATTTCATTCCCATTTTTTTCACGTGAATTCACATTATTTTTCATGTGAATTCGAGTTTTCCACTTTTTTCATTTGAATTCCCATGTGAATTCCCATTTTTGTCATGTGAATTTTCATTTTTTCCACGTGAATTCACATTATTTTTCATGTGAATTCGAGTTTTTCACTTTTTTCATTTGAATTCCCATGTGAATTCCCATTTTTTTCATGTGAATTCCCATTTTTTTCATGTGAATTCACATTATTTTTCATGTGAATACAAAACGAAAAATGAAAAAATAGAAAAATAGAAAAGAAAGAGGAGGGGTAAAAATGTACAAAAGTGCTAGAATTTGTATATTTTAAAAAGTAGTGCTAGAATTAGGATTTTCAATGTAAAAAGTGCTAAAATCTCATTTCTCCCGAATTTTATTATATGTATACCCCTATATATGAGGAATTGTAGGAAAATAACACTTAAGGATAAAAATACTAACTATAGCATCTCTTGTAAAAACTACAAAAAGTACGTAGCACTTTAGGTCATTTCTGCTCATCCTCCCTGATATCACATCAGTATAATATGTGAATCACATCACTATAATATGTGAAAACACAAATGTGTACATGTACTTTCATAGAAAAAAAATTATAAAATCACAATTATGTGAAAAGCACACGTATAATAATATGTGAATTCACATTTTTACAAATGTGAAAACGACCAAATATTGGTTTATACATGTGCTTTCACAGAAAAAAAATTGTGAAATTACAATTATGTGAAAATCACACGTATAATAATATGTGAATTCACATTTTTGCAAATGTGAAAACGATAGGATATGAAGGTCATTAAATAAAAGAATTACGGGTATAAATGTTCAAAAATGTTATTTTTAGTTTTTTCAAGAGGTGCTATAATTAATATTTTTATCCTTAAAGTATTATTTTTCCACTTGCCCCTATATATATATATATCATAGAGTATATTCGTATATAACTGGTATGGGAATAGTGTGTACCGCCTATAATCACTTTTGAATACATGTATAAGCCATAACCACTAAGCTTTGACTTTCCAAATTATATCTATTGTGACACTTTGAAGTGTCATATTTGTGTGATATGGGAAAATTTGAACTAGTTAGCCAAATAACATGTAATTACCCTCCTATTTTAGTCATTCAAATAACATATTTCTTTATTATGCATTCTGCTAAGTCGATCCACGCTTTCAAAATGGTAGAGGAGACAGACTTGTTTTGTAATAAATATTATATAATTCCTAAATAAAGTTTGGGCTTTTATTCATCCCTTCCAGTATATTATTCTCTTTGTGTACCGACCAAAAAAACATACGCCTCGGGTAGGAAACGAGCGAAGGCTGTGCTGAGTGCTGCTGAAGGAGTCTGCGTCTGGAAACCATCGGTTGCAATCGTGTGGTTGGACGGGGTCCCTATAACTTCCGGCGGATATTTACCCGGCAGCATTACGGTAAAAAAGGTATGAAATCGGTATGCATAGAATTTATTTATACGGAAGTGTGATGAGCCTGATTATATTGCATGATTTATCTTCAAATTGAGAAAATTGATGAAAATGAGCAGAGTAGGTAATAGAGAAATTCAGTAGAAGGGTAAAAATAAAAAATAAAAAATAAATAAAAAAATCGCATGTATATAAGGTCGACTGGGTATATCAATATTTTCCCTTATTTTCTACAATATTCTATACACAAAAATAGATATAAAAATATTTATTGGTGGATCAGTGGATATGGCTTATACATACAACTAAAAGTGGACGTGGGAGGTACGCACTATCTTCATACTGATCAGTATGAATTTCCTCTCTATATCATATGTCAAATTAAACTTCAATAAAGTTTTGTACATGATGCGACGGTGCTGGACTAGTAATTCATGCAACCAATGCTAGCTGATCGATTGGTCATTTATCTTCATGAATTGTCTATTCAAACGAGCTTCCAGAAATTTGATAGAAATATTTTTAATCATGCATCACTGTACAAGTTGGGTACATGTTTTTTTAGGGAGGGAGAGAGAGAAAGGAAACTTTACAATTTTTCACTTCCCAAAAATATGAAAGTATTATTTATTTATTTTTCAGAGGAAGTGCAAAACATTATTAACTGCACAAGATTAATATGTTACTATATGTGTGATTTTCACGTAATTGTGATTTCACAAATGTTTTTCTGTAAAAATACATGTACAAATTTGTGCTTTCACATATTATTTAATGTAATTTCACATTTGAAAATTTGATCATTGACAATTGATTTCACAAAAAAAAATATGAAATCGGGGAGGAATGACAAAAATGTCCAGAAATATTATTTTTATTAATTTTTTCAAAATATGCTAGAATTAAACCTTTTAATCCATAAAATGCTATTTTCCTACATTTCTCTTGAGACTATTTATTTTACTTGATATGGTTTCCCAGTGTACTTTTCTCGTTCAGCGTAAAAATCAAATCTTATTCTGATTTTAATGTCCCAAACAAATATAGTGGTAGTAATAAAGAATGATTCGACAAAGGGAGTAAAAAAATTGGTAGCAAAATATTTGTTTGTGCATCAACTATATAGGTCCGTTTTTTTTTTTTTTTTGGAGAACAACTAGCTTTAAATATTTCACATCTTATACACACATTTTTGTGGATCAATTAGATCTCCTAAATTACTCCCTCCGTCCCAATATTTCTTGACTCCAAGACCTGGACACGGATATTAAGAAACGTATTGTTTATAATAAAAAAGGATAGAGAAGTTAACTTTTTTGAGGGTATATTTATCCAAACAAGTAGGAGAGAGAATTAATTGTGGGTTACAATGATATATGGTGTAAATAATTATTTATATTAGGATATTTGTTACGTGTTAAGTTTCTATTTCGGGAAGTGGTCAATTGAATTGGGACGTCTAAATAATGTAAGGAGGCCAAATGAAATGAGACGGAGAGAGTATGATTTTACGTGAACTCGTGGGCATCAATTAAGTCCTTTACTTAACTAATTTGTTGTACTATAATTTTGTTCAATTTTTTTTTTCCTAGAATAAGGGGAAAACGTCAAAAATATTTTATTAGGTTATTTTGATTATTGACTGAGGTATTAAGGTGTACAGATTATGTTAGCTAGGTTACTTAGACGGATCATCTGAAACGATCATGCTCATCCTGTCCCAATTCTTTAGTATTACATTCGTGTTCCACTATTAAATTCATTAATTTAAATAAAAAGAGGGCTTAAAATGGAGCAAAAAATCCTTCAAAAAAACAATGGAGCAAAAATATTTAAAAGGAAAGAAAACATTTATTGTCCAATTTGCATTTCCTCATATTAAAAAGAATTCGGGACAAAAAGTTAGGATACATGCGTGCAAGTGCATGAAATTAAAGTGACTGTAGAATGTAGATAACGTACAGTCATAAAATACTGATTAATTAGCTAGTAGTATAAGATTTTATTCAGTATTGAAAATAATATTATTTACATATAATTAAAATATATTATCATATATTAATTCTTCTGTCGATCCAGATGAAATTATTTTTGTATAAAGATAAATAACCGGCAACCTCTATATCGAAATGCTTAGTGAGATAAACCACCACGTATTCTTCCATACCATTTCAAATGATACACCAATATAGAAAGTGAAATTGGACAAAAAAATACCAAAACTTAATAAGCATAAGTTTTTTAGCCCTATTCATAAAACTATAAGTTTTCTATACCAAAATCATTTAAAAGACTAAAGTGCCCTCCCTTTAAAAAAAACTAAAAAAAAATACACCTATGAATTAAATTTAAAAAGTCAATAAAAAATCTGAAAAAACAGCCTCAATCTCTCTCAATTCTCTCCCGTCGTCGGCCAGATTTCTTCTGGACACGATGGGAAAGACACGATGGGAGGACACGATGGGGCGACTGGACACGGTGGCTTGGCACGATGGGTGGACACGATGGATGGACACGATGGTGCTATTGGACACGATGGAAAGTAATATTTAATACAGATTATTTCGCGTTTCATTTATTGAACCCTACCAAATCCGATTCTCTGAATATTTTCGGATGAAACTAAGAATTTAATGAAGGTAGTTCATTAAAGTTTGAGTAAGAGAGGTTGTTGACAAGGTTTAGAACTCCTAGTTGGGTTCGAATTAATCACAACACCACAATTGAAAAGACCAAAAATCACAAAACCCTAAAAAGAAAGAAGAAGAGAAAGAAGAGAAAAAAGCTACTCCAATCTCTCGAAACGTGAAACCAAAGAAGAAAAAGATATCAAGGAAGGCCGGCATCGCGTTTCTGGCTTCATAAAGAAGGTATGCACCCGAAATCTCCGTCCGAAAAGCATATACTAGTGCGTGTTATTTAACTCACGATGGCAAGGCACGATCGTGACCAAGTAAACACGGTCGTGCCTTGACCATCTTGTCCCAAAATTGTCTTCGATTTGCATGGAATATGTAGATGTTAAGTGATATTTGTTTAAATTCGAATATAACTTGAAGTTTAGTAATATGTTTAGGATAAAAAATAGTTGAAATAACTCGCATTGTGTGATTTGTAAGGGGTTGGAAACTATGATTTTTTTTTCTGTCGGGAGCGAAGGGTTTCTCCCCACGATGGCACGATGTGGAAGGCACGATCGTGCCCACGATGGGCACGATGGACACGATGGGCACGATGGCCAGCTCGATCACCATCGAGCCTTTCTATCAATCCCACGATGGTGCCTTCGTGCCCTGGCAGTTTGTGATGTAAATTTCTATTTTTCGTATTGTAACCCTAATCTCTCTTCTTTCTTTGATTTTTAGATGGGGCGGCGGCGTGTTATTGTACGTTTTGGAGGTCAGTGGGAGGGATTGGCTTACTTAGGCGGGAGTACTGTGGTTGTGCATATGGACGATACAAATGAAGATCGAGATCATCTCATGAATCTAATTAGAGATGCTTTGTGTGGTCGAAGAGATTCCGAGTATGTGCTATCCTATTTGACTGTGTTGAGGGATGGGAACAGATGTAGAGCTTTATTAAATAGTGATACGGATTTACTTCGATTGCTAGTGCAAGAGAAAAGGTCGGATCCGATGGTTTATGTCTTTGAAAGAGATAGTTTTTTGCCCTCAGGTGGATGTGGAAGACAGTGGATGACGCGATATATTTGAGGATGATGATGATAGAATGCCACCAGAAGCAGAGGGTGCTCACATCTCCGACGACGAAGAAGATGAACGCCGTAAGAATATAATTGAATCTGTGACAACTAAGTTTCTTGCTTGGATTAGACAGCCAGAACAAGTAAACAGGATCTTCGGACACCAGAATTTCACATCTGAGCATCAGACTAGTCGTGATGATGATGAACTACGCAGCAGCCTAGGCAATTGGAGCATTCCACTGATCGAGTGTGACAGCGCGCTGCCACTTGGGTGGGTTGAGCAACCCGGACCGTTCACCAGTGAACTTGTAGTGGGGGCTACGTTTCTGTCCAAGTATGAATTGAAGATGGTTGTGGGAATGTATCACCTGGAGCACATGATAGAGTATGTCATTGATCGTTCCGCCAGAAATCGTATAGTCTTTCTCTGCAAGCACGGTAGGAATAATTGCACGTTTAGGTTGTGTGCTCAGGGGCCAAAAGATGAGGGCGACTCGATTTGGTACATTACGAAGTTGACTTTGGATCACAGCTGCCACTTGAACGTGATTCGTACTGCCGAGCGGACGGTGACTGCTAAAGTTGCAGCCGTGTACTTTGCTCGTAGGTTGGTTTGCGAGGGTGTGTATTTGAAGCCGAGAGAGATGATGAAAGAGATGCGCAGAGAGTTTGGTGTTCACATGTTGTACAGCCTCGCTCTAGAAATGAGGAATATAGCGATAGAGAAGACATACGGTGACTTTGACAAGTCGTATCAGATGGTCCCGTCGTATCTGCATTTATTGAGACAGCGTAATCCCGGTACTGAGTACAACATGCAGATCAGTAGTGAGGGAGTATTTTGTCACATGTTCCTCGCCTTTAGACAGTGTATTCGTGCCTTCGAGCGCTATCTGAGGCCAGTGATTGTGTTGGACGGGACCCACCTTAAGGGAAGGAACAAGAGAGTTCCTTTTGTCGCTGTTAGCAAAGATGGGAATGAGCAGCTCTTTCCTATAGCTATTGGAATTGGTCCGATAGAGAACGATGAGTCGTGGACTTGGTTTCTTTCGAATCTGCGCAGGTGTTTCGACCCTCCGGATGAGTTGTTGATCGTCTATGACCAACATAAGAGCATTGCAAATGCCGTGAAAGCCATCTATCCGACTGCAGCGCACGGATTGTGCTTTCACCACATGCAGAAGAATCTGACGCGATACGGCCGTCGAGCTCTTGCCATCTTCCAAAATGCAGCGTGTGCTTATCGTGTTGAAGAGTTCGAAAAGAATTTTTCTGCCTTGAAAGCTTCATGTGAGGGTGCTCACACACGACTTTCCCAAATTGGTGCTCATAGGTGGTCTAGGTCGCATTGCCCAATTCGACGGTACAGTTTCATGACCTCCAATGCCGCCGAAAGCTTGAACTCTCGGCTACTGTAGGCTAGACGTTTACCTATTTGCTCGTTACTTGAGGTGTATCGTTGCATTGTCGAGAAATGGTTCGATGAGAAAAGGGCATTAGCTAGGGAGAGAGAGAGCATGAGATTACACTCGAGGCCTTCAACAAGCTTGCTGTGATAGTGGAAGTAGGTCATCAGGTCGTTGCTCAACCTACCACTGACAATGTTTATAAAGTGAAAGACAAGAAGATGGTCTTTGAGGTGGACCTTGGGAATTGGACATGTGAGTGTCGTGAGTTCCATCAGGATAAGATGCCATGTCGTCATGCAGCTGCCGCCCTCAGGACCCAAGGAAACACTGTCAATTTGTTTGATTTCATAAGTCGGTATTACAAGCAACATGACTTGCGCGAGACTTACAGAGAATCCATTAGGCCGGTACCACATCCCGAGGAGTGGAATGTCCCGCCTGATATTGCAAGAATCGTTTGCTTGCCGCCGGTGGGGGTTCGTCAAGCCGGCCGTCCGAGGACACAGCGTGTTCGTTCAGCAGTTGAAGGTGCGCCCACAACACGCCGTAGCCAAAAATGCTCTAGGTGTAAGGGGACCGGCCACAATAGAAAGAATTGCACCGAACCGATCGCTTTAGATGTCGATCTAAATGTTCCCCCGGAGGGAGAACCATCGAGTCAGAGACGGCGACGAAAGAAGAAATGCAGCAATTGTGGTAGTGAAGAACACACAATCACAAGATGTCCGATGCACTTGTGATTTATGATTTTTTGCACGATTGACAATGCCACTCTTATTTGTGATATGTTATTCATTTGTCCTAATTTTATTTATTTGTTGAGCTTGTGTTGTGTAAAAAACAGGGCCGAAGCGGGTTTTCTTTGTAAAGCGGGTGCACCCGCTTCGGCGGCTCACCCGCCTCGGTGGGGTACACGAGTCTGCCAATTTTCTCCATCGCCCACGATTGGGAGACCCCATCGTGCCCCATCGCCCCATCGTGCCCCATCGCCCCCGGAGTGCCCATCGCTCCTATCGCCCCATCGTGCCCATCGCCCCCATCGTGCCCATCGCCCCCATCGTGCCCATCGCCCTCACGATGCATGTCCCATCGCCCCCTCAAGAAATTTTGATTTTATAGACATTTTTGGACTTTATGTTGTTGTGGTGCTGATATATTGATTTGTAATTGCTTATTTATGAATTTCATAAGTAAAAACGAACATTTGAAATAATTTAAATGTAGTCTTTAATATGATTATGAATCATATCATATATTAAGAATGAAAAGGATCTCAATGAATATTTACTTCAAATTCTCAAATTATAGGCTGTATGTCATCGATGTTGCAAAAAACATTCAGATTGATCATAATTATGTATGTAAGGTATAAAAAACTATTTATAGGGTATAAAAAATACTATGGAATAACATTAAGGTATTAAAAATACTTATCGATGACTGTTCTTCTGGGCACGATGGGGACTCTTCATCATGAGCACGATGGGTGCGATGGGCAAAATGGACACGATGGGGGCGATGGGCACGATGGAGACGATAGGCACGATGGGGGCGATGGGCGCTCCGGGGGCGATGGGCACGATGGGGGCGATGGGGCACGATGGGCACGATGGGGCACGATGGGCACGATGGGGTCTCCCAATCGTGGGCGATGGAGAAAATTGGCAGACTCGTGTACCCCGCCGAGGCGGGTGAGCCGCCGAAGCGGGTGCACCCGCTTTACAAAGGAAACCCGCTTCAGCCCTGTTTTTTACATTTTCCAATTTCTAAACACAACACAAGCTCAACAAATAAACAAAATTAGGACAAATGAATAACATATCATAAATAAGAGTGGCATTGTCAATCGTGCAACAAATCACAAATCAAAAGACAAGCTAAATATCCTAGCACCTATCTCTTTACGATAGCTCCGAAGGTATCTCACATCAATATTCTTTGTATGCCTTCTTATTGGATGTTTGGACACCATACGATCTAGATACATGCAACAAAAAGGACCGCAACTGACCCCATTGGTCTGGGCGAACTGCTCACTAGGTGGCATTATGATCAATGGCATGAAGTCTTCTCTTCTTGTCTTGCGGGGGTTATTCGTCCAGTAATTTCCCAGAGCTAGTAGCCTAGGAACGAGACAAGTGAGGGGCCTCATCTGCTTTATCCGAGGAGATTTATCGGCGTCATGTTGGTGTGACAATGAGTCATACAATTCGATGCACCAATCATCTATTTTGATCTTCACAGTGACCCAATGCTCATCAAGACAACAAAAGGCAATAATCTATTCAAATAACAAATATTAGTACAACTGCAAATCAAGAATACTGGCAATTTGAAAGAAAATGCAACTTAAAATTAATTTAAAATCACTTACTGTGTTGCAGTTTAACCACGGGATCCCGTTCGGTGTGTCCATGCCATGAAAGAGATCCAGTATATGTTGTGGCAATATCATTTGTTTCCCTTCACTTTATTGCCCTTTGGACTTAGCTCGTGGAACTCTTTAAGCATCAGTGCCTAAAAAAAGTAAAAAATAATTTTTTGTAAACCAACTAATACAACAAATAAAAGTCAAACAAAAACTTACAAAAAACGTAGACCCTTGAATAATAGTGGTCACTGCACCAACTCCTGCAACCCCCCTTCGCTGTTTAGACCTAGTGAAGAGCACATACAAGTCCATGACCTGTATTCAAATATTTTACATTACATGACGATATATAAATCAATTTAAATAATTTAAATATGTGAAGACGTTAAATTGCAAGAAATGTTACCTCTGCAGTGAAGCACTCGTCCACGTTCTCCACAAGGTCGAAAAATGTCTGCGTCACCGTGTGGTCAATCTCTTTTATCACGCAGACAGTATTGTCGCCCATATGTCTGAAGGCAGCGTACTGCTGATTGATCTGTGCACGAGAGCTGGGCGTCTCACCAACATATGGCGTACGTAGTGCAGCAGACGGCCTAGGGTGTCTCGGAGGAGGACTACTCTCACCAAACTCACCCTGCTCCTCCTCCTCTCTCTCAAAGCTGGCCAACTCTGAAAGCGCTGCTGCAAACTACTGGGTGAGGTCTGTGGGAAGCAGAGGCTGCTGGAAGGGCTGGTGGTGTAGCAGATCTCCTGCTCGATCACGATCCGCCTCGAAGTCGTGGTAGCTGGTAGTAGCAGCAGCGGAGTGGCGTGGCTGGTCACGCTGAGACCTGTGACTACCCACAGAGTGGTGACTAGGGCCTGCAGCAGCGGAGTAATGAGGCTGGTCACGCTGAGACCCGTGGCTAGCCGCAGAGTGGTGACTAGGGGCTGCGGCAGCAGAGTGGCGGGGCTGGTCACACTGCGACCTGTGGCTAGTCGCAGAGTGGTGACTAGGGGCTGCGGCAGCGGAGTAGCGGGGCTGGTCACGCTGCGACCTGTGGCTACCGAGAGAGTGCTGCTGATAACTCCTGCTTCGTCTAAGACCGAAGTAGTCCACGATCTTAGTGAAGACCCTATCAGCTACTCGAGCAAGGAAACCTGTGCTTGAGTCGTCGTGCAAGATCGCCTTCAAGCGGCGATCGACGACGTCGTCAGTGCTGACTCTGTGGTCCGGACAAGGATGTCCGTGCAAACAACACACCCTGTCCTCCGGCCTCTCCTGGTACACTCGCTCTGCTGTCTGAGAACGGGTGAGAGGACTACTCTCTCGGCGATACTTCGACACCTTTCCAAAGGTCGCCTTCATCTTCTCCATTGTTGTAACTTTGATCTTGCCCTTGTTCTTGATGGGCCCCGCAAACACAACATCTGCCCTACCCCGACCAGCAATTCGGACCGGCTTCGGGTACACCACATCAAACGGATCCCCGTTCTCAAAGCTAAGGAAGTAGTACTCGGCTTCCTCTTCCTCCATCGGGACCAACGGGACATCATTCATTTCGAGCTGTAATGAAATACGTATAAAATAACAATTATATATCTATAAAATTTTGAAATTTCAAAAAATTCATAAAAAATAAAGTGATTTACGTACCGGTTGGTCAAAAAAGATAGTGAAGTCCGCCTTCACAGTGCCCGCTCCCACATCAAGCATCGGGGCAGCCTGATCACTTCATCTCAAATGCCTCGTACATCCAAAGCTGCAGGACCCAGACTGGACCGTAGAAGTGGTAGTCAATCTCTTCCTGTCTGGGAGTAAAAGCCACGGTGTCGATGTAGTGAGTCAACACCTGGTACGTGTAAGCACCCCAGGGAACCTGTCCCACTGTTCAAAGTCCTCTACCAGTGCCCATGCCCAGTTCTCGACCGACATCTTGTCCCGGCACAAGAGAAAGTAGTAGTAAACCAACAAGTTCGCCGCCTTCAAATAATCTTCCATTTCATCTCCTAACTTGCGTTCCTTGAACTTGTTGCGCAGCTCGCTCACCTTTGTTTCTTTGGCATGAAAATGCCGGTGAAATAAACTGTCAGGACGGATCAGGTGAGTCTAAGTAGTGTCGAACTCCGTGTTTTCAAAGTGAAGTCCCGTGATTAGGGCATAATCACGGGGTGTAAAACGGACGGTCCGACCCCCGAGCTGAAACCACGACTCATGCGGGGGTATGTGGTCACCCTGCAGCTGTCGGGCTATAAGGTGGGGAAGGGCACTAGTAGCACTGCCCGTCCGCCTAACTCTAATCAGTCTGCCCACGACCCCGGAGGTAAAGTGCTATATCGCACGCTCTCCGTGTCTAGGCCCGCCAATGCGACGCAGCGTGGAAAGTATCTCTTTAAACACGTCACAACGCATATACAAATTAATTCCACGTGTCACAGCCCGTAACGTGGGCCTTTTCCACACACAACCCTCATGTAATAACAAAACGGGCAACCATAAGCAATAAATTCACGAGCAAATTCAAAAAAACAAGACAAAATACAAAAAAAAAGACCGGCCTGTCTGGGCACGATGGCAAAGACACGATGGACTGCCATCGTGGCCAGTTCCATCGTGTCCAGCCCCATCGCCCCCAACCCCCATCGCCCCCAAACCCCCTTTGTGCAACACCCATCGCCTCCAGCCATCGACCCCAACCCCATCGCCCTCAACCCCATCGTGCCCACCCCATCGACCCCAACACCATCGCCCCCAACCCCATCGTGCCCATATAAATTCAGCCCAAATTCACGCCAAAAATCAACATTTAAACGCATAGAACATGTACATTTTTTCGCAACTTAACTTTAGCATGAATACCCAAGAATTAAACATCGAAATTTGCCAAAAATTTTCAATTTATTTCGAAAATTAGGGCGCACTAACCGGCGGCTCGTTTAGGAAACTCTTCCTCTTCGTGATGCGCCACCGACGACGACGCCTCTCCATCGTGGTCAGATTGTGTCTCGGACAAACTCATCGTGCCCGCAAGTCTTCCGTCGAGAGCGTGCTTCGTGCTTCTTCTTCGTGGGTTTTCTTCGTGGTTTCGGTCGAGAGAGAGAGATAAGAGAGAGAATGTGGGTTTGTGGTAGGGTAGTGGGGGACCGATACATGTATACAAAGAGAGACAAAATTTAAAATAGTAAAGGGTATTTTAGTCTTTTAATCAATTTTGGTATAGAAAACTTGTAGTTTTAAGTTTAGGGTTAAAAAATTTATCCTCTTTAAATTTTGGTACCAAATTATTTGGACCTCATATAAAAATACAAAACTCTCAAGACGTTCTTGTTCAAGACTATCTACATCTTCGTATAACACTATTAGGTTTTTAATTTCTCGATATTCCATTTTTTTCTTCAATTTAATTTCTTGTATTCTTAATTAATTTTTACACCTTGTAAATTAGGGTTGATTGTATCCATTATCCAATTAGAATTTATAATTATTTTAGCATTTAATTTTCAATTAATAATTAATCATTGTGGTTTTTTATTCCAAAGTTAGGCTATATCATTTTTAAGCTTCAATTTTTAATCATAAATATTAACTATAATTTTTTATATTATAATAATTTTTATTTTTATAATAAATATTATTAAAATGATGAATTTAACTGTGCATACTTGTGAGACGCAAATAATGTTAGTTCAAAGGATCCGAACTGATCCCCTGTGCCCCCTCCCACAACTCGAAATTAAAAAAACAAATAGAAAATTTTTCTATATATATTAACCAAAAGCTGATCAAGTTTTATTCATGCTATTTACATTACTTTTCACTATGTTTTATTGTGAGCTTTTGTTCTTCAATATATTAATTTCAATTACAAGCGCGCTTTTATATATTTCATAATTCAAATAATATACACTTAATCTTAGCTTCTTTTAACATATCAACTTTCTGTTTTGGCAATATAAATGCAGTTCAAATCTTGAAGGTCTCGAACAAAGATCATTAATGGCGGAGAAAGCAGTTCTTGATTGGTCCGAATATTTCGCGAAGAATAATGATACCGCCGACATTTGTCGAACTACTGCAAAAGATGACGATAGAAACACTACGATCAAAATGAGACGAAGCCTTGATCTGAATAACGAATCCTCAAAAATCCAACCTCTGTGCAAAACTAAGTCGTTGAGCTCTCACTTTGTAGTAAATTTTGATGATCATGAAGGCCCATTTCTAGATAATATTAATCCTCCTAACAATGAGGCCAAGGGACTCCTCTCAGTTTATGAATCTTCATCGTCGTCGTCGTCGTCTACTCATGTCGTTTCTGATCCTATGAGGCTAAGGAATCCAAGATCAGGCAAGGCATTTATTTACTTTTTCTTGAAAATCTCTCAAATATTTCAAGAATTTATGTTTATTATTATGTGACTGTTTGATTATATATAATAATATGTATGATAATCAGATGCATCTGCTGCCATTGATGAGGATGATTCTGATTCATGTTGTCCGAGGAAAATACAGATTCATCAGCCATCATTTGGCATTTCTCTTAAGGTAATAAAACTATATAATAAATAATCATCCATCTTTATTTAAAAAAAATATACGGGTATGAAGATAATTAATTTGTTAGCTGTATAAAGTAACAAATTAATTAATCTTCATCACCGCGATCTTTTTTATTTTTTAAATGAAGATGGATCATTATTCATTATTAGAACTAAGAAATTAATCTTCATAACCGTGGTTTTTTTTTTTTTTTTCTATGGATCATTATTCATTATTACAGTTTGAAGATGTGAATTACAATGTGAGATTGAAGGGGAGAAAGATCTCAAAACACATAGTGCAAGGTGTGAGTGGTAGTGTGTTTTCAGGAGAAGTTCTTGCTCTAATGGGACCTTCTGGAGGTGGCAAAACTACTCTTCTTAATCTTCTAAGTGGAAGAATCAAATATGATGGTGGAATTGTAACTTATAATGATCATTTATACACTAAATCATTGAAAAGAAGGTACTCATGAACAAAATCATATATATATATATAGTGTGTGTGTGTCTGTGTGTGTGTTTCTACCTATTTTTATCAAAGACTCAAGCATCTGATCTCTGCTCGTCTCGTGTTAAAAAAGGATTGGATTCGTGCAGCAAGACGACACTGTGTTCCCACACCTGACTGTGAAGGAGACTCTAACTTACTCTGCGTTGCTTCGCCTTCCCAACTCATTGTCTAACCAGCAAAAAATGGAAAGAGCAATGGATGTACTGTCACAGCTTGGCCTAGAGAGGTATAATACCTTCTTTTCTTGTTTTTTGCTTGATGATTTTGCAATGTTTATAAATTGAATTTTTTTTTTATGATTTTAGGTGCCAAAACACAATGGTTGGTGGGAAGTTTGTGAGAGGGGTGTCTGGAGGTGAGAAGAAAAGAGTGTGCATCGGTAATGAAATTCTTCTGAACCCTTCACTTCTTTTCTTGGACGAACCTACGTCCGGCTTGGACTCCACGACCGCCCTTCGTATAATTCAGATGGTGCAAGACATTGCTCAGGTACTACTTCAACACCAACATTGCATCAAAAAAGTGTGAAAATTTTGGTTTCTTTTTTTCTTTATGTTGTTGTCTGCATTGCATTTGCATATTGCATAGGCTGGGAAGACAGTGGTGACTACTATACATCAGCCCTCGAGCCGACTTTTTAGCAAATTCGATAAGCTGATTCTGTTGAGCAATGGATGCTCACTGTACTTTGGCAAAGCCTCAGATGCAATGGAGTACTTCTCCTCCATTGGTTGCTTGCCTCTTATTTTAATGAATCCAGCAGAATTCTTGATTGATCTTGCAAGTGGCAATACAAAAGACAAATCTGTCCCTTCGGAACTCAGAGAGAATTTTCTGCCTAGTGATGTGCATGAGGTGAGACCAAAATGTGTGATCATATGTATGTTTAGTTTTAGTATGTAGTGTTAATTTCATGGACTGTTTTCTCCTCTCAGTATCTTTTGGGGGCTTATGAATCGAGAGCTTCGACAAGGGAGAAGATAAGAGTCGATGAATTCATGATGTTTGATCACAAGCTCGAGAAGCAGCAGAATATGAGTGATGATGCAGGAGCATCTTGGAGTGCACAGTTCTGTATTCTCTTCAGAAGAGGCCTAAAGGAGAGGCGCCACGAGTATTTAAGCAGTCTTCGTGTCATTCAAGTCGTCTCCACGGCTGTCATCACCGGCTTAATCTGGTGGAACTCTGATGCATCATCATCTGCTGATACAGATCAAGATCAGGCTAGTATCCTACTATCTTAATCCTATATATCATATTATTTGATGTTAAAAATTAAAAGACTAACAAATTTTTGATATTTTCAGGCAGGATTATTGTTCTTTATTTCTGTGTATTGGGCTTTCTTTCCTGTTTTCACAGCCATTTTCACATTCCCTATGGAAAGGTCAATGCTAGCAAAGGAGAGATCAGTAGAAATGTACAGATTAAGCGCGTATTTGATCGCCAGAAACACGAGTGATCTACCGTTAGATCTCTTCTTGCCTGTTATATTCCTTACTATCATCTATTTCATGGTGGGACTCAAGCAAACTTTCTCTGCATTCTCACTAACACTTCTCTCCATTTTCCTCAGCATCATTGCTGCTCAGGTAACTTAACACTCTTTGTAGCTAAGTTTGAGACGAAGAAAATCGCGTTTATTTGGAAAAAATTATGCAGGGATTAGGCCAAACCATAGGTGCTGCATTCATGGATGTGAAGAAAGCAACAAGTTTAGCTTCTGTTACTGTCATGACATTCATGTTATCTGGTGGTTTCTTCATTAGTGTATGTCCATCTTCTTATAATTAATACTATTAATATATTTATTCAACTTTGTTGCAGATTATAAAGAAATTATAGTGTGGTAATTAAAGAGTTTGTTTGTGTTAATTTGTGCAGAAAGTCCCTCCATTTATGTGTTGGATTAGATATATTTCTTTGAATTTCCACACATATAAGCTGCTTATGAAGATTCAGTACAAATTTGTGGAGGCAGAAGGGAATTATAATGGAGGAATTGAGGTTGGAGCAATGATGGTGATGATTATAGGATACAGATTGCTCACATATATATTGCTCAGAAGAATGAATTTAGCAACTCAGGCAGCAGCATAATAGCTAGTACTCGAGTTGAGTCCAGCTGAATAGTATCTTGCTCAAGTTTGATCAGTTTATTGTTGAGTCGAGCATATAGCTTTATTTACTTATACTTCGAGGTTCACGAGCCTAAGCGAGCTTTCTAAATTTTGATTTGCATTTGTAATATTAAAATTAATTTCCTTTTGAATGTTAATTATTTTATTCACAATATTTATTTATTTCTTATGACAAATAAAGTTAGTTAGACTTAACAAAATTATTATTAATTATAATATAGAAATATAATTAAGCATTTTATGTTTTCAAGATGAATCATTTAACGAGCTAACAAGTCGAATACCGCCAAGCTCAAGTCGGAAGAGATATGGGCGACGAACAAGTTGTGTGTGCGTGTGTGTGTGTGTGTGAGAGAGAGAGAGAAGGAGGTGGTGGAACCAACAAAAAAATTAAATCAAAAATCGAATTTTCGCTAACAGCAGTTAGCATTCCGTCACGACACATAATTATTTGTACCAAAAAATCTTAGAAAAGAATCATTTTCCGCCTAAACAAAGTTCGGGAAGGGTGGGTTGTTTGTTAGGGCTGACAATTTTCGACACGATGCGATAACCCCAACACGAACTGATAGTCTGATATGAAATTAATGGATTTGGATTTAGCCTTATTGGATGGCTTCGTGTCCTTATCAACTTGAAAATTTTGTGTCAAGTTCGAATTGGGTTCGGGTAACCTGTTAATATAAATATATTACTTATAATATATTTTTAATATATTATTCTATTTCTTGTATATTCTTAATTAAGGTTACTCTTTCAAAAAAATATTTTGGAAATGGGATTTCGTTGTGCTCTCTACAATTTTGGCAAAAAAATTGTCAAAATTTATTTATCCAGGAGATATTGTTCTTAATTTTGGGAGTTTTGCTCTAATCGTGTCGTGCTAATCGAAACAAAATCGTGTCAAATTTGTATTCTTATCGAGTTTGAATTTAATCATTTCATGTTGAGTTCATGTTCAAGTTTAGGATAACCTTAACTAATCAGGTCGTTATCCAATAACGTTCCAATCCGATCCATTTGCCATCCCTAGTGTTTGTCTTGCGCTGCTAACAAAGGAGAGGGGGGTTTGCACATTTTCTCTTTATGTATAATTTATATAATGGTTTAAAGTTTAAATGTATTTTTTTTTCCTTTTGCGAATGTCGCTCTCCAATGGCTAATTTTGTTTTCTTTTTCTTTTTTTTTTAATTTTGCAAAATTTTTAGTGGAAATCCTTTTATGGGTTTATTTTTGGATATGAATTGAAGAAAAAAGCCGGTATGTTTTAAGTGTTGATATTATTAGCATTGAGTGTCACACAAAAGCTGCCTTTTTTTTTCCTCATTGTTGCGACTTGCGAGCACCCTTAGCTTTTAACTGAAGGAGCCCACGACGGCACGACCACAACAATTAAAATTGTAAAACAACGTTTTTTTTTTTTTTTTTTGAGGGAATTGTAAAACAACTTTTATCATGGTAATATTAGCACCGCATCATAATATTCACTTCCCTCTAGGGTGAGCACGGTTCGGTTAACCAACCGTTTGTCACAAAAAAAACCGACCATACGGTTTTTAATCGGTTCGGTTAACCGCTAAAATGTAGAAAATAAAAACCAAAAACCACTATAACGGTTAACCTAAAAATCGGTTCGGTTAACCGTTATTCAACGGTTAACCATGTAGAAAGAAAACTTTCAATTTTTTTATAATTCATAGCATGAAAAATAAAAATTCATATCTTAAAATGTGGATTCGAAATATACATTTAAAGTAGTATAAATAATAAAATAAACACTCTCATGTTTTCAAGTCAAAGTAGTAAAATTAAGTTAGTTAATATTATAATTTATAACATATAATTAGTTGGTATAATAATTTTATAACATATAATTAGTAAAATTATAATTTTAAATGAGTTTCGGTTCGGTTCGGTTAAACGTCGGTTTTTATATATAAAAATAAAAACCTAACCGTTACCCTCGGTTTTTTAAAATTAGAAAAATAAACCGAACCGTCGGTTCGGTTAACCATATTTTCGGGACGGTTTCGATACGGTTTGTCGGTTGGTTCGGTTTTTCGGTTTACTTTGCTCACCCCTACAGTTCCCTCCTTTCTCTCCAAAAATAAATCCACTTTTAGCTTGGTTTGTTGTGCCTCCACCCTAATAGAGGCATCCCACTTGTTATTTGTGGTGGGTGCAATAATGGCAAAATGAGTAAATAATGGGTTGAATAGAGGATTAAAATTAAATGAATTGTGTGGATCATATTGATAAAAATAGAATGTGCATCTTTTTCGTGGACGGACCGAAATAGAAATAAGTGTATCTTTTTCATGGACGGAGAGAGTAAATTTTAATACTTTTGAACTTTTTTATCCCTCCTTCCTTTTTCTTTGTTTTACGCAATCACAAATTTTTTCGCGCTAACAAAAAATAATTGTGAATGGACTTGTAATAGTTTAATTATTTCATACTCGATTCTTGAATTGTTATCAGAGCTATCACTAAATAAAAGATGTAAATGCATTTGTAGTAGTTTCATTTTATATGTGATAATGAATTTTTTTAGTGACACCACTAAATAAAAAGTGTGAATTCGGAGTGGGAAAAATGAAAGGGGTAAAAAAAGTCCAAAAGTGCTAGAATTTATTTTTCCTTTATTAGAAGTGCTAGTATAACTATGGCCTTTTTTTTGTAAGAAGTGTGAATTTAGAAAAGTGATAGAATTTATCTTTACTATACTAGAAGTGCTAGTACAAATATTGCCTTTTTTTTTTAATTACACAAGATATATATATATATCACCATTTTGATTAAACTATGCCATCTTTTTCGAATTTTGAGAACTTTGAAATTTAACACGATTTTAAAAAATCTTTGTAAATACACCACCTTTATATTCGTTTAAATTTTGACACGACGAGAATCTCCAACAATAGACATGGTAGTTTTTGATTAACGTGTCATTTTTTAGTTGACGTGGCATTTTATTTTTTACGTGACTATTTCAATAAGTCGGAACAGTGTCGTTTTAACCGAAATCTACACGATGTCATTTAACAATTTGAATAGGACACCCATAATACTAGATTGTCGGATTGTTATATGTCCAAGACGTTCTCATCACAACAGGTTCGCCATGAAGAGAAGGCTTCAGAGAAGAGGAGGCTGCGAGAGAAGACGGAGCTACAGAGAATATGAGGCTACGAGAGAAGAGGAGGCTGCAGACGGGGCTACGTTACTTGAGAGCGAGAGTAAGCCCTAAATTATGAAACCCCAACTTAAGTGAAAAGTTCTGAATCAATTTAACTGTGAAACGAAGTCATTTCCTCATCACAAAAAAATTTCACGTGTAAAATTCAACAGCCACGTTAGATGTAATTTAGAGATTTTCAGAATTCATGTCAAATCAAATGAATGTAAATGTATTGTATTTACAGAGACTTTATAAAAGTCATGTTAGAAATTTATTTTTTACCCACACATACATTAGCTAGCCACACATACTAATGTGTGGCAGTTTTGCCAATTTTTATTTTATATTTAACTAAATTTCTCTTTAAATTATTGTGCTTACGTGGCGAATTAATTAACCTTATTAGCCACACATAATTTGAATTTATATATGTGTGGTTAATAAACTTTAATAATTATTGATTTTTATCTTCAATAAGTGTGGAAAAAAACATTTAATCACATTTATATTACAGCTTTAATTTGTTTATTATTTTTCCAATCACGTTTCTTTAAAAATTTGTTATGTGGATTACTAACATTTGGCAGGTGTGAGAAACAAAATTTTACTTTTTATTTTATCAAATAAAATAAAATGACTTATAATATAATTAGTGTTATAAAAAATTTCACGTAATACTTCAAAAAAGAAATAAATAAAAAATCAAGTAACATTTCAAAAAGATTCACGCAATAGAAAATTACATAGAGATAAAATCTGTAGAATCTGGTACGCTATGACATATCTAGCTAGTAGAATTACAAAAGAAAAATCTATTAAAAAAAGAAAGAAAGAGAAAAGAAAAAAAAGGAAAAAATGAATTACATATCTGGTAGATTTCCATAGTAATAAAATCTGTTAACTCTTTCCGGATATCCAGAAGTCCCGTTGCGCAACAAAATATCTTTTGTTGAAATCTTTTAGCACAACTTGATTGTTGTTGAACATCAGAGACGACGCAAGACGACTCATGAACACCATCCATACCACTCTTATTTTGTCCACGTTAATATTAGTTACTACCTCTGTTCCATTGAATATGACATATTTTCCTTTTTGGATCGTCCCATTCAATATGGTTTGTTTCCTTTTATGGAAATAATTAAAGCTTATTTTAAGCTAAAAAGGCACTTTAATAGCACTTTGTTGACTAAAAAAACACTTTATTGACTAAAAAGCTATTTTATTAACACTTTATTACACCTAATTCCCTTTTCTTAATATCTGTGCCGAAAAAAATAGGCCATATTCAATGGGACGAATGGAGTATTTAATTTTTATATTGTATTTTATTCTAATATCTTAAAAATTGTTATTGAGATCGTTAAATTCAAAAATTACATTAAAATCAAGCTTGATTTGTTTATATTCGTTTTAACTTTAAGAATATGAATAGATAGAACAAATCAAGCTTTGAATTTTATTAATTTGTAAATTTAATGATCTCATGAATAATAATTTCTAAAGTATTAGAATAAAACACTATATAAAAAAAATTAAATAAATTATTGTTAATGTGGACAAAACGATAGTGATGCTCACGAAAGATGTCCAGAAAAAGGTGACTAGCATATCGCTACTCTTGAACTATAATAGTGACAACTACTATGAAATTTAACTGTAATTTCATAAATTAAACTACAATAGGTACAATTTCTATATGATTGAACTTTAATAGTCTCAGTAGAACTATAATACCATCAATTGAACTATAACAGTGATAATTACTATTAAATTAGACTCTAATTTTCTTAATTGAACTATAATAGTGATATTTATTATAAAATTAAACTTTAATTTTATTAATCGACCTTCAATTAACTTGTAATATAGTCAATTGGCGACAAATTGAGTTTCAATTGAATCAATTAACTTATACTAGACTCAGTTCGTCACCAATTGAGCTTCAACTACATCAATTGACCCATAATATAGTCATTTGGCGACAAATTGAGCTTGAATTGCATCAATTGACTTATAATATAATTAATCGGTTACAAGTTGTGTTGGGAAAATTATAAGGTTTCGATTTGATACCAAAACCCAACTGATTCTCCAACCGAATAGATGATCGCGCCAACCTAAATAGTGTTTTCCAGCTCGCCTGTTTGAGCCTTAGATGTTCTAGGTTTACAGGTTAAGGAAGCGGAAGACAATGATCGACCCAGGTGTCTACAATGGAGTCGGCTAGCAAAAGACGACGAGCGTCAACCTTCACTCGAGTGATCCAACAGAGCCTGATCAAGTCGAAGAGAATTCGAGCGAGTTCAAAACACTGGTCCAGTATGCATGAACAAAGGAACTATCACTGAAGACTCCACAACGAGACAGTCCAGCTCTGAATTCAATAGCCAGCTCTAAAGGCAGAAGATCCCGGAATCAGAGGAAGTCAACCTACCTCAACCAATGAGGGATTGCCAGATCAGCATCCTAGACTTCAGAACCTAGGATGTGACACAAATGAAGACAGGTGCAGATACGCCCAACGGCAGATCTTGTATTTAAGAAGAGTAGGTAAGATTCAAACGGCTCCTCCAACGGCTAGTCTTGAATCTCTACCTATATAAACCCGTCTTCAACCTCAGGATCAGATACGAAAAACTCTCTACAAGCTTTCATTTTCTGAATTCATTATTCTTCCAAAAGCTCCCAAGCAGTTCTACATAGATCAAAGAACACTTTATCTTAAAGTGTTTCTAGTTAAGAAACTGCTTAGTTTTTCGTCTGATCCCTAGGCCAAACTCATTGTATATCTTAAGCCTAGATTTCGAACGAGTTCATCATACTCTGAAGTTCTTAATTGTAAGAACTCGTTCACAGTTGGAACCCCATACCCAAACCCAAACCCAGAAAGGTTAGGTAAAGGTACGTTTGCTCGAAGCGCGTAATTCGAGTGGATAGGTTCTTCAGTACCCGCAAACTGAAGGTGTATAGGCTTGGATGCAAAGGCTCGCAACTGTTGGAACACAGCTCGGGTTAGAGTTGTGAAGTTGCTTGGTACTTGGAAACCAAGTGGTAGTGGATTACCAATGAACCTGGTCGTGGACGTAGGAGGTGTTACTCCGAACCACGTAAAACTCGCGTGCTTCTATCTCTCTCTCTTTACTTTTGGTTTATATTCAGCTGTGTACTAACGCCTTCATATCATTGCATACTTGTTCAAAACTGCACACACAGCTGCTCTCCAAAGACAGCTGTGTCTCTCGAAAAGTTGCACAACCTGACTAAGCTGAAAACGATAAGTTAATATTTTCAAATTGAGTTTTTCTAAGTAACTGAGCTAAGTTTTCAAACCATCACTTTCCGCACCGCCAGCTGAGTTGTTTACCCAGCTGACCCTCCCCAGCTGGATCAATAACTGAGCTCTCACTCAACTCCGTTTTAACTTGATAAAAGTTTCGAAAAATCTACTTGGTGTATTCACCCCCCCTCTACACCAAGTACCCAGCTCAGGGACCATCAATTGGTATCAGAGCAGTGGTTCAAAAGACCACCGTTTCTGTATCAAGAGATCTCTCTTGACACTCTGCGTCAGTGGTCAAGGCGAACGGAATCCGTTTTTCGGAAAAACTCACTCTAGTGCATTACGTACATCTCTTCATGGATTCCTATCTTAACGGGAACCTACCCACGCTTCTCGGCTGATGATTATGCAATGCGGGAAATTCAGATTGAAAAGCTTCCGTGTGCGCATCACGACATGATGTGGGACGTCATTTCGAACGGTCCCATCCTTATTTATAAATACGGAAATGAACTTGTACTGCTCAAGAAGGACAACCGGAATACGGAGCCAACTCTCAAGCCAAAGAAGGAATATTCTTCCGAAGAGCGAAAGCAAGGCGGTGCAGACGGCTTCGCAAGGAACACCATCTCTTCAACGGTCTCAAACGCCTACCTCGAGCAAAATCATCAAGTGCGAGACAGCCAAAGAGATGTGGAAACACTCGCCAAGCTATGTGAAGGATCGAAGAGATCAAAGAAAACAAATTCACAATAGCGTGCCAAAAATTCGACAACTTCAAGCGGCTAGCCAACGAGTCCATCGAAGCGATGGAGCTAAGGTTCTCAAACATAGTCATTGAGATAGAGACAATCGAAGCTGGGAAGTATACCCGGCGGGAAAAGAATCTAAAGGTTCTTTCGGCTCTTTCACCGAATGGAACACTTACAAGGTAGTTCACCGCAGTCGAAGTGACTTGGGTGATCTATCTACCGAAAGATTGTTCTCACTCCTAAAAGCCAACGAGTACAACTTGAAGATCACTCAAGAAGAATCTTCAAGCGAGACGAGAATGACGGAGAACTCACCCCGGCTCCAAAAGAAATAGCTTTCGAGCCAACTGCGAAAAGTCGGCTCATGTCAAGTCACCGAGTCCTCCAAGATGAAGAAGGACAAAAAGGATATGAGCAAAGAGGAGCTACTCGAAGAAATTGCCATGATGGTGAAAAGTTATAACGGACTCGACACCGGCAAGGGCAAATACAAGAAGTTCTTCGGGAATTACGAGAGATAAGTACGCGACGGCCGATTACGAGAAGTCACCGACAAACGAAGCGAAGAAGGTTGCTTCAACTGCAAGGAACCAGGACACTACCGACAAGATTGTCCAAAGTTGTCCAAGAAAGATAAAGACCAATTAAAAGCTAAGGCAGCTGACCGAAGAAGAGCTTATATCGTTGATGAAGAATCAGAGTGCAATAAAATGGATGACATGCCATTTTCAGACTCGGAGGAAGAAGCCCTGATGGCCAATCATGAACCTGATTGGGATACTTGCTTTATGGGACAAACAGACGGCATCGATGAAGATGAGGTAACTTCTCGAACTCTAAATCTATCTAACACCTCACCATCACACGAACACTCTACACAGGACTCAGAATCTGGACTACCTGATTGGAGTCTAGTAGAGAAAGTAATGAACGATTCCAAGGAGCTTCAAGAGATCCTTGACGTCATTATGTGTGAGAATGCCGAGCTGAAGGTAGAACTGGAAAAGACAAAAGTATCAGACACAGCTGATACAACTCAGCTCCAACAGGAAGTCGTTTCACTAAAAGACAGAATAGTGAAACAAGATCAGCTGATGAAGAAAGTCAACACTGAGAAGACACAGCTGATAGAAGATGTGGAAAGGGTCACAGCTGAATCGGAAAGGAAGTCAGCTGAGATCATTGAGCTGAAAAGCACCGAAGAGGTACTATCTAAAAAGATAGTAGCTCTCATCAAAGCCACGTCAACAATGGACGAGATCATTAGTGCTCAGCGCCCAGCAGCACTCAAAGCGGGACTGGGATACAACGAATCAAAGGATGCCTCAAACATTGCCTCCACAAGTGGAACAAAGGTTATGTTTGTACGAGCAAATGAACCTTCAACCCCAGCAGCTCAGCATCAACAATCGAGGACACGGCGGGCGGCCGGGAAGAACAATGTGAAACATTCTCAAGCTCCGTTGAGGACACGGCAGACGTCAAATGTAACGGTATGAAACGATCTCAAACTCCGTCGAGAACACAGCAGACAACAAGAAGGTCAGCTGTGCGGCAACCTCAAGCTCAGCTCAGACAGCAACGTGCTCAACCTCAACGAAGACCACAAGCTGGATTTTACAGATACCAGCCACAGCACCAGCACGTTGATCGATATCAACCAAGATATCGAATGATACCCAGCTGGATACCACTCATACGAGTATCAGCTGGATAATCATTTCCAGCCACAGCATCAGAGACAGCAGAGACAAAGGAACGTCTCAGCTAGGCACACAGCTGGAAATCAAACAAGATACAGACAACAAAACAAGAAGACACGAAGATCAAGACCTCGCCAGCAACAAAAGAAGAACACAATGAATGTGTATATCGACTCAGCTGGGAGAATTATCAGATCTAATGACCCAATTCGAGTCATCAAGCAGATCTGGGTCGTCAAAGGATCTCTGTCTAACCCACAAGGACCCAATTAAAACTGGGTACCTGAATTTTAACTTTTTGTTTAGGTTGCAAGGAATCGACGCATCTCTGAGGAGTCGATGAGAACACTTTGGTACTTGGACAGTGGATGTTCCAAGCACATGACGCACATAAAGCATCTACTCCAGGAGTATATTGAGCGTACAGGTCCACAAGTAACATTTGGTGACAACTCCAAAGGCCTAACCAAAGGTTATGGTACATTTAAAACTAGAAATGTTATAATCCCAAATGTTTCCTATGTACAAGGATTGCAACATAACTTGCTTTCCATTAGCCAATTCTGCGACAACGGTTTTTACATCAAGTTTGATGCACGAGGATGCACGGTGAAGCACGGGGAAACCAAGCGAGATACTCCTAAGAGGGAAAAGAGAAGGAAATATGTACTTCGCCGGCGGAACAGCGGCCCTCCGGAGACTTGTCTTGTATCAAAAAGCGAGAATGAAGTCGGTGGTACGTGGCACGAACGGAATCATCTCAACTTCAAGACAATCAACAACCGGCTAGGAACCGGCTCGGCTAATGGAATTCCGTATCAAGTATATGACAAAAGTCATATGTGCGGCGCGTGTCAACAAGGAAAACAAACAAGAATTTCATTCTCTCTCAAGCCGGCTCGATCAGGCGATCGAGTTCTTCAACTTCTTCACATGGATCTGTTTGGTCCAGTTACTCCAGCAAGCTTCAATGGCAGAAAATATACTCTGGTCGTTGTGGATGATTTCTCAAGATTCACTTGGGTATCTTTTCTTGTACCAGAAGAGCGAAACGAGAACTAAGCTGCCTATCCTGCTGGAAAGATTATCAACACAGAAGGAGTGCAAGATAATGGCAATAAGATCGTATCGTGGAACGGAGTTTCTAAATGAAACTATTTATGATTTTTGCGAGAAGAGCGGAGTTCAACACCAAACATCTGCGGCTCGCACACCTCGGCGTAATGGTGTAGCGAACGAAGAAACAGAACTATCAAGGAAGCAGCTACCTCAATGCTAGCTAGCTCTGCCATTCCAAAGAAGTTCTGGGCTGAAGCAATCAACACAGCTTGCTTCACTCAGAATCGCTCCCTACTCACATCAAGACAAGGAAAGACACCGTATGAGCTATGGAACAACAGAATACCATACATTGGATATTTCAAGGTATTCGGATCCAAATGTCACATTCTCAATAATGGGAAGACACAGCTCAAGACGTTCGACGAAAAGACAGACCGAGGAGTATTCCTTGGTTACTCCGCTGTGAGTAAAGCATACAGAGTCTTCAACAGAAGAACTCAAATAGTCGAAGTAACTCCACATGTTACCTTTGACGAATCCTCCTTCGAATATAGAGATTCTATCAAACGAAGAAGCGAAGGAGAATCTTCAAGATTGATTCAAACAAGGGCTCAAGAGAATAGAATCAGGAATCTGGCCGAACCATTAATTTGGGACAATGAGCCAGGAAGGGAGGAAATTCAAATCAACCAAGAAGCTCCACCAGCTGGAAATCAAGAAGAAGCTTCAACGCCAAATCAAGGGGGAACATCATCAGCTGGAAATCCAAACACAGCTGAGTCCCCAGCTCCATCTCCAGCTGAGCCTCTACAGACATCTCCTCAAAATCCAAATCAAAGAGAGCCAAACTCTCAAGATTTAACTCCAGAACAACTCCAAGACAGACGAAATTTAGCCACTTCAAGCATCAATCATCTGGAAGAAGAAATTCGTAAGAGGAGAAGATGGATTGAAGATCATCCATCATCAGCAATCATTGGAGAACCATCTGACCAAGTCAAAACCAGAAGCTCAGCTGCTCAAGCTTCATCGGATCATCAAGAGGCAGCTGACACAGCTCAACTCTCAGTAGAGCTAGAACTGACGGTCTTTGATGAAGACACAGCTCTAATGGCGTGTTACGTAGCTCAAGTGCCAGAGCCTCAATCAATTCTCGAAGCTTTGAAGAGTGTGCCTTGGACAAATGCCATGCAAGAAGAGCTGAACGAATTCCTTAGAAATTGTGTCTGGGAATTAGTCGACAGACCTCAAGAAGTCAAAGTCATAGGACTCAAATGGATATTCAAGAACAAGTTGGATACCCTGGGAGTCGTCATCAGAAACAAAGCTCGACTCGTTGCCAAGGGCTACACTCGAGCGGAAGGAATTGACTTCGAAGAATCTTTTTGCTCCGTAGCACGATTGGAAGCAATCGGACTATTTCTCGCCTTTGCGGCACATCACAAATTCAAGGTCTATCAAATGGATGTGAAGTGTGCATTCCTAAATGGAGAAATCAAAGAAGATGTCTACGTTGAACAACCTCCAGGATTCGAAGTAGAAGGAAATAAAGTCTACAAACTAAAGAAGGCTCTTTATGGATTAAAGCAAGCACCTCGAGCTTGGTATGACACTCTGTCAAACTTTCTCATATCCAAAGGATTCAAGAAGGGCTCGATGTAAGCAGAACTCTCTTCACCATCAAGTCGGAGAAGATATCCCGGTTGTTCAAATCTACGTAGACGACATCATCTTTGGATCAAGATCAAGCTTCTTATGCCAAAGATTTGGAGAGATGATGTCAGAGAAGTTCCAAATGTCCATGATGGGAGAAATGAGTTTCTTCCTAGGACTTCAAGTCAAGCAATCTTCAGAAGGGATCTTCATAAATCAATCCAAATACGTGAAAGATTTGATCACCAAGTATGGAGTTCAATCAAGCAAAACTGTAAAGATTCCAATGAACACCAACTGGAAGATTGAACACAGGCCGAAGGGAAGTCGGTTGATTCCGAGCAAATACGAGAGGGATAATAGGATCCCTGCTGTATCTAACAGCAAGTCGTCCAGACATCTCTTTCGCAGTCGGTGTATGTGCCAGATTTCAAGTTGATCCAAAGGAAGCACACATGCAAGCAGCCAAGAACATTCTCAAGTATCTCAAAGGAACTCAGAATGTTGGGCTGTGGTACCCCATTGAAGACAATCATACGATTGACTGGATACTCGATTCGAACTTCGCCGGAGATCGATTGGACGTAAAATCAACTTCGGGAACTTGTCGGTTCTTAGGAAGTAAGTTGATCTCATGGTTTTCAAAGAAACAAACGTGCGTCGCAACTTCCACGACGAAGCGAGAATATATGGCCGGCTGGAAGGCTGTTGCTCGCAAATTCTCTGTTGAAACATCACTGGATGACTATGAAGTAAAAGCTTGGACGGAGTTCCAATTTTACGTGATAGCTCAAGTGCAATTGCCATTTCGTAGAATCCAAGACTTCACACAAGATGCAAGCATGTAGACGTACGACATCATTTCATCGTAGATCACGTAGAAAAGAAGGATGTGATTGTTGAGAAAATTCACACGTACATACGAATAATGATATTCTCACAAAACCGCCGATAGAAGCAAGATTCAAAATCTTGTGCGGATTACTTGGACTTCTCAACCCGTACGATGCTTCACCCATTGAATGGAAGCAGACCAGCAAATGGAAGGACCAGTGAACGGAAGCAGACCAATTGAACGGAAGCAGACCAACAACGGAAGACCCAGTGAATGAAAGGCATCAAGTCGAATACAATCAGTCAACTGAAAATCAGAATCAATGTCACTGATATCAGCTGAGAAAGAATTCAGCTAAACCAGATGCTGAAAGGAAAGGATTATTCAGCTGAGGGGGAACCAGCTGGAACCACGATGACCCAGCACACCCACTCAACCGAGGTATCAGCTGACTACAATGATCAGCTGAGAGGTTTGAAATAACTTTAATTACACCTACTCAATCTGTTTTCTGTCAATTCACATCTTGTCATTTCTAATCAATATTAATTAAAAGTCTGCAAAGAATTAAATAATGGGAGATTCGAGGCAAAAGTCAAAGCGCCTCAACCGTTTTATCTCGCATTAAATTGACATGACGCGAGAATCTCTCCCAGTCGTAGATCTTCTTTTCAACAGACAAATCTTGATCGTCCATTCTTCAAGAAATGTCTTTAAATATGCTAGAAGATATACGCATCAAACGTAGAAAGTTTTTTTTCTTTCTTATTTCCATCAATTGGTATTGCTTGTTTCTACTAACAAAATATGCAGAAAAAGAACATGGAATCCAGAAAGATGTCTCCCAAAGCCAATCAGACCTGAAGAATCTGTCAAAACTTCAAGATAAGAGTTGCTTAACTCTCAGGAACCTCAAAGAAGACGGAAGTCCAGAAGAAGGTGAAGCCCATCGACAGAACCAGGCCAGCACAGTAGGAGACTGCAAAGCTCAAGAACGTCATCCACCAGGAAGGTGCAGAAAACTTTCTGGGAATGACAAAGGAAAAAGACCTCCTCAACCCCACTGTTTTTCTCAACATAAAAGAGAGAACGGGACACACAACTCCCTGGGATGCAAAAATCAACGTCAACAGACCTGGACCAGATATTGATGAAACCGGAGTATTAAGGAGCAGTCATTTCAAAGCTCCTGCTCCGCCACAGGAGGCACAGAAAAAGATGCAGGAGACAAAGCAGCATGCATCTAACTCCGTCCCAAATGGAATCGGAGACAACTTGAGGAGACAAAATATGCGAAGCATTGTCTTCAAACCGAAGACTCAAGTCAAAGGTGCTCGGTCGGTCGGCAGAGAAGGCGGTGACATTATGAGAGAATTCGTAATCACTCTCCGAGACGAGAAGGCCCGCGAGCGGTCGTTTCACGGTGGAAGAGAAGTTCACGTCCCTGCTTGAACATAATCATCACCAACACCGCAACGGAGTATTCCAGCTGAACAACCAAGCTTAAACCCCAAGACAGATGGGATACTTCAACCGCCTTCTCTTCAGTTTCCTTCAGCTCCACAGGGACACCTTCTTCGAGATCTTTCAATAAAAGATGCTCAAGTCCCTACACCAAGCTCAAATGAGAAACTTCACCTACCAACGATCACACAATTGGATGATGATGATATGAGCTGAATACAAATCCCTCAAGTGCTGTATCAGACTTTCTCATTCAATCTAAGAAGTCTGAAGAAGCAAAATTGCAAGGAATGAAGTTATGCCCGACTCAGAAGATGCTATCTCCCATGCTAACTCATCCCTCCAAGCACTCAGCTGGACTGCCCCAGCTGAATCAGGCCAAGGACGCTGTGTCTGCAACCACAGCTGAGGCTAATGCAACTGAAGAAGGGCCAGCTAATACAACAGCTGAGCCACTAAGACTCTAAACCTCGCTGCTCAGAGCTGAAAACCACAGTTTCGCCAAACTAAAACATCGCAACAGCCGATGGTGAATATCTCCCACCCTGTTTTGATCATGCCAAAAAGGGGGAAGTAAGGGAGAAGAGAGACAAGTCAATAGAGGCAAACTGGAACCAGCTGGATCAGAATCAGCTGAAGAAACGAGTCAAAAGAAAGAAGCAACGGATGCAGAAGAGAGGACCCAGCCGACTGAAGGATTGAAGACTGAAATTTTTTTTCTCTTCTTTCTTTTTCCTGTGTTATAATGTATTTTCTTACATTAATAAAACACAAGTTTCTCTGCATCATAAGTTGTCTCAGTTAGGTTTTGGCATCATCAAAAAGGGGGAAATTGTTGGGAAAATTATAAGGTTTCGATTTGATACCAAAACCCAACTGATTCTCCAACCGAATAGATGATCGCGCCAACCTAAATAGTGTTTTCCAGCTCGCCTGTTTGAGCCTTAGATGTTCTAGGTTTACAGGTTAAGGAAGCGGAAGAGACGGTCGACGACCTACCGTGTTCACGAATGAGTCGGCAAAAGACAAGAGGCGTCAACCTTCGACCGAGTGATCCAACAGAGCTCGATCAAGCCGAAGAGAATTCGAGCCGAGTTCAAAACACAATGGTCCAAATTGTACGTAACAAAGGAACTATCTCTGAAGACTCCACGACGAGACAGTCCAGCTCTGAATTCAATAGCCAGCTCTAAAGGCGTAAGATCCGGAATCGCAGGAAGTCAACCTACCTCGACCAATGAGGGATTGCCGGATCGCATCCTAGACTTCGAACCTAGGATGTGACACAAATGAAGACAGTGCGGATACGCCCAACGGCGGATCTTGTATTTAAGAAGAGTAGGTAAGATTCAAACGGCTCCTCCAACGGCTAGTCTTGAATCTCTACCTATATAAACCCATCTTCAACCTCGGGATCGGATACGAAAAACTCTCTACAAGCTTTCATTTTCTCGAATTCATTATTCTTCCAAAAGCTCCTGCCAGCTTCTACATAGATCAAAGAACACTTTATCTTAAAGTGTTTCTAGTTAAGAACCGCTTAGTTTTTCGTCTGTTCCCTAGGCCAAACTCATTGTATATCTTAAGCCTAGATTTCGAACGAGTTCATCATACTCTGAAGTTCTTAATTGTAAGAACTCGTTCACAGTTGGAACCCCATACCCAAACCCAAACCCAGAAAGGTTAGGTAAAGGTACGTTTGCTCGAAGCGCGTAATTCGAGTGGATAGGTTCTTCAGTACCCGCAAACTGAAGGTGTATAGGCTTGACAGTGCCCGCAAACTGTTGGAACACAGCTCGGGTTAGAGTTGTGAAGTTGCTTGGTACTTGGAAACCAAGTGGTAGTGGATTACCAGTGAACCTGGTCGTGGACGTAGGAGGTGTTACTCCGAACCACGTAAAACTCGCGTGCTTCTATCTCTCTCTCTTTACTTTTGGTTTATATTCAGCTGTGTACTAACGCCTTCATATCATTGCATACTTGTTCAAAACTGCACACACAGCTGCTCTCCAAAGACAGCTGTGTCTCTCGAAAAGTTGCACAACCTGACTAAGCTGAAAACGATAAGTTAATATTTTCAAATTGAGTTTTTCTAAGTAACTGAGCTAAGTTTTCAAACCACCACTTTCCGCACCGCCAGCTGAGTTGTTTACCCAGCTGACCCTCCCCAGCTGGATCAATAACTGAGCTCTCACTCAACTCCGTTTTAACTTGATAAAAGTTTCGAAAAATCTACTTGGTGTATTCACCCCCCCCCCCCTCTACACCAAGTACCCAGCTCAGGGACCATCAAGTTGAGCTTCAATTGCAATGTACAAGAAATTGAACTTTTAACCACACATATTTTGTCACACATAATAATGTGTGGTAGTTTAGCTACATATAATTAAAACATGTGTAGGTGAATTACGTGGACACTTTTAATTAGTTATTGACATTTATTATATGTGACTAAATATATTTAGTCACATTTAGATTTTAGCATTATTATTATCTATTTCATTTTTTATTTTATTTAACTAAATCATTTTTATATGTGTTGACGGGGAAAATTAATACAAGCTATTTGCCACACATAATTATAAATTATTTATGTGTGGTTAATGGTTCATATAATTACTAGTATATTGACATTTAATAAGTGTGACCATACATTTTTGGTATCATTTATATTTTGAAATTAATATTATTTACTTATCCTTTGTTTTATATGTCACGTGGAAAATATAAAAATAATAAAAAAAAATTGCTAGGAAAATAAACAGACTAAAAAACTTAAAACTAATTAAAACATGGATGACAAATTACGGTTTAAAATTTTTACTTCCCGCGCCCTATACCAAAAATAAAATGAACCCGCTTAAATAAAAAAATCAAAGAGGACTGGTTGCCGCTCTTTTATTTACCTCAAAACCTAATTTTATCTTTCCGTATTCAATTGCCTCTCTTTTCACAACTTTAATCTTATTTCCCAATTCTCTTTTTCCCCCAATTCAAAAATAAAAAATAAAAAAAGTTATCTTTTTCCCCAACAAGATTTGGGAAGGTTCAATTCTAATTACAGTCGTAATCTCAACATCCATGGCGGTAAAAGAGGTGGAGGCAGGGGCAACGGTGGCGGAAGTTAGTCGGCTTAACTTAAAACTTACGGACGGCGAGGACGACCTCCATGGCCATTAGCTTAACGACTTCATTCTTATCGTAAATCCATTCCACCAATTTTCTCCTTATCTTTGTCTAATCAATTTTACCATCACTATTAAGTCATTAACCTGTTAGATATTGAATGACGAGGACTCTAATTTTTTTTATTTGCTTTTTAGGAATTTTATAACTAGATGGTGGCGGTGGTTGAGTGCAGATCAATTTGCTATTGGTGGAACCGAAGGTGTCAGTGGTGTTTCTTGGCATGTTTTCAGGTGACTATACAAATTAATTTTTGTTCCCATGACTTTCATGTTTCTCTCTGTTTTTGAACCTGGAACCTTACACTTTGTAATAACTTGAAGCCTTACATGTTGTGTAAATTCTTGAGAATTGGTTGACCTATGCTTCAGTTTCTTGTTTGATATCTTGAAGTGGATAATTTCTTGACCATTTTTCTGTTAGAAACTCAAATACTAAGAAATTGATTACATTAAAGTATGGGTTTCAGAAAGCTTGTAACTATATATCGTCTTTCACCTTGTTAAATTACATTGTTAACTTCTCATACTCTTTGCTTAATATTGTAATTCCTTGTGGTGAATAATTGCACATGTATGTGTGTGTTCACTTGCATTATCTGGTGGATATAATTGATGGGATTTAAGTTGTGACTCCATTGATCTGCTATTTTTCTTTACTTCTGATCTACTGTCAGAAGAATTATTATCTTGTTTACTATCCTCAAATTTAATTTGATTTGGATTTTTAAGCTGTTAGAGGGAGAGAGGTAGACAATGAAGAAGCTTGGTGTCAAAGCAGAGCTTCTACAAAGACAACGAGGAAGAGGAGGAGGTTCTGGAAAATATGAAGATGATGATCTTGTGACCTTAGTGGTTTAGATAATTAGAGTAATTTTTTGTTATTTATATGTCAAATCTTGTTTTATTTTCATCTGTTTATGCATTTATATTTAATTTTTGATGTCGCCAACCGAATTACTCTGAAAACTAAAAATATTGCTCTCCACACATAATACATATTTTACCCACATAAATAATAATATTTTCTTAATATTTAAATACCAAAAAAATTAGTACATACGCATAATTATAGTATTTAACTACACATATGAATTGACATGTGTCAATATTCATGTCATGTCATCATCCATGTCATTTCCACCTTGTCATTAAACTATAGCAGAATTATGTTTATCCACACATAAAAGATACATTTAGGGACATATATATGTGTAGGTAATAATTAATGATTTATCCACACATGTGTCTATGTGTAGGTAAAACTCTTTTTCTACATAAATATAGCAACACATGTTGACATTTATCCTATGTGTGGGTAAACGACTATACCCACACATAAGTATATTTGTAGCCACACATGCATGTGTGGGTAGTTTCTTGTAACATTTAATTTTTTTTTTTCAAATTATACTTCGATGAAATCATTGGAACTTTGATGAGTGTTGTCAATTAATAAGATCTCTAATACGAAATTTAAATGAGATTTACCTGTTCAATTGTTGTGTAATTTTTATAAAAAGAACGTGTGTGATAGAATATAATTTCATCTTTTATTTAATATTATTAGGCTAATCAAACACTTTCATATTAGTTTGTAGATTATTGCTAATCATAAAAAGAGATAATACACTTGCATTATATGTTCGTATCCTACTTTTATTTCAGCTTATCTAAATATCAACATTGAACATAGTTTTATTAATTTATTTCATCTAATTAGTAATATTTTTCCTTTTCCAAACTTAAAGTGGTGTTCCTCTTACAATACTCCTTCCATCTCATAATAAGTGTCTGATTTTTTCTTTTCATATCTCACCCAAACGAAAAAAATCCACCAAAAATTTAAACAACGCACGCGCCGAAGTGGACAGTTTTCTACTCCTCTTCATCTCGTTTCTCAAACAACACCCACTTCCGAAATCGATAATTTCAAATTAGACTTCAGAACACTTCTAGCTATGGGAAAACAGAGATGACGCATTTGAGGTGAATGTTAATTGTTTTTCCCTTTTTGATCTGTTTTTATTCTTTTTCTTTGGATATATATGGATTATGATTTTTGTTTATATTTTATAGGTGGATGGATGGATTCATTCTTGGAGGAATTCTTTCCTTTCATGTTCAGGAAAAAGAAAAACGGATACATCGACAAATCAGTACTGCAAATTCGACTGCACTGTGTTCGTCGATTGTGGTGGGAACGGTGATGAGGCAACTATCAATGCTGCTCGGCGGCGTGCTATATTCTGTGGCGAGGCTTTGATAAACGGCATCACTCAGGCTGTTTGGATGTGAAATTGGTGATTCTTGACAATGTTATTCTCGGATCAGGCTAATCATACTTTTATTAATATGGCATTTTGGAACTGCAATTTGTTAGGCATTTTGTTACATTTTTGTGTCTGCTGCTTTTAAGATTTATTATGTCTAGCTTAAAGGATTGTACCACTGTTTATTTTATTAATTGTTTATTTTAATTCTAAGGGATTTGATGTTTATATATACTTTGGATGCAGGTCATTCTTGATTTGGATAAAATTGAGGTATGTCAAGCTATTGTTGATGGTACAAATTGATTTGAATCAGAATGCATATACTCTGAAAAAGTAAGTTTTTGATTCTTCTGTCGCGAGACTTTATGATTCTATCTACAATAATTCTGTGAACATTTGGTGTTGATTTGCTCTATTTATTTCTCAATGGACCACCTGGCTACGAAATTGAAAGCAAACCTAGATACGTCCTAAACTGAAAGAATTTCTAATACAACTCAATGAATTTGCTGATATTTGTGTTACTTTTTGCTTTTGAAATGTCTCAAGAAGAGCAGAGAAACTCAAGTCCTGAAATAAGAGAGGGAATAAATCGCTTATCTCAAATCTTCATTAGTAGGTATACATTTTTATTGTTTTTTATTTCATTTAGACTAACATGAAGTGGCTAATTGATTTCCGAGACTGCCTATGAGATTAAATTTTAATGTGATCCTTGCTTTATATTCTACATAGTTTAAAATTCTTTGTGCTATATTCTATGATACTCTTGTAGGTAATCTTGATAATATAGGCTATTCTGTTGCTTTAATTTCTTGTCCTTTTCAGACTAGTTCATCGGAGCATCCTATGAAGTGGCTAATCTGTCTTTTGAAGGGTGGCCATGTACAAGTGAGTTACATTATTTTTCTCATAAATTTCAATATATTTTGTAGAAGCTAGTCTATAAACTTGGGTCTGGAAATGTTTCTCTCTTGTAAATGGTGTCAAATTATATGAAATGACAAATATCATGCTAGTGAGAAAATTATGTGAAATTAATCGAACAACATTTTCTATATATGTATATTAGTATCTGGTTATGTCTAAAATTATGTATGTGTACGTATGGGTGAAGTTGATTAACGACATAATTCTTATAAATGAATACTTATTTTGTCATATTATTTGTAGTTGTTGACTCTGAAAAGTTATGTTGCTAGTAATTATTTTGAAAATCATTGACAGGGAAAAATAACGATGCAGTCCCAATTTGTAGTGAAGAAGAGATTTTATACATGAGGAATAACTTGTGGTCAAGGCGTTCAAAAAGCAATGTGAAGTGTTAGATTTATTATGTAGTTATAGATATTGAAAGTTGTATGTAGTTTAGTATGCACACATTGTCTACGTTTTATTTTTAAGTGACTATTTCAAGTAAGTTTTCTATATTATTGTCATCTTATATTTTAATGTCTCTTGTGTTGTATTTAATTTATAGCTTTATAAACTATTTGGCTTATATTATATTTGACTGATAAAATATTATTATATATCTTTTTAGTAGTCACATATAAATATATTATTAGCTACATTTCAAATTATAACGAATACATAAAATTATTATTCACCACAAAATATATATATTTACCCACACTTAAATTTATTTGTATCCATAATCAATAATTATTGTTTAATATCCTATTGCAAGAAAAAAATTATTACCTACACATAAGTTATAACATTTACCTACACTTACAAATTGTCATGTGTCAATATCGAATGCCATGTCATCATCCTCGTAATTTCCACATCATCATTACATTATGGCAAAAACATATTTATCCACACATAAGAGACACTTTTAGTGACATATATATGTGTAGGTAATATTCGATGATTTAACCACACGTATATTTATGTGTGATTAAAACTGTTTCTCTACAGAATTATATCGACACTTGTTGACATTTAGTTTATGTGTGGGTATATAGTTATAGCCACACATAAGCATATTTTTACCCACATTTACATGTGGAAAATCTAGATAAAATTTCAAAATTCGAAAAGGTGCATGATTTATTTTAAGCAAATTAATCGGTAGAGACTTAGAGGCACCAAGGTGTAGTGCACAAGTAGCTTGGATGTGCGACACATGTAAAGTGTTTTAATTTAAAGTTTAAATTTACAACACATTAAATTAAAACACTTTACAAGTGTCGCACATCCAAGCTGCTTGTGCACTACACCTTGGTGTCTCTAAATCTCTACTCAAATTAATCCTATTATCAAATAAGTCACTACACTACCACATAAACACGCGGGCGCAATTTAATCCAAAATCTCCCGCTAAGAGAGTCGTGTGGTGATTCAACTTTGGCACGTGAGCTATAATCAATTTCAATTTGCAAGCCACTATTAAAAAATAATACAGATATACGAATAACTGTCATAATACATACGTACGTCCAGTTGAAACAGTATATAAAGTGATGTACAATGTACAAATAGCTATAAATCTCCGCCGGATGTTGACATCATAATCTAACTATATGCCACAATATTTCCTGTACCTATATATCTTATGTTACTAACATTATATATATATATATATTTATATATGTATATTTTCTAATATACGAGTATAATTAATACTACTGTAATATATATATATATGTAATCTGAGATTGATTATAGTGATTGAGGGAACCACGGAAAAGGCACGCCGTTGGCGTCTAAATTGGTGTCGAATGCGGCGCCTGCAGCTTCCTCCTCCACTATCCTAAACGCCGTGTCCTTCTCCGCCTCCGCCCACAGATACGAGTCATCTATCTCCGGCAGGTGAACATCTAGATTCTTCAGTATCGCACAACCACTCACATATTCGCCGCCGCCACCGCCGCTGCCGCTGCTTCCTTGGAAACTACTACAATCCATCACCGGCCAATCAGGAGCCGCCGCCGCCGCAGCAAGATTCGGAAAAAATTCGGTTTTGGCAATTTGAGGTTGAGGCTGAGGGTTGTCGTTGTGGTGGTACAAGTGGGGCAAGTTGAGCTTGGCGTCGGGGCCGTAGAGCTTACGGGCGGCGGCGTCGTAGGCGACGGCGGCGTCGTAGGAGGTGTCGAAGGTGCCGAGCCAGACGCGGGAGCCGCGGTTGGGCTCGCGTATCTCGGCCACCCACTTGCCCCAAGTGCGCTGGCGCACGCCCTTGTAGGTGCAGGCCGCGTTCTCGGGCCCACCTTTCCCTCTCATGCATCCTTTCCTCGAGCTCGCCTGAGCCGTCTTCCTCACCCGCTTCTCCTCTCCGCCTCCGCCTCCGCCACCGTCGCTCAGAGATTTCAACATTATATTCTTTTCTTTCAGTAAATTAATCATGTACAGCTGCAAATGCAAATTGAGAATGAATGAATAAATATAAATGCGGTTGGAATTTAATTTATAGCAGAATAAATAAGGAGGGGTGGAAACACGTGTCTCCGGCTCGGAACGTCCATGGATACTTGTCCAGAATTTCCAATGGTATATGGATACACTGTACAAAGGCTAGGAACGAATTTGTACACGAGTTAATTAGGTGGCAACATTTCAAGGCAGCAGCTAGCTCGGATCAGAGACCTATCTTATCTGCTTCTTTTCTTTTCTTTTTTCTTTTTTATTGAATTACAGGGAAGAAGAGAAAAAGGAAGCCAAATGCCTCATTGTCGATGAGCATGTGCCTCGAGAACGTCATCGTGCGTGAATCTAGATAAGTTTAATTTCATGGAGAGTTCTACTTTAGTTACTGTAGTGTAGTGGAGTGCAGAGAGAGAGAGAGAGAGAGAGAGAGTTCCCAAGAATTGGCACCTTATTTTGAGGGAATAAACTAATTAAGGTTTTCTTTTCTTACGTGCGGTTTGGCTGTCTGTTGTGAGATGTGGTATGAACTTTGAATATAATAGTCAAATGCATTGAATAGCTAGGCAAAATAATAATAAAATAACAAAAATACACGTCATCGTCGTCTCGTCATGGCTATGAGACTAATTAGGAATCCACGAACAGGCAAAGCTAGGAATTTATTTGTTTACTTTTTCTTGAAAATCTCTCAAATATATCAAAAATTTATTTAGTAGTATCATATATATATATGACTTTTTAATTATATATAATATATATGTATGGTGATTATATGCATCTGCTGCCACTGATGAGGATGATTAATCTGATTCTGATTCATGCAGTTGGAGGAAAATTAATACAGATTGATCAGCCATCATTTGCCATTTCTCTTATGGTAATTAATTAAACTATATATTAAATAATGATCCAAAAAAAAGCGCGTGTATTTGGAAAAAACTTTGCAGGGATTAGGCCTAACCATAGGTGCTGCATTCATGGATGTGAAGAAAGCAACAACTTTGGCTTCTGTTACTGTCATGACATTCATGTTATCTGGTGGTTTCTTCATTAGTGTATGTCCATCTTCTTATAATTAATGCTATTAATATATTCATTCAACTTTGTTGCAGATTATATAGAAATTATAGTGTGGTAATTCAAGAGTTTGTTTGTGTTAATTTGTGCAGAAAGTCCCTCCATTTATGTGTTGGATTAGATATATTTCTTTGAATTTCCACACATTTAAGCTGCTTATGAAGATTCAGTACAAATTTGTGGAGGCAGAAGTGAATTATATTAATGGAGGAATTGAGGTTGGAGCAATGATGAATTAGCAACTCAGGCAGCAGCTTAGTTAACTATTAAGGGGTGTAGTCGAGTTGAATCGGGCTGAATAATGACTTGCTTAAGCCTGATTCCTTTATTATTGAGTCAAGCATAGAGCTTTATTTACTGATAGTTTTTGGATTCACGAATCTAAAGGAATTCCTAAATTTAGATTTGCAATTAAAATATTAAAATTAATTTTCTTTTGAATAGAAATTATTTTATTCACAATACTATAAATATTTATTATTTCTTACAACAAATAAAATTAGTTAGACTTAATATAATTATTACTAATTATAATGTAGAAATATAATCAAATAATTTCATATTTTCAAGCTACATCATTTAACGAGCTAACAAGCCGAATACTGTTTAAGCTTTGATTCAATTAGCTAAGAAACTTCACTAAACAATTCGAACAAGCTTTTATCGGACTGAGCTCCGAATAGCTCACGAGTAGTTTAACTTATTTACATCACTAATAAGTAATAACCTAAATGTAACTCAGAAAACCACTCATGTCGTGTCATTTGTTCTACTCGACGAATATTTGTATCTTTAGTACTTTGGGTGATTTGAATCTTTCTTATATTGATATAAATAGGAAATAAAATTACTATTGGGCTAAAACCAAATATAAAATTGGGCCCTATTTCAAAGATATTGGTCCAGAGCCCATATCATTAAAATAACCATAACAATCTCGTAGGCTAATGCTCTCAATCTGGGCCAAGCCAGCAACCAGCATAAATATTACTAGGATTTTTCTTTTTTACTTATAATAGGATAGGATTTTGCCTGAAAAGTGGAACTATTTGAATATAAAAAACAACTTCATTTTTCTTTCATTATTGCCAAGAAGCTAGGGAAATTGGTGTGGACTGCTTCCGAATTTTCTTTCTTCTTTTATATTAAAAAGAACAAAAAAGAAAAGCTTTAAAGCACTTTTTTTTTCCTTCTTCTTTTGGTTGTTCTTTTTGCAACATTTAAGTGGTGCGATAGGTTATAATCAAACGTTTAGATTTTTTTTATTGAGAGAACATATATAGGTTTAAAAATTAAACTTCAACATATGTTCTCTCTTTTAATCGAATCAATTTTACACTATATAAATTTGATAATCCAAAATTTTAGCACATGACCTAATAGCAAACATATATATGGTTGTGACTTGTGTGCATAGATGGTAGAAAACGAAATAGGGATTCATCCTCACACACCCAAATTTAGACCAACATCACCCACATGCAAACGATTTCTAAATCCTTATTCCAGCAAACTGATCAATTCAACACATTGAACATGGGTTTCTATTGCAAAACCATGCCACTCTTATCTATCACTACACCATCCCATCCACGTTCCGATCATTTTTACGATAATATATATTTCATCTCGTGTTTCATGTTTGATCATATCAATATGCAATACGAATGAATAACACTATCTATATACACACAACCTACTATTATTTACACTATTATGTTGACGGACTTAGAAAAATGAAGTGTGGAGAATGCATATATACTTCCAAGAAAACTATAGTAATTATTAGATGCGTGGAAGGCATGCATTGTGTGTTGATCTCTTTCTTGTGTCTCCTCACCAATCTTGTTGCATATCTCATGCAAGAAAATGACCTAAAACACCCACATGAATTGCGTTCTTCTCATGAAGACTTTTACAACTAATTATAAATAATTGACCATGCCTTTCAACAACAACAAAATTTAATCTCAATTTTCGTTTAATCTATTCTCAAGAATTAGAGCCATGTGAGATATTAATGATATTTAATGTTTGCCTGGTAGAGAGAATAGGAGTGTTATGGAGATTAGGGTATGCCGCCCATGCATGTTTAATTAATTTTTTATATAAGTTCGTTTAGACTCATTTTAAGCTCGAGTAAGCTCATGAGTCATGCATGAGTCTTGAATAGATATTTCAGTTAATCGAGTCTGAACTCAACTCAAAAGTTAAACTTAAGCTTGACAATATTCAGTTAATTATAAACTAAATTCAATTACACCCCTAAGAATATGTCAAGCAAAACTACTATCACCATACTAAATTTTGTTAAAAACTAATTAAGCCCCTATAATTAGACTTACATAATTGCATATTAAATCATCACCCTTAAGTTTAAATTTGGTTTACAAAATCACTTTCAATGTGTAGCAAATTCATATACATCCATTACATCAAGAAGTCGAATCTACGCATATTGTAAAAAATGACTAGCTCGTCAGATTTTTTGGTGGTTAGATAAAGTGTCGTGATCCTAATTTCAACGAATTGAAAGATTGGCTATGAATTTTACTCTCACTTGAAAATATGTTGTAAACCAAAAATACAAACCCAGCCAGCTCAAAAAATAATTTATAGTATAAAAATATATGAACAGACAAAACTGAGGCTTGAGGTCATTTCCAATGGAGGGTCGACCATAAATTTGATCAAGCACAACTCTTATGGTCCAGGTGGGGCCGATTTTGACGATTCTAAATATAACATGAAGTGAAATCCAACCATGACGCAAAATAGAAAATTCTTATAACATTGCTTGAACCAAAGAAAAGGTGAGAAAATCTTGGACTGAATTGAATTATGGTTTCGATCATTCTGACTCCAAATCAGAATGGAGAGGCAATCAGGGCTCCACGAAGTTTTGACTTTTTTAATGATTTTATAATTTTCGGATGAAAAGGTTGACTTTGAAATGAACGCGCAATTAATTAAGGAACTGAATCAGGAGAATGACGTGAAGTGCGCGTTTTTTAGCAGGCACTGAAATCAAACAAAGTACTATTAAGAAATGATTAAATAACCTTTCAAAAAAAAAAGAAATGATTAAATAATTATATTAACTCAAGTTTAAGAAATCCAAATCGAGCAAATCATGCCACGTAGGCACATGGGCACGTGGGACGAGAATTAATACAGTTAAAATAGTGTGATCTTGTACTTAATTACCAAAATTATTTTGTGATCCCAAGATGAGTGAAGTTCGCTGTATTTGTCCAACGGCATGTGGTGAAAAATATTTTGAAAAGGGAACCACTAAAAAGAAGAAATTAACTAATTGAGTTAAAGAATTCCACATATCAACAAATGAATAAAATAAGAAAAATTCTTTTTTCTATTAGGCTTTGTAATTAACTTTTGTTTTTATCATATATATTGAACTCTTGAGTTTTTATTTTAGTAGTTTCGAGCTTAGAAACAACTTCACTAACTTAGCACTTTTGATTCTTCCATTAATAGTGTATTTGCCTATTAAGGAATTTTGCTTTTTTTAGAGTGAATTACCCCAAATTCACAAATTTTATTCGGATTTTGAATTCACTACACATCTACCTAACATCCTTTTTAAAACCCGTGTCCCTCCCTGCGGACCACACTTATCAGGGACGGAGGGAGTATATGTCAAACATATAATAATTATATAATAATAAATACTAATAATAAATATTATTAATAAGGGTATAATAGACAAATCAAATTTTGTAAACAAGGCTCTTTTATAATAAGTATATATAGATTCAACACATACCATCTAAAAAACATTTAACGCACATATTTACATGTTTAATACATTACAATTTGTCCATACAAGACTTCCAAACCAAAATAAAAATGACATCTAAAATTTGTTCAATATATTTGTCGAAATATTACTGAAAGCAAACAAGATTGTTGTTGAGAAACTCCTCGTCTAATATTCTAATTCAACAAACTATGTAATGTCAAAAAAATAGAAAAAAACAAAAAAAATGGTAAAATTGAGGAGGGCGAAATGCAAAAGAAGAGAAATGAGAAGGAGGGTTGCATTGACTAAAGAACATCAATCACGGTCATAACAACCAATGAGGGAATGCCATATTACCCAAACGTAAACTCTTTGCCACAATTAAACATGATTATGTCTTAACATCCCATTTTCCTATCACATGTCAATACTTCCTTACTCCTAACGGCTCGCTAACCGCCCACGCTCTCTCTCTCTCTCTCTACTCCCATCCCCCTCTTTCTTTTTTGTTTTCTTTTTTATATTTAAATATATAAATTTACAGTTTATGTAAGATAAAAGATTCATATACAACATTGTTATTTTTAACTTTATCATACGTATACCTCCTCAAAAAAAAACTTTATCATACGTATATGGAGAGAGAATATAAGAAATAAGAGCTTTGGGGGGCTTGATATATGGAGCGGTGAGGAATACATTATACAAAGTAAAATATTACTCTCTCTCTCTCCGTCCACGATATCCTCAATTCCCACTTTTGTCTTTTCGATCCGTCCATGATATGATTACCACTTCCATTTTTAGTAGTAGGGTTTACTTATATTTCTCACTAGTCCACTCACATTTACTGTGAGAACCTTACTCCACTCAAAACAATATCTACTACTACCCACTAACTTTTTAAAATCCGTATCGTCAACAATGTGACAAGGATATCTACTACTACCCACTTAGCATATATTATTATTTGATCATTACTTTAATGACATATATGATATATATATATATACTTATATATATTCATGTAGAATGTAATTAAAATATGACCATTTTAAATTTATACGAAAAAAATCATAGGATACATATTATTCAAAGAAATATATTATCATATTAATTAAGATTTAATTTGGATCAAGTAGCTAGCCCTCACCCAGTCACCCCTATTTGCCACAAACATCTAAAGCCCCCACACACACTAGCCATCACCAACCCTCTTTCTATACATATACGAGTTCAAAATACATAAACAATTAAAAATACTAATTTAAAATCCTTCCAAATAAAAAAAAAGTTAGTTTAATTAACAAATTAGTGATTATTATATTTATCTATATCAATTCAAATTTTGTAATATGGCAGTCTAAAAAAAAGTCTGATACTCATATCTCACCACTACACATGAACAAACATATCAAAAATATTATATTAAATATTAAAGTAACATTCTTCAATACGTATCAACTTAAGCTTTTACTCGAAGCGGCCATTTAACCAGCACTTTCTATATATATTCCCTCTCCACCTCAACACACCACTCTATCTCAAAATTCTCAATCTTTGGGAGATCTTCTCACTCTCTCTCTCTCTCTCTAAACCAAACACTAAGCAAATCAAAATCTCAAAATGTTCACTAGCTCCACCACCACTAGTGACTACTCAAGCATAATTAGTCCATTGGTAATGGATAGAGCGACCACAAAATGGAAGTACAACAACATCGAGATAGCACCAAATTGCCCTAGATGCGCTTCTTCAAACACTAAATTCTGCTACTACAACAACTACAGCCTATCCCAGCCGCGCTACTTCTGCAAGGGTTGCCGCCGCTACTGGACCAAGGGCGGCAGCCTGCGCAACGTCCCCGTGGGCGGCGGCTGCCGCAAGAGCCGCCGCTCTAGGGCCGCCGCCAGACAATCCGGCAGCGGTCCAGGCTATGCGGACCCAGCCCTCCCACGGTCCGCAGAAGCGTCGAGCGGCGGCGCTTTTATCGACATGGCCGCCGTCTTCGCGAGATACACGAACCAACACGTGGAAAATGTGGGGAATGAGGAGTCGTCGTTTAGCCCTGGGGCTACTAGCTCTGGATCGTCTGACAATTTGCAGGCGGGTACGTTTGACGTTGACAGCCAGCTGGAAGACGTTACAGCGTTTGATTTGATCGGTGTGGGAGATGATCAGATGCAGCAGGTGATGCCTCAGCTCTCCACGTGTCAGGATGTTACTGGTCAGCAGTACGTGTACCAGGATTCGAACGGGTTCGGGCTGCAGCAGCAGGGTGTTGTACTCTGCGATGATATATTGTGGGCGGAAGGTACAACTCTGCCGAATTTAGGGTTCCAGCAGCCGATGGTGCAGGTGGACTGTGGGCTGTTCACACCAGATGATGATCAGTTAAGAATATCTGCGAATTTAGTTTCGGATAATTGGGGCTCTTTTGATCTCTCTGCCTATGATTTTTACTCAACCCCTTGATAATTTTTATTAACTTGGGAATTAATTATTAATTTTCTCAATTTTTTTCTTCCTAATTTCTTTTCTCTCAAATCTTTTTTTTTTTTCTTGATTCTTGGAAGTTAACTGTCACAATTCCGTGAAAGGGACTAGTGGCGAAGTATAATTATGTCTATATATATATGAGAAAATAATGAAATTTTGTCCTCTTTCTTCAATTCTTGTGACTGTGTGGGGATAATTTATTTCTTGATGTCTAACACGTCAAATAATTATGGCACATGGAGCTACTAATTGCAATTTATTTCAACCTCTCTCTTTTTTTTTCTTTTTCCTTTTTGTTGGGCTGTATTGAATATTATTATACTAGGTGGACTGTAATGTACATATTGATGTTAACTGGGCTCTTCTATTTATTTATGAGAAATTCACAACCACTATTTAGTATTTATGAGTCTGTTTGGTATACTATGTTTTCATGCACTAAACATAGAAAACGCAATTTAAATTTATGATTTTATTAGTAATTGTAACTCACCTACTCCCTCAATTATGTTACACCATGAGAATATTAATGGCATATAGTTTATACGAGTGCATATGTAAAACCGGGCAACCAGTTGATGACCCAACTTAGTTAACTTAATTAGATAATTGATTAGTTTTTTTTTTCTTTTTCTTTTGAGAAGTAAATTTAATTAATCAAGAACAATCAAAGATTCAAGAGAAACAATCTCCTCAACCAAATTGAAAAATCACTAGTCCACTGTCTACATAGTCAGAGTTAAAATTTGTGCAGCAAAATGTGCTAAAAATTGAGCCGCCTTAGTAGCAAACATATAAGCATGATAGACATCATCCGACAAGAACTCCTGCCTTTCATCTGGATTCGCCATAATCGATCCTAGCCACTAGAAACGAGTCGATGTCCATAGTCCCAATTTGAGATGCACATTGGATAGTTACTACTTACTGGTTGATTTAAAGCATGACAACGAGAATAACTACTAATTCAATTTAGTTATATTCCGGAGAAATTCTATTAAGGGTGTACATGTAGTACACTCACCTCTCATATGAGAATATTTCAATAATATAATTTATATTATTAAAAAAATTTCATGTGAGAGGTGAGTGTATATTATTAAAATATTCTCATGTGAGAAGTGGGTATACTACATGTACATGTAAGATAGAATTTCTCTCATATCCAGATATTTAGGTGAACGAACCGAGGACAGAATATACGATCAAGTATAGGGTCGGGCCGGTCGGCTATAGTACATAATAAATTGGTACTCATGTTAAGAATAAAGTACAATAATTAAAAACTTAAATAAACAATCAATATATTAGAAAATAATATGTAATTAGTTTTTTTTTTTTTTGAAGAGTTGTAATTAGTTATTAAAAACGTGAAAAGGATCGTGCATTTTGACCTGATCACAAATTCACAACCCATTTACTCACTCTCCGGATCAATTTCTATATATAAAAAAAAATATATCGTTTTTTATGACTTGCATGCGGATAAAAATAATAAAATAATTAATATTATTTTTCCATAAATGATGGAGCATAAAAGTCGTCGGTATTTTTTTTTTTATAAATTAACCATTAAATTTAAAGACCGTGCCACGGTGAACTTGAACCCGAGATCTTTGGCCTCGGGCATTAACCTCTCTACCGTTAGGCCAACACATGCACATAAAAATTGTCGGTATTTAACATAGGTTATTGGCTAGGATGTCGTCGGCATTGTGATATGACTGATATCTGCATCTGTTGTTTTGTCACGTAGCTTAGATATATAATAGCATTAAAAATCTAAAATCATTATTCTCATCTAGGGTTGTATACGAATCGAATAATTTTGGTTCGGTTCGGTATTCGATTCGAATTTTTGATATTCGAATTCGAAAATTTACGATTCGAATTAGTTATCAAATACTTTTTTCGATTCGATTAGTTATCAAATACAAATTCAAAATCATGATATTCGATTCGATATTCGAAAATATTCGATTAAATATTCGATTATATATATAAATATATATATATATTTAATATTCACAAATACATATAAATATATATACAAATACATATTTTATATATATATATATATATATATATTTAAAAACTAAACTATAATTTAAACTAAAAAATAAAATTAATGCACAAAAGTAACTTCTAGTGTCCTAGTCATCCCAGTCCCAGTCCCAGTCCCATACTCCCAGACGACAGCGCCCAAATTCTCCCAACTCAACTCTCAAACCCTAAGAAACTATCGTCCAACTCGGCCCGCCGCCTTCGTCGAAACGCTGCCACCGGCCCACCGCTAGCATCATGTCTCCCGCTCGTGCTTGCCGGACTGCCGTTCACTCCCGCTCTAGCCCCGGTCTCTCCGGTTACATCTTTCTTTCTCACCAACGAAGAGAAATCGAACGTGACCTTTTTCTGTCCTTTCCACCTCCTAACTCAGGTCTCTCTCATATTTTATCGCAACCAGAAGCACAAATATTATATTTTCTTTGCAAATTAGAGCTTTAGTTATGCGGATTGTGGTTGATGCGTTAGAGCTTTAGTTAGATTACTCTGTTCTACAATATTTAGAGGCTGGATAATTTTTGACTGATGATTTAGTGTGTCGATTAAAGAGAAAAAAGCCCTTGGAGTGGTGGAAGATTGGGGCTGAGTACTAATTATTGTTCAGTGAGAAATTGAAAGCTATTGGTAGGCGCGAATGATCTTGATCTTTACTTTTAGTGAAGAGATGGTTCTGATTTCTGGACAATTTTAGTTGTTCTACGATAAAAGAAGTTATTTATGTATTTATTATTCTTAGCACTCCCTCCGTCCCGCCATAAGTGGCCACATTTCCTTATTGGGTTGTCCCATCATAAGTGGCCACTTTCCTAATATGGAAACACCCTCTCTCACACAAAAGATGTGGGCTCCACCACTTTTTATCTTTTTACTCTTTAAACACTCTTCTCCTAAATACCCGTGCCCAAAAGAAAGTAGTCACTTATCATGGGACGGAGGGAGTAGTATAATTTGATGCAGTGACAGAAGTTTAGGTCCAAGCTGATATCATAATATGCTAGCATTATTAGACAATGTTTTCCTCTAATTAGTAGAAGCATCTGAAAGTTTTGTGGTTCAGTACCTGAAATTTTTTTATTATGTAATTTGTAGTTGAGTTTTAATCATAAATGTCGACCAAAATGTTTAGGCTGATTATTCTCATTATTTCATTTCATTGTACGAAGGATAATCCAATTTCTTGTGACTTGTATTATGATTTGTGAGTTGTATTATTTGTGAATTTGTTTAGGTAAAATATTGGATACACCTCCATATCATTTAAAATAATGTTTTAGAAAATTTTCTTTCAAAATATCGAATCGAATATTTGAATTGTATGTTTCTAATACACAAAAAAAATCGAATCGAATATTCGAATCGAATCGAATATTCGTGATTATCATTTCGAATCCAATTCGAATCAAAAAAAATATTCGAAGTCGAATCGACACTACAAAAAAATGCATTTTTACCAACTGAAATTACCGACGGATCTATTTCCGTCAGTAATTACCGACCGATTACCGACGAAAAAAATAGCCGGTTGTCTCTGGATAACTTACCGACGGATACACCGTCGTTAATATTGCCGACGGACTTATCCGTCGGTAAATTTTAATTAATCTAATTAAAAATAATAAAAAAACTACCGACGGATATATCCGTAGGTAATATTAATCAGACAAAAAAAATAATATTTAATCAAATATATTAATTAACGACGGATTTATCCGTCGTTAATTACCGACGGATTACCGTCCGTCGGTATTTACTGACGGATATATCCGTCGGTAGTTTTTTTATAAAGAAAAAAAATAATAAATCAAACATATTTAATTACCGACGGATTATCCGTCGTTAATTACCGACGGATTGTATTTCGTCGGTAATTACCGACGGATTAAATCCATCGGTAAATCTGCAATATACTCAGCAACGCGATTCTTCTTCCTCATTCACTCAGCCCTAATTTCTCTCCCCAAATTCCACCCGCCGCCGTCCTACCCGTCCCACTCCGCCTCGCCGCCGCCTCGCCTTTGCTCTCTCCTCGCCGGTATGTCTCTCTCTATCTCTCTCTCTTTCTCACTTACTCTCTCTCTCTCAGCCCAGTTGCTACCGCCGCCGCCTCCTTGCCATCGTCGCCTCGTCGCCCCTGCCTCTGCTCTCTTCTCGCCGGTAAGTCTCTCTCTCTTTCTCACTTCATCTCTCTCTCAGCAGTTGCTACCGCCGTCGCCTCCTTGCCGCCGCCTCCTCACCGCCTTCGTCTGCAGCTGTCTTGGTAAGTCTCTCTCTCTGTCTCTCTTCCTGTCTCTCTTTGTAAGTAAAATTCTTACTGTTTCAGTTTTGCATCGGTTTCTGCTCAATACATGTTCGATCATTTATTTGATTATTGTGGTTGTGTGATTCGTATGATTCATTTTGTTGCTTGATTTTTTGTGAATTTTGAAATTGATTTCTGGTTAGATTTTTTTCTTTTTCGTTTATATAGGTCTTGGTTTGATTTATTTTATTTTTTCACTACTTATAGAGGTCTAGGTTTTTCTCTCCGATTTAGTTGTTGTTGACTCTTCCATGACTTGGAATAATCTGTAGATAGTAGATACACGAAGAACAATTTGAATATCCAGATCCAAAGTTAAAAGGGACGTCCAATACTTAATATTAGTGGATAATCTGCATATTCTTTAATGTTGTGTGCTCCAATTTTAAGCTTTCCAACTTTATAAATTCATTATGTCTGTACAGATTGATGAATGTGAAACTTGGGCAGAATAAGGGACTATGTTTGAATGTTCTGAGCAATTAGATAGCATTGTAAGAATATATATATATGATTCATTACAAGCCAATCCTTGATCTTTTTTATTTTTTTGTTCAAGTTGGAGCATTTTCATCTAAACTAATTGATTAAATTTTTTTGCAGGGCCTTTCAACTTATGTGAGAATAATTCTTTCCACTAAAGGTTGATTTGTGGTTGAAAAGGGGCCAAGAAGGAGAAAAATGAAGAGATGAAAAACGATATGGCTTTGATTGTTGCATAGAACAAATCATTTGCTTCATTATGAATACCTAGAGAACTATTGTCATCATGTAAAATTTTTGAAGACAAATTTATGAATACATTATGTATTGAACTACCAAATTTATATATTCAGGTTTTGATTATATCTTTTGAGTTTTGTTTACAATTTCTGATTTATATCTTCCTACATGAAAATGAAATTTAAGCAAAAAAATAAAAAAATAAATTAAATATAAATAAATAAAAATAAAAAAAATATATTTAAAAATCCGTCGGTAATCCGTCGGTATTTACCAACGGAAAATTCCGTCGGTAATTACCAATGGAAAATCCGTCGGTATTCCGTTGGTAAATTTTGACAACTATTTTTCCGACGAAATCAATGGCGACGGACAATCCGTCGGTATTCCGTCTGTAACAGTCACCGACGGACGGAAATCCGTCGGTAAAAATTTAGCATCGAACGATTTTCCGACAGACATGATCCGTCGGTAAATCCGTCGGTAACTGTTTTACCGACAGATTTTATAGATTTACCAACGGAAATGTCTGACGGTAAAACGCATTTTTTTTGTAGTGCGAATATCGAATCGAATATGTCTCTATTTTTTCGAATCAAATCGAATACCACAGTATTCGATTGGATTCGATTCGTTTACAACCCTATTCCCATCTCACAAAGATAGCCTAGCAGTGAAGTAGACGATCCATAATTAAAAGGTCGTGGTAAATCATGCTGCCTTACTATAGTTCAAAGAAAAAAAAATAAAAATAAAAAAGAAAGGAAAGTCTAAAATATTTTTCTTATTTTTTCCAGGTGACACAAACCTAAAAACCTCGTCAGTGTAAGAAAAACAAATAATGAAGAGTAAAAATGTCAAATAATAGCCACTATGGATAGTGAAAATTAATAGTTGTCCAAAACTTAATTTATCATAAATTTTGTCTAACTTTCGGATTTCTGGACAGATTTGCCCTTATTCTTGATACAAATTGGACGAATGGTTTCATTCGTACCAGTCGTACCAAGTTACGGATCACAACTAGTTGATGCGAATAGGACGAATGGTTTCATTTGTACCAGTCGTACCAAGTTACGGAGCATAACTAGTTGGTACGAATGGACGAATGAATTCATTCGTACCAGATGTACCAAATTATGCCACTTCATCGTGGTACCAAATTATGGCACTTCATCGTGGTCATTCCACTTACCACCATGAAAAAAAAAGAGTAAGAGAGAAATATGCTTTAAAGTATGCCCAAATATTGTACGAAGAAGAGTTTGCGTACGAATCGTACACTACAAATAAACCTGTCGATCACCGACGGAATTTGAGACAGAAAACATTCCGTCTCTAATTGTAGACGGATTGGGAGCGGAAAAAATAACGACAGAATTAACGACGGAATAACGACGGTGTTTCGCGGGATGAATTCGCGCCATATTTAACGACGGAATGGCGACGGAATATAGACGGAAATATTAACGACGGATATAATTTCGTCTCTAATTTAATATATATATGTTTTAAATATTTAAATTATATTTAACGACGGAATTTTTCAGTCTCTAACGTAAGCGGGTTTTGTTTTTTTTGGTTTAGAGACAGAATTTTGCGTCTCTATTCCGTCGCTATTGTTATAATATATTAACAGACCTGCCGCTTTCTTTCATTCTTCCCCATCGAGCGAGCCCTAAATCCCAAATCACCATCTGCCGCTCGCCGTCATCCGCCGGTCACCGTCTTCCGTTTAGGTACCATCCTCATTCCTTAGCCTAATTATCTGTCTCTGTTCTCCTCTCTCTCTCAATTCGTTCTCAATTCTTTCTCTCATCCTACATTGCTTCCTCTTCTCAGACGGGATAGCTGCTCGGTCGTCGTCGCCGTCGTCGACCATTCGTAACCCAATCCTTGTCTCTGTTCAGGTTATCTCTCTCTATGCTTTGTTCTGACGAGCCCTACCCACTTGCCCAGGGACTGCCGCCGCCGCTCAGTCGCCACCTGCTTCATCTCTCATCTTCAGGTATTCTCACTCCATCTCATTCTCTCTCGCCCTCCTCTCTTTCGCACACACCGTAATCGACAGTTTTATTCTTTTTTTCCCTCTCTCTATTTCTTCTGGAGCGTCGTTCTGTTTCAGATATCGTTGTGAATCAATTTTTTTTTCTGTGTTCATATTTTGTTCTGAAATTTTACTTGCCGTAGTAAAAGAGTTCTGATTTGTAATTTCTAATCTATGGAACATTTCTAATGTTTAGTGAGTTTGATTTTAATACTCCTTTTCGATGCAGCAGATTGAATAGTTTGCCTGTTAGTTGCTTTCTCTTCTCTATCTCTTACTCTCTCTCTAGTATGTGGGAAGATAAAATGGAATATTGAATATGTATTTTCTTGTATATGTTTTGAGGAAATCGAAATTTAAATGATTACATGTATCAAATTTATTGATGAATGAATGACAATACGAGCTTAGACAAGATTTTTGCAAGAGTGGAGGACTTTTATGGGTTAATATTTTTATTTTATTATAATTCAGAGATTATGGATGTCATATTCAGTATTTTGATTCTTTCTGGTGACCTATCATTTTCTTTGTCCTCGTTGGCTTATAATTAGGCTTTGCAAAAATGAATCAATCTCGTGAGTGGATTATTTAATAAACAAATTTAAGCAATAGTATTTCAAAACTTCCATTCTGCAGAAGCTCTCATTGCCATAATCATAACTACACAACCACGCTTAATCATCATCACTCCAAAACTCCCACTCCTAGTTTTTCAATTTTCACACACACACACAGTCTAAACAATCATACAAACTATAATTGTAAAATGTAAATTAACATTTAATTAACTTGAAGATGCATTGCACTAATATTACAGTTGCCATTCACATTGAAATTTGACATGATCATGAAGAAACTCATTACCAAAAAAAAAATTACTAATTGTTGAAGTCAAGACAGAGAACCAAAGACTCATTTCCAACATATATACAGATTGAGAGAAAATAATAATAGAGTCTATGGCAAAAGTTACTCAATTTGGGCTAACTAGTTACCTCAGTTGGTCAGTCTCTTCTGTGCAACTAGGCTAATAGTTTCTTGAAATGGAACAGTCACCCCTCCTTTCTCTCATCTACTCATTCTCACTACAATGATGTCGTCGTGGGATCTCCCCAGCGAGGCCACCTTCGCTCTGTAAGCTGTTGCTGCCACGACACTCTTCACCCTCTCGTCCTGAGGAAGCTCACATGCTTCGCTCATGGCGCTAAACCTCAGCTCAACAGGAGGGATGAAGCAATCCATGGATAGGCCCGCCACGTTGAATGTTACTTCTTCGATTGTCCATACTTCCTCCATCCTCGTCTTGGTGTGGCTCATGGCCGTCTCACCAAACCTGAAAAGGGTAACCACGGATCGCCCTGAGTGAGCTATCAGAATCCCCTCAACAGACCTATAATCGTCAAGAAACGAGGTGATTGTGGTCTCCCAGGCCTATGATTAGTGTTAGTATTATTTATGTTTTTTATTTTTTTTATAGTATGTTCAACTTTTGAATTGTATATCAATTTAATGTTGCTGATCTTTTATCTAATATTTAATCTAATTAATTTGCAAATGCCTCTCATAGGATTTGGAGGGTTGAGCTCAGCTCAGCAGACCTCAGGAGAGATACCGTCGCCGTCACCGACACCGACACCGACCTCATCAGGTCACGTCAGCTTGAACCAAATGGTGTTACAAAATAGAGGTGATTATGCAGGCTCTTCTACAGCGGTACAAAGCACAGGTCGGACACGGTTGAGCTTAAATAGCGACGGGTATGTATTTTTTTTAATACTAATTAGATAGACCTATTTTTTATATATTTGTTATATATATATATATATATATATATATATATTTAATTCTATTGTAGGGTGTTGGTTCCGATGGGTGTGGTTCCAAAGGCGTGTACCAGAACTTTCAAGAAAGTAAAAAATCCTACGGGCTATAATTGGAAATCGACGCCAGAAGAGGTATTGGAGCGTGCACAACAGTTGAGTCAGCCCCTTCCAGGCACGACTGAGCCACAAGAGGTGGATATGAACAAAGTCTATATGGATGTTGTTGGATTGAGCAGCAAGAACTGATGGTCCCTGAGCTAGGTATTTGGTGTAGAGGGGGGGTGAATACACCAAATAGATTTCTGAAAACTTTTTCTAGTTTAAATAACAGAGTTGGTGAGCTCAGTTATTAATCCAGCTGAGGAGGGTTAGCTGGACAAATAACTCAGCTGGCGGTGCGGAATGTGGTGGTTTGAAAACTTAGCTCGGTTAATTAGAAAAACTCAGCTTGAAAAGATTAACTTTATGTTTTCAGTTTAGTCAAGTTGTGCAACTTTCAGAAAGACACAACTATCTTTGGAGAGCAGCTGTGTATGCAGTTTTAGATCAAATATGCAATGAGATGATAAAGTTAGTACTAAAACTGAATTTAAAGAGAAAGAAAAGAGCACGAGATTTTTACGTGGTTCGGAGTAACACCTCCTACGTCCACGACCAGGTTCACTGGTAATTCACTACCACTTGGTTTCCAAGTACCAAGTAACTTCACAACTCTAACCCGAACTGTGTTCCAACAGTTTGCGGGCACTGTCAAGCCTAACCTTTCAGTTTACGGGTACTGAAAAAACCTTACAAATACTTGAATTTCCCTCTTCAAGCAAGCGTTACCTTGACCTAACCTTTCTGGGTAAAGAGGGGTTTGGTTTGGGGTTCCAACTGTGAACGAGTTCTTACAATTAAGAACTTTAGAGTATGATGAACTCGTTCGCAATCTAGGCTTAAGATATACAATGATTTTGGCCTAGGGATCAGACGAAAAACTAAGCAGTTTCTGAACTAGAAACACTTTAAGATAAAGTGTTCTTTGAACTATGTAGAACTGTTAGAGAGCTTTTGAAAGATTGAGGATTTCAGAGAATGAAAGCTTGTAGAGAGTTTTTCGTATTTGATCCTGATGTTGAAGACGGGTTTATATAGGTAGAGATTCAAGACTAGCCGTTGGAGGAGCCGTTTGAATCTTACCTACTCTCCTTAAATTCGATATCTGCCGTTGGGCGAATCTGCATCTGTCTTCATTTGTGTCATATCCTAGGTCCTGAAGTCTAGGATGCTGATTCGGCAATCCCTCATTGGTCGAGGCATGTTGACTTCCTCTGACGCCGGGATCTTCTGCCTTTGGAGCTGGCTTCTGAATTCAGAGCTGGATTGGGCAAACTGACTTGAAGTGATGTCTTCAGAGTTAGTTCCTTTTGTTCTGTACAGCTGGACCAGCTGTGTTTTGAACTCAGCTCGAATTCTCTTCACCTTGATCATGCTCTGCTGAAAGACTCAGCTGAAGGTTGATTCCGGCTGTAGACACAGTTGGATCGTCTGCTGTCTTCTGCTTCCTGCTGTAGGCACAGCTGGATCGTTTGCTGTCTTCTGCTTCCTGAACCTGTAAACCTAGAAAATCTAGAGCTCAAACAGGTGAGCTGGAAAACACTATTATGTTGGAAAAATTAATAGAGTTTTGATTGGATACCAAAACCCAGCTGACCCCAACTGAGTAGATGATCGCACAACCCTAAGCGTTTTAGCTCACCTGTTTGAGCTTATAGAGTTTCTTAGTTTACAGGTAGAATCGCTGAAGACAGCAGAAGACACAGCAGAAGACATAGCAGAAGTCACAGCTAAGCAGACAGCTAAAGAACTCAGCAGAGCAAGACCAAGCAGAGTCAAAGATCCTGCAGTATCAAGACCCAGCTCAGTGACGGAAACCCAGCTCAGTATCAAAGACCCAGCTCAGTGTAACAGACCCAGCTTAGTGTCGATGACACAGCTCAGGTCTAAAACACAGCTCAGGTCAGTGACACAGCTCAGGTTGAAGACACAGCTCAGGTTGATGATACAACACAGGTCTAAGACACAACTCAGGTTGATGATACAGCACAGGTCTAAGACACAGCTCAGAGTCAAGACACAACAGAGTCCAAGCCGCTGAAGATACAGCAGAAACGCTTAGCAGCTCGAAGACGAAGACCTTCTCAAAGACAAGATCCCGATGTCAGAAGATCTTATCTGACGCAGTCGGATCAGAGAAGAACTAGCCTCTGCAGATGCAGACCTACTTCGTAGGTTAAAGGCCAGAATTCAACAAGAGTAGGTAAGATTCAAACGGCTCTCTTCCAACGGCTAGTTTGAATCTCCACCCATATATATCTCATCCATCATTAGAAATAGAAGACTGGTGAAGAGACGACTGAAGAAATAGAAGAAAACAGAAAAATGAACAACGATCTTCAAAGCCAAATCCTTCAAGAACACCCAGCCAGTCAGCTGTGTTCTTAGTTGTTCACATATTCAGTCTTAGGCAGAATAGATCAGAATATAAATATCTTAAGCCTAGTTTGAACGAGTTCATCATACTCCTTGTTCTTCATTGTAAGAACTCGTTCATAGTTGGAAAAACCCATACCCAAACCCAAACCCAGAAAGGTTAGGTAAAATTATGCTTGCTCGAAGCGTGTAATTCGAGTGGTTAGGTTCTTCAGTACTCGTAAACTGAAGGTGTAGGCTTGACAGTGCCCGCAAACTGTTGGAACACAGCTCGGGTTAGAGTTGTGAAGTTGCTTGGTACTTGGAAACCAAGTGGTAGTGAATTACCAGTGAACCTGGTCGTGGACGTAGGAGGTGTTACTCCGAACCACGTTAAAAATGCTTTGTTATTTATCGCTTTGTTTTATGCATGTTACTAACCCTCATGAGCATACATTTCAAGCTGCATAAACTGATTAACTGAAAAGTGAAACAGAGTTTTGCAATATATTTGAAGCAACAGACGGACTTTCCAAATCCACCACAATTTTGCACACACACAGCCAGTTGTGTCGATCAAGCTGCCATCCAGCTGGATCGAACACAGCCAGCTCTCTGAAAAGAGTTTTAACTTGGAAAAGTTTTTAAACCTTGGTGTATTCACCCCCCCTCTACACCAAGGTATCCGTCTTGGGACCAATAATTGGTATCAGAGCAGTGGTTCAAAAGATCACTGTATCTGTCAAGTCAGTATTTCATTGCTGATAGTGGTCACCTGAACAGATCCTTCAAAGCTTCAAAATTTTTTCTTTTTTCATTATATTGCATACTGTCGTGAAATCTTCCTTGTGCAGGAATCTCTCAATAGAGGAGCTCTTGAGAAATCATGAATCCAGACATTTGTCCGAGATGCGAATGTTATAGGAATTATCTCCATGACTTGAGGGTCACAAGAAGAAGAAGCTCAATCAGCTCAACCTGAAAGAACCATCGAGGAGCAAAGAAGATGAAAAAATCCAGCTTGCTGACTGCGACCAGCTGTGAAATAAAGACAGCGGGATGCATAACGGAAGATACTGCCAGTCATACAGCTGAGCACATTGGTCTCAAGGAAAGAATAAAGAAGCAGCAGATGAATCAGCTATATTTGGAACAGCTGACTACCTGCTATACAATCTGAGACCTCTTCAAAGAAATGAGCCGATGGTGAGAAAATCCGCTCATTAAAAGGAAGTAGGATGCAGCTGAAGAAGAAGCCACCTACTATCAAATCGATGGGGAACTCTACATAGCTGGAAAGAATCAGCAAAATCAAGTAGAATACCCAGCAGGATGCATTCACCAAGATAGACTCAGCTGGAGTCACCAACTGGAGGGAAAACTGAACCAGCAGAGTAATCAAAATGATTCTCTAACCCAGCTGACATCATCCAAGAGTCTTATCAACTTCTGAAGGAATCCATTGTTGGAAAAATTCACACAGAAGCACCCCTGCTGAAATCTAAGTCAAGAAGGTGTGAATTAAGCTGACGGCTCAATCCTAATGAAAGAAAAGTTCATCCAACTGAGGGGGAACAAACCCAGATGGATCCCAAAAGCTCAGATCAGAAGGATTATCCAGCTAAAAGGAAATAAAGCTCAGCTGGACAACAATCGAAGAGCTAAAGAGAACTCAGTTGAAGAAGCTTCAAGCTAATCACCAAGACACTCAGCTGAGGAGATCCTTTAATCTAGCAGAAGAGAATACAACAGTGGTATCAGCTGACTACAATGATCAGCTGACGGGTTTGTAGATTTTGCTTATTATATTTCTTGTTGTAATATACAATGTAAGGATAAAGTTATTTGAATTTAATTCAAACATCCAAACATTCATTAAATGGATTATTCTGCAAGCTATACATCCCATCGCATTTAATGAAAAGCATGCAGAATACTGTAGCTCAAGAGAACTGAGTCAGAAGTCAGAACGTTTCGACTTCCTCACGCGCGCGTGATATACACTCAATATTCACACGTCATAGGACGTGTTGTGCAAATCTCTCTCAGCCGCAGATCTTCAATACAATTGCCAAGATCTCAACCATTAATCAAAATGGGCAATTGATATATTTATCAAAAATTTGCAAATCTTCGCCATATTTACTATCGCTCATACTTATCTGAAATTCATATCTCAGATTCTTGATTATCTTTTTGCTAATACGCTCCCCGAGTATCTTCGTCTTTCCAACCTCTTGCTATAGAAGAAAATCATGGCACCAAACAAGACTACACCAGAAGCAAGCCAAACTGAGAACTTGATGTCAAAGCTTCATTTTGAGAGTTGTCTGACTCTCAAGAACTACCAGAACGCGGAGTTCCAGGAAGTTCTGGATCTCATCGAAAATGCCGGACTTTTGCAGTGGGCGACTGCAAGACCGAAGAACATCTTCCGCCGGGAAGTGGCAGAGTTTTTCTTAGAGATGTCTAACCGTGATGACCGACTCCGTTCCAACGTCTCTCTGCAAATCAAGGAGAAGACTGGACATACAACTCCGTGGGACGTTGACATCAACATCAACCGGATGTTGAACAAGCTGTTCGGCCTGAAGACTCTTGGGGACCGCTCCTCAGATAATTACACCAGAGAAGAAATCCAGATCGAACTGGATAAGATGCTGTTCAAGCTAGAACCGTACAGGGCGAGCATGTCCAAGCTCCTGCTCAAGCCCAAGTACAGATTATTTCTGGATGTCACCCAGAAGTGCATCCTCGGTATCGCTGGATCTCAAGGAGAGATCAGCATACCCAAACTGAAACCAATGATAGCCATCCTCAGAAATGACCCTGTGGATTGGTTCTCATACTTCATGGGAAAATTGGAAAAAGAATCTAAAAAGATTCATTTTGAAGATAATAGCTTCACCCGGTACAGCTGTAAAGAGACAATCTATCTGTGCACCAAAGTAGCGTGCATAATAGAAAGCTACTCTACCGGAAGACAAATCAAGTGGCATAACGCAAAAGAATTTTCTGTGTCCAGAATACTGTTTGAGAAGCCAAGTCAGCTCACTGACTTGTTGAAGAAGGCAGCCCCTGATGGGAAGAAGAGGGCACAAGAGGCAAAGCATCAGACTGTCTCTCCCTCTCAAACAAGAAAAAGGAAGCAATCAGAGGAGACACAGCCAGCTGGATCTCCACCTGCCAAGAAGAAGCTGAAATTCAAGGCAGCCATCAAACCAGCTAAGGAGGCAGCAGAGAAATCAGTTGTTGAGCCAGCTGGATTGGAATCCACTCCCATGACCTCACCCGTCCAAAAGAAGAAGCGAGTGGAGACTATTTACTGAGGAGACAGCTCAGGGATCCTCCTCCAGCTCAGACAATGGAAGGGAGTTCGTGAGAACATCACGAGAAGCTGAAGAATCACAGATAGTGGTCTCTGACCCAGACCCAGAGGATGCTATTCCCCTTCGCCAAATTCACCCTGATGACAATAACTCTTTGTCCAGGCACTGAAATCTGAATTTGATATGCCTGCTATGTATGTTTAAACTTTTGAAAACCCGTTTTCTTCTTAAGGGGGAAGTAAATTGTTTTTCTCAGTTAGGTTTTGGCATCATCAAAAAGGGAGAAACTGTAGGGAAAATTAATAGAGTTTTGATTGGATACCAAAACCCAGCTGACCCCAACTGAGTAGATGATCGCACAAGCCTAAGCGTTTTAGCTCACCTGTTTGAGCTTATAGAGTTTCTTAGTTTACAGGTAGAATCGCTGAAGACAGCAGAAGACACAGCAGAAGACATAGCAGAAGTCACAGCTAAGCAGACAGCTTAAGAACTCAGCAGAGCAAGACCAAGCAGAGTCAAAGATCCTGCAGTATCAAGACCCAGCTCAGTGACGGAAACCCAGCTCAGTATCAAAGACCCAGCTCAGTGTAACAAACCCAGCTTAGTGTCCATGACACAGCTCAGGTCTAAAACACAGCTCAGGTCAGTGACACAGCTCAGGTTGAAGACACAGCTCAGGTTGATGATACAGCACAGGTCTAAGACACAGCTCAGGTTGATGATACAGCACAGGTCTAAGACACAGCTCAGAAGTCAAGACACAGCAGAGTCCAAAACGCTGAAGATACAGCAGAAACGCTTAGCAGCTCGAAGACGAAGACCTTCTCAAAGACAAGATCCTGATGTCAGAAGATCTTATCTGACGCAGTCGGATCAGAGAAGAACTAGCCTCTGCAGATGCAGACCTACTTCGTAGGTTAAAGGCCAGAAGTCAACAAGAGTAGGTAAGATTCAAACGGCTCTCTTCCAATGGCTAGTTTGAATCTCCACCTATATATATCTTCTACATCATTAGAAATAGAAGACTGGTGAAGAGACGACTGAAGAAATAGAAGAAAACAGAAAAATGAACAACGATCTTCAAAGCCAAATCCTTCAAGAACACCTAGCCAGTCAGCTGTGTTCTTAGTTGTTCACATATTCAGTCTTAGGCAGAATAGATCAGAATATAAATATCTTAAGCCTAGTTTGAACGAGTTCATCTACTCCTTGTTCTTCATTGTAAGAACTCGTTCATAGTTGAAAAAACTCATACCCAAACCCAAACCCAGAAAGGTTAGGTAAAGGTACGCTTGCTCGAAGCGTGTAATTCGAGTGGTTAGGTTCTTCAGTACCCGTAAACTGAAGGTGTAGGCTTGACAGTGCCCGCAAACTGTTGGAACACAGCTCGGGTTAGAGTTATGAAGTTGTTTGGTACTTGGAAACCAAGTGGTAGTGAATTACCAGTGAACCTGGTCGTGGACGTAGGAGGTGTTACTCCGAACCACGTTAAAAATGCTTTATTATTTATCGCTTTGTTTTATGCATGTTACTAACCCTCATGAGCATACATTTCAAGCTGCATAAACTGATTAACTGAAAAGTGAAACAGAGTTTTGCAATATATTTGAAGCAACAGACGGACTTTCCAAATCCACCACAATTCCGCACACACACACAGCCAGCTGTGTCGATCAAGCTGTCATCCAGCTGGATCGAACACAGCCAGCTCTCTGAAAAGAGTTTTAACTTGGAAAAGTTTTTAAACCTTGGTGTATTCACCTCCCCATCTACACCAAGGTATCCGTCTTGGGACCAACATATTAAATCAAAACTTTTATAATTTTCCCAACAATTGCGATGTTTTAGTTTGGCGAAACTGTGGTTGTCAGCTCTGAGCAGCGAGGTCTGGAGTTTAGGTGTCTCAGCTGTGATTGCAGACACAGCGTCCTTGGCCTGTTTTAGCTGGGGCGGTCCAGCTGAGTGCTTGAAGGTATGAGTTGGCACTGGAGATAACATCTTTTGAGTATGGCACAGCTTCATTCCTTGTAATTTTTTTTTTGCTTCTTCAGACTTCATTAGTTTGAATGAGAAAGTCTGATTCAGCACTTGAGGGACTTGAGTATTCCCCTTCTACTTCGAAGTGGTGGGTATTGGGTTCAGCTCATATCATCATCATCCAGCTGCAAGTGATCATCGGTTGGATGATGTTTTCCATTTGAGCATGGTGCAGGGGCTTGAGCTCCAACTTTCATCTGAAGATCTCAAAGCTGGTGTCCCTGTTGAGCTGAAGGAAATTGAGGAGAGGTCGGTTGAAGTATTCCATCTGTCGTGGGGTTTAAGCTTGGTTGATCAGCTGGAATACGTCGTTGTGGTGTTGATGATGACGATGTTCACGCTGGCACATGAACTTCTTCTCCACCGTAAGAAACCACCACTTGTAGACCTCCTGCTCCTCGGAGAGTAGTTACGAATTCTCTCTTAATGTCAGCTGGCTTCTTGGCTGACTGACTGAGCACCTTTGACTTGAGTCTTCTGTTTGAAGACGGTGCTTCAGCATGTTTTATCTCCTTAAGTTGTTTCCGATTCCCAGCTGGGAAAGAAATAGATGCATGCTGCTTTGTCTCCTGCATCTTTTTCTGTGCCTCCTGTGGCGGAGCAAGAGCTTTGACACTACTGCTCTTGAAGACTCCGGCTTTATCAACATCTGGTCCAGTTCTGTTGACGTTGATTTTTGCATCCCAGGGAGTTGTATGTCCCGTTCTCTCTTTTATTTTGAGAGAAACAGTGGGGCGGAGGAGGTCTTTTTCCTTTGACATTCCCAGGAAGATATCTGCACCTTCCTGGTGAATGACGTTCTTGAGCTTTGCAGTCTCCCACTGCGTTGGACCGGATCTGTCGATGGGCTTCATCTTCTCCTGGAACTCCGTCTTCTTGAGGTTCCTGAGAGTTAAGCAACTCTTATCTTGAAGCTTTGACAGATTCTTCAAGTTTGATCGGCTTCGGGAGATATCTTTCTAGATTCCATGTTCTTCTTCTGCAACTTTTGTTAGTAGAAACAAATAATACCAATTGATGGAAATAAGAAAGAATGCCGAAAAACTTTTTAGGGTTGATGCAATGTTTTATGTATCTCTTCTAGCATATTTATATAACTTTCTTGATGAATGGACGATCAAGATTTATCGATTGATAAGAAGATCTACGACTGGGAGAGATTCTCGCGTCATGTCAATTTCTTGTTCAGAAATTGCGAGTTAATGCGTGAGAGAGGACGGTTGGGGCACTTTGACTTTTGCCTCGAAACTCCCATGATTCAGTTCTTTGCAGACTTTTACTTAAATTTGATTAGATATGACAAGATATGATTTGACTGATAACAGATTGAATAGGTGTAGTTAATGTTGTTGCAAACCTCTCAGCTGATCATTGTAGTCAGCTGATACCTCGGTTGAGTGGTTGTGCTGAGTGAACGTTGTTCCAGCTGGTTCACCCTCAGCTGAATACTCCTTCAACTTTGGCGTCTGGTTGAGCTTGATTCTTTTTCATCTGATACCAGTGATGTTTTGAATTCCAGCTGTCTACTTCCATTCAGCTGGGTCTGCTTCTATTCAGATGGGTGAAGCATCGTCTGGATTGAGTAATCCAAGTAATCCGCACAGCATTTTGAATCTTGCTTCTATCAGCGGTTTTGTGAGTATATCAGCCCGCTGTATCTCTGTGTGAATTTTCTCAACAATCACATCCTTCTTTTTCACGTGATCTCTGATGAAGTGATGGCGTACGTCTACATGCTTGCATCTTGTATGATGTACTGCATTCTCTGATATAGCAATCGCACTTGAGCTATCACAGAAAATCAGAATTTGTCCAGTTTTCACTTCATAGTCATCCAGCTGATGTTTCAGCCAGAGAATTTGTGAGCAGCAGCTTCCAGTGGCCATATATTCTGCTTCAGTTGTGGAAGTTGCGACGCACATTTGCTTCTTTGAAAACCATGAAATCAACTTACTTTCTAAGAACTGATAAGTTCCTAAAGTTGATTTTCTGTCTAACCGATCTCCAGCGAAGTCTTAGTCTGAATATCCAGTCAGCTGTAGATTGTCTTCAGCTGGGTACCACAGCCCAACATTTTGAGTTCCTTTGAGATATTTGAGAATGTTCTAGGCTGCTTACATGTGTGCTTCCTTTGGATCAACTTGAAATCTGGCACACACTCCGACTGCGAAAGAGATGTCTGGACGGCTCGCGGTTAGATACAGTAGGGAACCTATTATCCCTCTGTATTTGCTGGAATCGACTGTCTTCCTTCAGTTCCTGGTTCAATCTTTCAGTTGGTGTTCATCGGAATCTTTACAGTTCTGCTGGATTGAACTCCATACTTGGCGATCAAGTCTTTCACGTACTTGGATTGGTTTATAAAAATCCTTTCGTCTGATTGCTTGACTTGAAGTCCTAGGAAGAAGCTCATTTCTCCCATCATGGACATTTGGAACTGTTCTGACATCATCTCTCCAAATCTTTGGCATAAGAATGTTGATCTTGATCCGAAGATGATGTCATCTACATAGATTTGAACAACCAGGATGTCTTCTCCTGACTTGATGGTGAAGAGAGTTCTGTCTACTGAGCCCCTTCTTGAATCCTTTGGATACAAGGAACTTTGACAGAGTGTCATACCAAGCTCGAGGTGTTTGCTTCAATTCATAGAGCGCCTTCTTTAGTTTGTAGACTTTATTTCCTTCTACTTCAAATCCTGGAGGTTGTTCAACGTAGACATCTTCTTTGATTTCTCCATTTAAGAATGCACACTTCACATCCATTTGATAGACCTTGAATTTGTGATGTGCTGCATAGGCAAGAAAGAGTCTGATTGCTTCCAATCGCGCTACTGGAGTAAATGATTATTCGAAGTCAATTTATTCCTGCTGCGTGTAGCCCTTGGCAACCAGTTGAGCTTTGTTTCTGATTATGACTCCCAGGGTATCCAGTTTGTTCTTGAATATCCATTTGAGTCCTATGACTTTGACTCCTTCAGGTCTGTCGACCAGTTCCCAGATACAATTTCTGAGGAATTCGTTCAGCTCTTCTTGCATGGCGTTAGTCCAAGGCACGCTCTTTAAAGCTTCGAGAATTGATTGAGGCTCCGAAACTTGAGCTACATAACACGCCATTAGAGCTGTATCTTCATCATAGACCGTCAGTTCTAGCTCTACTGAGAGTTGAGCTATGTCAGCTGCTTCTTGATGATCCAATAAGGCTTGAGCAGTTGAGCTTCTGGTTTTGACTTGGTCAGATGGTTCTCCAATGATTGCTGATGATGGATGATCTTCAATCCATCTTTTCTTTTTACGAATTTCTTCTTCCAGCTGATTGTTGCTAGAAGTGGCAAGATTTTCGTCTGGCTTGGAGTTGCTTTGGAGTTAAGTCTTGAGAGATTGATTATCCTTGAGTTGGATTATGAAGTGACTTCTGTAGAAGCTCTGCTGGAGATGGAGCTGGGGATTCAGCTGTGTCTGGATTTCCAGCTGATGGTATTCCCCCTTAATTTGGCGTTGGACGTTCTTCTTGATTTCCAGTTGGTGGAGCTTTCCGATTGACTTGAAGTTCCTCCTCTGGCTCATCATCCCAAATTAATGGTTCGGCCAAATTCCTGATTCGATTTTCTTGAGCTCTTGTCTGAATCTGTCTTGAAGATTCTCTTTCGTTTCTTTGTTTGATAGAGTCTCTATATTCGAATGATGACTCGTCAAAGGTAACATGTGGAGTTACTTCGACTGTTTGAGTCCTTCTGTTGAAGACTATATATGCTTTACTCACAGCAGAACGTCTCGGTCTGTCTTCGTGTCGAACGTCTTGAACTGTATCTTTCCGTTGTTTAGGATATGACATTTGGATCCGAAGACCTTAAAATATCCAATATATGGTATCCTATTGTTCCAAAGCTCATACGGCGTCTTTCCTTGCCTTGATGTGAGTAGGGAGCGATTCTGAGTGAAGCAAGCTGTGTTGATTGCTTCGGCCCAGAACTTCTTTGGAATGGCAGATCTGGCTAGCATTGAGGTAGCCGCTTCTTTGAGTGTTCTATTTCTTCTCTCAGCTACACCATTCTCCTGAGGTGTGCGTGCTGCTGAGGTTTGATGTTGAACTCCGTTCTTCTCGCAGTATTCATAAATGGTTTCATTTAGAAACTCCGTTCCTCGATCTGATCTGATTGACATTATCTTGCACTCCTTCTGAGTTGACAGTCTTTCCAGCAGGATAGGCAGCTTAGTCCTTGTTTCGCTCTTCTGGTACAGGAATGACACCCATGTGAATCTTGAGAAGTCATCCACTATGACCAGAGTATATTTTCTGCCATTGAAGCTTGCTGGAGTAACTGGACCAAACAGATCCATAAGGAGTTGGAGTACTCGATCAGTTGACTGAACAGGCTTGAGAGAGAATGAAATTCTTATCTGCTTTCCTTGTTGACACGCGCTGCACATATGACTTTTGTCATATACTTGATCTGGAATTCCATTAGCGAGCTGGTTCCTAGCCGGTTTGCTGATTGTCTTGAAGTTGAGATGATTCAGCTGTCTGTGCCACAGCCAGCTGACTTCAATGCTATTTTTCGATACAAGACAAGTCTCCGGAGGGCTGCTGTTCCAGTCAGCAAAATACATATTTCCTTCTCTTTTCCCTCTTAGGAGTATCTGCTTGGTTTCCCTGTGCTTCACTGTGCATTCCTGTGCATCAAACTTGACAGAAAAACCGTTGTCGCAGAATTGGCTAATGAAAAGCAAGTTGTGTTGCAATCCTTGTACATAAGAAACATTTGGGATTATAATATTTCTAGTTTTAAATGTACCATAACCTATGGTTAGGCCTTTGGAGTTGTCACCAAATGTTACTTGAGGGCCTGGACGCTCGATATACTCCTGGAGTAGGTGCTTTAAGTGCGTCATGTGCTTGGAGCATCCACTGTCCAAGTACCAGCGTTCTCATTGACTCCTCAATGATGCGTCGTTCCCTTGCAACCTATACAAAAGATCAAAGTTTAGGTACCCAGTTTTAATTGGGTCCTTGAGGGTTAGACAGAGATCCTTTAATGACCCAGATCTGCTTGATGACTCGAATTGGGTCATTTGATCTGACAATTCTTCCAGCTGAGTCGATATACACATTCTTTGTGTTCTTCGATTGTTGCTGGCGGGGTCTTGATCTCAGTGTCTTCCTGACTTGATGTCTTGGTCTTCTTTGGTATCCAGCTGAGACGTTCATTTGTCTCTGCTGTCTCTTGTGATACTTCAGCTGGAAATGGTTCTCCAGCTGGTAATCATATGAGTGATATCCAGCTGGGTATCTCTGATATCTCGGTTGATATCTTTCAACGTGTTATTCTTTATTCTTTGGTATCTGTAATGTCCAGCTTGTTGTCTTTGTTGAGGTTGAGCATGTTGCTGTCTGATTTGAGCTTGAGGTTATCTCACAGCTGGCCTTTTTGATGCCTGCTGTGTCCTTGACGGAGCTTGAGGATGTCTCATAGCTGGTCTTCCTGACGCCTGTTGTGTCCTCAACGGTTGATGCTGAGTTGCTGGGATTGGATGTTCTTTTGCTCGTACAAACATTACCTTTGTTCCACTCGTGGAGGCAATGTTTGAGGCGTCATTTGATTCATGGTATCCCAGTCCCGCTTTGAGTGCTGCTGGACGTTGTGCACCTATGATCTCGTCCATTGTTGATGTGGCTTTGATGAGAGCTACTATCTTCTTAGATAGTACTTTTTCGGTGTTTTTCAGCTCAAGGATCTCAGCTGACTTCTTTTCTGATTCAGCTGTGACATTTTCCAAATCTTCCATCAGTTGTTTCTTCTTATAGTAGAAGTCCTTCATCAGCTGATCTTGTTTCACTATTTTGTCTTTTAGTGAAACAACTTCCTCGTGAAGCTGTGTTGTATCATCTGCTTCTGATACCTTTTTCTTTTCCAGTTCTGCTTTCAGCTCAGCATTCTCACACATTATGACGTCAAGGATCTCTTGAAGCTCTTTGGAGTCGTTCATTACTTTCTCTACTAGACTCCAGTCAGGTAGCCCTGATTCTGAAACCTGTGTAGAGTGTTCGTGTGATGGTGATAGGTTAGATAGATTTTGGGTTCGAGACATTACCTCATCTTCATCAATGCCGTCTGTTTGTCCCATGAAGCACGTATCCCAATCAGGTTCATCGTGGGCCATCAGTGCTTCTTCTTCCGAGTCTGAAAATGGCATGTTGTCATCCATTTTGTTGCACTCTGATTCCTCATCGGCGATGTAAGCTCTCCTTCTGTCAGCTGCCTTAGCTTTCAGTTGGTCTTTATCTTTCTTGGACAGCTTTGGACAATCTAGCCGGTAGTGTCCTGGTTCCTTGCAGTTGAAACAACCTTCTTCTGTTCGTTTGTCAGCTGACTTCTCATCAGCTGCTGCGTACTTGTCTCTGTAAGGTCTTGCAAACTTCTTGTATTTGCCCTTGTTGGTGTTGAGTCTGTTGTAATTTTTGACCAGCATGGCTATTTCTTTAAGTAGCTCTTCATTGCTCATGTCCTTCTTGTCCTTCTTCGATGACTCAGCTGACTGCATGTATGCAGATTTTTCAGAGTTGGCTTTGAACGCAATCTCCTTTGGCGCAGGTGTCAGCTCTCCATCATTTTGATTGCTTGAAGATTCTTTCATGGAAATCTTCAAGTTATATTCGTTGGCTTTGAGCAGGGAGAATAATCTTTCAGTTGAAAGATCACCTAATATGTGTTCCATTCAGTTGAAAGATCGACTTTGATTTACCACCTTATATGTGTTCCATTCAGCTGTGAGCGCTAAAAGAACTTTTAGATTTTTTCTCGCTGGGTGTATTTCCCAGTTCGGATGGTTTCTATTTCCACCACTATATTTGAGAATCTGAGTTCCATCCCTTCGATGGACTCGTTGACCAGCTGCTTGAAGTTATCAAACTTCTAGCATGCAATAGTGAATTTATTTTCCTTTATCTCCTCCGACCCTTCGCATAGCTTTGCTAGGGTTTTCCACATCTCCTTTGCGGTTTCGCAGTTGATGATTTTTCTGAGGTAGGCGTTGGAGACCGTTGAAGATATGGTGTTCCTCGCGAAGCTATCTAGTCCAGCCTGCATAATTTCTTCTGAGGTATGCTCACTCTTGGGCTTGGGAATGAGCTGATATGTTGGTTGACCACCATCTTGAGTTGGAACAAGCTCGTTCCCTTGTTTGAATATTAAGATGGGTCCGTCTGTGATGACGTCTCACATCATATCATGATGTGCACAGAGAAAGCTCTTCAGTCTGAACTTCCATATTGCATAATCATCGACCGAGAAGGTGGGAAGATTCCTGTTAAGATAAGAATCCATGGAGATATGCACAGTATGTAATATTATGAGTTTTTCACAAAGAGGATCTGTTCAGATGACCACTGACAGATTGTCAAGAGAGATCTCTTGAAACAGAAACAGCGGTCTGTTGAACCACTGCTCTGATACCAATTGATGGTCCATGAGCTAGGTGTTTGGTGTAGAGAGGGGGTGAATACACCAAATAGATTTCTGAAAACTTTTTCTAGTTTAAATAACAGAGTTGGTGAGCTCAGTTATTAATCCAGCTGAGAAGGGTTAGCTGGACAAATAACTCAGCTGGCGGTGTGGAATGTAGTGGTTTGAAAACTTAGCTCGGTTAATTAGAAAAACTCAGCTTGAAAAGATTAACTTTATGTTTTCAGTTTAGTCAAGTTGTGCAACTTTCAGAAAGACACAGCTGTCTTTGGAGAGCAGCTGTGTATGCAGTTTTAGATCAAATATGCAATGAGATGATAAAGTTAGTACTAAAACTAAATTTAAAGAGAAAGAAAAGAGCACGATATTTTTACGTGGTTCGGAGTAACACCTCCTACGTCCACGACCAGGTTCACTGGTAATTTACTACCACTTGTGATGGTCCCAAGACGGATACCTTGGTGTAGAGGGGGGGTGAATACACCAAGGTTTAAAAACTTTTCCAATTAAAACTCTTTTGAGTGAGCTGGCTGTGTTCGATCCAGCTGGAAGACAGCTTGATCGACACAGCTGGCTGTGTGCGGAATGTGGTGGGATTTTGGAAAGTCCGTCTGTTGCTTCAAATATATTGCAAAGCTTAGTTTCTCTTTTCAGTTAATCAGTTTATGCAGCTTGAAATAATGCTTATGAAGGGTTAATTTGGATGCATAAATAAACATGAAAGAACAAAGCAACTTAACGTGGTTCGGAGAAACTACTCCTACGTCCACGACCAGAAACCTCTGGTAATCCACTAAGGATACCACTGACTTTTCGCGCAGTCAGCAAGCGTTGCAGCTTGGTTCCTCAAGCTGGATACAAGTTTACGCGTACTGTATCGAAACGTAACCAGACTGTTTACGGGCACAGCTGAAGCCTAACCTGTAGTTTACGGGTACTACAGAACCAACACTCGAATTACGCGCTTCGAGCAGGCGTACCTTTACCTAACCTTTTCTGGGTTTGGGTTTGGGGTTTTCCAACTATGAACGAGTTCTTACAATGAAGAACTTTGAGTATGATGAACTCGTTCAAACTAGGCTTAAGATGGGAAGGATTATATGCCTAGATACTAGTGGGAGAGAGCTTCAGCAGCCTGAGAATAAATAATATCTTATAAGTATGAAGGCTGCTGGATCTTTGAAGCTTTTCTGAGAGATCTCTTGATCTTTGGTTAGACTTCCTTCAATGAAGTATGTTGATCTCTCTTGAATATATTCTCTCGTCACTCCTCTCTTTCTGATGATGAAGAAGACTTCTATTTATAGGGAGAGATTAGAACTAGCCGTTGGAAAGAGCCGTTCTGAATTTCTACCTAACTTCTGACAGGATTGACTTGTCTTCTTCCTTGATTTCCTCGTAAAGCAATCCTAGGTTTGACTTCTAGGTGCTGAGGTGTCGAGTTCCTGATGGTCCAGATCAGATCTGACTTTATCTAAAGTTCACTTCGACTCTGCTGTGTTGGTGACTCTGAGCTGTCTTGAACTCTGCTGGATCATTGACGCTGAGCTGAGTCTTGAACTCTGCTGGGTCTTGACGCTGAGCTGAGTTGTCACACGAGCTGGGTCTTTCCTACAGCTGTGTCTGGAAGAACTTTATCGTCTTGAATCTGGATAACGTTACTTATCACTCGACTTGGCTTACCCTGCTGTGTACTCAGCTGGGTCTTCTGCTGTCTTCAGCGATTCCACCTGAACTTAGAAACTCTATAAGCTCAAACAGGTGAGCTGAAAAAACACTTGGGTTTGAGCAAATATCTACTCGGTTGGGGTCAGCTGGGTTTTGGTATCACTTCAAAACTCTATTAATTTTCCCAACAATTTCCCTCTTTTTGATGATGCCAAAACCCCAAGTTGGAAAAACAAAAAATTGCTTCCCCCTTAACAGGAAACGGGGTTTCAACGAATTAAACAATCACAGCAGGTAAACATATTCAGAGCCTGGACAAAGAGAGATTGTCTTCAGGTTGATTTTGATAAAATGAACTTTTCATTAATAGGAAGAATTTTTACAATTATCTAAATACAAAAGTTCAAAAATAAAATTCCCCGGTTATTTGGGTCTTCGGCTTTTCTTTGCTTCCTTTGTTCATCAATCTGATGGTCAGTCTTTAGACCATATCTATTGAAGATGAACTCTTCCAGCTCCTTCCATTCAGCTTGATTCTTCGATTTTGAAATTCCTCTTTCACCAGCCCAGTGATTAATTTCTTTGATGATTTGGGCCTTGTCAGGAAGGTTCGTTCCAGGTAGAAATGGAGGCTTTAGCTGTTTGACTTTTGGAGCCTTCAGCTGGATGTTGTTACTCTTGGCATAGAGGGCAATTGACCTTGCCATCATTGGATCTGTCTCATGAAGTTCGAGGAAATAGTCCCGGAAGCGACTTCTGGATCCATGCCTTTGAACTTATTCAAGTAGTAGAATTCTTTGATGAATTCTGATTTGCATCTTTCCCAGTTTTCATTGATATCATCTGGGTTTTTCTTGTCAGCTGAGGCTGCTTGGATTTGTTTCTTCTTGGCTTGCCTGTAGCTCTGCCTTTTCTTCTTCTCGCTTTTCTCGGCGAGGCTTGAGCGATTCGGCTTTCTTCTTAATGATCTTATCCATTCTTGCATTTCTTTTCTTTGTTCGTTGTGGAAGTTACATGACCAATGATAGTCTTTGTATTCTTCGGGCTTGTGTCCACATGCTTTGGCAAGAGCAACCATTTTCTCTCTCCATGTCTCTTTGAATGCTTTGGCTGGAGCAGTTGGCTCTGTCTCTTCTTTCATCCAGCTCTTTGGCAAAATCGTTATTTTCTCTGAATTTTTGCTGCACAGGTTACCCCTTGGCTGCAGCTTCCCTCTCACTTGTTTTTCCAGCTTCATTCTGATCTTCCCCCTTTTTGGCATTATCAACAAGGGAAGCAGAGAGGTTGGCAACTGTTGCGCTGAGCTTGGAGAGAATACCTTCAACATCGCCGATCTTGGATCGAGTTGTCACCGTGACGAGATTCAGTGGACATTCGTCTTCTTCAGCTACGGGCGAGCATCCGCATCTTTATATAAGTTGAAGAGTTGGCGGATGTCAGCGCTGTTGGAGAGAGTGGTCTTTTTGAGAGCTTCCAGCTGGCTTGAAAGATTTGCAATGTCGTCAACCAGTGGAGCTTGAAGGTTTGAGATGATCTCAGGGACTCTCTTCTCTAGATGAATTGACTGATCAATTTGTTGAGAAACAAGAGATTGCCTGAGATCTTGATCGGGTGCTTTCACGCATTCGGAGCGAATGCCGCGAACGTCGTCAATGGACAGTCCATTGCTATGGACTTGCGACTCTATAGCTGTGATGCGCAGAAGAGTATCAACATTTGATTTGAGTCTATCCTGAAAAAGGATTTCCTCGACTTGTTTGGTAATGTCGTCCTTCATTGCATCAGAGAGCTCAACATGATCCGTCTGGGTTCCGGATTCGGCTTGGCTGGGTTTTACTGCCTCGATCTCGACCAGTGAGCGAGTGTCATCGGCAATTGGACTCTGTGGGGCAGCTTCCTCTGGTTCAGTTGATGCAACAGCTGGTTCTTCAATGATCATTACCTCAGCTGTTTCATCAGGTACAGCTTCCTTGGTAAACTCAGCTGAGACTTCTTTAGAATTGTCAGCTCCAGAATGTGTCTCCTATCCCGCTGTTATAAGAAGCTTGTTGGCAGATTCCCAGACTTCAGCTGGGTGCGGCTTGGGGTATTGCTGAGACACTTCTATAATTCCTCTGATGAGATCATTCTGGTGTAAGTATGCATCCTCCAAGCTTCCAAAGCCAAACGTGTGCTGGAGGCGTGCTTCATCCGTCTTCAATTTCTCAAAGGAGAAAGTCTCTATCAGCTGCTCATTCTGGTACCAAGTTGCCATCTTGGTGGCCAGATAGAACTTGAGATCTCCAACTTTGACGAGGGCAATGGGCAGGTGCGCCAGAATCGGATGCTGAGTTAGAACACTCTTGAGCCCTGCAATGCGCAAGTCCTCGTACATGGCTTCCATAAAGGCTGAGCCAGTAGAGTTGAGAGAAGAAGAGGTAGAAGAATCACTCTCCTCTGATTCTGTGGAGATTTGAGGAGCAGGTTCAAAAGGGTTTACAATTGGCTGTGAAGAAGTATCAGCCAACTGCGTGGGAATTTGAGCTTTGGGTGATGGCTGTTTTGTGGGTGAGCTGGGATTCGTGGAAGAGGTTCAGCTGCATGGGTGTCAGCTGGCTGTGAAGGAGCTTCAGTCAGTTGAATATCTTCCTGCTCTCTTGCAGGAGATGGCTCTTTGGTTGGAGAGCTGGGTGGAGGGGAAGGCTGTTTCGGCGGAGAGCTGTGAGGAGGTGAGGGCTGGGGTGAGCTTCTTGGATTATCCAGCTCGTCATCTGAGCTGGATGACAATCCATCATTCAATCCCATCTCGGCCAGGATGTTTGATCCGTATTGATCGAAGGCCGACACTGGCTGTGGGGAGAGAATCACCATAGCTTGACTTGGAATGACAACTGTTTTCTTTTTCTTCTCAGCTGGACCTCCAGCTGGTTTAGGGTCAGCTGCCTTCCTCTTTCTTTGTTTCTTCTCAGCTGGAACTTCTGCCTCTGTTCCTTCCAGCTGCTTCTTGCTTTTACTCACAGCAGGCTGCTTCTTCAGAAGATCATTGACTTGACTTATTCTTTGGAAAAGAATCTTCGTTTCTGGAAACGGTTCTGAATCAGCCCACTTTACTGTGTGCCCTTTCACTGCTTGCTCTATCAAGAAAGAAATTTTGGAGCAGAGATACAGTGGCTCTGAAGCTGAAAACGTCGTCCTGGTGAAGTTGAACTTTATCTTCTCTGACTCCTTGACCAGTCGGTTGAGTAGGAAATCAAACCAGTTGACGTTTGCGCCTTTGATCATGGCAATCATCGGCTTGAGTTTTGGAATGCTGATCTCTCCTTGAGATCCAGCTATCCCTAAGATGCATTTTTGTGTAATATCCAGCAGCAGCCTGTACTTTGGCTTGAGCAGGAGCTTTGACATGCTTGCTCTGTACGGCTCTGGGGAGATAAGCATCTCTCTGCTGAGGAATTCATCCACTTCTTCACGGCTGTAATCATCTGGGATGAATCCTCCTTCTCTGGGAAGGTTGAACACCTTTCGTAGCATCTTATTAAGTTTGATGGTGACGGTTGCTGTATCAAACTTTCCGTCTTCGCCTTTGACGCTCATGTCAAATGAAGATGAGTAGAAGCCGTCTTCGTCAATAATGTTGAGGTAGAAAAGTCCGGCATCTCTCTTTAGCAAAAGCTTGGGCATGGAGGTTGCCCACAGCAGGAGACCGGAGTCTACAACTAGATCCACCATCTCTTTTAACTCTGAAATATGGAGGTTGGAGGTGGACAGAGAATACTCTCAAATGATAGCTTTGTCATTAGAGCTTCAAACTGGTTCATCCCTGCGGTTGATTTCTTGGGTGCCATTTCTGCAACTTGGTGAATTTGATTGTGCGAAGAACTTGCAGAGAATAGATGAAGATTTTGAATCTTTGAAATTTGCAGAGATAAAGATGAAGGAAGAAAGAATTCGCGTATCTTTTCCATATATATCAACTGCCATATAGAGTCAACGGTTGAGATTGAATCAGTTGATATTCTGATCAACGGCTGGGAGAGATTCACTCATCACGTTTTGCTGACGTGCTTTCGGCGAGTGTATTACAACCGCGCGTGAGGCATTTCAAACGTTTGACGTTCTGCCTCGATCCTGCCGTGCTACAGTACTATGCAGACTTTATAATTAATGCGATGGGAAAGGAAACTTATCAAACAATTTAACTAAGGAATGTCTGTCCGCTTAACATATGAATTCAAAATAATTGGACTTTATATAGCATATTCCTCAGAGCAATTATTGCATGAGACGCAAACCGGTCAGCTTGGACACGATTCCACTCGATATCACGTGTCTTCTCCTTTGCTTGATTGACAGTTCTCCTCAGCTGAGTATTTGAAGATTTTGCTTGTATTTTAGTCAGCTGAGTTCCCTTTAGTTCTTCGACTAATGTCCAGCTGAGTTTGTTCCCCCTCAGCTGGATGGTTTTTCTTCACCCGGAATGAGCAGTCCAAATAATTCACACATCATCTTGACTTGGATTTCAGCAGTTTGTGCTTTTGTGTGAATTTTCCCAACAATGGATTCCTTCAGATGTTGAGAAGTCTCTTGGATGCTTTCTAAGTTGTCAGCTGGATTAGAGAATTATCTTGATTTTACCACTGGATCAGGTTTCTCTTCGGCTGAAGACTCCAGCTGAATCTTCTTGATGAGTGCATCCTGCTGGGTATTCTACTTGAATTTGCACTCTTTCCAGCTACGTAAAGTTCCCCCTTGATTTGATAGTAGGTGGCTTTTTCTTCAGCTGCGTCCTACATCAGTTCTTTTCTTTGATGAGATCTCAGTTTGTATAGCAAGTAGACAGCTGTCCCAAATTCAGCTGATTCATATGCTGCTTCTCTAATCATCTCTTGAGACCAATGTACTCACCGTATGATGGCCGAATCTTCGCTTTGTATCCAGTTTATCTTTATTTCATACTGGTCCTGGGCCACTTAGCTGGGTTTCTTTATTTTCTTCATCGGTTGATTCAATAAGATGTTTCAGACATCTTAATCAGAGCAATCATCCTCATCTAAGTCGGAGAAGGAGATTTGATCATCATCTATTTCGCTCGATTCGATCCTTTTATCCTCTCTCCGGGAGGATGACTCAGCTGGGTTGCTCTTTGGGTAGAGTTGCTTGTCGTGATGAACCTTCACGATATTCTTGTACTTTTCCTTGCTTTGTTCCAGCTGATTAATGCTTCGTACAAGCATGGCAACTTCTTTGTTCAAATCTTCTTTGCTCATAAATCTGAGCTCTTTGTTGGTCCTTCCAAGCTGAGCTGATTGAGCTTCTTTTCTCGGCTTGATCCTCAGCTCTGCTTCATTCATTTGGCTGGATGAATCTCTGCTTGTGATCCCCAGATCAAATTCGTTGGCCTTCAAGATGGAGAACAATTTTTCCGTCTCCATGCTGCCAAGATCAGTTCTGCTTTGGTGAACCACTTTGTGTGTACACCATTCGAGAGAGAGCCGAAAGAACTTTCAAGTTCTTGTCTCGAAGCTGTATATTTTCCGGTTCGGATCGTCTCGATCTCGATGACGAGGTTGGAGAATCTGAGCTCCATTTGATCGATGGACTCATAGGGGAGTTGCTTGAAATTGTCGAATATCTGGCATGCAACTGAGAATTTGTTCTCTTGAATTTCCTCTGAGCCTTCACACAGCTTGGCTAGAGTGTCCCACATCCCCTTAGCTGTCTCGCAGTTGATGATCTTGCTGAGATAAGCATTCGTCATCGTTGAGGAGATGACGTTGCGAGCGTAGCTGTCCAAACCAGCTTGTCTTCTTTCTTCTGGAGAGTACTCCATTTTGGGCTTCACAACTTGCCGGAGTACTGGTTCAACTCCAGGTAAGGTTTCTGCTTGTCTTTCTAATTTCATGATGATGATGGGTCCGTCAGTGATAACATCCCACATCATGTCGTGATGCGCACTCAGAAAGCTTTTGAGTCGAAACTTCCAGATCTGATAATCATCGACAGAGAATGTCGGAAGATTCCTGCACAGGGAAGATTCCATGACAGTATGCAATATAATGATTTAAAAAAAATTGAAACTTTGAAGGATCTGTTCAGGTGACCACTATCAGCAAAGAAATGCTGACTTGACAGATACAGTGATCTTTTGAACCACTGCTCTGATACCAATTGAAGGTCCCAAGACAGATACCTTGGTGTAGAGGGGGGGTGAATACACCAAGGTTTAAAAACTTTTCCAATTAAAACTCTTTTGAGTGAGCTGGCTGTGTTCGATCCAGCTGAAAGACAGCTTGATCGACACAGCTGGCTGTGTGCGGAATGTGGTGGGATTTTGGAAAGTCCGTCTGTTGCTTCAAATATATTGCAAAGCTTAGTTTCTCTTTTCAGTTAATCAGTTTATGCAGCTTGAAATAATGCTTATGAAGGGTTAATTTGGATGCATAAATAAACATGAAAGAACAAAGCAACTTAACGTGGTTCGGAGAAACTACTCCTACGTCCACGACCGTAAACCTCGGTAATCCACTAAGGATACCACCGACTTTTCGCGCGATCGGCAAGCGTTGCAGCTTGGTTCCTCAAGCCGGATACAAGTTTACGCGTATTGTATCGAAACGTAACCGGACCGTTTACGGGCACGCTCGAAGCCTAACACGTAGTTTACGGGTACTACGTAACCAACACTCGAATTACGCGCTTCGAGCGGCGTACCTTTACCTAACCTTTTAAGGTTTGGGTTTGGGGGTTTTCCAACTATGAACGAGTTCTTACAATGAAGAACTTTGAGTATGATGAACTCGTTCAAACTAGGCTTAAGATGGGAAGGATTATATGCCTAGATACTAGTGGGAGAGAGCTTCAGTAGCCTGAGAATAAATAATATCTTATAAGTATGAAGGCTGTTGGATCTTTGAAGCTTTTCTGAGAGATCTCTTGATCTTTGGTTAGACTTCCTTCAATGAAGTATGTTGATCTCTCTTGTATATATTCTCTCGTCACTCCTCTCTTTCTGATGATGAGGAAGACTTCTATTTATAGGGAGAGATTAGAACTAGCCGTTGGAAAGAGCCATTCTGAATTTCTACCTAACTTCTGACAGGATTGACTTGTCTTCTTCCTTGATTTCCTCGTAAAGCAATCCTAGGTTTGACTTCTAGGTGCTGAGGTGTCGAGTTCCTGATGGTCCGCATCGTATCCGACTTTATCTAAAGTTCACTTCGACTCGCCGTGTTGGTGACTCGAGCCTTGAACTTGAACTCTTTGGATCATTGACGCTGAGCTGAGTCTTGAACTCTGCTGGGTCTTGACGCTGAGCTGAGTTGTCACACGAGCTGGGTCTTTCCTACAGCTGTGTCTGGAAGAACTTTATCGTCTTGAATCTGGATAACGTTACTTATCACTCGACTTGGCTTACCCTGCTGTGTACTCAGCTGGGTCTTCTGCTGTCTTCAGCGATTCCACCTGAACTTAGAAACTCTATAAGCTCAAACAGGTGAGCTGAAAAAACACTTGGGTTTGAGCAAACATCTACTCGGTTGGGGTCAGCTGGGTTTTGGTATCACTTCAAAACTCTATTAATTTTCCCAACAACTTGGTTTACAAGTACCAAGTAACTTCACAACTCTAACCCGAGCTGTGTTCCAACAGTTTGCGGGCACTGTCAAGCCTAACCTTTCAGTTTACGGGTACTGAAAAAACCTTACCAACACTTGAATTTCCCGCTTCAAGCAAGCGTTACCCTTACCTAACCTTTCTGGGTAAAGAGGGGTTTGGTTTGGGGTTCCAACTGTGAACGAGTTCTTACAATTAAGAACTTTAGAGTATGATGAACTCGTTCGAAATCTAGGCTTAAGATATACAATGATTTTGGCCTAGGGATCAGACGAAAAACTAAGCAGTTTCTGAACTAGAAACACTTTAAGATAAAGTGTTCTTTGAACTATGTAGAACTGCTAGAGAGCTTTTGAAAGATTGAGGATTTCAGAGAATGAAAGCTTGCAGAGAGTTTTTCGTATTTGATCCTGAGGTTGAAGATGGGTTTATATAGGTAGAGATTCAAGACTAGCCGTTGGAGGAGCCGTTTGAATCTTACCTACTCTCCTTAAATTCGATATCTGCCGTTGGGCGAATCTGTACCTGTCTTCATTTGTGTCACATCCTAGGTCCTGAAGTCTAGGATGCTGATTCGGCAATCCCTCATTGGTCGAGGCATGTTGACTTCCTCTGACGCCGGGATCTTCTGCCTTTGGAGCTGGCTTCTGAATTCAGAGCTGGATTGGGCAAACTGACTTGAAGTGATGTCTTCAGAGTTAGTTCCTTTTGTTCTGTACAGCTGGACCAGCTGTGTTTTGAACTCAGCTCGAATTCTCTTCAGCTTGATCATGCTCTGCTGAAAGACTCAGCTGAAGGTTGACTCTGCCGTAGACACGGATTGTCCGTCGTCTTCTATTTCCTGCTATAGGCACAGCTGGATCGTCTGCTGTTTTCTGCTTCCTGAACCTGTAAACCTAGAAAATCTAGAGCTCAAACAGGTGAGCTGGAAAACACTACTTAGGATGAAGCGATCATCTATTCAGTTGGAGAATCAATTGGGTTTTGGTATTAAATCAAAACTTTTATAATTTTCCCAACAAGAACACACTTTTTGGCGGGGGTGAAATTGCAAGGGTAGTCAGGAACAACTCCTCGGCCTCTTCTACTGGTACATCTCAGTTCCATTCTCAAGAGGCTTGTGATAGTCGGTATGCAAGTATGCAAGAGAAGTTAGATTCACTTATTAGCCTAGTTGAGACTCAGCGCAGCAGATGCTTGAGCGGGTTCTTTCATAGGATGGTACTTCTGGAAATCCATCACCTTCTCGTTCTACTCATCTTTGATTATGTTGGTGGCTTCTTTGTTTTATTTTCTAGACTTAGTTGTTTGGTTATTTTAGACACTTTATTGTTATTTTAGATATTTTGATGTTTAGTTTATTTGGGATTGAATATTTATGTTATAACTTGTTTGATATTAGATACTTTGATGTTTGTTGAACGAATTTTATGATAATCAGACCATTTGATTTGGTGTATATTGGTATTGAGCCACTTTTCGTCATTTGTAATGATTATTTATTACAGTTTTAGTTGGTCCAATAAAACAGGTTAATACAAAAAAAAAATTGCGACGGAATAACGACGGAAAAATTGTCACCGGATCCTTGGTAGAACAGCGACGGAAAACTTCCGTCTCTAATTAGCGACAGAATAGCGACGAAATTTTCATCAATGGAGACCGGCACATTAGCGATGGAAATTCCGTCTCTAATCGGCGGCGACGTTACAGGCGACGTGACTCTGGCGACGGATTATTCCGTCGCTAATTTAGAGACGGACCAATATTCCGTCGCTAATTTTTTTAGCGACGCTGTTTTTGAAGACGATTTTGGTCCGTCGCTAATCGTAAATAGCGACGGAAATCACTGAATTAAAAACGGATTTTTCCATCGCTAATCGGCCAGTTTTTTGTAGTGGTATGACTACAAAACATGGTACGAATAGTACAAATCGTATCATTCGTACCAATGTTAGTAATACTGTTAAAAAACGAAATTAACTTGGGAAAATTGGCATTAATAAAGCGAAGAAGTTCATACAAACATCCAAGACGATTCATCAAAATTAAAAACATTACCTATACATGTAAATCGAATAGAGATGATAATTGCATCGGAAAATTAAATCTGTTAAACATAGAGTAAACCAAAATCTGCTGCTTCTTCATGCAAATTCCCATCTCCAGCAACAAAACCCTCTTCTCCTTTTCCATAATACGCCAAAGCTCGAGATTTCCCAAATAAATCTTGCAGACGACAGAGTCCCCGGAAAAATGACTGGGCAGCCCCGTTGCGTGCCTGAAATGTGCTGCCTACTTCGGCCTTGGTTCCCGTCGCCCCCCGCCGTCGATCGCGCCGAGCTGCTGCAGTCCAGATCTGCTAACGTCGCCGGAAACGCGACAGCGAATAGCCACCGCGCGGATCTCATGTTCCCCAGCAGCCATGGAAACCGTTCGCCGCTGCCGGAATCTGCAGATTTGGCGCCTCCGCGCCTCTGCTCCGAACTGTTGCTGCTGTTCGCAATATGGCCGTCACCGGAAATGAAGAAAGGCGAAGCTGCTGCTACTGTGCAAAAAGAAACAGCCACAGCCCCTTTCCTTTATCTTCTCAGATCTGCAGCAGCCACACCCGAATGGTGCTTATGTCATCGGAAATGCGACAGCCGCGATTGGATTGAAGGTGAAGTGACGAAGACGGCAGGGACGATGGCGAAGGCGGCGGCGGTGCAGCCGTGACGGCGATGGCTGCTGTGGTGGCAGAAAGCAGCGAAGAAGATCTCTGGTGCGATGGAAGAGTGAGAGAGAGAGCGTATAGAAATCTGAGAATTCACGGTGGAGAGGGAGTATATGAGAGAGAAAAGTGAGGGTAGAGTATTAAGGGTATTGTTGTCTCATCACTTTAAAATCTGCTAAAATTTATAACAAATTAAGTTTTTGACAACTTTTATTTTGCACTATCCATATTGGCTATTTCATATGATAAACTCAATAATGAAACCATTCTTAATTTACCGAAGCTAATAATTGACTTTTTTTCCCTTACCTATAGATTCATTTATTTTTATATATGCTATGCTTTATTGTGTTTTATTCTAACTACGCTCGTTACTTACATATATGCAATAATGATGTAATATAACCTATATCAACATGTGTATGCAAGAATTAAGAAAATAAAATTAAAGGACTCGTAGCCTTAAAATACACGAACTTTACCCATTTTTAATTTTTTTTAGAATCTTTAAAAATTGTTTCCAAATACACAAATTTAAGATTTTTTTTGCAAATCTTCTATGGTTTGTAATTCCGGATTAAGTGGATGTACAGGTCAAACACTACACACATCAAAAAACAGACAATCATGTCATAAATTACATCACCGGAATTACAATCCATGAAAAAAATTACAAATATTAATTCGTGTATTTGAAAATAACTTTTAAAGGTCTTTAAAAAACTAAAAATTGTGGATGTAAACTGCATGATTCATTAAGGCACATGGACTTGAGAGATAAAACAGGATACTTGGAGGACCTCTTTGCAAATGGGCAAAGGAATTGGTTAAAGTAGTTTTTTGTTCTCAAGCTTGCTGCACCGTCTTACTCTTCAGCTAATGATCTTGATCGTTGGTTTTCAAGGGCTGAGATCAGCTGATAGATTAGGAGTATATAATGTGTAATTGCAGTGTATTTCTTAGATTAGATTCATTCATTCAGTTGCGTATGAGAAGCTAAGAGAAAGAGAGTAGGAAAGAGAGAAGAGAGCAGCGGAGATATAGCTAGTTCTTGCTTGATCTGTTTTGTAATCTGTAAATCGTTTCTCTTGATAGTGAAGAGTCTCAACTCACATCCCGTGGACGTAGATCTGTTTAACGATCGAACCACGTAAAATTCGAGTGCCATTAATTTTCTGTTTGATCAATTAGGATTTATCTTCGTGCGATTCTTGAGCTCGGTTTTATTTGTTTGATTACTGATAGATCTAGGGTTTGCGAAAGTAGCTAAAAGAAATAATAACACGATGACACAAAGATATACGTGGTTCGATCGGTGTGATCTACGTCCACGGGGGAGAATATAGAGAGCTTTTATTACACTTGAGAGTACAATGAGTATTGAAAATCCTTTACACCTCTAATCTTGCATCTATTTATAAGCCTTGGGTTAAGTCCTAATCCTTCTAGAGATCGGACTCCTTATACATATCTAGTTGCTTGATACATGCATATCCGATTCCCGTTCGTAGTAGAATTCTATCTTCTCCCAAAGTAGGGCTTCGTTACTTGGTCTTCAAGGCAGATGTTGACTTTGTTTGGGCCGAACTCCGTGGGCCGAGTTTTAATATATAGGCCTAAATAGCCTTAGGTCGGGCCCAGGATGAGGCCGGTACTATCATATCCCCTCCCAAAAAAGTAAAGAAGACATGTAGACGCCGACTACGAGGTTGAATTATTCGAGGTGATTGATCGCGCAAATCACCTGTACGAGCTGAATTACCGAGCTTACGTGTCGGGCTGAAGTAGCAGGGGGAACAGAAGGAGCGATCTGAGTACCAGCGACCATGTTAAATTGGGTCGGTAGGGCAATTTACACGGCCCAGACCCGATGCAGAAAGCGGGAAAAGTAATTGTCTATTTGAATTTTGTTGAGGGACGGTACATATTCCGAGAAAGGCGGGCCCACGTTCACACGTGTGTCAGATGCAACGGCGGGATTCAAAGGTATATTCACAGAAGTTGAAGCGTTTCTTCCCCTATCACATTATTTCGCATCCGCCGTCGTTAAGAGAAAAAAAAAGTTACTGAGCAGAAAAGTTTCTTCTTCCCCAAAAATCCCCCAATTTACTGTTCTTGTACCGCCGGTGTTCACTCCGTTGTTCCTCTGCGCCCAGTTTCAAATCACCCGCCGGAGCATTTACCTTCTTTTTAACAAGTAAGTATGGCCTCCCCTTCTCAGTCTAGTAGTAGTGATATCGAATTGCCTCCGTCAGTCGGCTCGAGTAGAAGTGTTGCTTTTAGCATTTTTTCATTAGGATCCCTGGTACCTACTGTTGAAACGTTAACAGTACCCCCGCGTGTGAAGGGGAAAGTGGCTGATTACCCTTCGTCCTTAAATGAGACTAGGATTAGATTGCTTGCCAAAACATATAATTTTCCTGTTGACGCCGAATTAATAGAGCCTCGCCCGAGGATAGGGCTCGCTCTCCCAATGGGTTTTGTAACTATTTACGAGGATAGTACGCACGGACTCCGATTACCCCTCCCTGAGCCGTATTCTGAGCTCCAGAAGAAGCTAGGCTTAGCGTTAGGGCAGATAATGCCGAACTCGTTTAGGCAGTTCACCGACTTGGGTGTGGCAGCGGTAGACAGGGGTTACCAAATATCCGCCGAGCTCATTCATGAGCTCTTTGTCTTCAAAAAGGCGGGGAGCTGGTATTCTGTTGCGGCCGGACTGAGTTCAAGGGGCGAACTCAAAATAAGGTGGACAACTGGCACCAGAAATTCTTCTTCTGCCGCCACAATAGTTTCATCGACCTGATTTGGAGGCTAGAAAAGCCTTGCGAGTGGGTAATAGAAGAGGTCGATAAGGATTTGGAGTCCGCTGTGAAAGCGATGAGGGATCACGGTCCTTTTGAGGCGAGCTATAATGAAGATTCCCTAGCTGAAGCGGGGTTGAGCCCGTATGAGCCTCAAAGTATGGTGGATCCGGCGACGGGTGAGGCCCCGCTAGTGCTACTAGGATTGATGTGCTGTGTTTATTTATCGTCCTAACTCTTTTCGTGATTTGTATTTGCAGTGAAGTTCGGGAAGATCAAGGGAGCTGATGGGAAAGCCGCAGCTCGTGGGGGTAAGAGGCCGAGGTTGTCTGGCCGATCTGCTTCCTCGTCTGATCAAATTCAGCGAGCTGAGGTGAGAGATCCTAGAGCGACAGATGTTCGTTGTCCTTCCTCCACACCACCTTTGAAATGAGCGCGGGTCGGGGACCAAGTCGAGGTGGACATCATTGATGTTACGGGAAGTGATGCGAGTCCCGTAACTCCTTCGAACAAACTGGCTGGCCTTCCTTTCTCCGAGGTAAGGATTTAGTGATTTCATGACATAAGTTTCCTTAAACCTTGCCTGTGTATCTAACTGCATTCCTTCTTTCAGGGCCTTGATATGTTCGTCAGTTGGCTGAAGAACAACGTCGAGGAGATGTCCTCGAAACACGAGGAAGAGAAAAGCCGATACTCTGAAAAGCTGATGTCGGCTATTGCCCGGGCGAAGAAAGCTGAGGCCGAGGCGTGAAGGCTGAAGAGGGCAGAAAAGCTGCCAAGTCCGAGTTGGTTGCTCAGCTCGCGAGGGCCGAGGCGGAGGCCGAGAAAGCTCGGAGGCTTGAGTCCGAGCTGATTGCGGCGAAGGACCGGGAGGTCAACCTTGCGGCTAGCCAAGGTGAGCTCTTCCGGGCCTTCACAAAGAGGTTTCTTTTGTCGGAGAGTTTCTCCGAGCTTGCCAATGACCTGGCCATGCTCATCAACGGAAACTTCGTCGTGGCTGCTTTGGAGCAGGCTGCCAAGGACTTCCCCGGCCTGGACGTATCCAAGTACGGCTTCGAGCGGCTAGGGGATGAAGCCCTACCTTCTCGGTATGCCAGGGTGGTCCGAGATCACCTCGGCCAGTTTCCCCTCCTGGAGAATATTGCCGGCTCGTCCACGCTTCTATCTGTCGAGCGGTGCGGCGCTCGGTAGACGGGACCTCGACACGGACTCGCTCGATGCCCTTCGCGACGAGGAAGAAGAAGGCGAGGGCCCGGAAGAGGAAGTGGAGGAGGAGCAGGAGGCTGGGGCTGGTGAAGATCCGACCGCTGACAAGGACTTGGACGGTTCCCCCTCCGAGCAGCCACCTTCTCAGGATAAGGAGGTCGGCGATGTTTTAGTGTAGTTGTTTTTTTCTTCTTTTTTTTTCACATTGTATATCTGTACTGAACATCTTCGAATCAATGAATTTGTTTTCTTCTTCTTGAGTATAGAGCTTGGATTCTGTCCGTATTTCTACTTTGCGCATATAAATAGCTCTCCTTTCTCAAGATGTGGTTGACCAACGGTCCATGGCTCAGCAATGGAGGGAGAAATGCCGCCGAGCTAAGGAGCTTTTCAGCCAAAAGTGTATTCTGCTGAAATCCCAAGAAGCCGAGCTGACGGGATGGCAGATGAAGTTTGAGGCACTTTGTGAGGAGGTCGAAGTCAAGCGGCTCGCTTTTCAAGAGAGTACCGACTTGCTTCAGGCCAAGCTTCTTCAGGCTGAGGAGGAGTTGGAAGTTGCCCGAGGTCGAGCTGGCTGCGTTCCCAAAGATTACGAGAAGATCGTCGAGGAGCATGCCGAGTATGAAGATATTATCCGTCGCGACGGTGGTATCACCATCTTCGAGGCTGAATTAAAGGCAAAAGAGGACTTGGAACAATATATCGCGCTAAAGGAAGCACTCGGGTCCGAGTCTTTTGGGCTTCAGGGTGCTTTTGAGATGCTGAAGGAGAGTGCGGGCAGGTATAAGTGTATTTTGGACCGCCGACCTAAGTTACGGGCGCTTTTGGCATGTGGTGCGGGTGCAGACCTTTCTTCTTCTGTTCGGACAATGCCTGCTCGCGAGGTGAAAACGGCATCGTGGGGACATCAGGTCGGTCCGAGCCAAGGTAGGCGAACTGTTGGTCGCGGTTCGGCTACCCCGCGAGGTCGAAGTTTTCCTGCTGGAAGAGGTCGAGGTCGGGGACGAGGTCGAATATCGATTGATGATCTCCTGGGGCCTTCCTTATTCGAGAAAGATTGGCTCAGCTTTAGCAAGAAACACCCTCCCTCATAGATTAGCTCGATTCTGCCTGTAATTTATGTACACACAAACTTTTCCAAAGAGTTAGAAATAAAAGTTTATATATTGGGTTTTGAACTTTCCTGTTTTTCGTGAAGATTGCTTCCTTGGTTTATTTGCGCGTTGCACCCTTTTAGTGAGTTTAACTCGGGCTTCTTTGTGTCGGCGAGGTAACCATGGTTCGGACCTCGTATTTTATCCTCCCGGGGGAACTTGGTTCCGACCCCAGTTGAGAACTAATTATCCTTAGGAGGGAGTTTGACTCGGACCTCGTGGGATCTTCCTTTTTGGAGGGAGATGAGCTCGGACCTCGGAAAGGGTTTCCTTTGCGCATTGTAGGATATTATTTACCCCATGTCGGGTCATTAATGACCACGCAAGGGAACCGTAGTTCGACCTTATGAGGGGATTTTTGATGTTATGGACACTTCGTATAAGCAAATCAAAAGACTCAAGATGCAAGATAAAAAGGAAATTTTATTAAAAAAGGACCAAAAAAACAAAGTAAAAAGAGTTTTGACGAGCTCGTTAAAAACAAAACATTAAAGACAAAAAAGACAAAAAAGAAAACCTAAGACTCTATATGCAAGATTTTGCTGCTTATACGAAGAATCTCTTTAGATGGGCGATGTGCCACGTTCTGGGTATTAGTTCGCCCGAAAGATAGGCGATTTTGTAAGCTCCTTTGCCGAGGACTTCGTGTACTCTGTAGGGTCCTTCCCACGTAGCTTCGAGCTTGCCGAGCTTCTCTGAGAGGCTGATCTCATTGTTTCGAAGCACAAGATCACCGACCTGGAACTGTTGGGGTTTAACCCTTTGGTTGTAATACCGAGCCATCTGCTGTTTGTACCGAGCTTCTTTTATGCTGGCTTGTTCCCGTTTTTCCTCCAATAAGTCTAGGTCGGTTCGGCGCTGCTCTTCGTTAGCTTCGGCGGAGAAATTGATAGTTCGGGGACTGGGTGCTCCGATCTCGACAGGTATGACTGCTTCTGACCCGTATACTAAACGGTACGGGGTTTCTCCCGTTGGAGTTCGGGGCGTAGTCCGGTACGACCATAGGACATTTTGGAGATTGTGGATCCACTCTGTTTTCTCCTTCTCTAGGCGGGCCTTGAGTCCGTTCACTATCGTCCTGTTGGTGACTTCGGTCTGGCCATTAGTTTGAGGTCGGTTGACCGAGGTGAACTTTTGCTGGATATTGAGTCCTTCACAGAATTCTCTGAATTCCCTGCTCGTAAATTGCGTTCCATTGTCCGAGATGAGGACTCTTGGTACCCCGAACCGGTACACGATGTTTTTCCAGACGAAGTCAACGGCTTTATCACTTGTGACTTTTGTGGAAGGTTCAGCTTCTACCCACTTGGTGAAGTAGTCGACGGCGACTATTAGAAACCGTTTTTGCTTAGGTGCCGGGTAGAAAGGCCCTACGATATCAATGCCCCACTCCATAAATGGCCACGGACTTTGAATAGTAGAGAGGTCGGTTTGGGGTAGTCTCGTCACTCTGGTATGCAGCTGGCATTTTAGGCACTTCTTCACGAACTCTTCCGCATCTTTTGCCATTGTTGGCTAATAGTACCCCCATCGCATGATTTTCTGAGCTAGCACCCGAGCTCCAATGTGGCTTCCGCACGATCCTGTGTGCACTTCATTTAGTATGTAGTCCGCTTCCTTTGGTCCAACACTTCTGAGGAGAGACTGTAAGTATGACTTTCGATAGAGGACCCCTCCCTCGAGGGCATACTGCGTGGATCTAGCTAGAATTTTTCTAGCATCCGTCTTGTCCTCGGGCACTTCCCCGTTCTTCAAACATCTGATTAGGGGGGTCATCCAATTTGGGTCGTCCTCTATGATTGCATTGACTTCTGCCTCTTCTATACTCCTGTTTCGGACTTCCTCCACTAGCGTCGAGCTGGATGGAGAGTTCGCCAGCTTGCTTAGCTCGTCAGCTCGGGTATTTTGGCTTCTGGAAATGCGAACTATTTTGAAGAACTGGAAAGACTGTTCAAGGAGCTTGACCTTCTCTAGGTACTTCTTCAGCTTCTCACTTTTCACCTCGTATTTCCCTAACACATGGTTGACCACGACTTGGGAATCACAATGGGCTTGGACAGCTCGTACCTGAAGGGTTTGGGCGAGATGCAGTCCGGCAATGAGAGCTTCATATTCCGCCTCGTTATTCGTAGTGGAGAACTCGAATCGCAGCGAATATGTTAATTCCTTTTTCTCTGGGCTGATGAGGAGTATGCCGGCTCCACTTCCTTTCTTTCCTGAAGCTCCATCCACGTACATCTCCCAGCAATCCGGGGGTGTCTTCTCTAGGACTTCATGGAGCTCGGTTTTGGCTTTGATCTCTTTTGGTTCCTCGAGGTCCTTATGCTGAGCTTCTACAAGGAAGTCTGCTAGAGCCTGCCCTTTTATAGCTCGACGGGGACTGAACGATATAGAGTGCTCTCCTAGCTTGATTGCCCATTTCGCGATCCTTCCTGAGGCTTCCGGTTTAGTAAGAACTTGCCGAAGAGGTAGATCAGTCAAAACTTGTATTGGGTGAGCTTGGAAGTAGGGTTTCAGACACCGAGTTGCGTTTATCAGGGCTAGGGCGAACTTCTCAAGAGGCTGATACCTCGTCTCTGGGTCTTTGAGAACTCGGCTGACGAAGTACACCGGTAGCTGCCGATCTCCTTCGTCTCGGACCAACACTGCACTTATTGCTTCCCTCGATGCCGCGAGGTACAGAGAGAGGGGTTCTTCCTTTTGGGGGACTGACAAGGTTGGTAAGTCCCCGAGATGGCGCTTGAGCTCCTCCAAGGCTAGCTCGTGCTCACGTCCCCATCCAAATTCCGGTGCCTTCTTGAGAATTTTAAAGAATGGGAGCCTTCTCGGCGGCCTTGGAGAGGAAACGACTTAGCGCGGTTATGCACCCCCGTCAACCTATGCACGTCGCGGATAGTCCGGGGTACCTTCATCTCCTGCACGGCTCTAATCTTCAGCGGGTTGGCTTTGAGACCTTCTGGCGAGATCCAGCACCCTAAAAATTTTCCAGATCGCACGTTGAAAGTGCACTTCTTTGGGTTCAGCTTGAGGTTCGCCTGCCGTAGTATGTTGAGCGTAGTTCGCAGGTCATTCACCGCCGAAGCCTCTTCTTTGCTCTTGACGACAATGTCGTCTACGTATACTTCGACAATCTTGCCGATATGATCTCGGAAGAGGAAATCCACCATTCGCTGGTATGTCGCCCCGGCATTCTTTAACCCGAAGGGCATGTATTTGAATGCAAAGATCCCGAAGCTTGTTGCGAAAGCTGTCATGATCGCATCTCCCTCATCCATTAGAACCTGATAGTATCCTTTGTAGAGATCGAGAAAGCAGAATACTTCGTGTCCCACTAAGGATTCGATCTTTTCATCGATGTTGGGGAGAGGATAGCAGTCCTTCGGGCAAGCTTTGTTGAGGTCGGTGTAATCTACACACATCCTCCACTCTCCTTCTTCTTTCTTTACCACTACCGGATTAGATAGCCAAATCGGGTATCTGACTTCAAACAGAAGCCCTGCCTTCAACCATTGCTGCACCTCGTTGTAGATAACTTGATTTCGTTCAGCAGCAAATGATCGCCGTTTCTGCTTGACCGGGGTTGAGTTCGGGTTAATGTTAAGCTTATGCGTGATGATTTCCGACGACACCCCCGCCATGTCTGTTGGAGACCAGGCGAAAACGTCTTGATATTCCCTTAGGAGCTGGATTACTTGCATGCGTGTTTGAGGTCCCCCGGCAAAGCCGACCTTGACAACCTTCGCTGGATCTGCTTCAGACAGGGAAACCTGTTCTGCCAAGGTGTCTGGGATCGACGTCATTTCTTCCGGTTCCTTGGGATACTTTGATTGCTATGCCTGGGGTTGACCTCGTAGAGCAACCTGCATGCACTCCTTGGCCTTTATCTGGTCACCTCGGACGATGGGGTTCCAGTAGAGGTCGGAATCTTTAACGGCGAGGTGGTAGGGCGAAATGATGGCCACGGCGTATTCGGCCAATCCCGACCTAGTATGATGTTGTAGGGGAGTTCGCTTTAACCACATAGAATCGAACCGGTTTATTGACGCCTGGTCGGCGGGCTGCCAATGGCAACATCGAGCGCAATGGTCCCTTCGGGTCGCGTCTCTTCTTTGCGTAAAGCTCTTGAGAGGCGAGGGTGTGGAGTTCACCCGAGGCGGGTCGAGGCCCATCCTATCCAAGCAGTGTTGGAAGATGATGCTCACGCTGGCCCCACCATCGATGAATACGCGATGGACCATCTTGTTGGCCACTCCGACCTGTATCACCAGGGTGTCATTGTGTGGTGTAGCTGTAGGCACAGGGTCATCCTCAGAGAATGTGACGGTTTCCCCCTTCTTGAACCTCTTTTTCGTTTGCTCCTCACCCGATGGGACTGGTGGTCTGCGAGCTTCTGCCTTCAACTTAGTTTTTGTCTTGCCTAGGGGTAGCCCGGTGATGGTGGAGACCACTCCGTCGTGCTTGTGGTGCGTCGTACGGAGGGTCGTCATCCTCCTCGTCGTGATCGACCTTAGCTCGCTTATTGTGGGGAGCACAGCGACCTTGTCCTCCTTTCCGTTTTCCTTTTGTGTTTTTCTTCCCCCCGGCTTCGTATTTCCTCAGAGTTCCCTCTTGGGCTAACCTCTCTATCTGTTCCGCGAGGTCGCGGCAATCCTCCGTGTGGTGCCCATGGTCATCATGGAAGGAGCAGTGCTTGTTTCTGTCCCGAGGTTTAGACTTTGACATGGAACGTGGTTTAGCGAACCAGTCCTCGTGGAGTGCGAAGATCTCGGCATTCGTTTTCATAAAAGGAGATCGTTGGGACGGCTCTGGTCCCACCCGAGGTCCAAGCCGGGACTGGATTGGTCCTGATCCGAGCTGGGACTGGATAGGTCCTCTTTGGAGGCGCTCGTGGGCACTTCTCCGATCACGATCACTCCGACCTCGATCCCCTTCAGTTCTCTTCTTCTCGGTCTCCTCCCGCTTCAATCGGTCCGCATCCTGGCCATCGGCGAACTGTTATACAATCTTCCACATCTGGGGCCGTCTCGGGTTTACGCAGCGAGCTCTTGGTTCGGGGACCCGGGAGCGACTCCATTTTGGAAGGCCGAGATGAGGAAGACATCGTCGATTTTATCGACCTTCAAGCTTTCCCCGCATGAACACAGAAGCGTACTCCCTTATAGATTCCTTGTCCTTTTGCTTCACCGATAGGAGGTAGGCTGTGTCTCGGCGAGCCTGAACCTTTGTATGGAATCTTTGCTTGAATATTTTTTCCAAATAGGTCCAGGACCCTACGCTGCCAGTTGGGAGGCTGTCAAACCAAGCTCGGGCATAATCGATCAGTATTTCGGGGAATAGCTTGCACATGTATTCCTCACGAGACCACAGTTGTGCATGCTGTACCGGAAACGCGTTAAGAAGTTAAGGGGATCATCTAGCCCATTGTAGGCCGGAATGTTTGGCAATTTGTACACCGTGGGGAGTTTGGTGTCAAGCAGCTCGTCGGTGAACGGGCTGACAGGTGTCAAGCAGCTCGTCTGGTTCCTTTTCATGTCGGTGTCGGTTCCTCGGGGGACTGTGACTCTCGCTGTAGCTCGGACTTCGGCACCTTCTGGGACTCCGAGATCGCCTTTGTGTATAATGTCGCCTGGGAGTCTGCTGCGAGCTTGGACTCTGGCGTATAACTGAACCCTGCCGGGGATCGTGTCTCTCCCTTAGCTCTAGTTTCTGCCTCTCGGCGTAGCGAGGAACTGTAGGTAGGGATTTTTGCGTGGAACTCTCCCTGGCCTCGGGTATGGGAGACATCCGGGTCGTCGCAAGAAAGCGTTTGAAACGCTCCTTATTTGCTTTAGCGAATTCGGCCGCGGCGTAGGTGGTGGCAAGGTCAAAGTCTCTGGAGAGATCATCCTCCTTCAGCTCGGATCCCTTCGGCTCCGACTCGTCGTTGATTTCTTCGATGTACCCTTCTGGAGTATCACCCGTTCTGAAGGACTGTCCGTTATGCGTCCTCCGATGCCGATTTTGCGTCGGGTTTCTCTGAGGGATGTACTCTAGCGCGGGCATCCCTTCGGAGGGATTTCCTTCTATTGGGTCCCTGGCGTGCCTCTCCTTTGGGACCGAACTGCCTTTCTGGCGATTCTCTTGGCTTATGGGGCAGCTTTCTGCTTCGTTAGGATTCCCTCGTTGGCTTTGGGCCTCCCGCACGCTTTGTGATCGCGTTACCATCATAAATCAGCTACGTAAGAACCGTTGATGAGGTTCCCACAGACGGCGCCAATGATAGATCTAGGGTTTGCGAAAGTAGCTAAAAGAAATAATAACACGATGACACAAAGATATACGTGGTTCGATCGGTGTGATCTACGTCCACGGGGGAGAATATAGAGAGCTTTTATTATACTTGAGAGTACAATGAGTATTGAAAATCCTTTACACCTCTAATCTTGCATCTATTTATAAGCCTTGGGTTAAGTCCTAATCCTTCTAGAGATCGGACTCCTTATACATATCTAGTTGCTTGATACATGCATATCCGATTCCCGTTCGTAGTAGAATTCTATCTTCTCCCAAAGTAGGGCTTCGTTACTTGGTCTTCAAGGCAGATGTTGACTTTGTTTGGGCCGAACTCCGTGGGCCGAGTTTTAATATATAGGCCTAAATAGCCTTAGGTCGGGCCCAGGATGAGGCCGGTACTATCAATTACTTGTGAGATTTGCGTTTCTTGCGCAAATTGTTTTAACAAAAACGAAATACTTTTTGTATATTAACCCAATTAATGCTTCAATTGATTAAGTGAAGTTGTAGCAATTTGTCAAATTCATACTCTGTTTTCGCCAATCTGTTTTTGATTAACGCAATCTGCCCAATAAATGAAAGTTCATTCCCACTACTTACAATGATGATAAACTGACAAGTTGTTCGATGAGATCACAAAGTTGCAACAATTTTATTGAACAGAGAAAAAAGACGACTAAAGTAAACACTATTTTTTAAAGAATTGGCTAAAAGAGTCAAAAAGTCCTAAATGATGTGGGGAAAATAAGGATTTATGTAATTGGGTCAAAGCTAACCCATTTTAGAATGGGTAAATAGCCCCAAAATTTTCAAACTTTTTTGAAATTTTGGTTTTACATACCAAAAAAAGATTCTGAATATAAATTTTCCAATTTTTAATTTTTTTTGTTTTTTCATACATCGTCGAATTTCGGCAAGAATTGATTTGGGAATTTGCGTTTGTGGCATATTTATGTCCATGTGGCATTGAACTCACATAGTCACATTTAAGTCTTGATGTTTCAGAGCTGACATTTGAGTCTTGACGCTTTCAGACCCAACATTCGAGCCTTGATGTTTCAGACCTAATACTCTAGACTTGATGGAGCTCAACTTCAAAAGTCAGTATTATTATGCTTCTCGCGTTTGGAAAGACGAAAACACCCCTCTTCATGGTAAGCTTATAATACCCCATTTACTCTAAATTGAGGTAGTTTCTTCTCTACGACCTTCACACACATTTACACTCTTCTCATTTTACCCCCTCTCTCTAAACGATTGAATACTGACTTGTGCTTCGGAGGGTCTACGCCAGGTCCCTCCCCCAGTTTCTATTTTGCAGGTCTCCGATTTAATTGCGATGGAGGAGAAGATCAATCGCTGTGATGATTTCAACCCGATCATTACACTAAAAACTTGATTTTTATTATTTTTTTTTTTTTTATTTTTCTTCTAGTCAATTAAATGTCATAGCCTACTCGTGAAGTGAGTATTCTTGAAATCAAAGGTCTCAAGTTCGAATTCCACTGTCATTTTTTTTAATATCATTACAATAGTAATACTCACACACCCCACCTATGGTTTTTTTGTGGCCGAGAGTACTCGAACCTCTGACCTATTGGTCAACAAGCAACCACATTTTATTGATAGAGTATATCACATATAATTTTCCTAACGTGGTTAGCATCTCCCGTGTAATTTGTAGACTATTGCGTCATAAAAAAAATTGCTGAGAAGGTTTTTGAATTTTGTCATAAAATATTGCGTCATAAAAAAATTGCGTCATAAAATTTTCCACCGTAACAGGAAGAATAAGTTGGCTTCGTACAATTTATTGAATTTAGGGTGTGGTGAATTTATTGAAAAATTGGCTTCGTACAAGTTGTAGCTAGGTAGTTGTGATTGAATAATAGAAACCCAACAGCTAATTAATTAATTATTTATTTAATAATATAATCGAGTCATTAAATAGTCATTGCAGCCGACCCTTAGCTACAACTTAATAGGTGAACGTGATTGAAATAGTTCTGCGGTGTATCTAAATATGCATGTAATTTACTACTTTTCGTTAAATAATCAAAATTTAGCTCAACTTAGTTTATATAGTGATCGAAATAAATTAGAGATAGAATCTCTAGAGTTTAAATAGCACCCAAGTTTAAATACTTACTCCCCTTTCTAAATAGAAATTAAAAGTACAATATCATAAAGATATTAACATCATATCAAGAGAATTTAGTCAATCGTAGTAGAGTGTGTTTTAACACTCTACATGAAGATTTGTAAACTTAATTTCAAATTATTAAGAGAGAGTAGGGGTGTAATCGAATCGTGCCTAATACTTCGAGACTTACGAAATTAATCAAGTCCAAACCGACAAACGAACTATCAAAATTTGAATTTATATTTAAATAGTAACTATTTTTTTTTTACAATAGAATATTTTATTTACAATAACACATTACATTCACTAGAATTCATTATTTTATTATAACAAATATAATCAGTCTGAAACTTAATACAATTTGACTAATTATAGTTACGTATAATTAAATTACTTAACGAGTTTTCTTACGAGCTAGCGGACTCGGTATTTGTTTCATTTTGGTCCAATGGCTAAGCCAAGCGGCCTTAGCCCACTACATTTGTAGCCCAAATCCAAGCCCATTACCATAATTCAGTTTCCTTCCTACTTCCTAATTCTGCCTATCTAGAGCGGCCGGCGCCTGCTATTCCTAAATCCTAATTCCTAACCCTAACCCGTAACGCCATCCATTCATCCGCTATCTCCGTCTCAATCGCCGTCGCCGTCGCCGTCGCCGTCGCCGTCTCCATCTCCGTCTCCGTCGCACTTATTCAAGAGCAACACTTCTTCACTTTGTGTAGTTCTCCACCATATCTTTCAAAGAAAGGTATAATCTTTCGCACTCAAAATTTCGATTCTTAACTCCACCATTAATGGATCTTCGAGCTCATCGCACTACAATTATCGGTTTCTGTGTTTAATTTTTCTCTTTCTTTTTTCTTTTCAGTTTTAATTTTTTGTGCATCGTTTAGTAGCAGATGTTTCTGGACCCTTTCATTTTCTTCTTCTTTCGAAAAGTCATCTTCTTTGAAAAAGTAAAACATTCCTGTCAAGCATTTCATTTATTTATTTATTTATCTGTGATCATGATCATGAGCTACTCCGATTTTCTTTTTTCTTTCATAAAGTCGTTGATTAATTTGAGAAATTTGTGTTGGTTAAATTCTTAGAGTTTATTGACAATAGTGTAGTAATGTAGGAATTCGGGAATAAAAATGAAAGGAAGACTTGACAATGAAAGTAACAAATGATTCTACGATACATTTGGAAAATGGAAAACTTCCAATAATGAAACACAGAACGTATGCGTGTTTATAGTATATCATATCAGTTTATTTTTAATTTTTGATCATAAATAACTGATTATTGGCGTCTATTCAAAACATCAACTGCTCTTAATTTTAACTGCTTAAGTAACTTCCCAGGAACTGATGGTTCGTTAACGTCTCCCTCTCTCTCAAAGCAAGGTTTTTGCCGCAAAATCCGCCATGGAATCATCCCCTTTCAACAATCTACCTCAAGACACCCTCCACCAGATCTTCTGCCACCTGCCCCTCCGTGAAATTGCTTCCGCAAAGTGCGTGTGCAAGGCTCTCCGTGCCACTCTCTCCTCCCCCTCCTTCCTCCACCTCCTCCGCAGCCAATCCCGCCCCCTTCCCCTCCTTGCCCTCAAGACCTCCCACCGCCATGTCTCCACTCTCCTCACCCTCCACGCCTTTGATCCCGCCTCCAAGCAATGGCTTAAATTCTCCCTCTCCTTCCTCCCCTTTGCCGGCCTCCACCCCATTACCTCCTCCAATGGCCTCCTCTACCTTTGGGCCTCCACTCACACTTCCCGAACCTCCCAAAATTCCCAAAAAGCCCTCATCGTCTGCAACCCCCTCACCGGACGCTTTAAAACCCTACCCCAGCTCGGCTCCGCCTGGTCGCGCCACGGCGCCGTCCTAGCTGGCTCCCTCAGCGTCGTCCTTGTCCTCACCGAGCTTGCCGTCCTGTACTACTCTGAGAATGGAAACCCTAGCGATGAAAATTTCAACCCCAATTCTTCGCCGGTTAATTGGCTCAAATTCTCGTCGAATCTACCCTCGAAGCCCCGGAGCCCTGTTCTGATTTCGGATTTCATCCTGACATTGTGCGACGTGGGGTCGCCGTGGAGGTCGCAGTGGGCGATGTTCAAGGCGAGGATTGTGGATATGGAGAAGGCGATGCAGTGGGTGAGGCTGGAGAAGCGCGAGTGGGGGGACATTTTCGACATTTTGAAGCGGCCGCGGCTGGTGAAGGCGGGGAATGATCGGAAGGTGTACATGGTCGGCGGGCTCAAGAGCTCCTACGCGCTGCAGAGCGCGTGCACAACTATCCTGATATTGAGGCTCGACCTGGATAGCTTGGAGTGGGAGGAAGCCGGTCGAATGCCGGTGGAGATGTATAGGTGTTTCATGGAGAGTAGTAAGTTCAAGGTGTTTGGTGGGGGCAATCGGGTTTGCTTTTCTGCGAAGAGAGTGGGGAGATTGGCATTGTGGGAGGAATTTGGAGATGGGAAGCACGAGTGGAGGTGGGTGGATGGTGTGCCGGGGAGCGGAGACGTGCTCTGCCGTGGATTTGTGTTTGAGGCGAGGCTCGACGCCGTTTTGTAAGTGAGCAAAGGATATTATAACTTGTTTCTAGCCTTGTTGATGCAAAATATATGATGTGCGTTTTTACATAGATTTGAAATGGATTGATTATTGATGTCTATTGAATGTGTTGTATTATCAATGTTACTTATCAATTTTACGATCAAGACATTGTTCTGTTTTGTTGTGACATTTGTTTCTGAGAAATGCTACTGCTCATTTTAGCGCTCACTATTGAATGTGTTGTATTTTCAATGAGTTCTTGAATGTTGCTGCTAATGCTTGTTTTATGGGATTTTAGTGGTAGCTCTTATAAAACGGACAGTTTTTGTTGTTGAGGAAGTAATTAATTTGTTTTATGGAATTCTTGTGATGATTAATTTTAATATGTTTAGGTTAGTTATTTCTAGTGATAATTCTTCAATTTGTTAATATTGAGTGATTGCACTTCAATTTAGTTAAAATTAGGCCTTTGTGTAAAATTTGGGTTCTCGCATTTGTTTTTTTTGTATTGAAATTAAGTAATTGTTCTGTAGAAAAGTAAGAAGCTAATTTAACGTAAATGAAAGTAGACAAACTTTGTTTTTTGCAGATGAAAGTTTAGAAATTCAAATCTGGGAAAAAGAGAGAAAGTTGAAGGACAATTTTTTTGCGTAGAAAAAAGACAGGATTCCCATATTTTTCCTCTAGGCAAATTCTTTGGTACAAAAGGGAAACTATCAAGATTAGTTTGGAATCGAAATCAATAATATTCCCAAACATACATCTGACTTATAGGTTTTGTCACATTTGATACGCATGATAAGGGTGTATAATATACATATAACGTCATGTTTCAAAGCCGCATGCATTATATTCTCTTCTTTTTTGTTATGTATACAACGTGAGATACTTATATTGTAAATAATTACTCCTTCCGGTCACGAAATTGTGGTCAGTATTCCTTTTTCGTACGTCCACGAAAATTGTGGTTTTTCTATTTTTGGACATGACACTACACGCTCATTTACTTTTTAAACCTTATTTTATCTACTTATCTTTATAATATATAAAAGCAAGCCCGGCTTGCCGTTTTTAGAAGTTTTTGTTTTTCCTATCATTTTCAATATACTATTTCTGGGAATAATATTATAAATGGTATGTCATAATTAAAAATTAATAATTTTCAATCAACTAATTAATAGCAAACGTTACAAATTAAAGCATAAATTACGGTAACAAATCAATTTATTTCCCATTTTATATTGTTTTGTATCCATATATTCTAGAATTTTGCATCCAAAAAGATCCACTCACTTCAACTTCTTTATGCTCTGGCCTTCATTTCGGATTTTTCAACTAAAGAAAATATGATTGATATAAAAGAGGTCATCGCACTAGAAATATTGGCGTCAAGATTTTGTGGAAGTGCCTTCATCAAGCAATCATGACTTGATGAAGTAGTGTGTATTGAAATATAATCGATTCTGCTTACGGCGCACTTGAAGATGGCAAGACAGAATCGTGAATCCGTGAGTGCATGTGAAATAAATTGATATTGCCTTTGTTCATAATGTATTTGTTTTGCTGAAGTCTATAATCTATAGACCAATTAAATTTTCAAGCTTTTTGGATTGTTGAGTTGTCGATCGTTCTTCACCGTTGTGTTAATGATATTATTGTATATGTATGTTTCATCAGATGCAGAGAACTCTTTATGCATTTTATATTCGATTTTTCTTCGCTTTATATTTTATTGTTTAAATTAAATTATCTTCATTTGTTACATTTGTTCGCATGCAATTAGCAAAAGTCGAGGAATTCAAAAAAAGTCTAGATCTAAAAATAAAAATATAATAAATTTTATATTGCTTAATCACGTTATATATATTTTTAAAAAGAAATTATTCATTTTAGTAATAAAATAACTATACATGACAAATTCATGTATGAATATTCAAAATCTAGGAAATACTTTACTGAATAAATTTAAGCATAGTTCTACTTTTTCCATATATGACTTCAATCTTATTGTACTGATTCTACTAAACATATAATCTATATCTAAAATCTAAAAATATATAATATGAGCTTCGATTACCATTTTTAGAAATTTTTGTTTTTCCTATCATTTTCACTTTTTCAGTATATATAGTATTTCTCAAAATTATATTATAAATGGTATATCATAATTAATAATTAATAATTAATAATTTTTAATCAACTAATTAATAGCTACCATTACAAAAGCATTAATCAACGACAACAAATCAATTTATTTCCCATTTTATAATGCATATAAATATGGAATCAACAATCAATAAAGAAACACATATGTCAATCAATTTCTATTTATATGGAATGCACGGAACTTTTGAAATGTATAACTAATACAATTAACTAAGATTGAGTTGCCAAATTACATATTGTCTTTCCTATTATTATAAAAATAGGGGGTGTAGTATACTTTCACCTTCACTTTTTCTCACAACAAGTATTCTAGCCAAAAGTTATAGAATAAATCTTACTTGGTTGTATTTTTATTCTATTTGTAATATAGTTCTCGCTGTTGTTTAATTACTTCATTTTTTTGAAGATCAAATCGAAAGAAATTTCCAATATTGTCTTCCATCAAAGAAATTGATCGTTTCAAATCAGCTTGAATGTTGCAATTGCCTTTTATGGTTGCTTACGAAGTCATTGCATAGAATAAAATTTAGAAATGCATTAATATCTTATTCATTATTTTACACATTAAAATATTATTTATATAATATACATTACTGACTTTCTATATATCACAATTCATATAGGTAGTGATTCAAACAATCATGCAACAATTCATATATGTATAATATATCGATACAACATTTTCTTAATGCCCTAAACTGCATCAAAATTATTCAAAAAAAAACTATTTATGAAAAATGTAGCTGAGACGGTAAGAAATTAGATATAGTTAACAAAATAGTAACTCATTTTTGCTTATTGCTATTAAAGTTATATTCATAGTTTTCATTCTAGGGGGAGAACGAATGGCTTAGCCTCTTAGGAATCGACCGATTCCGAGCAGACTCGTGGAGCTGCAGTTATCATATCTATAGAATAAAAGGAGTCATCTCCTTATATATATATATATATATATATATATATATATATATATAGGGAGCGGATACGAGTAAGAACACATCTTATATGAGAACGTAAGAACAATTCATTTTTATTACATCGGAGATGCATAAAATGCAGAAACTAAATGCATAAATATTTTAATGCATAAAATACAATAACTTAATGCATTAGCATTTAAATGCATAAATTAGAGTAATTAAATGCACGGTTAAATCTGGACCGTAGATCAACAAGGATCAAGGGTCCAGATTTGTTCTTATTTCTTATCTAAGAAAGTATTCTTATTTGATCCGCGCTCCATATATATATATATATATATATATATTTACATTACTTGGTTGTATTTTTATTCTATTTGTAATATAGTTCTCGCTGTTGTTTAATTACTTCATTTTTTGAAGATCAAATCGAAAGAAATTTCCAATATCGTCTTCCATCAAAGAAATTGATCGTTTCAAATCAGCTTGAATGTTGCAATTGCCTTTTATGGTTGCTTACGAAGTCATTGCATAGAATAAAATTTAGAAATGCATTAATATCATATTCATTATTTTACACATTAAAATATTATTTATATAAGTCTTAATACACATAACTATCCAGTATGAAGATAGTGTGTACCACCCATACCCACTTTTGGTGGCATGTATAAGCTATATCCACTGACAACTTTTTGGTTTTTTTTTTTGCACTTTTCGGCTGTTTTAAAATAGATTAATTGTCAAATTCATGCATTAATTTCCGTGTCCGATCATTGTTCAAATAACTGTTGACTTGCTTTATGAATGAGGACAAAAATGATTCCCAATGTACAATGTACAGATTCAGCGTTCTGAATATTTTCATGCATCATTCACGTCAAGACTTTAATATAAAGCTTGTCATGCATGCCAATGTACGAAATTAAATAGTGTCAATGCACGCGTAAAATCTTATCGGTACATCTATTTAGTTTAATTGATTCTTCTGTCTATATATATATATCACACACAGAAGCACATGAAATTACACTTCAGAAAAAAAAAATGAAAGAGATAGAATCACAATACCACAAAAACAAGTAAATATCACTCACGTTTGCTAGAGAAATCACATAGCAGACGACATTTATTTTTCAAAATTATTATAGGTGAGTTTAATTTTATTTTTAATGATGGTATCGAAGAGAAATATATTGTACCGATCGTGTTTTTATTGTACCGACCGTACACATCACCTATCGGTACAACTAAAACATCGATCGGTACAATGTTTTTTTTGTCCACACACTATTTCATTCAACTCTCTTTCATTCTATGCTCTTTTTTTAACCATCTCATCGTTGTTTTGTAGAAACGAAGTCACACACGTACCGGCATTTTCACTTGGGGTTAATCGAGATATAGAAGGAATTTTCATTCGGAAATTGAATAGGTCAGTTGAAATAAAATTGTAAATGAGTACCGGAACAAGAAAAAACTGTACCGATCGGTAATATATTTGTACCGATCGTTACAGACAAATTTTCACAAATACTCTATCGGTACAATATTTTTACCGAGCGGTACAATATTTTTTAATAATCTTATTTTTTCTAATAATATTGTATTTGTGCAGATGGAGTGTAGGAGATTCATCGTTAAATACAGCGGGACATGGGACGATTGTGTGTATAATGGTGGGGAAGAACGAACTTTCTACCTTTCGGTGGATACGATAAGTTTCTCTAGCATTAAGGAATATATTGATTTCATAATGATGTCGAAATCGTTAAGTCTTGAGTATGAAATATTCTATTTATTGACGTCTAGAACTGGCCGAAGTGTTAAACATAGTTTGAGTAACGATGAACAACTTCGTCGATTGTATGTTACCGAGCCTGAGCCTACATTGTATATCGTGCATATTGATGCTGTGTACAGGCCGTCATTTGATTTGAATGAATCTTCGCCGTATGTCTATGACGATCAAATCCCTCAGTACTCGCAGTACGACGAGTCGCTCGCACATTTGGCTTCATCTGATTGGCTTGGTGATACTCAATGGGGTGCTAGTGGTGATACTCAATGGGGTGCTAGTAGTGGCGCGAACATTCCTATGCGGGGGGAACGGCAGTCGCAGGTACCCGAGGAGGCTGAATTTACCGCCGATTCCGACGAAGATGATGAGGAGGAATCAGAGTCTGATGAGGAGGACGAACTGTCACAGTCTATGCATCTGACCCTTGGTACTTTTGCAGACTTCGTTACGTGGGTGCATACTCAAGGCGGCGTGAACAAGCTCTTGTCAATGCTGATGCAGAGTAGTCGTATGCCCCTTGTTGAAGACACAAACTGCGCCACTGAAGCGGAGGCACTGCAGAATTGGTTAGTTCCAATGATTCCACTAGCTGCTACTGCTTCGCTCGTTGTTAGTGATCTTGACAGGCTGCCAGACGGTCCATTGAATAAGGGCGAGATATTTTACAGCAAAGACGATTTGAAAATTGCTGTTGGATTGTGGCACATGGAACAACGAGCTGAGTTTAGTGTTCCACGTTCAGATACTGAACGGGTTCACTTCAAATGCAAGTACGGAAGTAACTGTTCTTTTGATTTGCGTGCTCGGAAACAGGGCGACTATTGGTATATTCACAAGTTCATTGGGAGACATACATGCAATCTTAATATGGACCATTCAGCTGTCAGGAAGGTCAGTGCTAAGGTTATTGCAGCTCATTTTGCGGGTAGAATGATCAATGAAGGTGAAATCACTAAACCGAAGTCAATTCGGGCATATTTGCGTCGAGAATATGGCTGCGATGCAAGTTACAGTGTATGTCTGCGAGCACGGAATCGAGCCCTCGAGATGATATATGGTGGATATACAGACTCGTGGAAGATGCTTCCCGACTATCTCCACATGTTGCAGAGAGAAAATCCGGGCTCGACAATTGACTACAGTGTTAGCCCGAATGATGATCGGTTCGAACAAGCTTTTGTGGCGTTGTCAGCTTGTATCGTGGCATTTCAGTGGTGTCTTCGACCGGTGATCGTGGTGGATGGAACACACTTGAAGGGAAAAAATAATGGCATATTATTCGTTGCGGTCGCAAAGGATGGAAACGAGCAACTGCTACCACTGGCATGAGGGATCGGTCCAATTGAAAATGATGTCTCGTGGACATGGTTTCTCACTCGTTTGAAGGAGGCATACGGTTGTCGTTCGGATATGGTCATCATCTCAGACGCCCACTTAAGTATCGCGAATGCAGTTAGGGCAGTCTATCATGGCGTAGCACACGGTGTGTGCTACTATCACATCCTCAAGAGCATGGTTAGTTTTGGAAAACCTTTCACCAAGTTGTTTCAAAAAGCAGCATATGCATATAGAAAGTCGGCTTATGAGAAAGCAATGAATAGCATTCTTGCTGGGAAGCCCGAAGCGTATAATAAGCTCATGAACATTGGTCCAGAGAAGTGGGCTCGATCAATGTGCCCTGTTCGACGATATAGTTCCCTGACATCCAATGCTGCAGAACAATTCAATAATGTATTGGTGTTTGCTAGACGCTTACCAATTTGCTCATGCTTGGAGACAATTAGACTCACCGTCGAAAAATGGTTTGATGAAAGACGTCAATTGTATTCATCGTCTACTGAGTTTCTCACGAAGGAATCAGAGCGAAAGTTCCGTACAGAGGTGGAACTCTCAAGATCTTACACTGCCACGCCCGTCAGAGACTTGATCTTCAAAGTGAATGACGGAAAACAGAATCTAAATGTCGATCTGCGTGCGAGGACTTGCCCGTGTCGTGTGTTTGATTTTGATTTGATACCGTGTTCTCATGCTGCTGCAGCCATTCAGTAAGAAATCCTCAAGTTTTTATATTTAATTTTATATTTATTTCTGTAGCACTTAATCTAATGATTATATGTTATATGTATGACAGGCGAAATGGGCAGCATGTATACAACTATGTGGACGATTACTACAAGAGATCTACACTTTTACAAATTTACTCCCAACAGGTGAATCAGGTCCCTCCCCAGACTGAGTGGTCTTTACCTCCACATGTTGCGGCAATAATTGTTTTGCCACCACTGCCCGTTAGTCAGGCGGGGCGCCCGTGAAATTCCCGTCGTCGATCTGCAGTTGAGAATTTGTCCTCCAGCAGACGTCCAGTCACCGTAGATGAACCTTCCAGTAGCCGTCAACGGGCACCGAAAAAATGCAGAATATGTCACGAGACTGGCCACACAAGAAGAACATGCCCGCTCAGAGATCAGTAGGAGTAATTTATTATTAATTTAATGTTAATATGTGTAATGGCCATTTAAATGAAATGATTATATGTTAATGTTATCATTTTAATGTTTATCCAAAGCAATTAAATGGCACATGCAATTAGAATAAGAAATGATTAACACTTATGGCACAAAGCAATAATATTTGTCAAACATAATCGACATGGCTTTGCAAAGCCAATAAGAAAACATCACGAGCTATTTTACGTCTATACAAAGCCACACTTCCCTCTTCGTTGCCCCATGCAATGGAGGGCCGGGCACTGATCATGCGCTCTATACTCATCAGCGCAAAAGGACCACAACTGTGACTGTCGATCTGGATGTGCTGCCTAACGGGCTCCCGTGGTGTAGGCTTAGTCAAGACCATCCTCAATGCTTCCGACCTGTGTGGTGCCTGGGTTAGGTCTATGGTATCCCAATACTTTCCTTCATTGAGCACAGTTGAGAATTTTTGCTGAAACGGCTTCAGCTGCCTCTTACGCGCCTCATGAACTCCTGCCTTGTGCAGCAAAGAGTCGTGCACCTCAGCCGTCCATAACCTTGGAATGATACGGACGACATAGAAATGCTTTCCAGATAGCACTGGAACAATGATCTGCATAAAAATCACGTAGATGTGGGTCATATATTATTAAAAAAGTTATAATTAATATAAGATGTAAGTTACCTGCTCAGCTTGCCTCCAAGATGTAATATCTGCATTGACATCCAAATTAGTTCGTAGCGACGCCGTCAATTTTTTGTTACTCTTGATCTTCTTGAAGTAGAACTCGACGTCCCTCTGTGTGAATAAAAAGCACGAAATTCACAAAAAGAACATATAAAATCCGTGAACCAATTAAAACATAATGAATTAGTAACTCACAAAGAATTCGGCATAACAGATGATTGTGTTCGTAGCATTTCGATCGGGGAGGACATGGTTCCTTTCTTCCAGACGTCCGCGCAAAACGTCAATGTACCTCTCGAACACCTGCACACAAAATAAATTGGACAATTAGAAGAAGAAATAAGTATAAAAATGAGAGTATATTTAAGAATATATTTGAGAGAACATATATATTGTGCGGAAGTACGGAGGATAGACGGCGGAGCCACCGATGATTACGCAAGCATCATCTACTGACATAAAGGCTGCATAGCGACGCCATTTCTCCTCCTCGGCGTAATCGGCAGGAGGCAACGAACCAATAGGCTGTGAAATTTCTTCTTGTGGCTCAACTTGTATAGCCGATTGTTGTCCTTCCTGCTCCTCTGCTCGGTTGTCATTTAAATATTCAAGTCTCTGCCTCGAGTATAAGTTGTACAGCTCAGGATTGTGCAAAATGGAGTTGTAGTCAAGGTTAGGAGGGACAACAGTAATGGGCTGAGCCTCAATATACTACACAGATAAAATAATTAAAGTCAATTAAATTTAAAATTTTAAAAAATTAATAAATTACTAACTTATTATTTACCTGAGGTGGCTGACGATATATCTCGGGATTTGGCACAGAATGCCGAGGAGGGTCGTATGCATGCTCAGGACCGCCCATGCTCACCCACTCGGGTGTAACAAAAGCGGGAGTGGAATGGCGTGCTGGAATGAACTCAGGATCGGCGCCTGCACCTCCAGTCTCCCCTCTTGGACTGACGTGTGGGGAATGCACGGGGGGTGGTGTGTCACGACGCGGTGGTGGAGGTGTATCTCGACGAAGTGTGGAACGGCGGGAACTCTTACTAAAAAGGTCTGTGAAGAAGGCCTTGATCTCCGGAAAAAATACATTTCTCCATTGTGAAGTTATCTCTCTCTTCACAGTTGCTGCTGTTATCTCTTGCAGCTCCTTCATAAACCGCCTATCACGAGATCGTCCACTGGTGTCGGCGCCGCTGCTCGATGACGACGATGGAATGTTTCTCCGAGCACGCTTTCCCTTGCTTTTGGAAGTATCTTTCGACGGGGCCCGGTCTCTCAAGTCATACGTGTCACGATCGGTGCATGGCTCTGACACGTGGGAGGGACTGCTAGGCCTCTGAACTGGAGGACGACGTGCAACTGGTATTCCTTCTTTTATTGGGTTGATAGGCCTCACGTAATGCACTCCGAGCACGTCGTCCATCAGTAGGGACCTCCAGTAATGTGTCTCCTCCTCTGCTGCCTCTGGCTCAATGGAGTCGAAACAGACGACTCCTGCACGAAACTGATCATCAAGATCCACCCGCAACACTGCTGTCATTACCCATCTCAAACAGCAAGGAATGGCAGTGTCTGATACGGGAGTAGAAACCAAACGAGCTAAACCAGGAATAGCCTCGAACATCCAACACTGCAATACCTACACAGGGCCGTAATAATGGTACTTGGGCATCATTTTCGACCCCTTCGTTTCCAGATTCTTGGTGTAGTTCCTCAAGTTTTGAAATGTATACCCGCCCCATGGGAATCTGTTCCACGCGTCGAGATCATCCACCAATACCCAAAGCCAGGGCACCACATTTCTCCGATCATCGCCACCTATCCCGAAATAATAAGCGATGATAACATTTGCTGCCCGAAGGTGGAGCTCGCCTTCAGGATCAACTATCCCATACCCTGTAACAAACCGATCCCGCAGTTTTTTGGCAGTTATTGGCTTCCCGTCACAAAATCTCTGATAAGCCTCCACATTATCCGGCGTGTGATCCGCATGTGGATCAAATGAAGCAGCTCCAAAACACAATCCCGAAATTAGGGCGTACTCCTGAGCCGAGAATCGGATATTTTTGTCGCCGATACGATACCATGTATCGTACGGCAATTCACCGTACACCTCTACCTCTCTTGATACGAGCATGTGTAGCGCTTTGCCGCACGCTTTGCCCAATGGCCATCTCATAAGATGCCCGAAACAGCCGGCCATGAATCTATCCAACAGTGCTCGACCCCCAACAGCAACAAGTCTCTGCCTAATATATGTTATAATCGAAATTTTGTAGTACGTGTTAATCCTCGGAGAACAGTGTTGAGCATCTTCTCGGATCCAGATCCAACCATACTGAAACAAACACAATACGATTCAAAAATAAGAACACAAACACACTGTAGAAAAAACAAATTGTACCGACCGTGAAACAATTTGTACCGCTCGCAGTAAAATCAACACATGATTTTACTGCGACCGGTACAGAAGTTTTACCGATCGGTACCATTTTTTTAAAATTATCACACATCTACGTAATATATGTCAATTGATCATGATTTTCAAATTTATAAATGAGTTATAAATAAGTGAAAACGTAACACCAAATGATCTTATTTGTTAAATTAACTATTAAGCGTACCAAAAAAAATATAATAAACATAACAAAACATCCAGAATAAGAACAGAAACACACTGTATGAAAAACATATTGTACCGATGGGAATAAAATGTGTACCGATAGTATTTATATTATTATCGATCGGTACAATATTCTACACGGTCGGTACAAAATTTATGAAACATATAAGGCATCGTCGTAATTATCCTCATTAGCACGAAAATTAACATAATTAGCACATAAGCATAGCCACCGAAAATGTCCTAATTAGCACGAAATTTAAATAATTACCACGAATTAACATAATTAGCACGAAATTAGCCTAATTAACCATCTTATTTTTAAGAAAAAATCAATAACATGTTCTGAAAAGCTATACCGTGATGCGAAAAATGCATCGACCGGTTCAAAAATGGTACCGACCGGTTCATAACCTATCGGTACAATATTATGACGGTCGGTATAGTTTTTTCTTTCGTCCCTATTCAAATCGGTACGAAGTACTAACCTCTTCCAGACGTCGTTGATTTTCACGTTGCCGTTCATCCTCAGATTGATGTCTTGAACTTGATGACGCCATGGATTGATGAGAGAAGAAGGGGTGAATTTTTTTGATTTTAGGTGTACCGGTGGTGTGAGCCTTGGGAAATTTTTTTGGGTGCCTTTGGAAATTTTTTTTACTGCATCGGTATGGAGATTAAAAGGATATTTATTGTGAGCTTTGTACCGCTCAATTCAATTGAAAATTGAATACCGCAACAGGCGGTGGTTGGGTAGGTGGGGTCGTGGGGAAGTGGGAGAGAGAAAACACAAAAAAAACAAAACCCTAAATTCTATGCAATTAAGTTTTCGGTCAAAGTGTCAGAGAATCTCGGTTCTCTCTCACTTTCTATCAATCTCAACACCTGAAAAGTAAAGAAAAGGTGGGCCAGTGGTGTATGTTATACATGTATTTAAAAGTGGGTATACACGGTACACACTATCTATATAGTGGGTGTATTGAATTTCCTCTCTTTATATAATATACATTACTGACTTTCTATATATCACAATTCATATAGGTAGTGATTCAAACAATCATGCAATAATTCATATATGTATAATATATCGATACAACATTTTCTTAATGCCCTAAACTGCATCAAAATTATTAAAAAAAAAACTATTTAGGAAAAATGTAGCTGAGACGGTAAAAAATTAGATATAGTTAACGAATTAGTAACTCATTTTTGCTTATTGCTATTAAAGTTATATTCATAGTTTTCATTCTAGGGGGAGAACGAATGGCTTAGCCTCTTAGGAATCGACCGATTCCGAGCAGACTCGTGGAGCTGCAGTTATCATATCTATAGAATAAAAGGAGTCATCTCCCCATATATATATATATATATATATATATATATATGGGATATGATCATATAGAAACTCATCTTTATATGAGTCCGTATAAACTATACATTTTTATGACACAAGTTAATACACAAATTGCATTATTTTAATGCATAAAAATATGTTAATTAAAAAATTTGTAATTTTTTTTTTCAATTTTGATTTAAGAGTGGAGCGAGGGAGCCGAATGCCTCGGAGCGAGCTAAAGGACATTAATATTGTCACAATCATTATCTATAAATTAAAATCGGAGACTAAGGCGCAGAGACGAAAAAATTTTTGCTTTGCTATGTTTGTGCATTTCCAAAGTCATAAAAATGCATGGTTCTACGGACTCATATAAGAATGAGTTCCTACCAGATCCACACCCTATATATATGTACATATCTTCAAAATTTTGATTACTTTGTATTTATATAATTTATATTTAAAATTTTATTTTTTCAATTAATTTTATATTTAAAACTAAACAAATTTCTCCCGTGCATCGCACGGTATGTGATACTAGTTTACAAAAAAAACCAACCCTTGGTGCTTGGTCCACAATAATAGCTTAACAATACAAAAGTATTGGGACCATTTATCCACTCAAAAAATATCTACCTAACGTTGATTAAAATCTGTGTGCCACTTCCCAAAAACCACAATTATTGTGGATGGAGGGAGTATATCATATATTAAATTTTTATTAGACTAAAATATTATAAACTCACCGTCTTATCATAATTAATTATATGTTGTATAATGAATCTAACCAAATATAATATTGCAAATGGCATCTTAGTCAAATATATCAAACTTATCCTATACTGCCAAACAAACGAGAAACTAAATTTCGACACAGTATATGAATGTTACATTGGGCGTCGCTTTTGAAGTGCTGTAAAGAAGAATGAAGAGTCGATATCAAGAAAGAAAAAATCCAAATGCAAATAAAGTTCACATGGTGAGGGGATCCATTTCAACATCACACCAAACAAACTGAAAACACATTCATCTACTAAACCAAAAATCAACACATGCTTCTATTTTGGAATTCTCTTAAATATTCAAATAAACATTCCCTACACAAAATTATTTAGACAGAAGGGTTTTGTTTTGTGTAATCTTAGCCAAAACAATACAATTATTGCACACATAGAAAACTAAAAGAATGTGACAAAAGGTTTCTAGGGAAGGTTCATGAATCAGACAAAGAGTGGGCTTCATTTGATGAGGCTCTGAGTTCCACTTTTATCAGAAAAAAATAAAGAAGATTTTGGGATCAACAATTTTATGGCTGAAACCTAAATTCTTGTTGTGGCCTCACATCTTTATGGTGGAAATTTGTCATTATTTAGTTGGATATTTGGACTCATTATTCTCTCTCTCACAGCAAAAGAGGGACTATATAAGTAGGACTTCGCGTCTTCACCAAGTCCTACTTAGGTTGGTCTACTTCCGCGAGCTAGCCTCGTTTGGATCATGTCTACCCTAAACACGGTTGATCTTATGAAACTCGGATCAGAATCAAGATATCTAGCTGCATTTGACCTAACATACAAAAGATACACATGATTGGAAGCTGTCGGATTATGACTCAAGGTCCTGTCACAACATTTTCAACAATATTCACAACAAAAAGCTGAAGGTAGGGACAATTTATTTGTGGACAAGAAAGATTTTCCATTACCATGTGTAGTAGTAGAAGATATCTTATCTCAGAATGCCCATAACATAAGAACATGCAAGAATATTTGTATATTTCAGAAACATTATAATTTCTAAATATTAGCATATATACTTTGTTAAACCTAAGAGAGAAAAAAGAAATCTGAGAGACCAGGAGGGCCCTTTTAGAAATTAATGACAATGATAGGTATTTTTTCATGATAGTTTCAAACAAGATTATAAAAAAACACAACAGTAGGAAGAAATCTTAAACACCATCATGCCAAGGAAAAAAGCACTTACCTCGTTCCAATTATTTCCTATAAAATGCTTATTATTGTTGTTGTTTCCAACCATTTCAGCTTTGAACCAAGAAGGCCTGTCTCTTTTGGCATGGCTTTCAACTTTCAATTCTTCTTCTTCATCTTCTGCTGTTTTCTTCTCTTCGTGGAAGCAAACTGACCAGACTCCATGCAACTGGGATTACATCAAATGTACAGATCATGAATTCGTCTCAGAAATTATTGTCACCTCTATCTATCTTCCCACTACATTTCCTACTCATGTCTTATCCTTCAAATTCCTTAGAGTTCTCATACTCTCAAATGGCAACCTGACCGGTGAAATCCCATCCTCGGTGGGGAACTGTTCATCCCTCGTCACTTTGGACCTCAGTTTCAATAGCCTGACAGGGAGAATACCACCTGAGATAGGAAAACTATTGGTGCTGCAGCAATTAACTCTGAATTCCAACAGCTTGGAGGGACAAATTCCAAAAGAGATAGAGAATTGCACCAAACTGCAGCAGCTTGAACTCTTCGACAACCAGCTGTTTGGACATATCCCCAGAGAAATAGGCCAGTTAACATCTCTTGAAATCTTTCGAGCAGGTGGAAACCTCATTGATAGAGAAATTCCAGTTCAGATATCAAACTGTACGAGGCTAAGTTTTTTAGGCCTCGCAGATACTGGAATTACTGGCCAGATTCCGCACAGTTTAGGAGCACTGATAAATCTCAAGACACTGTCAGTATACACTGCAAAATTAACTGGTGGCATCCCTCCAGAGCTGGGTAACTGCTCGAGTTTAGAGAGCCTGTTCGTATATCAAAATCAAGTTTCTGGTGAAATTCCAATAGAAATTGGCAGACTAAAAAATCTCAAGAGATTGTTATTGTGGCAGAACCATCTAAGAGGAACGATCCCTGGAGCTCTTGGAAACTGTTCGAGCTTGACAGTAATCGATCTCTCGTTGAATTTTCTGTCAGGAGAAGTCCCTACATCTCTTCAAAATCTTGGCAAGCTGGAGGGACTTCTTTTGTCTGACAACCATATCACCGGTGTAATACCAGAATACGTTGGAAATTTCTCCTACTTAAGGCAGCTTGAAATGGACAACAACAAAATTTCTGGAAGAATTCCATCTAGCATTGGCCACCTGAAAGAACTCACTCTATTTTTTGCCTGGCAGAATCATTTACAAGGAGATATACCAAAGGAGCTAGCAAATTGCCAGAAACTTCAGGATCTTGACCTGTCGAATAACTACCTCACGGGGCCAGTTCCAAAGCATCTTTTCAATCTCAGGAATCTAACTAAGCTACTGTTGATCTCAAATCAACTTTCTGGTGAAATTCCTGCTGATATTGGCAATTGCAGCAGCCTAATCCGACTACGCCTGGGAGGAAACATGATAGATGGAGAAATTCCCTCAGAAATCGGGATGTTGGAGAATCTGAGGTTCCTTGAGCTGTCTGAAAATCAGATTTCTGGAAAAATTTCTTCAGATGTAGGCAACTGCAAACAGCTGGAAATGGTTGATCTCAGTGGGAACAAGCTTCGAGGGGAGATCCCTCTTTCTTTCGTATCTCTTTTTGAACTGAATGTCTTGGATCTTTCCATGAATGAGATATCAGGCAACATCCCTCAAAGCATAGGCAACCTCACATCACTGAACAAACTTGTGCTGAGTGGAAATAATATCTCCGGTTCTATTCCTCGATCATTGGGCCTCTGTAAGGATCTGCAGTTGCTTGATTTAAGCAGCAATAAACTCGGCAGCTCTATCCCAGATGAGATTGGTTATCTTCAAGAATTAGACATACTCTTAAACTTGAGTATGAATTCATTGAGAGGAGCCATCCCAGAAAGCTTCTCGAACTTCTCAAAGCTTGCCAACATGGACATATCTCATAACATGTTGGAAGGAAGCCTGCAAGTCCTCAGCAACTTGGACAATCTTGTTTCTTTGAATGTTTCCTACAACAATTTATCAGGTCCAGTTCCAAATACTAAATTCTTTCAGAACCTTCCGTATGATTCATTTGCTGGTAACGAGGAGCTATGTTTTGTCAAGAACAAGTGCTCTCCCATTAAAGACAGTCGCAGAAGGAGATATGTTCGGAATCTGACCATACTTAGTGTCTTCATTTTCATCATAGTTTTCATTCTGCTAACTTTAGGAGCAATGTACTATAACAGAAGGCGAAGCATAACAGTCGAGGAAGATGATGAAGAAAAAGGACTTCAATGGGAATTCACCCCGTTTCAAAAGCTGAGCTTGTCAGTAGAAGAAGTGGTAACAAAACTTACAGATTCAAACATTGTGGGAAGAGGCTGCTCGGGAACTGTTTACCGTGTTGAGACTCCAATGAGGCAGGTGATTGCAGTAAAGAGACTGTGGCCAAAGAAGAGAGATGAGATTCCTCAAAGGGACTTATTTTCTGCAGAAGTCACAACACTAGGATCAATAAGGCATAAGAACATAGTAAGGCTTCTAGGTTGTTGTGACAATGGGAAAACCAGATTACTCCTGTTCGATTACATTAGTAATGGGAGTTTGGCAGGATTGCTCCATGAGAACAAAATATTTTTAGATTGGAATGCAAGGTACAATATTATAATGGGAGCTGCTCAAGGGCTGGCTTATCTTCACCATGATTGTATCCCTCCAATTGTTCATCGAGATATCAAGACCAACAACATTTTGATTGGTCCGACATTTGAGGCTTTCCTTGCAGATTTTGGTCTAGCAAAGCTAGTGAATTCTTCAGATTCTTCAAGAGCTTCGGATGTTGTAGCAGGATCATATGGATACATAGCTCCTGGTAAGTACATTATACAGAGAAAACAATGTTTTATTTAGGTAAGACATTTAAGCACTAATATGTGTGTAATTCTAAATTTTGCAGAATACGGATATAGCTTGAAGATTACAGAGAAGAGTGATGTGTATAGCTACGGCATTGTGCTCCTAGAGGTCCTAACAGGGATGGAACCAACCGATCCCCGAATCCCAGATGGAAAACACATTGTTCCGTGGATTTATGAAGAACTTCGAACTAAACTCAGAGATTTCACATCAATAGTTGATCAACAGCTACTGCTACAGTCGAGCACACAAACAGAAGAGATGCTTCAAGTACTCGGCATAGCTCTCCTATGCGTGAACCCTTGCCCTGATGAAAGACCTACAATGAGGGACGTAATAGCAATGCTGGAAGGGATCAAGCACGAAAACGAGGAGTCTGCGAAACCAAACTCCATTAGAAAAGAGACCGTTTCTAACACAAGAGCAGCAGCTCATTGTTCAAGTTTTTCCAGGTCATCTAAACCTCTTATAATATCACCTCTTCATTCCCAGTAGCCACTTCATGTTCTACACTATGTTATATCTACTTCAAATTCATAGTTTCAGAATGATTGTAAAGATTCATTAGGGATTGTACACTTTCTCACTTTCTCGTACAACATTATTTTCTAATCCCATTTACAGCTGTCAAAAATTGGTCTAGTCTGAAATAGGACAGGTATAGGCTGTAAAAATAGAGGCCCGATTGAATTGCAAGCCAGCTCAACCCGGCCCAAAATGACCTCAAGCCCAGTGGATTGGGCCGGCCTGACCATTTTCACACTAAAATTAGTGTTTCGGATGGGGTGGGCTGTCATTTTATGGGATCGGCCCGACCCTACCTAATTTTATGCCTTTGGTCCGATGGGCTTGGCTCGGGCCAGGCAGGCCCAGGCAATTTGATTCTCCAGAAGCAGATCAACAGAAATATTGCTATCAGGTAGTATGAAATAATATATAACCATCACATGAATATGAACAAGCAAGCATATTTTTAGACACCATCCTGTAAAAACAATCACCATAATATGCAGGCACAAGTTAGATACATCATATAATGAAGCAAATATATTACACGAATAGTTATAGAGTAAGTAAATATGAAAAATTGAAAATGCAGCATAAAACGTGAAGATGATCGTAAGAGCATAAAACGAGGAATTCAGTATGCTATGTAATCAGATGGTAGTCAGCCATCACAGTGTGATCTCAGCAAGGCTGACAATGACATTTTGAAGGTGATTAAAATGCATGTTTTTATGCCTGGACTTCAGGCTTCCACTTTATACTGCATCCAACGCTGGTGGTAAAGAAAAAATATGAACTTAGTGTCTTGGTCATAGTTAGTAAACTGAATAATATGCTTAATGAAATAGGATATCAAATGTAAACAACAACAGAAGATAATAAACGACAGAGATTAAATAGAAGCAGTACCTAGGCTTCTGAATCGATGATACTGGTTGTCCACTCAACACACTGTCTATCGCTAAGCTCAAGTCCCTACATTGCATATCACGAATATTTGTTAGCAACACATGACCAAGCACCAATTACATGATTTTTTGTCTTGCGTTATATTTTTTTTCTAAAATACAAGTGCAGAAGCAACCTTCCAGTGATGCGCATATTATTACTTGGCCGTGAATCATCAAACTGACCGTGGTATACTAACTCAAATGGTCTACGACCGTCCTGTCACCAGAATTATGGATCAGATCACCATTACCAAATTAAACCAAACAAGATTGCAGAATATGTAGGTAATCTAGCTCCGCGCAGATGAGCTCATAGCCAGTGTTTATCAATCTAGTAATTACCTTTTTAAACAAGAAAAATTCTGGTGTACAAACAGCTCCAAAGCTTCTTGCAACATCTTGGGACTGCAAATTTATTTAGAGCAAATTCAATCAGTAGTGTTTTGTGTGAAGGAATATTGTCAAACGGTCCTCTTTGCAAATGATAGACAACAACTAGTATAAGGAATTCTCCAACATCAAGCATCTCAAAATATAAATGGTAAGCTGTAGAAATATGTGAAAACATGAAAACCACCATCAAATCCCTCACAAAATTGTAAACAAATAGCAAGAAAGTTAAGGTTATGTTTGGATAGCTTCTCCAAGCTCAACTCTGTCCCCACCCCCCCAAAAAAATGCGTTTGCTTCATATCTTCTGCTAAAACTAACTATCACGCTCTCAAACATCAATACATTCATTATTTCTTCACTTCATACCTATTCTTACACTATTCACCTGACAAAAGGAACTTGATTTAATATATAGAATTAAAGCAAACAAAATATCATGTCAATATGATTTCACTCTCAATACACTTATTTATACTAACTATGAAACAAAATTAGACTGTTAAATTATGACTATTTCTATCGTACAGATTATCCCCGCAAACACGAACCTGACATATACTTTCTTTCCCTCAACTATTTCTCCCAATGCAACTTCCCTTATTATAATTCCCTCCAATCACTAACAAATGCTAGCCCAACATTGCCTAAGAGACGGGGCCTAACAATACACTAAATTGAACGCCACCAAACGCAATAACATATGATGATATAAGAAATATTATGACCATGTTGAATAGCAAATTCACTTCAACCTAACAGAAGATAAGAAGAATGCCTACCTCATCATAGAGATACGGAAAAGGATAGTTAAGTATCTTAGCTTCCTCGGCCATAAAATCCGGTCCATCCTGTGAGGAATAGGTTAAAGCTGGAGGAATCATTCAATGGCTTCAACACTGCTCAATTTGAAGATACAAGGTCATCTGAACCTGTGGATGAGTAGCAACATAGTTTGAAGAAATTGCAACCACCGCAAGTCCTTTCTGCCCCACAGACAATACACACATCAATGACGATTAATTCGTTTTCTTTTTCTTTTGCAACTACTTATTTGCAAAAGCGGTTGGTGGCAGTGCTGTTCAAAACACGACTAATAACAGAAATAAACAAGATAATAATTTACCTTCATGTAGAAGTTTGAGAGCTTTACAATATCTTTCTTCAAGTGTTTGACAAAAGGGCAATGGTTGCAAATGAACATTACCTGCAAAGAGCACAATGTTTATACCCAACAAGAAGCCTCAAAATCGCAAATATTTTTCCTTTTGAATGGAAAAGATGCATTTTTAGCCAAACAAAACATTGGGCTTATTTTTTGTGAACTTTTGTACATACAATTAAATAACCCTAGAAATCAAACCATGTAAACAAAATAAAAACACAAAGATGCATATGATTGATTACCAGCAATGCAGGGTAGGAATCAAAGTCGTCCAGCTTCCACACTTTCCCAGTTAGAGGTTCTGGAAGCTAAAACTCAAACACAACAATCAAAAATCAACCACATAACCAACAAATTGAAAATTTAGGTCCAAATAATTTTAAGAAAAACGCAATTTTCTCAAATTTCAGCAATCTTATGGTTCCAGAAGCCACACCTCGAATTCAGGTGCTCTGAAACCGAGAGAAACCCCTTTGGACTGGAGCCTGGCAGCTCCAATCACGAGCTTTCTCGCTGGGAGCACCGTCGTCCTGCGTCGCAGGGGATTCCAGCTCCCTCTCGAGTAGCATTTCGAAGATGAAGTAGAAGAAGAGAGGGATTTCACCGCCGGTAACGAGCGCTCGACGGCGAGAAACCGACGACAGACGGCGGCTGGTGACGCGGCGACCGTTAGAACACCCGCCATAGTCGATAAAAAGGCTCTGCCCCTTTCGAAATTCTGGTATTCAATTTTTGTTTGCCTTTCCCGTTATCCGAAGCAAGGGCATGTTTGTCATTTCGTCTCTTCCTCATACCAAAAAATAATTTGATAAAATTAATACATAAAATTTGTAAACGGAAAGCTGGAATAGCTCAGTTGGTTAGAGCGTGTGGCTGTTAACCACAAGGTCGGAGGTTCGACCCCTCCTTCTAGCGAATTTTACTTCAATTTTTATTATAACAAAGGATGAAAATAGTGAAATTTTTCTCAAAAAAAAAAAAAAAATAGTGAAATTTTGATTTTTATTTACTTTTCTCACTCTCTCTCTCTATTTTTTTTTTGAATTTTACTTCAATTTTTATTATAATAACTTTTCTCACTCACTCTCTCTAGTTTTTTTTTTTTAATTTTACTTCAATTTTTATTATAATAACTTTTCTCACTCACTCTCTCTATTTTATTTTTTTTGAATTTTACTTCAATTTTTATTATAATAACTTTTCTCACTCACTCTCTATATTTTTTTTAAATTTTACTTCAATTTTTATTATAGTAACTTTTCTCACTCACTCTCTCTATTTTTTTTTTTTTTTTGAGTTTCACAACACGTGCATACACTCAAACTCCCCTTCAATTTTTACTATAATAACTTTTCTCACTCACTCTCTCTATTTTTTTTTTCTTTGAGTTTCACAACACACGCATACACTCAAACTCCCGACCTTAATGTTGAAGAGGATGTAATTTTTCTCTTATTTTATAAGTATTCAATTTAGTTACATCTATTAAAGTGTTGATAGACCGAAGAAATTAATTAGTCGTGTTGGCCCTTACAGAAATATGTATAATAACCTTAACTACATCGATATAATTTATTACAAAAACATAATAAATACATCAGTATAATTTTCTAGTGAGACAAATATATAAACGATAATTCATTTAAAGAACCAAGTGTAGATGAACATATAAACGTATCATATGTTTAACGAAAGTTCTTTAGGGGCGAACTTTTTTTTTTTTGATACCTTATTATCCATAATTCTTAAACGCCAAATTCATCATCCAAAGAAAAATCTATCCCCATTCTAAAATCGATTTTGTGAAAAGAGAAAAAATGATCACATTAACCTTAATGTAAAACTATGTAAGTAATCATACGGCCATGACAGTGTTTGAGCATCAGAGACGTAGCCATATTATTAGTATTTATTAATATTTTTTTGAATACTAATCTTAATATGTAGGTTAGGAACCTTAAAAATCATACTATATGATATTTATATGTGTTTTATGTTTCTTAAATTTTATTCTTTTCAATTCAAAAAAAAATTCTTTTAATCTTTTTTTGCACATTTCTACCATATTCTTTTTATATTTTTACATTATTTAATATTTTCAAATTTTAGTCTTATTAGGGCCGGGTTTTAGTGGTATATTTTTGTTGCCCTACCTTTTTTTTTTAAATGATTGTTGCCCTAAATATAAGTAGATTCTAAGTCTAACTTATTCACATCGTAAAATTTCAATCAAATTGATATAAGTTGTAAATAGTCAGAATTCCCAAGCTCATTTAAAATTCTGGCCCGTCACCTAGTCAAATGATTATTTTCTAATTTCTGTGGAATATGATGAAGGTGTATATTCGTTATATGCTGTGATACATTTTATGTTCTTATTTAATTTATATTATTTATTTTGTTCTTGGGACAACTGTATCCTTATGTATGTGTAATATATAGTACATCTACAAATGATTGTGTAAGCATATTAAGATGTAAAATGTTCGCTTTAAACGTCATCGTTATTGATGTACTAACTACGACCAACTGATAAGTGATAGGTACATTTTTTATATACTATTATTATTATTTGGTTACTCAAAATCATCAAATTAAATAAATGAAATATTCGACGATCAGTGATTAATGTATTCCTTTTTTTCCAGTATTATATCTTGCTGTAGTTCTGAAGTGGAAATCAATATGATGTATGCACTTATGTCAGCATATAAACTCAATTTGTAAATACTATGATTAGAAATTTGTAAGTTCTTTTTTATGTATAGTAAAGCAATAATTGAGCACGACAATTTATATATTTATATTTATATATTTTTATGTAAAAAAATTACAACAAATATTAGAAATTAGCCATGTAAGTAAGGTTTGAAGGAAAATTGCAGTCCGGTTCAAGACGTGGGTTGAATTATGGTGCAACGAACTAGGAGAATTAAAGGACATAATAATAAATATAAAATTGAACTTTTGTGGAGATTCAAAGTATCCATTTTTGTGTGTTTGTTTTTCTATTTTTAGAATTAATATTCATTGCAACCACTTATAATTAAGTGTATTGATAGCTCAATCTAAAACGTATCTACTTTACGGGTACGTTTGCTTTTATCCCTCTAAATGGACGAATAAACAAAAATTTCATCCTTTAAATCATTTCTTCTTCTTAAATTCCTCATTTCCATCATTTTTTATTCCCCTTTTCACTCATGAGTGAATTAATATTATAATATCGAAAGCACAATTTAAGTCGATAAAAAAATAATTAGTAAATTGTTACAAATGGTGATTGATTATATGGTTAATTAATGTCGGTTTCAACATCACTTTTATAATTTTGACAAATTTTTTTTTTATCATTGTAATTCATTTTATTTGCTTGCAAACAAAAATGTTATACAAATGAATGAACACCGTCGATTCTGAGAATAATTAGGATATGCGCAACAAAAACACAATGCATTAATTTTTCAAAAGATTACTGATTTGCATGTAATATCACGATTTTTTATTAAAATTTCAACAACCATAAACAATGAAGAACGTGGCCTTTTATAAGGCTAACCAGACCCTAAAGAAAGTCCAAAACAAAGGGATGGTCTCTAGTGTAGTGACCAACACTGTACGGTTGGTGCGGTCCGTCCAAATTTTTTAATTTTATTTTTATTTTTTGGCACTAATTGAGGCTTAATGAAATATAATTAAAACTTACCAAATTTTAATTATGGCTTAACAAACTCTAATTGGGATTAACAAATTATAATTGAGATTTATTAATTCTAATTCAAATTAATTAATTCTACTTGAGATTAATTAGCCCTAATTATCACCTAATTACCTCTAATCTCTTTAATTACCACATAATTTCATTTAATTACCATCTAATTAGGTCAACCGTGCTGTGCAGTTGACCACACACAAGTTTTTGCCCAAATTAAATTAGGTAAATACACAACGATAACTAAACTAAAAAAAGAAAGAAAAAAAGAAAAAGAAACAATAAGTCAAAAAATAATATTATAAAAGATACTTAGTAATTAACTTCTAAATTCTAATTAGTCGATGCAATCACATTGCCATCAATTTTTTGTTATTTTGGGCAACAGCATTAATGGAAACTAGGGGGGAATAGGGTAAATTAGGGGCAGATTACGAAAAATTAGATGTCATCAAGATTCAATAATCCTAAATAAAACTTATTAATTCTGAATTAGGATTTATTAATTCATAATTAGAACTTATTAATCTTCAATTAGATTTAATTATTTATGTATGTTTTCATTTTATTGGTTACTAACTGTATATATTTCCTTTTTTTAACTCAATTATATATATTTCCAAGATCTATATATATGTATATATTTATGCTTATCTGTTTTTCAACAAGTTAAAATGACACGACATCATTTGTCAAGAAGCTGATATAAGCCACTACCGTTACAATCAAGTAAAATTATTTTATCTCCATGATAGTTTTTCTTTTTTCCTTTTTCTTAATTAAACTGACGATTAATTTCTTAAGATTCTTGCATAACCTATTATTTAATTCAACCAAATCGATCAGAGAATCTCCATGTTCACACTTGACACATCAATTTAGTCGTGATTAATTAAGACCATATATCTAATCTAGATTATGGATGAACTTAATTGCTAGTATTATTGTGAAATGACATTTTCTTTTTTTGAGGGAAATTTTGAAATGGCATTGACATTGAATCAGCCAGATGCCATAGGGGCATATATATAATTCCAGCTATATATATATGAGGAATGATATGCCGCTCACTTTTCGTGAGCACCTTTCGTGGGCACCGATCACCGTTCGTCCATATTAGCATTATTCTTTTTAATTTTTTTTATTGATTTATATTCTAATACCCTAAAAATTAATATTCGAATCACTAAATATACAAAATTCATAAAATTAAAGCTCAATTTATCTTATTATTCATTTCTTTGAAGTTAGAGGAAAAATGAACAAATTGAGCTTTGATTTTTATGTATTTTGTATATTTAATGATTTGATATTAATTTTTAGGGTATTAGAATATAAATCAATAAAAAAATTAAAAAGAATGATGCTAATATGGACGGACGATGATCGGTACATGAAAGCGCTCACAGGGTGAGCGTATCATTCATATATATATATATATATATATATATATATATATATATATATATATATATATATATATACGATCTAATCTCGATTCGTTTGAAGAATTTAAAATACTAATAATTGACGTAAATGGATATTTAATATATTTTAACAAGTCAATGAAATTTAACTAGTAACACACACACAAACACACATATATATATATATATATATATATATATATGCATAAGTTGGAGTATATAAGCTTATCCTTAATCTCACATCAGCAAAATATTCTGTATATTTTGAAAGGCTAGGACAATATGATGTGATAAAGTATGTCATCGCAGACACCAAGTCAAATATATAAGACTAGATTTGCGTATTTCAATTAAAATAAAATTTTGTGTATTAAGTTTATTGTTTAGGCTAGTTTATATGATGAATGTACTTGTAAAGAACTTGACAATTTAATTGTTTTTTTTTCCCTTAAAAAATGAGCAATTGAATTTTTCCCCTTAAAAAATGAGCAATTGAAGTATTGTTTTACCCTGCCGTGGGAATATATATTAACGAGTCCATCAATAATATCCAATTCGATAAGTAATACAAGAGGGATGTCAATGTGTTCATCTCACTCGATTTCGATTTTGTTCGAGTCAATATTGTTGGATTTTTTTCGGGCTATAGTTTTACAGTCATGACCCTCATTTTTCTTTGATTTATTGGGATCAGTCTGTCAGTTTCAAGCTAGATTGACATTCATAGGGCTAACCAACCCAATTTCGGTTCAGACTAATTTTTATTTCGAACTAGAATTTTTTTTAATTTATTCAGATCAATTTGTCGATTTCAGAATGGATTGACACCCCTAATTAGCTTTAGTACTTTGTGTCCACTATACATGAATAGCTATTTATAAAAAGATAAAAGGTTATTTAAAATTTTACAATAAAGAAAATGTTATACGCTCATCAAATTATCTCCCGGCTTCATAATTCAAAAGTGATAAAGAAGCTAAATTGGGAATTTTCTGGGTATATATGGTACAAAGGTACAATTTTGTACATTAATTAATTAGTTGATAAAAAAATTATATAAAAATATCGAATATTAATTTGGAATCAAATTGGCTAGCAGGTGAAAAATCAAAATTTGAGATTTTTTTGTAGTGTTGGTGTGGATATTCCCAACAGCTGGAATATTTTGGTCACAATTTAAATGGATAAGAAGCCGGCATGGCATGTGCCATCTGCCCCATTAATGCACTAATTTGTAATTTAATTAAATTAATTACAACTGATAATTTCATTTCAAAATATTAAGACAATTTTCAGGGGAACTTATGTGGTCGTAGGAAATGTTAAACCTAAAAAGATTCCGCGCCAAAAAAGCTGTCCATGATTTATTAATGGTGAGGTTTGGAATTCGATCTTCTACTTTTTAACACGACGAAAAAATAAAATAAAATAAAATAAGATAAGATAATGGTTGTGGTTGTTTAGCTAAACATACTTCGATGTTTAGATCAATTAACAAGAATATTTGTATATGAAAAAGCACATAAAGGGGGATTATGTCTTAATTAGATTATGATAAGTGGTTGAATGATTATTTACAGAGCATCACTTTTTTGTTTTAGTGCGATTTTTTAAATTCACGGTTCTTTGTACTCAACTTCTATATTCATAAAACTTTATTCGAAACTAAAATGGTATACATTTATTTTTATGAATAAATCTATGCAGTCACATTATGGCTAGTCATAATTTGATTCAATAACAAAAAAAATTGGTTTATTTAATTTTTTTATTCTAAATGACTTCTAATATTTAAAATATTTAATTTATACAAATTTACCTTGATATATTTAGTTTTGAACATAATATAAATCTCGATAGATATAATAAAGGTAATACAAAGATTTTTGTCGAAAAAATAAGAAAGAAATATATTTACACTAATCATGATAGAAATTAAGTCAAAAGTATAAATACTAATATAAAATATATAATCATACTTTTTATATGAATCAAATATCTAACAAAATTGGTCTATTTTCATTTAATCAACCAAATTATGGCTAGCCACATTATGGCCAAATAGCATCACTCTATTTTTATTTATGATGAGCTTACATTAATAGAATGATACTAACTAATTACTACCTCCGTCCTATTATTCTTGTCTCATTTCTTTTGGGCACGGTATTAAGGAGAATGGTGTTTAAAGGGTAAAAAGATAAAAAGTGGTGGAGCCCATAACTTTTTGTGAGAGAATCATATTTTCTTTTATGGAAACAGGACAAGAATAACGGGACAGCCCAAAAAAGAATACAAGACAAGAATAATGGAACGGAGGGAGTAGTTAGCAAACACAAACAAATTAACAAGATTTTTTTTAGTAACACATCGGGATTAGCATAAATATTGTTGGAGGAGGTTAAAGTTATATTCCTTCCATCCCAATGCACAAATATTTAATACATTTTTAATGCATAACTACAATGATATAATGTACAAATTAAATATCAACAATGCATAAAAAAAGATTAACGGTTCAATTTTTTCATTAACATGAATTTGTACATTAAAGTAATGCAATTTGTGCATTAACTTATGTGATAAAAATGCATGGTTCTTACGGACTCATATAAATATGGTTCCTATATGATCATATCCCTATATATATATATGGATTGGTTCATATGAAACCATTCCTAGTGTGGGATGTAGGAACCAATCTGAATCGTTAATATTTGTATGATCTATGGTTGTTATTATTCGAAGGATGAATATATATAGATTTAAGCATGATTTATGTAAGCACAATTATTTATATAAAAAGCCTGAATCTCATAATTAAGCATGACTATATATAGATTTAAGAATAAATATATATAAATTTAAACATGTTCTTAAATTCTCACGGGAGGAATAGTTCCTATAGTAACTCATCCATATATATATATACGTGTGTTTGTGTCTGCCACTTCGACGTTTTATTTTTTTTTTTAAATTTTTAGTAGTCGGATAAAAATTGAAGAAATAAAGATAAATATTTCTAAGCTAAAAAAATACCCAAAAGACCCTACTTTTTTGAGCCCTATACAGTCGCACACTCGCACATTTTGGGTCGGTATAGGCCACATTTATCATGGAATTCAATCGGCCCGGCCTGGCCCAGCCCGACCCGAAATATTAGGCCCAAGAAAGTCCGTTTTCATGGCCGATTTAACCAATTTCGTCTAAATTCTTCATTCGATGGATTCACATCAGCCCGACAGTTTAACAGCTCTAAACATTTTTCATTGATGAGCATGGTGGGTTGGACCGACCCGACCCGACCCGGTCCAAAGATATGGAATTGAAATTGTGATTCCTAATTGTGTGAACATTTGTAGATTCGAGCTAAATAAATCCATTACCTATTTTAAAATGAAATAAAAAAGTGCTAGTTGGTAAATTAAAAAATTGCAGAACATGTCCGGGAGTGCTGGGTCTGCCTTGGCGATGCAGTTGCAGACCTTGTCAGTTGGATTAAATATAAATATGATTGGATAAATATCAGATAATTTCGAGGTCAAATTTAGAGGTCACCATCAATTTACGTATATAACTTCGAGAAACCAGTATTTAACTCAATTATTAAATCCAAAATTAAATTTGTGAAGCTGAGACAGTTCGAACATTAGATAGTTCTCACTAAAAAATTCCCAGCTTCCAATAGAAAAAATCTTGAATTCAACGCATTTTTCTCCGAGAGAGAGAGAGAGAGGGAGATGAGAGAGGTGATATATATAAATATCTCTACAATCAAGAACTCCTAGTACGTCGGTTGTATGTATAATAATATATGTGTTAGTGTGTATATATACTGATATACACTCATAAACATACACAAATATATATGCTACATGTATTGGTAGTGGGGCTGCAGCTGTGAGAAATGAAGCGGAGGAGAGAGATGGAGATGGTGGCATCAGAGATCAGGTCCGCCATTGAGGAGGTATCCATGCTGGCGGTCAACCTCACAACTGGTGCCACCGCAGCCGCCGCCGCCGCCCCCGCCGCCGCTGTTGATGATGCTATTCCCGTTCCTGCTCCCGCTCCTGTTCTTGTTCCTGTTCCTATTCCTGTTCAGACTAGTGTCCATATTCCCATCAAACCCTTTCTCTCTCTCTGCAATTTGCTCGTTCAAGTTCTAGGTCTCTCTCTCTCTCTCTCTCTCTCACACACACACACACACGGGGTTTAACTTGCGTGAACGAAATTGTTTTGTAGATAAGATTGGGCCAACAATGGCTGTGCTGAGACAAGACATTCATCACAACATTGAGGTAAACGGAAAAAAAAAATAGAAAAAAATGTATGAGAAGCGAAGAATACAAGTTAAATGAGTAGGCCTGCACAAATTTGTCACTTTCAGTGCGTGCAAAACACACGCACTGAATCCCCACATTTTGACTTTTTTGTACACATGATCCCAATGCCTTGTCAAATAGACATTTCTACCCTTCCTGGCCTGCAGTTTGTTTCTTTCAAGCTAGTCCTTTCCTTCATGCATGTCATACTATTACTACATTTGTCCACCGGGGTATTTTCGTCATTCTCTTTCTATCGGACGTTTTCTTGTTCTTGCTTTTGGCAGCTTCAGAACATGAGGTCCCAGTTCAACAGTTTTATCGCCAATCAGTTATTCCTTATTACTGATAAATTAATACTTGTTTAATTAGCAATCTTATTTTGACTTATAACCAGCTTAAATTAATTAGTTATGTATGATATTATTTGATATTATAGAGATTAGAGAAGTTCCATGACACTGATCCATCAATATATTGGGATGTGGTTGAGATTTTGAAGAAAGAGGTGAAAGAAGGCACGGCTAGAAAAGGTCCCACCTGCAGCAAAGCCTTTGTTTGGCTTAACAGGTATATATACATATCCACATTTTTTTAATTAGTTATTAAATAAATTATGTAGTGAATATATGAACACTTATTCAAGATAATCAAATTATGCAGACAAAATTAAGATAAAATTAATGCAATATTATGCAGGTCTCTAGATTTTGCTCTAGTTTTGTTACAGTTGCTCGTTAAGGATTTTGGGAGAAATATGGAGCAAGCAGTGGAAGAGTCTTACAACCTTACCTTAAAACCATGGCATGGATGGATCTCTTCAGCTGCCTATAAAGTAATTAAAATCCCATTCCCAATTTTTATTTTTTTTACCTTTTATATATATATGATGATGCATTGCATGAAAAAGTTTCACATTTTTAGTAAAATTATTCCCATGACTATTCAAGAATATGTCCAAATATGATCATGTCTGGAACCACATTGTTCAAGGATATATATAGATTGAACTGGTTGATCATGTTCTTGTTGCAGAATATTCAAGCTTCTTTAGTGATTTTTCGTCTTTCATTTCATAGGTCGCCCTGAAACTGGTACCGGATAGCCATACTTTAGTGGACGTTCTTAAAGTGAAAGGCGAAGAAGACGATGAATTGCTCAAGAAAGACATACAAAGCCTCATATCTCTGCTCATACCTGTGTTAGAACAGAACAAAGATATTTTAGTAAGTGTCAGTGTGTTAGTTATGAGGAAATGTGTCTAGTTGAATATTGATTTGATCTCTTCTCGTCTACTGCAGAGATTGTACGGGTTGGATAAGCTGAAATCAACTTGAAGAAAGTAGCCACAACATCTGTATAGTTGTCCAAATTTTGAAGCTTGGTATATTATATGCATGCCTCTTGTTTTAGGCCAATATAGAGCCTTCCCTTACCATCTTGTACATATGTAATTAAAATAGTTGCTTCCCTTCTTCGACTTTCCTAACATACCTTCTGTCGCTCTGTTGTGAGGCGTTCTTTTAATTCGTCTCATGATTGTTTGTTCATACTTGTTGTCATATAAGTTTACATGTAATACATCTTGAGAAGTTCCTATAGTTCATAAAAATTTGACTTCTGTTAATTTAAGCCAAGAAGTACAAATAAAGCTAAGGTTGTTGCAACATGACATTTTTGAAGATGCCTATTTTGTCTATGCCTAAATGGTAGCCATCAGAGCCAGCAGGATTCACCGGAGGATCATGAAGTGCAACGAGTGCTGCCACCAGACCAGCATTGCTCGCGATACTTGCCTCCGTGAACGAGGCTTTCTCTCTCTCATCCAAGAAAATATCATTCTCATCCGGTCCTCCCACCATAGCTCCTATAAGATTGTTCGGATTTTTGTTGAGAGAGTCCAAAAACGCGTCCCCTTCTGAACACGTGTGTGGCATTCCGTCCCAAGGGATTGATGCAGCCCTGTGATGAACATTGGTTGGATAGTTGTCTCCATATCCAACCATGTAACTCATCTTCATAGGATTGTCTCCTAGTATGTAATAAACCTAAAAAAACAGCTTAGATTTGCTAAAAAATTCACATCTTTGAACAATCTTGAAATCTTGATATTTTTTACCTGAGATGCTGCAAAATGTTGCAGATTTTCACTAGAGAAGGTATCGTTACCACAACCGCCACTCGTTCTTCGTAGAAGTTGGAGATAATCACTGTATAATTTGCTGAGGAAAGATGCAGTTGCAGCATACTGCAGTGGTGCACCAGCATCTGGTATTAGGAGAACAAGCCCACCTTCCAAATAAATTCAAATTATAAAAGAAGATCGAAGATTTCTATGATCAATAAATTTAAATATATGATTTTCGAACATACATAAAATTTACCATTTGTGACATGCAAATTGTGATTAGAAGAAACAAAGGAACACATGAGCAAGTCAGTCCTGTTTGTGGCCAAAGCCTCTTCATATGGATATCCCAAATCCATAAAATATCTAATTCTTGTCATCAAAATCTGCAAAAATCGGCAAAAAAAAAAATTCTTCCAAGATTTATTCCTTTCCCACATTATATAGTAAAATCTTAAATAGCAAGAAAATAATAAGATCAACATACTGCATTAGCTGTCATCTTATTATTCCAGTAGAATATCCCTCTATCAGAAAGCAATTCTTCCTCCTCTGCTGCAGCAAAATTATCAGTTGCATACTCGAGATACAAAGAATTCCCTGTCGCGAAAAACAACCAAATTCCACCCCATATTAGTTCATCAATATAACTAGATGAGCTATAGAAATCCTTAGCTCTCCCCCCACAAGACTCATTATCAGTATACTTGTGAGAATCATGCCTCCTAATAGCTAAATTGAACAAAATTTCTGCCTTTTCGACTAATTCTTGCGAATGGATCTTATCTTCTGATAAAGCTAAAGAAGCAGCAGCCATTCCTGCAACTAGCTCCCCTGCTAAGTCTGCAGCTGCATCATCACAAACTGAAATAGGCCTAATGTAGTCAATGTCCTCTGGTCTTTGCCAACAACTAACGTCGTTTTCTTGATTCGTATCATCTCCTCCAACCTTAAACATCACAAAACAAGAAATTAAACTACTTCTTTTCACATAACCATGCAAGAAATCCACCATCAAGATAGCTTAGATCAATCACAAAGCTCACCTGAGAGTACAAAGTCGCGAAATCTGAGGTTGAATTCGGAGGAATGAAAATTTTGAGCAAGTATTCACTGCCCCACTTGATTATATCCTTGACATGATCGAGCTCTCCGATTTCTGCATATTTCTGTTGATATTCAATCACTGTCCAGCTTAGGAGAGTGACTGTATAAGCTGTGGAGAAGCTGAACTTTATATTATTCCCAGAATCATAGTAACCTCCAACAAGATCAGCAGCAATTTTCCCATCTTTTCCATCGGTTAAACATGAATTTCCTCGAAAACCAACCTTGAAATCCTTCGGAAGAATTCCTGCTGCCACAAGAAATAAAATGGGATGTTAGAAAAATCATCAAATTTTGGAAAAGACTAATTAAGTTAAGTATGATTACACTTTTGTGCATCGAAGAAGAGAAGAGCTTGCTTCAGGGCAAGAGTGAGATCCTTATAATTATGATCTTCATGTTCTTGATTCTTGTGGAGCAGAAAATGCAGGAGCAGGACAAGAACAGGAATGATGACAACAACGAAGATCGAGACATGGAGGCAACGCTTGAATTGATTCTTGTTAGCTATGGTTAGATGAAAGTGAATAGATTTTGAGAATCTTGGAGGGAGGGAATCCAGTCCATCAAATGTTTGAGGAGGAAGAAGGCTGAAATCGAGGTCGGTGTATCGAGTTGAAGAGGCTGAGTTAACAAATCTGCCTGAATGAAATTCTGATTCAGAAGTAATAGACATGGCTAGCTGAAAGAATGAAGAGAAATATGCAGAAATTTTGTTGCATTCAGATTTTTGTTTTCATGAAATTTGATCAAGTTTGAGATTATAATTACGAGTTCCAAATGCATGATGCAACTGCATGATAGAAACCAACTTATTCATGATTTCTCTATGAAGTTGAATTTGGCAAACAGTGTTAAAATAGGAGATTTTAATTTTTGAAGACATAATTTTGGATCAACTTTTATTTTGCACATGAACTTTAAAAGTTATGAGAAAATGAATGAACTTACCTATACAACAATTGCCGTTCATCTTCATGAGCAAATAGATTTAAATTTTATTGTATCTTTATAAAATAAAAACAATAATTTACAAAATTTATTTCATTAAATCAATATTAATACAATACAATCTTAATTAAATGGAGTAGATCTTAGCTTTAATGTAATGCTAGTAGGGCATTACGTGCGTTGCACGTATAACATCTCATATCTTATGTACAGTTATTGGAGTATGCTAATCCGGCCAACATTGTTGTTTATTTGCACGCGACGATGCACCGCATCTTGTTCAGGACCTCGCCAGGTCAGATATTGGAGATCGTATTTCATCTCTTATTCTAATTAATCATTATAATGACAAGTAGAAAATGTGCCCTACCATTAATTTTTTTATAATAATTTGTACTTTAATTTCAAGCTCTTATATTTTAGTTTAGTTTTATAATCATTCAATTAATGAGGATTTAAAATTAATTTTTACACTTAATTTACAAATTCTTAGATAATAGTAATTGATTATTATAGTTGTTTATCTCTTAATTAGGGTATATTATTTTTTAAAATTCAATTTTTTGTTATTATTTAGATTCATTATATAATACTAATAATTTATATTTTTATTATAAATATTGTTAAAATAGTGAAAATAACATCAAAAGATGATGGGGGTTTAGGGATGCGACGAGCTGATTGGTTTAATAAGGCTTTGTTGGGAAAATGGGGGTGGAGGTTAAGGGTAGAAAAATAGTCCCTCTGGTGCAAGGTGATAATGTCAAAATATGGTATGAAAAAAGGGAATGGGAGGAGTTTAGCAGAGATTGGTAATCGAGAGATGGGTAGAGGCTCAGTATGGTGGAGAGATTTATGTAAACATGTCCTGTCAACTGATTGGTTCAAGGATAATATTATTAAGGAAGTCGGGGAAGGAGATAAGACGAGATTTTGGCACGAAAAATGGGTAGTGATTGTTGCTTAGCTCATAGTTTCCATAGATTGTTTAGAATAACACTTGATCCAGACATTTATGTCAAAGATAAAGGAGAATGGGTAGGAAACAGGTGGGAATGGAGGAGAGAATTGTTTGAGTGGGAAAAAGAATTATTTTCTTCCTTACTTTCTCTTATTGACAGGTTCAAGCCAATTCAAAATAGGCAAGACGGCTGGAAATGGAAAGCAGAAAGCAATGGAATATACTCATCCAAGTCGGCCTACAAGGAGATTGAAAAAAGTGCAAGCCAAGGAAGCATGTCACGTGGATTTTTGAAAGTTATCTGGTGCAAACTTGCTCCAAGCAAAGCAGTAGCATTTGGATGGAAACTTTTACAGAATAGGATCCTGACTCGACAAAATCTTTCGAAGAGGGGAGTACTTCGCGAGGCTGTTGATGACAGGAGCCCTTTTTGTTTAACACATTGTGAAACAGTTGAGCATTTATTTTTTTCGTGCTCGTTTGCTCATAAAGTCTGGGTTAGCTGCTACAATTGGTTTGGAATTAAGTATGTCGGACATGAAAACCCGTTATGTCATTTTGAGCAACATATGGAATTTACAAGGAAGAAAAAATCAACAGTTAGGTGGAAAGCTTTATGGATTTGTGTTGTTTGGAACATATGGAATAATCGAAATGAGATGGTTTTCAAGAATAAGTCGAGCTGCTGCGAAGATTTAATCGAGATGATTAGAGTACGGTTTTGGTTTTGGATTTCAAACCTTTCTCCGCATTGTGTTTGCTTTAATTTAGGAGATTGGATTTGTAACCCATCTCTTTGTCTCGAGCTTTTGTGATTTTGTTGTTTGATCTATTCTTCTTGAGTTTTGTATCTTGTTGTTGGGTTGCACCCCTCGTGCGTGATTTAATAAAATTTTTTACCCAAAAAAATAAGGGGATATAAAAAATTTCTTATATCATATCTTATGTACAGTTATTAAAATTGTATGGTACTGATAATAATCGTCTATTATAATATATTTAATCTAATTACGAATGACGGGTCGTATATTAAGTCAATATTATTTTATGCAGGATTTACAATTAATGATGTCTGGTATCTGTTGTGATGATATCAAGTTGCAGCTTGATTCTACTACTCAATTGCTAAATTTGGTTTTTAAGGATGTTTTCCATTTTCTTATGTACTGTATTATTCTTTTTTTATTTTATCTCTTACATATTCGGACTTTTGAGTCTCTCCTTGTTTCAAAAGATGAAGAGATCTTGAAAGAAGCATGTTGGGCATTGTTATATATAACTCATTGTAAAGGTGGAATAGAAACAGCCTTGTATGAAGCTGAATTATGTCTCAAGCTTGCCTATCTTTATGAGCAAGTATAGTGTAAGAACCATCAATATTAGGGGAGAAAGGTTTCGCATATATTTCCAGAAAATGAAATCACAAAATCTATAATACAATAGAGCAGTCTTGCTATTTATACTACACGTCTTCAACTAACTAACTAAAGCGTGATTATGCTTACTATTCACGCTATATCACTAGTACACGTGGCGGAAATACAACCACTAGATAGAGCGGATTAAGAAAAAGATCAACGATCATGCACGCACTTTATTCTGAAGACGCAGGATCGAAACTCAGCAGCTCCAACTCCTTTACCCCCCCGCAAGATGAGCGTGGTGTAAGTCCACCATGCCAATCTTGGATAAAAGGGAACGAAAGCGAGGACCTCCCAAAGGTTTAGTTAACAAATCTGCAAGCTGCTCCCGGGTGGAAATGGGAAGAGGCTCAAGAAAACCAGATTTAAAGCGATCACGAACAACATGACAATCAATTTCCAAATGCTTCGTCCGTTCATGAAAAACTTGATTTTTGGTGATATGAATGGCAGCTTGATTATCACAGTATAGAGGGATAGGGAGAGAAAGAGGAAGCTGAAAATCATGCATAAGATAAGAAAGCCAAACCATCTCGCGGACAGTAGTACTCATCGCGCGATATTCGGCCTCAGCGGATGAAACAGACACAGTGGTCTGCTTCTTGCAGCGCCAAGAGATGAGGGACCCTCCCAAAAAAATGCAATAGCCAGTTAAAGATCTACGAGTGGCAGCGCATGCACCCCAGTCAGCATCGCTGTACGCTGTCAATGTGAAAGTAGCAGTAATGGGATAAAATATGCCAAGAGAGGGACAACCCTTAAGATAACGAAGTACATGAACAGCTGCATCCCAATGATGATGAGAAGGTTGGGAAACAAATTGGCTAAGCTGTTGAACAGCATAGGATATGTCGGGACGAGTGAGATTCAAATAAAGAAGTTGGCCCACCAACTTGCGATAAGACTCAGGCTTATCCAAACAATTAGAGCTGTGAGAGGAAAGATTAAGACCTGGTGGGAAAGGAGTAGCAACGGAAGTACAGCCTTCAAGACCAGTAGAACGCAGCAGCTCCAAGATATACTTGCGCTGATTAAGTGAAGTACCAGAATCACCACGGACAATCTCCATTCCTAAAAAATACTTGGCGTCACCAAGATCTTTAATAGTGAAAGCAGCATCCAAATAGGCTTTCAAATCTGTGATGAGATGAGTGCGGGGGCTCGTAATCAGAACGTCATCAACATAAACCAATAAGCAAATAAAATTCTCACCCGTACCCTTAACAAAGAGACAATGATCACTCGATGACTGGACAAAACCATAACTGAAGAGTTTCTTGCAAAATTCTGCATTCCACTCCCGAGATGCTTGTTTCAATCCATAAAGACTCTTCATTAATCGACAGACTTCCCCAGGTTGAGCTTTCTTATAGCCTTGCGGAGGCTGCATATAAATTTCATCAGTCAAGAAGCCATGCAAGAAAGCATTGTTCACATCAACTTGGTGGAGAGGCCATTGATAGGTGGTAGCAACAGCAATAAGAAACCTGACACTTACCAACTTAGCAACGGGAGAAAAAACTTCATTATAATCAATGCCATACTCTTGGTTGTACCCTTTGGCAACCAAGCGTGCCTTAAAGCGTTCCACGGTGCCATCAGCCTTGTGTTTGACTTTGTATACCCATTTGGAACCAATAGCCTTCTTCCCTGGCGGCAAAGAAGTCAACTCCCAAGTATTATTTCTGTCTAAAGCATCGAGTTCCTGCTCCATAGCTTGCACCCACTCCAAAGATTGATTAGCTTCAGCAAAGGATGTAGGTTCACGGATGGAGCTGATATTCACTAAGAAAGCTCTATATGGAGCTGTAAACAGAGGTGAAACAATGTAAGGAAAGGTGGGTGGAGTGCGTAAACTCACGTGAGTGAAAAGAGGCACCATGATTAGGCAAAGCACCAACAAAATCTTGCATCCATGTTGGAGGTTTTCTAAGTCTTGTACCTCGTCGGAGTGGCTCAGTAGAAGGCAGAATGGGTCCTGCTGGTTCGGAAATAGAAGAGGACTCAACAACATCTCTCACACTGCCAAGGGCATCAGCAGAAGTATCGTCATCCACAACTCTCTCGGGCGCCGGATAAGATAGCTTGAAAAATGAGTGATCATTATCAGAACCATGAGCAGGAGCAGAATAAGGAGTAGAATGAGGCAGAAATTTTACATCTCTGGAAGTAAAGAGCCTCTCATTATCCACATCATATAATAAGAAACCCTTTTGATGCATGGCAAAACCAAGAAAAATGCATCTCAAACTGCGGTGATCAAATTTGGACCGGCCAGGGGATAAGTCAACAGCATAAGCAAGACAACCAAATAATGGCACACTAGAATAAGATGGTTCCCGGCCCATTAAAACAGAATAGGGACATTTCCAAGCCAAAATTTTGCTCGGAACTCTATTTAAGATCCAAGTAGCAGTTAAAATAGACTGAGGCCAAAATTTTTTTGGAACATGCTTTTGGATCATCAAAGCTCTAGCTACTTGTAATAAGGTTCTGTGCCTTCGTTCAACAATCCCGTTCTGTTGAGGTGTATAGACACAAGAAAGCTGATGTACAATTCCATGTTCAAGACAAAACTGAGACATATTTTTGTTGACAAACTCAGATCCATTGTCTGTTCTAAGGGTTTTAATCATCTTCCCAAATTGTGTGTTTATCATCTTTATGAACCCAGTTAAAATTGAGTAAACTTGTCCTTTACTCTGCAGGAGATAAGTCCAAATACTTCTGCTGTAATCCTCTACTATTGTGAGCACAAATCGAGTGTGAGTAATATTTTCACAGATATAAGGCCCCCATAAATCAGCATGTATCATATCAAAAAGACAGGTACTCCTTCTATGTAATATAGGAAAAGAGTTTCTAGGTTGCTTGGCTTGCAAACATACCTCACAAGCTTGGATAGCGTTCTCCTCTTTGGATGTAATATGTCTGTTGAGCAGCTGCATATGCTTCATAGTGCTAAGTGAAGGATGCCCAAGATGATTGTGCCAGCTCATATAATCGTCAGCTCCTGCCAACTCCACATGGTGTGTCTGATTGGTGATAAGAGACTCAACAACATAGAGATTTCCTAGTACCTTTCCCATCCCAAGAATATGATCATTAGTTGTTTTCTGGATGACACAATGGGTGTCCAGAAATAGACATCGAACATGAGAGTCTTTCACCATCTTGGCCACTGAGATTAGATTATGTGTGAAATCTGGCGCATATAACACATTTTGTAATGTTATCTCAGCAGCGAGTTGTACCTCACCAACATAGAACACTGCCTTTGGAGATCCATCGGGTAAGAAAATCTCCACAGGTACATCCAATCTCACTATACTGCTTAACAAACCATAGCTTCGGCATACATGTGTGCTTGCTCCTGAATCCATGATCCAAGCATTCGGTTTCAACTCTGTCACTATGCTGAAGGCAAAGTGCCCATCAAAAGTATCTCTGGCATTGTTATTGGTGTGAATCATGTTAACTTCACCTTGAGAGGGTTGTGTGTTTCCTTGTTTATGCATTAAATTTCCCATGCATTTTGCAATCTCATGTTGTATCAGGCGGCTGATATCATTGGAAACTTCAACCTTGTCATTACTTTCTCCAATCTCATCGACCTCAAATGGTGTCTCCACATGATTCACCTTCGCTTTACCTTTCACACTTTTCAGCTTCTTGTACCAATCAGGATATCCATGTAATTTGAAGCAATCTTCTTCTTCATGACCAGTTTCATCACAGAAATTACATTTCAGCTTCTGTTTTTCTTCCTTGCTTCTCCTGGGTTTAAAAACAGAAGATCTGTTGTAATTAGTGCCAAAATTTCTTTGACTTGATCCTTTGCCATAGTATTGTTGCCCCACATTCATAGCAACTGGATGATGCACGTCTCCATAGCTTTCAGAAATCAGTTTTTGGTCCTCCACTTGTAAAATCATGGAATAAGCTCGATCTATACTAGGTAAAGGATCTAGCATTAGGATCTGTTCTCTAGCACTCTCATATTGACTATTTAATCCCAGTAAAAACTGCATAAGCCTTCGATCTTCCTCTCTCTTTACAGCTACATTCATCGTTCCACAAGCACACTCCAAAGGAGGAAGTATCATATCTAATTCATCCCACAATGCTGTCAAATTGTTAAAATATAACAGAACAGATTGATTGCCTTGAGCATAACACCTAATTTCTCTTTCCAATCGATAAATTTTAGGTCCGTTACACCGACCGAACCTCTGACTTAGTGAATCCCACAGTTTCTTACTATTGTCAATATGAATAAAAGCATTCACCAATTCTTTCGATATTGAGTTCGTGATCCAACAATGTACCATATGATCAGCTTTCAACCAGGATTTAAAATGTGGTGAACTAATTGGAGGTTCAGGTAAGGATCCATCAATAAACTCTAGTTTGCTTCGTGCACCTAATGCTCTGCGAATAGATCTACTCCAGTTCGAGTAATTATTTCCATTCAATTGAGCAGAAACGAGCTGTATACCTGGATGATCAGCGGTATGCACAAATAAAATCTCTTTTAGCTGTTCTGGATCCAGATCTTTGATCGTCAAACTCTGTTCATCCTCCTTCTTCTTCGAAGTTTCTCCAACTTCAAAATCTTCATGCATTTCTGCCATAACCTCTGCATTTTCGCGCGCGAGAACATTCCATGGAATTCTCCGATTCTTCGCCATTCGACTCGTAGCAGAAAAAAAACTTCAATTACGCATGGACCTAACCAGCTCTTGATACCATGTAAGAACCATCAATATTAGGGGAGAAAAGTTTCGCATATATTTCCAGAAAATGAAATCACAAAATCTATAATACAATAGAGCAGTCTTGCTATTTATACTACACGTCTTCAACTAACTAACTAAAGCGTGATTATGCTTACTATTCACGCTATATCACTAGTACACGTGGCGGAAATACAACCACTAGATAGAGCGGATTAAGAAAAAGATCAACGATCATGCACACACTTTATTCTGAAGACGCAGGATCGAAACTCAGCAGCTCCAACTCCTTTATATAGCACTGGTGAAATCAACTGCATCGTGCGATTGACCGCACAAGAGCGATTAACACAGTTCTCTGTTTTACGTTCATAACCCATGCCAAGCATGGTATTGGTCAACAAATCCAAAATAGAAGAGCAATTGACACAGTTCTCTAATGTAACAGTAGCTCTATCCAGTGTTCCTCAAAATCGGGCAGCTCGAAGACACATCAACAGCAACGTCATCGGATTTCGAGCCTTTGACAAGACCTCCCAGCAGCTCTCCTGGATCGAAGAAGAATTCAACTCTCACAATCTTTGAATTCTCATCCACCTATTCATATATACATAAGGAACTTGTGACAATCATAGCAAGTATATAGAACTTGTGACAAATCATAGAGTAATAATATGTGTTAAGGTTCACCAAAAAAAAAAAAAACTTAAAAGTCGTACAATTGAATATTTCAAACCGAATCCTCTATTGCATCTTTATGTAGCATCTCTTATAGTCTTAATAAGAGGACGACACATGGCATAATCACTAAGGATGGATTTAAGATTTAGGGTATGGATGTATATAATCTTGAACCCGTAATTATGCCACGTGTCATCTCCTTATTAACGCAATAACAGAAGATCTCCTTACGAAAATAGTACCTCAAAGATGGCCATACCGAAGAACTCCACCATCTCACCAGTCGGGGGGTGTCCTCTGAAAGGACCCTCCATGAATCCCCAGTGCCGGAACTTGTAGACGATCACCGGTGGGCCCGAGAAGACCTCGAGGATCTCGAGGGCGAACCCTCGTGGAAACGTCGTCGTAAAAGCCACGTGGGCTGAATCGACCGTCTCCTCATCTGCATCAAAGCACCTAAACTTCTTTGGTAAGGATGTTTGCAGGAATGTGAGGTACCCTCCTCCCATCTTCCTTTTCTCCTCCAGAGACACTGCTTTTCATCCTTCAAAATATATGCAACCAATATTTACCTAATCTTAGCAACAATTAAATGAATTAAATGTTTATATAAAACATTAATTAGGATCGAATTTTCCAAATATATATACCATTAAGACTGAATCTATACTTGTCAACGTCTACTGTTTTATAGTCATCAAAGTTGAGTTTGTGGAACATTTCCATCTCCCATGTCTTAACAATATTCTGCACCTTTTCTTCCAACGATCCACGAGCCCATATCTATTCAAAACTTCCATTAATTCAGATCACACACACACAAATATATATATATATATATATATATATATTTTAATTTAAATTAATTTATACCTTAGTTCTGCCTTGTTCGAAGAGCTTGTCCACTGCATCGTAGTTGGGAGCAGAACCATACCTCCATTTTATGTTGTTGACGTCTTCTTCTTCCAAAAAGGATCGATAGTTTTCTGCATTACTGTTTGAAGATGCCATTAATTTTCTGATCACACTTTGGACGAAATAATTTTTTTAGTTCCTTAATGAAATAATTATATAGATAGTGATGGGAGACTTGGCAGTCAAAGTTGGATGAATATTATATGATAAAATATGTATCTAATCCAGTTACGTGTTCAAGTTTTATTTTCCGATCCTTATTATGTCTTCTTCTCGATTATTTATTGTGGTGAAGGAATAAAATAATAATCACTCCTGTTACACTATTCTGTGTGATTATAGACATGTATATGCTTATAAATTTAATAGCAATTTCCCTTTTTCCTTTTTCGTCTGTCCCAATAGCAAGGTCTCAGTTAAAAAATGGAAACAATTAACTCTTCAAAAGGCACGAGACATACCACTTTTTAACATCTTACTTTTATTTTTTTAATAATCGTGCATAAAATAAGGAAGATGAGATCTTGCTATTGAGCGAAGGGAATATTAATTTGGACTCATGGCAACAAAGAAAGGTCTTTGGCACCTACACCAGTTGCCATTATTGGAACTTGACACCTAATAAATATATGAAAAGTTTCACGTCCGACCAATGATAAATTAAGTATCTTTAGAAGTAAAAAAAAAAAAAAACAAATTTTGCTAGTATATTCAATATATTTAATTAAAGAAATTTTATTATTGAATTAACTGATATTCATAAACGTACAAAATTTTAATTCAATATTAATTTTGTTTCTCAAAGAATTAAATTTTGAAATTAAAATATTACATTAGCTAAGATTTACTACATTGTAGGGATATTAAAATTTAACTTCATATGCACATATATCATCCGAGTCTGACAACATACCCAATGAAATAAATATATATCCATGAAACAACTACTCTAGCAGCTAGCAAGGCGCAAGTTGTTTGAGAATAGCGACTTTTCAATTAAAAATTTAAGTTTTTTATGGTTTTTTTTCAGACCACGAATTTATTGTGAACGCAAACATAAGAAATGGAGAAAATTATCCATAAAAGGCGGAGTTAATTTCATTCTGAACATAAAGGGGTGTTTACTTTAGGTGATAGGATAGACAGATAAATATAGTATAGGTCAATTTACCGTTTACTTTGATGGATTGATTATTTTTTAGCTTGTTTTATCATCTAATCCTTCATATAGTCACGAGACATACCACTTTTTAACATCTTACTTTTATTTTTTTAATAATCGTGCATAAAATAAGGAAGATGAGATCTTGCTATTGAGCGAAGGGAATATTAATTTGGACTCATGGCAACAAAGAAAGGTCTTTGGCACCTACACCAGTTGCCATTATTGGAACTTGACACCTAATAAATATATGAAAAGTTTCACGTCCGACCAATGATAAATTAAGTATCTTTAGAAGTAAAAAAAAAAAAAAACAAATTTTGCTAGTATATTCAATATATTTAATTAAAGAAATTTTATTATTGAATTAACTGATATTCATAAACGTACAAAATTTTAATTCAATATTAATTTTGTTTCTCAAAGAATTAAATTTTGAAATTAAAATATTACATTAGCTAAGATTTACTACATTGTAGGGATATTAAAATTTAACTTCATATGCATATATATCATCCGAGTCTGACAACATACCCAATGAAATAAATATATATCCATGAAACAACTACTCTAGCAGCTAGCAAGGCGCAAGTTGTTTGAGAATAGCGACTTTTCAATTAAAAATTTAAGTTTTTTATGGTTTTTTTTCAGACCACGAATTTATTGTGAACGCAAACATAAGAAATGGAGAAAATTATCCATAAAAGGCGGAGTTAATTTCATTCTGAACATAAAGGGGTGTTTACTTTAGGTGATAGGATAGACAGATAAATATAGTATAGGTCAATTTACCGTTTACTTTGATGGATTGATTATTTTTTAGCATGTTTTATCAATCTATCCTATCAAACAAAGTAAACGCCCCCAAAGTGTATACAACATCAATAGCACCTTTCGTTAATCTATGAACAATGTCGTTCAACTCTACTTAATTTTCAAACGTGATTGCATGTAAAGCCATCTCTTTTCGAAAGAACAATGTGTAGACTCCTAATTCAGTACCATTGACATCGCACGAATATGATATGATCCACTATCACCATAAACTGTTGTACAATGCGCTCACCATTGTTGACTTCTGAATAGAAATTAACATTTCTAGATGTTACAATCACAAAAAGGACTCTTTTCAAAATACAAAAAAAATAGTTACGTGTGAGATGAGCTACATGTCAAAGATTCAGAACCAAATATATCTTGAATGATATATTCAATTCATAAGAGTTTGAATATAGATTTTTGTTCATTATAAGACCATCTCACACAATTTTTTGTAATTTTTCCGAATGAAAAGGGAGTTTATCTTAGTTTCCTTCTACGACTTCTTAAATTTAGGGAGTTTATGCATTATTTAAGATTACAGAAAACACATATCAAGAACGTACGCATTAGTCTATTTGCAGCTATGAGAAACATTAATTTAAACAGGATCATCAAATACTAATTAATAACTAAATCTGAATAGTAATCGCTTGTGCAGTGGACGGTGGAGATGTAACGATGGTTTGCAAATGGGCTTCCTGATTTGAAGGATGCGTTTGTTGTTGGGCTTCACTTCGGATCTCTCGATTTTTGGCCCATAAAAACCAATACAGCCCACCAACCAGCAGTACTCCTCCCAAAACACTGCTTTAATTAGAAAAATGATTATGTGCAAATTATTATAATTGAGCCATATTACAGTTGAAAAATAAAATACCAAACAAAAAGAATAGCAAAAGATTCAAACCTTGAATACCTACAACATGCCTTGACAATCTTAAAATTTAATGCTATAAATCTTGATATAATCTCACTTAAGCAAATTATGTTATGAAACTTAAAACTTTATAAATACATCATATATAATGAACTTTCTGCGTCCCACTCGTGCTCACGAGTAAATTAATTAATTTAAAAAAATATTATAAAAATAAAAATTATCGTACTATATTGATTAACATTTACTCCTAAAAGTTGGTGATTAAAAATTTATACCATAATTATGGAATAATCAACTCGATCTAATAATTTAATTATTAACTAAAACTTAAATGAAATACTAAAAAATAATTATATACCATTATTGTGCGTGCCACAAATCCTTTTTCTTTTTCTTTTTTGAGATAAAATCATAAATCTTAATTCATAATTTAAAAAATTATACTATAACGCAAAAATTTGAAATCGAAAAAAAAATTAATATGGTACACAAAAATGGAACACATGAAAGTAAAGTGCAGAAGACTAACCTTCCCCAATGAAGAATTTCTTTGAGAAAAATGGCTGAGAGAATAGCTGATATAATAAGTGCTAATGGCCCAAAAATTGCACTGAAAACTGGACCTTTCTTCTCTATTACCCAAGCTTGCAACCAATAACTTATTCCTGTCACAACAATACCCTGTACCACACATTTCAAAAAAGTTAAATTATACTCTCAGCATCTCCAAATAAGTGTCCAAACCGTCAAAAATTTTGTCCCCAAATAAGTGTCCTAATAACACATTTCTATGCAAACATGATGTTAAATTGTCATATTTACCCTTTGACTCAAGGCTAAATGTCTAATTTTTCAGTTTTCTATGCAATAATTAGAGGTAAAATGAGTTTTTGGCTGCTCGAGACACTTATTTGGGGACCGGGGGGAGTATTTGTGTTAAAACTTATGCTCACTGATTAGTGAACTTGAATATCCCATTACTAAAAGTTCAATTTTTGTTTATAAATTGAGGTGTCAAAAGTACTGGCCCGAATTAACCCAACGAACCTAACAGGAAAATGAGGCTAGGCCGGACCGGGGAGAAATTTATCAATTGGCATATATACTTACTGGCCGGCATGTAGGAGTCCAGAGCCCAAATGGCCCAGCTCGGCTCGACCAGTTTGACAACTCTAAGGAAAACTAATTAAAATGCGAGTGAGAAAGTTGAAGAAACATACACAATAGACAATAGTTAGAAGACTAATGTTCCATTGGATCTTCCAAGAAGATATATTCCTCTCGATGGCTGCACCATAAACGATTGCTCCAACGCAACTGAATCCACACTGCAGAGCCAGTAACCGCAGTTTGCCCGGGTATTGCTTCAGAAGAGGACCCTATATAACAAAACAATGCTACTAACATTCAATCAAACCATTGTGTTGATTGATTCATGCACTACAAAAAACACGCGTTTTACCGACAGACAGCAGACTAACCTGCATGGTTATCCATAAGGAGTAGAAGACTTCAGCAGCAACACAGAGAAAACAACCCTTGATCCAATCTTGTTTTGTGTAAGTCTTCTCATCAGAAGGGTGATGATGATTTTGATGACTTGCTTTTGTAATTAATGGAGGGCCTTTGTAGAAAGTGAATGCCATGGCTCCAGATAGACCTAATAACATTCCTAATACCTTTGCCATTCCATGCCACTGAGTTAGGTTTAGCTTTTCAATCCTACAAAATATTAACTTTTTAGCTAGCTCTATTTTCACTTTTCTAGCTAAATTAACGAAGAATTAAAGATTAAATTATAGTATCTGATAACCATCTTTGCAAACACAACTAAACGTACGTACACCAACAAAATTACAAATTAATATTTCATTGGGTATATTCCCTCCGTCCCAATATTCTTGGCATGTATTCCTTTTTGGGCCGTCCCATGTAACATGACATGTTTCCTTTTTGGGCTAATTTAAAGCTTACTTAGATTCTAATTAAATCACTTTATTGACTAAAAGATTAAATATTAAATAAAAACTACACTAAACATGTGGGTCACATACCTTTGATCCCTAATTTCCTTCTCCTTAAAGCTCGTGCCCAAAAGAAATAGGCCATGAATATGAGTTTGAATCCGAATGTTACCTTAGACAAACGGCCATAATGAAGACCGATGGGGGAATTATATTCAACATGGCCGTACCCAATGTTGCAGAAACATAGCTTAATCCTGCGAAATTTAGATTAAAACTCAACGCAAGCCTGCAACCATTAATAAAACATACATGTTAATGATATGTTAGACGTCACATGATCGACTATAAGAAATTACACACACACACACACACACACAATGACTAAATACACAAACATGGTGTCAAAGACAAAACCCAAATGAAGAGACGATGAAAATCTGGCAGTGCGCACGCCATGTAAGAGGAGAAGAGTCTTCTTTGCTGCAGCATATATCCAAAAATGAAATTAATTAATTAAATTAGTCCAATTAAGGATTGATTAAATTAAGATTATTGGAGCTACCTTGAGAAGAAGAAAGCAAAAGGAATCAAGAAAAGAGTGGCGAGAGCTTGTCGATAGGCGACGAAAACAGAAGGTTTAGTTCCGGAATCAAGAGTGGCCTTTGTTAGCAAGAACATTCCTGCGAAGCTTATTTGAATCATCATCACTGCAACCAACGCCTTCATTTCTTCGCTCACGCTTTTCCCCATTGATGATATGATGATATATATCTGTTTTTCTTGACCTAGCTACCTAAAATTTCAATACTACTATATATATATATATATATAGAATGCATATATGATGAGATATGTGTGTGTGTATATATATTCATAATCCATGATATGCGCATATGTAGTTATGTTCTTAATTACTCTCCAAGTTTAATTGTTGTAACTCTTACCTTGTTTCTCTCATTGTATTTCAATTAATCCTTTATATAATATCTTTACGGCCAAAATATTGTATTTCATAGTATTATTTTAGAGGTTATCATATTCAGCATTAAAGACTTAAGACCGAGTCTATGGCTCCTCCTCACCAATTAAAGAAAATAAAATGAGGAAACGATATAATTAATATAAAATTGACACTAAAAATGCATTGCATTATTGTTTGATTAATATAAGTCCACTCTTTTCTATTTTTTTTTTAATATCAACACGCACATGACTCGAACTCCCGACCTTTAGGTTGGAGGGATCTTACTTATTGAATTGCGCTTCGTTGTCCACACTGAATATAATTACACCAACTGTCAGTCCTACTTTCTTTCTCTCCTAAAAAAACTTAATTATGTAAAAGTTTTAGTCGTCCCTCCAAACCCAAAATATTTTATATAAATTTATGATCTTGACTATTGAGCATAGGTTACTCAATACAACACGTTTCATGGATCCAAATAGTAAAAGAAAAGGTGGTGGAGATGAAAATTTTAAAGCCAATAAACTTCCTCCCCAAACTGACACTCTCTTTCTGCATCTTTATTAAAAGAGAGAAAAAAAATCTATCACTTTACAAGGTTATGTAACGGAAAAGTATTTTATATTTTAATGTAGTATATGTATATAGTAGTAGATAACATTGCAAATTGGCAAGTAATAATACCGTAAGTGGTTATTTTGTAACGGATAGAATTTTATAAGATTTTGGTGACATTCGAATTTAAAATATTTTAATTCTACAATATTTCCTGTCCATCAATAAGCCGATGGCGTGAGTATTCACGAAGTAAAAATCTAAATTTGAATCCAATACACATCTCGAGTGGTAGTTGCGGTTTGTCGTTCATTTTATTTTTATATAAAAAAGGAGGTGGTGCAAACAATAAGTATATTGTTACATGCTTTTCTCTAGGTAAATTGCCTGCTTTAATTCAGTTATGAATTAACAGTCGTTCTTCAACACATCATATGCTCACCAAATATATTCCTGCCGACGTAAAACAGAATCAAACAGAAAAGAAATGATAAGTAAAACATAAAAAAAAAGGTAAATTGCCTGTAAATTCCTGAACTTTTCATAAATTCTGGTTTTGCTCCCCACAAAAAAATTCTGCGTGTAAATTCCCTAACTTTTCCTTTTGTCTGGTTTTGCATCCAACGTCGGTTTCCCCAAATTGTGTGCTGATTTTGCGTACTCGTGTGCCCAAGGATAGATTGTACAAGGCCAGGAAAATTGCACAAGAGCTTGTGAGAGGTTCAGTGGAAGATCAGTATGCCTCAATCAGAAATGAAAGTTTGGGGAAAACCGACGTTGGATGCAAAACCAGATAAAAGAGAAAGTTTGGGGAGCAAAACCAGAATTTATGGGGAACAAAACCAAAATTTATGAAAAGTTCAGGAATATACAGGCAATTTACCCAAAACAAAATGGAAATAAACACAATTCCACTAAAATAAATTCAATAAATATTGAAAGTGATATTAATACCCATTTGTTTGCAGCACAAAGCACAAATAATATATCCGCCGATGTTAACATGAAAATTAGGTTCCAATAGTGTCATAATAATATAATGAGTAACAAAATTCGTGGCTCTTCACAAATCACAATTGATTCACCGGATTTAATCAATATAATAACAAAAGAAAACGAGTAGAGCAGAATGTATAGATTCCATAAAAGAATGAAAAGTTATTTCAATAACATTTCACTCTTCACTCATGATGATAATCATAGACACTGAAATCACTATAAAGCAAAGAGCCGTTTACATAGTGAAGCATATAATAACAAATATCACAGAAATAACATGGATTTTTCAAGGTCCATTTGTCATCCACTGTCACTTTATTTGCCCTGTAAATTTTGCAAACGGAACATTTCTTGAAATGCAGCTTTGGCTGATGCGTGATAAGCGGATAAGCCGATCGATTCTGTACATCCTCTGGATGTATAAGTCTCATGTCCCGTAACACGATTACATGCTTGCAATCCCCCTAGTGAAATCAAACAACAGTAAAGACTTTAAACCTCGAATAGAGGCATATCAATGTCGAAGCAAAGAAGATAACCACACAAGTATAAGCCAACCAACACTTTTTTGTTTGTTCAATTGTGCAGTTAAAACAAGAAAGGTACAGAGGAACACATGCACAAGAAAATGAGAGAGCATTTGGATGCATACCTGATGACAGTAAAGATATCCAGCACCAAGTCGGAATCGTAAGTCACAAAATCTCGTAGTGTGCATGTGAAGAGATTTGAATCTTGGCAATTGCTGCTTATTTTCGCCGCCCAAAAGGGCCTTTTGTTTCTGCCGCAATTCACCAGCAATAATAACTTCCCACTTCTCAAGTGCATCATTCTTGGAGTTTTCGAGCCAATCAAGAATGGTCTTGCTGTAGTCCACGGACGAGGACTCCCTCATGTCATTACAAAAGACATCCTACAAACAAAAATATCAAGAGGAATCAACAGGAGGCTTTCTTTTTGTGGAAGGTAATCGCTCTCTCTTGGTCAGTGAGAAAACTTACTTCTATTAAAAAGTATCCAGAAGGATCATACTTCCCGGCCTTCTCCATTATCTCATCTGTCGAACAATATATTTTGTCTTTAACTTCAGTCAGAAATTGCCGTCCCAGAACCAGGAATTCTTGAGTCTACAGATGTTTGAAAAAAAAAAATCATTAGTTGCAAAGATGACACGCAAAAATTAACAGAAAATGATCGTCCGCGAAATAACCAGTAACTAGTCAGGACCAGGAAGAGGAAACTGAGAATTCTTGTTTACAAACAATCAGCTCAAGGAATTACCATTTCCCCCAGATACAAGATTTACAAAAACATTCAGAACATCGCATCTACTGTGAGTGGAATCTACATATCAATTACAATGTTCATGTCCTTGTGTATGTAGCATTAAGAACTGAGTAATAATTGTCAAACAGTAGAGAGACAAAATAAGGGGCAAGTTCATAATATTAATATAATATAAGTTCATTTCACTCCTCATATTCATTATCCCCATGGCGTCTCACTTCTCCTTTCTATCTTTTGGTCAATCTGCAATAGCTTCATATCTGTGAGTTCATTAATTAATCTTATACCACTATTATACATATATACATATAAACTTTTTATGAAACTATTATATATATTTAAAGATATGCTGAATACTGATTTATGCCCCGACCTTTGAACATTTTTTCGAAAAATGTTCTGACTTTAAAATAAATACAATTTTATACCCAACTGCTCAATGGATCTATCTTGACAATAGGTTTTCGGCACCTAACATTTGATGTATACTACCAGAGTCTGACATGGAAATACACACCTAAATACTACTCCCTCCGTCCATGATAAGAGTGGTCTTCTTTCCTTTTTCGTCTGTCCACAATAAGTGTGTCTTTCCTTAAATGGAAATGATTCCACTCACAATAAATATGGGTCCCATTCTCCACTCACACTACATCTATCTAACCCACTCTCCCACTCTTAAAACCTGTGTCACTCCCTCTGGACCACACTTATCGTGGACGGAGGGAGTAAAAAAATAGGCGAAACTTTCTCTTGCCACATCAGCTCAAAATGGGTAAATTGAAAAAAAAAATATCTGAAACTACTTTTGAATTTGATTATGATGTAATAAAAATGCCAACGCAACTGCTCTCTGCGCCCCTACCTCCACCACAATCGCTGCCAACTCGCCAAAAACCGTAGCAGCAGGAACTCCCCCCACTGTACAACCTTCATCGCAGCAGCACCACCGAGCGTATGCTCAATTCCCTGATCTCTGTTGTGAATCTTCTTCCTCACTCCTCATTTGCCACATTAGCTACTTACTACTTACTGCACTTTCTCTCTCCCACCCCAGGCGCAATTTAGCCCAATTCACTCTCTTCACTTCTCATACCACGACTCTATCAAACTCAAGTATTTGCTCTTTATCTTCTTCTACCAACTCAAGTACAATACATTTATATTTGTAAGCGCACACACTATATAAACCTTCTGCTGGGATAGTCAAACATCTCTGTTTGATCCCCGTTTGCTAATGAAGATCCGGTTATTTCTGTTGGTTTTGCTACTTATCTGTGTGCTGAGGGTGGATTAGGGGCACCAATCATGTTTCTGCAAGACTGGTGGTGGTGGTTTTTTGGCGGCAGTGTTTTGGCCAGTGGTGGCGGTGGTTTTGGGCTGCAGCCTTTGGGTCTTACTAAATGGAGCCACAGTGACTGGTGGTTATGGTTACTGGCTGCAGCGACTGGTGGTTGTGGTTACTGTCTTGTACAGGAAAAATGGTGAGATTAAACGAGAGAGGCAAAGAAGAGGTGCCATCAGCAGAATCCTGGAAGCTTGACACCGATGTTCATGGGATCCTCGCATGGCCAGCTGGCTAGCTCCATTTATTCACAACCAAAATATTTATTTCAAAATCTCATTTTCAGTTGTCGCATAAAGTTTCATGACATTCACACCTTGCATAAATCCTATGCAATACGCTCAGGGCTGCAGCTATGATGCGGGCTGAACAGCGGTACGAGATCCTACTGAGGTGTTTTCGAGAAAAACGCTATGGTCGGGTATAAAATGATATTTACCCTTAAAGATATGTATGAAAATCAAAAATCGGAGGTCGAGGCATAAAGAGTTATTTATCATTAATTAAAGAACAAGTATGCAAATTGACGGGGCGAACATCCCTACGAGGTACATCCGTACATGTGAACCAAGTGTTCCTCTTTATTTAATCAAGAAATATCTAATAACTAGCATAACAGCTTAAATGCATTCGTCAGAAATAAGTAAATGTTCCAGGATGCATAACCAAATCTTTTAGTAATAGTCAAATGCATAATAAACTTATAGTCTACTTTTGAGGTTTGTGAAGCAAATACCTTCATCCATGTCTTTCTGTTATGGTAAACCTCAAAATAGAGGACAGCCTCTGGAAATTGCACCGGCACATTACCACAACTACTTGAGGCTTTCACCTGCTATGTATTTAAATATTTCATTAGATACAAAACAAATTGGTTTACCTAATGATGTAACAGAACATCACAAGACACAAGATGGAATATTTAAAAACTACTATGCTACACCTAGAACAAGTGGTCCTGATTATGAAGATGCCCCAAAACCCAGTTCTCTAAGGACATGCCTCTTTAATTTATTGTGTTTTTCCATTTATATTGTTTATCCTCTAAGCTAGACCTATACATTATAGAAGATGCTGAAGGGCTCAAAGCAATAAATTCATTACTCTTTCTCCTAGTCCTAGCCCTTAGGACATGCGATCCAACTACAGTGTAACCTGGCATGCACTAAAAAAATGAAAATCTATAGTTAGTGAAATGTTATGGACTCCCTGGTGACAATAATGACTGGATCTTATATTATGTTTGTAGATTAAAATCCTCCATACACCCAAAGATTCGATAAAAACAAGCTGAGCATATCATTGTTGCCCAATTACGTATGATAAGCCCCATAGCTATGAGTATGACATGAAATCCAAAGTAATATCACTGCATGCTTCTAGTTACAAAAAGAAAGTTACCATCATAGTAGATCACACTGCCCATGAAATCAAGGCCCAAACTTAAAGTTGAAGTCCAAGCAATAGAACTAGCAGCTTAATTTGACAACTACATCACATTAAACTAGCTCAAAGTCTCATGATAACATGTTTCTCTAAAGACTGAGAATCTAAGATCTCATTGGTTAAGTGGAAAATATTCAAGCCACATGATACACTACTAAGTCGATTATTTCTAAATCCTGACAAGACTAGATCAGTTCATGCCCTCATATCAATTATGGTAAATTATAGAAATAATAAGATATTTGGATCATATACAAATATACAATATAGAAGGGCACAAGAAAATGGTTAAGAGCAAGTTACAAGACCAATCATTCGCAACATGTAGAGAACTAAGCTTAAATTTGTCATTCTATTCACAGTACATATGTGTACAATGTGAAAATGGGAGGAAGAGAATCACAAACCTTTTTTGATACGCTGCCAGATTTCAGAGATATTATTTTATCAGCTTTTCTATTTACTCCATGTCCAGGCACCATGGAATTACTAGAGAGTGAATGTAAAGACAAAAGAAGGAAAAGTTATAAATGCCACTCGTGATCAAATAGATGAAAGGCAGTCAGCCAACATTTGAAATGCTTACTTGAAGGAATGCAATCTCACACATGCTCTATCTTCTTCTTGTTTTAGTTTAATTCTAGCTAGCTGCTCCACCTTTACAATATAGCTCTCCTGGGAGAAAAGAAAATTATGAACACACAGTTAAAAAATGTAGCAAGAACAGTAAAACACAATTGTAATAAGAAAAGGCATGGATAACAAGGTCAGTTGTAAGCACATCAAAAGAGTTATTCTTTTTGCTATCACCCTTCCTCTTCTTCCTCTTCCCAGGTGGATTTTTGTCTGATTTGCTTGAAGCAATAGCCTTTGTATCCTCTTCTAGATTTTGCAAACGGCAATGCTCAATTCCAGACGCAGCATTATCATCTGTACTCCCAAAATTTCATATTAGAAATCAGATGTACCCACAATATATACCAATACTTTATCAAGCATAAAGTAGGAAAAGCATGATCTAGGAACGACAGTTTAATAAAACTAAAGGAATCCGAAGTCATTGAACCTTTTTACAACCAAAGCAGACTTCTTTCTGTCCCCAAAAGTTAATTATATAGTTATTCCAAGAAAAATTTACTGACCACCTATACCTCGTGAAGTGCTATCAGATCCTAACTGTTAATGGTGCCTGATGGGAGCAAGAACCCAAATTCAAATTTTCTGGTCAATCCCCCCCAAGAACACTATAGCTGTAAGTGACGTCGGGAAATCCATAAGACCACAGTAAAGTAAATGAAGATTATATCCCTCATGTACATACAACAAGACACAACTGAAAGACTCTTTTCCTAAAGAGCCACACTAATCATTCTAGGTTGTGCAATTGAATTCAAACAAGAGCACATGAATATTTCCAAACTTTCAGGCTTCAGAATCCTAGAAAATATACCTCCTATCTGAGTCGTGCAACAATCAAGGATCTCATCGATCTCATCAAGCAAGAGTAGTAATAGGATAAAATGATAAATTGAAATATAAATAAACTGTTAAAGCATATTATTCGGCGGTTTCACCAAATATGATCAAATTCTCACCAAGCCCCATATATTCATCCTGCATAGCATCTGTGGCTGAAAAACTAGAATGCAAGCTTCTCCAGTTTCTTCAGTTATTTCCAAAATATGTATCTTAAGATAGCACCTAATATGACTTCACAAACAACTTTAATGAGCCTTAAATGCATCTCCACCCACATATAAAGTATACTTCAAGTAAAGATATTAGCATCAGTAATAGATTTAGCCATCCGCAGTGTGTACATGTTTTTTAGTCCATCACTGTCACTTAAAATAAGAAATAAGCGAACTCAAAGTGCAACAAGCAAACCAATATAGCTTGGATCTACAGAAAATATGCTGATAATAATTTTCACTAGCAACCCACTGTTATATACTTGGAAATTCTGACCCAGATAAATTAAAACACCATTCTCTAGCCATTTTTCAACAAAAAATAACGTTGGGTAATAGAAGAATAATGAATCTAAAAGCAATGCACTTCAACACATAAAAGTTAATCTACTAAAGATATAAGTGAAAACAAAACCAAAAGCATTTTCCAGAAGCACAAAGGGGAAAAAGAGAGAAGAAAGGGAGATTATCATGTACTGAGACTGAGAGTGTCTTTTTTACCTAACCTGGGGCTCAAATGCTCTTCAGGAACTTGTGGAGCATCTATAGCCAATTCGTCAACCTGCTATATACATGAAAAAGAAGATTATCAGGTGCTGAAAGGTAATTTAAGCACCAGTTATTTCAAATAAGTTTCAGAGATATTACCTTGAAGGCTTCTTCAAATGCTTTATTCACTAACTCATCCTCCTGAATTATTTTGAGTTCATCAACCCTTTTTAAATGTAAAATGCAAGAGATTAGATGTTTAAATTAGAAGTCAGTAATGATCAGTTTAAACAGAAGGAGCCTCACTAACAAAACACAAATAGTCACTAATTAATAACCTTAACAAATATGAAAGTCCAGTTTTGTTTCATTAAAGTGCCCTCATAGTTAACCAGCTCAAAATCCCCAGAATATTGATGAACTAAAAATATAGACATGGTTTATCCATCAAAACCACCATGTTAGCTAAAATTTAGAGTACATTCTGACACCTCAATGTGAATCGATTGGAGGTACACACACCTAGTTCATTGGTACAGACCATTGTAATCTATATCACCATAGCCCTAACTCTTCCTAAGCCGGTGAATCTCAATATTTTTAAAAAGCATTATGGAATTTGAATACTTACGATATATCTTCATCGCACATTTGTGCAGCGTCTCCATATACCTCTTCTTTCAAACTCTGCATGAAGGTAAGAAATTGCAGAATAATGTTTCATAGAAAATGCAATAGAATCACACAAATAGACAGAAGGGAATGAAAATATGATAGACAGGAGAACAAAATTAACAGCATATAAACACCACAAAAATCAAGCAGTATACCTCAATTTCTTGAATTACACAAGTTTCGAAGTGTGGGACTCTTGTGAGCGGACCAACGAGATCAGCGATATATATCGGACCACCAAGAGGAATTGAGACATACAGGTCTTCTCCACCCTCATCATTACCCATCATCGCCGGACCGCCGCCCGCTTCCACAGCAAGAAGCTGTCTTAGGCGGTGTGGGGTATCACTAATTGCGGCGTCCTCTCGGCGGGAAGCGTACCAAAAAACTAGCGGTAGCGGTCGCGGTCGCGAATGGATCGCCGGCGCAAGGAGTCTTGTGGAAGACTAAACTAGGACTCTGGGGTGAATATGCAAATTTGGAAGACTTTTGGGGCCTAAACTGAGATTTTCTGATGAGACAAGTTTTGCAAATATACTCTCTCCGTCCCAATAGCAAGATCTCATTTCTTTTGGACACGGTTAATAAGAAACAAGAGTAACAAGAGTAAAAAAGGTAAAAAGTGATAGGTCCAAACTTTTTGAAGAATTAATTATTTTCATTTTTGGAATGGGACCTTGCTATTGGAATAGACGAAAAAGGAAAGAGGAACCTTACTATTGAGACAAAGAGAATATTTATTTACGCAAGGACTTGGAAATTGTTGACCGCACGGTACCGGATAAAATGTGTATATTGTTATATTTAGGATTAATTATAAATTAATATCCAAGTTTTGATCTTCTTTGCAAATTAGATTCAACATTTGAAATGTTGTAGACAAAATATACAATTTTTTCATTCTTTGCAAATTCGACCTCCCTTATTTCTTCGTCCCTTGGCAAACTAATTTGGTACATTCGTTAACGATATGGATTAGAGTTTCGTTTTGCATCTACTATGTTGACATAAATAATTTAAAATGGTGTCAAAAATATTCTAATCAAAATAAATTTTTCTAAATGATGTCAAAACTATTCTAGTCAAACATATCAGATCACAAAGAAAGAAAAAATTAACATGGTGACAGAGGCTGGAACCATCCTCTATTGTCTGTCCATGTGACATTTCTTGCTGTGTTAATAAGGAGATAACATATAAGAGTTCAAGATTTAGGATATATTTAAGAAAAAAAAATATGTCTAAATCTTAAATTCTTAGTCAAATCATGTGAAGTTCCATTATTAAGGGAATAGAAGATGTTACATGCAGAGGTAATAGAAGAATTTGGGTTGGAACTTGGAACGAGAATGAAAGAAAGAATGAAAGAAAGAGAAAAACATTATTCTCAAAAAAAGAAAAAAGATAAAGAGAAAAAATGACGGAAGATTAATGATTTTTTGAACACAAACACTTGGGTGAGATCGGTTTCAAGCATGAGATCGGATCTCACCCGAATTTGTATATATAAAATGTATCCAAATTGTTAGCAAATGACCCGCTAGCCTAGTAGTTTCCGCTCCGCCTAACATCCATCAGACATTTTGAAGTGTCCTAAAAGCTATATGATAGGACATTTTATGTGTCCTATTATCTGTTTTGTTTATTTTTTAGTTTTTTCGGTTTTTTTTTGTTTTTGTTTATAAAAATTATTAATTCCAATAATATTTGTTAATCTCCAATTAGAATTTATTAATCCCTAAATATTACTATTCCTCTTGTTAATTATTACTCCATCCGTCCTCTAAAAGTGTGGTCCAATTAATATTTTATACCTCACATATAATCAAATTTGAACCACACTATATGATAGGACATTTTATGTGTCCTATTATCTGTTTTGTTTATTTTTTTAGTTTTTTCGGTTTTTTTTGTTTTTGTTTATAAAAATTATTAATTCCAATAATATTTGTTAATCTCCAATTAGAATTTATTAATCCCTAAATATTATTATTCCTCTTGTTAATTATTACTCCCTCCGTCCCCTAAAAGTGTGGTCCAAATAATATTTTATACCTCACATATAATCAAATTTGGACCACACTTTTGGGGGACGGAGGGAGTACCTTTTACCTCGTCAAATATTTATTTGTTTACGACAATTGATACATTGAAAAAAATATTATTTTTTTCTCGTAAATATTACTTTTATCCCGACAAATATCACTTTTGAAAAATATTACTTTTGTATTGTTACATTGAAATAAATTATTACTTTTCTTTTCGTGAATTATTACTTTTTATCTCGACAAATATAATTACTTTTGAAAAATATTACTTTTGGTTACAAACAATTGCTACATTGAAATAAATTATTACTTTTCTTATCGTGAATTACTTTTTATCCCGACAAATATTACTTTTGAAAAATATTACTTTTATTTACCGACAATTGTTACATTGAAATAAATTATTATTTTTCTTCTCGTGAATTATTACTTTTTATCTGACAAACATTATTGTTGCTTATGACAATTGTTATATTAAATTAATTATTACTTTTCTTTTTGTGAATTATTATTTTTTATTCCGTACAAATATTACTTTTGAAAAATATTATTTTTGTTTACGACAATTGCTACATTGAAATAAATATTACTTTTCTTCTCGTGAATTATTACTTTTTATCCCGACAAACATTACTTTTGAAAAATATTTCTTTTGTTTACAAACAATTGCTACATTGAAATAAATTAAAACTTTTCTTCTCATAAATTATTACTTTTTATCCCGACAAATATTACTTTTGCTTATGACAATTGTTATATTAAATGAATTATTACTTTTCTTCTTGTGAATTACAGTATTACTTTTTATCCCGACAAATATTACTTTTCTTTATGAAAATTGTTACATTGAAAAAATATTACTTTTCTTCTCATGAATTATTACTTTTTATCTCGATAAATATTACCTTTGAAAAATATTACTTTTGTTTACGACAATTGCTAGATTGAAATAAATTATTACTTTTCTTCTCGGATCAATTATTACTTTTTATCTCGACAAATATTACTTTTGAAAAATATTAGTTTTGTTTACAAACAATTGCTACGTTGAAATAAATTATTACTTTTCTTCTCGTGAATTATTACTTTTTATCCCGACAATTATTACTTTTGTTATGACAATTGTTATATTAAATGAATTATTACTTTTCTTCTTGTGAATTATTACTTTTTATCCCGACAAATATCACTTTTGAAAAATATTACTTTTCTTATGAAAATTGTTACATTGAAAAAAATATTACTTTTCTTCTCGTAAATTATTACTTTTTATCTCGATAAATATTACCTTTGAAAAATATTAATTTTTTTACGACAATTGTTACATTGAAATAAATTGTTACTTTTCTTCTCATGAATTATTATTTTTTATCCCGAAAAATATCACTTTTGAAAAGTATTACTTTTGTTTACGATAATTGTTACTTTGAAAAAATGTTACTTTTCTTTACGACAATTGTTACCTTTTATGCCGATAAAAGTTACTTTTGAAAAATATTACTCCCTCCGTCCCAATAGCAATGTCTCACTTGCTTTGGACACGGTTATTAAGAAATAAGAGTAAAAGGAGAAAAAGTGGTAGGTCCTACAGCTTTTGAAGAGTTAATTATTTCCATTTTTGGAATGGGACCTTGCTATTGGGACAGACAAAAAAGGAAAGCGAGACCTTGCTATTGGGACGGAGGGAGTACTTTTGTTTACGACAATTGTCACATTGAAAATATGTTACTTTTCTTTACAACAATTGTTACCCTTTATCACGACAAATATTACTTTTGAAAAAATATTACTTTTGTTTACGAAAATTATTTCTTTGAAAATATAATTTAATTCTTGTTAAATATTACTTTTTATCTCGACAAATGTTATATTGAAAAATATTGGGCTTTCTTCTCGTAACTTATTACTTTTGTTTTACGACAATTCTTACATTGAAATTACTTTTATTTACTATAGTTGTTATTTTTTATCTCGATAAATGTTATTTTGAAAAATATTACTTTTATTTTTAACAATTATTACATTTCAAAATATTATTTTTGTTAACCACAATTATTACTTTTACATATATGAATTATATTTTAAGATTTAAAAATAAATAAATAAATAAAACGTGAAAACAAAAAAAAAAGAAATAAAAGTAAAAGAAAGAGAAGATGATTTATATTTTAATATTTTTGAAAAAAAAAGCGAAAACTAAAAAAAGAAATAATAGTAAAAGAAAGGAAAAAAATAAATTAAAGGTGAAAACTAAAAAAAGAAATAATAGTGAAAGAAAGAGAAAAAAAAATGAAACCATGCACTTCATGGGAATTGAACCAAGGTCAACAAGAGAGCAAATAGGCGCTAGAACCATATATTTGGAATGTTCCAGTATTATTAATATATATCGTTTTCGAAGCGGGTCGACCCGGATCCGGTTAGAGACCGATCTCACAGGAGACCAACCCTTTTTTGAATTAGGTTTTAATTGATGGTTGGGGTTCGTTTAATCCAATATGATTAAATAGATATTATAAAATCATTTGTATTACACATCCCTCTCAAAGATATAGTTAATAAATATTAGGTAAGGACTTTAAATTTTAAAGTAATTAAACAAGATATTTGCCTATATTAGGTATATATCCTACCTTTATCATTCCTAGCAAACGAGCCTTAACTATATATAATTTTTTAAAATAATGTCTGAAATATAAAAGCATAAATTTATTAAGTATCTATCCTACTCTTATCATCTCTTCTGCTTCTCATGATTTGACGAAAATATCATTTTACTTTTAAGTTTTATTATAAACAACTCATTTCTTATCATCCATATCGGGATATTAAGACTAATTTCTTGAAATGAAAAGAGTATACCAGCACTAGTAATATATACAAAATTAAAAAAAAATGGGGCCCCTTATTCCCCAATCTTGTGCAACTCTGCACGAACACAGCTCTTGCACACAACACAATAGCACGATGCGCATTCAAATCCAGGATATGCATACACCTCGTCGTGACAAACATCGCATCGTCTCTTGAGCGTAACATAAGCGTACGTGAGAGGGTGATTGGGGTGAATACCATCCACCTCATATCGCCTCCCAAATTTGATGTTTCTGAACACACCGGCTGCAGTCTCCAAGCAAGAAGGGTGGAACGACAGATCGCATTCGCGGCAGTGATGCATCCACAGCTGGGGATGCATTTCTTCCTCACAGAAGTCGCAGAAAAAATCGGAAGGGTGGTCGAGGAAGGCGTCAGGCGTTAGCAACAACGGGTGCTTGTTGTCCCACTCGCTGTCTGTCACACTCATCGGCATCAGCAGACAGTCGACATCCAATCCGAAATCACAGTCGTCTTCACTGCAGCAGAATGCGGGAGTGTCGATTTCACAGCCACAGCAACGGCAGAAGTTCTTGTTTATTTTGCCTTTTCCTTTTCCTTTTCCTTTTCCTTGTGGTGGTACTATTCTAGCGGGGACTAGAGGTTTGTGATGCCGCGGGTGAGAAGAGTATTGGATCATTGCTGGTAGAGACGCGCACTTGACATCTATCTTCGTCTTGCACTCTTCGCACTCGTACCCCATTCCGTTTGTGGGGTTTTCACAGAGTTTGCAATCCCAGTGCAAGTTGAAATCACCAACCTTTGATTTGTAGAGTAAGAAGTTATGGTTTTTGTTAGGTATTTCTTGGCAGTTTCCGTATAGTTGAAGAAGGTTAGGAGAAGATGAATGTAGAGTATTTGGTAACAATGAGCAAATGGAGTGGATGAAATATAAGCAAGCAGAATTAGGGCATTGGTAATATGGAGGAGAAGATATGGGTGTTACACACACATCACATATCTTGATCAATTCTTCATCATCATTTGCTTCTTCTGAAACCAAACTCAAAGGATGATCATGATAATCTTTGAACAAAAATGAATTACTTGTACTAGCAGTCACGTCTGGGATTGGGATGATGTTGTCTACACCTTTCTCTCTCATCACAAAAGGCATGATTAACTTGTTGGATATTTCCTCTGCACATAGTGGAAACTGAATCACACCAGAACCATCTTCCTCTTCATCTTCATTTCTGAAATCAAGAACAATTTATACATATGACTACTAATGAGAGATCGGATGGTCATTCTAGCCACTTTGAGATTGTAAAAATAAAATATAGCTATTAGGATTAAAAAAAAAGAAAGATAAATACTAGCTAGCCCACCTTTTGTGCTAATGTACTAATATTTCTTTAATGAATTTATTTATCCAAATTTCACCTGCTGATTCACTAATGTCCGCCTGAATTTGTGTGAATTCGTGATTTGTAATTAAAAATTCAGCAAATTATGAAATATGTATGTAATCTTGTGTTGGTGATTTTTAACATTTCTTCTCTTTGAAATTTACGAAAAAATTGTACCATAAAAGAGTAATTAACAAATATAACTTCTGGAATCTGTCGTGAATTCAAGAATACCTAATTCATGAGTTAATGTACCATAAAACAATTATTGATCACGAATTTAACTTCTAGAATTCACGAATTCACTAATACTCTCGCATCGGTCGTGAAATCTTCGTAAAATAAGATGGATGGCTAGAATTTATCTTTTTTATCCTAGTTGCTATACATTTTATCTTTACTATCTGGTCAAAGTATGTGGCTCGAATAATTTTTGCCCGGCCGTAATAATCATGCTTACACAGATTCACAAAGCAATATAAAAGTTCAAGACAAGATGAAGTAAAGCAAGAAAATGATTAGTGAAGTAGCATCTTACGTACATGAGGTTAGAGTCTGGTGTTGTGGTGGATCCAACACAGTTGATATGGACAAAATATTTGCAATCGCCACAAAAATACACCCAACATGTCCTATCTAAAAGCTTAACACACACCCCACAGGCGTAAGTAAATTTGCGATGCTCCTTTGGAAAAGAGAAGGCCAACGAAAGGTGGTGGTGGTGGTGGCGGCATTCACGACGGAGGGGCAACTCCGCGCAACTCTTATGAACCCAATATTCACACGTGCTGCATATATACGCCATGTCCACATCTTGATCCCCGCAACCATCACACCTAAACGCAAACGCGGGCTTCCTCATTAGTGTGAGAGGGTGGTCGGGGTGACTCGGGTGCTGCAACTCTTTCCTCTCTTCTAATATCATGTCGATGCCTATTTTTTCGCATGTTATGTCCACGTCGAAATTACAACTGGAACATCGGTAGCCAAGCACATTATCGAGACCGTTAAGACAAACATCGCACGCCTGATCCTCGAACGTGTGGAAGTCGAATAGGTGCATCCGATGGTTGGGGTGTTTCGGGTGTCGAATTTCACTAGGCAATTCTCCACACTTGTTGTGGAGGATGATTGGAGAGCTACAATTATGTTCTATGCAAACATATGCCATCTCCAAATTAGCTATCACATTACCACAACCATAACAACATTCTTCCTCCTCCTTACTAACATTCTCTTTTAGAATCAAAGGATGGTGGTGGTAGAAAGGCCTAATAACCTTCTCCTCCATAGTCGTGCCTGATCTCTTTAGTCTCTCTCGATCTCTATATATATGTATATATGCATAAATAGATCACAAAATTACACACCAAAAATTGAATGAATGATATGCATGACATGATGTATAAATGGATCAAGAAATTACACAAATTAAGATATAAGTAAGTATCAATCAATCAAGAGCCATTTAATTATAAGAGAAACCCTTGCTCATAATTAAAAGAAGAAGAATAATAGATCAGAAGAAAAGAGTTGTGAGTTGTGACAATTCAATTATATATGTGTGTATATATATATTTGACACACACAAACATACACATGTGTACGTAGTACGGCAAAAAAAATTAATATACTAAGATTCACATTAAAGCAAAGAACAAATTTATCAAAATAGAGAGAAAACACCACTTTTGTAGTCGATAATTTTCTCAACTTTACTATATTCTTGATCATGTAATAATAAATTAATATACCAAGATTCACATTAAAGCAAAGAACAAATGTATCAAAATAAAGGGAAAACACCACTTTCGTAGTCGATAATTTTCACAGCTTTACTATATTCTTGATCATCATGTGTAACCATATTAAAGGAAATCGTTATAAGACTTTGCATGTAATTTATTTAAGTAACGGAAAAAAAAATGTGTGAAACTGATATGAAAGAGACTGCTATTATGCGCCGGCCCATACCCAGCTTGGGTCGGGCCGGGTTACGATCGGTCTTGACAATTCTAATCGCGATTGCAAATTTTTGCATCCCTGAATTCTCCAATTTCAATTTTTCATTTATCGTGAAAATCAACATTTTCCTGGTCCATTTAAAGCATATATAATACTCCCTCCATTCTGAATAAGTGTCACGAGATGCCAAAAATTTTGTTTCCAAATAAATATCATATCATAATTTTTAATGCAAAAATTATGTCAAATTGTCATAGTTACTCTTTAACTCGTGGCAAAAAGTTTACTTTTTCGGTTTCCATACAATAATAAGATGTAAAATAAGTCATTTTACCCACTATTTTAATATACGCATTTTGCACTTTTCAAACCTCAGATACAAAAGTATTTCTCGTACTTTACAAACCTTTCTTCTCCTTCCTCATTTTTGTTTAAATAACATGAGAAAATTGTCTTTTTTTCTTTTAAATGGCTCATTTCTTATCCTTCCTTATTTATAGATTAGAATTTCACTCTTTCTACGATATTAACTTCAAAAAAGTGCCTAAAACAATTTGAATTTTGGCTCATTGTTTGCACCAGAGTAAATTTATGGAAAACTGATGTGGATTGTCGGAGACTAGTACAATTCTTATTCAAATAAACCTTAAAGTGAACAACAAATTAGTCTCTGACAATCTACATCAGTTTTTCATCGCCGAAATTTTACTCTCTTATCATGAAACGAACAACGCGTCAAAATTTGGAGTACTTTTTAAAGTTGTGCCATAAAATGAATAATGAGCCAAAATGATATGGTTGGTGCGGTTCATGTTTTTTATAGATATAATTAATTAATTTTTAATTAAATAGTTAGGATTTATAAATTATAAGTTCAAAATTTATTGATTTCAATAAGATTTTTTTTTGTTTTTTTTTATGTTTTCCTTCATGTGGCGTCGGCGCGTCGCTTGGAAAAAATTAATGATTTTGAAGGGGTTGCAAGTTCTCTTTTAAATTCAAGAGGTTCAGGGCATGGATATTCTCTTTTTTTTTTCTTTCTTCAAAATCCATTGATTGTGCTACATGAAATTGAAAGAAGATGGACAAAGTTGTGAACATCTCGAGGAAATTAATTATTAAATTGCATCATCACATAATATAATTGTCATCTCCTTATATTTAATATATAGAATTGAATCGACACCAGTCGTTGGATCCAATCTTTAAAGGAGAATAAAAAAGAAAGAAATAATACATGTGGGTGGCATGTACTATACTAATTCACCATGTAAATGATGCAACTGTAAGGTTATAATTTGCAAGAGAAAGATTCAAATTTCCAAATTCAAGAATACAAACGTATCCTGATAGTGATTGACAGTTTTATTCAAGCACACACACACACACACTAAGGCATTAGCTCCAAATAAATGCAACTTATTCCAAACATATTTTCCAAAATCAGTTAAAAAAAACAAATTAAAGAAAACAGAATACTTCTTCATACAGTGATGATCAAGCCATGAATGGGCAGCCGGAGGGTTGTGCAACGCCACTCGATTCATCAGAAGGTTTGCCCTTGATGAGGCCGGCCAGCAGTTCTCCGCGGTCATGGAAGAACTCAACCTTCACCACCTTGGATTCTTCATTCAACTGTTTGAAAATTATGCCAATTTTTAACAACATTAGATCTTACAACCCTAATTAAAAGTCCCAAAAAACCAATCTAGACCAAGACATTGCCATATCTCAAGAAATGATAAGACTTAGTGTATAGTATTGTATTTGTACCTCGAAGATTGCAACTCCAAACAACTCAATCAACTCTCCAGTTGCAGGGTACTCTTTGTAAGATCCCTCCATGTAACCCCAATGCCTATACTTGTATGCAATCACAGGCGGCCCCGAATAAACTTGAACAACTTCAAGTGCAAATCCCCGAGGAAAAACTTGCTTGAAAGCCGTCTGAGATGAATCATACGACTCCTCATCGGGGTTGTAGAACCTCAGACGCGGTGGCAATGATGTTTGGAGGAACACATTGTAGCTTCCCCCTACCTTTCCAATTTCCTCCAAAGTAAAATACTTTTTGCCTATGATTTTCCAATTTCAATGTTAAATAATGTGCATTAGTAGCTTGTTATTGCAAGTAAAAGCTTGAAAGAAAAATGTACCATTGATGCCAAGAACAAAGTTTTTGGGATCAACAGTTTTGTATTCATCTGGATTAGCTTTATGGACCAACTCCATTTCCCATGTCTTGACAAGATTTTGGACATACTCTTCCAAGGATCCAGCAGGCCACACCTGCAAAACGAACGAAGTTAATTAGCATCGAAAATATGAAGAAAACTCAATATTCTTGATTGTAAGAAAAGGAGGGGCCAATGCAATTTTCATGTCTGCATACTTTGGTTCTGCCTTCTTCAAAGAGCTCATTAACGACGTCGTAATTAGGAGGTCCATCTGTCCATTGGGTGGTCTTGAGCTCCTCTGGGCTCAAGAAGGATCGGTATTTGTCGCCACCAACGTCAGAAGTTGCCATATTCGCTATCAAAATTGGATTGAGCTGATGTAACTGAGATATGTAAGATTTGTTTTGGTAAAAGATTGGGATGCGAAGCCATTATATAGAAGAAACATTTCGTCGAACACCTTGTGTGCATGAACTCGGAAATTTCATACAAATTGAAAAAGTCAATTGGAAATTGTTTTAATTGCACGTCTCTTGATTGATTCCGCAGCCATGGAACTTTGAATCTGCACATGATTAAATCAGATGTAACTTTCGCAATCTCTTCTGATGTGCAATTGTTTTTATATAAGTCAAGATTCCTCACTTATTTTTGTTGTAGTTGGTTTCTGTTTTCTTTCCATGGTGGTGTATATTGTCTGCGGTGTATTTATATATTTGACATATGTGTACAATTTCTACATAATTTTTAATTTTGATTTTAGATCATTACTGCATGAAATAATTAATTACAAATCATGTGTGTCTCTATAAGATAAGACCAAACACGAATATTGTATGTTAAGGCTCTGCTCAATACGAACATGAACACGATCGTGACACGATTTGTTCATGATGATATGATACGGTAACGATACTTTTAAAATTTGATTTTGCATGATTGCACCTGAGTTCATACTACATAAATTATAACGTGAAAATTAATCAATAAAAAATATAATAATAATATACAGTTTTTATAATTATTATTGTTTATAAGAACACGGCACAAAATTATTATGTCGACATGATAAGGACATGAATATAATAAGATTGTACGGTGACTTGTCATTTAACTAATCCGTAATTAATAGTTTACAACTATATATATATATTCAATATATTGTGTATAAAAAGAATATAGTGCCAACCAATGTGAATGTGTGATTAAAATTAACCAAAAAGAAAGCAAAAGAAAGAATGGGTGGAGAAATATTACCTACTTCTAATTTTATTTAGAAATGTTTTAATTTTCAAACACGAAACACAAGAGTATTCTAAATGTGCCAACCAAATAAAAGTTATGAGGATAAGTCAAATTTCAAACATGGAGTTTGGCACAAATATAAATTTCTCAGAATTGCTTTTCATCAAAAGAAAGAAGGTTTCTCCTCTTATAAGAGATCATTTTGAAATAGCTTGATTGATATATATTTGTTTCCAAATAGATATAGTTAAAGAAAAAATTAGTCAAAAAAATATCAACATACACTCTAAAATAACTTCTTGTGGTGCATATTTGATAACGGAGAGATTATTATCGAATAATCTCAACGATACTGGTACTTTCAATTTCTTATTGATGGAGCCGTTAGAATATGTGGTTGAATGTAGAACATTAGAGGCAAGATTGAAAGATCAATTAGTTTATCAGATATTGCTAAAAGCATAAAAATATGTGCTCTCTTATAGTGTCTATTTTTAATTATATAATAATGTACTCCCTTCGTCCAAAATAAATTTGTCACATTGTGGATGACATCGATTTTAATAATTTGTTGGTTAATTGTATTGTGAATGGAATAAGTATTCCACTTTTATATAGTTTAAAGGGTAAATTGTCTGTAAATTCCTGAACTTTTTATAAATTCTGGTTTTGCTCCCCACAAAAAAATTCAGCGTGACAATTCCCGAACTTTCTATTTTGTCTGATTTTGCATCCAATGTCAATTTCCCCCAAATTATGTGCTGACTTGGCAGACGGAAATTCCTACGTGTCGTAATTGATAGACGAGTTAATATTTAGAAAGTTTGGAAATTGTTGCGCAAAATGTTTAACTTTAGGGTTTAGGGTTTAGGGGGCTGCCGGGCTGACGGCGACGGTCATGTTTCGCCGGAGCCGGATGAGAAGGACCACCTTCTTTTCTCGTAGTTGGGGCAATTGAGTGGTGGTGTACTCGGCACGATGGTGATGGGTGGTGGTGGTGTGGTCGGTCGGTGAAAGGGACTGTGGTGGTGTGGACGTCGGTGGTGGTAGAGAAAGAGTGAGAGAAAGAGACAGAGAGGGAGAAGATGAGGAAGAAGAGAGAGAGATAGGGAGAGAGAGATGGATGTGGGTTGCAGACTTGCAGTGATGGTTGTAGTGGAGGTAGGTGGTAAGTGGGGCGGCGGATGAGATGAGATGAGATGAGATGAGAGAAGAGAGGAATTGCAGAGGAGAGAGATATGAGTGATATAATTGAAGAGAGAGATGAGAGATATTGTAGACAGAGGTGAGAGAAATAATTAATTTATATTAGAGGTAGAATTATCATTTTCCACTTAATCTTGAATTTAAATTAGGGTACCAAACAACCAACTTATTATTCACTATATTTATCTTGACATTATCTTATCTACCAAACACAAAAAATACACTAACAATCACCTTTATTCACTATATTTATCTTAACATTATCTATCTTAACTTATCCTAGCATACCTACCAAACGAGCCCTAAGTTTACTCTAATTGCAAAGTGCAATGCAATTTCATTTATATACGTATGAAATATGCAACTTCTTTTTTGTTGAAAATTTTAGAGTTACATATTTTTCTTCAATGTCCTTGATTGCATAAAAAAAAAAAAACTTGTGGGTGGTACGGTGCGGTGCGCCGCAACCAAGTGCTGCTCTTCTCGTTAAGTTTACAAGGATGAAGGATAAAAAAAGGAAAGATACAAATGCCTATTTTAAATTGCTTCTTATATCACTCACATAATAGAAAACAAAGTTGCTAACTTAGTAAAAATGAATGTGGCAATTTTTTTGCAAGTTATTATAAATGAATGTGGCAATTTTTTTATGAAATGACAGAAAAAAAAATTATGATAAATTTATCATGAACGGAGAAAGTATTATAGAGTATTTATTATTCATTTATTCAAATACATTTGCATTTCCTCTGATTGTGGATATGTTCCCATTTTGATATTAATAATTTCCCATTACATAATGTTTTACTCAATTAAATTACAAATATATTTTTTTTGGAGAACCTGGCATTTTTATTTAATCTCAGAGCAAGACCAGGACAAAAAGAGTGAAGACCACCACAAATTCTGGTTGTTCATTCCACTCATAGCGGAAGTAAAAAGCCGAGCAATGTGACAAAATCTTCATTCCACTCAAAGGGAAGTAAAAATCCCAAATATCGCGAGCAATAGTGTGAGCTATATAATTAGCTTCACAACAAATGACACATGCTTGACTTTAACACATTATAGAACAAGGAATCAATAATGTGAGCTATATAATTGGCTTAACCACAAACATGTTTGATTTTAAGGGGTGTTTACTTTGAATAATAAGATAGATAGATAAAAATAATATAAGTTAATCCACCATTTACTTTGATGGATTGATTACTTTTGATTTAAACTTGTTTGATCATCTAATCCTTCATATAGTCAATCTTCTGTTTTATCAATCTTATCATATCCTTCAAAATAAATGCCCCTAACACACAAAAAATAGACTAGTGTGAGCTATATAATTGGTTTCGCGACAAACATGCTTACTGTAACAAACACTATAAAACGAAGAATAAACTTGCAATTAATAATCTCTCCAAACTTTAATCTATCTTCCAAATTTGCAAACAACACATCAATCACAAGTCTGTTATCCATCTCGAGAACAAATGATTCGAATGTAAAATATTGAAACTAAAAATATTCGAATGTAAAATATTGAAACTAAAAGCATCGACGGCCTCTTTTGAATAATCGATCGTATTATATAGGGGTGTCAAAATTGGCCCGAAATGGCCCGGCCTACCCGTTATTTTTATTGGGCTGGGCTACGATTTAAGAGGCCCGAAAATTTTTGGGCTTATCAGGCCCGGCCCGCTTGGCCCACCGGGCCGAAAAAGCCCTCCGGGCTTCGGGCCAAAATGGCCCGTCTGATTTGTAGAGTGTGTATTTGATTATTTGTTGACAAACCCTAAACGGCTGAGAGATAGAAAACCTACCACAACTCCCAAATCAAACCACAGCGCCGCTACTCATCCACAGCACAACCAGGCCGTACGCCGCCACCCATCCAGATTCCCACCACCACAGGTCCTCCACCAGTCTCTAGCCACCGTCGGTCACTCCTACAGCCCTACCCAAACCAAACGGCAAACCCCCAGGCCGCACTGCCCCCACCCCACAGCCCACAGCCGCTCCACCAATGCGCTATCGTTCCGCCACCACCGCTCCACCAGTGCGCCGTCGTTCTGCCCACCGCCGATCACCCCTCCCCAGAATAAGTCTGTGACTGATTGACTGTAAGTAGATTTAATGCTTTCATGCCTTTAGAGCTTAGATATAGAATCCTTTGGCTGGCATCTTTGTGTTGGAAAACTTGTTCTTAAATTATGCACTGTAAATTATGCAGTTAGATTATACAAAAGTTTGTGGTAGTTTGTCTGAATATTATATGCTGCAAGTTTTATTTGTTTCTATTGTGCGTGTGATATTAGATTATACTTGAATCAGCTGTAAGAAGTTGTGCTTGTGATACTTCTTTCTTGTTAGTGGATTAAATTATAAGTAAAGACTGAAACAAAAAGAAGTCCTATTATGGTAGTTTTGTTAGAATTTTAAGCTGAAAGTTTTATTTGTTGGTGGTAATTTCAGTTTGTCTGGTATGAGAGTAGGAATGGATAACAATAAAAGCAATAATATGGAGAAGGAGAAGGAGAATGAGAAGGAGGATGACGTGCAATTATTGGATACTCCTACTTCTAAGAGTACACCAGTCATTCCAGGTAATTCTTTCGTCGATTGTAACAGTACGATAGGCACTATCAGGACGGCTGTTGATTCTGTTGAAATTGTTGATAAGGGAACTTCGAAAAAGCAAAAATCTTATGTGTGGATGTATTTTGATCAACCTTGCATGGTAGATAATGTTGAAAAGTGTAAATGCAAGCATTGCAATAATTGGTACACTTGCAAAGCTTCGAATGGCACCACTCATTTAAAGCGTCACATTAAATCTTGTTTGAAAATTCCTAAGTATCAAGATGTGAGTAGTATGTTTGATAATCGAGCTGCATTTTTGACAAAATGGAAATTTGATGCTAAGGTATATAGGGATAAGTTGGCTAGAGCTATCATTGAACATGATTTCCCATTTTGTTATGCTGAGTACGATGGAATTAATGACCTGAATACAAGCTTGAATCCTAAATTCAAATCTATCAGTAGAAACACAGCAAAAAATGATTGTATGAAAGTGTTTGACATCGAAAAGGGTAATTTGAAGAGGTTGTTAGCTGCTCATTCTGGACGAATATGTTTGACTTATGATGTGTGGACTGCTGTGACCACAGTAGGCTATATGAGTGTAACTGCGCATTTTGTTGATGAAAAAAGGGAGTTAAATAGCAAATTACTTTCTTTTGTTGAGTTAGATACTCCACATTCTGGCATTGAATTATCTGGAAAGTTGCTTGAAGTCCTTAAGGATTGGGGTATAGAATCCAAGATATTTTCATTGACTTTGGATAACGCTACTTCCAATGACAGCATGGTTAGATTCTTGAAAGATAGGCTTAATTTGCAGAATAGTTTGCTGTGTGGAGGTGAATTTTTTCATGTAAGGTGTTCTGCACACATCTTGAATTTGATTGTTCAAGAAGGTCTAAAGGCTGTAGAAAATGCATTGAAAAGAATAAGAAATAGTGTGAAATATGTGAGGGCTACAGATGGGAGGATGAGAGAGTTTCGAAAGTGTATTGAGGAGGTTCACTTAACTGAAATTAGTGGGGGTTTCTTGAAGTTAGATGTGTGTACTAGATGAAATTCTACCTATTCAATGCTTGAAAGTGCTATCAAGTATCGTCGGGCATTTACTTGTTTGAGTTACAATGATAGAAACTACAAGTATTGTCGGACCAATGAAGAGTTAAAGAGCAGGTAGAATACGTGAATTTTTGGAACCTTTTTTCTCCATCACTAACTTGATATCCGGGACATCATATCCTACATCCAATTTATATTTCATGCAAGTTGCACATATAGAAATGAAGTTGAATGAACTTGCTAATTCGAAAGATGATGTGATTAAAGATATGGCGTCAAGGATGAAAGTTAAATTCGATAAGTATTGGGATGAGTATTGTGTCACTCTTGCCTTCGGAAGTATTCTTGACCCCAATTCAAAGTTGAAATTCTTGAACTTTTGTTATAAGATACTTTACCCAAAGGATTATGAGGCCAAGGTGACGAAGGTAAAAGATTCGTTGTATAAACTCTTTGGTGAATATGATAAAATTGAAACCGCATCATGCTCGTGTCCTACTATCTCTGCAAAAGGTACTCTTTCTCAATCTCAACCACATGGGGCACAAGTAGTACTATCTCCTTTATGGATGTAAGTATGTTTGACTATTAATTATGTTTTACTGTGAAAGTATCAAATTTAATTTATATGTTCTAATTTAACTCTTGTTTATGCTTGTTTGTCTGGTAGTTGTTTAATCAAGAGTTGAACAAAGAAGATTCAACTAGTGGCCAAAGTGAACTTGATTTGTACTTAGAAGAACGTTTCAAACCCTTTCCGAAGATAAGTGTTTTAGAATATTTGAAAGTGAATGCTAATTGGTTCCCTCGGCTTGCAAGGATGGCTAGTGATATTTTAAGCATTTCAATCCTCACGGTTGCTTCGGAATCTACATTTAGCATTAGTAGTCGCATCTTGCAAAAGTATAGAAATTATATGCTTCCCAACACCGTTCAAGCTCTCATTTGCACTCGCAATTGGATACATGGTTTCAAAGAAGTTGAAACTTCGGGTAATAACATATTAATCTTATTTTTTTCACATATAATATTTATTATAGCTATTAACTTGCTTTTCATTATTTTTTTTTTAAATTATAGATATGCAAGAAGAAGAAGAGGTGGAAGAAATAAACTTGTCTAAGGAAGATTCAAGTAACATGGAGAGTTGAAGACTTGTGAAATTTCATTTATTTATATGTCGTTTCATGTTTGTTTTCAAATTAAGTAGACTTGTGGTTGTGGATTTTTGAATTAGTTCATGGATTTATGAATTATCTTTTTATTATGTTGGCTTGATAGAGATTTAGAATGTTTGTTATATTATGACTTATGATATTTTGTAGTTTAAGTGTGTCGTTATTGGTTATGTATTTGTAGTGTTATGTGATTTAAATTTTATATTTTGTATCTTTGGGCCGTTTTGGGCCGTGAAGGGCCGGGCCGGGCATCCATTTCAGCAGCCCGATAGAATTTCGGGCCGGCCCGACCCGGCCTGAATATATTCATCTGTCCCGTTGGGCAGGGCCGGACCAACCCGGCCTGAAGGTTTTGACAGTCCTAGTATTATTATAATAATATCTGAATAATTCAACCTTAATCTGAAACCTTGGATACTTTCCATAGCATTTCATTTTTAGAAATAGGTCATTTACATAATAATATAAAACATAAAATAGAATTTTTTTTAAGTACATTATAAAACATAAACAATAAAACAAAATTTATTTAAATCTATATATGAAATGGTCGTCAAAAATACAATGCTACATTATCCTCGAAGTATTGCGCAAAAAAAATAACTGAAACAAATCGTAAAATAAGTAGAAAAAATAATTTAATTAAAAAATAACTATTGCAAATAGCCTCAGAATTGCAGAATATCATCAACGAAAACTCAGTCCCGAAAGATGGTGTAAATTTATAACAGATTTCTTCACAAGCAACAAAAATCGAATTAATATTTGAGAAGAAAAAATTGAGATAAGAATCCAATGTTTTTCTCATGGCCAATCCCAAGAGTTCATGGCGGCAACCCGCTACCCAAGGCGATAGGATATGACAACGCTTTCCTTCGGAAATCTCCGGCAAGCCGGAGATCTCAACAAAGGCAAAAGCTTATTCTAGCGACGTATCACTACGGGTTATACGAACATAGATCACTGCTCGCCCCAATTTTTAATAAATCGTCGCGAAATCACCGATCCAAAATCAAAATTCGAATGCAATCCATAATAAGAACTTACCAATTTTCAAAATTCTAATCAATTTGGGGAAAAATATTTATGAAGGAAAGAGAAGGAACCATCAGATACCAAAATATATCCCCAGAAGCATTAAGCTATTGTACGGTCCGCATCATGGTTTGAACTTTCTTTTAAAAGAAAGATCGCATCATTTGGCTCCTCGAAAATTTTCTGAAAAATAAAATCAGAAGGTATTGAAAACGGTAATGGAGAAACAGAAATTGAGGCTCAGAAATCGTGTGGAGAAGTTATCATCACTAAATCAGAGTGGTGCATGACATTCTCTAAATTCTAATCACGGCCAATTCCTGCTCTAAATCAACATATGAAATAAAATTCAAAACATTAAAAAGATCTTGAGAAAAATGGACAACTGACACAGTGATAAGAATGGGAGAAGATTTGAGAGATTATATAGCCGGATGATTTTGGATGAGAAACCCTAGTGGTTGATTCTGCCCTTTTAAGTCTTGGGCCGTTTTGGCCCGTTGGGTTTCTGAGATATCAAATTGAAAATCCAATTCGATAAATAAATAAATAAATAAAAGGTTTTATATAAAAACAAAATCTTGTAAAAATAGTCTTTTCTCCCCAGTACAGTAAAATCGTGACCGAGATTTTATTAATTTAGAACAATATTAATATATTGATAAATTAATAATTTATTAATTTAAAGAGTATTTTCTTGATTTTTGCAAATATAATTTCACATAAAGTTCATATATACAAATAAATTGTGCATAACATTTCAATATATCAAAATCAAAAATAGATTTATATATGTCTAATTAAATATTTGCATGCATGTACCAATTTATTATAACAAAATAAATTATCTACCAATTTTTTAATTGGCACAATTTGGGACCGAAAAATTATTATTTTAAAAAGTTTATTAATTTATCGAATATTAATTTATAAAAATTCTACTTTAGACGATTCGACAACAATTTTGGAGTTCAAAAATCAAAATTGTGGAATGTCGGCTTGAACATCGTAAGGCTTCGTTTGGTAGCCTAGATAAACCCCTACTAGCTTATTTATATGGATTTATCTTGAGTTTGGTACGTAAGATAGATAATTGCAGGAGCCCGTTACATAGCTCCAACCCACTGCTATTTCACTGTTACCTGCAATTTATTAATCGGCTCAAATTGGTAAGATTATTTATGTGGAATTCAACAGTAACCTAGACTAAGTTCCTGAAGACAAAATTGCCCACGTCTCTATATTCTTCCCCTCCTCTGTACCTTATTCTCGTCTGCTAATCACCCTCCACCACCCCTTCTCCGGCTGCCGCTGCCGCCGTCATCACCACCACTCTTTCTTCAGCTTATAGTCGGAAATCTCAGAAGGGACGAGAGAGTGACGGTGCTGTGGGGGTACAGAAGTAGAGGAGTCGAGAGAGAGACTTACGGGAAAAGGAGGCGGCGGCGGCGATCGCTCTTTGAGCTGCTGTCGTTGCCAGCGGGAAAATGATAAGTGAACGGAGGTGGCGGCTCTTATGCCGCTGCCATTCGTTGCTTCCGCAAAGGCGAGGCGGTGGTGGCGCCGAGTGAAGAAGGCAGCGAGGTTGGAGATGGAGGGAGTGTCGCCGGATTACAGATAATGGACGGAGGAAATAGACGCCATTGTTGCAGCTGTCGGACTGACGGCGACGGTCATGTTTCGCCGGAGTCGGATGAGAAGGACCACCTTCTTTTCTCGTTGATGGGGCAATTGAGTGGTGGTGTGCTCGGTACGATGGTGATGGGTGGTGGTGGTGTGGTCGGACGGTGGAAGGGACTGTGGAGGTGTGGACGTCGGCAGTGGTAGAGAGAGAGAGAGAAAGAGTGAGAGAAAGAGATAGAGGGGGAGCGGGTGAGGAAGAAGAGAGAGAGATGGATGTGGGTTGCAGACTTGCAGTGGTGGTTGTAGTGGAGGTAGGTGGTAGGTGGGGCGGCGGATGAGATGAGAGAAGAGAGGAATTGCAGAGGAGAGAGAGATAGGAGTGATAAAATTGAAGAGAGAGAGAGAGAGAGGAGAGATATTGTAGAGAGAGGTGAGAGAAATAATTAATTTATATTAGGGGTAGAATTATCATTTCTCACTTAATCTTGAATTTAAACTAGGGTACCAAGAAACAACTTATTATTCACTATATTTATCTTGACATTATCTTATCTTCCAAACACAAAAAATACACTAACAATCACCCCTTATTCACTATATTTATCTTGACATTATCTATCTTAACTTATCCTAACATACCTACCAAATGAGCCCTAAGTTTATTCCAATTGCAAAGTGCAATGCAATTTCATTTATATACGTATGAAATATGCAACTTCTTTTTTGTTGAAAATTTTAGAGTTACATATTTTTCTTCAATGTTCTTGATTGCATAAAAAAAAAAAAACTTGTGGATGGTACGGTGCGGTGCGCCGCAACCAAGTGCTGCTCTTCTCGTTAAGTTTACAAGGATGAAGGATAAAAAAAGGAAAGATACAAATGCCTATTTTAAATTGCATCTTATATATCACTCATATAATATAAAACAAAGTTGCTAACTTAGTAAAAAAAAATGGCATAGTCCTAAAATGATTTGTCATATTGTGATAATTTTGGTGCAGCAACAACAACCTCTACTGCAACTTTTTTCTCAAAAAACAAAGAATAAAAAAATAATAAAATCTTTACTGCAATAGAAACCTTCCCTAAATCGTCGAGATTATAAACTATTTACACAAGAAAATTTTGTTCATTACATACCTGTATATGTATATGATATATTTCTCTCCAATGGCATATTTGTAAATATTCATGATTCAGATCCGAATCTTTGACCCGTGCATCTGAGAGATGACTAGTTAGGTCTCTTTGAATGAGATAAACCACTATCGCTTACGCTCCCTTCGACATTAGAGAATTTCAAGGGGACTAGGCAACTATCATCCTTGGATTTCTTTTGCTGCTCCTTCCTTTTCATGTTTTCTGATATATCATGAAAAGTTCTATTCAGTTTAGAAAGTCCCCTTTCAACTGGTTCTACAACATGGGACACAGTGAACTTCATGTCATCAACCATCTGCAAAACCATCAACATGCAAAAAAAAAGTTGCCAAAATTATGTAATTTAACAATTGAGATGGAAGGATAAAAATGCATTTTGCTCAAGAAAAGAGAAGAAGAGGAAAAGAGAGTGGTCTTACAATCCCACCACTGCCAAGGACCACATCACGGACGCTCTGATGGATTTTCGGGTGGGTTTCTCCCTCGTTAATCAAGGAAACGTGCAATGTGGGAGATCTTTCACAATCTTGAACCTCTTCAGGATCCAGTGGAGCTTCTAAGGATGCATAATCTGCCATAACAGCGACATTTCGCTCGCATCTCTCTCCGTGTTTGTAAGGTTCAGCAGGGAAGACATGGATATGTATCACAGCAGCGACACCCATCTGAGTCGTGAGATTAAAATTGATCAGTCACAAAATAAAATTTGAAACACTCCAAGAAAAAGCCCTAAACCCTATTATCAACAAAGAGCTGTACTGTCACTAACACAAGCACAGAATATTGAAGACAACATTTGTTCTCTACCAATAAAAATACATGTATCTGTGTGTGTTTGCATAGAGTAATGTAAGTAGAATATGATATTCGGGAATCGGGACAATGTTACAAGCATATATACGAGCAGTACGACTGGAATTTGACAATGGTTGGGCTATTTTGAATCATAAAATTGGCCACTTGATAGTCTCATTTCCTTCTTGTACGTCATCATAATCCTTATCCTCTCGAAACAAGACTTTCCAAATGTGGAAAAAGAAGATGTGCCTAAAGTCTTAAAACCCAAGTATCAATATAACTAATTCTGTGAACTTTGAAATAAAAGACTCTTGTCTCTGCACTATAATGGTTTCTCTCCGTAGATGCAGAATGCCAGAAACTAGAAACCACCATTAAGCAATTAAGGTTCCAAGTTTTGTGAAGAATCGGTCTAAACTCGATCTAGTAATCAATAACCAGCATGCTATAACGACTCCAAACAATTGGAACGTGAGGTGTCAGAGTTGGTGAAGCAATAAACTAGATAAAAATAGTAAGCATTCAATCTATGTCACATTAAAGAAACTTAAATCAGACAGATTTGATTATCGATGAATGATATAACATAATGATATATAGTCGTAGATATTATCTACTCAACAACATATTAAAAGGAAATGAGGTACTTTTCCACGCACCTCTAAACAGATGAAGTAGTCTTGTATACGTGTTTCCAGAACCTGTGCCAGTGACCCCTTAAAGGCTCCAAATGAAAAAAGAAAGGCAACAGCAACACCTTGCCACCATGTCAGGAAGATAATTGACTTAAATGTCAAAAACTTGGCCAATGGTTTAATTGGTGCCAATTTATTCTTCGTAACAGAATAAAGCTGCACAAGGCAATATAAGGCCCAGGTTTGGCAGAAATTTAGTACTACCGCTAAATAGGGATAACTGCAAGCAGATCACAAATTTTTAGATCATGAAGAATTGGTTACGTTTTCTTTTTTCTCAAAGACACGACAAAACATTTTAATAAAGTGAGTGACGTTATATTAGTCCAAGTTAAAACTAATAATCTAGGACTCAAGCACAACACAAAAACCAAGCAAGAAAAATGGGAAGCTAAGAGTAGAGGAAGTTGTAAAATAGTACTTACGCATATCCCCACTCAAACTTTCCTTCCCCATAAAGACCCAGGGATTCAAAAAACATCGCAAGTAATGCACATATCATCTTCAATATCATCTGTTAAATTAGACACTTCAGTTAATAACAAATTAAAACACCATATAGTCAGTTTCCACTAAAGTAGAACATACATATTGCACAATGCCAATTTTTACGGCTTGATAGAATTCAGAACCAAGCTTCCAATCCCTTAAAAAGCAGTTCAATGGAAAAGGATGTTGAACAATTCCATAAGCATAAGCTTCATCTATAAGTAGGCGAGAGGTAACCAAGTTGTGGCCTTCCATGAATTTTATGGTACTTTCCTCTCCACCTGCAAGACATGATTCTTGGACATAGTGTAATAGTTCTCTTGGTGGAAAACAACAAAAGCAAATAATGATGATACACAATTGACAGATATAAATAGAACTAGCATCAAGCTGTACAACATTAACAGCCTATACCATAATATGTATTGTCATACATTAACATCAGACAATTTACTATATACATTATCAGATCAGGACCCTATAATTTCTCATATTTCCGACACCAAGCCCATTGATAAAATTTTAATTTGAGAATCCTTACATACAAGGAGTTGCACTGAAGCAAGATGTCCGTGAAGAAGAAAATGAAAATACAAAACTTAATAATCAGACTCCCAGATTACAAATTGTGAAGCCTGAAGAAAGGTTTAAAATGAAAACATATTTCCAAGTAAAGCGAAAATCCAGGAGATGTAAATGTTAAAAAGCGTATTCAATACACATACCTAAGCAGGCTATGAGATATCTCTCAAAGCAATACAAAGCAAAAGCTTCATAACAATCTCGTAGAATTTCACAATTGAAGGCAACCGCAGAGTTTAACAGTGATAGAAACTGTTCATATAACCAAACAATCAACAAGGAACTGAATAAGCCCGGGTCCAAAGAAATAACTTTCAAAAAGTAGAAATAGGCAGACCATAGAAAAAAAATGGCTAAAAAATACAAACTACGAACACTGAAAACTGAGAACTTCATGTTCAGTATTCTACTATTCTTATGATGAATATTATGAGAAATTCTAAAGAAACCAAAACTCAGTTGTTCCCAAGCTCCAAGAACCTTAGGCAAAGAAGTAGTTTGAATCGGAACAAATATTCATGTCTGCTTCAAAGAGTTATTTCGGAAAGATAACACGCAATAAAAGAAAGCCTATATTGCATCTGATGAAATAACAAATATAAAACAAAATATTAAATACCAAATGGTAAAAGGTGGCTTGAGAGGAAAACGATAAAATCTTAAAATAGTAGTGAGTAAGACATATTTGATGTTTCTATAGTTCAAATGCATAATGACTCTTATTAAATTGATATCATCTCTCACGATTACAATGCCTTGTGTTGGAAGTTAAATGCATATAATGTTATTCACCAGACATCATTACCGATTCCACAGCATATACGGGAACCATTAGAATAAGTCCAACCAAGAACTTCTGCTCCTGAAATGAAACAAGCCTGTCTGAAAAGAATTTCAAATAGCATGGACACAACCAACTAAATTATTTAAAGCACCAAATGAGACTATTGATCATTGTGCTAAATATAAAGTCGGGCGAACCTCTGGCTGGTTGTAGGCAATTAAATGATCAAAGATCAAGTACATCGAAAGAATGAGAGCCACCAGCACAAATATGGCTGCACTGCTAACTACCCAACCGTGGAGGGCTGAAGTTCCTACATTCATATCCACCGACCAAAATCTCTCCGACCTGCTCATAGCATCAACCGAAGTAGCAATATGTACCAATGACAGTAAGCCCACCTTCCACCCCATTGCATATCATACAACCTTCTCAAACAATAAGGGGGCCTAGATGTACTGTTTGATCAATAAAGAACCTAAACTCCTTCTAAACAACCTCATAACCTGCTAAAATAAGGCTGCGTAATGATAATGAAATCGTTCTCCACGCATTCGAAAAATTTTACCAAGTAATGTCTGATCACAGTAATAATTACCAATTTTCCTGCACACAGAAAACGGAATGCACTAAAAAACTGTAATCTTGTTTATCTTTTAACCCAAAAGAACGATTTCTGGAATTCAATCCACGCTAGAAATGACGCGCGATCAATAACAAAGAGATTAATGCAAGCCATATTTCACCACAGCATCCCCAAATTCATTTGACAATAATGTAGCCTAGCACGAAAAATAATAAGAAAACAGCCTAACAGAAATGGCACATTATTGACCAAAAATTAAAAAAATTAGGGCAAAACAAAACCTTGATATCTAGTTGATTTTCTCCGAGAATCTGACTAAAAATCCTCTAGATATGTATAGAATCGTCTTCCACATTCCGCATTTTAGGTTGCATGAAATTGAGCTGGATGAAATGATCCCGCGAAAATTTATGGAAGTTTGCGCTATCATACGTCGATCTTCGCTTGGACGGTTGGGAACGAAAGCAATTGCATAACTCATTTCGATCAGGAGAAATTCTAAATGCATGCCAAATTTGAAAAACAAAAAATCAATATATATATTATTCCTATATTAGACTGTTGAGTGCAAGCTAATTTGGGAATGTGCATTGCAACGAAATAGTATACTATTTATTTACACACAAATTATTACTGTTATCATTATGTTCGTGTAATCGTCATTGTTGTGCAGGCTCACCGAAAAATCTTGGATTTGAATCAAAACCTCGCTGTCTTACTCTATATATGAGATCAAGAAACACTCCACAAAACTGTGTCCCTCAAGTATTTTAATATGTTGATTTTGTTCATCACTTTTGTATACGAGTCGTTTTAAGTTATACGTGTAAAGCTCGTTTATTACGAAGTATGGAATAAGGTCTGAAATGTTTGACCGAGATGTTCTATACGTATAAAAAATTAATATTCTGTTTGATGTGATGTATTAAATTCTCTGCAAAAATAGTAATTATGGTAATTTAGTGGTATAATTAGTTGCAGTATTATTTATACCACCTAATAGGTGGTATACGTAACAATAAAAATCAGTATTTTTCATATGGGCCTGAACTTTATAAAGGATCGTATACTTTTTGCCAAACAAGATATTAGGGTGTCATAGACATATTATACACCCTAATCACCCCTACCTGTAATATATATATATATATATATATATATATATATATATATATATTGTGTGTGTGTGTGTGTGTATCTGGTAGGAACTCATCCTTGTATGAGTCGTAGGAACCATGTACTTTTATCACTTCGGAAATACACAAAATGCAGTACTTTACTGCACAAACATGACAAAGGACATATTGAAGTAACTTAATGCACAAATATTTAATATATTTTTAATGCACAACGTGCAATAATTTAATGCACCAATTAAATCTCGAATGCATAAAAAAAAATCAACGGTTCAATTTTTTTATTAACATATGTTTGTGCATTAAAATAATGCAATTTGTGCATTAATGAATGTTATAAAAATGCATGGTTTCTACGAACTCATATAAAGATGAATTCCTATATAATCCTCTTCATGTATGTATATATCTCATAGAGCGGCACTCATGTGCACTGGTCGCTTACTGTGCAACCGGATCCTCCGACCCAACCCGGTCAAAACGGGTCAAACCCGACCCGCCATTTTCTTTTTAATTCGATTTTTTAATTTATTTTTCTTCTCCGCCTTCGGCTCCGATTTTAATTTATAGATAATAATTGTGGCAACATTAATGTTTTTTAGCTCGCTCCGCGGCCTTCGGCTCTCCTCACTCAGTCACTCGACTCTTTAAAAAAAATAAAAAATAAAAAATAAAAAAACTGAAAAAAAAATCGAAAAGAAAAATTACAAAAGTTCGAAGCGTGTAACACACGTGCCGAATTAAAAAAAAATACCAGGTATGCACGCGCCTGACTTATAGGTCGAAAAGGGACGCGTGATTTACACGCGCCCCGCGTGTGGGCTCCGCCACTTACTGTGCGACCGTTGCACGCAAGTTTTTGCATATCTCATATTATCATATTTTAATAAATTTAACAATAGTAATCGTGGAATTCGAGTTGTTAGGTTTTAATAGTACCCGCAAACTGTAAGTCAGGTTTTGTAGTACCCGCAAACTACAAGTCATGTTCTTCAGTACCCGCAAACTGAAGGTGAAGGCCCTGGTTTGAGCTGAGAAGTTTGCTTGCTACTCGTAAAGCAAGTGTTGATCCTTTAGTGGATTACCAAAGTAAATCTGGTCGTGGACGTATGAGGTGTTTCTCCGAACCACGTTAAAAACCTTGTGTTCTTTATTGCTTTAATATTTTCTGCATATTTTCTAAAGAATTAACTCATTCATCAAGAACAACATATTTCAAGTTATTTCACTGACTGGGTAACCCAGCCAGCTGTGTTTTATAAAACTGCATAACTTGACTAAGCTGTAAACTGAAAGATAAAATATTACAGCTGAATTTTTCTAAGCAAACGAGTTAAGTTTTAAAACCACCACATTCCGCGCAGCAAACTGTGCTATCAGTCCAGCTGACCATCTTCAAAAGAAGTCAGCAGGATTAATAACTGAATTCTCACTCAAAGTTTTAACTTGCAAAAAGTTTTCATCTCGGTGAATTCACCCCCCTCATCTACGCCGAGAACTCATTTCGGGACCGTCATTAAGTAAAAGTACACTGTAGTTTAGAAAATTTTATTGACTTGAGTAAATTTATGACAATCTTATTAACGATGCTAAAATGTTGAGAGTGCTCTTAACAATTAAATTTTTTGACTTTTGGTTGTTTTTTATTTTCTACACTTATTAGTGATCATATATAAATTTTTGATAAAATGTAATAAAAATTACTACCTCCGTCCCATTATTCTTATCTCATTTCTTTTGGGCATGGGTATTAAGGAGAAGGGTGTTTAAAGGGTAAAAAGATAGAAAGTGGTGGAGCCCATAACTTTTTGTGAGAGAAGCATATTTCCTTTTATGGAAACAGGACAAGAATATCGGGACAGCCCAAAAAGGAATACAAGACAAGAATAATGGAACGGAGGGAGTATATACTTCCTCCGTCCCTGAAAATTGTATCATTAATTTTATTTCCGTATGTTCCTGAAAAGTGTATCACTTTCATTTTTGGACATGACTCCACACAACTCTTTATAAATATCTACCACATATTTTTAAAATGATGGGTCATATTTTCCACTCAACAAACAAATACCACACTTTTTTTAAAGTGGTGGATCCCTTTCTCCACTCAACACACTTTCTATCAAATATTTCTCAAACTCGTGTCGGTCAACATGTAAAAGCATGTATAATGGTGTATTTTTAAACCCTAGGTTTTTCAATTTTTAATTAATATTTGTTGTACTTTTGGTAGGGTCCCAATCATTGTTAGTCCTGCCCTAAAATTGTTGTTTTTTTTTTGTTTGTAAATTGTTTCCAATGGTTGAGTTTATCAGCTTAGGGCTCTCATTATTTAATTTTGTATTTATTTTTTTTCCAGAATTAAAAAAAATATTAAAGAGGGACGCGTGACAGCCAACGTTGGAGGAGAAGAGGGCGAGAGCGCGGGCCACATCTCACCCTGAAGTGCACCCGGCCCCGGGCGCCAACGGCGATCGCCCTCCCTCCGGGCGCACGCCCTTCTCCTCACCCGCCGTTGTACATGCTCTAATACAGTTTTGAGGGACGGAAGGGGTATATTATTCTTTTCATCCCATTAGAAGTGTCCCACTTTTCACATTAAGCCGTCACATTTGAACTGTCTCATTCAATTTCAGAAAATCACCTTATCTCAAAAAAATGTGTGAGTCTTCACCACTTTAAATCTCTTTATTCTTTAATTACTTTTTTCCAAATTACTCGTGCCCAAAAAAATTTGCGACTGGTTGCACGGGCCCAATCACGTCTCGGGCACGACCAGCTTACGTGTCCAAAAATAAAGGATATGTTAGGTTAATGTATTACACACGCCACAAAACGTGCGCCTGTTTTTTCTTTTTTAAATTTGTTTTTCTTAATTAATCTTCAATTATGGTTTATTAATTTTCAATTAAGATTTATTAATTTTAATTATAATTTATTAATCTAAATTGATATTGTCAACAAAAAATATTGCATATTGATAAACATACTATTATATATACAAAGCAAAAAGTTTTAAATTCATACTTGATGTGTATGTTTTTGGTTGTTCAGAAGTTGGGTTTTCTATCGTTTTATGCGAGTATAATGCACGTTTAAGTGTGTTTTGTGCAGGATTTAGGAGAATTTGTGAGTGCAAAGATTTGGACGCGAGAAATCGGAAAAGAAGGATATTTTGCATGATTTTGCTGTGGAATTAAGGATGCTAAGAGAAGATGGGTTGTAATTAACTTTGAATAGTTAGTGTTTTATTATTATTGGGCTAATTAAAAGTGTTTTAATTAAGCCCATATATATTTCTCTAGTTTTGGGCTGATTTGTGAGAATTAAAGGGGTTAATTCCCTTAATTCCAAGGAACCAGCCGCAATATATTGTGGGGAGAGGAATTGGTGATATTATTCATAGTTTTTTTAGTTTTTATTCTTTTTCCTTAGCCGTATAGGGTAAGGAGGGGATTAACTTCAATTGAAGTTTTTCTATTCAGCCACCATTAGCATAGACGGAAGGAGCAGCAGACTTGGAGGATTTATTCTTATTTTTATTTTGATATCTTAGTTCTAAAGTTCGACTTGCATCGTATTGGAGATTCAATTTATGGTGACTGTTCTTATTTTCTTTAATTTAATAGATTGGTTTTTATGCTTTTTTTTTATTATATGATTATGTTTGGTTTTAATATTATGAGTAGCTAATTCTTTAATTCGGCGAGAATATTGAAGTACTAGTCTAATAATCTGTGAGATCTAATTGTCCGTATAATTAATTTCCAAGGGTTTCGATTTATTCCTTGTGTTTAAAGTTAATTATGATTTTATTTAAGCCTGATCAACTTAGATTTAATTGGATTACAGTCAATTAGTTCTCCCAATCCGTAATTGTTGGAATAGGGCTAATTAGTGATAAAGCTACCGTGTTCGTAGTAGGAATAAATTGGTAGACAGGTTATTACTTGCGTTCTTGGATAATTCGTCTAAATTGGGTTCCTTCAAATCTAAAAGCTATTAGAGCATTATATCTAGGTCTGTCGTCTCCAGCTAGGTTGTGTTTTAATAAGGGAAATAGTTAGGTCTGACGTCTACACCTAACTATCGATAAAGTATGTAGGAATTGGGGTATGTCCGTTGCATTCACGGTACCCTATAACTGGTTGGTTCTTGGGAATTAATTAATCTTTGCGTTGATGATCAGAGCCCTAAACTAGTGTGGATTTATTCGAAGCCGAATACTTTTCTTTTGATTAAATTCCCGTTTGTTATTTCGTTAATTTATTGCTTTCTTAGTGTTTAATTAATTTCTCTCAATTTAAGGCGTGGTGGCTACACCAAAACCCGATTTATAGGAAAAATAGGTGAATTCCCGTTCTCTGTGGTTCGACCCTGCTTGTGGCTATACTAATTTGATTCTGAGCGAATTGCAGGAATTATTTGGTGGTATACGACGTCCACCAATACTTAATAATACAATGATTAATAATCTAAAAGGTGTCGAAAAAATAACCATGACTAACCAAATACACGAGGTATTATGTGTATATAAACGAGATCATTAGTCATGCACCCAAAATGAATTGCTAGTGTTGGCTTGATCAATATTTTCATTTAAAAGGGTAGTCAACAAACACTTTATGCAAGTACACTCAAAATGTCATTTGAGTATCACACTAAGTTGTCATAGTTATCTTTGCAATTTTAGGAGATTATTAATTTATGATGTTGGAATCATAGACTTATACAAGGGTTTTCTGAAAAATTATTATCTTATTAATTTATCGAAATTATTAATTTACACTTGGGACCCAACTAGGGACCGGAAAAAATTATTATTAATTTATCTAGTATTAATTTAAAGAGGTTCTACTGTATATGTAAAATTATGGATTAGTTTGATACATTTTTATATAAAGGTGATTTTTGTCCCCGGCTTCAATGGTACTGATTTTTTTTTTAAAATGATGAGGCGGGCAACCCGCAACAGCTATTTGAATTATGCACTGAATAAAAGTAGATTATACAAAAGAAAAAAATCATACAAAAAAAAATCATACTTAGAATTTATTCAAAGCGTACGCCCAAATTGTGACTAAAAATTTCTCATCCTCTTCACCTATAGATCCATTGGTTATTCTTTTATTAAAATAGAATATGTGGATAAAATTTACGCAAGCTCTGATCTAGACATATAACCGCAATCAATTCGATCCATAACTAAAAACAATAATGTGGACAAGTAAATACTAGAAAATAGAGTCTAAAAAGTTGGGATGCCATTTGAATTATGATTTTTATCTAGTAGGCCTTCCTATTCTGCATCTACGACTAATTTATACGAAAGTATCCCCACTTAGTAAAATTAATCAAATTTTATACCTTTCTTTTTGGATTTAATTTTTGCATTTGCAATGCCTTTACCAGAAAGCTTATAATGAGAATGGGTTTGTTTTGTTATTTATTTTTTATTTTGGTTCGGTTTTGCTCGTTAGATTTAAGATAATTGTAAACGAAGCGGCCTTTTTGTGATATCAACAAGAACTAATCCAAGCTTTTATTTAATGTATAAACGAATAGGGCTTGAGTTATATAAGTTACTACCCAACTTAGAGTAAGCTCGTTACTGAGATTAATTAAAATATAGTAATATTCGTGATTTCGTACAATTTGGATTTTTATACTTTAATTAATTAAACAAAATAATTTAATATCTAAAAGAATCTATCTATAAATATTTAAATTTATCTAAATTTAGAAATTTAATGCATCTTGAATTTGATTTAGTTCCCGGTGCACCCCTTCATAATTGTAACCCTCCCATCCGGCCCATGCAGAGATCAATTCACTAATTTTTGTTTTTCTTGCGCATTTGGCACGATGGTGGCCAATATTAATTCTATTATCTAAAATAAAAACTAATCGTGGCCAAAAAGGAAAAAAAGAAAAACTTTTCCTATCACTTATGCTAGGTAAAAAGGGATATCTTTTTCAAATTTGTATTTCAATAAGTTAAATAGTGTGTGTGTATATACCTAATACTATGTTACAACAGTAATGTACTAGCTAGTAATAATAGTAAACGATAAAAATATAAGTCAAAAGGTAGGACTAAAAAAAAAATGCTTGGCTACTTGTAGTATAATTAGTTTTTCAGCAAGCGTAATAAATCCAACTACTTAAGGATTTATAGAGAGAAAATAGAGAAAATTAATGCTTGGCTAGTTATAGTATAAGTTTCTCAGCATGTGTAATTAATATGCAACAACTATAATGCATTATACATCAATCACACAGTGAAACAAAGCGTTTCGATAATTCTACAAAAACTTATTCATTCTCTCCTAATCAACAGAGACTTTTAATTAATCGATTTTAATGAAAGTTCTTTATCTAAAAAAATTACAGACAATTTTGCTATGATAAAGGAAGTAGTAATTAATATCATGGGAGATAGGGGCACGCACAGATGAGCAAGGCACGTTGGAATTAAAAAAAGAACAAAAAAAAAGAACAAAACGAAAACAAAAACAAAAAAAACAAAAAAGAAAACATCTTAGGTTGACATGTGCAGATCAGTGTGGGTGCGATTCGTGTGGGATTCGCACGGGATTTGCCATGTGGCGAATCCTCCCCCCCCCCCCAAAAAAAAAAAAAAAATTCGTAAATCAGGTGCGTGCACCTCACGAATCAAGTGCGTTTAGGGTGCATTTGGAGTTATTTTTAACAACTTTATTATTCTTGGGTCCTTTTGCAATTTTTGTCAATTTAGTGCCCTAAACTTACACATATTATTTGACTATTTAAATTGAAACTTTTATTTCAACTTATATTTGCAATGCAACATTTAATTTATGAATATTTTTTTATTAATTTGATAGGTTATATATAATAAAATATAAATATAACAGACGTATCCTTCACGAATCGCACCCTATAATTTTTGAAAATCCATATCCTCGTACACGTATTGTATCGCCTGCTTATCCGCCCCTCGCACCCATGCAACATAGCCGTCAAATCTCCGTTAAATGGAAGGATAGTCTTGCATTATTTATAATTTATATGAAGATTTGAATATATTTAATTTGCACCTAAACATATTTTAAGAGTACTTTTGCACCATACTATAAAACTGTCACAATTTAAGAGCTCCTCCACAGTAATGAACTCTAACAAGGGACTATATACAATATTACATTACTTTTAAAATCCTGTTTCTTAAATTAAAAAAAAATGATTCGTTTATTACGCAATGGCTCTTTTTTGCCAATATTAAATTCGATTTTTTAATTCCAAATATAAAAAATAAACAAATAAATAGGACGCGCGCATTACATACTTTAAGGCCATCGAGCTCGGCTCACTGGGAAGGGCTGCTTATCGAGCCCGGCTTGAGCTTGCCCAACGAGCCCCGGCGGCACCGGTGATGCTCTTAGACGCTTTATTTTTCTCTCTAGTAATGAAGGTAAGGCTAGTTGAGAACAGGAAGGTTACAGCACAAAATGGTCTGTTACCAGCATTATTATATTTCTATTCTCGTATCTTTTATGCATAAATACAAGAGAGATGAAAATTCAACATATATTATAATTTTACACGTCTGTTTGTTAATAATGTAAAATAGGAAAATTTCAACATATTTGGTAATAGGAATAAACAGCCGAGCCTTAATTATATTTCTATTGTAACTAATTAATTAATTATTAATTCCACATGCAAGAGAACAATAAAGGTATTCATTCTGCGTAATTTTGACTAAATAAATATTTGTTGGGGTGACTGCGTATAATAAATGTACTATTGAGGGTTGCTTCTGCATGCATGCATGTATATATATCATTTGTTTCTATTTTGATAAGAATTAGTAAATTCATGTATTCTGCTGATTTTGTTTTTTGTGAGGTTTGATATTTGTTTCTATATATACATGATAGGGAGTGCATGCACCAAATATGCAATGCAATGATATTAATTTGTTCTTAGAATTACGAGGCTATTATGGGCCGGCTGCCCTACTTGTTGAAACTACGTACGTACTGGAATTAAAATAATGTTAATATTATCATATGATTAATTATATATTGTGATATTAATTCACGTGCATGTTTCAGGATTTCGATAATGTAGATGGGAATGATGGAGCAAATCATAAAAATCATGGAGCCACTTTTATATATGTAAATTAAATAGTAGTAGTATATATTTAAATGACAGTAGTATAACTGTCGTCGTTACTTTTGCAAGGAACAACATGCCCTTGACGAAGTTGTCGCCTCGTCACCAAACAAAGGCACTCACCATTCGAACACAACGGCAGAATACCTAGTTTGCACGGTGGGCAGTCCTCGTCCTTATGACATGTAATTTTTTTACCTGCAAATAAATCATTAACAAGTACATTACAATCAAGAGATCGATAGAGAGAGAGAAAGATATACTATATGAATATATATATATATATATATATAGAGAGAGAGAGAGCTAGCTCTCAAAAATTAATTTGGTCTTTCCAGCATGTTGAGCCGGTCCGAAATTGGACGGGTATGAGCTGAAATAATAGAGATCTAATTAAATTTTGAATCAGTTCGAAATGATCTCAAGCCCAATGAACTCAACTGATTTGATTGGCCTTATTATTTTTACACTAAAGTTATAATTAGTATTTCAGATTGGAACTCTATGTTATTTTTTTAACATGATCAATATTCAGGCCGGCTCGACCTAGCCTGATTTATGCCTATGCCTCGATGGCCTCACTCGAATAGTTTGACACACACATATATCTATCTATCTATCTAGAGAGAGAGAGAGAGATGGGTCAACCATGACAGCCAAGGACAATAGCAAGCAGAAGGGCGACCACGAAAATCTGCTTTTGAGAAGCCATTTTTCTCACGGTACTGCTTTGGCCTTTAACGTTAATTATTTCCAACTATCCGTGCTCTCATATATATAGATGGCAGCATGCATGCGAATTCAGTAAGTTACAATCGATAATTAATTTGGATTTTGGAATATGATTTTCGCAGATTATCATCAAATTATGAAATATTTTTGTAATTACTCTCATTAAGGAAAATTTCCCTTATAATGGTGTAACGTTAAATAGACCCGATTTAAAAAATATATAGTATCTCTCTGATACACATAATTAACAGCATTTAACGATAGTATCATAATGGTATTGTATCATTTTGCCGATATACTTTTCCTAATCAATTAAACAAGAAACTTATTTTACAAAATTTGATTTCTCTTAATTTAAGTGTAGTGACGTAATATGAGTATATATAACATATATAAGAAATATAATAATTTATTTAAAATTAAGTTTACGTTATATATCAATTAAATTTTCCTAATGTAATATTATATATATATATATATATATATATATATCTGTGGTAAATGCATTTTGAAATCTGCATACCAGATATTCAGTTTACAAACTCTAGATTTTGTATGTAATTAATCTAATTATAATTGCAAAATCAAATAGTATTATATAATTTATTACTCCCTCCGTCCCAATATTTATGGCCTATTTCTTTTGGGCACGAGTATTAAAGAGAATGAAATTAGGGATTAAATGGTGTGTGACCCTCATGTTTAGTGTAATTTTTATTCTATATTTAATTATTTGGTCAATAAAGTACTTTTTTAGTTAATAAATTGCTTTAATTATGACTTAAGTAAGCTCTAAATTAGCCCAACAAAGAAACATGTCATGTTACATGGGACGACCCAAAAAGGAATGCAGGTCATAAATATTGGGACGGAGGGAGTATTGTTTTTCTTTGTATAAGAGTGTACTGTCGTTATATTGCATATCTAATAAATCAATGGAAAATGCAATTAAAAGAAAGTCAAAATTGTACATTTCTGTAATTAAATGAATATGTATAAAATAATTAGAAAATCCGAAATGAGGAAAATAAATTCTCGAGCACTGTATTTTTAGGAGGGAAGCATGTCAAATAAGACAATAACTGAGCTATTGGAACATTTAGTGTTTTGCTCGAATAAAATCATAAAATTTATACTTATATAAAATGAACCCCGTTAGGAAAAATTTGATTGCTTTATTTTTTTAATTTAATGACAATGATGAAATATAATAGGGCCGAGTACTAGTGAGAACTGTTTTTTTGGTAGAAACATAAGTAAGAAACATGCATTTTTATCACGGCAGATATAATTCATAGAATGTGAAACTCCACATTTCCAACCTTAGTAAATATCCAAATAAATAAAATTTGGATTAATAAGTAGGTATCCTATTCCTCGTAGTTTTAAAAGAATATGAAAACTTTATCATATAAGTTTTAAAAGAGATTTTATAATTTTCTAAAATAAAACCTAATAAACTAGTTTTCGTCACATTTTGCATGAACACAAGCATAACATAATATGTGTTAAAGTGTGAATTTCATTTCACCTGCGTGGTCATATAATTCGAATATGCTACACTTTGTGAAATTATTTGAGAACCGATTGATTGTATGATATTAGATTAAATTGAAATCTTATTAGATCTTATGGGATGAAAAGTCTATCAAGGTGCTTACGTGGTATAATTGTCTATGTGAGAATGTGAAAGTCCAACTCGTCTATTTTATTCGATTCCAATATACTTTGCAATTTATATTTATGTAGCTCGATCAAATTACTGTTAAATTATTTAAAATGTGAATCAAGCAAGAGAGATCGTATCGAGATAGAGAGACTATACCAGACGAGACAAATTATATATATGTGCATATATTTGTAATGTGTGTATGACGTGTGTATATTTATATATATATAGTACATAGTTTTTTTAGGCCAGTTAGTATAGTCGTTTTGCGAATTTAAGACAATCTTTTGCGATCTTGCAATTTTAGGACATAGTTCCAAAAATTAAGTATTTGCAAGCCAAAAAAAGTCCGATTGGGCTAAATCGCACATGTTTTGCACGTGACGGTACTTTTTTCGGCCCGTTGATGAGTTGGCTTCTACCTAAGCTAATGAGTCATAAAAAAATGAATAAAAAATAAAGAAGTTGTTGTTGGCGGTTTGTACAGCTCAGCAGCAGATTCAAGTCTTGATCTGGATCGTTGGTTTTAAGGGTCTAGATCCATTCCTCTGTGTATAAGTTTATGATTTGCAGCATGAAATGTATTCTCAATTGAGAGAGAGAGAGAGAGAGAGAGAGAGAGCTTCTTCTTAGCTCGTTCCTACTTCGATCATTTTCTTCTTCTCGCGATCCCTTGTTCAGCGTTCTTCCAAGATTATCAATATTATTCTCTGAAAAAAAAATAGTCATGAATTCTTTGCAGAATCTCTGTTTGGTTTTTGTATTGTTTTTCATAAATTTCTCGGAAGGGCAGCTGAAAGTTGGGTTCTACTCCCAAACATGCCCTAATGCAGAGTCCATTGTGAAATCTGTTGTAAGTGAAGCTACGCTGAAAAATACGAGAATACCCCCACTTCTTCTCAGACTCCATTTCCACGACTGTTTCGTTGAGGTCTGTTTTCGTAATTTCACTCTTGTATCTGTATGTTTTGATTTTTTTTTTTTTGAACGTGTGTAATAACATACTATATAACAGGGTTGTGATGGTTCGATCTTGATCGACAATGGAGATACTTCTGAAAGAAGAGCATCTGGACATGCAGGGGTTGGAGGATTTGATCAAATTAAGAAAGCCAAACAAGAGATTGAAAGCCAATGCCCCGGAGTTGTGTCTTGTGCTGATATCGTCGCTATGGCCGCTAGAGATGCTGTCACTTTGGTAAGTTAGAGAGAGAGAGAAGCTATTCGTGTTCTCTCGTTGCAAACGGTGTTCTTTTTATTTAATTTTCTTTATTATGGGATTAAAAAAAAAAAAGATTGGGAAGGATCCCCTACAGTGCCCCATCCACAGCAGAGGGTGATGTGCAATTTTTATGCTCAAAACTGTGACATTTCATGCATGTTTTTTTGTTTTTCTAATTTTTTTATCGAAAATAAATAATAAAAAAACATTATTTAGGATACATTTGTTATACTTTTTAGTTACTTATGTTATTAGGACTGAGCTTCTCATAATTAAGTTTTATTATTACCTTTATTTTACTTTTATCTTTTGTTCACTAATCATTTTATTTTAGGATTTATTATATCATAATTTACTTTAAATTATAAATAATTTTTTTTATAATTGAATTATTATTTTTAGTAACGCATGAAGAAAAATTAAAAAAAAAAACTATATGCAAGAGCGGCACAGTTGTGTTTTTGTACATAAAAACTGCACAACACCCTCTACTGAGGCATCCTTCCCCCTCAAAGATTACTATTGTGTATATTTATGACGTTATTTGCACGGGATTCTTTATATTTAGTAGAGTTGTGCGGAGAGAGTTGAAATTTTATTGTATCATGCACTATTTATCCTATATATTCTCCCTTATTTTCCTCGCACATATGCAATAATTTCATAAAAAAAAATTAATATTTGTATTTGAATTTTTGGGTAATTTAATTTAATTTGTTTGCAGGCTGGAGGGCCAAATTATGAGGTTGAAAGTGGAAGAAGAGATGGTAGAGTTTCCAAGAAACAGCTGGCGGATGATATGCCAGATGTGAACGACTCAATCGAGACTCTCATATCAAAATTTGAAAATAAAGGTCTCTCAAGTCAAGAACTTGCCATACTTAGTGGTAAATATCTCTCACAATGATCTTATTTATCATCAATTGTCGCACTTTAAATCCATCAAATATTCTAAATTAAACACACACACACATACACAAAGGCTAATATTTATATGCACATTTTGCGATTACTGCAGGAGCACATACAATCGGTACGACGGCATGTTTTTTCATGCCCAAGAGGCTCTACAATTTTAATGCGACGAATGATTCAGACCCTCAAATTGATCCTAGTTTTCTATCAAAGCTAAGGGAGATGTGCCCTAGAAATGGAGACCGAAATGTGAGAATCCCTATGGACCCAGTAACTAGGACAAGTTCGACGATAAAATAATGAGAAATATTCAAAAAGGGTTTGCTGTGCTATCGTCGGATGCGAGATTAAACGATGATGATGTCACCAAACGGGTGGTGGATTTCTACGCCAGAGGCTCTCGATTTGCACAGGATTTTGCGACGGCCATGGTCAAAATGGGTCGGATTGGTGTGAAGGCGGGATCAGATGGAGAAATTAGACGAAACTGTAGTGCCTTCAATTAAATTAGATATCATTTTTATGTAATTTTAGATATTTTTCTTTTTCACTGAATTCAACCTTGATTATTTTCTTATAATTGCTACTTGATTTAATTACCAGACTTGTTATATCGAAGCATACATAGTAAATTGGATTTAATTCTAGCTATACAGACTTAATTATCACCATATACATACATATATATATATGTCTCCTCTTGTATATATATATATATATATATCATGTGTTTCTATTTTGATAAGAATTTGTACATTCATGTATTCTGCTGATTTTGTTTTTTGTGAGGTTTGATATTTGTTTCTATATATACATGATAGGGAGTGCATGCACCGAATATGCAATGCAATGATATTAATTTGTCTTAGAATTACGATGCTATTATGGGCCGACTGCCCTACTTGTTGAAACTACGTACTGGAATTAAAATAATGTTAATATTATCATATGATTAATTATATATTGTGATATTAATTCACGTGCATGTTTCAGGATTTCGATAATGTAGAGATGAGAATGATGGAGCAAATCATCAAAATCATGGAGCCACTTAATTTTATGTATGTAAATTAAATAGTAGTATATATTTAAATGACAGTATTATAACAGTCGTCGTTACTTTTGCAAGGAACAACATGCCCTTGACGAAGTTGTCGCCTCGTCACCAAACAAAGGCACTCACCATTCGAACACAACGGCAGAATACCTAGTTTGCACGGTGGGCAGTCCTCGTCCTTATGACATGTAATTTTTTTACCTGCAAATAAATCATTCAAGTACATTACAATCAAGAGATTGATAGAGAGAGAGAAAGATATATTGATGAATATATATATATATATAGAGAGAGAGAGAGAGCTAGCTCTCAAAACTTAATTTGGCCTTTCCAGCATGTTGAGCCGGTCCGAAATTGGACGGGTATGAGCTGGAATAATAGACCTAATTAAATTTTGGATCAGTTAGAAATGATCTAAAGCCCGATGGGCTCAACTGATTTGATTGGCCTTATTATTTTTACACTAAAGTTAGTATTTCATATTGGACTCTATGTTATGTTTTTTTTAACATGATCAATATTCAGGCCGGCTCGACCTGGCCTGATTTATGCCTATGTCTCGATGGCCTCACTCGAATAGTTTGACACACACATATATCTATCTATCTAGAGAGAGAGAGAGAAAGAGAGAGATGGGTCAACCATGACAGCCAAGGACAATAGCAAGCAGAAGGGCGACCACGAAAATCTGCTTTTGAGAAGCCATTTTTCTCACGGTACTGCTTTAGCCTTTAACGTTAATTATTTCCAACTATCCGTGCTCTCATATATATAGATGGCAGCATGCATGCGAATTCAGTAAGTTACAATCGATAATTAATTTGGATTTTGGAATATGATTTTCGCAGATTATCATCAAATTATGAAATATTTTTGTAATTATTCTCATTTAAGGAAAATTTCCCATATAATGGTGTAACGTTAAATAGACCCGATTTAAAAAATATATAGTATCTCTCTGATACAATAATTAACAGCATTTAACGATAGTATATATCATATGGTATTGCATCATTTTGCCGATATGCTTTTCCTAATCAATTAAACAAGAAACTTATTTTACAAAATTTGATTTCACTTAATTTAAGTGTAGGGACGTAATATGAGTATATATAACATATATAAGAAATATATTATTTATTAAAATTAAGTTTACGTTATATATCAATTAAATTTTCCTAATTTAATATTATATATATATATATATGTGTGTGTGTGTGTGTGGCAAATGCATTTTGAAATCTGCATACCAGATATTCAGTTTACAAACTCTAGATTTTGTATATAATTAATCTAATTATAATTGCAAAATCAAATACTCCCTCCTATTCATTTTATATCTCTTCCTAATTAAGCTCCAACACACATATTAATAAATAAAAAAATCTATCCAACATAACCTTATTTAATGATAATATTTTTTTTTACTTTTATTTAATGATAATATATTCTTTCTTATTTGGTGGAATATGGTGGATATAAAGAGTACACTTCGTCTTCTAAACTTTGAATTTTGGGTAACTTTCCTAGAAATAAGTGATAAATGATTAAGGGTAATTTTGACAATATTTTCTAAGACGTCAACAAAAAAACATAAAAATGAAAATCCTAAAACGACTAACAAAAAAGATAGGAGGGAGTATTACATAATTTATTACTCCTTCCGTCCCAATATTTATGGCCTATTTCTTTTGGGCACGTGTATTAAGGAGAATGAAATTAGGGATTAAAAGGTATGTGACCCTCATGTTTAGTGTTCTTTTGGGCACGAGTATTAAGGAGAATGAAATTAGGGATTAAAAGGTATGTGACCCTCATGTTTAGTGTAGTTTTTATTCTATATTTAATCCTTTGGTCAATAAAGTGTTTTTTTAGTCAATAAATTGCTTTAATTAGGACTTAAGTAAGCACTAAATTAGCTAAAAAAAGAAACATGTCATATTACATGGGACGACCCAAAAAGAAATGCATGTCATAAATATTGGGACGGAGGGAGTATTGTTTTTCTTTGTATAAGAGTGAGTACTGTCGTTATATTGCATATCTAAATCAATGGAAAATGCAATTAAAAGAAAGTCAAAATTGTACTCCCTCCGTCTCATTCATAACGTCTCATTTCCTATGGGCACGGTTATTAAGGAGAAAGGTAAAAAGATAGAAAAGTAGTTGGTCCCACTACTTTTGAAGAGTTAATTATTGCCTTATTTGGAAATGGGACATTATCAATGAGACAGACAAAAATGAAAAATGAGATATTATGAATGGGACGGAGGGAGTACATTTCTTTAAATTAATATGTATAAAATAATTAGAAAATCCGAAATGAGGAAAATAAATTCTCGAGCACTGTATTTTTAGGAGGGAAGCATGTCAAATAAGACAATAACTGACCTATTGGAACATTTAGTGTTTTGCTCGAATAAAATCATAAAATTCATACTTATATAAAATGAAACCCGTTAGGAAAAATTTGATTGCTCTATTAATTTAATGACAATGATGTCATATAATAGGGCCGAGTACTAGTAAGAACTGTTTTTTGGTAGAAAAATAAGTAAGAAACATGCATTTATATCACGGCAGATAATTCATAAAATGTGAAACTCCACATTTCCGACCTTAGTAAATATCCGAATAAATAAAATTTGGATTAATAAGTAGGTGTCCTATTCCTAGTAGTTTTAAAAGAATAAGATGTCTCTTTTTGAGAAGATGAAAACTTTTATCATAAGTTTTAAAAGAGATTTTATTATCTAAAATAAAATCTAATAAACTAGTTTTCGTCACATTTTGCATGAACACAAGCATAACATATTATGTGTTAAAGTGTGAATTTCATTTCACCTGCGTGGTCATATAATTCGAATATGCTACACTTTGTGAAATTATTTGAGAACCGATTGATTGTATGATATTAGATTAAATTGAAATCTTATTAGATCTTATGGGATGAAAAGTCTATCAAGGTGCTTACGTGGTATAATTGTCTATGTGAGAATGTGAAAGTCCAACTCGTCTATTTTATTCGATTCCAATATACTTTGCAATTTATATTTATGTAGCTCGATCAAATCTATTACTAATCCGAAAATAAAGCTGGCCCATCCACGGTGCTCCGTTCAGATTTTCTTTTATTCTGGTAATTTGTCTAATTTTAATTCATATATATTCTAATTTTTATTTTTATTAATTTCATACTAGTAAGTAGCCCGTTGAGACTCGACGAGAAATAACTTTATGTTTTAATTTACGTGTATATATTATAAAAATAATTTTATATATTATTTAAAAGTTGTGATATTATTCGCGTTAATTATTAATCAAACTTAGAAAATTAATTTTATTTCACGTATCTAAATTATTAGTAGGAATGACAATGGATCGGGTATACTCATTAATTATGTATTTTCTAAATCTAAATTTATTTAGAATTTTTATACATGTTCATCCTAATCTCGGTTAAAATAGTGACTTTACTGTACATACGCGTCTCAAATGCGTTGAGTAATACTTGATAAAAATATGAAAGCTCCAAGTAAAATTAATTAAAATTAGTAAAAATCCTTCTTTTCTATGTTATTTGAACCGTCTCGTTGGTTTATGTTAAATTACTTGATAAAAATCTAAACAAAGTTAATATTAATAAAATTTGTAAAAATTCTTCTTTTTAAGTATATTTGAACCGTCTCGTTGGTTCATGCTAAATTAATCTTTCTAATCTTTGCCAAAATGCGGAAAAAAAATGTTTACATCTTCAAAGTAATATTAATTAAAATTATTAAAAATCCTTCTTTCTATGTTATTTGAACCGTCTCGTTGGTTTATGCTAAATTACTCGATAAAAATTTAAACAATTTAATATTAATTAAAATTAGTAAAAATTCTTTTTTTAAGTATATTTGAACCTTCTCGTTAGTTCATGTTAGATCGATATCTCTAATCTTTGCCAAAATGCGGAAAAAAATACGTTTACATCTTGAAGTTTTTCTTTTCTTTAGCTATCTATCCCACATTTGATTCAATGTATATATTTTCTAGAAAGAAAAAAAATGTTTACATCTTCAAAATAATATTAATTAAAATTAGTAAAAATCCTTCTTTGTATGTTATTTGAACCGTCTCGTTGGTTTATGCTAAATTACTCGATAAAAATATAAATAAAGTTAATATTAATTAAAATTAGTAAAAATCCTTCTTTTTAAGTATATTTGAACCGTCTCGTTAGTTCATGTTAAATCGATATCTCTAATCTTTGTCAAAATGCGGAAAAAAATATGTTTACATCTTCAAGTTTTTTTGTTTTTTTCTTTAGCTACCTAAATCCCACATTTGATTCAATGTATATATTTTATAGAAAGCACTAATCGAATTTTTAGAAAAACATGAATGAAACATAAAAAGAATTCCATATAGACATGTTGATTAAATATTTATTTATTTACAAATTTTCTATAGATTATTAAATATGAATTAAGAATGTATAAAATAATGGTTTATAAGAATGCATTCCGAAATTGTTATTATTTTAATCTGGATAATAGAAGAATTTAATTAAATAGAGGGAAAGATAAATATGAGTTGTGATTAATAGATAAACATGTGATATTTCAAGAATATGAAATTAATAAAAATAAAAATTAGAATATATATATGAATTAAAATTAGACAAATTACCAGAATAAAGGAAAATCTGAACGGAGCACCGTGGATGGGGCAGCTTTATTTTCGTATTAGTAATAGATTCTTGAAATATCACATGTTTATCTATTAATCACATCTCATATTTATCTTTCCATACATTTTTTAAAATGGTGGATCTCTTTCTCCATTCAACAAGCTTTCTTTCAAACATTTCTCAAAACATGTAAGAGCATGTACAATGGTGTGTTTGTACAGCCTAGGTTTTTCAATTTTTAATTAATATTTATTGTACTTTTGGTGGAGTCCCAATCATTGGTACCCCTACCCTAAAATTGTCTCTAATGGTTGAGTTTATCACCGTAAGGCACATCCAGCTTACGTGTCCAAAAATAAAGGATATGTTAGGCTTATGTATTACACGTGCTACAAAACTTGCGACTATTTTTTTCTTTTTTAAATTGATTTTTCTTAATTAATCTCCAATTATGATTTATTAATTTTAATTAGAATTTATTAATCATCAATTAAAATTTGTATTAATTAACTTCTTTTTTAAAGTCAACTTTTGTGTTGATCGATTGCACCAGAGAGCGCCTCTAACACTATACAACTCTAACCAAAGTCCAAAAGCTACGTACATATTACATACTTCTTAGTTCTTACTCCCTCTGTTTTTTGATAAGCGTCCTATTGAGAAAAAATTCTTGTCTCCTTTTAAGTGTCCCATTGCGGAATTTGAGATTAAAATAATGACAAAACCCCTATTTTACCCTCACAATAATTATTGAAAAATGTAATTATTAGACTTTGAAAATAATAAATATGAGTATAAAAGTAATATCTCATACTTCCTTAATTTTTGTAATTTTTTTCAATAGGACACTTAAAAAAATAGAGGGAGTATGTCATAAGAATTTAGTTCGAGAGAACCTCAAACCAATATATGCCATGTCAATCATAGGCTACTAAAATTAATGCTATGTCGGTTTGGATTTGGCCAAAATCTGTATTCAGAATAAATTTAAAAAATATCATAAATCATGCACTTGGAAATGACTTTTATGGTCTCGAAGAAAAACCGAAATTCATTGATTTGGAGCTGATTAACTATTTTTTTATATAGGAGTTCAATTTCTACCGCTTTTTTTCAAATAAAAAAAACCTAAATAAAATAAAACTTATTTTTTGATATATAAAAAAAAATAGCAGATGCAACGGAAACTAAAGTTAAATGGTATCTAACAATTTGACAATCGACACTACAACGTATTCCCTCTGTCCGATTATTCTTGTTTTGTATTTCTTTTTGGGCTGTCCCGTTATTCTTGTCTTGTTTCCTTTTATGAAAATAATTATGGTCCAATTAGTTTGTTAATCAAATCCATTTTACACCTTTCAACCTAAAACCTACTCACCTACTATTCACTCTCTCTCTACCCACTTTATTTGATTTTTTGTACCCTATTAAGTATTTAATTAAAAATTTCACTAACACACCTTCTATCCCTAATTTCTTTTTACTTAATACTCGTATCCAAAAGAAATCAGATCCCTAATTCCTTTCTTACTACCGGTACCCAAAAGAAATCAGACAAGAGGGAGTACGTATAAGTTGATATGCAAAATATAATATAAGTATAAATAAATATGTATATAAATAAATGTATGTATGTATAAATAGTATAGTTCCAGACTACCACACTCACACTAGTCAATTCCAATTAATTATTTCTGAAAACCTAGCCCCTCTTTCTCTCTCATTCGTGCGCTCGCTGATAGAAGCGGGATTCACTGACTATAAAGGTTAGCTGTTTTCTGCTGCTTTTATTCGCTCGATTACAACTTATTGAGTTCCAATTCTTTTTGTGTTTGTTTGCTTCTAGTGTTCTTGATCTGTATGCTTAATTGGCATTCAATTCGTGTTAAATTAACTTGATATTCGAGCCATGGGAGTGTGGCTTTTGAGAGAGTAGACGAGAACAAGGTGCGATTTTTTAAGCTAGATAGAGAACTTGTAAATTAATTTGCAAGATTTTGCGTGTCTATCCATAGTCTGATTGAAGTCGAACTCGATTCTGTTGAAAAGTTGATGAATGTTTGTTCAGTGGATAGCTAGAAAGACTTTACTTTCGAGCGCTGTAGAAGTGCTTTCGTAAAGTTTGAACCTAAGTTGAACATTGGGAGAACCGTTTTACTTGACATGAATTGTACATTAATGATGACATACTTCTCAGAATGGAGAGTTCGGATCTTTGCATTCGTGTCTTCTCTAATTCTTCTTTGAATTTATGAGTGAATATATAGTTATTAGGCTTCTCAAGGGTAGTTTTATCAATGATGATTGTTACCAGGGCTTAGATTTAAGCCTCAGAATGGTGACGGTACATTGATGTACATCTGCGACAATGAATTTATTTTGGTGTGTATATATGTTTAGTTGTTTACTGTTCATATGTTTGATGATTTTTAATGGCTGAAGATATTATAGTTTCTGATTTGGGTTTTCTTTTGGTTAATGCTACTTCTATTTGACCTTTGGCTGGTCTTGAAACTACAGTCTTGCATGTTCTCTTGGATAATTGAGTTATAAAGTTTTTGTAGAAGTTGTGTTTAATAATAATTGAGGCAGGTCATTCTATTTTACTTTAATAGCAATCCTACCTAGCATTTATGGCTTGATATTTAAAGCAGTTTAAATTCAAGCTTTCTGTTAGTGAGCTAGTGATTGCCTCTTTAGTTATATTACTACTGATTTCCAGTAAGACTTCAGGTTGCATCATGAATAACATAACATTGGTTAACAATTTTAATTCTTCTTTTCTGCTATAAATATGTTGTAAGATCCAAGCACACTCATTTAAATACTCATTTAAGTCCATTTCATACCCGTCGTATTGTCTTTTATCCCATTTGTCTTTTCTTTTACCCATGTAGATGGCTGGTTCATCAAACAAATGATGTCCGTTAAGTGACCTGGCATCATCTGCAAAGACATTCTGGTTATCCATAAGCAATATATTTTAGGAATGTCTTTTCGATCTTAAATGGAAGCCTTGGCACTTTACTGAGATATATATAGGGGGAGAGAGGGAGAGAGAGAGGGGGGGGCGGGGGGAGGAGAGAGAGAGAGTGAGAACTTGTTTTAGGATTAAGCATAACTGCTTGGACTCGGATTTGAAAAACTGCCTAGGTTTTGTCTTTCGACCAAGTGCTGAAGTCTATAAGTTTGTAAATCACCTAACCTAAGAATGGATTATTTACTCTTGCATTGACCTCAGTCGCTTTGATGTGATGCACTAACCTATGATGTTAATTATAACTGCCAGATAAAATGTGGTATTATGGTAATGATTCCTAACCTTTGAGGTAACATCACTGAAGAAAAAGGTGTAACAGCATATTTCTGAATCTCAGCTTGAAGAAGTTGGTGATTTCTTGATTATGAACAGAAAATGTTGTTTGCACATTACCAAGACCGCACATTAGTATTTTTGATGGATGTATGTGGACGAAGTGCCTGCAGGGGGCAACATCTATCTTGTCCAACTATCTTTATGGGAGTAAACATTGTGACAAACTATCACCTCCAGTGTATTCTTATGATGGAGACAAATGTTGTGAGTAAGGTGGATTCAAGAATAGAGTCCTATCATGGGACAAACTCAGAAGCTTATGCACTTGACCACACCAAATAACTTGATCTACTTTTTTTCGTAAAGCATTTCTAAGTATACTATGTCGGAGAAAGGATGCGTAAGTGGCTGCATCTGCATGGGACTAGATATTTCTGATATGATAACCGGATCCTTGATTACATTTCTTTGTAGTAGTAGATTGCCTAGTCAGTGGTGGCTAGATCTAGAACAATTGCCTTGTGATCAAAGTTGTTTAGAGCTTGGTTTTAAAAAGCGCGCCTAGGCGCGGAGCCTAGGCGAGGCGCACCATTAGCGCTTTTTTTAGGCGAGGCTCAGTCATATACGTAAAGCCCACGTAGGCGCACCAAGGCGCACCGAGGCGCGCCTAGGCGCAAAAGCCCAGAGGCGCGCGCCTTCGGTAAGATCAACTCAATCACTTGGTTTATGTGAAGTATAATCAAACTTTGCGACGCCGATACATGAGGAAAGACACAATAGATCCTATTCTATTAGAAGAGATTGATGATAGCAATGAATGGTTGCTTGGATAAATGGATGGTGACTCTTCTAATGAGGATAATGATCTTGTGTTTGGGGATGATGACTTGACATGGAGTGTTGTTAGTAAGGCTACGGGAGCCAATGATCCTATTTATAGCACTAGAGGGTATCTAGAGTTGATAAATTAAGTATTTGTGTGTTTTAAGTGTTTGTGTTTTAAGTATTTGTGTTTTTAGTAGAAAATATATTATAGGTAAATATATTAGAATTTTTATACTTTAGGTGCGCCTCGCCTACGAAAAGCCCGCGCCTGAGCTTAAAGCCCTGCGCCTAGGCTCCAGGCCAGTTTGCGCCTCGGTGCGCCTTGCGCCTTTTAAAACCAAGGTTTAGAGGTGGGAGGTGTTCCAATTCATTTAAGGTTCTGGTGGTGCATTGAACTCGGTGCTATATTCTCTTAAAATATTACTTCAAGCACGTAATTCTTAAGTGGTAAGAATGGTCAATGCAGATAGACGACTTATTTTTTATGTGTCTAGATGTGGTTTTTGCATCTGGTGATTGCTTAAAGTTGGTTTAATATGAGTAATTATTTGGTAAACAATATGTAGATTGAGCCAGTCTGTGAATTTTTTTAATTACTTGCACATGATGCCAAGTTAAAAAGCCTCAATCATATATTTTGAGTATGAATTCATCCGCTTATTCTGTAAAATTCAATTTTTTTTGATATCGAGAGAAACATAGGTAAATTTTATCCTCACGGGAATTATAAAGTTTAGAAGAAAATGATGAATTAGTCTCTTAAGTTTTGAGCTAAGCTGCTTATTTCAGACTAATCACGAATTATCAAAATTTGTCATTGACTGGATGGTAAAGTGCTGTTAATCTATACTCTTGATTGTACCTTTGATGCTATTTGACGCACAATAATTGCTATATGCCTATTATGAATCTGCACTTCTTGTGAGAGGAGATGTAACAGTTCCAAAAACTGGATGAAATCAACTGAAAGTTGTTAGTGAAAGTATATCACAGCTTGTCTGACTTTTAACCTTTCTATTCACATTGAAATGCTCAATCAGAAAGAGGTGGCTTACTGGCTTAGTACTTCGCTATATTCATTAGTGTGGAGTGTTATTTTACTACTTTCAAGTTTCAACTATTTTGTGCTTAAATTCTTCTCTGTTATTTCTATTTTTATTTGTGTGGTTTCCTGCATGCTCTGGCCAAAATATTAACGAATATGTTTTGCTTCTGACAGATCCCTTTGCACAAGCAACAATAAATATCTGGCCCTTGCTGGCTAGGGTTCTGTATGGGTGAAAGGAGGAACCGCAAATTGTATTGGGATACAGAAGATGAAACTAAACTTATGTCTGGAATGAGGGAACAAAATTCATGGGCCGGAAAGGATCATCATTCTAGTCATGGTAGTGGACGCTATCATGACTATTCGGATTCCAGAACCACTAGCACACGGAATTTTAGGGATCATTCTGGATGGGCATCTTGGGAACCAATTGAAGAACACCCAATTGCACCAATGAGTCGCAACTTCAAGAATACTTATGAAGCAAAGGATATGAGTGGGGGAAAAATATATCACAAGAACATTTCTCCTGGATTTGAGGAAATGGAATTGCATAGTTATAACCATACTCATGAATATGATCGAAGCCATTCTCAGATGTCTGTGGTAGTACCTAATATTCATATCTTTGATGAAATATTTCGAGCAAACTTCAGTTGCAATTCTATGATGTAAAGTCCATATACTATGTCATCCCTATTTTAACATTGTATGTTATTGTTCTAAAACTCTTTACTATACAAAGTTTTAAATTATATATTTTTGTTGTTTCTCTTCTTTTTGGTTATTCCTTTTCCTAATGTTTCTAGAAAACACATAGTTTATATCCCTATGATATAGAAATACCTGCTTGAAATATTAAATATTCTTGATTACAGGTACATGGGGAAAGGTAGGAGCAGGAGTCGGAGCAGAAGCAGGACTCGACGAAGGAGTCGGAGCAGAAGCTTGAGTAAAGGAAGGGAAAGAGAAAGGGGAAGGGGAAGGGGAAGGGGAAGGGGAAGGGGAAGAGTTTGGAGCAGGAGCAGGAGTAGAAGCAGAAGTGATGGCTATGGCTATACCAAGGATCACAGGAGTCATAGTCCTATAGGAGATTATAGGCGCCAGTCCCATGGTTGGAGTGACAAAAGAAGTGTTCCAGAAAAATCATCTCAAACATGTAGAGATTTTGCTCCAGGGAGATGCAGGAAAGGCAGCCAATGCAGATTCTTTCATCCTACTAGTATAAGTCACAAGGATGACGACCTTGTGGAAGATGACAGAGTAGAAAGCTGGAGAAGCAGATCAGATCATAGCCAAATCTCAAGACATTCTTACACTAGATTTGGGTTTGAATCACGGAATGATGTTTCTGATCTGTATCATGGAGAGAATGAGCAGTACCTGCATAGAAGTAGAAGTAGAAGTTCAATTCCTTGCAGGGATTTCAAGCAGGGTTATTGCCGTTGGGGAGACTCCTGCAGATTTTCTCATGATTCTACTTCTGCTGATAGCTTTGGCCAAGACACTAGAAACTCCACCTTTGACAAGGAGGAATTTGACCACCAACAGCCTAAAAATGGGAAACCTTTATGCAAGTTTTTCGCTGCAGGCAAGTGTAATAGGGATAATTGTAGGTTCTCTCATGAGGATCCAAATCTTTACAACCTAGAAGGCAGGCTAGATAAAGTCACTGAAAGCCAGAGTTCACATGACAAGAGTAACTGGTGGAATGCTCCAAAGTGGGATGATGCAACGAGAATCTCTGATACTCCAATGTCCATTGACTGGGGTGAAGCTATTGCTACTAACACAACCAGCTCATGTGATGCTAATAATGGGCAAAGTGATGATAGATGGGGACTTAATTCAAAATATGTGAACAAATGGGGAATACAGGATTGGACAAGTAATTCTTTAGATAGTGAGAGACATCCTTCGCTTCTCAGGGAAAGTGACAGTTATGGTGGAGACACAGGCCCTGCTAAATCTATTGTTGTGGACCATGTGCCCAACAAGCAAGAACACCTCATATTTCATGATCTGCAGTTACAAAATAAGGATCGTATTGCAAACCTTCATGGATTGAGTGCTTTAGAGGAGAACCAGAGTCTCATTGTTGAAGCCTTGCAGCAGAATGTTCCTCCAGCTTTTCATATTCAACGGCAGCACAGTGAAGTACTAAAGAGTAATCCAATGACTTCATTTGGGTCTAGTGTTCTTGATGAGGTAAAGGACACCAGGTACGCCAATCATCCAGTTATTCTATCTGGAGAAGGCTTCAACCAAAATGGTACGAGTATGTTTCCCGGGAATTCTTCAGTCTTAAATGAAAGTGATAGAGTGCAGAATATGCTCTACACTAAACTGTCAATTGGAAATGACACTGATTTGAAGCGACCTGAGACACATATAATCAATCCTTTAAATGTACAAATTCATGCGCAGAATGACAAAAAAAATGTTCCATCACCTAGATTGTTAGAAGCTCAGATTCCACAAATTTTGACGAATTTGTTAACCAGTATGCACTCCGATCAAGTCAGCAACTCCCCAGTCACTAATGCTAGTCAACAGGTTTCTGCAGCAACAGATCCTGTTTCTCTGATTCAAAGCTTTGTGAATGAGCGATCCCTAACATATGCTGGTATAGATGTCTCCAGTTCTAGGGGGATGTTGCCTTCTTTTTCTAACATCACAGGTTCTCTACCCCTTGTAAGCACAACTGGTTTTCAAGATAATGTACATGCTGTTCCACTTGATCAGTTTAATTCTGTGGGAAACGACAAAGAATATACTGAGCCGAGCAACCATAATTTATCTCAAGGAACAGATCAGAACAATCAGATGCAACTGAGAAGATCATCTCCCTCATCAATAGTTGCTACAAGGGTTGAGAGTCCGAAACTGAAGCATCCAGAAAGTCCAAGACAGCAAGTGGAAGTGGTTGCGGATGTAGGAGTCACTGGAAACAGTAAAGCCACGGGTGATGAAAGCAAGGAAGTGCAAGAGAACAGGCCTTCTGAAGATGGTCAGGGGAAACTTGAAGTGGGTAGTGCTAACAAGGATGAGAAAGGGTTGCGTTTATTTAAGAATTCTCTGGTAGAGTTTGTAAAGGAGATCTTGAAGCCTACATGGAAGGAAGGACATATGAGTAGAGAAGTTCACAAAAATGTTGTGAAAAAAGTGGTTGACAAGGTTTCCAGTACCATTCAAGTTGATCACATTCCAAAGACGCAGGATAAAATCAACCAGTATCTGTCATTGTCCAAACCAAAAATAACCAAACTCGTACAGGTGATACCTCATTATCTGCACACTTTTAGTTCTATATTCATTCATGAATGGACTTGATATGTTTGGTGTGAGATATGGTTACATGTCAACAGATGATTCTCTGTGGGGACAGGGGATGTTACTTAGATTTCATGGTACCCACCTTTTTTTTACCAACTTCTCCTTTTAAATCTAGATTGTCCCTACCTTGTTGAGTGCACCAGCACATACTACATGCTCATACCAGATTGATGTTTTTTTTGCTTATTTCCTGTGGTATTCCAACTCTGTTGCTCATATATCGCATCTTAAGCCAATGGAGAAATCTATGAGTCGTACCCTGGAATACACTGATTGTGTTGTTTTCTCTTCCCCTGGGATTCTCATGTCATTACTGAAACCTATGTGCTTTCCTGCAGGCCTATGTGGATCGTTGTCGAAAAACAGATTGATCGAGACACTCAATCCTCTTATTTTGTAATATAAGGTTTGAGTTTGCGTGGTTCTATAGCATAAACATTTGGACCTGCACGTCGTCCACAGAAGAATATTTTGCGAGTCGAACGTACATAGCGTCTCCCCATGGCCTAAAAACATGACTTCTCATATCGACTTGCCCTTCATTGTTCTTATGCAGCCACCTTTCGTCTGTCCTCTGTTGAGTACCGTGATTAAAATGGGTAGGATCAAACATTTCTATTTCAGTTTGATAGAATTCAGACATAACTGTAGATGGATATTTTTGTAAGCAGTTTAAAATTTAGAAAGATGCTACCGGTTGTTTGAGATGTAGGAAATTATACTTCATTTTTCTGATTCCTGCACAGCTTGTTTATTGCATGTGTGTTTTGTTATTTACTCATAATGAAATAAGATCGTGAGAGTTAAAAAATGATTATAGTGACTCTCTGAGGTCGTGTTACTTATTTTTCTGTGTTATGTTCTATTAAATTAGACATGAAATAGAGAGGTTAAATCTAAAAACTATTGGTAAGATTCAAATTTATATTATTCACTTGCCCTATGGCCCCCTTATCAATCAGGCGACGACAATTTAACGAGTATTGCTTAAATCTAAATATATATTTATTTACATATTGAAAAGAGTATTATTTATGTATATCCAGTATGGTGATAGTGTGTAGCCCCATAACCAGTTTTGAGTGTATGTATAACACATAACCACTTTGACTTTTGACTTTCCTAATTATATCTATTGTGACACTTTCTAAAAATGTGTCTTATTTGTGTAGAAATGGGGAAAAATTGACTAGTTAATCAAAATAATATAAAATCATGTATTTACCCTCTTATTTTGGCTATCCAAAAGATAGTCACGTATTTCTTTATTACATATTTTGCTAATCGATCCGACGCTTCTCAAAATGGTATCAGAGCCTTAGGTTTATCTGGGAATTATATTTTATTTATTGCTTTAAGTATTATCCTAACGGAGGAGACATCAAGAAAAATATGGATCCGGACAATTGTCCGAGATGCGAAGGTTACATGAATTATCTCCATGATTTGGAGGTACAGAAAACAAGAACCCAGACTGCACTAGCAATCTGGAAAAGAGAATTCCACTCTGCAGCACTGAGAGTGGATTGTGAATCTATTATCTCTTGCCACCAAGAGATGAGAAAAAGAGAAAACTTCCTCGAAGAGTTGAAGTATCTCCATCTAAGGACGGAGTATGTGATGAAAGAAAACCATCAGAACCATACTGACTGATGGACCTAGAAGGATGTCCAAGGTGTGGACATTTCCAGGAACGTCTCCAAATCTTGGAGAAAAGAAGGACAAGATACCAGAGTGTGCTAACACACTGGAGAAGGCAGTTGGATATCCTAATCCAACAAAACCAGGAGAAAGAATTAATTGATTCCTGCCTCCAAGGAATCAAAAGAAAAGAAGATCTTTTACATCGTTGTATCCTCCTTGAATGGGAGATAGAACATGCCATGAGAAGAGACCATTGGAGCCATTTGGGAGTAAATTGGAATTTATATTCTACACCGCTCTGATGGATTCAAAGAAAGATAAAGGAGTATCATCTACTCTTTTATATAAAGATATTACTCCAGATTCATCCAAGATATCGGAAGATCTGAGAGAAATACAGAAGATAGTACAACATTATGGCGATAGCCTGTATGGTGTACCACGCGATCTTTACAAGATTGCTATGAAACAGGATGAAATTTACAACATCCTGAAGGAGATCCAATCACGGATCGAAAAACTGGAGCAACAACCTCGTTCCAGTCAAGGGAGAAATCCTTTTGGTAATGAACCCACTTATCCATTTCCAGTGGGAGAAACCAAAAAGGATCCCAACATGGAGGCCTTGAAAAGAATGATTCGAGAAAGAAAAAGATGAATAATCTTGAAAGAATCAAGCTTGACGACCTCCAAGAGTTAGCAGAATCTTTTGCTAACATGACGATGGTGGATTTAAAAATGAATCAGAATGTGGTCCAAAATCCACAACCGGTGAATCAACTTCCACCAGGAGCCATTATTGGAAATCAACAAGATTTTCAAAATACACCCGGAGCCATTAATGCTGTCCAAGATTTTCAGACTGGAGCAAGGTATGATCAACATACCCCAAATGATGCATACATGGCGGCAAGAAGGACAAGGGCAAGAAGGCCGTATCCAAAGGTGCAAGATACACCTTATGGAAAGGCAACCCTGGATCCTATCCATCCCTACGGAGTAATTCTCGACCTTGATGAAGTAAATTTCAGAGATCGAGAATCCGTTATTGATGAGTGGATGTCAGCGCTGAGAATTACAGCAGCAACTCTCGATTTAAACAAGGAAGGATTCGTAAGAATTCTCGAAATGAGTCTTGCAGGAATTGTCAAGATAGCATGAGAATTCTTTCTTGTGGACATCAAGAATTCATGTTTTGAGAGTGACAACTACACAGAACATGTCCAGAATATGGCAATGCTTTTTAAAAACCATTTTCTGGGAGAAGGATATTTCGAAGGATTCGATCAAGAAAAGAGAAAGAAATACTTGATGGCATTGTATAATCTAAGACTTGCAGTCTTGGACCAACAATCGCTCAACAAGTTTCTACAATTCTTTACTCTCTATCAACATCAATCTAAAGTTGATGATAGAGTTGCACTGAAAATTTTCTTTCTGAAATTTCCAAGCCCATGGAAAGAGATGCTGATTAGGGATTATGAACTAGGAGATCCTGAAAACGTTGCAAGAAGGATGTCATATGTACATCGAAAGCTTGCAGAGTGGTGTCAACAAGCAACCGCTCTGAGGAACATGAAGAAATTGAGGAGAATTAACAAATTCGCTCCTCTAAACTGTGATGACAATGATCTGCCAACGATCATTGGAGGAGAACCACCGAGGCTGAAGAAAAGCAAGAAAAATAGGTTTCAGCCCTATTATAAAGGTGGAGATCCAAAAAGAAATTCTTGGAAACCAAGAACCAGATGGTCAAGACAGAAGGTCAGATCTTACAAATCAAGCAAAATAAGTGGACCATCAAGGAATATGTATCCTTTCAGAGGAGATAATAAATCCCAAGGAAGGACACCCGCCAAGAAAACTTTCAGAAGAACTCACACTAGAGTTAATGAAAGTTTCAAGGATTGCAACTGCTGGACGTGCGGTGCGAAGGGGCATATTTCCACAAATTGCCCAGACAACGAGAGAAGAGGTATCAACAAATTCGAATCCACTCCGGATATCGAAGATGCCATCTACTACCAAGAACTGATACAAGTATACCAGTTCGAAGATATACCCCCAGATGAGAGTATATATGAACAAGAAGAAGTCTTCAGCGAAGGAGATTCAGAATGGTCTGATGGAACTAGATCGGAGTCAGACTGATCCAGAGATTGTTCATCAGGAGAAAGAGGACAGGACATGATTCTCCAGTCATACAACTCTCTCTCAAAATCTGATTGACAAAATCATGAAGAAGAGTCTGAATATACAAAGGTATCAAGGCTTTTCAGCAAACCACATAGATCAAGTTCTGAGGAACTTTAATCTAAAGAGCAGGAAACAACAAATAGTCTATGGAATTTCTAGACGAGAAATGTCGCTTCCTATAGAGCTTACAGGGAATCAAGTGGAGATGCAGTTGATTCCAGCTAGTGACATCAGGGAGGATCTATCAAAGATGAAGCCCGAAGTCGCTGAAAAGATGAACTGGATCCATATTGGAGCAATCCAGTTAATGTTAAAATCGGCTCTCTTTACCGGAGTTCACACGCCGATCGATATCGCTATATGCGATAAAAGAGTTAGAAACCTGAAAGATTCCGTATTGGGAACAATTGCGGGAGATCTCTGTGCAGGATAAGTTGTGGGAATCATTTATCCAAAGATTGCTTACAATCTTAATGATACCCATTTTAGCAAAGCCCTGACGCTTTATCAGGACTTTAAACGCAAGGATTTACTGGAGGAAGGAAATAGGTCTTACTCCATTACTTATCAGGTATCATATGCTCTTTCCAACTCACATCACACTGAGTTATTTCTGGGAAAGAAGTTCATTGAGATACCAGAAATCTTCAACAAGGTGACAACAGCTGTTTGTCCCGATAGAGTGGAAATTGCTCGGTTAAGGAATGTTGTTATTCAAATCCGAGATAGAGAAGTCATGAGACACGATCAAAGTCTCAGGATAACTTCAGGAAGATTATCCTTCCAAGGAGACAGAATTATGTCTTTGCCATTTGGGAGGAGTCGGAGCCTCATTCGAGAAGCACACCCTCAAACATCTCAGAGTAAAGTTCCAGTGAATCTGAAATGTCCGGAGGGATGGAGAGAAGTGATAGTAAAATTTGACACTACAAGGTGGGAAACCAACTTCTCTTGTAATGTTCTTTACTATCTACAGCAGCCGGAAATCAATCATTACAAAGGTACCCTGGAAATTGGGGGACAAGTGATGGAGATCAAGGATAGAGCCGGAAGAGAAGCAGTTTTGCTATTGGGTTTGGATTTTCTTGAGGATCACAAACCTTGGGCAAATAAAGAAGATGGAATGGAAATCACGATTAATGGAAGAAAACTATTAATCGAATGACAAGTCCATTATCCATATATATCTCTATAGGGATGTTATATGAAAAATATAAAGCAGAATATTTTGCTGCTTATATGTTGGGAAAATTAATAAAGTTTTGATTGGATACCAAAACCCAGCTGACCCCAACCGAGTAGATGATCGCACAAGCCTAAGCGTTTTACAGCTCACCTGTTTGAGCTTATAGAGTTTCTTAGTTTACAGGTAGATTCGCTGAAGACAGCAGAAGACACAGCTAAGCAGACAGCTTAAGAACTCAGCAGAGCAGACTCAGCAGAGCAAGACCAAGCAAAGTCAAAGATCTTGCAGTATCAAGACCCAGCTCAGTGACGGAAACCCAGCTTAGTGTCAAAAACCCAGCTCAGTGTAAAAAGACCCAGCTTTGTGTCGATGACACAGCTCAGGATTAAAACACAGCTCAGGTCAGTGACACAGCTCAGGTTGAAGACACAGCTCAGGTTGATGATACAGCACAGGTCTAAGACAACTCAGAATCAAGACACAGAAGAGTCCAAAACGCTGAAGATACAGCAGAGACGCTTAGCAGCTCGAAGATGAAGACCTTCTCAAAGACAAGATCCCGATGTCAGAAGATCTTATCTGACGCAGTCAGATCAGAGAAGAACTAGCTTCTGCAGATGCAGACCTACTTCGTAGGTAAAGGCCAGAAGTCAACAAGAGTAGGAAAGATTCAAACGGCTCTCTTCCAACGGCTAGTTTGGATCTCAACCTATATATATCTCTCCTCCACCATTGAAGAGGAGAGGCTGGCAAGTCGACTGAAGAAATAGAAGAAAACAGAAAAATGAACAACGATCTACAAAGCCAAATCTTTCAAGAACACCCAGCCAGTCAGCTGTGTTCTTAGTTGTTCACATATTCAGTCATAGGCAGAATAGATCAGAATAAATATCTTAAGCCTAGTTTGAACGAGTTCATCATACTCCTTGTTCTTCATTGTAAGAACTCGTTCATAGTTGGAAAACCATACCCAAACCCAAACCCAGAAAGGTTAGGTAAAGGTACGCTTGCTCGAAGCGTGTAATTCGAGTGGTTAGGTTCTTCAGTACCCGGAAACTGAAGGTGTAGGCTTGACAGTGCCCGCAAACTGTTGGAACATAGCTCGGGTTAGAGTTGTGAAGTTGCTTGGTACTTGGAAACCAAGTGGTAGTGAATTACCAGTGAATCTGGTCGTGGACGTAGGAGGGGTTACTCCGAACCACGTTAAAAATGCTCTGTTATTTATTGCTTTGTTTTATGCATGTTACTAACCTTCATGAGCATACATTTCAATCTGCATAAACTGACTAACTGAAAAGTGAAACAGAGCTTTGCAATATACTTGAAGCAACAGACGGACTTTCCAAATCCACCACATTCCGCACACACACACAGCCAGCTGTGTCGATCAAGCTGTCATCCAGCAGGATCGAACACAGCCAGCTCTCTGTAAAGAGTTTTAACCTGGAAAAGTTTTTAAACCTTGGTGTATTCACCCCCTTTCTACACCAAGGTATCCGTCTTGGGACCAACAATTGGTATCAGAGCAGTGGTTCAAAAGATCACTGTATCTGTCAAGTCAGCATTTCATTGCTGATAATGGTCACCTGAACAGATCCTTCATCGCTTCAATTTTTTTAAAAATCATTATATTGCATACTGTCGCGAAATTTTCCTTGTGCAGGAATCTCTCAAGAGAGGAGCTCTTGAGAAATCATGAATCCAGACATTTGTCCGAGATGCGAATGTTATAGGAATTATCTCCATGACTTGGGGGTACGAAGAACAAGATATCAGAGTATCTTGGATCACTGGAGAGAGGAATTTAATTCAGAAGCAAACCGGATGGACTGCGATGCAATCATCTCAAGCCACCAGGAGATGAGAAGAACAGAAAGGCTGATTGACGAGGTGGAGCTTCTCATTCTCAGAGTATATGACACCATGAGAGACAACCACCAAAGTCATCACAACTTCTGACGAAAGATTAGAGGAAGATCAATCAGCTCAACCTGGAAGGACCATCGAGGAGCAAAGAAGATGAAGAAATCCAGCTAGCTGACTGCGACCAGCTGTGAAATAAAGACAACGGGATGCATAACGGAAGATGCAGCCAGTCATACAGCTGAGCACATTGGTCTCAAGGAAAGAATAAAGAAGCAACAGATGAATCAGCTGGATTTGGAACAGCTGACTACCTGCTATACAATCAGAGACCTCTTCAAAGAAATGAGCCGATGGTGAGAAGATCCGTTCATTAGAATGAAGTAGGATGCAACTGAAGTCACCAACTGAGGGGGAACAAACCCAGATGGATCCCAAAAGCTCAGATCAGAAGGATTATCCAGCTAAAAGGAAATAAAGCTCAGCTGGACAACAATCGAAAAGCTAAAGGGAACTCAGCTGAAGAAGCTTCAAGCTAATCACCAAGATACTCAGCTGAGGAGAACCTTCAATCTAGCAGAAGAGAGTACAGCAGTGGTATCAGCTGACTACAATGATCAGCTGACGGGTTTGCAGATTTTGTTTATTATATTTCCTGTTGTAATACAATGGAAGGATAAAATTATTTGAATTTAATTCAAACATCCAAACATTCCTTAAATGGATTATTCTGCAAATTATACATCCCATCGCATTTAATGAAAAGCATGCAGAACACTGTAGCTCAAGAGAACTGAGTCAGAAGTCAGAACGTTTCGACTTCCTCACGCGCGCGTGACATTCACTCAATATTCACACATCATAGGACGTGTTGCGCAAATCTCTCTCAGCCGCAGATCTTCAATACAATTGCCAAGATCTCAACCATTAATCAAAATGGGCAATTGATATATTTATCAAATTTTTGCAAATCTTCGCCATATTTACTATCGCTCATACTTATCTGAAATTCATATCTCAGATTCTTGATTATCTTTTTGCTAATACGCTCCCCGAGTATCTTCGTCTTTCTAACCTCTTACTACAGAAGAAAATCATGGCACCAAAGAAGACTACACCAGGAGCAAGCCAGACTGAGAACTTGATGTCAAAACTTCATTTTGAGAGTTGTCTGACTCTCAAGAACTACCAGAACGCGGAGTTCCAGGAAGTTCTGGATCTCATCGAAAATGCCGGACTTTTGCAATGGGCGACTGCAAAACCGAAGAACATCATCCGCCGGGAAGTGGCAGAGTTCTTCTTAGAGATATCTAACCGAGATGATCGACTCCGTTCCAACGTCTCTCTACAAATCAAGGAGAAGTCTGGACATACAACTCCGTGGGACGTTGACATCAACATCAACCGGATGGTGAACAAACTGTTCTGCCTAAAGACTCTTGGGGACCGCTCCCCAGATAATTACACCAGAGAAGAAATCCAGATCGAACTGGATAAGATGCTGTTCAAGCCAGAACCAGCAGAGATTCGCTGAAGACAGCTGAAGACAGCAGAAGACACAGCTAAGCAGACAGCTTAAGAACTCAGCAGAGCAGACTCAACAGAGCAAGACCAAGCAAAGTCAAAGATCTTGCAGTATCAAGACCCAGCTCAGTGACGGAAACCCAGCTTAGTGTCAAAAACCCAGCTCAGTGTAAAAAGACCCAGCTTTGTGTCGATGACACAGCTCAGGATTAAAACACAGCTCAGGTCAGTGACACAGCTCAGGTTGAAGACACAGCTCAGGTTGATGATACAACACAGGTCTAAGACAGCTCAGAATCAAGACACAGAAGAGTCCAAAACGCTGAAGATACAGCAGAGACGCTTAGCAGCTCGAAGATGAAGACCTTCTCAAAGACAAGATCCCGATGTCAGAAGATCTTATCTGACGCAGTCAGATCAGAGAAGAACTAGCTTCTGCAGATGCAGACCTACTTCGTAGGTAAAGGCCAGAAGTCAACAAGAGTAGGAAAGATTCAAACGGCTCTCTTCCAACGGCTAGTTTGGATCTCAACCTATATATATCTCTCCTCCACCATTGAAGAGGAGAGGCTGGCAAAAGTCGGCGAAGAAATAGAAGAAAACAGAAAAATGAACAACGATCTACAAAGCCAAATCTTTCAAGAACACCCAGCCAGTCAGCTGTGTTCTTAGTTTTTCACATATTCAGTCATAGGCAGAATAGATCAGAATAAATATCTTAAGCCTAGTTTGAACGAGTTCATCATACTCCTTGTTCTTCATTGTAAGAACTCGTTCATAGTTGGAAAACCATACCCAAACCCAAACCCAGAAAGGTTAGGTAAAGGTACGCTTGCTCGAAGCGTGTAATTCGAGTGGTTAGGTTCTTCAGTACCCGGAAACTGAAGGTGTAGGCTTGACAGTGCCCGCAAACTGTTGGAACATAGCTCGGGTTAGAGTTGTGAAGTTGCTTGGTACTTGGAAACCAAGTGGTAGTGAATTACCAGTGAATCTGGTCGTGGACGTAAGAGGGGTTACTCCGAACCACGTTAAAAATGCTCTGTTATTTATTGCTTTGTTTTATGCATGTTACTAACCTTCATGAGCATACATTTCAATCTGCATAAACTGACTAACTGAAAAGTGAAACAGAGCTTTGCAATATACTTGAAGCAACAGACGGACTTTCCAAATCCACCACATTCCGTACACACACACAGCCAGCTGTGTCGATCAAGCTGTCATCCAGCAGGATCGAACACAGCCAGCTCTCTGTAAAGAGTTTTAACCTGGAAAAGTTTTTAAACATTGGTGTATTCACCCCCCCTCTACACCAAGGTATCCGTCTTGGGACCAACATTATATTGATTCAGGTGCAGGAATTTGTACTGCAAAACGAGGAGTCTTCCCAGCAGAGGTAGAAGATGATCTACCCCGAATTGCAGGAAGGGATTTCTCAAGAAAAATTTTGCTCTTGGCTAAAGGAGTAAAAGAAACGGAAATTCTGATTGGCGGAGCCAGAGGTACACCTTGGTATAAGGTTAAAACTCCACCAATTTATTTCCATGATACAGGTGCAGATATTCTGCTGGGAAACAATTTCCTACAGATGTTCAAAAGATACATGCAGGATTATGAAAATATGCAATTGGTGTTTACAACCATTTGCGATCACAAAATCATTGTCCAGAGGCTCAAAGGGGCTTTTAATCGCCAGATACCATTGAGTTTTCGCAGCAAGCGTGGTGATGAAGGAAAACTTTGGCACCCAAAAATGAAGGATCAAAGGAGATTCAGCGAAGCAGTGCTAAGCTGTATTAGGGATGAGGATCTCAATGATGAAGAGATCCAGATTCTCAAAGCAGCTTTGATTTCTCATCAAGATATTAAAGAAGAGATGCAGGTGTCCCTAGAAGATGTCAAAAGAAAGATTAAAAAGAATTATAATGAGAATCCTTTGGCATGGTGGGACAGAAATAAACTCAAAGCTATCTTGAAGGTGAAGCTAGAAAAGGAGTATGAGTTTGTTAGATACAGACCAATCCTGATGAACCTCAAAGATCAACAGGATATGAAGGAGATAATCAAGGAACACCTTGATTTAAAATTGATTGAACCAGGGAACTCGCCTTACAGCAGTCCCGGATTTCTGGTAAGGAATCATGGGGAGATCAAACGAGGTAAACCCAGACTAGTTATTAATTATAAAGGAATTAATGATATTCTGGAGTTTGATGGATATTTTATCCCTAGTAGGGAACACCTTATTAACTGCATTAGAAATACTTAAGGTATTCTCTAAGTTTGATTGCAAGTCAGGTTTCTACCAGATTCGCATGGAAGAAGGGAGTAAGAAGTTTACAGCTTTCTCTACTCCACAAGGGCATTATGTTTGGAAAGTAATGCCAATGGGGTTAGCTAATGCGCCTCAAATATTTCAGAGAAAGATGGATAATTTGTTTAAAGATTATTTTTCTTTTATGTTCGTCTATATTGATGATATTTTAATAGCATCAAAAAATATGGAAGAACATATCAAACATCTTGAGATCTTTGCAGATGTTTATTATAAAGAAGGTTTAGTACTGTCTGTAAAGAAGGCAGTCGTGGCAACTCGAAAAATAGAATTTTTTGGTATCGAGATTGATGAAGCAGGAATTATTCTGCAGGACCATATTGTTCAGAAGGTCCAGAATTTTCCTGAAGATCTAAAGGAAAAGAAAAAACTTCAGAGTTTCCTGGGAGTTGTTAATTTCGCGTGACCATTTATCAAAGATCTCGCGAAACATAGAAAAGTTTTCAGTACATTACTGAAAAAGGATGTTCCGTTTATCTGGACAGAAGAACATCGATAGGGTATGAAGGAGTTAAAAGAGGTTTGCAGAAATCTCCCAAAACTCTCGATACCTCAGGACGAAGATGACTTGGTCTTGTACACAGACGCAAGTGATTATTGGTGGGCAGCAGTCTTGACCAAGATCACTCCTAATGGAGAAGAACCCTGCAGATACTGTAGTGGTTTATTCTCAGATGATGAGGCCATGCGATGGCACATCAACGAAAATGAATTCTTTGCAGTCCGAAAGGCTTTTAAAAAATGACCTTTATTTTTATTAGCAAAGAAATTTACTTTGAAAGTCGATAACACACAGGTTAAGGATTTCTTAAGAAACAAGATTGAATCTAAGCCTGAAAAGGCTAGATTAATTAGATGGCAAGCTGAATGCCAATATTATATTTATGATATTGTCGTTGTGAAATCTCACGAAAATGTTCTTGCAGATTTCCTAACAAGAGATGGAGCAAACTGATGTGAACTCCATTCTACTGGCCCATAGACATCTCAGAGAGAATCTGGAGATGTTAACGGGAGAGTGGGACGAGTGCATTCTGAATGCTGAACAAGCAGGAAGATTGCAGACTCTCGACAAGATGAAAGTCACCGAGAGAATACGAGCTTGCATATGGTCTCAGGGGCAACTCTGGGCTGCATGCCAAACACCAATCCTTCGGGTGGCCAAAGATCCTTTGGTAAAAGAAGAGTTTCGAGTACATGGCTCTAAACCTATAGCAGAGGATTCAAATACCTCTTGCCCGAGTTCTAAGGTGGTGGTATCTTCGGAACCATTGCCCCAAGAAAAAGATGATACTCAGGGGTCACACTCTGAACTATCATGTCAACCCAGCACCTCTGGGGAAAAAGAGGGAGAGATTAGTCTTAGGCCAATGACTGGCACTTCTAAGATTAATACTGATAAGATTGAGGTTTCTTCTTTTTCTTCTTGGCAGATATATCAAGCAAGCTGAGAGAAGCTCAATACAAGGACTGGAATCAACCCAGAAAAAATAAGGGTTGATGTTTCGGGGAAATATCCTCGGGTGTGGATGGTGCTAAATTCAGATCCACACGAAGTCAAAAGATGGTATGAATTCGGAGCACTCGCTTCAGTTTATACCACATCTCCATCATTCGCCGAAATCAAGAATCTACCCAAGTGGATTCAAGAAGCGGTGTATGATACCTGGGCTAATAATCCACAGCTTAGCCGAGGGGAGGTTTTGGAACTGTATTTTATCAGTGCAGCCCCAGAACCAGCAGGGAAAGGAGACCATGAAGCCTTCCACTATATTAGGCTTCGAAGACCAGATGCACGCGCCCTCGAAAACATCAAAGCGCCTGCAGAAAGAGAGACTGCTCTAGTCTCTACATTACCGGAAGACCTCATCTCTACCAGAAGAGCATGGGGATTATGGGTCTGTCTCACTGAGATGGACAAAGTCAAGTTCCCGTTCAAATTCTTTCAGAATTCAGTGAACGGATCATTCCTGTTAAACACTATGACAGGAAAATCGACGAGATTCGCAGAGGAAGCTTTCGAAAGAAAGAGGACCTTGCTCTGGGAGAACAAGATTGCGACGAGTAAAGACACTCATCGCAAATACTGCAACATGGCTCATTTTGGAAACTGGTCTGAGCGAGTTTGTTCGGATTGTCAGAACCAGAAAGAACCAGAGTTCGGAAAGGGGTTCATGCCCAGAAAGGGAAAAGAGAAGGCTCGGTCCAACGAACATCTCGAGCACAAGGCGCTGCCAAAAGCAAGGACGTCCAGGGCCCCGGGAAAAAAGTAGATTCCCGACACAGGTTTGTGGTGTCATGTGACTCTGAGCTGGAGCACCCACTAAAAAGAAAACGACAAAAGTGGGTGGAGGAACAGAAATTACCCATAAAAGTCCAAATGGGTAAAGGCACAGGAGGAGCATTATCAACCAAAGATAATGCGGTATGATTCAGAACGTAGCACCGAAAGTTTGGCGTCCTTATTCAATAATGGACGACAGTAGTGGTCCTACGCTGAGTCAGATACAGGCTGGCCACGGAACAAAGGTATCCGAGGCAATTGTGAAAGAATGAGGTTGAAAATTGAGACCTCTATATAAACAAAGAGGCTGGAGAGCAGAAGATGATCGAAAATCCATCAGAAATCCTCTACACCATCTTCTCTGCTCTCTCCAAAATAAAATTGTTATAGTATAGTTCCAAGCATAGTATCGTTTATGTATTTCAATTCCGCTACCATAGGTAGCTAAACAAGTATGTCTCCTCCCTAAAGGAGATATACTTATGTTGTAATAAATATTATATAATTCCTAAATAAAAGTTTGGGCTTTTGTTCATCCCTTCCAGTATATTATTTTCTTTGTGTACCGACCGAAAACCCTACGCCCCGAGTAGGAAACGAACGAGGGCTGTGCTGTGTGCTGCTGAAGGAGTCTGCGTCTGGAAACCATCGGTTGCGATCGTGTGGTTGGACGAGGTCCCTAAAACTTCCGGCGGAAATACCCGGCAGCATTCCGGTCAAAAAGGTATGAAGTTGGTATGCTTTGATTTTAGTTATACGGAAGTGTGATGGCCTAATAGTGTTGCATGATTTATCTCCAAATTGAAAAGTGAATTGATAAATCAGAGTATGTAATGAAGAAATTCAGTAGAAGGGTAAAAGAATTTACGCATATTGTATGATTATAAGGTTGACTAGAATATATCAATATTTCCCCTAATTTTATACAATATTTTATACACAAAAAATGGATATAATAATCTTATTGGTGGGTCAGTGGGTACTGCTTATACCCGCTATCAAAAGTGGTCGTAGGAGGTACACACTATCTCGATACTGGATAGAATGAATTTCCTCTCTATTGAAAATATACAATACTGTCTCAACATTTAAAACTTTGTTTTTTTAAAAAAAAAATAAACGTCTTAAACCGCTGTCTAGACAGAGCTAACAATATTTTTTTTGTTCATATTTTTCAGGATCGAAAAATTGACGGGTTAACCGAAGGTTGGTGTGGATCTAACACGTCACTTTTCCTAGCCTTTGGAAACCCTTAAGCATGATACATCGATTTTCCTATCTTTAAAAATAGGGGTAATGGCCTGTAAATTCCTCAACTTTCAGCAATTTCTGGTTTTGCTCCACACCTAAAGATTCTGCCTGTAAATTCCTCAACTTTCAACAATTTCTGGTTTTGCTCTCCAACTAAAGATTTTGCCTGTAAATTCCTCAACTTTCAATTGTTTTCGGTTTTGCTTCCAGCGATGGGATTCGACAAGAATAGTTTTGAAAATTTATAGACGTGGCTTAAATTAATCTATGTGGCACTCTCGTGGCATATATGTAAATTAAAAAAATAAAAAATATTTCATGTCATCATCTCCACCCCTCTCTCAGTCTCGTTCTCCCCTGCTTTCTTTCATTATCGCAGAGATAATTCAACCGAGAAAATACAGATCATGCGCTAGAAGACACCCATAAAATCACAAGAATTTTAAATCCTACTCACACCAATACAATCTTGCGCATGATCTGTATTTTCTCGGTTGAATTATCTCTGCGAGAATGAAAGAAAGTAGGGAAGAACGAGATTGAGAGAGGGGTGAGAATGATGACATGAAATATTTTTTATTTTTTAATTTGCATATATGCCACGAGAGTGCTACATAGATTAATTTAAGCCACGTCTATAAATTTCCAAAACTATTCTTGCCGGATCCCATCGCTGGAAGCAAAATCAGAAACAATTGAAAGTTGAGGAATTTACAGGAAAAATCTTTAGTTGGAGAGCAAAACCAGAAATTGTTGAAAGTTGAGAAATTTACAGGCAGAATCTTTAGGTGGGGAGCAAAACCAGAAATTGTTGAAAGTTGAGAAATTTACAGGCAGAATCTTTAGGTGGGGAGTTGAGGAATTTACAGGCCATTACCCCTTAAAAATATAACTCGAGACATTTTTGTTTTACTATCTAAATATTGGGTGCCAAAATATTATGGTCTAAATGTTGGCATATTTTTGAGAAAAAGTTTGGGACAATATCGTATATTTTCTCTTTACGAATTCACTTTTTCGATCAATGGAGACGGCGACGTTTCCCGATCTTTAAAAATATAACTCGAGACATTTTTGTTTTACTATCTAAATATTGGGTGCCAAAATATTATGGTCTAAATGTTGGCATATTTTTTAGAAAAAGTTTAAACATTGGGACAATATCGTATATTTTCTTTGAGCAACACTCCTGTGAGACCGCCTCATAGTATGAGACCGGATCCGGGTTGATCCGACCCAACCTTTTTTTTTTAAATTCGATTTTTTTAATTTGTTTTTCTTCTCCGCCTTCGGCTTCGATTTTAATTTATAGATAATAATTGTGACAACATTAATGTCTTTTAGCTTGCTTCGAGGCTTTCGGCTCCCCTCGCTCGCCTCTTTAAAAAAGAAACTGAAAAAATCGAGAAAAAAAATTTAAAAGTTAAGCGCGTGTAACACTATCGCCGAATAAAAAAAAAATTATCAGACGCGTGAATGCGTATTAAGGGGCGCGTGTGATGCACGCACCTGACTTACAATTGATAACGGGCGCGTGCGCGCGCCCTGCACGCGGGCTACACCGCATAGTATGAGGCGGCCTCATAGTAGTTTTTGCAATTTTCTTTTTACGAATTCACTTTCTCGATCAACGGAATTTTTTATTTTTAATCATGGGCTAGAAAGTGGGCCGGAAGCCCACCAATTTCCACTGCAATGACATCGTTACTGCTGTCATATCAATTTGTCGAGAAAAATCCATTAATTTCATTTCTTCTTCCCCATTCCATTCTTCACAAGTAGTTTAACTGAACTAACGGTAATCTGGAGGAAGCTACCACTCGAAATGAACGTAATAACCCTAAATTGCCATCGTTTCGCTCGATTGAGCTCTGCTACTTCAGTAATTCCTGCTTCATTGCGAGCGTCTCCGGCTATGGGTTTAAGTACTTCGTCTTTCCCATTTTATCCCTCCTCATTGCGGAATATTCCTCAGAGGCCACTCGTTGCCTTTGCAAAGAAGAAGAATTCTGAGTCGGAGGCGGTTTTGAAACCTTCCATTGCTGAAGAAGTGTTAATGGATGATGGCGTAGAAGATGACATTTTACTTGATGGTATTTATTTATTTTCTCTTATTCTTTTTGTTTTTGGCATAATTATTTTACTATGCATTAGAAAATCTTCTAGCGTAATAATGAATTCCATGTGAAGGATAAGTATTGAGTTGCTCTGCTGCATATATTTTGTGTTGAAGAATTGCTTCTGACAATCAGTGTGAATATTGGAAGATTAGGGATTTTATAACTAGGTGATTTGAGGCAGACATATGCAATGAACAAGATCATGTTTGAATCGGGCGATAAATATTTATTTTTAAGGATAAAAGTCTAGTTTTTAATTCATATGGAAGTTCTTGTTTTGTTGTTTTGATACTCTTGTTAATTCTAAGGTTATGAATGATATGTAACTCTTTACTATCATTCTATTCACACTCTTGCTGAATCGACGCCCTTCTGTTTGATTGAAGAATTTAGTCTTTGAGCCTCGATTAACAGTGGAATAGCAAAAAGTTTATCCTTTTGTTATATGCATTAATCATCTGATAAATGCTGGTTTCTTAGTTTGTTTACTCGACTGGAAATGATACATTACATCTACTTCTTGACCCTGCAGATGAGTTACTAGAAGAAGATGATGGTTACTTTGAGGATGAGTATTTTGAAGAAGAGGCTGAACCATCGGTGGGTTCTGTTTTTAGTAACACTTCTTTCTGAATGCTAATTTCACGTTTTATGTAGACCGATAATCACACTCATATGTTCTTGTCCTTTTTAATCCCCTTTTACGGCAATCTTCATGTATTGAAGAAAGAAATTCACATTTTATGTGGAGCTTAAACTATTTTTATGTTTTGCTTTCCCAATTGAAGGTAGGGGATGGAGCTGGAGGTGGTGGAATCTCACTTGCTGGGACAGCATGGGATAAAAAAGCCTTGGAAATCGCTGAAGAAGTTACTCTTTCGTTTGATGGGGAATTGGGTATATATGCATTTAGGACGCAGCTAAATGCCACTATTCAAGTTCGCATAGAGAGACTTACGAATAAGTAAGAAATTATTAATCATGTATTATTCATGATTGGATTTGGCGCTGCTTATAATTCTATGCTAAAGAAATGGAATTTGCCCAAACTAACTTACAAACATGCTCATAGTTTCTTTAAGTGCCCGTGCATTGTTATATGGCATCAAGTTAGGGTTCTTGTTTTGTTACTGAAGACCTCTATATGGTGCATTCTCTTTATCTAAAACCATGGTTTATCGAGGAATATTAAGTCGCTATCCTGATAACATTTCACAGGTCTGGCTCTCCCAATATGACAGATATTGAAGCTTTCACAAGAACATATAGAGCGCGGCTTGATGAAGCTGAAGCTACTGGAAATATTCCTGGAAATATCTCTATAGAGGTCTTGTATCTCATCTTTTCCCTCAGTTGCTCTTATATCTCACATTATAGATTGCTGATTGAATCCTCAAAAGAAGGGTGGCATTTTGATCATTTACCTATCCGGGGTTGTTTCATTCTATTTTTATATTTCTTGTACGGGAAAATAGGGGTCAATTGGATTATGGAGCTGTATGCAATGCATAAAAGATAATGCACGTACGATTGTTCAATTCTCTCATTTTTCCTATCATTCTTTATCTTTCTTTTCTGTTTCTTTCTTATGCTGCTTTCGCATACATCTTTTCACTTATTTCCACTAAATTTTTCGACAAATGCAGCTTGGAAAACTATTTTTTTTTTATCTTATCATCGACACCTTACAGCCCCAGCTCAAAATTTTATTTTGTTAGTATATTGGTGGTCTGTAGTTTTTTCTCTGAAATTTAGCAAAGTGAATGTAACTAAGTACTACTAACTAAATTTGTTTCAACACAATTATTTGTAATATTATTTTGAGAATTTTTATGATAATGTCTTATTAACTTTTGATTACTCTGCTTTATAATGTCCAAGTTATTAGACTTTTATTTGTATAATTTGTTAGATTACTCTTCTAATCACTATAGTTATAATTAGGTAAATATAGTTGGACCCCCTCGTTCAAAATCCTAGCTCTGTCATTGTTTACCTGATCTCTTTTCTTTTCAGGTATCTTCGCCGGGTGTGGAAAGGGTCGTCCGCGTCCCGCAAGATCTCGAACGGTTCAAGGATCGTAACTTATATGTGAAGTATGTAGCAGAAGCAACGGATGTCGGTTCGTCGTCGGAGCACGACGGCATATTTAAGCTTGTAAGTTATGATGTAGAAAGCAGCTGTTGCAGTTGGGGATTAGCAGATGTAAGGGTAAATAGGGAAAAATCTGGGAAAGGAAGGCCTCTTAACAAAAAGCAGAAAGAGTGGCGATTGAACACTCCTTTTGATTCCCTGCGTTTAGTTCGATTATTTTCTGTTATATGAAATTTTATTCTTGTTTATTTTCTCTATCAGATTCTATATTCATAAAATGTACATGAACAAATTTGTTAATAGTTCATGAATATAGTTTTTAGTATACATATAGTATTAGTAAAATAGGCAAAACTAATTTTGTAAGAATATGCTATTTTGTAATAATGAAATAATAGATTAATAGTTATTAAAACAATATTAACGAAATGGTCAAGCCTAATCAGTGTAGATAAGCCTTGGTAATCAAATTATAAACCCCTTCTCTAAAAAAATCAACACGAATACTTAGTAAAGAGTAAAAAACTAAAACATAGTTAATAGTGATACAATCAACCAGTTAACAATTACTAACTACAAAAGTAATATAAACCTAACACTATTGTTGTTTATATATAATTATTTGTAATAATGTAATTGTGAGTGATAATGTAATTTATGTCCATCTAAAAAAAATGTATATATATATATTGAGCCCCTAATTTAAGTACAAGTACAATGCACTTAGTTTTCAATAGATTGACCTCTACACTTATATTCATATATCAAATTTATTATGTTGTACATATAATTGAAGTTATTATATTCATAGTCATCAATATATGTAAAAATATGAATTAGTTTGATACATTTTATATTAATGTGCTTTTAGTGCCCGACTTCAATGATGCCAACTTTATTTTTAAATGATAAGGGGGTAACCCGCAACTAGGGCTGAGCAAACAAGTCCGAAAAACCGAACCGACCGACTAACCGTACCGAGACCGTACCGAAAAAATGGTTAACCGAACCGGTCGGTTCGGTTTTTTTTTCTAATTTTTCAAGACCGAGGGTACCGGTTCGGTTTCGGTTTTTATATATTAGAAACCGGCGGTTAACCGACCGAACCGGTACCCAATAAATAAATAGTTTTTTATTAATTATATATTGTATATATAATAATATATATTATATTTAGTGATTTACATATTTGATTTACTGTTTTTAACCCTAACAAATAGACAAACTATCACGGTAGTCACCGCTGTTTCTTCTTCAATTCTTCTCCATCTTTTTTTCTCTTAAATTTCCGGTCATTGACATCTGACGAGGTAAATTTCTTCCTTTCTATTTGGTTTGTTTATATTCTTATTTAATCCTCAAATTTGTCATTATGCCCAACTCTATATATTATATAATAGTGATTCAATTCCAATGACATGGCAAAATCTAATAAACTACTTTCAAATAAAGAATCGAGTAATTTACTTTTGCCTCTTATGAAAGCCAATTAAGTATCACTTTTAAGTTTTAAGGGGTTTTATAGATATACGACAAGAAAGGCAAAAGCTTAAAATGGAATAAAAATGGGAAAATTGAGTATAAATGTGTAATCTTACATAAAATTGGTTTAGTGACTGTAGAGTGAATAATTTTGTATGCTAAAGGGAAATAGATTTATTCTTCTGTACATGTAGAGAAATTTGTGTATGTTTTCTTATGTTGCAGATTGTAAACACGTATGAAATTCATCATTAATTTGATCTTATGTTGCAGATGTCTGGTACGAATGATAATACTCAAAGTGGTTTTGAAGCTACACAAACATCTCAAGTTATAAATGAAACACCTACTCCCGTACCAATTGAAACTGAAGTTTCAGGAAAAGAAACTAATAAAAAACCATGTGATAAAAGTGAAGAAGCTGCCAACAAGAAAAGTAAATTGAAAGCTGAAGTGTGGAATCATTTCATTAAGTCGAAGTGTGAGAATCCTAAAGATCAGCGAGCTACTTGTAAGTATTGTGACAAATCTCTTGCTTGCCCTTCTGTTAATGGTACTAGTGGTTTGAAAAATCATTTGTCAAGGTGCAAGAAATATCCTGCTAATCAAGATATGCGTCAAAAAATTCTAGCTCTACAACCATGTCCAAAATTTAGTGATAACCCACAACATTCACTTGCTGCATGGTCTTTTGATCAAGGATATTGTCGGAAAATGCTGGCTAGAATGATCATTGTTGATGAATTGCCATTTAGGCATGTTGATCATGAGGGATTTCGTGATTTTTGTCGTGCTATGCAACCTAAGTTTTTTATCCCTTCAAGACACACTATTGCTAGAGATTGTTTTGATCTTTACATGGAAGAGAAGCTCAAACTGAAAACTTCATTGAAGAAATTGTCTTCTCGAGTGTGTCTTACTACAGATTGTTGGACTTCTGTTCAGAATTTAGATTACATGTGTTTGACTGCACACTTTATTGATGATGACTGGAAGTTGCATAAGAGAATTATCAATTTTTGTCCTATAGCTGGTGATTCTGGTGATATAATTGGTAGGACAATTGAGAGGTGTCTACTTGATTGGGGTATTGATAAGATATTTACTATAACTGTAGACAACGCTAGCTCAAATGATGTGTGTCTGCAGTATTTGAAATGGAGAGTAAATAGCTGGAAAGGAGGTGTGTTGCAGGGTGAATATCTGCATATGAGATGTGCAGCTCATATTTTGAGCTTAATTGTTAAAGATGGTCTAACTGAAGTAGCTGATTCTATTATTAGAATTCGTTCACTGTCAAATATGTAAGATCTTCTCCTGCTAGACTGCAAAGGTTTAAACACGCTATAGAACAGGAGAAAATTGAATGCAAAGCTCTTGTATGCTTGGATGTTGAAACTAGATGGAACTCCACATACTTAATGTTGGATTCTGCATTAAAACTTCAAAGAGCATTTGAAGTTCTAGAAATAACTGACAGTAAGTATGTGAAAGACCTTAGTGGAGAAAATGGTTTGCCATGTGAAGATGATTGGAAACATGCAACGTATTTGTTACCTTTTCTAAAGGTATTTTATGAGACCACTTTGAAGTTATCAGGTTCACTTTATGTTATTGGAAATGAATATGCGAAGCAAATTTTTGGTCTTGGAATTATGATTTCTGAGTGGTGTAATAGTGGTGATTTGGGTTTGCAAGCTATGGCGAAGAAGATGAAAATCAAGCATGATAAATATTGGGAAAACATAAATAATGTGAATATTATGTTGTTCATTGCTGTGGTTCTTGATCCAAGATGCAAGTTGGAGTATGTTAATTTGATGATTGAAAGGTTTTATGATGAAATCAATGCTGGAGTTTTAAAGAATAGAGTGAATGTTGTTCTCACATCTATGTTTGACTCGTATAGTTCAACTTTATCACAGTCACAAACTAATTTGACTGACCAAGTTGAAAGTGATGTTTCACAAGCTATTGATAGTGTTCCGATGTTCGCTGCAACGTACATGGATTCAATGTTTTGCAAGAAACAAAAGGTGAGTCCAAATATGGGGAGTTTGAAAAATGAGTTAGAAAAATATTTGGATGATGATCGTGAAAACCTTATAGACTCATCATTTGACTTATTGGGTTGGTGGAAATTGAATTCGTCTAAGTACAAGTTCTTGCTATGATGGCTCGTGATACATTAGCTATGCCGGTTTCAACAGTTGCCTCAGAATCAGCTTTTAGCACCGGAGGACGTGTTCTTGATTCGTTTCGAAGTTCTTTATCTTCTAGAGTCGTGGAGGCTCTCATTTGTGCACAAGACTGGATGAGATCTCCTCATTATATTTCTATCGAGCAAAATTTGGAACAAATAGAATTATTGGACTTAGGTGAATTTATTTCAGTTCATTGTTTGATAAATATACTTACATCTATTTTGCTTGATTTTGCTAATAATTTTTTATTTGTTTGTTTTTGCAGAAACTTCTTGTCTAACTGAAGATCCCTTGCTATTAAGTATTGATGATTAGCCATAAGTCCATAATCAAATGAAGAGGGCTCGATTATTAGATTATGCTGGAGTTTTTCTTTTTTATCACTTTATGATTTGTAATTCTTTAAAAGGTGCAACAGAAGGTTACATTGCCATACTGAAAATGTTCCGGCTGGACATGGTGTTTTCAGTTTTGGATGTTTAATTTTTATCTTTGTATTCTTGAATTTGGGGGTATTGAATTTGATTTGTAATTTTTTAAATTGTCGGTTTTTTGAGTTTATATTCTAAGCTATTAGTTTTTTTATACTACGAATTATTAATAAAAATATAATTTTTTCTTACTATGGTTAACCGTTAAATAATAGGTTAACCGAACCGATTCTTAGGTTAACCGTTATAACGGTTTTTGGTTTTTATTTTTTATTTTTTAATGGTTAACCGAACTGGTCAAAAACCGTGTGGTCGGATTTTTTGTATACCAAATGGTCGGTTAACCGAACCGCGCTCACCCCTACCCGCAACAGTTATTTGAATTAACAAAGATTTTTTTTAATGATAAGAGAGTAACCCGTAATAGCTATTTGAATTGTGCACTGAGTAAAAACGGTTATTGTGTAATAATATGCAAATCATACAAAAAGATAAATCATACTTAGAATTTATTCAAAGCACCCGCAAATTGCAACTAAAGATTTCTCCTCTTCACCAATAGATCCATTGATTATTTTGCCTTTTATTAAAATAGAATATGTGAATAAAATTTAAGTCTAAGCTCTAATCTAGACATATAAACAATCTAATTCGAATCATATATTAACTAAAAACAATCATGTGCACAAGTAATTAAGTAAATACTAGAAATAGAGTCTAAAAAATTTGGGATGTGATTTGAATTATGATCTTTATTTAGCAGGCCTTCCTATTATGCGTCTACGACAAATTTATACGAAAGTATCCCCACTAAGTAAACTTTTATACCTTTTCATTTTTGGATTTAATCAGTGACGAAGCCAGACTTTCGACTTAAGGGTCCAACTAATCAAAATTTTATATATACATAAAAAATAATAAATAATATTAAAAATAAATAATAATTTTTAATACAATCATAATGCCATTTACATTACATAATAACACTAAAAATAAAAAATAAACACATTGAATAAAAAAATTTCAAAAATAAGTTAAATAAATTGATGTTCTAAGATGACAAGTTAATAAGTGAAATATTACTAGACACCATCTCAACACTTGGCCAAACGCCATTTTTTGCAAAATTCTGAACTTTTTTAATTTATACATTTTATATTTTTCTATATTATACGTGAAATGACTATCATACCCCTAATTTTTTCAAGAACCCCCCTGCACCCGCCTACCTTCGTCTCTGGATTTAATTATTGCATTTGCAATGCCTTACAAGAAAGCTTATAATGAGAATTAATGGCTTCTTTATTTCTATTGGCCTATGAGGCACACTCTCGTGTGTTTAACTGTACAGAAATTTATATCATTTTACTTAATTTTGTACAATTTGGACTTTTATACTTTAATTGATTAAACAAAATAATTTAATATCTAAAAGAATCTATCTATAAATATTTAAATTTATTTAAATTTTAGAAAGTTCATCTTGAATGATTTAACTTCATAATTGTGAGCCTCCAACCTCCATGCCATGTAGATATTCACTAATTTTTGTTTTTCTTGCGCATTTGGCACGATGGTGGCCAATATTAATTCTATTATCTAAAATAAAAAACTAATCGTGGCCAATAAAGGAAGGGTAAATAGGAGCTAATCTGCTGCCATGTGGCGTTTTGAAATAAGAGCTAAAAAAATAAATGAAAATGAAAGTAGATTATTTGAAACTCAACCATAGTTCGTTGCGGATTTCGAGATCTCATGCAGATAATATTTCAACACTGTTTGCTACTATTCCCGAATGGTTGTAATAAATAAATAATTAGTGATTTTTTTTTTTTGAATTGTTCTTACAAGAAATTTAAAGGTTAGCGTGACGGTGGACTTGAACCCGAGACCCTTAGCCTCGGGTATTAACCATGCTACCACTAGGCTAACACACACAGATAATTAGTGATATTTCTTGTACTATTCAACACATCCAAGGACAAATTTAATTTTTTTTAGGATAAGGACAAATTTAATTATTAATGTTTAATAATTACATTCATTAATTATTTGTTCATGTGATGATAAAAAAAAGTTTTATTTTGATAAATTTGTTTGGATGCAATATTTCGATAATCTAGTTATTATTTAATATTTGTGAGAATACATATCAAAGGACACTATTAACTAGATTAAAGTTCTTAATATAAAAAATGGAGTGATTTTTTTGTATTGTTTTTTTATATTGTGCATGATTTGAGTTTATTTTATTGTTTAATTGTTTCATTTTAATTTTTATATATTTAATGTATTTGTAATTTATAAATATATACTTATAATTTATTGTTTTTTGAAACCTTCATAAATTTGAATTAAAATTAGAAAAAAATAGGTTGCGGTGGTAATGATTTGCTATGCATATATAGGCTTTCACTAAATCACAATTCTTTTTTCTTTTTAATAAATAAAACAAGAAAATGAGGCAATACAAATAACTATAAATTTTACTATGGAGCAAAAATTCTTTATAATCACTTTGCATTTCAACAAATTAATTTTACACACTCAAATTGAAATCAATTAGTTTTACACAAGTTTACCATTATACCATTTTGCTGAATTTCTTTATTATCTATTATACTTATTCTAATTCAATTTTCAATTTGGAGATAAATCATTGAAAACTATTAGGTCCATCACACTTCCGTATAAATAAATTCTACATATACCAACTTCATAACTTTTGACCGAAATGCTGCCGGATAAATATCCGTCGGAAGTTTTAGGGACCTCGTCCAAAGGTCCAACCACACAATCTCGACAAATGATTTCCAGAAGCAGACTCCTTCAGCAACACTCGGCACAATCTTCGATCGTTTCCTACCCGAGGCATAGAGTATTTGGTTGGTATACGAAAGAAAATTTGAATATTGGAAGCAATGAGTAAAAGTCCAAACTTTTGTTTATGAATTATATAAAAATTATTACAAGATAAGTATATCTCCTTTAGGGATGAGACAAACTTGTTTAGCTACCTATGATAACGAGATTGAAATACATAACACTAAAAATGAAAAGTTGAAACTAAAAACTATTACAATTTTATTTTTGGAGAGAGCAAAGAAGATGTTGGATATTTTCTGATGTCGAATGCTCTCTTCAATCCTTGTTTATATAGAGGTCTGGGGTGACCTCTATTCTTTCAATTATTTCCTCGGATTCCTTATCCTTGGCAAGCATTATCTTCACGTGAAGTAGGTCCACCTTGCCTTCCATTATTGCTTGAAGACAATCGACTTTCGGTGTGGATTTCTTTTCTCCGTGACTTGTAGATCACTTTCTCCCGTTGGTAGTGGTCTTCCGATAGCTTTACCCATCTGTTACTTAGTGGGTAATTCCTGTTCATCCACACCCACTACTGTCGTTTTCTTTTTAGTGGGTGTGTAAACACAAATTTTATGTATTTAATATAATAAACACAAAATTGCATACAAATATAAGAATTTCGAATATATGCGGGTTAAAACTCTATTTGATCATCTGATTCTTCTCTTCAAGTTGACCCTCGAACGATCTTCAAGTTAGTCTTGAGATTTTAAGAGATTTAGTGTCTCTTTGGACTTGGTCTTCAAGCTTTATAATGTTGACGTGGAGGACTTTTGCCTTGTTTCCGAAGTAAACGTTGAGCTTTGTGCTTTATAACGTTGACATGGAGGACTTTCACCTTGTTTTCGGATCATACGCCACTTTAAGATATTTCCGACAAAGAACGCGTTGCTTCCACGAAGAACGCCTTTAATCTCGCCGGGACACCTTGAATATTGAGAGAAATCTTAGAGAATTTATCTTCAATTCTTGAGCTCTTGAAGATGATTTTTTTGGTGTGATTTTGAAGTGGTATGAAGACCCCTATTTATAGTTGTAGGAAGAGAGACTTAAGTGGATTTTTGGGCTCCATCATGGGCTTTAGGGGGGTGAGGTGACACGATCTCATTGACTCTATAGAATTGATATATATCCTTAACTTATTGCCAAAGAAATAGATATTTATCACCACACAAGATATCTTTATTAATTAAATAACTTATTTAATATGGATTTCATAAGATTCCATAATCAAATAAATATATAAAATTAATAAAAAATTATATGAAAATTTCGATATCTACAAATGGCTTCTCGAGACTTGTTCATGGACTATTTATCGTAACAATGAATGAGTCTCGATAAATTTTAACTTATTAGATAGTTTATACTCATATCAAGAATTTCTTGAACTTCAACTTGTGAATAGTTTATACTCATATTCAAGAATTTTTAAATTTGAAATTTATTAGAAAGTTTATACTCGTTTCAAGGAGTTTTTGAATTTAAAATTAAGATTTAGATAGTTTATGCTCATATCTAGGAGCCTTCAATTTGATTTGAAGTTAGATAGTTTATGCTCATATCAAGGAGCCTTCAATTTGATTTGAAGTTAGATAGTTTATGCTCATATCAAGGAGCCTTGAATTTTGATTTGAGTTTAGATAGTTTATGCTCGTATCAAGGAGCTTTGAATTTGTAAACTTTTTATACTCGTGTTTAGGAGTCTTCACTTTAATTTGAATTCATAGACCTTTTATACTCGTGTCAAGGAATCTTCCTTGATTTGAATTTGTAGACCTTTTATACTCGTGTCAAGGAGTTTTTTACTTGAATTTGAATTTGAGTTTAGATAGTTTATGCTCTTATCAAGAAGCAATGTAGACAGTTTAGGCTCTTATCAAGAAGCATTTTAGGAGCGCTTGACTTCATAAATTTCGACACACATATGAAGATTGACTTGTGACTATATTTGAAGTCTCTTTCTCATCTTCACTTGGAGTTTCTTCAAGATATTTGCCCCCATGATTTGTTTCTTGATTTTCTTCAAAGTTGTGGGGCTCAAGCATTGTCATATCTTCAATTTCATTTGCAATCATGCTTAACTCCATGTCATGAGCTCTAGTTGCCAATTCTTCGAAGGTCTTTGGTTGAATTCCTTTTAGAATGTAACGAAGACTCCAATGCATGCCTTGGATGCATATCTCAATTGCTGAAGTTTCAAACAATCGGTCTTTGCAATTTAAGCTCAAGTCCCTCCAACGATTTATGTAGTTGATGACGTGCTCTTCTTTCCATTGAATTGACTTTGTAAGTTCAACCATGCTCACCGTCCTTTGAGTACTATAGAAGCGATTAAGAAATTCTTTCTCCAATTGCCCCCAACTATCTATGGAGTTTGGCTGTAAGTCAGCATACCAATCAAATGCATTATCTTTCAAGGAACGCACAAATTGTTTCACCATGTGATCTCCATATGTGCCAGCATCGTTGCAAGTCTCCACAAAATGAGCCATATGTTGCTTTGGATTTCCTTTGCCATCAAATTGTTGAAACTTTGAAGGTTGATAGCCAACCGACATCTTCAAGCTTTCAATCATTGGAATATATGACTTGCAATAAGTCCATGGGAATTTAGAGGTCCCTTCGAACTTGTCCTTAATTGTTTCCATGATGAACTCTTTAAGTTGATCGACATGTATCGATCTATTAGAAGAGACTTCAAGCTCCTTAGTTGGAGATTTACGACCGTCTTTTGATTGCTCCTTAGTCGGAGATTTATCAACTTCTTTTGACTCCATAAAAAGCTCGGTTTCATGATCTTCATTCGCTTGTTTGCTCCTTGTATCAACAGACATCGCTTTTTCTAAGTTTGCAATTTCAACATCTCGTTCTTCCAAGCGTTTAGCGAGCCCTTCAACAAGCTTCGTCAAGTTCGAGATTTGCTCTTTAAGAGTTGTAGACATCTTCGCTTGATGGATTTGGCGAAGGAAAGAGATGAGAGGCAGAGATTGTCCCACTGGGCGTGCCAAAATCTATAAACACAAAATGTTGACGTGGAGGACTTTCGCCTTGTTTTCGAAGTAAACGTTGAGCTTTGGGCTTTATAACGTTGACATGGAGGACTTTCGCCTTGTTTCCGGATCATACGCCACTTTGAGACATTTCCGACAAAGAACGCGTTGCTTCCACGAAGAACGCTTTAAATCTCGCCGGGGCACCTTGAATATTGAGAGAAATCTTAGAGAATTTCTCTTCAATTCTTGAGCTCTTTAAGATGATTTTTTTGGTGTAATTTTGAAGTGGTATGGAGACCCCTATTTATAATTGTAGGAAGAGAGACTTAAGTGGGTTTTTGGACTCCATCATGGGATTTAGGGGTGAGGTGGCACGATCTCATTGGCTCTAAAAAATTGATATATATCCTTAACTTGTTGCCAAAGAAATAGATATTTATCACCACATAAGATATCTTTATTAATTAAATAACTTATTTAATATGAATTTCATAAGATTCCATAATCAAATAAATATATAAAATTAATAAAAAATTATATGAAAATTTCGATATCTACATGGTGGTTCTTTCGCTCAGAGTCATATGACTCCTCTACCTTGTGTCGGGAATCTACTTTTTTCCCAAGGCCCTAAAGGTCTTTGCTTTTGGTAGCGCCCTATGCTCTGTATGCTCATTAGATCGAGCCTTCTCCTTTTCCTTTCTGGAGAGAGACTTTTCCAAACTCAGGCTTCTTTTGGTTTGGATAGTCTAGACAGATGCGTTCAGACCAAAATGAGCCATATTGAAGTATTTGGAATGAGTTTCTTTAATCGCCGCAATCTTATTTTCCCAAAGCAAAATTCTCTTTCTTTCGAAAGCTTCCTCTGCAAATTTGGTTGATTTTCCTATTATAGAATGATCCATTAACTGAGTCTGCAAGAACTTAAATGGAAACTTGACTTTGTCCATCTCTGAGAGCAAATTGGAAAAAGCTAAAATTAAAATTGACCAATTAACTCGTCCAACGGCAAATTGGAGAAAGCTAAACAGACAAGACAATGTAGAGAGCCAATGTACAATGGAAATCGAAAGGTATCTTATCAGACCGTTGAACTCTAAATTGTATATGAGTGGATCCATGCAGGTTTCAGTTGTACAAAAATCAGTAGTATTCAGAAAGATCACATTCAATAGTACAGATATATTATATGCAAAGAACCACTTAAGATGGACTTCTGATCTACGTATTCGGTACCTACAAATTTCAATCTAGAACTTGAGGAGAGAGGGGGAGAGAGTTGTAACCAATAACTCTTAAACCGTGAAACATGAATCAACTTCTACATTACAAGATGCAGATATCACTATTTCTATACTGTAAGAAAATGGAAGCAAGCAATTAATATAACTCAAACAATTAACTCTGGTAAAATATGAAGCTGGTCAGCATCTCTGAAAGGAATGCAGAAACAGAACCAAAGGTACCTTTTGGTACACCACAAAGAGACTGTTGAATTCATGAAAGATATTGCCATCTTTCATTTCACTAGTTTGTGTATCTGCAAAGACTGAAACGGCTTGTTTTGGAGGATTTACAATGCATGCAGCAACAGTAACATCATACAATAGAAGCGGATAGTACAATAGAGCTCGATCATGAACATTCTGCAGCTAACTAGACTTCAGCAACCATTCTAGCATCAACAAAAATGATCATAAACACCAGCTGCTAGAGGATCTCCTAGTGCCTTTTGAGTCTCAAGGAGCACCTCATTACTGCCGTAGGAAGATGTAAACAAAATAAAAATTAATTAAAAGAGATGAGCTAAGAGCTACGAGTTTAATGCATTACTGTCAAGCAACTTATAGATAATTGATTTTCGAGTTTTTTTTATAGTTTTATCCCAAAAGTTTATATTCTACTTCATGAGATGGAAAGAAGTTTAAAATGAGAGGTGATGTTTCAAGATTAAAACTCAAATCTATTTCTAAGAGTCTGCCCTGACCTGGGCATCTTTGTGTTTGAGCATTAATTTCTTCAAAAGAACCGGAAAATCAGCATCCAAGCATGTTGAAGCTGCAACAGCTGCAACTATCCTCACATAGCTATTCCCATCTTTTAACCCATTACCTAATGCCCCCACCAAGTATTCCACCTAAACTCCGCAAAGCCAAACCCCGAATCATTGGGTCCTCATCCTTGCAGTCTCAAAAGAGCAAGATCGGGATTGTGTTTCGCATACAAATAACACATCTTTTTTAGCACAATGTCTGCGGTAGCCAAGCACATCACCATTTCACTAAAAACTGATGAAGATACATCTATTCTTTTGTATGTAGGTCATTCAGACTATTTTTTTTACTGGAAATACTTGTTCAAAGAAAGATTTTTTGCTCATTTTAGAGCCAAATTATTGAGAAAGAATGCCAATGCAATTCAAGAACATGCTTCAAAAGTTCAGCTATAAAAGGAAACTAATAAACTGCAAACTAAGAGAGAGAGAGAGAGAGAGAGAGATGACAGGAAATCAGTAACTTCAATGTATAATGAACGAATAAGAAACAAACAGTTTTAGCCAATAACTTAGAAAAAAAAAAACAGAGACACATTTAATTATCTATAGAAATCGAAACACCAGAAACTCAAGGGAAAGAACATTAGGCCTTAAAACTTTGAATACCATACCTGCTCACAGGTTTGGAGATCATCAGAAGATGATTCCAGCAGTTTCACAAAAACAGTGACCGCCCCGGACTCAATCACCACTTCAGTGTTCTCAGCAGCAATATTCTTTAGAACACGTATTGTTTCAAACTGAAGATGATAAGAGAATTAACTACACTACCACTCTACCATTTCATGAAAAAAAAAAAATATATATATATATATATATATATATATATACTGGAATGAGAAGAATTTAATTCAATAATAAGAAACCTGAAGTTGTGGAAAATCATCCCTCATAAGGAATTCAACAAGTCTAGGAACAGCTCCTGATTGTACAACTTCATCAATCAGAGGGTTAGGGTTATCTTCTGTGAACAAACAAGAATACAAATTGCATGCTTTCAGAAACTCATAAATTAGTGATAAATAAAAAAAGATTAATATATATAGAAGAAAATGGAAAACATCCTTACCAACTGAAACGAAATTTAGCAATTGCGTAGTAGAATCAAGCTGCAACTTGCTATCATCAGAACAGATACCAGACATCACTAATTGTAAATCCTGCATAAAAAAATATTGACTTAATAAAAATAAAACGAAAGACACCTGGTTTCTAACACAAATTTTGAATTTGAACAATTACATGGAGGAAGTATATACACCGCATGAGAAGGATAATACTTTATAAAAAAAATCACCAAAACATATAGAGTAATCAGAAAAAAAAAAAATTGGGTGATTTGAGAAGAAACAAAACCCTATGAGCAGAAGGCAATCGTATATGGAGAAGGGGGCAGATTTCATGACGCTTTTTCTCGCGAGTGTAGAAGCGATCAACCTCCGACATCGCCGACGCCGCCGCTTTTGCCTTGCTCCGCCGCTTCATCCCTCGCGCTCCGTCGTAGTGGTGTCATTGCTCCGGCGAGAGAGAAGTAGGAGTTTTTGAGATATTTGTAGTTTTTGGGATATTTGTACTCTGTCGCCTAACTTTCAACATTTTTCTGCCTCAACTTTCAAATTTTTCAAATAAACCCGGTATTTTAAGAATTTTTTTAAAAAAGGCCTGCTCTAATTTTCGGTAGGGCTGTAAATGAGTCAAGCCGTTCGTGAGCTACTCGGCGATCGATTCAAAAAAAGCTCGTTCGACACTCGACTCGATAACTAATCGAGTCGAGTTCGAGCATGAAATCGACCTCGATAAGTTTATCGAGCCGAGTTCGAGTATCGTATTGCTCGACTCGACAGGCTCGCGAATATGCTCGGCTCGTATTTAATCGAGCATGTTTGCGAGCCTACAATCGAGTATGTTTGCGAGCCTACAAATCGAATTTTAGTCGAGCTTGTTCGCGAGTCTAATAATCAAGTTTTGTACATAAAATTAAAAAATTAGCTTTAAGTGAGCTCGAGCTCGAGCTCGATTAACATGTATCGAGCTGAATTTAAATATAATCGAGTTCTTGACGAGTCTAGCTCGAGCTCGAGCTCGAATACCACGTTATCGAGTATTTGACGAGTCGAACTCGAGCCAAACTCGAGCTTGCTAATTTTGGATCGAGTCGAGCTCGATGGCAGAAACTCGAGTCGAGCTCGAGCAAACGAATATTTAATCAAGTCGAGTTTGAGCAGACCAATACTCGGTTCGACTCGGCTCGTTTACAGCCCTAATTTTCGGTATCGGAATGATGATTCATCTCACCGGGTATATGAGTTGACACCACCTCACATTAAAAAAAAATCACATTTATTTTCCCTTTTGCATCTCAGCATTCTCTCTTTCTCTCTCTCCACCTCTCAACTTATTTCACTTCTTAAATCTGCAACCCCTTCTGCTTCTCCCCCTAAAAACAATTCATCCCAACAATTCATGTGTTACTCAATCACAAAATTTGCAGCGGGAATAAATAACAACACACAATTTGGTGTAATCCCAGGCTTCTAGTTTTCACACCATGAGTTATTTGAAGTAATGCCAAATAGAAATTCCAAAACTTCAAATTGCACACAAATTTTAATAATACTCGTATGGTTTCTTCAACTGGCCAAGCGAAAGGGGAGAGTGTACACCGTCAGTCAGGGGCAGCTGCCGGTACGTCTGCTTTTCCGTCTTCAACGAAGGTTGGTACTTTGTCAGACGGCGGCGGGTTGCGCACGTCTTCGCAGGGCAGAGACTTTTGGATAATTCTGAGATGGAAAAGGAGAATGCTGAGATGGAAAAGGGAAAATAAGTGTGATTTTTTTTTTAATGTGAGGTGGTGCCAATTCATATATCAGTTGAGATACATCATCATTCCGGTACCGGAAATTAGAGCGGGTCTTCTTTAGAAAAATTCTTAAAGTACAGGGTTTATTTAAAAAATTTTAAAGTTCAAGCCACAAATGAAAAAATGCTAAAAATTCAGGCCACAAAATATAAATAACCCGAGTTTTTGTTGAGAACTGAAATGAGCGGTTTTTATACAAAATTCTAAAGAGGAAGACTGATCAACGTCTCTATTAGTACGGAGTATTTTATATTTTTTGAATTCTGCTTCCCTCTCAATTTAAATTTTTTATTTATTTTTGTAAGTGATAAACTTAGACAAAATGGGGTTATTTTTAATCATACATTGATATTGATTTTAATTATTATTTCATTAATCATATTATTCGGATATTACTCTTTTACTTTATTGTCCTTTCCGCCATTTAAGAGAGAGATAATTTCGGGAGTGCTGAGTTTATATAGCCATTTTTCATAAAAATATAAGTTATATAGCCCTAGTTCATAAAGTAGAAGTTTTATGGCCATTTTGGGGTTAAAAAACATAAATACCCTTTATTGGTCCACCACTTTTAAAAACAATGGTCAATGAGTTTTTTGTTCATTAACTCAAATTCAAGTTGCCCCACCTACCCCACCTACCCCATCAAATTCACTTTCATCTGCCACTTTGAAAAAAGGACAAAAAATTTGGTCCCCACTTCTCTCTCTCTTCTCGCCTCTCTCTTCGGCCTCCCTCTCCACTCGACCGATTACACAGTCAAAAATTCACATTCGGTGATACGAAATGAGTTCCGACGACATCAAAACCGAGTCTGATCGTGCTTCAAGCGATGTCGCCGAGGAGGAAGTACCGCAGCAGCAAGAAATACCACGGTCGCCGGTATGAGCCCTAACCTCCCAAATTCGAATTTTTTTGTTGTTGTTTTCATGTATATTCTTCTTGTTGATGATGATTATACATGATATATATGCATGGGTTATTCTATTGATGTTGGTTTCACATTGTATTTTCTTGGTGTTTTAAAATTTATTCTATTGATGTAAATTTCACATTATACACAATATAGTAGAAATGAGGCACACACCACTGTGTAGTTCATAGTTACTCGATTGTAGCGAGGAAGATGATTGACCGAGTTCGCCATCGTGTGGCCGCCAACGAGTACTAGATGTCGGCAGTGGTTGTGTGTCCACTCGATGGTGGCCTCGATCGAGTCTCCGTTCAGAGCCACCATCGAGAAGTTTGATGGTGGCAGTGTGGGGGTGTCTACTCGATGGTGGACACGATCGAGGCCACCATCGAGTAGTTAACAGGTTTTGTATTTTTGTGTTCTTTTTTAATTATGTTTTGTGCAGTTGTGCTAAATCTTTGTATTTTTTATATTGCAGGCTAATTATGAGTGGAAGAGACCGACCATGATTAATGTTACTCGTGGCCTCAATCTATATATACGAGTCACAGTCTTTGATGGGTCACTCGATCGAGCTCACCATCGAATGGTGATGAACAAACAAGGATTTAATGTCATTATCTTGAGATTTGTTATGATAATAAGGGTATCATCAATCTTAAATTACTTATTAATGCTAAAATTATTGAAAAGTAAAAAGATTAAGTTTATATAGATTGTTTAAGTGTGAATCATTCAATGATGATGTATCTCATATATCGAACAAAAATGATAGTATGAATAAATACAATCTTGAAAATCAAAGGATGTTACGAGCGTCGATACCAAAGTTGTAATATCGATAGTGTTTTATTATCAATAGTGTTACATAGTTGCCAAATATATTTTAATTCAAATAAATAACTTATAACATGATTTATAGTCACAATAATTAAAAAAAAAAGCAATCATGTTCATCACCACTCGATGGTCAACTCGATGAGTCACTTGATCGAGCTCACCATCGAGTAGTGATGAACAAACAAGGATTTCATATCATTATCTTGAGATTTGTTATGATAATAAGGGTACTATCAATCTTAAATTACGTATTAATGCTAAAGTTATTGAAAAGTATAAAGATTAAGTACATATAGATTGTTTAATTGTGAATCATTCAATGATGATGTATCTCACATCTCGAACAAAAATGATAGTATGAATAAATACAATCTTGAAAATCAAAGTATGTTACGATCATCGACACCAAAGTTGTAATATCGATAGTATTTTTTTATCAATAGTGTTACATAGATGCCAAATACATTTTAATTGACATAAATAACACATAACATGGTTTATAGTCACAATAATTAAAACAAAACAATCATGTTCATCACCACTCGATGGTCAACTCGATGGGTCACTCGATCGAGCTCACCATCGAGTAGTGATGAACAAACAAGGATTTAATGTCATTATCTTGAGATTTGTTATGATAATAAGGGTACTATCAGTCTTAAATTACGTATTAATGCTAAAGTTATTGAAAAGTAAAAAGATTAAGTTCATATAGATTGTTTAATTGTGAATCATTCAATGATGATGTATCTCACATCTCGAACAAAAATGATAGTATGAATAAATACAATCTTGAAAATCAAAGTATGTTACGAGAGTCGACACCAAAGTTGTAATATCGATATTATTTTTTACCAATAGTGTTACATAGTTGCCAAATACATTTTAATTGACATAAATAACATATAACATGGTTTATAGTCACAATAATTAAAAAAAAAACAATCATGTTCATCACCACTCGATGGTCAACTCGATGGGTCACTCGATCGAGCTCACCATCGAGTAGTGATGAACAAACAAGGATTTAATGTCATTATCTTGAGATTTGTTATGATAATAAGGGTACTATCAGTCTTAAATTACGTATTAATGCTAAAGTTATTTAAAAGTAAAAGGATTAAGTTCATATAGATTGTTTAATTGTGAATCATTCAATGATGATGTATCTCATATCTCGAACAAAAATGATAGTATGAATAAATACAATCTTGAAAATCAAAGGATGTTACGAGCGTCGATACCAAAGTTATAATATCGATAGTATTTATTATCAATAGTGTTACATAGTTGCCAAATACATTTTAATTGACATAAATAACATATAACATGGTTTATAGTCACAATAACTAAAAAAAAACAATCATGTTCATCACCACTCGATGGTCAACTCGATGGGTCACTCGATCGAGCTCACCATCGAGTAGTGATGAACAAACAAGGATTTAATGTCATTATCTTGAGATTTGTTATGATAATAAGGGTACTATTAGTCTTAAATTACGTATTAATGCTAAAGTTATTTAAAAGTAAAAAGATTAAGTTCATATAGATTGTTTAATTGTGAATCATTCAATGATGATGTATCTCACATCTCGAACAAAAATGATAGTATGAATAAATACAATCTTGAAATCAAAGTATGTTACGAGCGTCGATACCAAAGTTGTAATATCGATAGTATTTTTTATCAATAGTGTTACATAGTTGTCAAATACATTTTAATTGACATAATTAACATATAACATGGTTTATAGTCACAATAATTAAAAAAAAACAATCATGTTCTTCACCACTCGATGGTCAACTCGATGGGTCACTCGATCGAGCTCACCATCGAGTAGTGATGAATAGACAAGGATTTAATATCATTATCTTGAGATTTGTTATGATAATAAGGTACTATCAGTCTTAAATTACGTATTAATGCTAAAGTTATTGAAAAGTAAAAAGATTAAGTTCATATAGATTGTTTAATTGTGAATCATTCAATAATGATGTATCTCACATCTCGAACAAAAATGATAGTATGAATAAATACAATCTTGAAAATCAAAGTATGTTACGAGCGTCGACACCAAAGTTGTAATATCGATATTATTTTTTACCAATAGTGTTACATAGTTGCCAAATACATTTTAATTGACATAAATAACATATAACATGGTTTATAGTCACAATAATTAATAAAAAACAATCATGTTCATCACCACTCGATGGTCAACTCGATGGGTCACTCGATCGAGCTCACCATCGAGTAGTGATGAACAAACAAGGATTTAATGTCATTATCTTGAGATTTGTTATGATAATAAGGGTACTATCAGTCTTAAATTACGTATTAATGCTAAAGTTATTTAAAAGTAAAAAGATTAAGTTCATATAGATTGTTTAATTGTGAATCATTCAATGATGATGTATCTCATATCTCGAACAAAAATAATAGTATGAATAAATACAATCTTGAAAATCAAAGGATGTTACGAGCGTCGATACCAAAGTTATAATATCGATAGTATTTATTATCAATAGTGTTACATAGTTGCCAAATACATTTTAATTGACATAAATAACATATAACATGGTTTATAGTCACAATAATTTAAAAAAAAAACAATCATGTTCATCACAACTCGATGGTCAACTCGATGGGTCACTCGATCGAGCTCACCATCGAGTAGTGATGAACAAATAAGGAAATGTCATTATCTTGAGATTTTTTATGATAATAAGGGTACCATGAGTCATAAATTACGTATTAATGCTAAAGTGAAAGATTAAGTCCATTTAGATTGTGTAATTGTGAATCGTTGGCTCACTCGATCGAGCTCACCATCGAGTGTCCATCGTCGAGCCTCGCCATATGTCTCTCTCGATGGTGAGCTCGATGGGCTACTCGATCGAGCTCACTATCGTGTAGTCGGCAGACCCTTTGTCAATTTAACTATAAAAACCTATTCAAAGACCTCAATCATACATTTGTCACGCATTTGCATATCCATTAAACCCTAAAATCCTAAATTCATTGAAATTCGAATTTATATAAAAATCATGTCATGTATAAATCATGCAAAATTACGAATTACAATGTCTCATCTTACACGTGTTAATTAACATGTGATAAATATTCATTTCAGAGAATTATTTTTAAAAAAATAATGCATTTGTCATGTCAGCTCGATCATATAGCTAAGAGCTCGATCGAGATAACAATCGAGTTTGCCATCGAGTCTTATGCATTTATCAAGCCAGCTCGATCGTGTAGCTAAGAACTCGATCGAGTTAACGATCGAGTTCACCATCGAGTCGCGAAGAACAACCCAGATTTTTTTTTACGAAAGAGATTGTCTACGTACCTTAGTAAATTAAGAATCAAGAACGCGCTACGATGGAGCTTTGGCTTCTATTTTCTTCGACTTTGCGTGAATATTTGGGGTACAAACAAGAACACAGATTTTGTATTTTTCATTTGTGCGTGAGTGAATATTTCTTGGATTGAAAGAGAGATTTTAGCTGTTAAATTGAGCGAGTTTATGTTGGTAGCCATATTCAATGAAGCTCCAACAACTCTCTTACAAGAAATTAAATTAAAGTACCTTCATTTATGTTTGTGTCCTTTTTTTTTACCTTAAATTCTCTTCAATTCTCATATTTGCAGATGAGTTTAACGATATTTAGAAATGTTTTTAATCCGCTAGTGCGCAGGCGCTGCATATTCCTCTTCAATTCTCATGCTTTTGATCTGCCAGTGTCGATATATATATATAAATATGTGTGTGTGTGTGTGTGTGTGTGTGCGGGTGCTACATATTTTTTACGTTGAAGAGAAAGAAAAGTTCAGTAAATATAGAAGAGAGAGAGAAGAGAGCAGCAATTTTTTGTTTTTGGATAGAGAGAAAGTTTATATTATAATATATCTTATTTATTAATAACAAAAGGTCAACATCACCAACTTTCACTCACATGTGCAAGGGTATTTATGTCTTTTAACCCCAAAATGGCTATAAAACTTCTACTTTATGAACTAGGGATATATAACTTGTAATTTTATGAAAAATGGCCATATATGAATGAGTATTAAGACTAATTTCGGCGTATCATATCTTTGAAGCCAAATCTTCTCAAAATATTTCCATGAATTGTTTGGTTTAACTCAATCAATCAATATCATATCTTTACCAAAATTAATTATAGATTATTTCTCAATAAATTATTTGGATTAATTACATTAATTAAAAAATAGGGTTATTTAAATTTAGGTTAGTGATAATTGGACATAATGTCATAAACATAATCAGTTTATTTTGCCCATATATTTACGATTTTCCCAAAACCGGTTCCTTAATTTCCGGTTTTCTGATTTACACATTTTTCTAATTTACCCTTATATAATTTTGGAATGTTTTAATTATCTTCATAATTTTAATTAGGTATATATAATTTTATCCCTTAAAATTAGGTAACCAAATAAGCTCCCAAAATTGACATAATCTTGTTTCATTTTTGTTGGGAAAATTAATAGAGTTTTGAAGTGATACCAAAACCCAGCTGACCCCAACCGAGTAGATGTTTGCACAAACCCAAGCGTTTTTCCAGCTCACCTGTTTGAGCTTATAGAGTTTCTAAGTTCAGGTGGAATCGCTGAAGACAGCAGAAGACCCAGCTGAGTACACAGCAGGGTAAGCCAAGTCGAGTGATAAGTAACGTTATCCAGATTCAAGACGATCAAGTTCTTCCAGACACATCTGTAGGAAAGACCCAGCTCGTGTGACAACTCAGCTCTACGTCAAGACCCAGCAGAGTTCAAGACTCAGCTCAGCGTCAATGATCCAGCAGAGTTCAAGACAGCTCAGAGTCACCAGCACAGCAGAGTCGAAGTCAACTTGAGATAAAGTCAGATCTGATCTGGACCATCAGGAACTCGACACCTCAGCACCTAGAAGTCAGACCTAGGATTGCTTTACGAGGAAATCAAGGAAGAAGACAAGTCAATCCTGTCAGAAGTTAGGTAGAGATTCAGAACGGCTCCTTCCAACGGCTAGTTCTAATCTCTCCCTATAAATAGAAGTCTTCTTCATCATCAGAATGCGAAGTGTGACGAGAGAATATATTCAAGAGAGATCAACATACTTCATTGAAGGAAGTCTAACCAAAGATCAAGAGATCTCTCAGAAAAGCTTCAAGATCCAGCAGCCTTCATACTTATGAGTTATTATTTATTCTCAGGCTGCTGAAGCTCTCTCCCACTAGTATCTAGGCATATAATCCTTCCCATCTTAAGCCTAGTTTGAACGAGTTCATCATACTCAAAGTTCTTCATTGTAAGAACTCGTTCATAGTTGGAAAACCCCCAAACCCAAACCCAGAAAAGGTTAGGTAAAGGTAAGCCTGCTCGAAGCGCGTAATTCGAGTGTTGGTTCTGTAGTACCCGTAAACTACAGGTTAGGCTTCAGCTGTTCCCTGTTAACAGTCTGGTCACGTTTCGATACAGTACGCGTAAACTTGTATCCAGCTTGAGGAACTAAGCTGCAACGCTTGCTGACTGCGCGAAAAGTCAGTGGTATCCTTAGTGGATTACCAGAGGTTTCTGGTCGTGGACGTAGGAGTAGTTTCTCCGAACCACGTTAAGTTGCTTTGTTCTTTCATGTTTATTTATGCATCCAGCTAACTATTCATAAGCATTACTTCAAGCTGCATAAACTGATTAACTGAAAAGAGAAACAAAGCTTTGCAATATATTTGAAACAACAGACGGACTTTCCAAAATCCCACCACATTCCGCACACAGCCAGCTGTGTCGATCAAGCTGCCTTCCAGCTGGATCGAACACAACCAGCTCACTCAAAAGAGTTTTAATTGGAAAAGTTTTTAAACCTTGGTGTATTCAAACCCCCCTCTACACCAAGGTATCCGTCTTGGGACCATCAATTGGTATCAGAGCAGTGGTTCAAAAGATCACTTTTTCTGTGTCAAGTCAGCCTCTTTGCTGATAGTGGTCACCTGAACAGATCCTTCAAAGTTTTTTTTTTAAATCATTATATTGCATACTGTCATGGAATCTTCCTTGTGCAGGAATCTTCCGACATTCTCTGTCGATGATTATCAGATCTGGAAGTTCCGACTCAAAAGCTTTCTGAGTGCGCATCACGACATGATGTGGGACGTTATCACTGACGGACCCATCATCATCATGAAATCAGAAAGACAAGCAGAAACCTTACCTGGAGCTGAACCAGTACTCCGGCAAGTTGTGAAGCCCAAAAGGGAGTACTCTCCAGAAGAAAGAAGACAAGCTGGTTTGGACAGCTACGCTCGCAACGTCATCTCCTCAACGGTGACGGACACTTATCTCAGCAAGATCATCAACTGCGAGACAGCTAAGGGGATGTGGGACACTCTAGCCAAGCTGTGTGAAGGCTCAGAGGAAATTCAAGAGAACAAATTCTCAGTTGCATGCCAGAAGTTCGACAATTTCAAGCAACTCCCCTATGAGTCCATTGATCAAATGGAGCTTAGATTCTCCAACCTCGTCATCGAGATCGAGACAATCCGAACTGGAAAATATACAGTTCGAGACAAGAACTTGAAAGTTCTTTCAGCTCTCTCCTCAGAATGGTGTACACACAAAGTGGTTCACCAAAGCAAAACTGATCTTGGCAGCATGGAGACTGAAAAATTGTTCTCCATCTTGAAGGCCAACGAATTTGATCTGGGGATCACAAGCAGAGATTCATCCAGCCGAATGAATGAAGCAGAGCTGAGGATCAAGCCGAGAAAAGAAGCTCAATCAGCTCAGCTTGGAAGGACCAACAAAGAGCTCAGATTTATGAGCAAAGAAGAATTGAACGAAGAAGTTGCCATGCTTGTACGGAGCATTAATCAGCTTGAACAAAGCAAGGAAAGGTACAAGAATATCGTGAAGGTTCATCACGACAAGCAACTCTACCCAAAGAGAAACCCAGCTGAGTCATCTTCCCGGAGAGAAGATAGAAGGTTTGAATCAAGCGAAATAGATGATGATCAAATCTCCTTCTCCGACTCAGATGAGGATGTTTGCTCTGATTAAGCCAACGAAGAAAATGAAGAAACTCAGCTAGCTGACTGGGACCAGCTGTGAAATAAAGACAGCTGGATACATAACTGAAGATTCAGCCAGTCATACAGCTGAGTACATTGGTCTCAAGAGAAGAATTCATAAGCAGCAGATGAATCAGCTGGTTTTGTGACAGCTGACCTTATCAAATGAATGAGTCATTAATGAGAAAATCCGCTCAAGAAAGTAGGATGCAGCTGAAGAAAAAGCCACCTACTATCATATCAAGGGGGAATTCTACATAGCTGGAAAGATTCAGAAAAATGAAGTAGAATACCCAACAGGATGCACTCACCGAGATAAAACTCAGCTGGTATCACCAGCTAAAGGGAAACCTGATCCAGCGGAGCAATCAAAATGATGTGTGGATTATTTGGACTGCTCAAACCGGACAAAGAAAAGCTCATCCAGCTGAGGGGGAACAAACTCAGCTGGATCCCAAAGCTCAGTTCAGAAGGATTTCCCAGCCAAAAAGGGAATCAAGCTCAGCTGGACATCAGTCGAAGAGCTAAAGGGAACTCAGCTGAAGGAAATTCAAGCTAATCTTAAAATACTCAGCTGAGGAGAACTGTCAATCAAACAAAGGAGAAGACCGCTGTGATATCAGCTGGATACTGTGTCCAAGCTGACCGGTTTGCGTCTCATGCAATAATTGCTCTGAGGAATATGCTATAAGTCCAATTATTTTGAATTCTTATGTTAAGCGGACAGACATTCCTTAGTTAAATTGTTTGATAAGTTTCCTTTCCCATCGCATTAATTATAAAGTCTGCATAGTACTGCAGCACGGCAGAATCGAGGCAGAGCGTCAAACGTTTGAACTGCCTCACGCGCGGTTGTAATACACTCGCCGAAAACACGTCAGCAAAATGTAATGAGTGAATCTCTCCCAGCCGTTGATCAGAATATCAACTGATTCAATTTCAACCGTTGATCCTATATGGCAGTTGATATATATGGAAAAGATACGCGGATTCTTTCCTCCTCCATCTTTATCTCTGCAAATTTCAAAGATTCAAAATCTTCATCTATTCTCTGCAAGTTCTTCGCACAATCAAATTCACCAAGTTGCAGAAATGGCGCCCAAGAAATCAACCGCAGGGATGAACCAGTTTGAAGCTCTAATGACAAAGCTATCATTTGAGAGTATTCTGTCCACCTCCAACCTCCATGTTTCAGAGTTAAAAGAGATGGTGGATCTAGTTGCAGACTCCGGTCTCCTGCTGTGGGCAACCTCCATGCCCAAGCTTTTGCTAAAGAGAGATGCCGCACTTTTCTACCTCAACATCATTGATGAAGACGGCTTCTACTCATCTTCATTTGACATGATCGTCAAAGGCGAAGACGGAAAGTTTGATTCAGCAACCGTCAATATCAAACTCAATAAGATGCTCCGAAAGGTGTTCAACCTACCCAGAGAAGGAGGATTCATCCCAGATGATTACAGTCGTGAAGAAGTGGATGAATTCCTCAGCAGAGAGATGCTTATCTCCCCGGAGCCGTACAGAGCGAGCATGTCAAAGCTCCTTCTCAAGCCAAAGTACAGGCTGCTGCTGGATATCACGCAAAAGTGCATCTTAGGGATAGCTGGATCTCAAGGAGAGATCAGCATTCCAAAGCTCAAGCCGATGATTGCCATGATCAAAGGCGCAAACGTCAACTGGTTTGATTTCTTACTCAACCGACTGGTCAAGGAGTCAGAGAAGATAAAGTTCAACTCCACCAGGACGACGTTTTCAGCTTCAGAGCCATTGTATCTTTGCTCCAAAATTTCTTTCTTGATAGAGCAAGCTGTGAAAGGGCACACAGTAAAGTGGGCTGATTCAGAACCGTTTCCAGAAACGAAGATTCTTTTCCAAAGAATAAGTCAAGTCAATGATCTTCTGAAGAAGCAGCCTGCTGTGAGCAAAAGCAAGAAGCAGCTGGAAGGAACAGAGGCAGAAGTTCCAGCTGAGAAGAAACAGAGAAAGAGGAAGGCAGCTGACCCCAAACCAGCTGGAGGTCCAGCTGAGAAGAAAAAGAAAACAGCTGTCATTCCAAGTCAAGCAATGGTGATTCTCTCCCCACAGCCAGTGTCGGCCTTCGATCAATACAGATCAAACATCCTGGCCGAGATGGGATTGAATGATGGATTGTCATCCAGCTCAGAGGACGAGCTGGATAATCCAAGAAGCTCACCCCAGCCTTCCCCTCCATCCAGCTCTCCAACCAAAGAGCCATCTCCTGTAAGAGATCAGGCAGATACTCAACTGGCTGAAGCTCCTTCACAGCCAGCTGACATCCATGCTGAACCCTCTTCCACGAATCCCAGCTCACCCCCAAAACAGCCATCACCCAAAGCTCAAATTCCCACGCAGTTGGCTGATACTTCTTCACAGCCAATTGTGAACCCATTTGAACCTGTTCCTCAAATCTCCACAGAATCAGAGAAGAGTGATTCTTCTGCCTGTCCATCACTCAACTCCACTGGCTCAGCCTTTATAGAAGCCATGTACGAGGACTTGCGCATTGCAGGGATCAAGAGTGCTCTAACTCAGTATCCAATTTTGGCGCACCTGCCAATTGCCCTCGTCAAAGTTGGAGATCTCAAGTTCTATCTGGCTACCAAGATGGCAACCTGGTATCAGAATGAGCAGCTGATAGAGACTTTCTCTTATGAGAAACTGAAGACGGATGAAGCACGCCTCCAGCACACATTTGGCTTTGGAAGCCTAGAGGATGCATACTTGCACCAGAATGATCTCATCAGAGGAATTATAGAAGTGTCTCAGCAATACCCCAAGCCGCACCCAGCTGAAATCTGGAAATCTGCCAACAAGCTTCTTAAAGCAGCGGGATGGGAGACACATTCTGGAGCTGACAATTCTAAAGAAGTCTCAGCTGAGATTACCAAGGAAGCTGTACCTGTTGACACAGCTGAGGTAATGATCATTGAAGACGAGCCAACTGCTGCAACAGTTGAGCCAACCGAAGCTGCCCCTCAGAGTCCAATTGCCGATGACACTCGCTCACTGGTCGAGATCGAGGCAGTAAAACCCAGCCAAGCCGAATCCGGGACCCAGACGGATCCTGTTGAGCTTTCTGATGCAATGAAGGACGAGATTGCCAAACAAGTCGAGGAAATCCTTTATCAGGATAGACTCAAATCAAATATTGACACCCTTCTGCGCATCACAGCTATAGAGTCGCAAGTCCATTGCAATGGACAGTCCATTGATGACATTCACAGATTTGCCCAGAATCTGCAGGAAAGCACCAGTAAAGATCTCAAACAGTCTCTCGTTTCTCAACAAATTGATCTTTCAAATCATCTAGAGAAGAGAGTCCCTGAGATCATATCAAACCTTCAAGCTCCACTGGTTGACGTCATTGCAAATATTTCAAGCCAGCTGGAAGCTCTCAAAAAGACCACTCTCTCCAACAGCGCTGACATCCGCCAACTCTTCAACTTATATAAAGATCTGGATGCTCATTTCAGAGCTGGAAGCAGCAACAATGCCCAGCTGAATCTCGTCACAGCTGACAACTCAGTCAAGATCGCTGATGTTGAAGGTATTCTCTCCAAGCTCAGCGCAACAGTTGCCAACCTCTCTGCCTCCCTTGTTGATAATGCCAAAAAGGGGGAAGATCATAATGAAGCTGGAAAAACAAGTGAGAGGGAAACTGCAGCTAAGGGGGAACCTGTGCAGCAAATTCAGAGGGAAATCGACGACTTTGCCAAAGAGCTGGATGAAGAAGAGACAGAGCCAAAGCAGCCAGCCAAAGCAGTCAAAGAGACATGGAGAGAGAAGATGGTTGCTCTTGCCAAAGCCTGTGGACACAAGCCTGAAGAATACAAAGACTATCATTGGCTGTGTAACTTCCACAACGAGCAAAGAAAAGAAATGCAAGAGCTGGATAAGATTATTAAGAAGAAAGCTGAATCGCTCAAGCCTGCTGAGAAAAAGCAGAAGAAGAAAAGGCAGAGCTACAGGCAAGCTAAGAAGAAACAAATTCAAGCAGCCTCAGCTGACAAGAAGAACCCAGATGATATCAATGAAAACTGGGAAAGATGCAAATCAGAATTCATCAAAGAATTCTACTACTTGAATCAGTTCAAAGGCATGGATCCAGAAACTGCTTTCCAGGATTATTTCCTCGAACTTCATGAGACAGATCCAATGATGGCAAGATCAATTGCCCTCTATGCCAAGAGTAACAACATCCAGCTGAAGGCTCCAAAAGTCAAACAGTTAAAGCCTCCATTTCTAGCTGGAACGAACCTTCCTGACAAGGCCCAAATCATCAAAGAAATTAATCACTGGGCTGGTGAAAGAGGAATTTCAAAATCGAAGAATCAAGCTGAATGGAAGGAGCTGGAAGAGTTCATCTTCAATAGATATGGTCTCAAGACTGACCATCAGATTGATGAACAAAGGAAGCAGCAAAGCTGAAGACCCAGCCAACTGGGAATGTTCTTTTTGAACTTTTGTAATTAGAGAGTTGTAATAATTCTTCCTATTAATGAAAAGTTCGTTTTATCAAAATCAACCTGAAGACAATCTCTCTTTGTCCAGGCACTGATTATGTTTACCTGCTATGATTGTTTAATCCTTTGAAACCCCGTTTCCTGTTAAGGGGGAAGCAATTTTGTTTTTCCAACTTGGGGTTTTGGCATCATCAAAAAGGGGGAAATTGTTGGGAAAATTAATAGAGTTTTGAAGTGATACCAAAACCCAGCTAACCCCAACCGAGTAGATGTTTGCACAAACCCAAGCGTTTTTCCAGCTCACCTGTTTGAGCTTATAGAGTTTCTAAGTTCAGGTGGAATCGCTGAAGACAGCAGAAGACCCAGCTGAGTACACAGCAGGGTAAGCCAAGTCGAGTGATAAGTAACGTTATCCAGATTCAAGACGATCAAGTTCTTCCAGACACATCTGTAGGAAAGACCCAGCTCGTGTGACAACTCAGCTCTACGTCAAGACCCAGCAGAGTTCAAGACTCAGCTCAGCGTCAATGATCCAGCAGAGTTCAAGACAGCTCAGAGTCACCAGCACAGCAGAGTCGAAGTCAACTTGAGATAAAGTCGAAGCCGATCTGGACCATCAGGAACTCGACACCTCAGCACCTAGAAGTCAGACCTAGGATTGCTTTACGAGGAAATCAAGGAAGAAGACAAGTCAATCCTGTCAGAAGTTAGGTAGAGATTCAGAACGGCTCCTTCCAACGGCTAGTTCTAATCTCTCCCTATAAATAGAAGTCTTCTTCATCATCAGAATGCGAAGTGTGACGAGAGAATATATTCAAGAGAGATCAACATACTTCATTGAAGGAAGTCTAACCAAAGATCAAGAGATCTCTCAGAAAAGCTTCAAGATCCAGCAGCCTTCATACTTATGAGTTATTATTTATTCTCAGGCTGCTGAAGCTCTCTCCCACTAGTATCTAGGCATATAATCCTTCCCATCTTAAGCCTAGTTTGAACGAGTTCATCATACTCAAAGTTCTTCATTGTAAGAACTCGTTCATAGTTGGAAAACCCCCAAACCCAAACCCAGAAAAAGTTAGGTAAAGGTACGCCTGCTCGAAGCGCGTAATTCGAGTGTTGGTTCTGTAGTACCCGTAAACTACAGGTTAGGCTTCAGCTGTGCCCGTAAACAGTCTGGTCACGTTTCGATACAGTACGCGTAAACTTGTATCCAGCTTGAGGAACTAAGCTGCAACGCTTGCTGACTGCGCGAAAAGTCAGTGGTATCCTTAGTGGATTACCAGAGGTTTCTGGTCGTAGACGTAGGAGTAGTTTCTCCGAACCACATTAAGTTGCTTTGTTCTTTCATGTTTATTTATGCATCCAGCTAACTATTCATAAGCATTACTTCAAGCTGCATAAACTGATTAACTGAAAAGAGAAACAAAGCTTTGCAATATATTTGAAACAACAGACGGACTTTCCAAAATCCCACCACATTCCGCACACAGCCAGCTGTGTCGATCAAGCTGCCTTCCAGCTGGATCGAACACAGCCAGCTCACTCAAAAGAGTTTTAATTGGAAAAGTTTTTAAACCTTGGTGTATTCACCCCCCCCTCTACACCAAGGTATCCGTCTTGGGACCATCAATTTTTTTTATGATTTATCGATTTATTGATTTATTATTTTTCATATTCTTTATCTTTTTTCCTCTTTATGTTTATCTATATTTTTTTGATATAAATATATATTTTTTTAAATAGAAAAAAAATTATAATTCAATATAATACTGAATACACTATATTTTTTGTAAATGACACTATAAAGCCAATATATTTAATTAGCCTATATGTATATTTTATTCAATAATATTATGCTTTAATATGATTATTATATTTTGAGCTTGGAAAAAAAATATTTCGAGATTGTTGGAGTTTAAAAGGGAAATTATTGTATATTACTCCCTCCGTGCACGATAAATTTGCCACAATTTCCTTTTTTGTCTATCCACAAAAAATTTACCACATCTATTTATGGTAATAGACCCCACATAACTAACTTACTTTTTCACTCACGACACAATTTAAAACTATATAAAAGTGGGACCCTTATTCCACTCACAACGCAATTAACCAACAAATTATTAAAACACGTGTCATCCATAATGTGGCAAATTTATTGTGGACGGAGGGAGTACACAAAAATCTTTGTGATTTCAAATCTTAGGATAAAATAACTTTTATCTTTTGATATCTTTATTTTGAAAGATATATTTTCATATCTATTATTATTCTCATAATATCTTTAAAGGATTATAATGCTGCAACAAAGTGTTTGAACGTTGTGAAATTCGAACTTATACATATTTTCTCATAATGTTCAATTTTTTGATTTCAATAAGCATGGTAGGCAACAATTATTTGAGAAATATTTTTGATGATTTGTTTGGATCTAAGCATGGTAGTTTTGACAAAGAAGATGATATAGAGTACTTTGCCACTGAGGTAAGTGGAAGTCCGCGAAATATGTTGACAAATAATTGTACTTAAATATAGGACTGAGTGACGATATAATTAAAAAATTATAAAATAAACTAATAGATAAAATTCACTTAGAAAAATCAATTCCTTTTAAATTTAACTAATAGATTAAATTCACTTATTTTTTATATTGAAGTGGTGAAAATTTGTTGTAGTATATGATCAATGAACTTATCATAAGGTTAATCGGTAAAAATTTGATCATTTCACTAACAATATAGTTTATCGGTGAGAACCTCTAGTATAAGCTCAATTAACTTGTAATATAGTTAATCGGTGAGAATTTGATGGATCCACTAATAATATTGTTAATCAATGAGAATTTGTTGTAGTGTATGATCAATTAACTTATCATAAGGTTAATCGGTGAAAATTTGATCATTTCACTAACAATATAGTTTATAAAACCTCTAGTATAAGCTCAATTAACTTGTAATATAGTTAATCGATGAGAATTTGATGGATCCACTAATAATATTGTTAATCAATGAGAATTTGTTGTAGTGTATGATCAATTAACTTATCATAAGGTTAATCGGTGAAAATTTGATCATTTCACTAACAATATAGTTTCGGTGATAAGTTGCTCTACTATAAGCTCAATTCACTTGTAATATAGTTAATTGGTGAGAATTTGATGGATCCACTAATAATATTGTTAATCAATGAGAATTTGTTGTAGTATATGATCATTAACTTATCATAAGGTTAATCGGTGAGAATTTAAATGGTTAGAAGTTGATTGACGAGGCCGTCGTTAGCACTCGATAAAATAAATTTGTAGCCTATGCCCACAGCTATATAGATAGCGGTAAGTACAGGGTCGATCCACAGGGAGTTGATAGTATATTTCTCTTGCCTCTTTCCACCGGTATGCTAAAGGTTTTGGTTTTGGTCACAGTACCCTTCGTGGGCAATATGCAATAAAATAAATAACTGAAACTAATCAGAAGATTAATCAATAGATAAAAGTAACCTGGTCTGGACTAGACTAATTAAATATGAACGTTACTCGGTCATCGGTGCAAATATATTTACTACATGTTCATATCATTGGTTATAGGATTTGAATGTCGGAGTCCCTTTTTACTCATCACGCCCCCAACAAACCCTTCCCTTATCTATCCTTACTTATTTGGCGACGCACCGCCGACTCTCTACTCTGGGCAATACCTCTGTCGGAGTCATCGTTTAGTTTCTTGCCCATAGAGCATTAATAACTAGAAAGACCTAAAAAAGAATAATCACGTCTTGCCCAGCAGGTCAAGACACCTTCCGCCCATGTCAGTCAATCTCAACCAAGAATAATTATGAAAAATTCTCCTAACCTCTTGATTAATTTGTGATCTAAACTACTCAGTTAATTAGTGATCAATTAATTAACCAGTTGCCAAGATCATATTAAATCAGATCTAACACTTCGGAAATACTCGCATGTAGTTATTAAGATTAGATTAGACCTCTCGAGTTAATTAGTTCATATTCAACTCATTGTTGTCCAAACCAGGTTAAAAAAACTTAGCTAGACATAATTAAATTAACAAAAGCAAAAGAGATAAAAGAAAACATACTTGAATTGCAATAAAACATAATCTGGACGTCTTGGGCGACGGCAAACTCCAACGTCGCCAGAAAGAATATGAACGAAAATATAAAAAATGCTAAACTAAAAGTGAGTCGAAGCTCTAAACTAAGAATGAGTAAAAACTAAGATAAAAACATCCATGATTAAAAACTAAGATAAAACGTCCATGAGTAAAAACTGAGATAAAAACATCCCCCCTTGTGCATGGTTTAAAGAAGTATTTATAGAGGCATGTGTAGGGTTTCTGACAGGCCCAACCCAGATTCGTGGGCTTGGCCAAGAGCTGCCTTCTGCTGCAAGACTTTCCTTCTTTAGTCGCTGCCCAGGTTTGCTTTCCTTCTTTAGCGCTGCCCAGATTCGCTTTCATTCTTTAGCGCTGCCTAGATTCGTCCATCCTTATCTTCAAGAGATTTGATGCAATCTGAATCTATATGGATAAGGAAGGATTGACTCGGTTGATTTCCTTCCTTATCTGCTTCTTCGGATAATATGGATTCATCCCTTGCCCAAGTGTAAGCCTTGGATGCTCAACGGACTTCCGTTGGGCAACTTCATGTGTTGGGCAAAATGACTCCGCTGAGCAGCGATACTGTCGCAACCCGTCCTAGAGTATAGATGACTAAGACGGTTGAACTACGACTATGTATACGAATAAAGGAATATATCACTATAATTCGAATACAAAGAACGGAAAATGAGAAATAAATTTTTCTTTCTTACTTTTAACTTTAAATCACAACTATTAAGATAAGTGTGATCTTCATTATAGACAACATATGATTTCAACATGTTGTCTAGAAGTGAAACAATCTCTTTCTTAAACTCAACAGAATAGGAATATAAACCAAAATATATTCCAAAATAAACGATCAAACAACACGTTGAGTATTAGCGAGTTCAAGTGAACATTATTGAATTTACATTGATTTATGATACAAATCACAAATCCAAAAAGTGAATGACATCAGTGTAGCAGCGGAAAATAATAAGACTAGATTATATGTATGCAGACATATAATCCTAGCATGAACCAACACTTATAAACAAAACTCAACATCCGCTCAGCACATCTCCATCATCCATTCTGATTACCTGCACATTTTAGAAATAACACGTAGGGCTGAGTACAACGTACTCAGTGAACACATGCCAAACATTTAAACAATTGCCACATAGAGCTATAGATTGAAATTTTGCCTCAAAAGCATCACACATGAAAGTTATTTATAAAACATACCTTGTGCAAGCTAAATCATTTTCATTTTAGAATAAACATGAGTGACTACAGTCATATATATATTTGAGAGTATGAATCATATCTACTATCATAACTTAAATGTGTTGAGAAGTAAGCCTCTCCTTCTCAGACACAATGACCAGCCAACTAAAAAGGACGACACATAGTCACAATATGTATACATTAATCCGGCATCACGCAAGACCGAACTCTTCTTCCTTCAGTAGATGGTATCACACAAAATTTATAAAGCATAGGCAAGTCAATCATTCAAAATATACATATAATCATATAATCAAACTCATTTTGTTTTGGATAGAAAAGCCCACCTTACTCGCTTCCTCCTACTTACTCTTCTCCTTCTTACGATCTTTACTTCCCGACTCCACTCGGTCCTTTAGCAAAAGAAGGTTTCGAGTGAAAACGATGAGAGAATGCTTCGATAGAAATCAAAACAACGAAACAATGCTCTTAAAACATTTGATCCTCTAATCCCTTTACAACTAAGGTTTCTTCCTCAAAATAAAACTTAAGACTTCTAAGATCTAATCTTCCTCTTAAATAACTATACATAGAAGCTATTTAATAAACATACTACTAATGAAAATTTCAAAGATAAATAAGAATATTAACTCTTCACATATAATAATTTAATACATAAACTTAATATACTCTTATTTATTTCTTTTTAACAAAAATCGAAAATAACATAAAAATTCTCATTTAAATTCTACAAATTTACATCATGCTTTAATACATTTATTAACAACATATTCATCATCATTTTCATCAAATTAAAATCATAATCCATAAACCTCTAATTTGATTAAAATTCTTAATTCCACAATTTACACAATTAGGCTCCAAAAATTCCCAAAAATTAAAATCATACTCCCAATAAATATATAAGCATATATTCATCATCAATTTCATCAAGTAAAAATCAAAATCATTTCTCCCTTTTTCTCCATAATTTTCGACCAAGCCAAGAATTAACATAAATAATTAATTCCATTTGATCAACTCATAATCATGCTCATAACACACATATATCTACATATAATCCACCAATTTAATCAACAACACAAAAATTGAAAATCTTAATTTAAACCCAATTTTTCGATTAAAAAGAAAATTAGGTTTAAAAATTAATTCTCTTTATTTACACACTCTATATCATCATACAAACTCATAATCACTTATCAATTTCATAATCAAGAATCAAAACTCCCAATTTCTTTATAAATTTCAAAATTTCTAGAATTAAGGCTAGGGATTGATTTAATTCATTTTAATGATCAAAACTTACTCTAAAATATGGATTATACAAAATACTTGAATACCAGAAATCCTCAAATTTTCTTACATATTTTCTAAAATAAAGAAATATAATAGAAGAGTTTATTTTCTTGATTTTGAGCTTAAAACTTGATAAACTATCTAACCTTGATAGTTATTTAGAAAATACTTGAATCTTGAGCTTGTTCTTGAGCTTGGTGGAGCTTCAATGGAGTGTGTGTATGTGTGTGTTTTTCTCGCAGAAATGAGAGATGATTAATGGAGAAGATGATGGAATTAATGAAAGAGTGAGAGAGTGAGAAAGGAGAGTTACGAGAGAGAAAGAGATTAAAAGAATGAGAGTTGAGAGATAACATTGCATTTTTTGCTAATAATAAATTTAGGATAGGTAGTAAAATTAGGATAGGATTTAATACAAGTGGGATAATATTACCTAGGTTTATATTTTTGGCTAGGCTAATAAACATCTCAATTACTTTAATAAATACCCACTTTATTAAATAATCCCATCTTATATTACTATCATTTAAAATACGTAACATTTCGGGTTATTATCTCAGCATAAAAATTTTAATCCAGTAACATAGCACAGAATAATCATCAACATTTCCCACACAAAATAATTTATCAATGCGAGAATTAAATCACATATAATTCTCACAATACATCATTTCCAATTATCATCGAGTGATTCAAATAAATAAATTTAGAATCACAACTGATAAATTATACTTCTTATTTGAGAAATAAAATTCCAATTATTCAAGGCAACTTAGACTTATTGGATTTTATGCAGCTTATTAAATTAATTAACAAGCTTATTAGAGAAAAATAATCATAAATTAATTGCTAAAGCAATCTAATAATACGGAGAGAAATACGGGGTATCACAGATACTTTTCATGCTAGCAATGTTCTTCAAGCTCAGGTTTCTCCAGCTACTCATTGCCTCATATCTGCAACCTTGACCCTTTTCACGGAAAATATCCTTATATTGCCCCAATGCACCTGTCCTGTCCAGAACGCACCTGTTGCCCAAATAGTCACGAAAATACACAAAACACTAGACAAAGACACGATCTATACACCTTAAACACACACAAAAATGTGTTAAAATATTGACTCATCGCACCCACACACTTAAACCACGCTTGTCTCAAGTGTGTAAATTAGACTAGCCCAAGACTCTCAAAAGAAACACTCAAAATACAAGACTCAAATTGAAGAAACAAGACAAAAGACTCAAAACAAAATCATCATGGTCAGAGCGTTAGTCAATACCGCACAATAATTCTTATAATAAAATATGCAAGTGAAGGGAAGAGACTATGTACAACTATCAAACAAGTCAAGATAGAATCGTGAGCAAAAAGGATATCCTCACCACACTCTTCACTCTTGTGTATAGGATATTTAATTAACTCTCATTGACCATCTCAACTTCGATTTCACTATAAGCTTGCCTGCCCTTTAAGTCTTGATATCTTAAACCGAACCTTTGAACTCATCATTAGGACTTTATTGGGTAATATCTTGGCTTAAGGCAATAGGTAGGAAGTATTTAGATCTTGGCTAAGGTCAGTTGAACTCATACTGGTCAATAGGATCTCCCAGCTCCTTCTTTGATTCCTTACCTTGTTTTACAGGCTTAAGCATAAACAACCTAATTGGGGGAAACTTATTCTTTTTATTTTTTATTTTTTTTACTACTCTCTGTCCCCGCTCTACTTCTTCCACAACATTTTTTAAACTTTGGGCAATAAGAAGCGCAACTATAAGCACAAAATATCTTGCCCTGGTTTGTACCCCACCATTTTCTTTCTTCCATTTTCTTCTGCTATTGCCCGAGGTCTCATGACCGGGTAAGGCTATGTTCATTCAAATGGGGCTAGTCAAAGGATGAATGAGTAAGGTAGGCGTTTAAGGCTCATTGGGCAAGTGAAAGAAACTGCCTAAATCATGTCAAGCTCCTAAGCTCAGTTTAGAAATGATCAACCAAAGTACATGCAAGTTCTAGTTCCTCCTAATTGAGATGACATTATTCACACAAGAAAAGAAATCATGTATTGTTCAATACATCAATTAAGCTCAAATCCTCACAGGGTATGCTCACAATTCAGTCCATCATACAAGTCATCTTCTAGTATGCATAAACTCAACACTGTTCAACAAGCATCGATTAAGCACAAAGAATTTATCATACCATCTTGACCAACTCCTAACATGTTGACCAACTAATAGACACAAAAACAAAACACATGAAAACAACAACGACCCCCACCCACACACTTTGCCTTCGGCAAAGTGAGTGAAATGGTGGTCAAGACACTACTAAAATAAAATTAACTCAACAACGACCCCTATCCACACACTTTGCTTTGAGCAAAGTGAGTAAAGTAAAGGTCAAGACTGAACAAACACGACTAAAAGAAAAACTAAAGAATCACACAAAAATAAAAGACTCAAACTAACTAAAACGACTAAACAAAAGGGAGGAAACACTTTTGAGAATGTATAGCGAAACACCTGGATGTGTTGTGGGCAGAGTATGCATTGAAGGCAAAGTGAGTAACTTGGAGTATCTCCCTACGTACAACGAAAAACTTCTTCCAAACTGGTCAACGATATCAAGGTTTGCAACTTCTTGCTTCTCGGTAGACAGGTGTACAACTTGCCCACCACTGATGGTTGTGGAAAAGATGTTTTGCAAGCACGTTGTACTCTCGCTGGTGGCACGTCATGCAAGCAAGCTCTCATAATGTGCGACAAGATTCTCCTTCAGTTGGCCCAGGCCACTGACCTAGATGCCTTATAGCTCAAAGGTAGCAGACTTCCTCTTACCCGTTATGAATGGTTTGGGCAAGAAGGCCTTGCTGATGGTTGTTCCCTCGCTTCTGAATAACTCCATCCTTGCTTCTATGCCCAAGCTCCTGTCCATCATGAACAAACCATACCCTCTACAAAAAATACTACCTAGCCTAGGGTTTAAACAAAAAATAAATAAAAATAAAATAAAAAAAGGATAATACCAGGTTGCCTCCTGGCCAGCGCCATATTTTGCGTCCTAGGCATGACGTGGAACTCTCTTAGTGTTCTTCAAGGTCAAGAAGATCTAGAGCCTCCTTCTAACCATAGTTGTGCCCATAGCAAGACTCCTTCTTACAAATGATTAGGTCTCGAACTTTCCTTCTCCATTGTCTAAACTTTAGATAGTCAATATCTTTCATCCGATCACTTTGGAATCTCATTGACACCATCTTTTTCTCTTTTTTCACCATTTTGCAGGCTGACTTATTGGGCAAAGTCTGCGCTTTGGGCAACGAACGATCGTTAGATTCTGGGTAGATTCTGCCCAAACTCAAGAGTTTTAGTATCTCCTTCACCACTTGGTTCAGCTCTATTCTAGGTTCCATTGTGGGCACGACGTCTTCTTTCATCAGAGGGTGATGCATAAAAATGATAGGACTTATGCCTTTGGGATTGGCAAAAGTCCAATCAATTGCCTCCTTATTCATATCCAAGACACTCCACACATTTCCTCCTTCTTCAATGGTTAGCTCACCACTTACGATCGCGGGCAGAGTCTCATCTTGCTCCAGGTACACGTACTTCTGATGGATGGGCAATAACTTACCCTCCAACTTCGGTTCTTGCTCAGTTGATGACAACAATCTGTCCTCTGGGCACATCGTGGGTATGTTGAGTGGCTCCATCTTGTGCTTCCCGTCAACCTTAGCACTCAAATAGTTGACCGCTTGGACAACTTTCAAATCGCATTCTTGGGCACAGTTCTCCGTATTGCTCTCTTGGACAGGATCATCAATACCGCTCTGTTGTCCAGACTCCTTCTCAGCTGGCTCAAGTTTAATTGCAGTTCTTCTTCATCCGCTGACCCCATGTTGTCCTCTTCTTGGACAGGATGTTCCCCTTGCTTCTTTTCCATCCCAGTCAATGCTTGCGCAACTTGAGAAAGTTGATTATTTTTTGTCATGGTGGTAGGACGGAACATATAATTGTTGCTGTTGTTGAGGTGCATTCTGCCCAATGTTCCAATTCTGCCCATGTTGTTGCCCAATGACAACTTCTTCTTCATCCTCATACCAAGATGGATATTGGTCAACTTCCTTCTTCAGTGTTGGGCAGACAGGAGTGCTCATGTTGGCCATAAACTTCTCCATCATACGGCACAATCTCTCAATTTTATCATCTTGTTGGTCAATTTCAGCCGGTCTTTGCATATCCTCTTGATTCCTTCGATTGTCTGCCATTACAGCAAACAACTTGAAAACTTCACTAGGAGACTTATTCAAAATAGATCCACTACATGTTGCATCGATCCAATTCCTATCTCTTTGCCTTAATCCATCCATGTAAGCTTGAATAAGGTATTGGTCAGTAATCCCGTGGTGTGGGCATCTGACCAACATCTGCCTGAATCTCCAATGATAATCATAAAGTGACTCTCCTATGCCCATCTTGATTGTAGTGATGTTCTTCCTCCTTTCCTGTAACTGGGAAATAGAAAAGTACCTCTCGAGGAACCTTTGCTGCAGTTTTTGCCATGTAGTGACACTCCCAGCGGGCAACGTGTAAAGCCATCCATGTGCTTCATCTTGAAGAGAGAATGGGAATGTCAAAAACCTCACGTAATCAGCAAAGCAGGGGTTCTTGGGTGTTACATCTCATATTGTCCAGCAAACCATCTTGAAATCTTGGAGATGTCGAATGGGATATTCTCCAGGCAAATCACTAAATTTGAGTAATATCTGGATCAAACTGTGCTTAAGTTCCCAATCTTCAGTGATTCTGGGCAACGTGATGCCCATGGGCTCCAGACTAATATTGCTCGAGAGCAACATAGCCCACAGAGTTTTCTCCTCAGCTTGTACTGCCATCATAGGTTCTGCATATTGATGGTCTTCTTGACCAGAGTGGTCCTCCTCTTCCAGGGTGATTTCTGGAAGATTATTGCCCTCAACTTTCAGATTCTTTGTTGCTCGTGCTCCTAGCCCCAAGAGAAGTTACAAAATCAGCTCCCCGACAATGGTGCTAATTTTGACGAGGCCGTCGTTAGCACTCAACAAAATAAATTTGTAGCCTATGGCCACAGCTATATAGATAGCGGTAAGTATAGGGTCGATCCACAGGGAGTTGATAATATCTTTCTCTTGCCTCTTTTCACCGGTGTGCTAAAGGTTTTGGTTTTGGTCACAGTACCCGTGGACAATACGCAATAAAATAAATAACTGAAACTAAACAGAAGATTGATCAATAGATAAAAGTAACCTGGTCTGGACTTAGCTAATTAAATATGAACGTTACTCGGTCATCGGTGAAAATATATTTACTACATGTTCATATCATTAGTTATAGGATCTGAATGTCGGAGTCTCTTTTTACTCATCACGCCCCCAACAAACCCTTCCCTTATCTATCCTTACTTATTTGGCGACGCACCACCGACTCTCTACTCTGGGTAATACCTCTGTCGGAGTCATCATTCAGTCTCTTGCCCAGAGAGCATTAATAACTAGAAAGACCTAAAAAGAAATAATCACGTCTTGCTCAGCAGGTTAAGACACCTTCCGCCCATGTCAGTGAATCTCAACCAAGAATAATTATGGAAAATTCTCCTATCCTCTTGATTAATTTGTGATCTAAACTACTCAGTTGATTAGTGATAAGTTAATTAACCAATGGCCAAGATCATATTAAATCAGACCTAACACTTCGGGAATACTCGCATGTAGTTATTAAGCTTAGATTAGACCTCTTGAGTTAATTAGTTCATATTCAATCATCGTTGTCCAAACCAGACTTAGCTAGACATAATTAAATTAACAAAAGCAAAAGAGATAAAAGAAAACATACTTGAATTGCAATAAAACATAATCTGGACGTCTTGAGCGACGGCAGACTCCAACGTCGCCGGAAAGTACACGAACGAAAATATAAAAAATGCTAAACTAAAAGTGAGTCGAAGCTCTAAATTAAGAATGAGTAAAAACTAAGATAAAACGTCCATGAGTAAAAACTAAGATAAAAACGTCCATGAGTAAAAACTAAGATAAAAACGTCCTCCCTTGTGCATGGTTTAAAGAAGTATTTATAGAGGCATGTGTAGGGTTTCTGACAGGCCCAGCCCAGATTTGTGGGCTTGGCCAAGAGCTGTCTTCTGCTGCAAGACTTTCCTTCTTTAGTCGCTGCCCAGATTTGCTTTCCTTCTTTAGCGCTGCCCAGATTTGCTTTCCTTCTTTAGCGCTGCCCAGATTCGTCCATCCTTATCTTCAAGAGATTTGATGCAATCTGAATCTATATGGATAAGGAAGGATTGACTCGGTTGATTTCCTTCCTTATTTGCTTCTTTGGATAAGATGGATTCATCCATTGCCCAAGTGCAAGCTCTGGATGCTCAACGGACTTCCGTTGGGCAACTTCATGTGTTGGGCAAAATGACTCCGCTGAGCAGCGATACTTTTCATGCTAGCAATGTTCTTCAAGCTCAGGTTTCTCCAGCTACTCATTGCCTCATATCTGCAACCTTGGCCTTTTTCACGAAAAACATCCTTATATTGCCCCAGTGCACCTATCCTGTCCAGAACGCACATGTTGCCCAAATAGTGCCCTCCCATACACGAAAATACACAAAATACTAGACAAAAACACGATCTAGACACCTTAAACACACACAAAAATGTATTAAAATCTGGACTCATCATTGATATAGATAGTATTAAGATAGTAGTAACGGGTATGGGTGCCGTGTGTCGTGGTGCGGGCTTGGTGGGGAGTCGGGTTGATGGCACAATATGGAACGCCACTTGTGTTGGCGCTAGGTCAATGGGGCGCCGTGTGTTGTGGCATTGTGTGTCGTGGCACATGGGACGCCTTGTGTTGTGGTGCGGGCTTGGTAGGGTGTCGGGTTGATGGCACATGACGCCACTTGTGTTGGTGCCATGTGTCGTGGTGCTGGGTCGATGGAGCGCTGTGTGTCGTGGTGTTGTGTATCATGGCTCATGAGGCGTCGTGTGTCGTGGCTCATGATAGTTTACATATTAAAATTATTGACATATGAATGTCATGCATATATCAAATATTAAAAAAATTTAATGGAATAAAATGCTATAGCTAATTAGAAATTAAGGAACAAAATCGAAAATTGAAATTCAAAGAATGATTAAGAGAATATTCAGTCAAAATGGTTAAGAATATTAACCAAACAATTATTTTTGCGGGTTGCCACTTATCTTAGTGGGAAAGAGCATCCTATCCAATCTCAATTTCATGAGTTCAAATCCTCATTGGTACAGTTTATATTGTTTTTTTTCCTATTACTACTACTATATATAAAGGTGCAAACTAAGCTTAAAAGAAATAAACTTGAAATATGGAAAAGATTGTATATATATATATATATATATATATATATATATAGGATATCATAATATATATATCAGTTCGAAATCAATCCATTATATAAGGATATATTTTTTCTATTTTTTTTCATATAAGGCAAAATTTTCTAGAAATACATATATTTGGTTTGAAATAATCCGAGATTTAAAAAAAATAGCTCGATCTTTATATAAAATAAATATTTTAAGTATATCCATAACAAATAAATAAGACTATAAAGGTGCAAATCGATTTTTATTTCGAGATTTGATTAATCAATATTTATGATTTTATTTCGATTCATTTTCTTAATTATACCACGATTTAGGGAAATAACTATAGATATGATTTTTTCCCCTACTACTACTACTACTACTATATAACGGTGCAAACTAAGCTTAAAAGAAATAAACTCGAAATATGGAAAAGATTGTATATATATATAGTGAGAGAGAGAGAGAGAGTGGTTCTAGTGAAAAATCCTTTAAAATAAGAAATATGAATGATCGTACACCATAGATCTAATAATGATGGACGTCAGATTTAATAAGAAAAATTTAATCACACAAAAAAGAAAAACATGTTTCTGTGCAGCCAGGGGTAAAAATGTGAAACACAAAATTTATCTTCTGCACGGATCATTCAATCCAGAGCTATTGTTCATTCAATTCTCTCAACCCGCAGCTCTCAATCCAAATCTCAGATTCAACCACAAAAAAACATAACCAATCGATTAGATTGCAGAAAAAATGAAATCGAAGTGAAATCGAGAAGAAAATTGAGCTTTTGTGCGGTTTTCAACCATAAAATCAAGCTAGGACTTGAAATTGATCTCTACGCTGCTAAAGAAGAAAATTGAAGAAATCAAGGAGATCCAATGTCTGCGGGGCTTCCGCAAGCACGAGACTATGGTCATCTTATGACCCGATATGTCAGAGAACGAACGTCTCACTTTCACCCAGATGTATGAAGAGGTAACCTAATTTCATTTCCTTATTCTATTTTTCGATTTTGATTTAGCTAGGGATTTTTGTTTTATTTTCTTCATGTTTAGATAATGATGGTTTGTACTTTTATGTGTTGGTTGAAATTGATGGAAATATGGGATGATATGGTTCCATAAATTACATTTTAGTTGTGGGAAGACTTCATCGGATGATCAAATTGAATTAAATCATACTTATTTTTTTCATTATCCGACAAATTGGTAAAGAACACCTAGTAATTATCATTTTAGTTATCATAAGTATAGTTAAGATATAAATGGTAAAAACCAAATGATGGTCCCGGAACGAGTTCTTCGGTGTAGAGAGGGTGAATACATCGAAGATAAAACTTTTTAAACTTTTTGACAAGTTAAAACTGAGAGTCTGAGCTCAGTTATAAATCCTGTTGACTTCTTTAAGAAGATGGTCAGCTGGACTGATAACTCAGCTGACTGTGTGGAATGTGGTGGTTTTAAAACTAAGCTCGTTCGCTTAGAAAAACTCAGCTGAAAAGTTTGTCTTTCAGTTTTCAGATTAATCAAGTTGTGCAGTTTTGAAAACACAGCTGGCTGGGTCACTCAGTCAGGAAACTTAACTTAAAAAATATCGTGTTTGATGAGTGATTAGTTCTTTAATAAGGAATGCACAATTTAAACAAAGCAATAAAGAACACATGGTTTTAACGTGGTTCGGAGAAACTACTCCTACGTCCACGACCAGATTTCTCTGGTAAATCCACTAAGGATAATCACTTGTTTTCACAAGTAACAAGCAACTTCACAGCTCAAACTAGAGCTGTGTTCTAACAGTTTACGGGCACTGCAGAAACCTGAATCTTTCAGTATGCGGGTACCGAAACAACCTAACCACTCGAATTGCGCGCTTCGAGCTAGCGTACCTTAACCTAACCTTTTCTGGGTAGAAGGGTTTGGATTTGGGGTTTTCAACTATGAACGAGTTCTTACAATGAAGAACAAGAGTTGGATGAACTCGTTCAAACTAGGCTTTGGGATAAGAATGATATTCTGCCTAGATTACAGACGAAAAACTGCAGTAGTCTAACTTGGAACACTTAAAGATTAAGTGTTCTTGAAGAGATTGCGGACTGCTTAAAGCATGAGAATGGCTTGAGAGCTTCAGAGTGTTGAAAGCTTGTAGAGAGTTTTTAGTGTAGTGTTTTCGTATATGAATCTGTTGAATAAGGCTGGTATTTATAGATAGAGATTCAAAATTAGCCGTTTGAATCTCACCTACTTTCTGACATAGCGATCTGCCGTCTGCAAATCTTCACATGTCTTCTTCATTGTGTCAGATCCTAGGTTCGCCTTTCTAGGATGCTGATTTGTCGATTCCTCATTGGTGGAGGTTTACTGAATCTTCTGACACTGGGATCTTATCTTTGGAGCTGTCTTTTGTCTTTGAGCTGGGACTTCAGACTTGACTGATCTGATGTCTGCTGGAGGCCTTGAGAGGTCAACTCCGTTTGCTCTGCTCAGCTGGATCCTCTAAACTTGGGTCAACTCAGTTTCCTTAGCTCCGTTGGATCTACTTGGATGGATCCACTCTGCTTGACACTCTTAGCTTGAGTCAGCTCAGCTGGGTCCTTCGGCTGGCTTAGCTCAGGTGTCTTCTACACAGCTGTTTGACTCCTCAGTTGTTCTTTATTCAGCTGGGTCTTCTGTTGTGTTCAACTTCTTCTCCTGTAAACTTAGAAAATCTATAAGCTCAAATAGGCGAGCTGGAAAAACAACTTAGGCTGGCGCAATCATATACTAGGTTGGGGTCAGTTGGGTTTTAATATCAAATCAAAACTTAGAATTTTCCCAATACCAAAGATTGAATATTAATATGTTTATGTAGGCAACCACAAGTGTAATTTACACAGACATAAGTATATGAATATGATGACAAGTAGCTCTGTGAAAACTCGAGTTTCGGATGAAAAATTTTTACCCCAACGTTTCCTCTATTAATATTGAAGCTCACTTGTAGGCGTGGTCTATCTAAACGCTGTGGACTTGTGGTTTGTGGAGTTGCTGATTGCGAGTGGTGGGATGTACGTGGAGGTTTTCAACAGAGGCGTGATTCCACTAGCTTATAGCATCAAGAGAAAAAACAAGATCGGAGAAACCAACATGTACATGGATGGCATCTTTCTCCTCTTCACGTACTTCACCAAGCCTGAGTCGATGATATTGTAACAGAATACAATGAAGGTTACTGATTTTCTGGATAAATTATTGGATTTATAGTATTACTTATTTCAAAACTCTGTGTTTGTGAGATTAAATCGAATTGCACTGCCTCTATTCAAACTTTATGCACATTGATCTCATGTCTGGATGCATTTGAGTAAGTAAGATTGTGTGTTATGGATGTCATAACGAATTTGGGATATTTCTTCAACTCATTATCTAAAATTTGGTATGATTGTGGGATTATGATTGTGCAGTTGGATGCAGAAGTCTCATGCATGAAAATTTATGGAATTGTTAGTTAATTGAACTCTAGTGCATCTCATAATTTAGTTAGTGCATAAGATAACTAGGTCTGATGCATATGAGATTGATTTACAACATTATAAGCTTAGTTGCTTGGTTTTGAATGTAAAATTGAACAGTGGTGCATCTGATAATTAATTGTGATGCATTTGAAGTAATTTATATTTTTAAAGTTTAGAATTGTGTAATATAGCTTGATTGTTTGTGGGAACATGAAGTGTGGTGCATCTGACTGGCGAATATGATGCAAACGGGTAGGCTTTCTGGTGCATCTAGGTATTGCATGGTATTGGATAAGACATATTAATACATGTATTTGACGTATTTGTATGTGGTGAATGTCACTGTTACATATAATGCATCTTAATAGCAACTGTGGTGCATGTAGGAATTGATTATGAATGCATATTGACTGTATATATTTGTGTGTCTGTGTTGGTCAGAGATAACCAAAAAGAAGGCATGACAACCAAAATTTAAAGAGAAATGTGGTAGAAGAAAATGATGAATTTGAGGATAATGTGCTGCATAAGAAGTAGAAGGAAAAGACGGCTACATGTAGTAAAGAGAAGAGAACAAAGATCCAAAAACGAGAAAATGCATCCTCAGAAAACAGAAAAGCATCACTATTAAACTACTAGAAGTCGGGAGATTGTTTAAGTTGAGGGTCAGGATCATTGTAAAAACTTTGCATGAAGCTATATGAAAGCTTGTAAAGGAACAAGATCGAAGTCAGTTGTGAAGCTTTGACAGAGATTCAAAGAAAAAGTAAAGGCAAGGAAAAACAAGTCACAATTGATGAAGAAATGTTGAGAACGATGCAGTTGAAGAAGGAAATGTGCATACATTGGATAAGTTAGAGAGGAGAATGAATAAGGTCTTTTATGGACAAATTACATAAGTTAAAAACTGAACAATGCATGAAACATGAAATACTTGAGATGTAATGTTTTGAAATAGTTCGTTTAATGCAGTTTAATATAAATTAATATAATGTGAAATTTCATTCTTTTCCATGCTATATTATGATGTCTGGCCAATTTCTGGCCATCATTTTCTGAATTGTTTGACGATGGTAGTGATGACGGCGCTATCTGGGGGTCGCGGTGGCGACGGCGATGACTATGGTCAGTGGTGGCGGTGGTGGTAAAGAGAAAAATGGAAGAGTGAGAGGAAGAGAGAGTGTGTGATCGAACGAGAGAGAGAGAGAGGCGTTGCTGAAAACTAATTTCCCAAAATAGCCTTCATCTCATTGTTTTTTAATCCATGTTAAATATTTAGATTTAATTTCATCCACACATTATTTATAAATGAGCGGTCAAGATTAGTTCTTATTTCTTATATAAGGAGTTCTCACCAGATCCACACTATATATATATATATATATATATATATATATATATATATATGGATGGGTTACTATAGAAACTATTCCTCCCGTGAGAACTTGAGAACATGCTTAAATCTATATACATTCGTGCTTAAAGCTATATATAGTCATGCTTAATGAGATTCATGCTTTTTTCTATTAACAATTGTGCTTATATAAAATCATGTTTAAATCTATATATATTCATGCTTCGAATAATGACAACCATAGATTATACAAAGATCAACGGTTCAGATTGGTTCCTAGTTCCCACACTAGAAACATTTTTTATATGAACCAATCCCTATATATATATATTCTAAATTCATTTAAATATGGATGTCACGGTAAGTTAGCTCCCTAAAGTTTACTCGCAAATCCCTTTTTTAATAATTAAAAAAAAAAATTATTTTGGGCAATTAAGTTACGAAAGTAATCCATCAGAGGTTGACGATCGATGGGCTGATGGCCGACGAAGGTGCATTTCTCTTCCATTACCTTCCCAATAGTATTCAGCTGATATTACAAAATTTAGCACTTGATTTTCAATGCCTTCCATTAATTACACAATGTAACATTGAATCAATATTTAAATGGGCAAAAAGCATATAAATTCCCGACCTTTTTTGAAATTCTGGTTTATTTCCCGACCTTTTAATTTTTTGTATAAAATCTCCACCTTTTAATTTGTTTGATTTTTCTCCCGGCGAAGTATTTCAGTGCAATTAAAGCTGACTTGTTAATTTTATTTGCTTACGTGATCTAATGGATTACGCGTGGCTCTTATGTGGCATAAATTACTCGCTTTCGTGGCAAGTTTGTTTGTGCCATAATCTTATATTCATGTATGTTAGATATGAAAAATGACGTCGTTTACACGTTTTTGAAACTATAACGTTTGTTTAGTCAGGGCGATTTGCCATATAAGTATTTCCGACATCCAACTCAGCTTCAATTTGGAAAAAATTTGAACGCGGGAGAAAAATCAAACAAATTAAAAGGTGGAGATTTTAGACGAAAAATTAGAAGGTCGGGAAATAAAACAGAATTTCAAAAAAAGTCGAGAATTTATATGCTTTTTGCCCTATTTAAATCACAACTTCAAAACCGCTAGGATACACACTTGTACAAAATCACCGCTACATAAATTACAGTTGAACAACACCCGCACAATAACTTTTTAATGGTACTTGTACACGTTAGCAACAAGTAATGGAGTGATAGAGTATCACTCCCTTGAATAATTGAATATCGAAATCAGATTGGTTTCAATTTTATTTGATTTAACGAAACGACGTTGCAATGCTGCAAAATAAAGTAAATACTAACAATCAATATAATTTGAACCTTAGGGCATATGATTTTTCCATAATTAGTCTGATCCGAGCTCAATATGATTAGCACATCTTTTTATAGTTGGCCAAGCAATTAAAAGCATCAAGAACACGTAAAAAAACTTAACAGTTAATTAGCATTTAATAGAAAATTTTAATTCAAAGAGGTATTCAAATCATTATAATTATTAGTTAGGCTGCGTCGTAAATCCTAGGAGGAGGAGTTTATTAGCATAGCATGGTGAAAACTAAGTCAATTAAGTGATAAATTCATTGTGATGGAATTATATTCAATAATTAAAAGGATAGTTATACATAAACATTTGAAAATAAAAACAAACATGTTTTAATCTTGAAATTTATCTCACATTTGAAGAACAAAACTAACTTGATTTATTTGAAAAAAAATTAAAAGCGCTAATATAAATGTTAATTATAATTTATAGGTTTTGACCTGACAATCGATGCTTTCTAAAATAAATTTCTCTATCTATTAAAATAGTAAATTAGTACCACACTTTTTCATTTTCTCTTCAATTTTACCCTGCGATCTTTTTCAATGTTAAAATCAACTATTTTTCTAATCTTATCAATGTGCCCCTTAGGGTTGTATACGAATCGAATAATTTTGGTTCGGTTCGGTATTCGATTCGAATTTTTGATATTCGAATTCGAAAATTTACGATTCGAATTAGTTATCAAATACTTTTTTCGATTCGATTAGTTATCAAATACGAATTCAAAATCATGATATTCGATTCGATATTCGAAAATATTCGATTATATATATAAAAAAATATATATATATATTTAATATTCATAAATACATATTTTATATAAATATATATACAAATAAATATTTTATATAGATATATAAACACAAATAAATAAATAAATAAATAAATAAATAAATATATATATATTTAAAACTAAACTATAATTTAAACTAAAAAATAAAATTAATGCACAAAAGTAACTTCTAGTCTTCCCACTCCCAGTCCCAATCCCAGACTCCCAGACGGCAGACGCCCGAATTCTCCCAACTCAACTCTCAAACCCTAAACTATCGTCCAACACGGCCCGCCGTCTTCGTCGAAACGCCGCCACCGGCCCACCGCTAGCATTGCGTCTCCCGCTCGTGCTTGCCGGACCGCCGTTCACGCCCGCATAACGACGACGAATCTTATGGGCGGAAGCGAACCGTGGCAAGTCTCTCTCTCTCTCCCTCTCCCTCTCCCTCTCCCTCTCCCGAATAATCATCTGAATTTTGGTTGTTTTGAGTCGATGTTAATCTTTCTCATTTTCTATTTGAGTCGATAATTTGTGCGTGGATGAAGCTGATTTGCGATTAGGGTTTGGCGAAGGTTATTAACTTATGCCCTGCTTATATAATCTCATACTTACAAGTGCAATTCTTGCCTTCTCTTTTGTGATGATGATGTCATTTCTGCAACGGGTATTACTATTGCTATTTCTATCTTTGTCGCCTCAGATTTGATATAGTCATGAATTTCTTAGTTTCGACATTTAGATAAATGTTGTGAGGTTTAGATATTATGCCAAGGATGATGTCTAATGGGGTTAAAGCATACGCAAATGCACCCCTTTAATTTGTTGCTTCTGACCTTTGTGTACATTACTGTAACCAAATTAGACGAATTTTGCTTCTGAAACTGTTCTTATTTTGGGACATTTCTGTAGGGTTGACGATTGACCGGCTATACTGTTTTTACTACTCCCTCCGTCACATTATTGTTGTCTCATTTCTTTTGGGCACGGGTATTAAGGAGAAGGGTGTTTAAAGGGTAAAAAGATAGAAAGTGGTGGAGCCCATAACTTTTTGTGAGAGAAGTATATTTCCTTTTATGGAAACAGGACAAGAATAACGGGACAACCCAAAATGGAATACAAGACAAGAATAATGGGACAGAGGGAGTATAATGGAGAGGTCAGAGTGCAAGGAAGCAGAGAGTGCCAACAGCAGAAATTGGGACGAATTGTTCTGTCTCTTTGCCAAAGAAATTGTGGGTGGGAATGACAAACATAAAATTCAGGCCATGATAAAGCTTGCAAAGATGTCAAATCATGCACCTGAAAGTATTTTAGGACTTAATGTGCCAATGTTATTGGAGCTTCTTGGGAGCCAGAGGCATAATCTGAGTTCACCGGTTCGGGAAGCTTCTGCGTACTGCTTGAAATGTATTGCTTCTCAATGTGAATTGGCAGATCTTTTGGGTCAATCAGCTGCCATTCCTATACTGTGCTAAGACTGTTGCCGGATTCAGAAGAGGGTTTGCTATGATTTGTGAGTTGGAACATGTAATTATTTTTTTAGCATCTATTATTGAATGTTTATTAGGTAAATATATTAGATATATCATGTATTTTTGAATTGAGTGTTTAATTGTTTATTAGGTAAAATATTCTAAACGAATCGAATAGTTGAATCAAATATTCGAATTATAATATTTTTTTTACATAAAAAAAATCGAATCGAATATTCGAATAGTTTCGAATATTCGCGAATATAATTTCGAATCGAATACGAATCAAAAAAAATATTCGAAATCGAATCGAATATCGAATCGAATATGGAGCTATTTTTTCGAATACGAATCGAATATGGAGCTATTCGGTTTGATTCGATTCGTATACAACCCTAGTGCCCCTACATAAAATGACCCACATTTTTTTTCCTTCACATTTTAGATCAATAAAAAAAAATTAAGCAGTTTTGTCGTATGAAAAAATAAGAAATACTCTCTCCGTCCACGATAAATTGCCACAATTTTTTTTTTGTCTATCCACAAAAAATTTGCCACATCTATTTATAATAATAGACCCCACACAACTCACTTACTTTTTCACTCACAACACAATTTAAAACTATATAAAAGTGAAACCCTTATTCCAATCACAACACAATCAACTAACAAATTATTAAATCTGTGTCATCCATAATGTGACATATTTATTGTGGATGGAGGGAGTAGTAAATTAATTTTACTCATTTAATAAATGTTGCCTCGGATCCCATTTTATATTGGACCGCCCTGTGTACATAATATCTCTTCTTTACTTTCCATTTTTTTTTTGCCTCAAAGGTGGATACTTTTCCCTAAACAAGATAAACTTGTATATGTAGTGGTTAACTAAAGCATAGACATCATAATATAGATTATAGAACGTTGGCCTTTCATGAGTAATATGGACAACTAACATTATATATATATTTATATTCGTCAACTTTACAAACTTTATTAACTTTACACACCGAAGGTCTTCGGTTCGAGTCCGGCCGAAGCCATTTTCTAACTGAGCAGAATTTAACATAATTTTGTTCCAAATATTACATTTTTCACCTTACTTTTTGAGAGTTGCAGCTACAATAGTTATTTACTTTAGACGAGGTTATTTTCTAATGAAACAACAAAAATCTATTAATAAAATTGAGAATATAATAATTGCAAAACATTAAAAAATAATGTTATAACACATAGATTAATAATAAGGGTAAAAAGATATAAAGTGGGTAGGTCCAATCACTTTTGAAAGGATTAATTCTTTTCTTATTTGAAACGAGACAATTTGAGTGGGACAATCCAATAAGAAAAGGAAGACAATATGAGCCGGACGAAGAGAGTAGTACTATCTCTGTCTTAGGTTGGTGTGATTCAACTAATATTTTATATCTTACAACAAATCAAATATGGACACTTTTGGGGGCAGGAGGAGTGACATTTAAAAATTTAAGTCAAAATTATAAATTCATGTGGAGGAGTTACTTTTCCTCTTGGAATTCAATTCGCAGATCTAATTGTGTATATATCATATATGTATGACGATGTATCTATCGACGTTCTTTGTGCTTTCGTGACCGGTGTGTGAGAGAGAGAGAGAGGAGAGAGAGAGAGAGATGGGGTTTCTCTCACACAGAGTGGATCGAAGCGATTTAGAAGCAGGCGACCATATCTACACTTGGAGGACTCCCGTTTTCGTATACGCTCATCACGGTTTCTTTTTCTCTCTTCACCTCCTTAATTCTTTTTTTCGTAGTATTTATTTATTGATTAATGAGCTTATACTTTCATTTCATGTACAACATATGTTTATGTCTTTTTAATTATTTTCTAATTGTTATGACAAGACGAATCGATTCTGGATCAGGGTTAGATTAATTGAGCCGTATTAACAATCAAGCTGATGGTTTTAGTAATGCTGCATCTGCGAGATTGAATTGTTGGTTTCACTCATTGTTTTTATGGTGATATTTTATTACTTAGTCAAGGATAAATTTGTAGTTCTTTCAAAAAAATGCAGTAAACAGATATTGTTAGGAAATCACGTCCATATTACAACTAAGTGAAAATGAAAATAGGCGAGAAATAAGATGAAAAAATAAGAACAATCAACAATACAAGAATTTAACGTAAAAACTCCAAAATCGGAGAAAAAACCACGAACCACCACACCAAGCAATATAAACTCGATACCCCTACACTATTGCAAGTCTTTGAATAACTCTCACCCATAGTTATTAATCGCGGATCGCGCTTCATCGCGAAAATCTGTCCTAATGCTATCGCGCATCGCGATGCGCATAGCGCATGCGCTATTTGAATATGTCGCGCAGAAGCATAAAAAAACATATATATATCATAATCATATGAAAAAGATGCATAATATATGTAGGTAATTAAAAAATGAGGAGTGGAATATATTGGTGAAGCAGATTGGAATATAACAGAGGAGTGGAGGAGACCGGAGAGAAGAAGAAGAGTCTCTGGCGTTTCGTTTATTTCTTTTCATGCAAGTCTGATCGTCAGACTTCATAACTTAATGTACTAGTTTTATGTTTTACCCTAATTAAACACAAGCCCAAGCCCGTAACTAATTAATTATTAATCAGCCCATGCAACCTTCAAATAGCGCGCTATTTAGCGCTATGAGCGATCTGGAAATAGCTCCAATAGCGCCCCATAGCGCTCGCTATCTGATTTGTCGCCCAAATCGCGATGCATCGCGATTTCTTGGCGCTACGTTCCGCGACGCGCGATCGCGAGCGCTATTAGCGCTATTGATAACTATGCTCTCACCTTTTCTCACGAGCTGAAATAAGGAATTTTACCTAGAGTCAAACACAAGACTAAAGTGTACAACTTGGTGTACTTACATCAAAGACATCTAGGCTTTTTAAATAACATTAGGAAGTTTCTACCTTTAATCATAAAACCGATGTGAGACAAATCAAACTCCTTTTATTATAACACAAGTAACAATCTTCACCTTGTTAAAATAAAAGAAACACTCCATTGTCTTCACCGATAATCATGATTCTTAACCCACAGAACCATAAACCTACTTCATCATATGAGTAAAACACTTAGAATCAACCATTCTAAGAATTTCCTTCGCCACATGTCAAAAAACCTGCTTAAATTTATGGTGTAACTCCTAGTTTTTGGCCCTCCTAGAAATCCTGCAGCCATTGACATAATTTCCCCACACACCTTGCATCCATGCCAAACCAATGCACATGTGGTCCAACTAATATCATCACATCCTTGTCCATCGCAGTTGGACATACCATAAGGATGTTCATGTTCTCGACAATCAAAGGACATTATCTTCTATCACAATGTTAGAAACTTCTTCGGAGCTATTTGCCGCAACCGCTCCACCTTGATTCATATTGCTTGGTGTAGTCCTTCTTCCTCCCAAAACTTTGTGTAACCCAGATTGTAACACCCCAACCTTACACTTGCCACAAGCTAAAGTTGATTCTTCCATTAAATCTCTCCACATCAAACTTCATTGAAATTAACCATGACATCTCGTTTCTCCACCCGTAGTTTAATAGCCGCCGGACAAAAGATTTTCGAACCTCTCACCGAACCCAACCGGGCTCTGATACCAGTTGTTAAGAAATCACGTTCATATTACAACTAAGGGAAAACAAAAATAGACAAGAAATAAGATGAAAAAATAAGAACAATCAACAAGACTTTAACGTGGAAACTCCAAAACCGGAGAAAAAATCACGACCCACCACACCAAGCCATACTCGACACCCCTATGCTATTACAAGTCTTTGAATAACTCTCACCTTTTCTCACGTTCTGAGATAATGAATTTTACCTAGACTATTACATTAGGAAGCTCCTACCCTTTGGTCATAAAACCAATGTGGGAGAAACCAAGCTCCTTTTATTTTAACACAAGCCCAACGTATATGAAGCTAATGGTGTTTTGGAGTAGTTGATGCCTCTGCTGTTAGTGTTACCACACACATGCACACTCTTATGTGTGTCTTGTATTAATTATGGGATTGTGAATTTTCTTTTCCATAATAATGGAGTCTAATTCATGTTATAAATTCTTTGTTTAATTTCACAGCATTGTCATGATTTTGAACAAGATATTGGTGTGTGCATTTTCGTATCCGTCCTACATTCCTTTTGCACATTGATAGTTATATGTCACTGTTTTTATTTAAATTGCTTTATTTCATCCAACTGCTGAGAATCTATATTTGAACAAAAAATTTGGGTGTGCAGCTTTGTTTTCATTCTACATTGTCCAATACTTTTTATTTTGTCTCCTTATCAGTATTTTACTCTTCCTAGATCACCACAAGTTATCAGTGTGTATGATCGAACGATAAGTTTTAGTGTCTCTGCTAGCGTTTGCTGCCAATATGTAGCTGCAAAGCATTCATACATTTTGTGCCTCTTGCTCAATTATAGTAATGACACTGTTTCTATTCAACATTGATGCATTTGCTTCTAATTACTGTTAGGCATCTTTATTGGTCGAGACAAAGTGGTGCACTTCACTCAAGATCAGAATTCGAGTACTGGTGATTCTACTTCATTTTTCTTCTCTTCATCAGTCTCAAAGGTAGCTGCAACCTGTTTAGATTTTGATGATTGTGGATCTCGGGAGCATAAAAGTGGAGTTGTTATGTCATGCTTGAACTGCTTCTTGGGGAATGGATCTTTGTACCGTTATCAATATGGAGTGAGAGGGGTGACTTTAGTTACTAAGCTTCGATCTGGGACATGCACTACTGCCATGTCTGATCCTCCAGAAGCTGTGATTCACAAGGCTATGTATTTGCTAGACCATGGATTTGGGAAGTATGATGTGCTTTTAAATAACTGTGAAGATTTTGCTTTATATTGTAAAACTGGACTGGTTGTTGGTGGCGGGAAAGGCTCTGAAGGCAGTGGCAGTGGCCAAGCCTCGTCTGTTGCTAGTGTTCCTGTGGCCTTCATTCTCTCGTTGCCCGCTAAGATATTTGTTTCCAATCCATATGTTATTGGTGCAACGAGACTGGGGAATTATGCTTATTATCGGTATGCTACTGATATTGGTGTTCGGAGTAATGTTATTAAGGTGGAGGTAGAGGGCATTGCAGCGCGCCATGGCGACATAGGTGAGGATCGACCTAAAAAGGATTAAGAGAAAAAGTTGATGGCTTATCACAAACAAGTCAAGAATGGTTATTCCTCTAATGTTTCTTCTGTTATGCAACTCTTTATTTTCCTATATTTGCTTCTCCAAAACGGTGTGAGAGTTTTCGGCGTTGTTAGGTTTCAATTGAAATGATTTTGCTAATATATCGAAGAACTGTTGTTTAACATCTTGGTGTCATTATAATTCAGAAAGCATGTTCTGGCATATGATCAAGACGTACGGAAAAACGTGTATTGATTTCATTTCATTTGGTTAAATGAGATGTCAATGGCGGAGCTAGGATTTTGTATTTGGGGTGTGACAAATAATTACATAAATATATAAAAAAATATTTAATATTAAAAGTAGTACATTGTGAAATATTGTTCAATTTTAATGTCATGTACAATTTAAAATACACTAGCATTATAAGGATTCCATTGTCTACCAGTGAAGAGCATGAACTTTGAAACTTCATATTTTGAACACAAATTCTCGAAGATTGGTTTGTTTTTCCATTACTTTTGATTTTTTATATTTAGGTGTATTACTCGTCATTTCCTATCTTCAATATAGAAATGTAAATTTTTGAAAAAAACTAAACCTACTAACAAACAATACAAGTTGGCATATCAAAAATAAAAAGATATAATCTACAAATGAGTTGGGCATTTTATCAAATAAATTATATGCAGTGCATATTAGACAATGATTTAGATGAAGAAGAGTCAAAAGATGGGGTACAAATATAAGAATAAAGATAAAATTTTAATTTTTATAACTACTAATAGAAAAATAAAAAAATAAAAATTGGGGGAACAATTATACCTTCTTTGCTTCATATTGGATCCGCCACACCATATACCACTAAAATGTGGATTGTCTTGCAAATCTCATTTATATGTTAGTTTAGTTTATATTGTGTTATCATTTGTTATTATTTTGATTGAAGCCAATTTTAGTAGATTTATATGAAATAATACGCATATAAATACTTTTTTTAAAAGCACGTGACATATAAATTCAAGGGGAGAACTTTAACTCGTTTGAAATGTGAATGGGAGAGAAGAAAGAGAGAAAGCTTGTTTCACTGATTTTCCCGTTAGATAAACCTTTGACATAGAAAGATAAATTGAAAAGAGAGAGAGTGAGAGAGAAAGTGAGATAATTAGCTAGAAGAAATTAGAAACCAAAAAAGCGACAGAAGAAGGAATGGAACCTTCGTCAACGTAAGTCTCAATTTCGTATCTGATCTTTCTAATTTCTCTTTCTGTAGCTGGTCGTATTTCCGACTGTTTTTCATTTTCTCTCTTCTCGTTTCTGATCTTATCTCAAGTTTTGGGAAGTTTTAGTAGGCTTAATTATTTGTATGCATACATCTACAATTTCTAAAATTAAAAGGTCGGGAAATAAAACAGAATTTCAAAAATATATGGAATTTATATATATTTTACTATATATATATATAATATATATATACCTCATGTAATTTCTTAAAAAAATACTTCTTATGTAAAAAAATAAATAATTCTTATGTGACTTTGAAAACCTTATTGTGCTCGATAAAAAGATTCTAGTAAAAAAAGATACTAAAAAAACCATCAAATAATTAATTTTTTTGAAGGAACTTCAAATATATATTTTTTAATTTTTTAACAAAGGTAATGGAAATAAATTGACTCATACTAAAATGAAACGTAAGTTTTTCCTTAAAATAAGGCTACAACAACGGTTTAAAATTGTTGTTATAAAACTATACAATAACGGGTCATAATCGTTGTCTATGAGTGCAAACTTTGACAACACTACTTACAACACCTAAAATGTCGCAGCCCGACCCCGAGATCAGATGTCAAGGCTGGTGGGTCCCATGACTTACACAATTTATAATTAACAAAGGGGATTTAATAGCGACCCGACTATTGATTACTAACACAAAGGACATTCACCTTCAACGAATTAAAAATAAACTTTTAATAATTTCGACATGCATGAATCAAGATAATAATCCAAATCAGCTCGAAACAAAAGACCTAATCAACCAAATAATTGACTATGATCGAAGAAATGTCAAGCTGACTCGATGATCAAGAAAACACAAGAAAGAAAACTGTTTCAAGTTCGACAAAGTTTCATGAAAATAAAGATTTACTTATATACATATCAAGAAGCTGAAATTCGAAAGAAAACTTAACAAGAAGAGTTCAACTTTAGAATCTAAACATCATCAACATTGTCTAAACTTAAAACATAGATTAACAATTCAGACTTCATATACAACCATCTTAACACTGCAGCGGAAAACGAGAGACTATATATATGAAGATATATATATTCTAGGTCAACTAATATTAATAATTTAATGACAAAAACGACAATCAAAACAACAACAACAATCGTCCATCCAGCACTTGTCATTCTCATCATTGCTAACCTACACGTTTTAGAAATAACATGCAGGGCTGAGTACTACGTACTCAGTGAACACATGCCGAAAACATTTGAAAACTTTGCTGAATACAACTATATATGAAAACTTGCCAGAAAACATAATACGAGGATTTTCTGAAAAAGAACTCGTAAAATGCTAAAAATACTTTCTTTTCTCAGAAATCATTTGTCTGCAGACAGTTGTAACAGTATGAACCATATCTACAATAAATAATAGTGATGAGAAAGAGGCCTATTTCTCAATCACTTGTAACCGGCATATCGAGGAAAGGCTCACGATTATGAATAATCGGCCTATCAAAGAAATGCGCACGATTACTAATGTGTACACAGATTCCACCTTGCGCGGAACCGAATTCGTCTTTCTTTAGTAGATGGTAACATACTTAAACATTTTAAAATCATTTGGCAAGTTGATGAACCCAATTTTGTGTTCATATTTCTTGTGTTTTGTCTTTTCTTTTTGTGTCTTTATCGAGTCAAAGTGTGTCTGGGAGGACACAAAGTCGAGAGAAGGTGTGCAGGGAAGAACATGTTGGATGTTGGGCAAATACGGTGGAAAATCTGTTGTTGAGATGGCGATACGATGCAAATGGGCAAATGGCTGGAAGCTTGTAGCTGGGCAACAACGATAACATCAAGTCTACAAGTCAGCAAGCACCTCCCCATATCCCTTAAGCCAACAGAGAGAGTACTCGGAGAAGTCAGGATCTTGGTTTACATGTGGAGCAGAACATGATGCAGACATCAAGGGCAAGATGTACGTCGGGAAGCAGCAGCAGGTTTTCTTCTTCTCCAAGAAAGAGGATAAGGATCGAAGATTTCTTTCCTTATCCTAGTAGATCCGTATCAAGAGAAGATATCTACCAAGAAGGGAAGAAAATCCGCAGCCAATCAAAGAAGGAAAGTGGCGGATAAGGAAAGAAAGAGTCCTTGGCCTACAAGAATTCTAACCTAACCCTAATTCCATCGCCTATATATATGGCCAACTTCATCTTGTACGAGAGAGTTTTTCATAGAGTTTTTCATAGAGTTTTCAGACGGTTTTTCATAGTTTAGGACGTTGATTTTCATAGCTTAGTTCTGCAATTTACTTTTAAGTTTCGTATTTTCAGATTCTGCATTTAATTCATAGCTGTTGGCGAGATGCCAAGACTTTAGTTGTTGACTTGCGCTGTTGAGCAGCGACCAGTTTTAGTTTTTATTCAAATATGTTTTCTTTTAATTATGTTGTGCTTTCGTTTATGATTATGGCTAGCTAAATTTACTTGTTTGGGTTGGAGAAGATGATGTGATCTGAATTACTCGTTCTAAACTCGTGAGATCTAATTGTTTGAGTTCGTTGCATGATTTTATTCCCGAAACACTAAGGATTAAATCTAGACTTAATTGATATTGACATATGCTTGATCACCATCTAGATATTGAGATTAAGTCACGAACAGGATTTGGGATTAAACTCGAGAGAGTCTCTCGTGCCCAAGAAGGTAATGAGTGTTGGAGAGTAGTCGGTATCTGATACCTCTTGGCTATCTTGGGATATTTTGTTCTTAACGCCTTTTGGGTAACATCGTTACTGAAGTGTCTTTGTGACGTTGTCAATCAAGAGAAGAGATCTTGCCTTCTGGTCAAGATCTGTAAAATTGAATAGATATAGGCTTAGAGTATTTGAGTCGTGACTTCGTGATCATAGGGCTTAAATTAATCTTCGCTTAAAACCAAGTGATAAAATCTTGTAATTGAATATTATTGCATCGATGAACGAGTAAGAGTAATTAAGATCATTGAATCGAATCCAATCCAAACATATTTTGTTATTTGATAATTTTCTTGTTGAGTTACAGATTCTTGAGATAAATCTCGACCACAACACCTATATTGAGTACCATCTGAAGGATAGACTACGCCGGTTCCCTAGGGTTTGACCCCACTTGCCATAGCTACGCCTTGTTGGGCAAGAGGAGAAATTTATTTGCGCGAAGTGTGAAACGATGCCTTCGTCAAATTGGCGCCGTTGCCGGGGAACTGGTTTCTCAAGCTAGTTCTATTTTTCGTAGCTTGAGCTCAGTTTATGCACCCACACCAGACACGGAGAAAAGGTGATCCTGTGGATTACGGTGCCTCTCCGGAGAAGGTAGCAAAGCAAAATAGAGCAAGAAGTGGAAAGGTATCGAGGAGAACGTCGTCAACGAACCTCCGTCGGTCTCGGTCGAGACAGGGGACGAGGAACCTGTTGGGCACAATCTGCCCAATTGCAGTTCTAGCTCAGAAAGTGAGCAATCAGAATCTTCATCAACAACCTCCACATCAGAAGTTCAGTCAGTAACCATGGGAGAACGCACCATCAGGGAGATCATGTTCCCTGAGGATAAAGACATCAAACCATCGAGCATAGCCTTGCTCCCGATCAATACCAATTGGGAACTCAAACATTCGCTGATCCAGATATTGCCTAAATTCAGCGATCATCCTGGAGAAGATCCACAAACCCATCTTCAAAATTTTGAGATGGCATGTGGAACAGTCCGAAACACCACACTTCCTGCCCGTAATCAGGGTGAGAACGCTATTGTCCAAGATCGATTTCCAGACTATGTAAGGTTACTCACATTCCCCTTTTCACTTCAAGATGGGGCACGATAGTGGCTCTACACCTTACCAGAAGGCAGCATCGACACTTGGAGGAAAATGCAGCAAGCCTTCCTTGACAAATACATTCCGATTACTCGTATACAAAGTGGGAGGAATGCATTATCCACACTAAAGATGGGCACCAATGAGTCTCTCTATGACTACTACGAGAGATATAAGAAGCTTTTGTCAAGATGTCCTCAACATCGGATTGAAGAGATAGATTTGCTCGAGAACTTCTTGAGAGGACTACGTGCATCAGAAAGGAAGTACATCATGGCAGCATGTGGAGGACGGACAATCAACAAGACCCCTTCCGAAGTGTTTAGGACGATCGCAGACATGGCAGAGCAATCACGAGATGAGGATGAATTGCCTAGAGGAGGGACATATGAAGGTGGCAGGAGAGGTTCTGACGATTTGGTCAACACCATGAAGGAATATATGGCCAAGATGGATGATAAATTTGACATGTTGACCAAAAGGGTGAACGGGAAAGACGTCACCAAGTCTGTAAGGAGTTGTGAAGTTTGCCAAGGAAAAGGCCATATTACATCAGACTGCCCCAATTGGTTCGTAGAAGAAGGGGAGGAAGTCAAGGCCCTGGGACAAAATCACCAAGGAGGTGGTGGGCAGCAACAACAGAGGTATAACTATGGTAACAACTACGGCAACAACAACTTTGGCTACAGACAGCACGAGAACCTAAGATATGACAATAACCATTATCAGCAGGCTCCTGCCCACCAACAAGCTCAACAACCGGTTCAACAGCAGCAGCACCCCTATATACCTCCACATCGGGATCAGAACAAACCTGAGTTGATGAAGGACACAATTGATCGTTTTACTCAGGAGAATCAGAAATTGAGAAAGGATTTCGATAACTTCCAACTCGAGAGTCGAGGTACATCCAATAACCTTCAAGCTCAACTAACTCATATTGCCCAAACATTGTCTAAGCTTGTAGAGGACAAAAACGGAAGGCTTCCTGCCCAAGTGGAGGTATATAGAGAACAAGTCAACGCTGTGACGTTAAAAAGTGGAAGAGTGTTGCCAGAGGTGCTGCCCAAACCGAAGGAACCAGTCCAACTGGAGTAAGCCAAGATGAACAGCAGCGATGTTCTTGAGATGTATGATGAGTTGAAGAGGAAGAAGGATGCGGCGATATTGACCGAAAAGTCCCCAGTGTTTGATTTAAAGGAAGAAGAACATGCCATGAGAAGAAATCATTGGATCCATTTGGGAGTAAATTGGAATCACTGGAATCACCTTTGATGGAACCAAAGAAAGATAAAGAAGTATCATCTACTTCTTCATATCAAGAAATTACTCCAGATTCATCCAAAATCTCAATGGATCTGAGAGAAATACAAAAGCCGGTACAACATTATGGCGGAAGCCTATATAGTGTACCAAGGAGTGTATACGGAATCGAGAAGAAACAGGAGGAAATTTACAACCTTCTAAAGGATATTCGAGACCGAATAGAGAAGCTGGAACAACAAACTCGTTCCAGTCAAAGAAGGAATCCTTTTTCCAACGAGCCCACTTATCCATTACCAGTGGGGAAATCAAGAAAGATCCAAATGTTGAGGCATTGAAGAGAATGATTCGAGGAGAAAAGAAAAAATGAGTAACCTCGAAAGGATAAATCTGGATGATCTCCAGGAGTTAGCAGAATCTTTTGCTAACATGTCTGTAGTGGATCTAAAGATGAACTAGGATGTGATCCCCAGACCACAACCGGTAAATCAATTTCCACCACGAACTATCATTGGAAATCAACAGGATTTTCAAAATACACTAGGAGCCATGGGTTTAAACCAGGAGTTTCAAACCGGAGTAAGGTACGACCAACATACTCCGAACGATGCATACATGGCAGAAAGACGGATCAGGGCAAGAAGGCCCCAACCCAGAATACATGATACCCTAATTGGTAAAGCTACCTTGGATCCAATCCATCCATACGGAGTTATGCTTGATATTGATGATGTCAATTTCAAGGATCGTGAGTCCGTAATTGATGAATGGACGTCAGCTATGAGAATTGCAGCAGCAACTCTCGATTTAAACAAGATTGCTTTTGTAAGGATCCTCGAGATGAGCCTTGCAGGAGTTGTCAAGATAGCATGGAAAAACATGTCTCTTGACATAAAAAATTCATGTTTTGAAGGTGAAAATTTCACCGAACATGTTAAGAATATGATTGTCATTATTAAAAGTCATTTTCTGTGAGAAGGATATTTTGAAGGATTTGATGAAGAGAAAAGAAAGAAATACTTGATGGCATTGTATAATCTAAGACTTGCAGTCTTGGACCAACAATCGCTTAACAAGTTTCTACAGCTTTTTCCTCTCTATCAACATCAATCTAAAGTTGATGATAGAGTTGCATTGGAAATTTTCTTTACGAAATTTCCAAGTCCATGGAAGGAGATGCTGATTCGAGATTACGAACCAGGAGATCCTGAAAATGTTGCAAGAAAGATGTCATATGTACATCAGAAGCTCTCAGAATGGTGTCAACATGCCACAGCTCTGAGGAACATGAAGAAATTGAGGAGAATTGGCAAATACGCTTCTCTAAACTGTGATAACGATGATCTACCAACGATCATCGGGGAAGAACCACCGAGGCTGAAAAGAAGCAAGAAAAATAGGTTTCAGCCCTATTATAAAGGTGAAGATCCAAAAAGAAATTCTTGGAAACCAAGAACAAGATGGTCAAGACAGAAGGCCAGATCTTACAAATCAGGCCAAAGAAGCGGACCATCAAGAAATAGGTATTCATTCCAAGGAGCTAATAAATCCCAAGGAAGGACACCTGCCAAGAAAATTTTCAGGAGAACTCACACTAGAGTTAATGAAAGTTTCAAGGATTGCAACTACTGGACGTGCGGTACGAAGGGGCATATTTCTACAAATTGCCCAGACAACGAAAGAAGAAGAAGCATCAATAAATTTGAATCCACTCCGGATATCGAAGATGCCATCTACTACCAAGAACTGATACAAGTATCAGTTCGAAGATATACCATCGGATGAGAGTATATATGAACAAGAAGAAGTCTTCAGCGAAGAAGATTCGGAATGGTCTGATGGAACTAGATCGAAGTCAGACTGATCCCGAAATTGTTCATCAGAAGAAAGAGGACAGGACGGGATTCTCCAGTCACACAACCCTCTCTCAAAATCTGATTGACAAGATTATGAAGAAAAGCCTGAATATACAAAAGTATCAAGGCTTTTCAGCAAGTAACATAGATCAAGTTATGAGGAACTTTAATCTAAGGAGCAGGAAACAATAAATCGTCTATGGAATTACTAGACGAGAAATGTCGCTTCCTATAGAGCTTACAGAGAATCAAGTGGAGATGCAGTTGATTCCAGCTAGTGACATCAAGGAAGATCTATCAAAGATGAAGCCCGAAGTCGCTGAAAAGATGAACTGGATCCATATTGGGGCAATCCAGTTGATGTTAAAATTGGCTCTCTTTACAGGAATACATGCGCCGATTGATATCGCAATTTGTGATAAAAGAGTTAAAAACCTAAAGGATTCCGTATTGGGAACAATTGCAGGAGATCTTTGTGCAGGACAAGTAGTGGGAATCATCTATCCAAAGATTGCCTACAATCTTAATGATACCCATTTCAGTAAAGCCTTGACGCTTTATCAGGACTTTAAACGCAAGGATCTATTGGAGGAAGGAAATTGCCTTACTCCATTACTTATCAGGTATCATATGCTCTTTCCAACTCACATCATACTGAGTTATTTCTGAAAAAGAAGTTCATTGAGATACCAGATATCTTCAACAAGGTGACAACAGCTGTTTGTCCCGATATAGTGGAAATTGCTCGGTTAAGAAACGTTGATATTCAAATCAGAGATAGAGAAGTCATGAGACACGATCAAAGTCTAAGGATAACTTCAGGAAGATTATCCTTCCAAGGAGACAGAATTATGTCTTTGCCATATGGGAGGAGTCGGAGTCTTATTCGAGAAGCTCACCTCAAACATCTCAGTGTAACAAAGTTCCAGTGAATCTGAAATGTCTGAATGGATGGAGATAAGTGATAGTGAGATTCGACACTACAAGGTGGGAAACCAACTTCCCTTGTAATGTTCTTTACTATCTACAACAGCCGGAGATCAATCATTACAAAGGAACCCTGGAGATTGGGGGAAAAGTGATGGAAATCAGGGGCAGAGCTGTAAGAGAAGCAGTCTTGCTATTGGGTTTGGATTTTCTTGAGGATCACAAACCTTGGGCAAATAAAGAAGATGGAATGGAAATCACGATTAATGGGAGAAAACTATTAATCGAATGACAAGTCCATTCTCCATATACATCTCTATAGGGATGTTATATGAAAAATATAAGGCAGAATATTTTGCTGCTTATATTGATTTAGGTGTAGGAATTTGTACTGCAAAACGAGGAGTCTTCCCAGCAGAGGTAGAAGATGATGTACCCCGAATTGCAGGAAGAGTTTTTTCAAATAAGATTTTGCTCTTGGCTAAAGGAGTAAAAGAGATAGAAATTCTAATTGGTGGAGCCGGAGGTATACCTTGGTATAAGGTTAAAACTCCACCAATTTATTTCCATGATACAGGCGCAGATATTCTGCTAGGAAACAATTTCCTACAGATGTTCAAGAGATACATGCAGGATAATGAAAGAAAGCAATTGGTGTTCACAACCATTTGCGATCACAAAATCATTGTCCAGAGGCTGAATGGGGCTTTTAATCCCCAGATACCATTGAGTTTTCGCAGTAAGCGTGGTGATGAAGGAAAACTTCGACACCAAAAAATGAATGATCAAAGGAGATTCAGCGAAGCAATGCTAAGCTGTATCAGAGAAAAAGATTTCAAAGATGAAGAGGTCCAGATCCTCAGGGCATCCTTAATATCTCATCAAGATATTAAGGAAGAAATACAGGTGTCCTTAGAAGATGTCAAAAGGAAGATTAAAAGGAGTTACAATGAGAATCCTTTGGCATGGTGGGATAAGAACAAGCTCAAAGCAACCTTGAAGGTAAAGCTAAATAAGGAGTATGAGTTTGTTAGATACAGGCCAATCATGATGAACCTCAAAGATCAACAGGATATGAAAGAGATAATCAAGGAACACCTTGATTTAAAGTTGATTGAACCAGGGAACTCGCCTTACAGCAGTCCCGGATTTCTGGTAAGAAATCATGGAGAGATCAAACGAGGTAAATCCAGATTAGTTAGTAATTACAAGGGAATTAATGATATTCTGGAGTTTGATGGATATTTTATCCCTAGTAGGGAACACCTTATTAACTGCATTAGAAATGCTAAGGTATTCTCTAAGTTTGATTGCAAGTTAGGTTTCTACCAGATTTGTATGGAGGAATGGAGTAAGAAGTTTACAACATTCTCTATTGCACAGGGGCATTATGTTTGGATCGTGATGCCAATGGGGTTAGCTAATGCGCCTCAAATATTTCAGAGAAAGATGGATAATCTGTTTAAAGATTATTTTTCTTTTATGTTCGTCTATATTGATGATATTTTAATTGTATAAAAAAATATGGAAGAACATACCAAACAGCTTGAGATCTTTACAGATGTTTGTTATAAAGAAGGTTTAGTACTGTCCGAAAAGAAGGCAGTCGTTGCAACTCGGAAAATTAAATTTCTGGGTATCGAGATCGATGAAGCAGGAATTATTCTACAGGACCATATTGTTCAGAAGGTCCAGAATTTTCCTGAAGATCTGAAAGAAAAGAAACAACTTCAGAGCTTTCTGGGGGTTGTTAATTTTGCGGGATCATTCATTAAGAATCTCGCGAAACATAGAAAAGTTTTTAGTTCATTACTGAAAAAGGATGTTCCGTTCATCTGGTCTGAAGAACATCGACAAGGAATGAAGGAGTTAAAAGAGGTTTGCAGAAATCTCCCAAAACTCTCAATACCGTAGGACGAAGACGACTTGGTCCTGTACACAAATGCAAGTGATTATTGGTGGGCAGCGGTCTTGATCAAAATCACTCCTAATGGAGAAGAACCATGCAGATACTGTAGTGGTTTATTCTCAGAAGATAAAGCTGTGCGATGGCACATCAAAGAGAAATGGCCTTTATTTTTATTAGCAAAGAAATTTACTTTGAAAGTCGATAACACGCAGGTTAAGGCTTTCTTAAGAAACAAGATGGAATCTAAGCCTGAAAATGCTAGATTAATTAGATGGCAAGCTGAATGTCAATATTATATTTTTGATATTGTCATTGTGAAATCTCACGAAAATATTCTTGCAGATTTCTTAACAAGAGATGGAGCAACTGATGTGAACTCTATTCTACTGGCCCATAGGCATCTCAGAGAAAATTTGGAGATGTTAACGGGAGAGTGGGACGAATGTGTTCTGAATGCTGAACAAGTAGGAAGATTGCAGACTCTCGACAAGACGAAAGTCACCGAGAGAATACGAGCTTGCATACGGTCTCAGGGTCAACTCTGGGCTGCATGTCAAACACCAATCCTTCGGGTGGCCAAAGATCCTTTGGTGAAAGAAGAGTTTCGAGTACAGGGCTCTAAACATGTAGCAGAGGATTCTAATACCTCTTGCCCAAGTTCTAAGGTGGTGGTCTCTTCGGAACCATTTCGCCAAAAAGAAGATGATATTCAGAGGTCACACTCTGAACCATCATGTCAACCCGGCACCTCTGGGATAAAAGAGGGAGAGATTAATCTTAGGCCAATGACTGACACTTCTAAGATTAATACTGATAAAATTGAAGTTTCCTCATTTTGGCAGATTTATCAAGCTAACTGGGAGAAGCTCCATACAAGGACGGGAATCAACCCAGAAAAAATAAGGGTTGATGTCTCGGGGAAATATCCTCGGGTGTGGATGATGTCAAATTCAGATCCACACGAAGTTAAAAGATGGTATGAATTTTGAGCACTTGCTTCGGTTTATACAACATCTCAATCATTCGCCAAAATCAAGAATCTACCTAAATGGATTCAAGAAGTGGTATATGATACATGGGCTAACAATCCAAAGCTTAGTCGAGGTGATATTTTAGAGCTGTATTTTATTAGTGCAGCCCCAGAACCAGCGGGGAAAGGAAACCATGAAGCCTTCCACTATATTAGGCTTCGAAAACCAGATGCATGCGCCCTCGAAAAAATAAAGGTGTGTTTCAACTCAAAACACCTTCGAATTGACTCGCAAGAGAACGAGGTCAATGTAGGGCGACAAGCTGACCCAAGTCGTATTCTCAAGGAAGGCTCAACAGGGCTAATGCCACTTGTATTATTCACACAGAAAATAAATAAACAATCATAAACATTCTAAACCAGGGAATTTAAAATGACGAGAACTAAACTAATAAAAGAAATAAAATAACAAATAAATAACAAGAAAAACAAGAAGAAAGAAAGTATTAGGGATTAGATTCTTCTCATCAATTTCACACCAAGCTTGCTACAGATTAATTCTATTAATCAATCACGCATAATCAACTTCAACATAGGGTTAACATCAATAGCTTTCGCGTCAATCCGATAAACCCTAAAGACTAAATTATACGATCCAGATTAATTATTAGACATGCGTTTCCGGTCAATCTAATATTGAGAGAACCACAATCGAGCAGTAGAATCGTCCATCGATTTCATCCACTACTTATAAATATTGAATAGCGATCAATTATTCAATATCAAGAAAATCGATTCAATCAACGGGAAATTAATTAAAGAACAAGCACGAATCGAAAACGATTCGAATATCTAAACCCTAATCAAAGAATTAGCTAAGCATAGAATAAATCATCGAATTAAAATCACAAGAATTCACCGATTAAATTACAAGAAATAAACGATGAAGTAATCCTTACAATCGAACGGATGTAATCCTTGCATGATGATCCTCGTTATTCTAGCTAGGCAAAAGAAAAAAAAACGAAAAAGAAAATCGTCTGCTGCTATTCGTGCGTGAGAGAAAGTGAGTCTGTGTGTGAAACCCTAGCAGAAATATCTTTAAAGTCGCGCAAACGAGCGTTACGAAACTCAGCCCAGCGCTCGCTGTAAACCAGCGCCGGCTGGAGCTGTTTATGCGAACTTTACTCCAGCGGTCGCTGGGCAGTATGGGCATACCGCCCAGCCAGCGGTCGCTGGGAAGTGCGCTCCATGTTCCAGCGGTGGCTGGCCTTCTCAGCTCTCGTGCGCTCCCGTTCCGACGCTCGTTGGTCCTCTTCTATGCTAACTCCCTTCTCTTGCAACACTTTTTAACTAAAAACTCGAGATATTGAGCTCACCACATGCAACATCGAAAAGAAACAAAATAAATCAAAATACGAGAAATATAAAAGGAAAACTTCGACACCAAAAAATGAATGATCAAAGGAGATTCAGCGAAGCAATGCTAAGCTGTATCAGAGAAAAAGATTTCAAAGATGAAGAGGTCCAGATCCTCATGGCATCCTTAATATCTCATCAAGATATTAAAGAAGAAATAGAGGTGTCCTTAGAAGATGTCAAAAGGAAGATTAAAAGGAGTTACAATGAGAATCCTTTGGCATGGTTGGATAAGAACAAGCTCAAAATAACCTTGAAGGTAAAGCTAAATAAGGAGTATGAGTTTGTTAGATACAGGCCAATCATGATGAACCTCAAAGATCAACAGGATATGAAGGAGATAATCAAGGAACACCTTGATTTAAAGTTGATTGAACCAGGGAACTCGCCTTACAGCAGTCCCGGATTTCTGGTAAGAAATCATGGAGAGATCAAACGAGGTAAATCCAGATTAGTTATTAATTACAAGGGAATTAATGATATTCTGGAGTTTGATGGATATTTTATCCCTAGTAGGGAACACCTTATTAACTGCATTAGAAATGCTAAGGTATTCTCTAAGTTTGATTGCAAGTCAGGTTTCTACCAGATTCGTATGGAGGAATGGAGTAAGAAGTTTACAACATTCTCTATTCCACAGGGGCATTATGTTTGGATCGTGATGCCAATGGGGTTAGCTAATGCACCTCAAATATTTCAGAGAAAGATGGATAATCTGTTTAAAGATTATTTTTCTTTTATGTTCGTCTATATTGATGATATTTTAATTGTATAAAAAAATATGGAAGAACATATCAAACAGCTTGAGATCTTTACAGATGTTTGTTATAAAGAAGGTTTAGTACTGTCCGAAAAGAAGGCAGTCGTTGCAACTCGGAAAATTGAATTTCTGGGTATCGAGATCGATGAAGCAGGAATTATTCTACAGGACCATATTGTTCAGAAGGTCCAGAATTTTCCTGAAGATTTGAAAGAAAAGAAACAACTTCAGAGCTTTCTGGGGGTTGTTAATTTTGCGGGATCATTCATTAAGAATCTCGCGAAACATAGAAAAGTTTTTAGTTCATTACTGAAAAAGGGTGTTCCGTTCATCTGGACTGAAGAACATCGACAAGGAATGAAGGAGTTAAAAGAGGTTTGCAGAAATCTCACAAAACTCTCAATACCGTAGGACGAAGACGACTTGGTCCTGTACACAAATGCAAGTGATTATTGGTGGGCAGCGGTCTTGATCAAAATCACTCCTAATGGAGAAGAACCATGCAGATAATATAGTGGTTTATTCTCAGAAGATGAAGCTGTGCGATGGCACATCAAAGAGAAATGGCCTTTATTTTTATTGGCAAAGAAATTTACTTTGAAAGTCGATAACACGCAGGTTAAGGCTTTCTTAAGAAACAAGATGGAATCTAAGCCTGAAAATGCTAGATTAATTAGATGGCAAGCTGAATGTCAATATTATATTTTTGATATTGTCATTGTGAAATCTCACGAAAATGTTCTTGCAGATTTCTTAACAAGAGATGGAGCAACTGATGTGAACTCCATTCTACTGGCCCATAGGCATCTCAGAGAAAATTTGGAGATTTTAACGGGAGAGTGGGACGAATGTGTTCTGAATGCTGAACAAGTAGGAAGATTGCAGACTCTAGACAAGACGAAAGTCACCGAGAGAATACGAGCTTACATACGGTCTCAGGGTCAACTCTGGGCTGCATGTGAAACACCAATCCTTCGGGTGGCCAAAGATCCTTTGGTGAAAGAAGAGTTTCGAGTACAGGGCTCTAAACATGTAGCAGAGGATTCTAATACCTCTTGCCCAAGTTCTAAGGTGGTGGTCTCTTCGGAACCATTTCCCCAAGAAGAAGATGATATTCAGAGATCACACTCTGAACCATCATGTCAACCCGGCACCTCTGGAATAAAAGAGGGAGAGATTAATCTTAGGCCAATGACTGGCACTTCTAAGATTAATACTGATAAAATTGAAGTTTCCTCCTTTTGGCAGATTTATCAAGCTAACTGGGAGAAGCTCCATACAAGGACGGGAATCAACCCAGAAAAAATAAGGGTTGATGTCTCGGGGAAATATCCTCGGGTGTGGATGATGTCAAATTCAGATCCACACGAAGTTAAAAGATGGTATGAATTTTGAGCACTTGCTTCGGTTTATACAACATCTCAATCATTCGCCAAAATCAAGAATCTACCTAAATGGATTCAAGAAGTGGTATATGATACATGGGCTAACAATCCAAAGCTTAGTCGAGGTGACATTTTGGAGCTGTATTTTATTAGTGCAGCCCCAGAACCAGCGAGAAAAGGAAACCATGAAGCCTTCCACTATATTAGGCTTCGAAAACCAGATGCATGCGCCCTCGAAAAAATAAAGGTGTGTTTCAACTCAAAACACCTTCGAATTGACTCGCAAGAGAACGAGGTCAATGTAGGGCGACAAGCTGACCCAAGTCGTATTCTCAAGGAAGGCTCAACAGGGCTAATGCCACTTGTATTATTCACACAGAAAATAAATAAACAATCCTAAACATTCTAAACCAGAGAATTTAAAATGACGAGAACTAAACTAATAAAAGAAATAAAATAACAAATAAATAACAAGAAAAACAAGAAGAAAGAAAGTATTAGGGATTAGATTCTTCTCATCGATTTCTCACCAAGCTTGCTACAGATTAATTCTATTAATCAATCACGCATAATCAACTTCAACATAGGGTTAACATCAATAGCTTTCGCGTCAATCCGATAAACCCTAAAGACTAAACTATACGATCCAGATTAATTATTAGACATGCGTTTCCGGTCAATCTAATATTGAGAGAACTACAATCGAGCAGTAGAATCGTCCATCGATCTCATCCACTACTTATAAATATTGAATAGCGATCAATTATTCAATATCAAGAAAATCGATTCAATCAACGGAAAATTAATTAAAGAACAAGCACGAATCGAAAACGATTCGAATATCTAAACCCTAATCAAAGAATTAGCTTAGCATAGAATAAATCATCGAATTAAAATCACAAGAATTCACCGATTAAATTACAAGAAATAAACAATGAAGTAATCCTTACAATCGAAGGGATGTAATCCTTGCATGATGATCCTCGTTATTCTAGCTAGGCAAAAGAAAAAAAACGAAAAAGAAAATCGTCTGCTGCTATTCGTGCGTGAGAGAAAGTGAGTTTGTATGTGAAACCCTAGTAGAAATATATTTAAAATCGCGCAAACGAGCGTTACGAAACTCAGCCCATCGCTCGTTGTAAACCAGCGCCGACTGGAGCTGTTTATGCAAACTTCACTCCAGCGGTCGCTGGGCAGTATGGGCATACCGCCCAGCCAGCGGTCGCTGGGAAGTGTGAGCATACCGTCCAGCCAGCGGTCGCTGGGAAGTGTGGGCATACCGCCCAGCCAGCGCGCTCCATGTTCCAGCGGTGGCTGGCCTTCTCAGCTCTCGTGCGCTCCCGTTCCGACGCTCGTTGGTCCTCTTCTATGCTAACTCCTTTCTCTTGCAACACTTTTTAACTAAAAACTCGAGATATTGAGCTCACCACATGCAACATCGAAAAGAAACAAAATAAATCAAAATACGAGAAATATAAACGGGAAACACAATTGTACGCACACAAACACGATAAAATAAACACATAAAAACGAAACAAATAACGACTAAACAAGGCGCCTACAGAGAAAGAGACTACTCTAGTCTCTACATTACCAGAAGACCTCATCTCCACCAGAAGAACATGGGGATTATGGGTCTGTCTCACAGAGATGGACAAAGTCAAGCTTCCGTTTAAATTCTTTCAGAATTCAGTAAACGGATCATTCATGTTAAATACTATGACAGGAAAATCAACAAGATTTGCAGAGGAAGCTTTCGAAAGAAAGATGACTTTGCTTTGGGAAAATAAGATTGCGACGAGCAAATAAACTCATCGCAAATACTACAACATGGCTCATTTTGGAAACTGGTCTGAGCGCGTTTGTTCGGATTGACAGAACCAGAAGGAACCATAGTTCGGGAAAGGTTTCTTGCCCAGAAGGGGAAAAGAGAAGGCTCGGTCCAACGAGCATCTTGAGTACAAGGCGCTGCCAAAAGCAAGGACGCCCAGGGCCCCGGGAAAAAAGTAGATTCCGACACAAGTTGGTGGAGTCATGTGACTCTGAGCTGGAGAACCACCCACTAAAAAGAAAACGACAGCAGTGGGTGGATGAACAGGAATTACCCATAAGAATCCAAATGGGTAAAGGCACAGGAGGAGCATTATCAATTAAAGATAATGTGGTATGATTCACAAAGGAGGTTGCACCGAAAGTCTTGCGTCCTTATTCAATAATGGACGACATGAGTGGTCCTACTCTTAGGAAAATACAGGCCGGTTGCGGAACAAAGACATCCGAGGCAATTATGGAAGAAGGAGGTTGATAATTGAGACCTCTATATAAACCAAGAGTCGGAAGAGCAGAAGATCATCGAAAAATCTACACTTCATCTTCTCTGCTCTCTCAAAATAAAATTTGTTATAGTTCCTATTCTAGTATAGTTTAGTCTATGTATTTCAATTCCGCTACCATAGGTAGCTATACAAGTTTGTCTCCTCCCTAAAGGAGATATACTTATGTTGTAATAAATATTATATAATTCCTAAATAAAGTTTGGGCTTTTGTTCATCCCTTCCAATGTCTGAGTATTCTCTAAATACCAACTAAATACCATACGCCCCGGGTAGGAAACGAACGAGGGCTGTGCTGAGTGTTGCTGAAGGAGTCTGCGTCTGGAAACCATCGGTTGCCATCGTGTGGTTGGACGAGGTCCCTAAAACTTCCGGTGGAAATACCCGGCAGCATTACGGTAAAAAAGGTATGAAGTTGGTATGCTTAGAATTTTTATACGGAAGTGTGATGGGCCTGATAGTGTTGCATGATTTTATTTTCCATAATTGAAAATTGGATTGGAATAAGCAGAATAAATAAAGAAATTCAGCACAAAGGGTATAATGGTTATAGTGTGTATTTTTCATTGATTTCAAAAGAATTGTGTAAAATTCATTTTTGATTTGGCAAAGTGTGTATAAAGAATTTTGTCCCATTTTTATTTAGTAGGCCTTCCTATTCTGCAACTACGACTAATTTATATGAAAGTATCCCCACTTAGTAAAAGAAGTGATGGTATTCGGACATAAATGTCCGGACATAATCTAGCTAGTTTAGGTAAATGAATCGGTTCGATCCGTTTAACTTATTTATTTAATTTTGTAATTTCTCCACATTCATTCAATTTATTATTTTTTGAGTAATCTAATTCAAGTGAATGCATAAATATCTATTAAGTAATAATATTTCCGAAAGATTAGTTAAAATCACAAAATAACTTTATTAGTTTAATTTCGTATTTTTTGTATTCATATTTCTCTCTTTAAAAATGGCGGTTTAGATTAATTAAGTAAATACATTAGAGTACTAACCAACACCATTATTTTATTTGATAAATTATAAGTTAAGATTATTAATATATTCATTTTATGTCCGGACATATATGTCCAAAAAATATTAGTTAAATAATTATCAAATTTTATACCTTTTCTTTTTTGGATTTTTAATAATTGCAGTTGCAATGACTTTAGCTTATAATAAGAATGGTTTCTTTTAGCGGCAGCATTTCTATTGGCCTATTCTTTGGCTTTTTCTGCATTTTAAGTGCCTAATAATCTTCTGTTACTAAATTTTTATCTGACTCATAATAATGACTCTCTCTTTCCGGCAGAAAGCTAAAGTACGTATCTAATGATTCTCTTTTAAGTTAGACCAAATGATAAAAATAATTTTTTTTAGCATTTTATCATATTTGGTTTTGGTGGCAATTGAACTTGAAAATTAAATTTTGAGATTTGCAATTCATTTTATTTAATTATGACAAGGTATTCTGAAACCGTAATCCGAGAAAATTAAGCTCGGTTTGTATAATCATTTCATGTCATTAATAAACTTAAACTCGTTGCGGATGATGCATAGCTCAAGTGACTAGCTGAGGTACCACAAGTCTATCTTTAGTGAAAGATCTTGGGTTCAATCCTTTGGTGGTGTAGTAATCTCATCTTTGTCTGATGTAGATGTCCCACCTATATGGTGGTGTAGTGCTTTATTTAACATTATATATATACATTTATAATTCTCTAAAAAAGATAAACTTAAACTCGTTTTCATATAATATCATACTCTTATGTCGAATAATTTTTTTAGTGATTTAAGTTGGAAGTCATAAAATGTTTTGGCCAAAATTCTCCCCTTGCTTCAAAATCACCCAACAAATGCATCTAATTTATTCTGATTTCCTTACTTAATTTGTTGATAAATTGTATTGAAATTTCTTCTTTTGAATGTAATAACAAATACCATAAAGAATTACAGGTGTATCTCAATAAAAGTAATGCCTATTTCTACCACATCTAGTAAATCTAAATTCTAGCACCAATGATAAAAAATATCAATGGTAGCACTTTTGGACTTTTATATTCTTCCTTCCTTTTTTTAACTTTGTTTTTTATAAACACATTTTTTTTCGTGCGATCACGTATAAAAATTCGTGATCACGCATGAAATTAAACTATTACAAGTGCATTTCACACTGTTTATTTAATGATAGCACGAATAAAAATTCTTGATCACATATGAAATGAGATTATTACAAGTGCATTCACCCTTTTATTTAGTGACAAATAAAATTTGTGATCTTAGAGGATATAAAAGTCTAAAAATACTAATATTAATTTTTTACATAATTGGTGCTAGAATTTAGCATTACTATTTTAGATGCGCTAGAAAAGCTTTTGCACCATCTCAATATGTGCTTAATTTGCAAACTCCCTATTGTAGTAGCTGTAGTGCAACTTTTAAATATTAAGACTATATAATTAAGGGTAGTGCTATTTGGACACACTGTGGCTAGCCACACAAGCTAAAAAAGGTAATATAGGTTTTGAAAATGGAAATATACCCTAATTGGGGAATCATAAATCCTAAGGGGAAATTTAATTATTTCTATTTTTACAGTTAACTTTCCTTTTCTTATGCTTGTGGCCGGCCACAGTGTGACCGAATAGCTTTATTGTATAATTAAATAGACATATAATTATCTATAATTTATACGGAGAGTAGCTTTTCATAAATCAATCAAATACTGCATCTCTTAAAATCTAACAAAGTAACAATAACGAAATAAAGGAAAAAATTGATGGCTACTTTTGTGTCAACATTATAGTGTCTTATTTTATGGTGCTACAACATGTGGTCATTGCAAAATAAATAAATTAAATTCCCACTAAACCAGCTAAAATTCAAAATGAGTTGATATATAAGTAATATATGCATGAACTTTATTGTCCCTTTAAATTATAAAATCATTCATCATATTTAAAAAAGAAAAAAAAAGAGGTAGCATGTACTGCTTTATGTGCATGCTTGGACCTCACTGTATTGCTTGAGCAATAATCATTATTCATTAAAATCCCCACTTAAAAAATCTTTTTTAACTTTTTTCGGATTTATTTGGCGCAAACTTTTAATTGTTTATCTTTCAAGCTATGTGGCCGCTGAGTAGATGTTAATCTCTTTAGTTGGACCTTTTTATTCAAATTAATTGAGTATTATATTTTTCTGTCCCAATATTTTGTTTTGAGGAATCTGTTTCAATAGGAGTATTATTTAAATACGAGACTGCAAAAGTTGTATATAAAAAAGATACTAAGTGCATGTATCCGCCATCAAGTATCCAAAGTTTGAGTTTATTATTTAGAATTGCGATAACTGAGTATTCTTGTAATCAAATATTTTATAATTCGAATCTTATCAATATCTCATAAATTGAGTCTGTTACACCAGATTTCCGACTTGAAATTCTCTTTTCATTTTTCAGCCCTCAACTTTATCGTTTCCGTCACACGCTCAAACAATACATGCACACTCAAAAAATTGGCCCAAATGATTAATCAAGGGATAAATTCCTCTATTTTTTATCCTTAAAATAAATGACAAAAAAATTGAATTATAATTGAAGTTTAATTCATGAATAAGGGTATTTCAAATGCAAATGAGTGATAATAAAGGTATTAAAGAAGAAATTGGATTTTAATTTTTTTAATAAGTGCAAAAATGAAAAACAAACATGTCCTAGTTGTGAACTAACAAAGAAATTTATAATTTGGATGATGAACAATGAAAAAGATACTTGAGACTATACATTTAAATAATGTCAAAATAATATCTCTATATTATAATTTATGAGGCAGTCTTGTGTGTGGTGCACTATAATTTTAATTTTTGTAATATTTAATTAATTTTAATTAGAGCTTAATAAATTATATTCGAGAATTAATAAATCTTAATTAGAGATTAATAAATTCTAAATCTATAATTAAAATTATTAAATTCTAATAGTAATTAATAAATTATAATTACTTCCATACTTTTACGTTAATTACACCTAATTACAATCAACCTTACCCTAAAATTACCCTAATTTATTTGTTGTGCTATTTCATTATATATGGTGCAGAAAATACTTTGGGATAAACTTTGTGCTAAGCTCGATGAATTGAATGCGATATACAGAGTCTGTCATATAAATGTGTAAATTGTACTAATATACTATATAATCTAAATTCTATATGGGTGTAACGGTGTAAGTGAAATACTATTATATAAAATAAATAAATAATGCTACATTGATGTTATTTATATACCAAGGTGCACGTGGGGCCCTGTTTGGATATATCATAATCAAAAGAAAACAAATATTAGCGGAAAGAAGAAGATACCTTTTCCCTTCTCTTCCTCTTTAGACTTTTTTGACTGGTCACGTTGTCATTATTACACACCCAAACACGCCCTCTCTCTCTCTCTCTCTCTCAAATTTTACCTTCAAGAAAACCCTCCTCCACATCTTAAAATCAACTACCCACTCACTCTTAAAAAGTCATAAGTTGACCATCTAAATTAATTAACTGAATTGAGTAATTTATTTATTTATTGAGATAGAGTCATTTATTTATTTTGATAATGGATATTTGTATTTGTTTTATGTGACGGGCTTGACTCGAGCCTATCCTCAAAAATCAAAATAAGCCGTGGATAGACCCCGCTTTTATGTTTATATAAAAATATTCTTTCTATCAATAGATCATTGAAAAAGAAAACGTGTTTTTTTAATATATTCTCATACAAAATTTTGTGACGATTGTATTAGTCTTATTTATTCATTCCTACATAATTCTATAGGATGTTTGGGTTTATTTCCAATTAGAAGTATATCAATTTTTTTCTTTAATTAATCATTTGGTACCAATAATAATGTGATACATAGAGTTATAGGTTTGGAAAATGAAAATATGTTTCTTTGATTATGTTTCCACACTGAATCTGTGGTTGATACGAAACTATGAATATTTTTGTAGTTAGTTTGAGAGGTGAATATTTAAGTGGCGAGTCTCATCACAGCGATGACATTAATTATCATAGATTATAAGATTTTCAAAAATGTAAACAAAATTTGAAAATAATAAGGCATATATGCTTCATGTACAAATAATAAAATAAATACATGCAATACAATTATGCAAACGTTATTTACCGTGAACCGAGCAAAGATTAGACGTTGATTATGAAATAAATACGAGAGATTTTTACCATTATATCGCACTAAATTAACACTATATAATATTATAAGGCATAAATCTTGAATAATTTGGAATAATAATAGTCAATACTATAAAATACCAATATTAATAGGCATCCAAAAAATTCAAAAGAAGTGTGGCCCCATTTTGCGAGGCGTAAAACTCATTTATGGCCCCTTTTTTTACACACACAACACACAGTGAGAGGCTGCTGTGCTGCTTCTTCTGCTGCTTTCCAACGTCTCTCTCTGCACTCTGATCATTTCACTCTCTCTTTCTATAACAAACTTCTGAAATGATGAGATAAGAACAAAAACCCACAAAACACCAATCCATATCCCCTCCGCCTCTGCATTTTGCAGAAGCTCACATTTCTCATAATCCTCTCACGCAATATGCATACACTCTATATCTATATCTATATATAGGAGGAAAATAAAAGAGCCATTACCTCTGAAGAATTTCAGGTCTGCACTTTTGATAAAGCACCCAGAATTCACGTGCTCTTTCTTAACAGAATTCTTTTATTTATAGCCGAACACCTTTTTTCACACTAAATCTTGGATATATATGTCATGTGTAGTGTGTGTGTGTGTGTGCATTGGTTTTTCTTTTTAAGTAAGTATATCCGTCAAAGTTTGCATCTTTTCTGCAGAAAAAAAGGCATTTTCTTGATTTGATTTTCTGAAATGGGATTGCGGTGGTGGCTGGCGGCGGTGGTGGTGGCGGGATTGGTGTTTGGCGGTGGTTATGGCTTCCCGGAGGAGGATCTAGTGGTGAAATTGCCAGGTCAGCCGGCGGTGAAGTTCAAGCAGTATGCAGGCTATGTAGATGTGGATGTGAAAAATGGGAGAAGTTTATTTTACTATTTTGTGGAAGCTGCTGAGGATCCTGATCACAAGCCCTTAACTTTATGGCTCAATGGAGGTAAATTTTGCATTTATTTTAGTTTTATGTAGTATTTTGTCTGCATATAGTATTTGAATTTTTGCTGATATTTGAATTTTCAAGATTGATGTCAATGCCATGTTTGCAGAAGTGAATGAGCTGATTTTTTTTTACTGATAGAATGTGAATTTCTGGTATCACATTATTTTCCAATTCTGTTTACAAAAATCTTGAGTTGTAGATGATGGATTTGAGTTCATGTTTCTGTGAATTTGAGTAGTGTGAAACTGAAAAATGGTTGTTTGTTCTTTATAGTGACAGAAGAATCTTATGCTGACAGATAAATTGTTCATTCTAGGCTATGCAGTTGGTGCAGTGCACTGTGTGTGATTTTCAACACACCTTGAGTGTGTGTCTGATTGTGTGTTCATTTTTGGTGAGAAACACATCTAGTGCTCTTGGTGTGTTTTTCACCACACCCACATAGGGAAGGTGTCGGATTGTGTGTGTGTGCGATTTTGGTGAAAAACACTTCTAGTGCAGTGCATTGGGTGTAGTATCTCAGGACGTCGATGAATCCTTGAATAGTTTCTGTTTTCTCTAAGATTTTGGCCTAATTGGGAAGGAATATGATATTAGAACAGTCCGAGTTGTTGAATCTTGATAGAAGATAAAACGAACAAATTGAAGATGAAAAACATTATTTCAAGATGCCTCGTACATTTTTGGCAGTGATCAATACTGCAACACCCTCCTCAATTATTCGGTTTCTGAGTTTAGCATTTGTGTTGTTGTGTTCAGGCCCGGGTTGCTCGTCAATGGGAGGAGGTGCGTTCACGGAGTTAGGTCCTTTCTTTCCTAGGGGGGATGGTCGAACCCTCCGAGTGAACTCAAAATCATGGAACAAAGGTAGAGACTAATTAAGCAATTTATTGCTTACAACCAAATTTATAGTTAACTAACAAATTCTGTTTCTTGTTTGTACAGCATCAAATCTTCTGTTTGTTGAGTCTCCAGCTGGTGTAGGATGGTCGTATTCAAATACGAGCTCAGACTACACTTGTGGCGATGCTTCCACAGGTAAGAAGTTGCTCGCTGCTCGCCTACTTCATTACTACGTTTACTGCAAGTATTTAGACTCGATGAAGTTGTTAGCATATGAAAATTTATCTGTCTATTCTTGAATCTGTTTAAAACCACACTACATGTTTGCGTATTTATGATGCGCGTTCAACTCGAATTGCATGAGTTACATGAGGAAGTTAGATTAGGATTGGATAATTTAAACCAAATTTTATGTTCTATGGCAGCAATGGATATGCACATGTTCATGATGGGATGGTACAAGAAATTTCCTACATTCAAAACCAGAGATTTATTTCTCACGGGAGAAAGTTATGCTGGTAAGAAATTTATTTACCATATAAAAGTGTTGAAAAAAGGATCAAACAAATGTTATTTTTGTAGCTTTCTCCATCATTTTGTTTTTCAATAAATGATCAAAGTTGAAAGCTAGTCATGTTTTGCTCTAAGACATCTTCATTACAGCTTGCACATTCAGTTTCAGATAAATGAAATTATATCTTCGTGTAGGGCATTACACCCCGCAATTAGCTATTGCTCTTCTTGACCACAACGAGCATTCTAAGGACTTCAAGTTCAACATTAAGGGTGTTGCTGTAAGAACATATTACAGAATAGCATGGATTTTCATAGTTTCGGAAACATGTTGATATTCTCTGTGTCTCGATTGTTCAACTGCAAACTTCTTTTTTCCAGATTGGCAACCCGCTTCTGAGGCTTGATCGCGATGTTCCAGCAACGTATGAATTCTTCTGGTCACACGGGATGATTTCAGATGAAACTGGACTTGCCATCATGAATGACTGTGATTTTGATGATTATACTTTTGCTAGTCCTCACAATGTGTCTAAAACCTGCATCGAGGCCATATCCGAGGCCAATGAGATCGTTGGTGAATATGTTAACAATTATGATGTTATTCTTGATGTATGCTATCCATCCATTGTAGAGCAAGAGCTTCGACTCAGAAAAATGGTAAACATGATACCATCTTTTATGTAGGCCTTAAACAAGAAAACGAATAACACTATATACGGTTGCAGGCTACCAAGATCAGTGTTGGAGTAGACGTCTGCATGAGCTACGAAAGGCGCTTCTACTTCAACCTTCCTGAGGTTCAGAAGGCTCTACACGCAAATCGTACCAATCTACCATATAGCTGGTCTATGTGCAGTGGGTAAGCCTAGAAAAAACTCTTTCTCCTTGCTTTCCTTAACAACAATATTTTCACTTTGGGGGCGTTTACTTTGAAGGATAGGATAGATTGATAAAACATAGGATTGACTATATGAAGGATTAGATGATCAAACAAGTTCAAAAGTAATCAATCCATCAAAGTAAACAGTGGATTAACCTATACTATTTTTATCTATCTATCCTATCACCCAAAGTAAACACTCCCTTTGTGTTTACTAAAATTTGCCTAAATTCTGCAGTCTTTTGAATTATAACGAGGCAGACGGTAACATTGACATTCTTCCATTGCTAAAGAGGATCATTCAGAACAAAATCCCAGTTTGGATTTTCAGGTAAACTGTTCTTCACTTCAACTAAAATGGTAGCAACTTTTTTTCTGATTTCTAAACTCAAGAACTGATAAAAAAAACTTTGCACATTATCGAAATTTCAGTGGTGATCAAGATTCAGTCGTACCTTTACTTGGTTCACGTACATTAGTACGCGAGCTTGCTCATGATCTAAACTTCAAGATCACAGTCCCATATGGAGCTTGGTTCCATAAAGGACAGGTAACTAACTATATATAAGTTCATTTTTTGTCATCCCTTTCTGAGATATGCCGTTAACTTGCTCTCTTACCGGTGAATGCAGGTGGGAGGTTGGATGACTGAGTATGGAAACTTGCTAACTTTTGCAACAGTAAGAGGTGCTGCTCATATGGTGCCATATGCACAGCCATCAAGGGCTCTGCATCTCTTCAGTTCGTTCGTACGAGGAAGGAGACTGCCAAACAATACGCGTCCTTCCATTGATGAATGATGAATGATGATGATGATGAAGCAAAGAGTTTGATGTTTGATTTTGGTGTTTTCTTTTTTGGATTTGATTCATAGCTATGTTGAGTTTGATTCTGCCAAAGGCCAATATCCATTTCTTTAGTTGTTATAACAATATATGGAGAAAGCAAAAGGAAATCACAAAAATGATGTATTCATTTTGTGGAAAGGAATTGAAGATCAGATTGCGGCTGGTTATGAAAGTAATTTAAAAGTTAAATTCTGAAAAGGGAAAAGGGTCATATACACACATGCTGTCGGGTTCTAATACGCCCTTGAAGTATTTTTAAAACTAATAAGCCCTTAGTGTATATTTTGAGGTACAAAAAAACTCTTAATGTTATAATTATTGATATACATGCCCTTCCTTACTATTATTACTCCAAAATAGTTTTATTCAAATTTATATAAAACTAAGAAGTTGAAAATTTAAGAAATGAAAGAAAGTAAAGGATCGAGCTAGTGGCTGAAAGATACATGTTAAAACTTTGAGGATTCATCAGAAATTATTTTATGAAATGCTAGTTTATTGATAGATAAGATAGTAAACAACTGATACAAAATAAACCTATATATAGAAGGCTATAGCCTATTGCACTGGAAAGCTAGCAACGGCTATCAACAACATTAAATGCTACCAAACAACATTTATGTTAATCCTAACAATAAAGTGAATAAAGCCTTAGTACCATAATATAAAACAAAACAAGTGCAGCAATATGAACAGCTTGCACAAGGACTCATATTTGCTGCTTTAATTGGTTTTGACCAGCATCTCTTTCCAACTTGGATACTTGAGCAGAGATCCAATCCTACGTGGAGATTCCATTGGAATATTCTTGAGACCATCATTGACCAAGCTTTCATCTTCACCTAAAACATGAATGTTAATACTTCCCCTCAATTCGAGCGCGGCTAAAGGACAAATTCCAAGTTTGTTTTTGAGCCTCGAGAAGAATTGGTTGCTCAGCGGTTTGGTGAAGATATCTGTTGTTTGTTCATGAGAAGGAACATGTCTGAGATCAATTTGTTTTGCAGCAACCTTGTCCCTGACGAAGTGAATATCAAGTTCTATATGCTTGGTTCTTGCATGTAAAACTTGATTTGACACCAAAGATATAGTGCTGAGATTGTCAACCCAAACTGTGGGAATTTTATCCATTTTAACTCCAAGCTCTGTAAGAAGAGAATTTATCGACACTACTTCGGATATAGCTTGAGCTAGGCTTCTGTATTCCGCTTCGGTACTTGATGGCGAAACAACCGATTGTTTCTTTGAACACCAAGAAATAAGATTTTTGCCTAGGTAAATGCAGTAGCCTGTGACTGATCTACGATCATCCAAATTCGCTGCCCAATCTGAGTCTGAAAAAGCATTTATGTAACAAGGTGATTTTTGAATATGAAGACCATGATCGGCTGTACCTGCAAGATACCTCAATATCCACTTCACTGCCTTCCAATGATTGTCAAGAGGACAAGACATAAATTGGCTGACTTTGTTCACACTAAAAGAGATCTCCGGTCTTGTAATAGTAGCATATTGCAATGCCCCAACAGTACTCCTATATAGCTTACCATCAACTGTAGGACTACCTTCATTCTTGGATAATTTGCATGATGAAATCATGGGTGTAGGTTGTCCTTTTGCTTCGGTCATTTGCAGCTTTGTGAGGAGCTTCTTGATGTAGGCTGTCTGAGTTAGATGAATTCCTTGTGCAGTTTTTGTGACTTCAATTCCAAGAAACTGATGCTCATTCAAAGAAAACTGCTTGTTGAGAAGATGGATAACATGCTTGATTTCTTGAGGATTTGAACCTGTAATGAGCATATCATCAACATAAATGAGCAGATAAATTACTGAACCATTTGTGTTTCTGAAAAACAAGAAATTGTCAGCCCGAGATTGAGTGAAACCAAGCTTAGAAAGAACAGATTTGATGGTGAGAAACCATGATCTAGAGGCTTGTTTCAAGCCATATATAGCTTTGTTGAGTTTGCAAACCATGTTACTATCCCCTTGCTCAAATCCAGGTGGTTGCTGCATGTAAATTTCTTCTTGGAGATCACCATTAAGAAAAGCATTGTCCACATCTAAATGAGTGATGTTCCAACCAGCTGAAACAGCAAGGCTTAAGATGGTTCTAATGGTGGCTGGCTTTACAACCGGACTGAAAGTTTCATTGAAGTCAAAACCAGGTTCTTGAGTGAAGCCTTGAGCAACTAACCGGGCTTTGTATCTGGAAACTGAACCATCATTATGTCGTCTGATTCGAAACACCCATTTGCAGCCAATGAGATTCTTACCAGGGGGTAAGGGGCAAATAGACCATGTTTGCTTGGTGATGAGAGCAGATTCCTCCTTGACCATAGCTTTATTCCAGACAGGAACTTTGAGAGCTATAGTATGATTACTTGGTTCAATCTGCAAATAATCATTAGCATTGAAAACAGTGGAAAAGATTTTGGGCTTGAAGATGCCTGCTCGAGCTCTTGTGATCATGGAATGCTTAGGAAAAGATGGAGCAGGAGAAGATGATGGAGAGGAGGAATGAGCTGGGGAATCAGTAGAATGAGTAAAAGATGATGAGTTAGTGGAGTGAAAAGGAAATGATTCGGTGGGGCTATGATGCGGATGAGATGAGTGGAGAGGGGGAGAAAAAGAATCAGAAGAAGAACTAGGCTGTGAAGATTGAGGTGGTGAGATCACAAGAGGGGGCACAGGAGATGGATTATGAGGTATATGTAAAGACATGTGAGGAGAATTTGGAGGTGTGTAATGAATGAGATCATGTATAGAGGAAGCAAGAAAGGGAAATTTGGTTTCATCAAAGAGAATATCTCTAGTGACAATAATTTTTCCTGTGGACAGAAGCACTTTATAGCCTTTATGAATGGAGCTATAACCAAGGAATGTGCCATTTGTGGATCTAAATTGCAATTTATGCTTATTATATGGTCTGAGAAAAGGGTAACATAAACAGCCAAAGACTTTGAGAAATGAGTAATTGGGAGCTGTGTTGAATGTTTTTTCAAGAGGAGTTAAAAAATTAATAACTCTACTGGGAATCCTATTTATAATATAGACAGAAGTAGCAAATGCATCATCCCAATATTTGGTAGGAAGACCAGATTGAGCTAAGAGAGACAAACCCATTTGTACAATATGTCTATGTTTCCTTTCAGCAAGCCCATTTTGTTGAGGGGTGTATGGACACGAGACACGATGATTGATTCCCTCAGATTGTAAATAGCTAGACAAACTTCTATATTCCCCTCCCCAATCAGTTTGTAACATTTGGATTTTTAGATTCAACTGTTTTTCAACCATTTGGTGAAAGTGTTTAAAAACAGCTTGGACTTCCCCTTTAGTTTTTAGCAAGTATAACTAAGTATATCTACTATATTGATCAATGAAAGTGACATAGTATGAAAATCCATTGCTTGAAACTATAGGAGATGGTCCCCACAAATCACTATGTATCAATTCAAGAGGTCTAGAATATGAGGAAACAGAGTCAGTATATGGCAATTTGTGACTTTTAGCAAGACAACAAGGATGACATAGAATACTTGATTTTATTGCATTGAAAGGAATGTTACATCTTTGCAATGCCTTCTGGACTACATCAAAAGCACAGTGGCCTAGTCTCTTGTGCCATAGATCTATGCTAGAAACAGAACTAGAAGATAAAAAAGCTACAGGAGAGACAGATCCTAATTTTGCTGAAAGAGCTGCAGGAGCAGAAGAAATGCATCCTTTATTTGAACTGGAATGAGGACTCGAGGACTGAGGCTTGTGCAGAAGAAACTGATAGAGACCTTGTTCAAGAGTTCCCTTGAGCAGAATGGCTTTGGTTCCTTGATCTTTAACAAAACAACAATCAGAGTGAAATTCAAAGAAAACTCCATTGTCTTTAGCAAATTGGGAAACACTAAGAAGATTTTTGGTAATTTTTGGAACATGAAGAAGATTATTGAGCATAACCGTTCTAGATTTTGGATGAGAAGAAGTAGAAAAAACAGATGAGCCAACATGAACAATATCAATACCAAAATCATTCCCAAGTTTAAGTTTATTACCTCCATGGTATTCAGTGGCTGAGTTTAGATTGTTGTAGTCATTAGAGACATGGTTTGTGGCTCCTGAATCCGGGAACCAGACTGAGTTGTCATAGCTAAACTCTGATGGAGCATGGAAGCTAGGTGCAGCAGAAGCTTGAGCAACATGTAAGGCTGGTTGAGGCTGAAAGTTATGATTGAAACCATGTTGTTGTGGCTGTTGTTGTTGTCTTGGTTGAGGATTAGGAACATTAGGATTTTGCTCAAATCGATAGTAACAACGATCTGCAGTATGTCAAGTTCTCTGGCATATTTGGCAAATAGGCCTGTTATTTTCATTAGACCTGCAACGACCACCTCTTCCTCCACGATTGCTATAACCAAAACCTCGTCCCCCGCGAGTTTGATAATCGTTCTGTCCATTGTTATTGTTGATGTTTCCTCTTGGAGCTAAATTTTGAGCAACGTTGGCTGATGGCTGTGATCCATCTGAGTTTACTGAAGCAACTCTCATGCCTTCAAGCCTAGATTCAAAGCTTAGAAGCAAGGCATGGACATCTTGAACAGTCCAAGAATCATTTCTAGAGGTTATAGTTACCATGACAGAATCGTATTCTGTACCAAGACCAGCCAATATGTGTAAAATCTGGTCATCAGCAGAGATGCGATAACCTGTTGAATCTAGAAGATCACAACAGTCTTTGATCTTGGCAAGATATTCTCTCATAGAAAGAGAATATTTCTTGATAGTTTGCAGCTGCAATTTGTATTGCATTAGCTTAGCCCTCGATTGGCTAGCAAAGCTAATTTCCAGAGTGTTCCAAATGTCTTTGGTAGAAGTCAGACCAACCACAAGTCTCATTATAGTTTTTGTCAAGGATGATTGAATCCAAGCAGATAAGAGTTGATCTTGACGATGCCAAGCTTGATACTCTGGATTTGGTTGCATTCGAGAAGGAGTGGTGTCTGGAACGACAACCATTTCAGGAGGAATTTCATAATCTCCATAGAGAAAAGATTCAAGACCGTAGCCTTTGACAGTAGCAAGGATTTGTTGTTTCCAGATTAAGAAATTCGAATCTGAGAATTTGATAGAGATAGGATGATTTTGAGGAAGAACAACGGAACTAGAAGAAGAAGGAAATGGATTAGCATAACTGGTGCTTTCACCGTCTGCCATGGCTCAAAGATTAAAAGGACGAAGAAGGAAGAAGAGGTGACAGAGACAGATCATGGATCTGTGCTCTGATACCATGAAAGAAAGTAAAGGATCGAGCTAGTTGCTGAAAGATACATGTTAAAACTTTGAGGATTCATCAGAAATTATTTTATGAAATGCTAGTTTATTGATAGATAAGATAGTAAACAACTGATTCATCAGAGATCCTTTTACGATCCAGATCTGCTTGATGACTCGAATTGGGTCATTTGATCTGATGATCCTTCCAGCTGAGTCGATGTACACATTCTTTGTGTTCTTCAGTTGTTGCTGGTGGGGTTTTGATCTCAGTATTTTCCTAGCTTGGTTTCTTTGTTGATGTCCTGGTCTTTTTCGGTATCCAGCTGAGACGTTCCTTTGTCTCTGCTGTCTCTTGTGATATCTTGGCTGGAACTGGTGCTTCAGCTGGTGATCATATGAATGATATCCAGTTGGGTATCTCATTTGATATCTTTCGACGTGCTGTTGATGTTGCTGGTATCTGAACTGTCCAGTCTGTTGTCGTTGTTGAGTTTGAGCACGTTGCTGTTTGATCTGTGCTAGAGGTTGTCTCAAAGATGGCCTTTTTGATGCCTGTTGTGTTCTCAATGGTCGTTGCTGAGTAACTGGAATTGGATTTTCTTTTGCTCTGACAAACATTACCTTTGTTCCACTTGTGGAAGCAATGTTTGTGACATCCTTTGATCCATTGTAACCTAGTCCTGCTTTGAGCGCTGCTGGACGTTGTGGACTTATGATTTCGTCCATTGTTGTTGTAGCTTTGATGTAAGCTATTATCTTCTTAGATAGTACTTCTTCGGAATTTTTCAGCTCTATGATCTCAGCTGACTTCTTTTCTGATTCAGCTGTGGCCTTTTCCAATTCTTCCATCAGCTGTTTCTTTTCGTAGTAGAAGTCTTTCATCAGTTGATCTTGTTTCACTATTTTGTCTTTTAATGAGATGACCTCCTCTTGGAGCTGTGTTGTATCAGCTGCTTCTGATACCATTTTCTTTCACAGTTCTACCTTCAGCTCGGTATTCTCACACATTATGATGTCAAGGATCTCTTGAAGCTCATTGAAATCGTTCATAACCTTCTCTACTAAACTTCAATCAGGTAGCCCTGATTCTGAAACCTGTGTAGAGTGTTCGTGTGATGGTGAGGGGTTAGATAGATTTTGAGTTCTTGACATTACCTCATCTTCATCGATTCCGTCTGTCTGTCCCATGAAGCATGTATCCCATTCAGGTTCATCATGAGCCATCAGTGCTTCTTCTTCTGAATCTGAAAATGGCATGTTATCCTCCATTTTGTTGCACTCCGACTCTTCGTCGGCGATGTAGGCTCTCCTTCTGTCAGCTTCCTTAGCTTTCAGTTGGTCTTTATCTTTCTTGAATAGTTTGGGACAGTCTAGCTTGTAGTGTCCAGGTTCCTTGCAGTTGAAGCAACCTTCGTCTGTTCGTTTGTCAGCTGACTTCTCATCAGCTGCTGTGTACTTGTCTCTGTAAGTTCTTACGAACTTCTTGTACTTGCCCTTGCTGGTGCTGAGTCTGTTGTAGTTTTTTACCAGCATGGCTATTTCTTCAAGTAGTTATTCCTTGCTCATGTCCTTCTTGTCCTTCTTTGATGACTCAGCTGACTGTATGTATGTGAATTTTTCAGAATTAGGTCTGAATGCAATCTCCTTTGGTGCAGGTGTCAGCTCTCCATCATTTTGATTGCTTGAAAATTCTTTCATGGTAATCTTCAAGTTGTATTCGTTGGCTTTGATCAGGGAGAATAATCTTTCAGTTGAAAGATCACCCAAGTCACTTCGACTTTGGTGTACTACCTTGTATGTGTTCCATTCAGCTGTGAGCGCTGAAAGGACTTTTAGGTTCTTTTCACGCTGGGTGTATTTCCCAATTCTGATGGTTTCTATCTCTACCACGATATTAGAGAATCTGAGTTCTATCCCTTCGATGGACTCGTTGACAAGCTGCTTGAAGTTATCAAACTTCTGGCAGACAATCGTGAATTTATTTTCTTTTATCTCCTCCGACCCTTCGCATAGCTTGGCTAGGGTTTCCCACATCTCCTTTGCGGTGTTGCAGTTAATGATCTTGCTGAGGTAGACGTTGGAGACTGTTGACGAGATGATGTTCCTTGCGAAGCTGTCTAATCCAGCTTGTTTCCTTTCTTCTGAGGTATGTTCATTCTTTGGCTTGGGAATGAGCTGATACGTTGGTTGTCCACCATCTTAAGCTGGAACAAGCTCATTTCCTTGTTTGTAAATGAGGATAGGTCCGTCTATGATGACGTCCCACATCATGTCATGATGCGCACACAGAAAGCTTTTTAATCTGAACTTCCAGATTGCATAATCATCGACCGAGAAGGTGGGAAGGTTCCTGTTAAGATAAGAATCCATGGAGATATGCACAATATGAAATAATATGAGTTTTTCCAAAAGAGGATCTGTTCAGTTGACCACTGACAGATTTTCAAGACAAATCTCTTGATTCAGAAACAGCGGTCTTTTGAACCACTGCTCTGATACCAATTGATGGTCCCTGAGCTGGGTCTTTGGTGTAGAGGGGGGGTGAATACACCAAAGATAGACTTTTAAAACTTTTTGACAAGTTTAAAACAGAGTGCGTGAGCTCAATTATGAATCCAGCTGAGGAACATCAGCTGGGCTAATAACTCAGCTGGCGGTGCGGAAAGTGGTGGTTTAAAAAATTAGCTCGTTTGCTTAGAAAAACTCCGCTTGAAAATATTATCTTTACGTTTTCAGCTTAATCAAGTTTTGCAATTTTCAGAAAGACACAGCTGTTCTTTGGAGAGCAGCTGAGTGTGCAGATTCAATAAAAATGCAATGTGTCAATGGAGTTAGTACAATAACTGAAAATAATGAGAAAGAAAATAACACGAGATTTTACATGATTCGGAGTAACACCTCCTACGTCCACGACCAGATTCACTGGTAATTCACTACCACTTGGTTTCCAAGTACCAAGCAACATCACAACTCTAACCCGAGCTGTGTTCCAACAGTTTACGGGCACTGTCAAGCCTAACCTTTCAGTTTGCAGGTACTGAAAAAACCTTACAACCACTTGAATTTCGCGCTTCAAGCAAGCGTAACCTTGACCTAACCTTTCTGGGTAAAGAGGGGTTTGGTTTGGGGTTCCAACTATGAACGAGTTCTTACAATGAAGAACTTAGAGTTAGATGAACTCGTTCAAAATCTAGGCTTAAGATATACAAAGATTTCTGCCTAGGAATCAGACGAAAAACTGAGCTGTTTCTGGACTAGAAACACTTTAAGATAAAGTGTTCTTTGAACTATTTAGAACTACTTAAGAGCTTTTGAAAGCTTGATGAATTCAGAAAATGAAAGCTTGTAGAGAGTTTTTCGTATTTGATCCTGAGGTTGAAGACGGATATATATAGGTAGAGATTCAAAACAAGCTGTTGGAGGAGCCGTTTGAATCTTACCTACTCTTCTTAAATTCACAATCTGCCGTTGGGCGTTTCTGCATCTGTCTTCATCAGTGTCACATCCTAGGTTCTGAAGTCTAGGATGCTGATTTGGCAATCCCTTATTGGTCGAGGTATATTGACTTCCTCTGACACCGGGATCTTTGTCTTCAAGCTGTTTTGCGAATCTTGAAGCTGGATCTGATACTCTGACTTGAACTGATGCTTTCAGAGTTAACATTCATTTTGTCTGTACAGCTGGATCAGCTGTGTCTTGAACTCAACTCGATTAATCTTCAGCTTGATCTTGCTCTGTTTTGAACTCAGCTCAGCTGGAGAACTCAGCTGATAGTTGACTCCTGCTGTTAACACAGCTGGATCTTCTGCTGTCTTGAGCTTCTGCTGTCTTCCGCTTCCTGAACCTGTAAACATAGAAAATCTAGAGCTCAAACAGGCGAGCTGAAAAACACTACTTAGATTTATGCGATCATCTACTCGGTTGGAGTCAGTTGGGTTTTGGTATTAAATCAAAACTTTATAATTTTCCCAACAATAATAACAATAATAAGGAAGACATAAAAAGAATGGAACAAAATTTGAATAAAACTATATTGGAGTGGTAATAATAAGGAAGGGCATGTATATCAAAAAATTATAACATTAAGGGTTAATTATACACTTCAAAATATACATTAAGGGATTATTTATACCTAAAAATACTTCAGGGGTTATATGAACCTGAGAGGAAACTTTAGGGGTGTATTTGACCCTTTTCCCATTTGAAAATTAGTGAAAATATGAAAAAGAAAAAGGATTTATAATCTTGCTTTTTTTCGGGCCTTTATTTTATGAGTAATTTTATCCTGATTTTGGGAGGTTGGGCCAACTTATTGGGCCGTTTCAGTTTTTTCGAAATAATTCAGTAGACAAATATACTTGTAACTATTATGAACAACATTAATTTGAGGAAGTCTGGTGCGTCGTTTTTCACCAAAAATAATCCGACACGCAGTCGGTATGCCCACACTGCACAGAACAGCGGTAAGCAAGATCGTCTCCCAAAGGACTGGTGAGAATTTTTCCAACTCTTCAATGTGCAAGTAACCCCAAATTTTCCAACGAATGTTTATGAAACGGAAATAAAATTAAATACTAATATCCAGAAAATAGATTTAAACAGATATGTAAAAGCATTCCGGTTTTCGATTAATTACACCCTAGCTCTACTAATCCGATCATTGATACAGGAGTGACTCCAATTCATGCAAACAAATCGGTTATAACCATCGAAGACGCTTCAGACGCGATCTTATCTCTCCTTAACTATTCGATAATTAGGAAGACACTTCACTAATTACTTCTCTAATCGACTGACAACCCTAGAGACGCTCTATGGATTTAATGAGCCGACATCATTAATAATTAGAGAGACCCGATTCAAAATTCAATAAACTCTGACGCAGGATTACAAATTAAGACTGTTTATCCCTTGACTCTGAAGAATCAATTTACCACTAATTAAACCTAAACCACAATTACGGATGGCCGATTTAATTGGCTACTAATTAATCTCGGACTGCTAAATATTTCGAACTACCTAGCAGAACCGAAACAATTAATGATACTAAAAATAAAGAATCTCAGATGCATGCTTAGAATTAAAGTATAAGAACAGATTAGATCTCACAAAATAGTTAGGCTAGGGCTTCATTAATCTTCACCGGAATAAAAGAGTTTAGCTTGAATTCATAATCGAATTCAAGCTACAAAATAAAAATAAGAACAGGAACGATATTTCTACCGCCAAGAAGAAAAGAACCGTGAAAAATAATTCTCTGGAATAAACTTGTATGATCTGATATGTCTGCTCCTTTTTTTTTTGGAGTCCCTTAAATAAACTAATAAAAGTCAATTATAAACAAGGAAATAAAAACCCTACTTTTAATCTAATTAGGAAAACATTAAAACAAAGTCTAATAATAATAAAACTCTAATACTAAAAGGCCAAGCCCAAAAATATGGTTGAATTTCGTGCATCAGCCCAAGTCTCCATGTACAAGTCAGCTTCCAAGAACTTTCCATTGACTGCTTGTATTTCCTCACGCACAGTCAGTTGGTATGGGCATACCGCTCAACTTCCTTCATGGAATTTTAAACCACCTTAGCTGCAAAACCTCCAAAACCACGTCCATTCTTCCAATTATGCACAACCACCTATAATCCATCACAAAATGCAACAAACCCTGTAAAACATAATCTATAAGCTATTAACATCCAAAAATGTACCAAAAATAACCCAAAATATATAATAAATATAAGCCCAATCAAATCCCCCCCACACTTAAACAATGCTCGCCCTCGAGCATAATTAAATCAACGGAAAAACTGGAAAAAGACTTAAAACGACAAGATAATTATTGGCAACATTTCGATGGACAACAATCAAAGTCGAGACCAAGATACAATCATCTACAAACCACCAACCATTCTCTTGTTTCAAAATCGTGCAAACACTCTTCATTCAAGTCAAAATCGTGCAAAATTGATCCTGCCTCACTAAGTTTCACTCCAATTCTCTCAAAAGAAAAAAAAAGGGCAGAATTCACACTAATCGCAACTTGACACTCTCAAACATTGGTTTGCCCGTATGTCATTATCTCCACCATAACATGAGATTAAACACAAATCAAAAGGTCTTTTCAGCGGGTCGTAATGGGGCTAGGGTGCATAGGTAAGATATAAAGGATAAAACGGCTCATATTAATGAAAACATGCATGTATATCAGAACAAATATTTTCAAGAGCACCTCCCAAAATACCATCACACAAAAGTCGTGCTTATCTCCAAGATATAGAGCCTATAAAATTCCAAACTTATAAACCAACACCCCTTTCATACATCTGTTCTTCCTTATTTCTTCTCTCTTTTCTTTTTTTTCCTTTTCTATTTTTTTTTCTAAAGAGAGATGTTTTTTTTTTATTATTCCTAGAATAACAGAAACAAATTCAAACTTCTCAGCACCTCAACACAAAACAACTTCAATATAATAGGAGCTCTCATTCTCAAAACAATCCAATATAACTCGCATGTTTTCGAGGGACAAAAGAAAGCTAAATAGGCAAAGGCTGAATTTTAGTGGCTTAAATATTCAAGAAAGAAAGATCAGGCACAAATAAGCACACTAATGGAAAATTGAGGGTACGGATAATTTATTCGGGCCAATACACTGGTTAAATCCTAAATGCCTTCATCATTTTTATGCAAGAATCTCAAAAAATTTCGACTATGGCAACCAGGCAAACCAGAAATCAAGCATACAAGTCCGATACAACACTCAACGAAGAAACATGGAGCTTTCTCAAATCATGCTCATAAGGCTCAAATCTCACAATATCAGAAGGTTTCAAATAAATTGTGATCAATCTCGCACTTTTTCCTCATCCAAGAACACATACAAGCATCATACACAATTTAATCACAAGAGAAAACAACCATACAGACCAAGACAATATCTTAATCCCTTCTATTCAAATTGTCCACCTCCAAGTTGTCAACGACTCAAAAAGAACAAAAACGATTTTTTTTTCGTTTTTTTAATAAAACACACCAGAAAATATAATCAACTTCTCCCCCCCACACTTAAACAACACAGTGTCCTCACTGTGTAGAAGAGAAGCAGACAAGAAAAAATGCAAAACAAAGAAAATAAGATAAACAAAGAAAGAAAATGAAAAACAACGAAAAACTCCCCTGGATGGTGGTCAAGAAGAGGATGAAGAAGAAAGCGTTAGCACGGCTTGTTCAACGGCAGCAACCCTATCACTCAAGGCATCAAGCTTGGCCTCGACCTTTGCCTCCAAAGCAATCGCCCAACGAGGAACGAAATTCTCAAAAAGTTCCTTGAGCTCGGCTAGAGATGGAGCAGCAGCAAAACCTGCAGAAGAACCTGCACTAGAAAGATGGCTCGGGCCTGAAACACCCGGCTTCAACAGCTGATAATTTCCCTCGTTATTCACATAAAGTAGACGCATAGTATTGAAATCAGAGAGGGTAAAAGTATAAGGTGGAAAATACATAGGTTCTTCATCAAAAACATGCAGCTTATGGGCTAGCGTAGTAACAAATGCACCTAAAGGAATTTTCCCAGTAAAACGAGTAGCACTTGCTCGCCATTGTCTAGCAGCCCAATAGCCAAAATTCATCTTCACACTCGCATGCATATTACCCAAAATGCAGATATCATTCATAGTAACTATATGCATGGAGTCTATCCTACCAAAAAGATTATGAACGAAAAAGCGATGACACAGACGCAAACCATGATCAACAATATTCGCACTCTTAGAACCCCCTTTCACATACACTTTCTCGACAGATAACTCACACCATCTTTGATCAATGATGGAAGAAAGATCCTCAGGAATGTCACAAACAACATACACATATGCATCACTTTTCAATGATTCATCAGTCTCAAACCCAAGCAACACATTTAATGAATTCACCGACAAATTAAATTGTCGCCCCTTCAAGGAAAACAACACAGCATGCGAATCACACAAATCGCGAGACAAATAAAAAACAAATGACGACAGAAACTCCAGACACATCTCACGATAGTCATTACAATCATTATCCAAAAAGGCTGACCAACCTATATTAGCAAAATATCTTCTAATCTCAGAATTAACACCTAACACTTCGATATCAGACCAATCAAACAGACGAGTATTAACAAAAGTTCGCAGAGAATTCTTACGAGCTCGAGCTTTTACCTCAGCGATAGGAAGAAAATCAGGTCGAGTAACATATGTGCGCCTTTGCTGTGGTGATGCAACGGTTTCTGGGATGGATGGCTCGACCTCAGTTTCAGGACTAGCACTTCTAGATGCAGCGGCAGCAGCAGCGGTCTTGGAACGAGTACGGCGAACCTCTGAATTTTCTCCACCTGCCACCTCAGACATAGCCTCTGTAGAGGATCGCCCTCTTTTTCTCAAACACCGCTGAGTCGGTGCGGCCGGTGGCTGGCCCGAGGACGACGGAGGCTCTACATTATCCTCCAAATGAAACAAAATAAATAAATAAATAAATAAAACAATAACAACTAAAATGCCTGGGTTGTCTCCCAAGTAGCGCCCTTCTTTAACGTCCTAGGCCGGACATAATGGTAAATCGATCATGAGACGATTTTGGGGGCGGCCAAATCCATTCCATCAAAAGTTGCTAACTCCGTTTCCACATAGTATGGCTTGAGCAACTGGCCGTTTACCTTCCAAACCTTGGAAGTGCTAAAACTTCGAATTTCCATTGCTCCATGGGGACTAACACTCACAACTTCATATGGCCCAATCCAACGAGACTTCAACTTGCCCGGCATGATTCGCAGCCGAGCATTAAACAAGAGAACTTTCTGCCCGACCTCAAAATACTTCCTGCGAATGTATTTATCATGAAGAAACTTGGTACGCTCCTTGTAGAGACATGCATTATCATAAGCTTCCAATCGAATCTCCTCCAACTCTTGCAATTGGAGCTTTCGCTTTTGGCCGACAATTTCTCTATCAAGACAACACTGTTTCACAGCCCAAAATGCTTTGTGTTCCAACTCGACGGGTAAATGGCATTGCTTCCCAAAAATTAGTCGGTAAGGAGACATTCCAATGGGTGATTTATAAGCTGTGCGGTATGCCCATACCGCATCATCCAGACGGCAGCTCCAGTCCTTTCGATTTGGATTAACAGTCTTTTTAAGGATGCTCTTTATCTCTCTATTTGATACTTCAGCTTGTCCATTCGACTGTGGGTGATACGCAGTGGCTACTCTATGATGAACCCCATACTTCTTGAAAAGAGCTTCCAAGGTTCGATTGCAAAAATGAGTTCCTTGATCCCTGATGATAGCACGCGGCACACCAAACCTTGCGAAGATGTTAGTCTTAAGAAAGCTGGCAACAACCTTGGAATCATTAGTAAGAGTAGCCTTGACCTCTACCCACTTGGAGACATAATCGACGGCCAATAGAATATACGAGTTACCAAACGAACTTGGGAAAGGCCCCATGAAGTCCATCCCCCACACGTCGAAAATCTCACAAACCAAAATAGGAATTTGAGGCATTTCATTCCTAGATGAGATATTACCCGTGTGTTGGCATCTATCACAATTCTTGAAGAAAAAATAAGCATCCTTAAAAATGGTTTCCCAATAAAAACCAGAATCAAGAACCTTACGGGCTGTCCTTTCTGGTCCAAAATGACCACCACAAGCATGGACATGACAAAAGTGCTGAACGGACTGAATCTCACTGTAGAGAATGCACCTCCTAATCACTTGGTCAGCATAAATTTTCTACAAATAAGGGTCGTCCTATATGAAATACTTTGCTTGACTTTTCAGTTTATTCTTCTTAGCAGTTTCAGTCCCTTTTGGAAACATCCCCATGGTTAAATAATTAGCCAAATCAGCATACCACGGGTTCGTACCATCGACTGCCACCAACAGTTCATCAGGGAAATCGTCCAGTATGGGCATACCATCTGACTCCGTCTGCAATCTGCTCAAGTGGTCAGCAACATTGTTCTCAGCACCCTTCTTATCTTTGATCTCCAAGTCGAATTCTTGTAGCAGAAGTATCCACTGTATGAGACGTGGCTTGGATTCCTTCTTGGAAAGCAAATACTTCAAAGCTGCATGATCGGAATACACGACAACTTTCGAACCCATAAGATAGGATCTAAATTTTTCACAAGCAAATACAACGGCTAGAAGCTCCTTCTCCGTCGTCGTATAATTGCACTGAGCTGGATTCAGAGTTTTTGAAGCATAATAGATAACATGACTCTCTTTCCCATTCTTTTACCCAAGCACAGCTCCAACGGCGAAATCGCTTGCATCACACATGATCTCAAAAGGCGTCCCCCCTTTCGGTGGCTGAATTATGGGAGCAGAAGTCAGCTTGCTCTTCAAGAGATCGAAAGCTTCCTTGCACTTTTCATCAAAGACGAATGGAACATCTTCCTGCAACAACTTTGTTAGAGGCTGTGCAATCCTTGAAAAGTCTTGGATGAAACGCTTGTAGAAACCTGCATGGCCTAAGAAAGCTCGAATTTCTTTTTCGTTAGAAGGGTAAGGTAATTTTACAATTAAGTCAACTTTCGCCCTATCCACTTCTATGCCTTTTTCAGAAATCACATGTCCGAGCACAATACCTTGCTTAACCATAAAATGACACTTTTCAAAATTAAGCACAAGATTCGTTTCAACACACCTCAACAAAACCTATTCCAGATTATCCAAACAATGATCAAAAGAATCTCCATGCACAGTAAAATCATCCATGAAAATCTCAATGCAACTTTCAATCAAGTCAGAAAAAATACTCATCATGCACCGTTGGAAAGTACCAGGAGCATTACATAAACTAAAAGGCATACGACGACAAGCAAAAGTACCAAACGGACAAGTGAAAGTTGTTTTCCCTTGATCTTCTTGTGCCACAAAAATTTGAAAATATCCAGAATAACCATCAAGAAAACAAAAGAATGATTTTCCAGCCAATCTTTCAAGCATCTCATCAATAAAAGGTAAAGGAAAATGATCTTTTCTAGTGGCATCATTCAATTTCCTAAAAGCTATGCACATACGCCAACCAGTTTGAAGCCTCATGGGAATCAATTCATTATTCTCATTCTCAACCAACTGAAAACCAGACTTCTTAGGAACCACGTGAACAGGACTGACCCAAGCACTATCAGAAATTGGATAAATAATCCCTAAATCTAGCAATTTAAGGATTTCTTTAAGCACAACCTCTTTCATGACAGTATTCAATTTTCTTTGTGGGTCTCGAGAAGGCTTACAACCAGACTCAAGTAAAATGCGATGCATGCAAGTAGAAGGGGATATACCTTTTATGTCGGCTAAGGTCCATCCTATGGCAGTTTTATACTTCTTCAAAAGCTCAATCAACCTTACCACTTGTTCCTTGCAAAGCTCATTACTTATGATGACCGGCAGCGTGTCCTGCTCTCCCAAGAAGGCATATTTCAGATGCTTTGGAAGCACCTTCAATTCCAGCACTGGAGCTTTCACCACAGATGGTAAAAGTGGTTCAGTCTTGGTCGGTATGGGCATCCTGCTCGACAGATGCCTGGTGGGAAATTCACTGGTGGAATGCAGCTGCTTAATGATATCTCGAATTTCCTCATCCTCTTCATTAATTGCCGGTGCGTCTGTCATCCCACCAAAAAGTACCTGCTCCAACTTGTCTTCCCTGAAATGATTCTCAACAAAATCCTCAACTAATGGGTCAACAACATCAATCATATACAGAGCTTCAGGATCCTCAACATGCTTCATAGCTTCAAAAATATTAAATGTGACAACATCACCATCAAATTCAAGGCTAAGCATGCCTTTATCAACATCAATTTTAGTTCTTGCAGTTTTCATGAATGGCCTTCCTAAAAGGATCAAAGATCTGTGAGCAGAGGAGGAATCATCCATGTCAACAATGTAAAAATCCACAGGAAAAATTAATTCATTCACTTTCACAAGAACATCTTCCACCACACCTTCAGGATATGTATTAGACCTATCAGCTAACTGAATGATAATACGAGTTTCTTTCATAGGACCTAATTGCAACTCCTTATACATAGAAAATGGCATAACATTAATAGATGCGCCTAAATCTAACATAACTCTCTCAACCTTCTTGCTGCCAATGATGCAAGGAATAGTAAATATACCAGGATCCTTACATTTTTTAGGCATTTTTCTTTGAATAACCGCAGAAACATTTTCACCAACCTTAATTCTCGCATTTATCCCATACCTCATCTTTTTAGCACATAATTCTTTCACGAATTTTGCGTACCAGGGCACTTGCTTAATAGCATCAATCAAAGGCAAGTTGATCTCTACCTTTTTGAACAGCTCAAGGATCTCTTTCTCATCATCTTCTTTCTTGTTTCGAACCAACCTAGAAGGAAAAGATGCTGAAATTAGAGGTTGAGAATTAGGAACTTTAGGTTCCACACTTACATTGGGAGGAAGAGGTTTGTCAGGTTGTTGCGCTTCTTCAATGGCTTCCTTAGTTTGATCTCCAACCTGCTCTTCTCGCTTCTTTTTGCCTTCCTTAGCTTCTCGCTCAACCAACTCCTTTCCACTTCTTAAAGTTACATCACTAACGTTCCCTCTAGGATTTACTTCTGTTTGTGATGGAAGTTTGCCCTGATTCGCCTACATCTTATTCATCTGAATGGCGAGTTGGGTGATTTGTGTGCCATATTTCCCAAAGCGTCCTGTGTCTCTTGCTGAAAAGCTTGTTGGCTCTGCACCAAACTCTTAACAATTTCACTGCTTTGCGCCAGACTTTTCATAATATCATTCATGCTTGGCTCTGTACGGTCAGTATGGGCATATTGACCACCCTGCGGCTGTTTTTGGGTCAAAACTCCAGGTATCTTCTGATCTTGTTGTCTCCAGCTGAAGTTAGGATGATTCCTCCATCCTGGGTTATACGTGTGCGAGAACGGATCGTTCTTCCTCTACCTTTGTGCATCATATTGTGTATCACCGGAGCCATAGCATGCTTGTTCAGTTTGAGGATCTTGCAAGGTAGGACAAGCATCAGTATAGTGGCCATTTTCCGAACAAATTCCACAGTGAACTCCTTGAGTTTCTGCCACAGCAAGACCTCTAACTAGAGAAGTTAGAGCATCAATTTTATTGTTCACACCAGAACTCTCTGTACCTTCAACTCCTTTCACAGGTCTATATCTATCATCGTCCTCGTCTTCATATTGTTGGCCGTTGGAAACCATATCAACTATGAGCTGCTTTGCATCAGCCAAAGTCTTGTTGGTTAAAGAACCTCCACAAGCAGCATCAACGATTTTCCGATCAAAAGAAGACATACCACGGTAAAAGTAATTTGTGAGCAGGTGGTATTCAGAAAATCCGTGGTCTGGACATTTATGGCACAATTGCTGAATGCTTAATGCTGCTGATCGCCAAACTTTCTTTTAGCTTTTGCTTAATGCTGTTGATCGCCATTCTTAAGTTTGCATCCCTCGACTCAGGAAAGAACTTGCGCAAGAATTGCTCCTCTAAATCACTCCACGTCCGAATTGAGCCCGATGGAAGATCAAACAACCAGTCTCTTGCCTTGCCTTGCAACGTATGAGAGAAAGTCAGTAGCCTCAAATTGTTTGCATCAAAACCTTGAGGGCGTAGAGTAGAGCAGACTAAATCAAATTCAGCAAGGTGTTTATGTGCACTCTCTCCAGGTAAATCGCCAAACTTTGGTAGAACTTGAATAAAGCCAGGCCTGATTTCAGAATTTCGGGCGATAGTTGACAGCACGATGCAGATCGGTCGATTGTTCCTATGACGGCCCAGTTCTCTTATCAAAGGTTGAGGTTCTTCCATCTGATTTTCTCCTTCATTTCTTCTATCATTGTTCCCTAGTATGATATTACGATCCTCCTCATCAGCCATGTCTTCTTTGAATAGATATTCAATATCAAAGTCTTCTGAATCAGAGGCAGCAGTTTGAGCTTCCTTCGATTCTCTGGCCACCTTCCTCAACTTCCGTTCAGTTTTATCAATATCTGGATCAAAGACTAAATATCCTGTACGAGAAGAACGGGGCATAAAATAGAAAACAGAAAAATTAAATATGGCAAATCGAAGAATCAGAATAATAACTACTTAGAAACCAGTCCCCGGCAACGGCGCCAAAATTTGGTGCGTCGTTTTTCACCAAAAATAATCCGACACGCAGTCGGTATGCCCACACTGCATAGAACAGCGGTAAGCAAGATCGTCTCTCAAAGAACCGGTGAGAATTTTTCCAACTCTTCAATCTGCAAGTAACCCCAAATTTTCCAACGAATGTTTATGAAACAGAAATAAAATTAAATACTAATATCCAGAAAATAGATTTAAACAGAGATGTAAAAGCATTCCGGTTTCCGATTAATTCCACCCTAGCTCTACTAATCCGATCATTGATACAGGAGTTACTCCAATTCATGCAAACAAATCGGTTATAACCACCGAAGACGCTTCAGACGCGATCTTATCTCTCCTTAACTATTCGATAATTAGGAAGACGCTTCACTAATTACTTCTCTAATCGACTGACAACCCTAGAGACGCTCTATGGATTTAATGAGCCGACAACATTAATAATTAGAGAGACCCGATTCAAAATTCAATAAACTCTGACGCAGGATTACGAATTAAGACTGTTTATCCCTTGACTCTGAAGAATCAATTTACCACTAATTAAACCTAAACCACAATTACGGATGGCCAATTTAATTGGCTACTAATTAATCTCGGACTGCTAAATATTTCGAACTACCTAGTAGAACCGAAACAATTAACGATACTAAAAATAAAGAATCTCAGATGCATGCTTAGAATTAAAGTATAAGAACAGATTAGATCTCACAGAATAGTTAGGCTAGGGCTTCATTAATCTTCACCGGAATAAAAGAGTTTAGCTTGAATTCATAATCGAATTCAAGCTACAAAATAAAAATAAGAACAAGAACGATATTTCTGCCGCCAAGAAGAAAAGAACCGTGAAAAATAATTCTCTGGAATAAACTTGTATGATCTGATATGTCTGCTCCTTTTTTTTTGGAGTCCCTTAAATAAACTAATAAAAGTCAATTATAAACAAGGAAATAAAAACCCTACTTTTAATCTAATTAGGAAAACATTAAAACAAAGTCTAATAATAATAAAACTCTAATACTAAAAGTCCAAGCCCAAAAATATGGTTGAATTTCGTGCATTAGCCCAAGTCTCCACGTACAAGTCAGCTTCCAAGAACTTTCCATTGACTGCTTGTATTTTCTCACGCACAGTCAGTTGGTATGGGCATACCGCTCAACTTCCTTCATGGAATTTTAAACCACCTCAGCTGCAAAACCTCCAAAACCACGTCCATTCTTCCAATTATGCACAACCACCTATAATCCATCACAAAATGCAACAAACCCCGTAAAACATAATCTATAAGCTATTAACATCCAAAAATGTACCAAAAATAACCTAAAATATATAACAAATATAAGCCCAATCAAAATCTCTAAAAAAAAAACATTAATTTCAGGAAGATTAACCAAAGTAGCGTAAATGTTCAATGGAAAATGTGTACTTTTGATATTAATTTATGCTTGACAAATATCCAATTCTTATAATCAAAACTGAAGAGTCAACTATCATAGTAATAGAGGTGCTTAGACAATGATAATAAATATTTAACTCTTAGAAAAGTAATAAACATATAAAAGTAAAACCCATATACACTTTAGAAGATCATATAGTTGCTTTTGAAATTAATATTAGGTCGAATAGATACAAATTTAGAAAAGTGACAAATAATTGGTAGTTTATAGGAATAATTCTCAAAGAAATTACTGTTTTGACCTATTTTATAATTCCATATGATTTTTGAAACATTTCAATTTTGTGCAATCACACCTTTACCTCTTAAAATTGACAAATCCATCTGGTCTCTGACGAGGAAGTTAACATCCGTTTGGAAAATACATATTTTCATTTTTTTTATTTATTTACTTTCATTTTTATATTTAGTTAACTTCCTTTATGAAAATTGTTTAATTTTACTAATTATAATGTTTATTTTTTTAATTGCTTCGAGAAATAAATAAGTTCCGCTCCATACATTTTTTTTTTCCATTTTCATCTCTTTAAAAATTATTCTATTGCTAGCAGGTGTGTTTGCATCAAAGATTATAATTAAGAAAAACATAGATAAGAATACTTGTTAATGCAGCAGCGTATTCCAAGAGAAACAAAATACAGTTTCACTTTTGAAAAAAAAAAAAAAGATATCAAGAGAAGGATAATATAGTAAACACGTAATTTAGCCAAGAAAATAAACAATATTTCATAATTTAGTCAAATTGCCAGATTGTGTCTGATCTTAAATTAAGTTATACTAAAATGATGATTTTTTAATAATAAGAGGCGTTATCTATTCCATTCCACTGCCCTTTCAGAGAATGTTCGAGTGGTGCAATATTTTTATAATGGAAAATATAATTTATGATTCAAATCTTATCACTCTCTTATCATTTATCAAAACGTTAAAATTAAACCTCACATTTTCTAGAAATTTTTTTTTTATTAAAACACGCGCATGATTGGTTTTTCGAAATTTGCGCCAGAAATAACAATATTTTCCAGCTCAGGTAGAAAATTCTTACTCTAAATAATCTGACTTAAAATATACGTTGCAAACTGTGCTAAAAATAAACTGCTCTATTAATTAAACGATAAGCATGAAACACCCCAAAGAGGCACAACAACAAGACCATCTTGAGCGTCCTTCATAATTTGGTTAACAGTTCAATTTCTTCTTCATGATTCACAAAATATTTGCTCAATTTTGTGGAAGGAATGAAAATCATTTTGGAAATGTTTACCAAGAGAAACTTTAGCTGGTTCAGCTGGTTCCTCTAGCTTCCCCTTTTTTATGATGCCAAAACCTAACTGAGACAAACTATGAAGCTTTCCCTTAGCTTCCCCCTACGTTTTAAGAGGGTAATAAAAAAAAAAGCAGATTAAGAGTTCAGAGTTCAGAGCCTGGACAAAAAGTAATTGTTATCAGGGTGAACTTTAAGCAGCAAATAAAACTTTGTTTTATTAAAGTAAGAAATTACAACAATTAAAGAGATAAATCGAAAAGAAAGAAAAAAAAATTCTTCAATCTTCAATCTTCAATCCTAGCTAGCTGGGTCTTCTCTTTTTCATTCGCTGCTTCTTTATTGACTCCGTTTCTCCTTCAGCTAGTTCAGCTGGTTTCTCTAGCTCAGCAGTTTTGCCTTTGCCTTTTTTCTCTCATTATCTTCCCCCTTTTTGGCATAATCAACAAGGCGGGAGAGACAAACTATGTTTAGTTCGGCTGTGCTGCGGCTGTCAGTTCTGAACATCGAGGTCTGGAGTCTTGGTGGCTCAGCTGTTGCATTGGCTGACTCTTCTTTAATAGCATTAGCCTCAGCTGTGATTGCAGACACAGCTTTCTTGGCTGTTTTAGCTGGGGCGTTCCAGCTGAGTGCTTGGAGGTATGAGTTGGCTCTAGAGATGACATCTTCTGAGCAGGGCACAACTTCATTCCTTCTAATTTGGCTTCTTCAGACTTTATTAGATTGTATGTGAAAGTCTGAATCTGCTCTTCGGCTGGGAGCGAAGCTAGCTCCGGATTTTGTTGCAGTGCGCTTGTGACTCCTTTATGCATGAGGTCTTCAAACCTTGAGGCGTCACGTGCAACTCTTGAGGGACTTAGGTATTTCCCTTCCACTTCTGAAGTGGGGGTAAGGGGTTCAGCTCTTGTTTTCATCATCCAGCTGCAAGTGATCATCGGCTGGATGATGCTTTCCACTTGAGCTCCAACTTCCATAAGTTGATTTTGAAGTTGGTGTCCCTGTTGAGCTGAAGGAAATTGAGGAGAAGACAGTTGAAGTATTCCATCTGCTGTGAGGTTTAAGCTTAGTTGATTGGGGTCTAAGCTTAGTTGATCAGCTGAAATACGTCGTTGAGGTGGTGGCGATGATGATGTTCACGCTGGCACACTTCTCCACCGTAAGAAACCACCGCTTGTGGACCTTCTGCTCATCGGAGAGTAGTTACGAATTCTCTCTCAATGTCAGCTGGCTTCTCGGCTGACTGACTGGGCACCTTTAACTTGAGTCTTCTCTTTGAAGACGGTGCTTCAGCTTGTTTTGTCTCCTCATGTTGTTTCCTCTTCCCAGCTGGGAAGGAAGTAGATGCATACTGCTTTGTCTCCTGCATATTTTTCTGTGCCTCTTGTGGCGGAGCAAGAGCTTTGACATGTCTGCTCTTAAAGACTCCGGGTTTATCAGCATCTCGTCCAGATCTTACTGGGCTTTCTCTCAGGTTGAATTCCCTTGACAGGATCTTGTTGACGTTGATTTCTGCATCACAGGGAGTTGTGTGTCCCGTTCTCTCTTTTATATTGAGAGAAACATTAGAGCGGAGGAGGTCTTTTTCCTTTGACATTCCCAGGAAGAATTCTGCGACTTCCTGGTGAATGATGTTCTTGAGCTTAGCAGTCACCCACTGCGTTAGACCGGATCTGTCGATGAGCTTCATTATCTCCTAGAACTCCGTCTTCTTGTGGTTCCTGAAAGTTAAGCAACTCTCAAAGTGAAGCTTTGACAGACTCTTCATGTTGATGGGCTTCCATGTTCTTCTTCTGCAACTTTTGTTAGTAGAACAAATAATATATACATAGGGGAGAAAGAAGAAAGAGTGCCGAAAAACTTTTTAGGGTTAAGGCAAAATTTTGCATATTTCTTCTCTCATATTTATATCAACGTTCTTGATGAATGGACGATCAAGATTGGTAGTTTGATAAGAAGATCTACGACTGGGAGTGATTCTCGCGTCATGTCGGTTTCTTGTTCATGAATTGCGATTTAATGCGCTAGTGAGGATGGTTGAGGAGTTTTGACTTCTGCCTTGAAAATCCCATGCTTCAGATCTTTGCAGACTTTTAATTAAATTTGATTTGATATGATATGATATGATTTGACTAAAGTCTGTCTGAAACAGAATAAATAGGTGTGAGTAATAATTTTGCAAACCTCTCAGCTGATCATCGTAGTCAGCTGATACCTCGGTTATGAAAAGCTGAGTCGAGTGGGCATTTTTCCAGCTCGTTTTCCCCTCAGCTGAATAATCCTTCAACTTAGGCTTTAGGCTGAGCTTGGTTCTTTCTCAGATATGTTCTTCATTTGATGTTGATTCTGAATTCCAGCTGGGTCTGCTTCCATTCAGCTGGATGTAGCTTCGTCTGGGTTGAGTAATCCAAGTAATCCACACAGCATCTTAAATCTTGCTTCTACCAGCGGCTTTGTGAGTATATCAGCCCGCTGTATATCTGTGTGAATTTTCTCAACAATCACATCCTTCTTTTCCACGTGATCTCTGATGAAGTGATGGCGCACGTCCACATGTTTGCATCTTGTATGATGTACTGGATTTTCTGATATAGCAATCGCACTTGAGCTATCACAGAAAATTAGAACTTGTCCAGTTTTCACTTCGTAGTCATCCAGCTGATGTTTCAGCCAGAGAATTTGTGAGTAGCAGTTTCCAGCTGCCATATATTCTGCTTCTGTTGTGGAGGTTGCGACGCACTTGCTTATTTGAAAACCACGATATTAACTTGCTTCCAAGGAACTGACATGTTCCTGAAGTTGATTTTCTATCCAACTGATCTCCAGCGAAGTCTGAGTCTGAATATCCAGTCAGCTGTAGATTGTCTTCAGCTGGGTACCACAGCCCAACATTCTGAGTTCCTTTGAGATATTTGAGAATGTTCTTGGCTGCTTGCATGTGTGCCTCCTTTGGATCAACTTGAAATCTGGCACACACTCCGATTGCGAACGAGATGTCTGGACGACTAGCTGTTAGATACAGCAGGGAACCTATTATCCCTCTGTATTTGCTGGAATCAACTGACTTTCCTTCAGTTCCGGGTTCAATCTTCCAGTTGGTGTTCATCGGGATCTTCACCGTTCTGCTGGTTTGAACTCCATATTTGGCGATTAAGTCTTTCACGTACTTGGATTGATTTATAAAAATCCCTTCTGCTGATTGCTTGACTTGAAGTCCTAGGAAGAAACTCATTTCTCCCATCATAGACATTTGGAACTGTTTTGACATCATCTCTCCAAATCTTTGGCATAAGAGTGTTGATCGTGACCCGAAGATGATGTTGTCTACATAGATTTGAACAACCAGAATGTCTTCTCCCAACTTGATGGTGAAGAGTGTTCTGTCTACTGAGCCCTTCTTGAATCCTTTGAAAACAAGAAAATTTGATAGAGTATCATACCAGGCTCGAGGTGCTTGTTTCAATCCATAAAGCACCTTCTTTAACTTGTAGACTTTATTTCCTTCTACTTCAAATCCTGGAGGTTGTTCAACATAGACATCTTCCTTGATTTCTCCATTTAAAAATACACACTTCACATCCATTTGATAGACCTTGAATTTGTGATGTGCTGCATAAGCGAGAAATAGTCTGATTGCTTCCAATCGTGCTACTGGAGTAAATGATTCTTCGAAGTCAATTCCTTCTTGCTGTGTGTGACCCTTGGCAACGAGTCAAGATTTGTTTATGATGATGACTCCAAGAGTATCCAGCTTGTTCTTGAAGATCCATTTGAGTCCTATGACTTTGACTCATTCAGGTATGTCGACCAATTCCCAGACACAATTTCTGAGGAATTCATTTAGCTCTTCCTGCATGGTGTTTGTCCAGGGTACACTTTTTAAGGCTTCTAGAATTGTTTGAGGCTCTGGAACTTGAGCTACATAATATGCCATTAGAGCTGAGTTTTCATCATAGACAGTCAGTTATAGCTCTACTGAGAGTTGAGCTGTGTCAGCTGCTTCTTGATGATTCGATGTGGCTTGAGCAGCTGAGCTTCTGGTTCTGACTTGGTCAGATGGTTCTCCAATGATTGCTGATTTCCTCTTGATTTCCAGCTGGTGGAACTTCCTGATTGATTTGAGGTTCCTCATCTTGCTCATCATCCCATATTAATGGTTCGGCCAGATTTCTAATTCGATTCTCTTGAGCTCTTATCTGAATCTGCCTTGAGGATTCTCCTTCATTTCTTCGTTTGATAGAATCTCTATATTCGAATGATGACTCGTCAAATGTAACATGTGGAGTTACTTCGACTGTTTGAGTTCTTCTATTGAAAACTCTGTAAGCTTTACTCACAGCAGAGTAACCAAGGAATACTCCTCGGTCAGTCTTCGCGTCGAACGTCTTGAGCTGTGTTTTTCCATTATTTAGGATATGACATTTGGATCCGAAGACCTTGAAATATCCAATGTATGGTATTCTATTATTCCATAGCTCATACGGCGTCTTTCCTTGCCTTGATGTGAGTAGAGAGCGATTTTGAGTGAAGCATGTTGTGTTAATTGCCTCGGCCCAGAACTTCTTTGGAATGGCGGAGCTGACTAGCATTGAGGTAGCCGCTTCTTTGAGTGTTCTGTTCCTCATCTCTGCTACACCATTTTGTTGAGGTGTGCGTGTTGCTGAGGTTTGATGTTGAACTTCGTTCTTCTCGCAGTATTCATAAATAGTTTCATTCAGAAACTCCGTTCCCCGATCTGATCTGATTGATCTGATCCGATCAATTTCTTCTTCATGATTCACAAAATATTTGCTCAATTTTGTGGAAGGAATGGAAATCATTTTGGAAATGTTTTGATTGTTACGAAGAGAAACTTTAGAAGATTATATAATTGCATAGGAAATTAATGTTATCTTGGTTTCAACTGGAATCTAACTATCTACTTCCTCCGTCTACAAAGAGTGTGGTCATATTTCCTTTTTCGTCGTCCATTAAGAGTGTGGTTTTTCCATTTAAGAAAATGACTCACACACTCTCTTATATTTTAAACCTTACATAAATTCAGAATGACGAGTTCATTTGTCCACTCAAATAGCATCTACCTTACTTTTCTTAAAACTCGTGCCACCAACCAAAAACCACTCTTTTGATGGACGGAGGGAGTGGTACGGATTTTAAGAATGGGATAGATAAATATATTGTGAGCAGAGAATGAGACTCATGTTTATTGTAAATGGAGTCATTTATATTTAAAGAAAGACCATACTTATCGTGGACGGATGGAGTAATACTTATTTTCATCTCAGCTCTGAATTACCACAATTTTTCATATGATCTTATTTTCTATTCTCGTCAATTGATTTGTGTTCATTTAAGAAATAATTAAACATCTTAGGAGCTATGAATATTTAATATACTTATTAAATTTAATTTTTTATTGTTTTAATACGCGTGAGAATTTAGATCATATGGCAAATAGAGGGGTGACGTGAATAGAGGGGCACCACATGACAACTTGATTTTGTGATATAATTATTCATTGTAATTTATCAAATCTGTATTTATAAAATATTATATCATTCGTTGCTGAAGCCTAATCCAAGCGGTGAAGTTGAGACATCACAAATCTCTCTATAATGTATACTAATTTATTAGTACTGTATCACACACTTTGATGGAATTCGAACCAAAGACCTCTTCTTAAAAATAGATTTTTCTTTCTATCTATCTTTATTTATTTTTAAAATGGTGGAGATGAACTCAAGTTGGATTGCCTCTCATTGTTAACTCTGTCAAGGTTCCTCAAACCTCTCTCTATCAGTTTCATTTGGCTTTGTTGAATGGACATATCAATTTAATTATACTAATTCTAATGTTTAACACTTTTTTATTGCTTCGAGTAATAAATAATTTCCGCTCTAGCTAAGCATTTTTTTTAATTCTCATCGCTTCAAACATTATTCTATTAGCACGTGTGTTTGCACCAAAGGTTATAATTAGGGAAAACATAGATACAAATACTTGATAATGCTGCTGTGTATTTCAAGAAAAAAATTCACTTAAAAAAAATTAAGAGAAGGACAATATAGTAAAACACGTAATTTAGCGAATAAAACAAACAATATTTCGTATAAATAGATTTTAGTCAACTTGCCATATTGTATCGGATCTTAAAGTTATACTAATTGATGAAGACTTTATAATAATAAGAGGTGTTATCTATTCCACTGTCCTCTCAAATAATAAGTCCCGACTCCACACAGTCTGAATTAAAATATGCGTTGCAAGTCGTGCTAAAAAAATTAATTGCTTTATTAGCTAAACGATAAGCATGAAACTCGATTGGACTTATAGACTTGTAGTCCAGAGTCACTTGGGGTTATATTATGAATGCATATTAGCTCTAGAATATATATATACTAGTAAGTAGCCCGTCGAGACTCGACGGGAAATAACTTTATGTTTTAATTTACGTGTATATATTTTAAAAATAATTTTATATCTTATTTAAAAGTTGTGATATTGTTCGCGTTAATTATTAATCAAACTTAGAAAATTAATTTTATTTCACGTATTTAAATTTATTATTAGGAATGACAATGGATCGGATATACTCATTCATTATGTATTTTCTAAATCGAAATTTATTTAGAATTTTTTTACATGTTCGTCCTAATCTCGGTTAAAATAGTGATTTTACTGTACATACGCGTCTCAAATCCGTTGAGTAATACTCGATAAAAATATGAACACTCAAAGTAAAATTAAGTTAAAATAGTGACTTTACTGTACATACTCGTCTCAAATCCGTTGAGTAATACTCGATAAAAATATGAACACTCCAAGTAAAATTAATTAAAATTAGTAAAAATCCTTCTTTCTATGTTATTTGAACCGTCTCGTTGGTTTATGCTAAATTACTCGATAAAAATCTAAACAAAGTTAATATTAATTAAAATTTGTAAAAATTCTTCTTTTTAAGTATATTTGAACCGTCTCGTTGGTTCATGCTAAATCGATATCTTTAATCTTTGCCAAAATACGGAAAAAAATGTTTACATCTTCAAAGTAATATTAATTAAAATTAGTAAAAATCCTTCTTTCTATGTTATTTGAACTGTCTCGTTGGTTTATGCTAAATTACTCGATAAAAATATAAACAATTTAATATTAATGAAAATTAGTAAAAATCCTTCTTTTTAAGTATATTTGAACCGTCTCGATAGTTCATGTTAAATCGATATCTCTAATTTTTGCCAAAATACGGAAAAAAATATGTTTACATCTTCAAGTTTTTCTTTTCTTTAGGTACCTATCCCACATTTGATTCAATGTATATATTTTCTAGAAAGCACTAATCGAATTTTTTAGAAAAACATGAATGAAAAATGAAAAGGATTCTATATATATAGACATATTGATTAAATATATTTATTTATTCTTCATAGGGATTTTCATTTACAAATTTTCTATAGATTATTATATATGAATTAAAAATGTATAAAGTAAGGTTTATAAGAATGCATTCTGAAATTGTTGTTATTTTAATAAGTATAATAGAAGAAATTAATTAAATAGAGGGAAAGATAAATATGAGATGTGATTAATAGATAAACATGTGATATTTCAAGAATATGAAATTAATAAAAATAAAAATTAGAATATATATGAATTAAAATTAGACAAATTACCAGAATAAAGGAAAATCTTAACGGAGCACCGTGGAAGAGGCAGCTTTATTTTCGTATTAGTAATAGATATATATATATATATTGCTGGAATTTATATATATATATATATATATATATATATATATATTGCTGGAATATATATATTGCTGGAATTTATGATCTTATCTAACTCGTTAAACTTAATTAGATTATTAATTCAGTTTGAACTACTCATCTGTTGGGAAAATTATAAGGTTTCGATTTGATACCAAAACCCAACTGATTCTCCAACCGAATAGATGATCACGCCAACCTAAATAGTGTTTTCCAAATTTCATTTCGAGCCTTAGATATTCTAAGTTTACAAAGTTAAGGAAGCGGAAGATGCTGACGACCAACCAAGTTCACAAGCAGTGAGTCGGGCCTAGCGGAAGACAGGGACCTACGGCGTGTTCATACGGAGTCGCCTAGCAAAAGACAAGAGGCGTCAACCTTCGACTCGAGTGATCCAAAGAGCCTCGATCAAGCCGAAGATAATTCGAGCCGAGTTCAAAACACAAACTCGGTCCAAATTGTACGTAACAAAATAACTATCTCTCCGAAGACTCCACGTCGAGACGCAAATTCCGAATTCAAAAGCTACCCAGTTGCGAAGATCCCGAATCGTATAAGTCAACCTACCTCGACCAATGAGGGATCGGCGACGCATCCTAGACTTCGAACCCAGGATGTGACACAAATGAAGACAGCGCGATACGCCCAACGGCGCATCTTGTATTTAAGAAGAGTAGGTAAGATTCAAACGGCTCCTCCAACGGCTAGTCTTGAATCTCTACCTATATAAACCCGTCTTCAACCTCAGGATCAAAAACGAAAAACTCTCTACAAGCTTTCACTTTCTCGAATTCTTTATTCTTTCAAAAGCTCCCAAGCGCTTCTACATAGATCAAAGAACACTTTATCTTAAAGTGTTTCTAGTTAAGAAACCGCATAGTTTTTCGTCCGTTCCCTAGGCCAAACTCATTGTATATCTAAAGCCTAGATTTCGAACGAGTTCATCTCTCTCCAAGTTCTTAATTGTAAGAACTGCGTTCAGCGCTGGAACCCCATACCCAAACCCAAACCCTTAAAGGTTAGGTAAAGGTACGCTTGCTCGAAGCGCGTAATTCGAGTGGATAGGTTCTTCGCACCCGCAAACCGAAGGTGTATAGGCTTGACAAGCCCGCAACCGTCGAACACAAATGTTAGAGTTGTGAAGTTGCTTGGTACTTGAAACCAAGTGGTAGTGGATTACCAAAGCGGAACCCGGTCGCGGACGTAGGAGGTGTTACTCCGAACCACGTAAAAACTCGCGTGTTTCTCTCTCTTACGTTTGCTTTATATTCACTCGTGTACTAACGCCTTCATATCATTGCATACTTGCTCAAAACCGCACACACGATCTCCAAAGACAAATACCGTGTTCTCGAAAAGTTGCATAACCCGACTAAGCCGAAAACTATAAGTTAATATTTTCAAACCGAGTTTTTCTAAGTAATCGAGCTAAGTTTTTCAAACCACCACCTTCCGCACCGCCACCGAGTTGTTTACCCACTCGACCCTCCCCAAACTCGGATCAATAACCGAGCTCTCACTCAACTCCGTTTTAACTTGACAAAAGTTTAGAAAATCTACTTGGTGTATTCACCCCCCCTCTACACCAAGTACCCACTTCGTGACCATCAATTGGTATCGAGCAAGGTTCAAAAGACCACCGTTTCGTATCAAGAGATCTCTCTTGACACTCGCGTCGCGGGTCAATCGAACGGATCCGTTTTTCGAAAAACTCACTCTAGTGCATTCGTACATCTCTTCATGGATTCCTATCTTAACAGAACCTTCCCAACTTCTCGCTGATGATTATGCAATCCGGAAATTCAGATTGAAAAGCTTCGTGTGCGCATCACGATATGATGTGGGACGTCATTTCGACGGACCCATCCTCATTTATAAACACGGAAATGAACTTGCACTGGCTTACAAGACAAAACCGAATACCGGCCAACTCTCAAGCCAAAGAAGGAATATTCTTCCGAAGAGCGAAAGCAAGTGATCCGGATTCGCAGAACACCATCTCTTCAACAGCCTCAAACGCCTACTCCGAGCAAAATCATCAATTGCGAGACAAACCAAAGAGATGCTGAAACACTCGCCAAGCTATGTGAAGGATCAGAAGAGATCAAAGAAAAACAAATTCACACACAGTGCTAAAAATTTGACAACTTCAAAGCAAATTTAGTTAACGAGTCCATCGAAGCGATGGAGCTAAGGTTCTCAAACATAGTCATTGAGATAGAGACAATCGAACTGGAAGATACCTCGGAAAAAGAATCTAAAGGTTCTTTCAAATTTCTGCACCTGAATGGAACACTTACAAGGTAGTTCACCAAAGTCGAAGTGACTTGAGCGATCTATCTACGTAAAGATTGTTCTCACTCCCGAAAGCCAACGAGTACAACTTGAAGATCACTCAAGAAGAATCTTCAAGGCAGAATGACGGAGAACTCACCCTGCCTCCAAAAGAAATAGCTTTCGCAGCCAACTCGAAAAGTCACCATGCCAAGGATGCTCGAGTCCTCCAAGATGAAGAAGGACAAAAAGGATACGAGCAAAGAGGAGCTACTCGAAGAAATTGCCATGATGGTGAAAAGTTATACCGTACTCAACACCAAGAAGGGCAAATACAAGAAGTTCTTCGTGAATTACAGAGATAAAGACGCAGCACTACGAGAAGTCACTGACAAACGAATCGAAGAAGGGTTGTTTAATCAAAAGGAATCCGTGACACTACCGACAAGATTGTCCAAAGTTGTCCAAGAAAGATAAAGACCAATTAAAAGGCTAAGGCAATTGGACCGCAGGAGAGCTTATATTGTCGATGAAGAATCGAGTGCAATAAAATGGATGATATGCCATTTTCGTACTCGATGAAGCCGACGCCAATCATGAACCCGATTGGGATATTTGCTTTTGATGACAAACAGACGGCATCGATGAAGATGAGGTAACATCTCGAACTCTAAATCTATCTAACACCTCACCATCACACGAACACTCTACACAGACTCGAACTGAGTACCCGATCGTGGAGTTTGGTAGAAAGTAATGAACGATTCCAAGGAGCTTCAAGAGATCCTTGACGTCATTATGCGTGAGAATGCCGAGCCGAAGATAGAACCGGAAAAGACAAAAGTATCGACATGCTCGATACAACTCGGCCAAATAGAAGTCGTTTCACTAAAAGACGTACTAGTGAAACAAGATCACCGATGAAGAAAGTCAACACCGAAAAGACACATGATAAAGATGCGAGCGGTCACACCGAATCCGAAAGGAAGTCACCGAGATCATTGAGTCGAAGAGACCGAAGAGGTACTATCTAAGAAGATAGTAGCTCTCATCAAAGCCACGTCAACAATGGACGAGATCATTAGTGCTCGCCGTCCAAGAAGACTAAGAGCGGACCGGGATACAACGAATCAAACGATGCTTCAAACATTGCCTCCACAAGCTGGAACAAAGGTCATGTTTGTACGAGCAAATGAACCTTCAACCTCAAGAAATTTCAAGATCAACAATCGAGGACACAAGAAAAGGCTTCGGAAGAACTGTGAAAAATTCTCAAGCTCCGTTGAGGACACAGACGTCAAACGTAATAAACTGTGGAAATGCCTCAAACTCCGTCGAGAACACAAGCAGACAACAAGAAGGTCACCGTGCGGCAACCTCAAGCTCGCTCGACAAAGAACGCTCAACCTCAACAAAGACCACAAGCCGGATTTTACAAGATACCGACCACAAGACTAAAGACGTTGATCGATATCAACCAAGATATCAGAGATACCCACTGATACCACTCATTCGAGTATCACTTTGGATAATCATTTCCAGCCACAAGATCGAGACAGAGACAAAGGAACGTCTCGCCAAAGGCACACACTGAAATCAAACAAGATACAGACAAAGAAACAAGAAGACACGAAGATCAAGACCTCGCCAAGAATAAAAGAAGAACACAACGAATGTGTATATCGACTCACCTGAGAATTATCAGATCTAATGACCCAATTCGAGTCATCAAGGTATCCGGGTCGTTAAAGGATCTATGTCTAACCCACAAGGACCCAATTAAACCGGGTACCGAATTTTAACTTTTGTTTAGGTTGCAAGGAATCGACGCATATCCGAGGAGTCGACGAACGCTTGGTACTTGGACAATGGATGTTCCAAGCATATGACGCACCTAAAGCATCTACTCCGTGAGTATATCGAGCGTACAGTCCACAAGTAACATTTGGTGACAACTCCAAAGGTCTAACCAAAGGTTATGGTACATTTAAAACTAGAAATGTTATAATCCCAAATGTTTCTTATGTACAAGGATTGCAACATAACTTGCTTTCCATTAGCCAATTCTGCGACAACGGTTTTTCTTCAAGTTTGATGCACAGATGCACAAGAAGAAATGGGAAACCAAGCAGATACTCCTAAGAGGGAAAAGAGAAGGAAGATATGTACTTCGTCGACGAACAAGAAATGGAGACTTGTCTTGTATCAAAAGAAGAATGAAGTCACCGTCGTGGCACGTACGGCCGAATCATCTCAACTTCAAGACAATCAACAACCGGTAATAGGAAATCCGCTAATGGAATTCCAGATCAAGTATATGACAAAAGTCATATGTGCAACAAGGTGTCAACAAGGAAAACAAACAAGAATTTCATTCTCTCTCAAGCCACTACTAACCGATCGAGTTCTTCAACTTCTTCACATGGATCTTTTTGGTCCAAGGTATTCCAAGAAGCTTCAATGGCAAAATATACTGTCGTTGTGGATGATTTCTCAAGATTCACTTGGGTATCTTTCTCGTACTGCAAGAGCGAAACGAGAACTAAGCTGCCATCCCGCCGGAAAGATTATCAACACGATGAGTGCAAGATAATGGCAATAAGATCAGATCGTGAACGGAGTTTCTAAATGAAACTATTTATGACTTTTGCGAGAAGAACGGAGTTCAACACCAAACATCCGCAAATTTCGCACACCTCACAGAATGGTGTAGCGTAACGAAGAAACAACTATCACAAGCAAACTTACCTCAATACTAGCTAGGCTCGCCATTCCAAAGAAGTTTTCACAATCAACACAAAGCTTCACTCGAATCGTTCCCTACTCACATCAAGACAAGGAAAGACACCGTATGAGCTATGGAACAACAGTATACCATATATTGATATTTCAAGGTATTCGGATCCAAATGTCACATTCTCACATAATGGGAAGACACAAACCAAGACGTTCGACGAAAAGACAGACCGAGGAGTATTCCTTGGTTACTCCGCCGTGAGTAAAGCATACGCAGTCTTCAACAAGAACTCAAACGGTCGAAGTAACTCCACATGTTACCTTTGACGAATCCTCCTTCGAATATAGAGATTCTATCAAACGAAGAAGTCGAAGGAGAATCTTCAAGATTGATTCAAACAAAGGGCTCAAGAGAATAAAATCAGAATCTCGCCGAACCATTAATTTGGGACAACGAGCCAGAGGAGAATTCAAATCAACCAAGAAGCTCCACTAAATTGAAATCAAGAAGAAGCCTTCAACGCCAAATCAAGGGGAACATCATCAATGGAAATCCAAACACAATCGAGTCCCCAACATCTCCAACTGAGCCTCTACGTACATCTCAAAATCCAAATCAAAGAGAGCCAAACTCTCAAGATTTAACTCCGTAACAACTCCAAGACGAACGAAATTTAGCCACTTCAAGCATCAATCAATCGGAAGAAGAAATTCAGAAGAGGAGAAGATGGATCGAAGATCATCCATCATCGGCAATCATTGGAGAATCACGTCGACCAAGTCAAAACCGAAGCTCGCTTGCTCAAACTTCATCGGATCATCAAGAGCGGTGACATGCCTCAACTCTCGGTAGAGCTAGAACCGACGGTCTATAATGAAGACACAAACATCTAATGGCGTGTTACGTAGCTCAAGCGCAGCCTCAATCAATTCTCGAAGTTTGAAAAGCGTGCCTTGACAAATGCCATGCAAGAAGAGCGAACGAATTCCTCGGAAATTGTGTCCGGGAATTAGTCGACGTACCTCAAGAAGTCAAAGTCATAGGACTCAAATGGATATTCAAGAACAAGTTGGATACCCCGGAGTCGTCATCGAAACAAAGCTCGACTCGTTGCCAAGGCATACACTCAGCAGAAGGAATTGACTTCGAAGAATCTTTGCTCCAAGAAGCACGATTGGAAGCAATCGACTATTTCTCGCCTTTGCAAGACATCACAAATTCAAAGTCTATCAAATGGATGTGAAGTGTGCATTCCTAAATGGAGAAATCAAAGAAGATGTCTACGTTGAACAACCTCCAAGATTCGAAGGTATGAAATAAAGTCTACAAACTAAAGAAGTGCTCTTTATGGATTAAAGCAAGCACTCGAGCTTGGTATGACACTCGTCACAAATTTCTCTTATCCAAAGGATTCAAAAGTGGCTCGCAGATGAACTCTCTTCACCATCAAGTCGGGAAGATATCCCGGTTGTTCAAATCTACGTAGACGACATCATCTTTGGATCAAGATCAAGCTTCTTATGCCAAAGATTTGGAGAGATGATGTCGCAGAAGTTCCAAATGTCCATGATGGAGAAATGAGTTTCTTCCTAGGACTTCAAGTCAAGCAATCTTCGAAGGGATCTTTATAAATCAATCCAAATACGTGAAAGTTTTGATCGCCAAGTATGGAGTTCAATCAAGCGTAATCCGTAAAGATTCCAATGAACACCAACTCGGAAGATTGAACTCCTGAATCGAAGGGAAGTCGCTGATTCCAAAGAAATACGTAGGATAATAGGATCCCCTCGCCGTATCTAACAAAGAAGTCGTCCGTACATCTCTTTCGCTGGTGTGTGTGCCAGATTTCAAGTTGATCCAAAGGAAGCACACATGCAAGTGTACCAAGAACATTCTCAAATACCTCAAAGGAACTCGAATGTTTGGTACTCAACAAGACAATCTGGATGTACCGACGGTTACTCGATTCGTACTTCGCCGGAGATCGATTGGACGAAAATCAACTTCGTGAACTTGTCAGCTTAGTGAAGTAAGTTGATCTCATGGTTTTCAAAGAAACAAACGTGCGTCGCAACTTCCACGACGTAAGGAATATATGGTACTGAAGCCGCCGTCAAATTCTCCGTCGAAACATCACTGGATGACTATGAAGTAAAACTCGGATGTGTTCCAATTTTCGTGATAGCTCAAGTGCGATTGCCATATCGAGAATCCAAGATTTCACAAGATGCAAGCATGTAGACGTACGACATCATTTCATCGTAGATCACGCAGAAAGCATGACGTGATTGTTGAGAAAATTCACGTACATACAATGGGCCGATATTCTCACAAAACCGCTCGATAGAAGCAAGATTCAAAATGCCGCGCGGATTACTTGACTTCTCAACCCGACGATGCTTCACCCAAACTGAATGGAAGCAGACCACCGAATGGAAGCAGATCACTGACCGGAAGACTCATGAATGGAAGGCACTCCAAATGACTGTGAAGTTAGACTCCACTGAAACGGGAAGGTAAATCTAACCGAACGGAAGCGTACCCAAATCTAAACCAGATGCCGAAAGGAAAGATTATTCAAATTCGAGGAACCACTTAACCACGATGACCCAAGACACCCACTCAACCGAGGTATCACCGACTACAATGATCACCGAGAGGTTTGAAATAACGTTAATTACAACTACTCAATCCGTTTCTGTCAATTCACATCTTGTCATTTCTAATCAATATTAATTAAAAGTCTGCAAAGAATTAAATAATGGGAGTTTCGAGGCAAAAGTCAAAGCGCCTCAACCGTTCTCTCTCGCTCATTAAATTGACATGACGCGAGAATCACTCCCGGCCGTAGATCTTCTTATCAAACGTACAAATCTTGATCGTCCATTATTTCAAGAAATCTCTTTAAATACGCTAGAAGATATACGCATCAAACGTAGAATGTTTTGTTTTGCATTCTTTCTTATTTCCATCAATTGGTATTACTTGTTTCTACTAACAAAAGATGCGAAAAAGAACATGGAATCCGTAAAGATGTCTCCCCAAAGCCAATCAAACCTCAAGAATCACAAAGCTTCAAGATAAGAGTTGCTTAACTCTCGAAACCTCAAAGAAGACGGAAGTCCAAGGGCCGTTTAAGCCCATCGATAGATCCAGCGCCAGCAAGAGAGACCGCAAAGCTCAAGAACGTCATCCACTGCGAAGGTGCGTAAAACTTTTCCGGGAATGACAAAGGAAAAAGACCTCCTCAACCCCATCAAGCTCTCAACATAAAAGAGAACGGACACACAACTCCCCGGGATGCAAAATCAACGTCATCGAACCCGGACCGTATGTTGATGAAACCGGAGTATTAAGGAGCATTCTTGTCAAAGCTCTTGCCCGCCACAGAGAGGTAAAAGATGCAGGAAACAAATCAAGATGATCTAACTCCGTCCCACTGAATCGGAAACTACTTGAGGAGACAAAATATATCAAGCACTGCCTTCAAACCGAAGACTCAAGTCAGTGCCTACCGTCAATGAGAGAAGCCACTCGACATTATGAGAGAATTCGTAATCACTCTCCGAGGAGCAAGGTCCACAAGCGGTCGTTTCTTTCGAAGAGAAGTTCACGCCCCGCTTGAACATAATCATCCCCAACACCGCAACGGAGTATTCCAACATCAACCAAGCTTAAACCCCAAGACAGATGGAATACTTCAACCGCCTTCTCCTCGCTCTTCACACGTGGACACTACCAAGATCTTCCGATGAAAGATGCTCAAGTCCCCGCACCAAGCTCAACGAGAAACTTCACCCACCAACTATCACCGCAAATTTGATGACGATGATGAGCCGAAGACAACTCCTCAAGTGCCGTATCAGACTTTCTCATTCAATCTAAGAAGTCCGAAGAAGCAAAAGTCAAAGGAATGAAGATTGTGCCCGACTCGAAGATGATATCTCCCGTGCCAACTCATCCCTCCAAGCACTCACCGGACCGCCCCACCGAATCAGCCAAGGACGCCGTGTCCGCAAATCACAACGAGGCTAACGCAACCGAAGAAGAGCGCCTAATACAACTCGAGCCACTAAGACTCTAAACCTCGCCGCTCGTAGCCGAAAACCACAAGCCACAAACTAAAACATCGCAACAAATTGTACGAATATCTCCCACCCCGTTTTGATCATGCCAAAAAGGGAAGTAAGTGGAGAAGAGAGACAAGTCAATGAGGCAAAACTGTTGAAGCTAGATAACCATTTGATCGGAATCACCAAGAAACGAGTCAAAAGAAAGAAGCAATGGACGTGCAAGAGAAGGCACCAGCCTATCGAAAGGACTAAAGATCGAAGATTTTTTTTTTTCTTTCTTTTTCCCCGTTATAATGTATTTTCTTACATTAATAAAACACAAATTTCTTTGCATCATAAGTTGTCTCAGCTTAGGTTTTGGCATCATCAAAAGCGGAAATTGTTGGGAAAATTATAAGGTTTCGATTTGATACCAAAACCCAACCGATTCTCCAACCGAATGATGATCACGCCAACCTAAATAGTGTTTTCCACTCGCCTGCTTTGAGCCTTAGATATTCTAAGTTTACAGTTAAGGAAGCGGAAGACAAGACGACCCACCAGGGTCTACAACAGAGTCACTAGCGGAAGACAAGAATCGACCTACCGTGTTCACAATTTCGGAGTCACAAAAGACAAGAAGGCCAACCTTCACCGGGAGCGATCCAAAGAGAGCTCGATCAAGCCGAAGATAATTCGAGCTGAGTTCAAAAACATACGGTCCAATTCAGTGCAACAAAGGAACTATCTCCGAAGACTCCACGTCGAGACGGTCCACTTCGAATTCAAAGCGCCTCCAAAGGCGCAAGATCCCGACCGATAAGTCGGTCAACCTACCTCGACCCACCGAGGATCGGCACGCATCCTAGACTTCGTAACCTAGGACGCGACACAAATGAAGACAGCGGCATACGCCCAACGGCGATCTTGTATTTAAGAAGAGTAGGTAAGATTCAAACGGCTCCTCCAACGGCTAGTCTTGAATCTCTACCTATATAAACCCGTCTTCAACCTCAGGATCAAAAACGAAAAACTCTCTACAAGCTTTCACTTTCTGAATTCTTTATTCTTTCAAAAGCTCCCAAGCAGTTCTACATAGATCAAAGAACACTTTATCTTAAAGTGTTTCTAGTTAAGAAACTGCATAGTTTTTCGTCTGTTCCCTAGGCCAAACTCATTGTATATCTAAAGCCTAGATTTCGAACGAGTTCATCTCTCTCTGAAGTTCTTAATTGTAAGAACTCGTTCGCGCTGGAACCCCATACCCAAACCCAAACCCGTAAAGGTTAGGTAAAGGTACGCTTGCTCGGCGCGTAATTCGAGTGGATAGGTTCTTCGCACTCCGCAACCGAAGAGTGTATAGGCTTGATGTTGCCCGCAAACCGTTGGAACACGCCAGAGTTGTGAAGGCTTGGTACTTGGAAACCAAGTGGTAGTGGATTACCAAATGAACCCGGTCGCGGACGTAGGAGGTGTTACTCCGAACCACGTAAAAACTCGCGTGTTTCTCTCTCTCTTTACGTTTGCTTTATATTCACCGTGTACTAACGCCTTCATATCATTGCATACTTGCTCAAATCGCACACACAAATTGATCTCCAAAGACAGCTGTGTCTCTCGAAAAGTTGCATAACCTGACTAAGCTGAAAACTATAAGTTAATATTTTCAAACTGAGTTTTTCTAAGTAACTGAGCTAAGTTTTTCAAACCACCACCTTCCGCACCGCCAAACTGAAGTTGTTTACCTAAACTGACCTCCCCAAACTCGGATCAATAACTGAGCTCTCACTCAACTCCGTTTTAACTTGACAAAAGTTTAGAAAAATCTACTTGGTGTATTCACCCCCCCTCTACACCAAGTACCCAGCTCAGGGACCATCATCATCAATATATATCAATAACTTTATATTCAGATAATTTAAAAAATGAAACTGAAGCAATTATCGATTCCTTTTTATCTAATCCACGATTAGGTAATGTTCACACAAAGAGACACACACACACATAAAATATTTATCTAGACTTTTTTTTTTGGGTGTTAATGTCGAATCCAATCAATTATATCCAAAATGACAGTCTTTTAAAAAAAAAAAAAGTTGGTTAGGATAGAACATTTTAAGGGTTTCAAAGATTATAAATAAGTGTGTGTCTGTGTTAGTCTAGTGGTAGAGTACTAGAGTGGTTAATGCCTGAGGCCAAAGGTCTCGGGTTCAAATCCACTTTCACGCGGTATTTAAAATTTCCTGTAGAACAATTCAAAAAAAAAATTTATAAATAAGCGAAAATTAAGTTGCAGATAAGGTCCATTTCAATATGCATATGCATTATTATGAGCAAACACATAATTTTAAAGCAATGGACACAAAATATTCAAATAATTATTCCATGAATCCTAAACTTAACATACACCCCTACCAATATTGGGGTCATGCCATTCATATGCATATGCATTATTATGAGCAAACACATAATTTTAAAGCAATGGACACAAAATATTCAAATAATTATTCCATGAATCCTAAACTTAACATACACCCCTACCAATATTGGGGTCATGCCATTCATCATTTTTTTCTTGGTAAGTACACACATAGAATGTAAAATTACTAAATCGTTCTTGTTCCCAAATGATTTTTTGGTTTTTTATACAATAGTTAGGGGTAAAATAGTCTGTTTTTCCACTATCCCGATATATACATTTTGGCAGCTTGAGACTTATTTGGAGACAAGAGGAGTATAAAAAGTACACTTGTTAAATTTTTCCTTTCAAATAAAAGCATACTTATTACTCCCTCCGTCCACGATAAATTTGCCACAATTTCCTTTGGTCCGTCCACAAAAAAATTGCCACATCCATTTATGGTAATAGACCCCACACACCTCACTTACTTTTTCACTCACAACACAATTTAAAACTATATAAAAGTGGGACCCTTATTCCATTCACAATACAATCAACCAATAAATTATTAAAACCCGTGTTATCTACAATGTGGTAAATTTATTGTGGACGGAGGGAGTAATATTTTAACGTTTATCTTTTTAATATTATAAATCTACCTAGGTATAAATTTTCAACGTAAACTAGCATTTAGTTTCAAGCGTATCGAACAAGTGCATGCGCACTTATTTAGGTATATTGGGGATTTTAGAGAAGATAGCTCCTTAGGGGTATTTTAGTAAATTACTAAGATTAGGTTTGTCAATGGGTTGAATTTTTAAAATTGTGCCGTGTGATGTAAATAACCTCACCCAGTGGTGAAATCATCTCTCTTCGAGAAAAGTCATGAAATCTTTGACCTAATAATGACACGGATGAAAAATACTTGTATTAAAAAAATAAAATAGTGAAAAATACTCAAGGAAACTAACTAGCCAATTATATTAAGGGGCGTAGCCTTATATATATGAGGCCCAAAGCATCTGATTCTAAGCCCTTTATTACAACCCATTGCTGTAATAAATTTTCAAAGACAGCTGTTCAGCAAATCTAACATCCCCCCCATTTATTAGTTCAGATTTCTATCTCACACCTACTACCACTCAAATGACCTAAATACCCTCCTCCCCTCTCCTTAATTTTTCATTCTTGATTTCTTTCCTCTAAATTCTAATGCAGTCAGCCATTTCACCCATTCCATTTCCAGCCCAGTTGCCGAAACTGTAAGAATTCTCACATATTTGCTTCATTCAAGCTTATGCTGTGCTTAGGATAACGCAAAGTCAATTTCTTGATGATAAAAATCGAATCTTTGATGCTACTCTTTGTGTTTTAGAAATGAGTGCAGTGATAAATAGATTGTACTGGGATTCTTGTAGCTATTTGAGGCCAATGTTTAAGAGGGTTCTCAAATTCACCAAGATTTTAGCTGGGAATTACAGCAAAAGCTCAATGTTTCAATCTGTTACGGCAATTTTCATGTTAGGTTCCATTTTATGCTTCATTGTAGTGATGGGATCCAGTTATTTTTACATGTTTCCTTCTTCTGAAACTGTAGTCGAGACTAATCGAAGTAGGGGTGGTAACATTAGCAAAGAGTGCAATGTGTTTGATGGGAAATGGGTGGTGGATGATAGCTATCCATTGTATAATGCTTCGGGTTGCCCGTTTATTGAACGTGGATTTGATTGTTTGGGTAATGGGAGGAAGGATAAGGATTATCAGAAATGGAGGTGGAAGCCTAAGGGTTGTGAAATTCCAAGATTTGATGTGGGTGCTGTGTTGAAGTATCTGAGAGGGAAGAGGGTCGTTTTTGTAGGCGATTCGTTGAGTAGAACTCAATGGGAGTCTATGGTTTGTATGCTGATGAGTGGTGTTGAGGATAAGCGTTTTGTGTATGAGGCCAATGGGAATGAGATCACTAAGCAGATTAGGCATTTGAGTATTAGGTTTGAGACGTTTGCTTTTACTGTCGAGTTCTATCGCTCCGTTTTCCTGGTGCAGCCGGGGCCAGCGCCCCGGCATTCGCCCAAGAGGGTGAAGAATGTGCTGAGATTGGACCAAATTGATGATATTAGCAGTGAATGGATTGATTCTGATGTTCTTGTTTTTAATTCAGGACACTGGTGGACACCAACAAAGCTCTTCGAACTGTAAGTCTATTCGTGCACGTTGCATTTTAGTAATTGGAGTTGAACTGATCATTTTAGCATTAGTACATAGTTCATTTTAGCATTTGGTGCCTGCTGTGTATGTTTTTCGTCATTTTTGCCACATTAGTACGTAGTTCATTTTGAATTTGCTCTTGCATTGCTTATGAATCTGATCTTGCATTAGGCTGTTGAGCTAGAAGGTACATTATTCGACTAATATTAAGCAGTTTGGGGATGGATTTTGGTGCACTATAGTGTGATTATCATTGTAGTAATATATATACTATTGGTGGATATAATAGGAGTAGAATGCTTCATAATGGAATTGCGTTTTGTTGATGACGTGACTGAGTTACATTAACAAATTTTCCATTCAAAAACTATATGCATAGCATATATGAGGTTTACCGTCTATCAGCTAGATTATTTGCATTATTTTACTGCGTGCTCTAGAATTACTTTTCTGAAATGAATGTTGCATGCTGGACATAACCCAGTTTTCTGCGCTCGAAGATTATTAGAATCACTAAATATGAAGAATATATGTTACATAGGCATAACTAGTCATAAGTTTGTTTCAAAACTTTTAGGAAGGCTTTAAGCTGAGATTAGAGGTTAAAATGGAATTGGAACTTTTCAATGCTAGGTTTTGCTTTTTTCAGTTAGTTATTACAAATTTATTATGAAGTAGTTTCTAATTTGCATTTTCAGACAGGGGCTGGTACTTTCAGAATGGTGGAAGGATGAAGCTCGGGATGCCAATAAGTAATGGCTTCAAGATCGCATTAGCTACTTGGCAATCTTGGGTAGAGAAAGCAGTGAACCCCAACAAGACACGGGTTTTTTTCCGGACATTTGAATCCTCTCATTGGAGGTTCGTCATAACATCTATTAATCTGCTGCATGTCGATAATATGTTGATCACGTCCAAATAAATTTTCTTCCTTCTTTGCGTCGCATGGTTTAACACTCTATAAATAACATGAAAAAAATTGAGTTCGACCCAGTTGCACTGTATGAGATGACTCTGTGTAATCCAAAATCGACCAAGTTATGTTCAATAGAGTGCCCATATTTCCTGCATTGGACCATAATTAATTTCATTGTTTCATGCAACATTTAATGATTCTTACTCATAGTTTATATTACTTACTATTATTTGCTGCTCTAATATGATCAGTAGTGGAACCCGTAAAAATTGCAAAGTAACGAGGCAGCCTTCCTATAAGGTTAAAGGAAAACAGAGGAGTTCGGTATCTGATGCAATAATCAAAGCCGTTCACAATGTGTCCATCCCCGTAAAATTGCTGCACGTTACTCCCATGGGTGCCTTCCGGAGTGATGCACACGTTGGCTCGTGGAGTGATAATCCATCAGTTCCTGATTGTAGCCATTGGTGTCTGCCTGGAGTACCCGATATGTGGAACGAGATCCTCTTCTTGTCTCTGCTCTCACAGTGAAAAGAGATCTTTAATGACTTTCTAACCTGTAAGTTCTTCTCTTCCTGCTGCAAATATGTGTCTGTTTGCTAATCAGTTTACTAAATTTTCTTCCCTTTTCGTTTGCTTCTCGATTTCGCCACCCGGTTTAGGCCATCGTAACAGGTTCTTTTATTTTTTGGCTATGGAGTTGCTGGCGCTTACCTACTGAAGAAACAGTTTTGCTCCGTACTTTACCTCAGGTTTTTATTTGTTGAATGTTAATATTTCAAATTCTTGTAATCATGTGTACAGAGTGTAAAACAGAGATTAATACACATTGTAAAACATATATATATGTTTTTATTGTATATGTGGTGAGACCCTATTTCTGATAATAACACCTTTTTTATTTTATTTTTTATTTTTGAGGAAATGATAACAATCCATTTCTTGAAATCTAGTCCCTATGTCCCCTAATAATTGTTCCCAACCGTCAAAACTCGTATACCAAACCAAGGTAGTGGGAAATTATTGCATTAAGAACCAAACAACTAAAGAATTCTGAAATAGGACACGTGTTCAATGAGAAGATTTTTTCAAGTCAGAATATTTATTAGGAGACAAATAGAGTATTGTATGTTTTTTGTTTACATATTGGACCACTTAATATTATACAATAAGTTTAAGTCTTAAAATGGGAGGCAAGTCTTTGAATTCTTGGAAGCATTGTAATAAGCAACATAAATCATTCAAGCATATAAGGAGCTAGAAATTATTCTTCATCAGCATAGAATTTGATCTTTCATTCTTAGCTTTCCAAATGGTCACCTTCCAATATTTCCCCTCTCCTCCTCTACCCTTTGTTCACCCCTTCGCTCCTCCGCCACCACCTCACGCCGTTCCTCCACCACCACCTCCTCATGTCGTTCCACCATCCCCTCATGTTCTTCCACCACCACCTCCGTTCCACCCCATTGCGCCACCCCCTCGTGTTCGTCCACCACCGCCTCCGTTCCATCCCATTGCGCCACCCCCTCATGTTCTTCCACCACCGTCTCCGGATAATGCTCCGACCGTGGTCATAGTGGTCTTCGTCTCGTTCGGATGCTTTTTCTTCGCGGCCTTCTGCTGCTTTGCACTTTGTTGCTTGATCAAGAAGAGGAAACGGAAAATGGTGAATGAAACCGACATCATACGTACGGATGAACATCTGAGGGTGAAAGAGGCCATCGTGCAAGGCCCGAACGGGCCGGAGGTCGTCGTCCTCTCCATAGAAGATGACAAGCATACTCAAGAAGAGATCATCAAGAATGAGAAGATGGAGAGTAAGCAGTTGCATGCAAAAGCAAAATCTGGAGAAATTGTTGCTTCCAATCCTAATAATCATCAAACTCATAATCTTTTATAGCATGTGGCTGCTGCTGAAAATAAATCTCAAGAAATTATGAACACTAGTTCACCACACTATGTATAATTCTGCTAACGTTTGATGTTACTTCTGCCGTAACAATTTCTATTTTTTAAATATATATGCGTTGTTTGATGTTGCATTTATGTCATCAACTATACCAAGTTAGCAAGTCCAGCAAATTAATTAAAGCAGAAAAGTTGCTTGTTTGTTTTTTACATTATATGTGTAAAAATTTAATATGAAATACATGTTGGACTAGACACTGAAATAAAGTGCAATGATATGTTAATTTAATTTTTATTTCGGAAAATATGTTTGCTCTCTTCTTATGCTATTTGACAAATCAAATCTATTCTAAAAAAAAAATGACAAATCAAATCCTTTTAGTTTTAATGGGTCCAATTGGAGTTGTAAATTTGTAATGTACGGAAATAAAGAGACGGTCCAAAGTCAAATTTCATATCACAAGTATCAAGTCGGTATCTTGTGTGATCGGTCGTACCGTATGATCAGTCAATACAGTTGACCTTAAGTTGATCTTATTTTAATGTAATTTTTTCTTATTTTCTTTTTTATAAATCCTAATTAGGAATTATATATCCTAATTGAAAATTAATAAATCATATTTTAGATTAATAAACTTTAATGGGGAATGGGTTAAAGTCTAATTAAGCTATCACGCACCTACAATGACCCAACCAAAATTTTGAATTACGAGGTCCAAATTCTTTTCTCTAGTTACGATTAAAATTCAACTTTTAGAGAGCTAAATAAATAGTTCACACATAAAACAAGACATCAAACCACACTATTTATAGATCGTACAATAAAAATTAAGTATATATGAAGATTTTTTAAAATAATGTTCGGAATATAAAAATTATCAAACACAAAGACAAATTGCAAAATCTAAAATGCGACGGGCTGAGGTAATTCGGTCCGGGCCGAGCCAATAAATAGGGCCAGGCGGCATAGGCCGGGCCAGCTGCAAAAGGTCATATTGAATACTGATAAAAACATAGTCCAACCCAACCTAAAATCCGACCGCTCCGTCAATCTTTCTATGAACCAATTTTTATTATGTTTTATTTTTATGTATTTATTTATTTTTGCATTGTGATGTTGAAACAAGAAAATAGAAGCCTAATTTTATATTTATGTGACATGCCCAATTCGCCTTTGCTGTGTCATCACACTGATTAGGACGTCCGAATGGAGGTATTAGCCACTAAAATTCTCGAGGAATCTATTTTTGTGTTTTTGTTTACGTGTAATCTCTCATTTGCTATTGTGTCAAAAAAACATTTGCTGCCGTCATTATCTGTCTTAATCTGAAATGATGTTGTTTGTCCGATCCCAACCTGTTTAACTTGTAGCACAACATATTCGGACGTCGGTACTAGGATACACCATGACATATTTCTATGTCTACATATATTATTTTATTTTATTTTATTTTTTGAGATGATGTCTACGTGTATTATTAATATGTCACACATCAATATATTTGTATCAAATATACTAGTATATTGTAGTATTAATTTTGGCGTAAGTGGAAATGAAGCAACATAATTATCATGAATCCCAATAAGATTTTTTTGCGGTATTAAACCGTTTGTTCCCTCCTTTATTAACAAACTCTAACACCCCATATGCTCTCTGCCACTCTCAGCGGATCGGATTTTTACGATTTCAAGAAACTTGACCTTTTCCTACTAAACACACACACAAATTGGGGTAGTAAAATTGAAGGATGGAGCAAATGAATTCTTGATTCCCTCTACCTCATAAATCTGTTGCAGCTTCTTGCATCGGTAAGTTTAAGCTCATGAGTTTTGTGAGTTTTTGCGTGTGTTTTTCATTTTGTTACTACTGTGTTTTACCTGTCTGTTAAATGCCCAGATGAAGTTTGAAGAAATTTAGAGAAAAGAATGGTTTTTTCTGATGGCTGGAGTTGGGGAGATTTAAGTGATCAAAGTTGATGATTTGACAGTGTGTTAAGTGTGTGTGTGTGTGTGTCTAGGATGAATAAAAAGTGTTCTTACATTCTCTTGAATTTATAAGCATTGTGCTATAGTGGATATTACAGAATTGTTCCTTGATTATTTGATATTTTGAAATTTGAGGTAATCAAATTTGTCTAGAGGTTTATCCTCACTGTTATATTGTGATTAATTCCTTGTGTGTGCGTGTTTTTAGGATGGTGTCATTCGATTTCGCTATATGTGATGTTATCAGAATGGATAATAGTTGCCAATTAGCATAATGATTTGTAATTGTAGACATTGAACTCATTATTTGGAATCTCTAGATGTAGTAGTCCTCCTTTGCTGAAAATAATGGTTGAAGCATGCGTATGCTTCGTCTTCGTCCAATTCAAGAATTTACTTTATAGGCAAATGCATTTTCTCCAGCAGTAACACCATTCTTGATTTGTTTATGTTTGGTGTTTAGGTCACAAGTAGAGGTGTAATATCAGCAATTCTTCAGAGAGATGTGAATTCTTCCACTTTTTTGCTAACAATGGCGGATTCATTACTGCTCAAATATAAGTTAAAGCTGCATAATTATGAACCATCTAACACTAGGAGTCACCACATAAGCTCTTATCCGCGAAATTTGGGGTTATTCTCGTGTGGCCAACCACATTATCGAGGAGTCATAAACTACGAACTACACTTAAAGAAGAGTAACTTCTCGAGCCAATCCATTTATTGTTCTAGACTCAAACCAGTTTCTGCTATAAGCTCAGACGGGGCACACTCCATAAGCCGGGTATTTTTAGTGCATAAATCTATACACTTTCATCTCAGAGAGTTCACTCTTTGCTTCCAATTTCTTGATGAGTAATGATTGTGATGAGCTTTAGGAACCACTGCAAGCGAAACACAAGAATTTCGAGGAATGGGATTCGCTAACAGCAAGATTCGCTGGAGCTTCAAATATACCATTTCTCTTACTGCAACTGCCTCAAATCATACTCAATTATCGGAATCTGCTGGCAGGGAATAGATCAGCACTTTTGGCTCTTCCATGGCTGGTTAGAGATTCATACGCCTTCTTGTTGTTTTCAAGCTCTGATTGGTTAATGGAGTTGTATTGATCATTTTTGTCGGTAGGGTATGCTTACTGGATTGCTCGGGAATCTTTCTTTGCTATCGTATTTTATCAAGAAGAGGGAAACTGAAGCAGTGGTGGTCCAGATGCTAGGAGTGATATCCATGTATGTGGTCATTCTGCAGCTGGCTATGGCTGAAGCCATGCCTCTTCCTCATTTTGTCGTCACTTCGGTAGTGACTGCATCTGGTGTCATTTTGAATTTGATGAAATACTTCGATTTGATTAATACTGGAATCTGGAGATCTTGGGAAGATTTTATCACCATAGCAGGGCTATCGACACTTCCACAAGTAAATATCTGTCATTATTAAGAGAATACTTATGCTTACCTGCATTTGATGAATATGTTTGATTCTTTGGGTGGTGTTAATGTGCAGGTCATGTGGTCAACCTTCGTCCCTATCGTTCCAAATACTGTCTTGCCAGGCTTCGTTGCCCTATTGACCGCAGTGCTCGTTATTTCTATGGTAAGCATGATGTACTTAATGCTGTATAGTAATCAAAATCTCTAATGAATTTCAAGTCCTCTAAGCAGCTTCTTACTTCTTAGGCTCGTATGGGGAAACTCTCGGAGAAAGGCACAAACATTCTTGGATCGGTCTCTGCATGGACGGCCACCCTTCTTTTTATGTGGATGCCCGTTGCACAAATGGTTATCTTTCGTCTTCCAAACATGCACATATATATAGAGATTCAATTCTCGTTCTTAAGAGAGCTTGCTTGTTCCTCGTTTTTCAGTGGACAACTCTTCTGAATCCTGAAAACGTGAAAGGTCTGTCGTCTGTCACAATGTTGCTGGCCATGATTGGCAACGGATTATTAATCCCACGAGCACTACTTACTCGAGATTTAATGTGGTATGTTTACTCTACATCTTCAGTTCATTCATATCAGCAACTGAACTATGAAGAAAATATAAAATTTCTGCAGGTTCACTGGTTCGACTTGGGCGTGTGTTTTCTATGGATGGGGGAACCTCGTGTGCCTATACCGGTAACTACTCACGTACACAACTATATGTAATCTTATCGATTTTTTTGCAGTTTTTCTGTGGTTGAAGTTTATGAATTTCGTTGTCGTTCCAGCTTCAACAGTATCAGCTCTGAGTTCTTCTTGGCTTCAACTCTTGGTTTTCTTGCCTGGATAGGTATGCTTATTTTGTATCTATTTTGAGGGCTAAAATTGTCATAAACCGTGCCATATTTTTCCCATTTTTTCGTTCGTGATTCGTCTTCGTCTTCGAACAGGAATCACTTTCTGGAGAGATGCACAAGTCCATGGGCATACCTCATCCTTGACTTCTTTAAAGGAGCTCATTTTCGGACATTGATCTTCCATCCGTTGAGATGTTAGAGGCCGACGACGTCTTGTCTGAAGAACGTGGCTGCATGCAGAATACATGTTCATTGCATTGGTGATCAAGATCAACAGAGCTACCATAACTTACTAAATAAATTTATGAAGTTGTTACAGTAAAGAAAATGAGGTAAAAGACATCTGCACTTTTCTTGCTGTATTTTAGTTTTCTGTAGATTACATGGGAGCTCTGCTTATTGGTAAAATCTATCATCTGTTAAAATTTCTGAATTTCTGTTGAGCAAAGTCAATTATTTACTGGAATTAGGTCTATTTGCTACTCTCACAAGCTTTTGCTGTATTTTGTTATTGGCTTCCAGCTATGGAGGCAATTCTATTGTAATAGATAGAAAAAATTTGAAGTTACTTTACTTTAAATTTGATTTCTACATCGATTATTACGAAAATATATCGTTACTCTCAAATTAAAGAAAACACTTGCAATTCTCCACTTATTATTCTATACAATGATTTAATTGATGTGTAGCCTAATTTGATGTTAAATTTGTAGGTGAAAAAAGACAGTGTGATTTAAATTGTTAATTTTTTATGAAGTTAAAATTTACATCAAAACGAAGACAAAGACCAAAAGCAAGTTCGAAATAATCGTGTGATTGATCAAGCTCGTGAATTACACTGGAATTGAAGATTTGAAATACATGAAATAATCATAGTCAAAGCTGGTTGACCAAGGACACCCACCAACCAACATTAAACAATCAATATAATACGCCAAATATTTGAAAACTTTTGTTTTTACAGTAAAATAACGAAAACATAGGAGGGAGGGAAAATACCAGAAAAGGCTAGAGGAACAGTTCTGAATTTTGAAATACTTGTTCTTCTCTCTTTGATGCATAATGTGGCATATATATATATATATATATATATATATATATATATTCGCTGGTGAGCACTCCACTCCGCGTGTGTCTGTGTTTAATTTGCTGTATCCGAAACAGAAGTAAAAGCTGTAGCTGCATTAAGTTTGTGAAAGAAGAGAAGATACACAAATGAAGAAATAATCTAGTACAAAGATCACATGCCAAATCTCTTATCAATTAAAACAAATCAATCTCTTTTCTCCCCATATCTGCACAAAATCTCGGCTGCTTTCCATATTACATTTCATTTTTGGATACATGAGACGAGAGAATATAGGGAAGAGGAAAGGAAAAGAATAAGCATGGAAAAGGAAATAGAGAGTACATAATCACATGTTACAATTTATAGCCAAAATATATCCTCTCCCTTCATCCTTATAATCGACAGCAGCCCTCATCCTCTCTTCACAGTTCACACACCATTTCACTTTCATTACTAAGAAAGCGAGAGGAACCATGTTTTGAGTTTGAGAGATAGAGAGCTATCGAGAGAGAGAATTGAAGGAAGGAGAAAGGAGAGGATAGCTCCATCAAGTGCTAGCTAGGTTGGAGAAGATAGAAGTTAGAGCTCCAAAGGTCGTAACCCTTTTCTCTTTTTCAAGAGTACATAATCACATATTTTGCTAGAATTTTCTCATTCTTCCTTGATTTCTAAGCATGATTTTGTTGAGTCATATGCCCTGAACCAGCTGGCTGCTTTTCAGGGGACTGTAACATTCCTGCAAATGCTACTCTTCTTTACATTGTCAATTTTGTCAATGTCTATAGTGGTAACAAAAAATATGTAGACTAATTCTTCTTTACCCAATATATTTATATATTACTCCATAATACAACAATAATTGATCACCATATATACTAATACTACTCTGTTTTATACTAACATATGTCAGATGATGCACTGCACTTCTTCACTTGAGCTTGTAACTATTAAAGTTAATTTCTCATGAAAAAACTTTTACTTTTTGTACAATTTTCAGAAATTCTCTGCTTTCATCCGTAAATCTAACATAACATACTACACGATCCTGCAATAGTTAGCGGATCTCACCTCCATCAATATAAATGAGTTAACTTGTCTTGTTATCTCGTGACTGAACTCGATAATAAACTCGTGTGCTAAACTAAAAATAAAATTATTGATTTGATATGTAATCTATATCTCTATACTTTAATTCATGAAAAGTGAATTAATTATCTAACTAATCTTTTTTTTCATGAATAAATTAATAAATTATAATATATTTTTAGACTTAATTTATTTAGTTTTTCAAGGAAAATGATGAATATTTAAATCAAAATACATACATAGAATATCCATTTATGCTCGAATAAATTCGTGAATCTTGAACGTATTCGTTAATATTAAGCTGGAGTTCGACTCTATAATAAACGAGTCAAGTTTAAGCTAGACAAAACTTTAGTTCAATTATGAAAGTGTGTTGCAATAGATAATGCATAAGAAGAAGAAATATTGTTTTCCTTTGTTTCTGTGTGTGTCGACAGCGGTAAGGAAGAAAGATAAGAAAGATTAATATTGAACTTAAGTGTGTGTATATATATAATAATAGCTGCTATAATAGGTTTAAGAAATTAAGAAGATAATTAAAGGGAAATACTTTTGAAGGATTTTCAGGTTGTATACATATATACACATACTTCTAGTCTCGAAATTTTCTTGGGGTAAGTAAGGGTGTTTATAATTGTTGAGCTGCTGCAAATGGTTTTAGAAATAAGAGGAGAGTAAAATAGATTAGATTTGAAACTATATGTACATATATATACTCCGCTATATGTGCTATTACAAAAAAAAAAGAAAAAAAAGAAAATATATAATATTTTTGAAGCATATATGTATCATGAGGTTAATTTATTTTGTAAATTAAACATGTATGCTATCCAATTCTTACAATATATAAACATATATTATATATGTAAGTAAAAGTAATGATGCTTGTTTGTGCTATACGTGTGTTATTTAGAAATGAAAATTATAGTGAGTGTATTAAGTGTGTGTTGTGTGAAGTTTTCTTAAAATATAAAAAGGTTAATATCTTGAATTTTTTTAATAGTGTACTGATAGATTTATTTTAGGAAGAATATACTGTATATATATATATATACGCATATATGTATGGCTAGTGTTATGCATAATATATAAATATGCTTAGCAAACTTTAGAAATATTAAGAATTAATATTTGACAAGTTTGTGTGTGTTGCGTCGTCCACACTAGAAGTGAAGGGAATAAAATGGTTGATTTAAATAGTATGCATGTGCTACTAAAATATTTCTTGTTATAATTTGCAAGACACCTGAACTTTAATTTCTCTAATTACTAGAGTTTGACAGGAATCCGCTCGGACTGCTCCTCACCTATTTCAAATTCTCAACATCTTCCTCTTTCCAAAATGGATTTTCTGAATATGAAGTTCTGGAGTAAGTTCTTGATTGTACTAGTGTAGAATTGTTTTCGTTTGTTATGATTGATGGTGATTTTTGTACTATATCCAATATCATATATATGTCCAAGTATTTGGATCCTACATGATATATTTCTATTTCTTTCTATTTTTTATTTGTTTTCTTACTTGCAACATTGTTTTACATTTAGGTGTTGAAGTTAAGGCCGGAAAAAAAATCAACTGTCCTACCTCTTTTCCATCAAAGGATTCGCATCACACAGATTAGAAATATCCAGCAATTTATCTTTTTAAATGTGTATTTTTTACATGCTCTTATATGTTAGATTATTTAAATGCTCTTTTTGTTGGAACTAATTGAAAATTTCATGTTTGGATACTTTAAATTATTAATTTAGTTTAATCATAAATTGATTAAATCAAAAGTGACAATAATCCATCGAATCCCAAACCTTGCGTCCACGAGCTCTTGATTTTTCTCTCAATAATTCGAAAATTATGAGTGTCCATAACATATTTAAATCCATTAATATATTCGAAAATCAGCTATGTTGGCCGCCCTTATTGGGTTATTTAAAGGCTTCATGTGCATACTCGATTATTTAATGGCTTCATGTGCATTCGGAAATCCATTTGCAAGATTTAATATAATAATCGCAATGAGCTCTTCAAGGGAACATCATCAACTCGGTACACTCCGAGAAACGATTAATTTCTAGCTATAATATTAATTATTATATAAATAATATTATTACCCAAATATAACTATATATCATGATACATTGATAAATCAAGGTAATAATAAATATAAATATGTAATTAAATATCATACAACTAGATAAGAAATAATAATTAATCGATATCTTTAACTATCTATTTAGGTCAATATAAAATAATTAATCTCAATGTTGATCATGTTCAATGTATACGAAATACATTAACATAAACTAATAGTCAATACCAACTAATTCAAGCTTATATTATAATCAATCAAATAATTGTCCATTAATAATTCAGATTGTGAACAGATTTATTACTTTACAAGCATTACGATAATATGATCCTCCGTGTAACACAACACACCAATATTATCTATAATATAAAGTAATTGGACCTTATTTACATAATATAACACGAATAATTATGTAATTCATGTGACAATAATATTCTTATTAAAATAGGAAATATTAATCAAATATACGAAACACCTATAAAAGTATGTTTTCAGTATATAATCTTAAAACTTTCGTAGGCCTCATTGTGTGAGACGGGGTATGTTATTGACCCCAATGACGAGGATGTATATCTACGGCTGAAAATTGATGATATGGAATCTATTTTGGGATATCTCTTGGTGGCCAAGTGTCAAACTCAAGTGATGTTTGATTTGACAATGGAGAAGGAGTTTGAACTTTCTCATAACTTGAAACGTGGTAGCGTTTACTTTATGGAATATACTGTTGATATTTCCGTGTCAGGTACTATTATTTAAGTTGATATTAGTTACAAGATATGAGATATTCTTTTGCACTAACTTCCCTACCGTTGGTCTGTTATTTTGTTGTTGAAGAAATAGAGTTTGATGAAGAAAGCGAACACAAATCAAAAGAAGGAAAAGATTGCAATTCCGATGAAAGTGGTAATGTGGAATTGCAATCTTTTCATCGGAATTGCAATCTTTTCCTTCTTTTGATTTGTGTTCGCTTTCTTCATCAAACTCTATTTCTTCAACAACAAAATAACAGACCAACGGTAGGGAAGTTAGTGTAAAAGAATATCTCATATCTTGTAACTAATATCAACTTAAATAATAGTACCTGACATGGGAATATCAACAGTATATTCCATAAAGTAAACGCTACCACGTTTCAAGTTATGGAAAGTTCAAACTCCTTCTCCATCGTCAAATCGAACATCACTTGAGTTTGACACTTGGCCACCGAGAGATATCTCAAAATAGATTCCATATCATCAATTTTCAGCCGTAGATATACATCCTCGTCATTGGGGTCAATAACATACCCCGTCTCACACAAAGAGGCCTACGAAAGTTTTAAGATTATATACTGAAAACATACTTTTATAGGTGCTTCGTATATTTGATTAATATTTCCTATTTTAATAAGAATATTATTGTCACATGAATTACATAATTATTCGTGTTATATTATGTAAATAAAGTCCAATTACTTTATATTATAGATAATATTGGTGTGTTGGGTTACACGGATGATCATATTATCGTAAGGCTTGTAAAGTAATAAATTTGTTCACAATCTGAATTATTAATGGACAATTATTTGATTGATTATAATATAAGCTTGAATTAGTTGGTATTGACTATTAGTTTATGTTAATGTATTTCGTATACATTGAACATGATTAACATTGAGATTAATTATCTTATATTGACCTAAATAGATAGTTAAAGATCTCGATTAATTATTATTTCTTAATTCTAGTTGTATGATATTTAATTACATATTTATATTTATTATTACCTTGATTTATCAATGTATGATATATAGTTATATTTGGGTAATAATATTACTTATATAATAATTAATATTATAACTAGAAATTAATCGTCTCTCAGAGTGTACCGAGTTGATGATGTTCCCTTGAAGAGCTCATTGCGATTATTATATTAAATCTTGCAAATGGATTTCCGAATGCACATGAAGCCATTAAATAACCGAGTATGCATATGAAGCCTTTAAATAACCTAATAAGGGCGGCCAACATAGCTGATTTTCGAATATATTAATGGACTTAAATATGTTATGGACACTCATAATTTTCGAATTATTGAGAGAAAAATCAAGAGCTCGTGGACGCAAGGTTTGGGGTTCCATGGATTATTGTCACTTTTGATTTAATCAATTGATGATTAAATTAAATTAATAATTTAAAGTATCCAAACATGAAATTTTCAATCAGTTCCAAAAAAAAGAACATTTAAATAATCTAACATATAAGAGCATGTAAAAAATACACATTCAATAAGATAAATTGCTGGATATTTCTAACCTGTGTGATGCGATTCCTTAGACGGAAAAGATGTAGGATAGTTGATTTTTTTTCCGGCCTTAACTTCAACACCTAAATGTAAAACAATGTTGCAAGTAAGAAAACAAATAAAAAATAGACAGAAATAGAAATATATCATGTAGGATCCAAATACTTGGACATATATATGATATTGGATATAGTACAAAAATCACCATCAATCATAACAAACGAAAACAATTCTACACTAGTACAATCAAGAACTTACTCCAGAACTTCATATTCAGAAAATCCATTTTGGAAAGGGGAAGATGTTGAGAATTTGAAATAGGTGAGGAGCTGTCCGAGCGGATATCTGTCAAACTCTAGTAATTAGATTAAAGTTCAGGTGTCTTGCAAATTATAACAAGAAATATTTCAGTAGCACATGCATACTATTTAAATCAACCATTTTATTCCCTTCACTTCTACTGTGGACGACGCAAACACACACAAACTTGTAAAATATTAATTCTCAATATTTTTAAAGTTTGCTAAGCATATTTATATATTATGCATAACACTAGCCATACATATATGCGTGTATATATATATATATAGTATATTCTTCCCAAAATAAATCTATCAGTACAATATTAAAAAAATTCAGGATATTAATCTTTTTATATTTTAAGAAAAATTCACACAACACACACTTAATACACTCACTATAATTTTCATTTCTAAATAACACACGTATAGCACAAACAAGCATCATTACTTTTACTTACATATATAATATATGTATATATATTGTAAGAATTGGATAGAATACATGTTTACAAAATAAATTAACCTCATGATACATATGCTTCAAAAATATTATATATTTTCTTTTTCTTTTTCTTTTTCTTTTTTTGTAATAGCACATATAGCGGAGTATATATGTACATATAGTTTCAAATATAATCTATTTTACTCTCCTCTTATTTCTAAAACCATTTGCAGCAGCTCAACAATTATAAACACCCTTACATACCCCAAGAAAATTTCGAGACTAGAAGTACGTGTATATATGTATACAACCTGAAAATCCTTCAAAAGTATTTCCCTTTAATTATCTTCTTAATTTCTTAAACCTATTATAGCAGCTATTATTATATATATACACACACTTAAGTTCAATATTAATCTTTCTTATCTTTCTTCCTTACAGCTGTCGGCACACACACAAACAAAGGAAAACAATATTTCTTCTTCTTATACATTATCTATTGCAACACACTTTCATAATTGAACTACAGTTTTGTCTAGCTTAAACTTGACTCATTTATTATCGAGTCGAACTCCAGCTTAATTTAACGAATACGTTCAAGATTCACGAATTTATTCGAGCATAAACGAATATTCTATGAATGTATTTTGATTTAAATATTCATCATTTTCCTTTAAAAACTAAATAAATTAAGTCTAAAAATATATTATAATTTATTAATTTATTCATGAAAAAAAAAGATTAGTTAGATACTTAATTCACTTTTCATGAATTAAAGTATAGAAATATAGATTACATATCAAATCAGTAATTTTATTTTTAGTTTAGCACACGAGTTTATTATCGAGTTTGGTCACGAGCTAACAAGATAAGTTTAACTCATTTATATTGATGGAGGTGAGATCCGCTAACTATTGCAGGATCATGTAGTATGTTATGTTAGATTTACGGATGAAAGCAGAGAATTTCTCAAAATTGTACAAAAAGTAAAAGTTTTTTCATGAGAAATTTACTTGAATAGTTACAAGCTCAAGTGAAGAAGTGCAGTGCATCATCTAACATATCTATCTATCTATCTATCTATAACTTAATAACGGAGTTGTGGCAATAATTACAGCAATTGCCACTCTACCCCACACCGACTATCAAATTGGATTTTGGCAGCAATTTGGCTGGTTTTTCAGTTCATTTTTATTACTATGAAGTTTTGACTATTTTATGGTTATAGACCTTTTCATTATTAATTATTCATCAGTTATTGTTGCTTATGAGTCCAGTTATAAAGAAGTGGTATAATTAAGCAGATTTCCATATACAACTGACTTATATACCAGTTAAACCGAAAATATACACCAATTAATTACAATATTTGATTTTAATTTAGATATTTGAATAGTGTTTTCAAGAATTTAGGCACAACTAATTTATATACCGGCTAAATTGAAAATATATACCAGTTAATTACAATATTGGATTTCAATGTAAAAATCTAAATACTGTTTGTAGAATTTGAGCTCTAAAACTTGGAACCAAAAATTCAAATTTGACCTTTAGACCATATTTCCATCTATAAATATTGTGGAGGAGGTTAATCATTTTCTTCAGTTCACAATATCTTCTAAGTACGATTTTCTCTCAAGTTTTCAAAAGTTTTTAAAAAATTATGTTTCATTAAATATTAACATTTTATCTTATTGTTAATTTTTCGTTTTGCTTTTTGTTTGTTATTTTCAGTTTTACTTTTTTTTTTCCTACTTCTTTTACATTTTATCTTATATATTATATTGAAACTCTATTACCTACTTTACAAAATCTTTGAAAATAAGCCATTTACCGTTACATTCCAGCTAGAAATACATTGTTTAAAAACTAATAAATCTGTAAATTTACTCTCTTTGCAGTTAGTTACCTTGGTTTCAGATCGGAGATGTCACTACAGAAGCCGCTGATTCAGGCTGGACAGAGGAGATGCGAGGAGAGAAAGGCGCCGTAATTTTAATTTTAGTGTTAGAATGAAACCCTAAACTATATTTTTTGTACTCCTATTTATATTGTGGCCTAATTGTAATAAATGTTTAATTCGGGGGTAGTTCATTTATTATAAGAAAAATTGTGTGGTAGTTGTTAATTAATGCATAAAAATGATTTTTATTAGTTAATTTTGAAGGTCTAAAATTTTTTAATTTGTGGTCGGACCTATCATTTTCTATTGTTTTACCCTTAGCTCCTTAATAATCGTGATAAAAAAAATAGGGAACATTATCAGTTAGACGGAAACAATATTACATTACACATTTCATAATGAATTTGCCCCGTGCAACGCACGGGTGTTAAATACTGGTGTTAGTATAAAACAGAGTAGTATTAGTATATATGGTGATCAATTATTGTTGTATTATGGAGTAATATATAAATATATTGTAAAAAGAAGAATTAGTCTACATATTTTCTGTTACCACTATAGACATTGACAAAATTGACAATGTAAAGAAGAGTAGCATTTGCAGAATGTTACAGTCCCCTGAAAAGCAGCCAGCTGGTTCAGGGCATATGACTCAACAAAATCATGCTTAGAAATCAAGGAAGAATGAGAAAATTCTAGCAAAATATGTGATTATGTACTCTTGAAAAAGAGAAAAGGGTTACGACCTTTGGAGCTCTAACTTCTATCTTCTCCAACCTAGCTAGCACTTGATGGAGCTATCCTCTCCTTTCTCCTTCCTTCAATTCTCTCTCTCGATAGCTCTCTATCTCTCAAACTCAAAACATGGTTCCTCTCGCTTTCTTAGTAATGAAAGTGAAATGGTGTGTGAAGAGAGGATGAGGGCTGCTGTCGATTATAAGGATGAAGGGAGAGGATATATTTTGGCTATAAGTTGTAACATGTGATTATGTACTCTCTATTTCCTTTTCCATGCTTATTCTTTTTCCTTCCCTCTTCCCTATATTCTCTCATGTATCCAAAAATGAAATGTGTAATATGGAAAGCAGCCGAGATTTTGTGCAGATATGGGGAGAAAAGAGATTGATTTGTTTTAATTGATAAGAGATTTGGCATGTGATCTTTGTACTAGATTATTTCTTCATTTGTGTATCTTCTCTTCTTTCACAACTTAATGCAGCTACAGCTTTTACTTCTGTTTCGGATACAACAAATTAAACACAGACACACGTGGAGTGGAGTGCTCACCAGCGAATATATATATATATATATATATATATATATATATATATATATGCCACATTATGCATCAAAGAGAGAGAAGAACAAGTATTTCAAAATTCAGAACTGTTCCTCTAGCTTTTTCTGGTATTTTCCCTCCCTCCTATGTTTTCTTTATTTCACTGTAAAAAGAAAAGTTTTCAAATATTTGGAGTATTATATTGATTGTTTAATGTTGGTTGGTGGGTGTCCTTGGTCAACCAGCTACTATGATTATCTCATGTATTTCAAATCTTCAATTCCAGTGTAATTCACAAGCTTGATCAATCTCATGATTATTTCGAACTTGCTTTTGGTCTTTATCTTCGTTTTGATGTAAATTTTAACTTTATAAAAAATTAACAATTTAAATCACACTGTATTTTTTCACCTACAAATTTAACATCAAATTAGGCTACACATCAATTAAATCATTGTATAGAATAATAAGTAGAGAATTGCAAGTGTTTTCTTTAATTTGAGAGTAACGATATACTCCCTCCGTCCCCCATAAGTGTGGTGCGTATTTGATTATACTCCCTCCGTCCCATTTATATAGGCTTGTTTTTTTTTTTTCGGATGTCCCAAATATATAGGCTTGTTTCCATAAAAAGTAATGTTTTTTAGCTCATTTACTAATATATCCCTATTTAATTCTTTGATTAACTCATAAAACATACATAGTCAAATAATAAATAGGGGCGTATTAAAAAATTTACTATATAATTTACTTTTCCAATAATTTTTCTTAATCTATGTGAAAATTTCAATCCGCCTATATAAATGGGACGGAGGGAGTATGTGAGGTATAAAATATTAGTTGAACCACACTAAATTTAGGAGAGAGGGAGTATTTCATAATAATTCTAAATTAATTAAAACATAAAAATACGAGACGTTATCATAATGTGCATTCCATCTTCACTAGTTTGTGAATTATCCTTATATTATCACCATTCACAACCTAATTTGTGAATTGTGATACATAAATGTTGAATTCACAAACTAGCCATGGTTTGGATGTAAATCATTCGTATTCTTCATTAGAGCTGTCAAAATCTAGATCGGTCCATCAGGCCGATGGCCCGTCGAAAAATGGGCGGGTATGGATTCTGATTTGTTATCCATATTTCATCCTTATTAAAATGCTTAGTTTGATGCATTATTGTGTGGTGGTTGTTGATATTGGATATCGATTGTGGATTAGTCTCGTTAGAAAAAAAAAAAAGAGTTAACTGTGATCGATACAGAAATCAAATTTAAGGTAAAGTAACTTTAAATTTTTCCTATCTATTCAATAGAATTGCCTCCATAGCACCCTGGAAACCAATAACAAAATACAGCAAAAGCTTGTGAGAGTAGCAAATAAACCTAATCTATACCTATATAAAAAGTGTCTTGTTTACAAAACTAGATTGCACCCGTGCGTTGCACATTAGAATGCATTTTAAAAATATGTAACATATAAATTATCAAATCACATAAATAATGAGTAAAATGTAATGAGTCTCTTTTCTCCACTTAACAAATAATTTACAAACATTATAAAAACTCGTGTCACTAAAGTTCTGTTATATATTTCGTGAATGGAGGAAATATTACATTTCAAATATTATGAAAATTTTCTTTTATACAATAGTTTTTAAGAGTGTTCCTCATTACCACACACCAATATCTTCAAACCTTTTCAATTTGCACCTCTTGAAATATCCATATAAAGTTGTCGAAAAATTGTCTGCCACAAATAAAATGCAGTAATCATCTAATATGTTAATTATGGAATAACACGATAAAATATAAAATTCATACATTACAACAATATTTTTTTTAAAAGAAACATTCAATCCAAATAACATTAATAAATATGGCATGTTAAATTTTGTATTATGATAGTACTTCTTTGTACATGAGTTTAAATACACTATTAAATAATTACATATAAACATCTAAATAATATTTATAAATTATAAATAATCCAAATATAAAACACAAAATATTTAATTATTTAAGAAATATATTTTTTTATTAAAAATAGCATAAAACTTACCTTCTAAGCATCTCTAAACAATCATTTTTTTATATATTTGAAAATATAATTTCGATTAAAACCATTTCAAAATGCTATTAAAGATGAACAATCATTATAAAAATTTCAACCAATTTTGACATTTATAATAATTCTTCATTTTTTATAACTTCCAAACATCTCGAAATATATATTTTTAATTTTTAATATTTTTCACTATTATATTTTTTAAATATTTAGGAATCTAAATAATGAAAATAATAAAATTATTTTGGCAACCATTCATTGTGCTAATTTTTTTTCCAAAATTAAATATCTTAGTCAAAATAGTGTTGTGTTAAATTAGAATATTTAGTATATAATTAATAAATATAAAAGTAGAAAATTCAATTACATAATCCCAAATAAGCCAAAATTCATAATCATTCAATTTTGTTAAATGATTTGATTTTTTTTAAAGTTCAAACATGATAACCAAGAAAGGAGATGCATAGAATTAACCAACATATATTATTCATCATTCATGAAATAACTTAAAGTTCAAAACCTATTATCCACTAAATTGGTTTTGGAGGGAAAATGGCAAACTTGTTAATATAGTTACAACTCTCTTATTTAGTATTAGTATAGATTTGGTTTGCCTATCATACCCTTGTTAATATATTGAATATAGGGATAATTGTGTAATAATATATTTTATCATGATTAGATATATATTATAAGGGGTCGTTTGGTACAAAGTATGAGATAAGGTCTGATATGTTTGACTGAGATGTCTTATAAATATAAAGAATTAATATTCTGTTTGGTATGAAGTATTAAATTCTCTGCAACACATAGTAATTATTGTAATTTATTGCTATAATTAGTTGCAGTATTATTTATACCACCTCATAGGTAGTATACATAACAACAAAAGTAAGTATTATTCATACGGGCCCGAACTTTATAAAGGGTAGTATACTTCATACCAAACAAGATATTAGGGTGTCATAAACATATTATACACCCTAATCACCCATACCAAACGAGCCCTTGTATATATAATCTCGTACATTACAATGCAACACTTATATGATCTTATATGATATATATTAAAATATTAATAGTATATTTTATCATGATTACCGTTAGGGGTGTAAATTTGGGTTACGGGTTTCCGGATAACCCGAACCCGTCCCGTAATTTTCCGGGTATTGGGTACCCGTTACCCGAATTTTTCGGGTACGGGACGGGTTACGGGATAGAGGATTGAAGTTGTTCCGGGTAACGGGTTACCCTTCCTGTCCCGTATACCCGGTCAACTACCCGGTCAACCGTTTATATATTATATTCTTTTTATATTATTCTTAATTATTTTATGAAATGTTTTACAAAATAGAAAATATGCACGCTGCATCTTTCTCTCTCTCTCTCACGCTCACACTCCCAATTCAAAATTTCTCATCTTCTCTCTCTCACACCTTCGCCGTCGTTCCACTGTCATTTAACCCATCCCTCTCTTATCGTCGACGTCGCGTCACTCCTTAGATTTTTTTATTGAAAAAATATGAAGAAAACATATAGGAAAATATCCAAAAACAAGTTTTGATATTTTTATTTTTTTTAAAAACGGGTACATACGGGTACCCGATCCCGTCCCGCATAAACCCGGTCCGGGTATTGGGTACCCGTTTTTTTAAAACGGGACGGGTACGGGTAGCAAATTTTGAGAAATTTGGATACGGGTACCCGGAAATTCCGGGTAGGGTACCCGTCCCGTCCCGAATTTACACCCCTAATTACCGTAGTCTTCTTCCAGTTTCTCGGTTTGTAGCCTCACCATCCGCCTGAAACTCTCTATCTCCGTTCGCGCCTCGTCAGCTCGGCTCTGGAACATTCTGGCTTCGGCTTCTTTGATTCGTACTAAGCTCTCCAGGCTGTCGAACCCGTCTTTCTTCGTAGGCTTAACCGATCGACCATTCATCCTCCACAATTCTTTCATGTAACTTTTCACTGTGCAGACTGTTGCTTGGCTATGGGGATCAGTTTCACTTTTCATCAATTATGAGTTCTTAGATAATTTTTTTGCTTTTGGGTCTAAACTGCAAAACGTGGTCAATTGAAAAAACAATTTAAATTTATGAATAAGGGTTAATTAATCTATTATTGCCGGCATATGTAACCATCAAGAAGCGGCGGCAGGATCCTCTCAATCTCATAACCCAAATAGACATTACAACATCTTTGGGATTTCTCAAATCTTCTCTTTGGGGCATTCTTTTTCTTGGCTGGTGCGTTATATCTTCAACAAATCCTCTTCTTTTCTTTTGATTTTCTTACTTTCTTTAGCAGTAATTTAAGATATGAGTTATTGATGTTATCTTTCGTCTTTCATTTCGGATTTTGCCCTCATATACGTACATACATATCATACATATATGCACGTATTTATGCAGATAACGCGCTTAAACTCATCTCTCTCTCTCTCTCTCAAGTATTGTATGCGATACATGTTTGTATTTCATGCTTTCTGGTGGGTTTATTATGCATATTGGTGGGTGTGTACGTATATATAAATCCGATTATTGTTTCCACTATCTTTATTGGAAGCTGCTTTTTTATTTTTATTTTAATTATGGGACCAGATTTAGATTATTTTTGCCATTTTAGCTTCAGTTTGATTTGGAGCTCAGTTGGAGGAGTTTTGCTTATGAAGGAGGTTTGATTAGGTTTAGTTATTTTGCTGCGATTTTTAGGGATTTTTTAGATCGTGGAACTAAAGTGAAGAAACAATTGCAGACTGTGGAGGTAAATTTTTTTTGTGTGGTGATCGTTTTCCTTATGTAAAAATATTATTAAATATTTTGTATTGAATTTAGAGCTTTTGAAGATTTCATATACTATTAGTTTTCTAACGTGTCTTTATACTAAATTCTAACATATTTGTATGTAGTATTTATTATATTTTGCATTTTGGAAATAAAGTATGAGCACTCGCAATGCAGTATCCATGTCAAGCTCATCTTCAGGTAAGTTTTTTCTTCAATCATTACAAGAATATTATTATTAGTATATTTTATATTTATTATGTTACAAGCTACTTTAGATATAAATTTAATAGTTACAGAGGTATATCGAAAAAGAAGGCTTCTACAAATGAAAAAAAAAACGTAAACGAGATTCAACTTATTTGAATAGTAAGACTTTGGAGAGCTTAAGTATTTTCTTAGAAAGTATGGGTAGAAATATAAATTCATACGATCTTCCAAAAATTCCTTCTTCTTATATTAGTAGTGCAAATAATGACTACTCTAGAGAGATACAAGATGAATTGTCAATAGAAATACCCAAGGAATATCTAAATCTTGAGTTAAAGTTGAATGATGATCAGCAAAATGCATTTTCAATGATTTTGAGTTGCATAGAAAAAGGAGAAGGTGGAACTTTCTTCGTAGATGGACCGGGCAGAACTGGAAAAGTATTTTTATATCGTGCATTATTAGCTCATTTGAGGTTGAAAAATCTTATAGCACTAGCAACCGCGACTTCTGGAGTTGCCGCAGGATTAATGCCGGGAGGAAGAACAACACATTCACGTTTCAAAATATCGATAAATTCTGATGAATCAAGTGAATGTTCAATTTCTAAACAAAGTGCAGCTGCAGAGTTATTGCGTAGAGCACAACTAATTCTCTGGGATGAAGCACCTATGGCGAAAAAATGGGCAATTGAAAATGTCAATAAGTTGTTGAAAGATATAATGGGGAATGACAAGGATTTTGGTGGAAAAGTCATCGTATTTGGAGGAGATTTTAGGCAAGTGTTGCCGGTTGCGCCTAAAGCTACAATTCAACAAACTATATCAGCAAGTTTGGTTAAATCTTATTTGTGGCCTACAATGAAAAAAATCACTTTGTCAGTAAACATGACATCAAAGAATGATCCAGAATTCAGTCAATTCTTACTAAGAGTTGGAAATGGTGAAGAACCGATGGATGCCGAAGGTAATATCAAAATTCCAGATGAGATGGTAATTGAGTATGACAAAGAAGAAAATTCCATAAAAAGACTCATCAAAGCAATTTTCCAAATTTGGAAAAGAATGCACATTTAGCGGAGTACATGACAAACAAAGCAATATTAACTCCTAAAAATGAGCATGTTGATAGGCTAAATTGTGACAACTCGTTCCTAAAATCTTTTACTATATTATTTTAGTTATTTATTTGTGAGAATATTTATTTCTCTCAATTTTCTTAAATGCAAAATTTATTTCTCGAGCTATGACTTAGTTTAAGTCGCGCCCTAAATAAATTTAAATTATACATATATATGTATAATTAGCTATATTTAAATTAATAGGATTTGAACTCTATCATGTGTAATCAACCGCATGCATTAGGTTGTATTGGTATAGTAGTGATAATGATAATTAGTAAATAAATAAGTAAGTAGTAAATTTTATGATAAGAAACCCAATCTCCGGCTTTGATGGGAATATATATACTAGGAAATTAATTTTCTTTAATCATGGAAGATATATTGAAAGGAAAGATTTATTTAGCAAATCAATTTTATAATAATTGGCATTATTTCTCGTAGACTTTCTGTTTACAAACCTACGAATACTTGGAAAGTATAAATCCTAAAAGAGAGGATTTTAGAAGTATAAAAGTGTTTCTCCCAAAGAGTTGCATTTTTTTTTTCTCTTACGGCTTTTGAGAGTGAAGAAAAAAAAAGAGCAGCAGTCTAGATTTCAAAAGAGCTTCTATTGTTTCCAAACTTCCATTCGGGTAAGTTTTCGATATTTAAGTTTTAAGATTTAGAACAATGATTTGAAATTATTAGGCTTCGTATTATCTTTAAAGTTCTACATCCATTCATTATTTTTTTATGATGGTTTCAAAGTAAAGTATAGATGGGAAAATATTTGTTTAACAAGAATTTTAAACATTATGGAAATCAGAAGCGTGTGTTTCTAAAGGATAGATGAAATACTTTGTCCACTCCCTTGTATTTATGATATATTGTGGAAATAAAACCAATGTTTATTTTATAGGAGATTAGTTATATGAATAACACCTACATGAACTAAATTAACTATACGTATACATATAGGATACTTGTCTAGCATGCAAGGTTAGAGTTTTGTTTTGTTTCTTTTTTTTACTTCGTGGCAGGCGAAGAAAGCCAATGAGAAGTGATATGAATTTTCTTTTTACTTACTTATCTTTTTTTTATTATTTTATTTATTTTTCCTTTTTATTTAAATTTAGAACATGCTACGTATATGATTTTTAATTCAGGGTAAATGGATATCAATGTGTGTAATGATTTGTCTAAAAGGAAAATATAATGGTTGTGTGTCAGACTCGATTTTAGAGGGAGAAAAGTCCTTTATTTAGCTAATTTTTTTAAATTATTAGGTTAATAATAGTTAATGAACTAAATTCCATGTTTGCGGGACAAAAGTACAGAGATGGGGAGAGAGAGTTGACTGATTTTAAAAGATAGTGTTAACTTGTGTTTTCCCTTAATCATTTTTTTTTATTTGGTCTTTTATTTTTTTTATATTACATAATATCTTTCCATAAATGATTGTGCATTATACGACTTATAAATTTAAGAAAAAAACATCAGTACCTATTTGTTTTAAATTAACAGTGTGTGTATATATATATCTATATATCTATATATCTATATATATATTAGTACACGTGCATATTATACATATTAGATTATCGGAAATTTTATTGATCATATGCATTAAGTAATTATCGAGCATGCAGTTATAGCCTTTAATTTATTAAATCTTTATGTGCGGCGCGACTAAGACGTTAAGTTTACCTTGAGTAGCTTGACTCGTCTTTTCAAGTGAATTAAGATGTGGGATCTTACTTTGAATTGATTTTGTCCCTTTTAATATAATGTGACTTGCCGTGTGATTATTTGACATTAAGTGTTGAGCAGGACCGTGCTGAGTTGTCCATTGACTTTGCTCTCACATATTTGCGTTCAATTTATTTGATATCATGTGATGAGCAGGACCGTGCTAAGTTGTCCATTGACTTTGCTCTCACTCATTGACGCGTTTGACTTTAATATTAACTATGTGCGTCTATTTTTATTAAATTGGACAAATTGTTGGTATAAATGCCCACATTGAGTATATTCGCATATACTCATCCCCAAACTAAACTTTTCAGGTACTTGAAGTTGGAGGCGTGGAGTGTTGAATGACGAGTCCTAATAAATTGAATTTACTTTTGTTTCTTTTTGGGCATCCACCGTTTAGACAATAAATTTATATTTACTTTATTTCCTTTTGTTTAAATTGGTTTTGGCTACTTACTATTTTATTTAATAAGATGTCACATTTCTAGAAGTTAGGTTTTATTTATTTAAATTATTTCAGAAAATCTTTCTTTTTGTGTTTTATTTTAAGAAAAAAATATATATTCATAATTCCGCATTAAATATTTATTTAAATATAGTTTTAACACTTTAATTAGATTAGGGTGTTACAATATGGTATTAGAGCGGGTCCACTTTCCTGTAGACGCCGTAAGATAAATTAAAATATAAATTGATAGGTTTAAAGTGTCATTGTCATTCGACCACTACGCGTTCCGACTCCAAGGTAAAAGTGTTTTGAATTTATTGAAATCGGATGAACTTAAATGTGTTAAATTTCTTTTTGAGATTTATGTTACTTGATTGTGATTATTGAAATTTTACGTGTACCTTATAAACATTTGAATTATTTTGAGTCGCAAAAAAAAAATGTTTTGAACTTAGTCCTCGAACTTAGTGGAACTTAGAAAGACTTTCTTACTCATGTCCCCTATTTCTGTAGGACGATGGCAGATAACGTATTTTTTGGAGAGCCTTTGAATAATCCCTTCTGGAATTATGCGTGGAGGTCCCAAGTAGGATTAATGAGAAACCTAGAAAATATGTTGGAGTACTGGAGAGAATTCGACTGCCCTCGTTGTACATGGGGCCAGACGGAGGTTGCCTACAAAGTGGTGTATATTATTCCAAAGAAAGTGAACTACATTGCGCATGAGTCAGCTCATCAGAGAAATCGGTTGCACCCATCTCGCATCGGCCGATTGGAGTTTGAACCATTTATGGAACAACTGATGCAAGAATATGCAGACGTCTTTTATGGAATTCACGTTCTTGATGATGATGAATCAGTGGGACCACAAGTAGAGGTACCTCAGCCACCACCCAATTTGAAGGATGAGGAGGAAGAAGAAGATCCCTCGGAGGATGAATCGGTCGCCGGTGATAACATGGACGACGACTAGAAGTTTTAGTCGATTTCTTTTAGTTGTCCCTTGAGACCATAGAATAAGTCTATTTTATGTTTTTCCTTGCTAAGAACCTTGTTTTTTTTTCTTTGCTATGTTTTGGAGATTAACATTATGTTGGCATTTGGGTTTGATATTTATTCCAAATTTATTTTGTTTTCGTTGGTTCTTCCCGTGTTAGTACAAATTCATTTTAGTTCGGATCAAATTTATGTGACTTGAATGCAAATGGTGTCTCTTCGCGATTAGAACGTTCAATTCTCTTTTCTTTCCGTATTTCTGTAAGATAGTGTAAGTTAGTAACCGTTAGTGTTGGTTGTTGTAGAATCATGAGGCGCACTCGTGCAACTTCTCAGACTGAGGACTCTGAATCGAATCGAACCTCAAATGGAAATGGAGAAAATCTCATGGGGGAATTTATGAATGCGATTCGAGGCTTCGTGAAGGAGCAAGCGCAATCACACATTAATCAAAATCAACAACCGGATCAGACGTCAGCATCGAAGGCCACAAGTGTGGTAGTGGAACAGTTTCGTCGTTATAATCCACCTCGATTTAATGGTCGTGACGGACCCCTCGTTGCAGAGGAATGGTTGGAGGAATTGGATCGAATCTTTACTCACATTGATTGTGAAGATAAACAAAAAGTTTGTTGTGCCATTTTCCAGTTCACTGAGGATGCCGGACGTTGGTGGAAGAGTTTTTATCGAACCTTGGATGCGGAAGACATACCATTGTTGACTTGGGCTGTGTTCCGAAAGGTGGTGATGGAAAAGTACTGCTCTAGCGCTTTCCTAGAGAAGAAAGTGGCTGAATTTTATAGTCTTCAGCAAGGGAATTCCACCATTGAAGAATATGAAAGAAAATTTCATCAGCTAGCAGGTTATGCACCACACCTGGTGGACACTAAAGACATGATGATTGCAAGGTTCAGAAAAGGACTCCGAACTGAGATAAAAGGAATTCTGGTAGCACATGTGATTATGTTACCACCGAGAAGGAGATGTTGGCCATTGTTTTTGCTTTTGAGAAGTTCAGGTCCTATCTCTTGGGTTCTAAGATAATTGTTTACACGGATCATTCGGCGTTGAAGTTTTTGCTATCCAAAAAAGAGTCGAAACCGCGATTGATCAGATGGATACTATTATTGCAAGAGTTCGATTGGGAGGTTCGAGACAAGAAAGGAGCAGAAAATAATGTTACTGATCACTTAAGTCGTTTGGTTCAAGATTATGATGCTATGCCTATCAAGGAAACATTTCCAGATGAGCATTTATATGCTGTCAATAACAGAAATACCACTTGTTAACCCAAACGAAGCCTATTTCCAGAATCAGAATTCTGTGCAGCAGCAAGTAAGTTTCCTAAGGACCCTTGGTTTGCAGATATTGTTAATTATTTAACAACCGGGGAGCTCCCGCCCACTTTCACACGAGCTCAAGGACTTAAGTTGAAGAGTAATTGCAAGTATTATTTATGGGATGAGCCTTATTTGTGGAAGGTTGGAGCGGATCAAATCATTCGAAGGTGCATTCCTGAGGAGGAACAAGGTGAGATTCTCTTGCACTGCCATTCTCTTGCTTGTGGTGGGCATTTTGGTCCAAAACGTACTGCTCGGAAGGTGTTAGATTCTGGTTTCTTTTGGACTACATTGAATAGAGATGCATATCTTTTTTGTAAGAGTTGCGAGCGGTGTCAATTGACAGGAAATATTTCCAAGAGAGATGAAATGCCCCAAGTTCGGATGATTTTTTGTGAAATATTTGATGTCTGGGAGATGGATTTTATGGGACCGTTTCCTAGCTCGTGTGGAAATTTATACATCTTGCTTGCCGTTGATTATGTTTCGAAGTGGGTGGAAGCGAAAGCCACACGCACGAATGATTCTAAGGTAGTTGCAGCATTCTTGAAGTCTCACATCTTTACAAGGTTTGGAGTACCGTGAGCAGTGATAAGTGATCAGGGAACCCACTTCTGCAATCGCACCATTCAGGCATTAATGAGGAAGTATGTTGTTCATCATCGGTTGGCTACTCCTTATCATTCACAAACGAATGGCCAAGCTGAGGTTTTAAATCGAGAGATTAAGCAGATCTTGGAGAAAACCGTCAACCCCTCACGAAAAGATTGGAGCTTAAGGTTAGATGATGCCCTATGGGCCTATCGAACAGCTTATAAAACTCCTATCGGCATGTCGCCTTATAGGTTGATTTTTGGGAAGATGTGTCATTTGCCGGTCGAATTAGAGCACAAGGCCTATTGGGCGATGAAGCAAATGAACATGCAATCACTCAAGTGTGAGGAGGAAAGAAAGTTTCAACTTCAAGAGTTAGAGGAGCTTCGTCTCGAAGCTTATGATGCTGCCATGTGGTACAAGGATCGAACAAAAATGTGGCATGACAAGAATCTGAGAGGAAAAACGTTTCAAGTCGGTCAAAAGGTGCTTTTGTATCAATCGAAGCTGCATTTGATGCCCAGAAAGTTGAAGAATTAAAGGATTGGTCCTTTTAAAATATTGACGGTTTGTCGAAGCGGAGCAGTTGAAATCATTAGTTTGGAAACGGGGAAAACTTTTATGGTCAACGGGCACCAATTGAAGCCATACTATGATAAGTCTCTCGTTACGACAGTGGAAGCAATTTCACTGTTACCCCCGACGTGCCCCTAATTGCATCTGAGAGTCTAGCCGAAGACTTAAAATAAAGGCGCTTGTGGGAGGCAACCCATATTTTTATCCTGTTTTTTCTATTATTTAGTTTTCTTCATTTACAAAAAAAAAAAAATTGAAGTAGTCGCCCATTTCTTACCCTAACCCATTCTTTTCTTTCTTCCTTTCTACAGCAGCAGTCGCCGTCCATTTTCTACCACTATGGGTGCGTCTATACTTGATGAGCTTCGACAGCGCAGAGACCCTGGTGACATCTTACCCCCTTCTAAGTCTTTTGTTTTGTTAGTTTTATGTGTGCTTTTGTTTCCCTGTCTTATGCTTTTTCTTTATTTGCTTGAGGGCAAACAAAGTTTTAAGTGTGAGGAGGGTGTTTAGTTGTTTAGTGTTAGTTGTTAGGTTTATTTTTGCTAGAGTTGTGTCAAGTGAGCCAAGTATTGCCGATTTGTTTGACTTTGTAAACGCATTCTGCCTGTTTGAGTTGTGTGATGAACTTGTGATTCAATATGCTGTAAAATGGTGGAATGTAATTAATTTTTGAAGAATTATTGAATGATACTTGGGATGACGAAAAAGAGCAATAATTGAATTTTTAAACCCACACTAAATGAAATTTGAGCCTATGATAGTAGAGCGCTCTCTACTTTGTTCTTTCTGAGAGAATTTAATTCACAAGGTTGCAATATCGAGTGTGTCATTTTGTAATGCATGATAGAAGCCATTAGGGTGAACCAATTTTGGCCTGAGTTTCATTGCCCAACCTTACATTAACCCCTAGTGAGCCATTTTGAAGCCTTGACCATTTCTTTGACTTGAGCTACTAAATATTTAACCAATGCTGTTTTTTACTTTCTCTTGACCCTATTGTGCATGTTTCAAATTCAAAAAGTCATCCATGTGTGATTTTAGAGGAAAAGGCAATTTTTGTACGTTCAGTCTGCCTAAACAGAACCTTGTGCTGAAGTTTCTATTCTGAAAAAAAAAAAAAGTTGATATTTGGTTCTATTTGACCAAACGGAGACAACTGTTGTAACTCATGTTTTGTGTTGATTATCATTGAGATGTATATAAAAGTGGTGAATTGTATGTTTGTTCAAAATTGGAAAGAAAGGTGCTGAAAAAAAAGAAAGAAAAAAAATGCACCTGAGTTGAGTTGACATACAGTTTGATGGTTAGTTTGTTGAGATAAGTTAGTTGTTTTCCTTATGATGCCTATTTTGCATGGATGATGATTCGATTTGAATATGCATGATACTTGTACTTATTTTCTGAAGCCTAGGAATCTTTTTAGATCCTTCCAAATTTGAATGGTCCCTAGCCCCGTTACGCCAAATGAGAAAAGTCCTTCTTGAGTTACATGTTGGCTGCTTTATATCGCGATCGAGTGAAATTTGTATATGAGTGGTTGTCCTGGAGTAGTGTAGGGAGTGAATGAGTGAAATATGTGAGCTATATTTGATTGTTGCCCGATTTTGACTAAGTTGATGATAATGAGGCATACTTGAGATTACATTTCGTTCATTTGATGCTTGAGTTTGTTGCATGATTCTTGCTTGCAGAAGTAGTTTGTAGTCGGACATGTTGGTATTTACTTGGTTGTTTTGTGTGTCTAGTTAGTTGTTCGTGTCTCATTTCTTACCTTCTATTCTTCTTTCTCTTTTTATTGAGTCGTTGTTTTGAGTCTTGGGAAATTTGATGTTTCTGAACAACCATGTTTGATGATTTAGTTTTATCTTCTCTTCATACTTGAGGGCAAGCATGATTCAAGTGTGAGGAGATTTGATGTGTATGTTTTTGGTTGTTCAGAAGTTGGGGTTTTCTATCGTTTTACGCGAGTATAATGTACATTTAAGTGTGTTTTGTGCAGGATTTTGAAGAATTGTGAATATGTAAGTTTGGACGAGAGAGATCGAGAATGGAGTATATTTTGCACTATTTAGTTGTGGATTAAGGATGCAAGGAAGATGGACTGTAATTAGTTTTAGATAGTTATTTTATTATTATTGCGCTAATTAAAAGTGTCTTAATTAAGCCCATATATGTCTTAATTTAGGGCGGCTGATTGTTGGTAATTAAAGGAATTAATTCCTCATTTCTTTAGGAATCAGCCGCCACATTAATAGAGGCAGCCATATATATCTTTGGGAAGCAATTTTTTGGGGAGACTTTTTCATGGCTTGAGATTTATTTTCCACCAGCATAGAAGAACACGCAGAAGATTTTTGATAGTTTAGTTTATTTTTATTTATTATTCTTAGTTCTAGAGTTCGATGCTTTGGATTGCAATTGAGATTAATTTCGGTGACTTTCTTTACTTCTTTTAATTTTATAGATTGGTTTTTATACTTTCTTTTTATTATATGATTATGTTTAGTTTTAATATTATGCGTAGCTAATTTTCTAATTCGGCCAGAATATTGAAGTACTAGTCTAATAATCTGTGAGATCTAATTGATCGTATAATTAATTTCCTAGGGTTTTGATTTGTTCCTTGAGTTTAAAGTTAATTCTGATTTTATTTAAGCTTGATCAACTTAGATTTAATTGGATTACAGTCAATTAGTTCCCCCAATCCGTAATTGTTGGAATAGGGCTAATTAGTGATAAAGCTACCATGTTCGTAGTAGGAATAAATTGCTCGACGGGTTATTACTTGTGTTCTTGGGTAATTCGTCTAAATTGGGTTCCTTCAGATCTAAAAGCTATTAGAGCATTTAATCTAGGTCTGGCGTCTCCAGTTAGGTTGTGTTTTAATAAGGGAAATAGTTAGGTCTGACGTCTACAGCTAACTATCGATAAAGTACGTAGGAATTGGGGTATGTCCGCTGCGTTCACGGTACCCTATAACTGGTTGGTTCTTGGGAATTAATTAATCTTTGCATCGATGATCAGAGTCTAGACTAGTGTGGATTTATTCGAAGCCGGATTGCTTTTCTTTTGATTATATTCTCGTTTGCTATTTTAGTTAATTTCTTTGTCTTCTTAGTTTATAATTAAAATCTCTCAATTTAAGGCGTGGTGGCTACACCAAAACTAGATTTATAGGAAAAATAGGTGAATTCCCGTTCTCTGTGGTTCGACCCTACTTGTTGCTGTACTAATTTAATTCTGAGCAGGTTGCAGGAATTATTTGGTGGTATACGACGTCCACCAAGGAGAGACAATGGGCCAAGAGATGGAGGAAGCAAGGGACCTGAGAGAAAAGGAAATGCTCGTTTCTTTGCCTTGGCACATCAAGAGGCGGCAAAAGACAACGAGACAATGACGGGTATGTTATCTATCCTTGGAACTCCTGTGGTGGTTCTGTTTGATTCTGGAGCATCACATTCTTTTATATCCTTCAAATTATGTCATATGAAGAATATTGATTGCGAAATAGAGAACTTAGCTTTGAATATAAGTATCCCTTCAGGTGATAACTTAAGTACCGATAGAATCGTTCGGGACATTAAATTGGATTTTGGGAGCAGAGAACTAGGAGCTTATTTGTATTTGTATCGTATAGACATGCAAGATTTTGATGTCATTCTTGGTATGGATTGGTTGAGTCGAAATTATGCGACGATCAAGTGTCGAGAAAGAGAGGTGACCTTTGAGATACCAAATGAAAAGAAGTTCACCTTCTATGGGGCGAGAGTAGGACGAGCGCCCATTGTAATATCCGCTATGAAGGCTATGAAGATGTTAAAGAAAGGAAAATGTCCAGGTTACTTGGTCAATATAGTTGGAGTAGAAGAAGGTGGACCGTCAATTGAGAAGGTGCCAGTCGTACGAGAGTACTTGGACGTATTTCCAGAAGAGTTGCCTGGGTTAACTCCCAATAGGCAAGTGGAGTTCACGATCGACCTTGTTCCTGGTGCAGCACCTGTGTCAAAAGCACCATATAGAATAGCGCCAAAGGAATTGCAAGAGGTGAAGGTGCAAATACAAGAACTTTTGGATCAAGGATACATCCGACCAAGTGTATCGCCTTGGGGAGCGCCGGTTCTCTTTGTAAAGAAAAATGATGGATCGATGCGTATGTGCATTGATTATCGCGAGTTGAATCGACTCACGATCAAAAATCGATATCCTCTGCCAATGATAGAAGATTTGTTCGATCAATTGAGAGGAGCAGGTGTATTCTCAAAGATCGATCTGAGGTCCGGTTATCATCAATTGAAGGTAAGAGAGTGCGATATACCAAAGACGGCATTTCGTACGAGATACGGTCACTATGAGTTTATAGTGATGCCTTTTGGTTTGACAAACGCGCCAGCAGTGTTTATGGATTTGATGAATCGGATTTTCCACCCATACTTGGACAAGTTCGTTATAGTGTTTATTGATGATATCTTGATTTATTCAAAGGATGAAGAGCAGCATAAGGAGCATCTCAAAATAGTCCTAGAGACTTTGAGAAAAGAGAAACTGTATGCAAAGTTTAAGAAATGTGAATTCTGGAAAAGAATGCACATTTAGCGGAGTACATGACAAACAGAGCAATATTAACTCCTAAAAATGAGCATGTTGATAGGCTAAATGATGAGTTAATATCCATGTTCCCTGGTGATGCACAAGTTTTCAACAGTTTTGATGAAGCTATTGATGAGACGAACGCACACTATGAAGTAGATTTTTTAAACTCTTTGACTCCAAATGGCTTGCCTCCACATAAGTTGGTTTTGAAGAGAAATTGTCCAGTTATTCTTTTGAGGAATTTAGATCCGTCAAATGGCCTATGTAACGGCACAAGAATGGTATGTAGAGGGTTTAAGGGCAATGTAATTAATGCAGAGATAATGTTTGGACAACATATAGGAAAGCATGTCCTTATACCAAGAATCCCTCTTTCACCAGCTGAAAATGAAGCATGTCCGTTTCAATTCAAGCGGAAACAGTTTCCTATCAGACTTTATTTTGCAATGACGATAAATAAAGCTCAAGGACAAACTATACCAAATGTCGGTGTGTACTTGCCATCTCCAATATTTTCTCATGGACAATTATATGTTGCTCTTTCTCGGGGAGCTTCAATGTCTACGACTAAAGTGTTGAGACGCGACACATACAAAACAAAATATGTTGACAAAAAATGTTGTCTATACACAAGTTTTAACTGCAGGTACAATTCTTTTTAAACACGTAAAATTTTATATGTTGTTATTAGTCATTAATGGTATCCAATTTTTACATGTTTATCAGAACACCAAAAGCCTGAAGAAAACTGTGGTGAAGAGGATACAGAAATTATGGGTATTTCCTCATAATATTCTGCCAACTAAATGCAGAGGGAATAAAAGGTAAATATTTCATTTATCATGAATTAAGCTACCCTATAAAATATAATCTCCAGATTTCAGAATGCTTTATGTGCATAGATGAGTTGAAAGCCTTAAATTCTCTTGTACACTTGTTGTGAGCTTTCACGTCTTATCGAAATCTTAATACAATATATAACTATTTATCTCGTCTCATCTGCCTTAAGAAACCTAATTTTGAAATTCAGTGTCATACCTATGGAACTGCATTATACCTACATTTAATAAGACATCAAAAATCAAGTTAGAGAGGTGATCATTATTTCCCTTTGATTGGGTGAAGGTAACAATATGATATTGGAGTTGCATCAATTGAAGAGACAAATCCAACTCAAAAGGAACGGCAGAAAGATTCAATTAAATCCTATTTTGACGATATTCAAAAATTATAATCTCTTTGCCTTGTATCGAATGAAATAGGAAAAAAAAAATGGTACCACGTGCAACGCACATGCGTCTCTACTAGTACTTATTATAAAAGAGCCTTATTTACAAAATTTAGTTTGCCTATTATACCCTTATTATAGTATTTTATTATTAATATCTATTATCATATGATTATTTTATATTTGACATATATATATACATATATTATTATTAATATTAAAATCTATCAATATTACGTGCGATGCACGTACGACTCTACTAGTTCCATAAAGTACGCATGATATTTGATGTACACACTAATCAGAGATAGGTTTTGCAGATTTTAGATTTATTGAAAAACTGAAAATAAAACGTGTTTCACTGTGTCAAATAACAGTTCACCTTTTTTTTAATTTTTAAATAAATGTTTTCATATGCATTTTTTAGATTTTGAACTATTCGAGTATATTATTGTGTGATGTTAGAGATTCCCTTAGGAGTTGATTGGTATGATAGAATGAAATGAGGTAGAAATGGAATGATAAACCTTGATTGATTCCTTTGCTTGGTATATACAAGAATTATGGAAATGAATGGGATCAATATTTATTTACCATTTTATATCATTTTTTTCTATCTCAAAATAAGTCTATGTTGGACTTGGGTGCATCAATAAATGTCATGCCCTCTTCCATGTATGATGAAAACACTATGGGGCCATTCAATTATATTGTATTGGGAAAATCATAAAATTACTCTATTTTACATTTGTAATATATTAAAAATACCTTTATTTACACATACATTTTTTAGATATAAAAGTTGTATATCTATCTAGGATTATTAATCTGAGGCTTATTAGAAAATAAATTGTATATACGAAAAATATATTGAGAGAGGATTGAATATTTCATATTTAAACTATTACGGTATTTTTGCAATTGATTTTTATTCTGTTGAGGAGTTTATTAGTTTTTAATAAGAATTTATATTTTTACTCTTGCAGAATATTCGATTTCATATTATAATTATGTCCTATATAATATTTACTATTGATTATTTCAGCAATGAACAAATCATATATCTAACTGTTTTGGAATATTGTCGTGGTCAAAATTTCATGACTAATTGGAGAATACATGTGCAAATAGGTGAATGTTAACCTTATCGTCTTGATTCATCATCTTCTTTGCTACGGTCAACGACTCGAGGTGATTGAATATTAACCTCATTTTTCGGTTAAATAACAAAAGAAACCAATGATTTTCTTAAATTTAATTAGAAACTAAAAATTTCATATATAAAAAATTATATAACTATCAAGAATATAGCGTCTAATAATTTTAATAATCATAATAAATGACGGATTCCCGTCGATTTTCAACGGGCTGTACGCTAGTGTAATATAAACTGATGATAACAATAACATAGAAAACTTTCATTTGGAGAAAAGAGGCTAAAATCCATGTATGAAAAATTCCCTATCTAAGTTTGAAGAAAAACCTTCTTTTGCAATTGGAAAAACTGAATTTAGAGGAAGTGATCTACCTTTTGAAATTCCTTTGAAAATTAAAGGAATTTATTATTATTATTATTATCATTATTATTATTATTATTATTATTATTTTAAAATCTTTGCTTTAGAAAGGAACTCTCTTTTAAACCATAAATTTTCACTGAACCATAAGTTCAAAAGCTAGGATCAGACAGCCTTTGAAGCATTACGGACTTCTTCATGGAAGCTACTCGAGACAACAATAGTGGAAGGTGGAAGGTGGAAGGTGGTCGGTGCGATGGAAGAAGAGTTTGCTTTGAGGATGAGAAGTCATGCCATTGACCACAAAAGAAAGCTATTGGTTGTAAGTGGGTTTACAAAAAGAAAGAGGATCCGTCCCACCCGGTGATACATAAGTACAAAGCGAGACTTGTGGCTAAGCAAACATAGTGTCCAAATCTGCAAATTCAAACAAATTCATAGTGTCCAAATCTGTAGATACTAAAAGTTATATACAAACATAAAATCGTAAAATGGCTCCAACTGAAATTCAATTTTAAATAGCGTTGAAATTCGAATTTTAGAAGTAGTCTCAATTCATGTTTGGCACAAGAAACTAATTAGAGTTAAAATTAAATTTGCCTAGAAATTGATGGTAAAATATCCAAAATATCTGACAAATGTACACAAAGTTTTAGAAATAGGAGATGACTGTTGAAATACTCAATTTATGTAGCAACTAGCAACACATATTTTGAGCGGACTATTCAATTTTGAAATAGGAGATGACTTGTTTTTTAAAAAGCAGTTAATGAATCATTAATATTCTGAAAAGTTTAGTGGAAAAAAGAAATAAAAAATTGTCAAAATTATTGGGTTAGTTTTGGCGGGAAAATATTTTGATAAATGGTTTTGCTTTATTATATATATATAGATGTACACGGCAATGACTCCATGTAGTTGGGAGTTGACCTGGTGGATTTTGCCTTGGCCTAAACACAAATAGACATCGCGGGTTCTAATTTCCTTTGCACAAAGAGAGGGAGTGCACTACAATGAGATATTTTCACCAGTAGTGAAGCACACTTCATGCGGGTGCTATTGAGTATTGTTGCTCATGGTGACCTTGAGCTAACTGGAACAACTCAATGTCAAAAAAGTCTTCTTAATTATATGGAAATTTGGAAGATGAAATCTATATGGAACAACTTCAGGGTTACAAGGTCGAGGGTAAGGAAAGTCATGTTTATCATGTTTATATCCGAAAACTTCGCAGAGGTGATTATAATATACTTGGGAACTTCACGGAGGTGGTTATATTGTATGTCGATGACATGTTTATTACTTCGAAAAATAAGGTGAAGTTAGATTGGCTAAAATCTCAGCTTGGTAAAGAGTTTGAGATGAAGGAGCGGGCACTGCTAAGAAAATACTAGGAATGGAGATTAGAAGAGAGTCCAAGAGTACATTTTGTTCTTTAGTCGGAAGAGCAATATTGAGCACGTTATAATAACGGTTAAGATCTCTTGTACTATGGTGTCACAATTAAATCAGTTTGACTTGTAATAGTTCCATCCTTTCTTGATTCCCTTAGTTGATAACATTTCTTATTGTGTGGGTGTGTGATCAATGAAAATGAGGCACCAATTGAACTCTGGTCAAAAACATCTCCAACTTATGTTTAATCACCCACACAATAAGAAATGAAAATGAGGCACCAATTGAACTAAAAACATGTCCAACTAATAACATAAGACCAGCCATTTGCAACCATCCAATTCAAAAAACAATATAATAATAATAAAGTAATAATATAGAGAGAGCCAGCCACCTAAATATGATTTACACACTTCAGACTATGTTTGTCCTCTCTTCATCACATCAAAATCAAAATCTTGCACATAAATTAATCGCCCGTCAACGTTCATTCTTCAAGCCCTCCATCTGAAATATCCTCCTCCATATAAGCCTTTTTGCGCCGCCTCCTAATTTACCAAAAAATTGTTTCATCCATCAGCTAAAAGCATATATAGTCATTTGCCATGCATATAATATAACACGTAATAATCCAGATATAATAAGCATGAACAGTAGTAATATATTTCAACGCGATGTGTAGCTGACTGAGGTTTGATCTGTAAGTTTATTAACTAAACCTCTAGGATTCCTACATATGTTGCTGCAGCTGTCTCCAGAAATGCATTTGCAATGCAAATTCAGGAAAAAACAGTGTGGATGAACATTGGTGATTTCAGCATATATTGTTTCAACCGATAGCATATAATGTAGAATACAAATATGTGCACAATTTAATATTATATCCGTAAAAATAAAAATAAAAATAAGAGCATCGATTAAAAAACTGACAACTACTGTAACCTTAAGTCTTAATCGATGGATGGTCAGTTCAGTGTGTGTCACAGAAAGGCGATACTCTCTGCAAAATTAGTCGGGATGAACTTGTAGAATAAGCTCCACAAAATACCCCCGGTATCAACAGTAAGTTGGGGAAATAGACGGATAAAGAATTGAAAGTGGGACACGAGTGAGACACCAAAAAGTGACGAGTAGCACCATATAAAATAATATATACTACTAATGAATGTGACTATGTACTTATGTGTGCGATTATTAATTTATAAGCACAAAGCAACAAGAAATCTTAATATTGGTTTTGCTACAAGATATTGTGAGTGGAGAACTAAAATCCACCACATTTTAGCTTTTTGACAAAAGACCGCCACCACAAATGCAAAAAGTATGGATGGAAGCTACCATTTCCGATACATATGCAATTTAAATTCCAAAAAATTAAAGAAATGCACACTCTTTCCATTGAACTGAGTTACAGATTGATCATGGCAGCTATGCAGCTCAGGTTTCTCGTATGCAAATCATAGATGATATTGAGTATCATCCTCAATCCACCAGATAATTCATATGGACAAGAAAAAAAAAGTTGAATCTCTCACTGAAGTTGTTACCTTTTTGCTGAAGTTTCTTCAAGACTACCTGCCTCCAATCCTAGATCAAACTTGCGTTTCCCAGGCGCTATGAGATGGGGAGTCTTGTCTTCACCTATCGTATCTACCGGCTTGGCTTCATCTCGAACCGAGGAGGCATTCTGGCGGACGCATGCGCGTAGGAAGGCTTTGGCCTTAGTCTTGGTCTTAGTCTTGGTCTTGGTCTTAGTTTTAGCCTTAGTCTTAGTCTTAGTCTTAGCCTTAGTCTTAGCCTTAGTCTTAGTCTCCTCAGTATAGGGTCTGCAAAGAAGAGAGAGTTTTTGATAGTGAATAAACTAAGACTCTGAACAGACATAAACGCACTGAAAAGACTGTATGAAGCATACCCATTCATTGGTTTTGCATCCGGTAGTAGCTCAACTCCACTATCAAGATTACAAAAAACCTGCATATGACCCGGATAATCACAAATGTCTAATCTCTTCATCTCTTTCGTAGTCCAATCATAAATCACTAGGTCACACTGCTTACGACGAGTTCTTCCTTGAAAAAGGGAGACCCGGCCATCTATCAAGCACAATGGTTTCCGAACATGATGCAGAGCAGCATCATATAATTTGGTCCATGACCTGTCTTTCCAAACCCAAAGCTCAAAAGACCTTCTTCTTCTTCTCTTAGAAGACTTAGACGACACTTGTGGACTAGCACAAGACTTAGGAACACCTGGTCTCGTAAAAAAGTCACCGTAATTTATTTTGGGAAATGTAATAATACCTAAAAAACCTTCACACTCGACAAGATAATGAAGAGGGTCCTTCCTATATCTATCTGGAGGTAGAGGGATGGTAGAATAAGTTTCCTTAGCAAAGTCGAAGCATAGAACACATTCACTCTCACCAACGCAGGCTGTCCAATAAAAACTCCCCCCAACATATATACCACCACCAGAAGGGCAAACACAAAATCCACGATTAAGGCTCGGAATCTCCTTCAAAGAATCATTTTTAAGCGAGTACAATTCAGTATGATCTATTAGATCTCCATCAGGATGAATTACAGTAAAATTTCTCACGACTTTGTAGTCGTCAGATATAGAATCATAGCCGATACCAGTACCATTTTCAAGGCTTTCATATGAAGGGTTGTCCAACTTGGGCGGAGGAAGGAATTTAACTTGTTTGGTTGTAATGTTGTAAGCAACATATTTGCCGCCGGAATTCTCGAAACAAAACCAATCATGACAATTATAACCATCGACTTGGGCATGATCGCTAAAAAAAGGAAGTCTGAAAATTTCAGAGATGGAAAAGTCTTTCAGAGAAAGAAGAGATAAATAATACTTCCTATCATCACCACCATCACGAAGATAACGTTTCACAACAACCTCATCCATTCTACAAAAAAAAAATATATATATATATTCATCAGCAAACAACACAATTAATTTAGAAAGAAAAAAAGAACAAATATTCACCAGCAAATAACACAATTAATTTGATCTCGTCGTTCACATCAAAGCGCACAGATAATAATAAATTTATAGTTCAAATTAACCCTCGAAAAAGAAAAAACAAAACAAAAATATCATCTTAATTCGCAAAAATTAACAGACCTCTCGTCCTATACCTGCATATTCATCCGCGAACAACACAAATAATTTTTTCTCATTGTGCTAACATCACAGCGCACGTTTAATAAATTTCTAATTCAAAATTTATATAAAGAAACAATTAACCCTCGAAAAAGAAGAAAAACAAAAAATATCATCTTAATTCGTAAAAATTCACGGACCTCATCTTATACCCTGCCATCAAAGCTCGCGATTTTCCTTCCAAGCTCGCGATTTTCCTTCCAAGGCACCCAAACTTTCTTCGAATCGATGTCAGCCCTAAGACTGTTTTAGTTTTGCTTTTTATCACTGAAACAACCTACTCATATAATTAGGCTGGCAAATGGGTCGAGGGTCGGATCTGCTCTGCTTTGCTTAAGCCCAATCCAAATCCAATCTATCTATACTTATATAAAAAGTCTCTTATTTTATAAAACTAAATTGCACCGTGCGTTACAAAGTAGAATGCATTATTAAAATATGTAACATATAAATTATCAAATCACATAAATAATGAGTAAAATGTATTAATTGCTCTTATCCGTCTAAGATATTTAGGACACAATTTCATTTTTTGAGTGTCCACCATATTTATGTCACTTTCCTTTTTGGAATAATATCTCACACATTCATTATTTTATACCTCACAACAATTCAATATAATGAATTTCTTTCTCCACTCAAACACTACCTATCTAACATTTATTAAAACCCTTGTTGCACCCTACGTGACCTATATTTCGTGGACGGAGGGAGTATAAAATTTCAGACAACAAAAGAGAATAATAATACATTAATTTTTCAGTATATAAATTAATAAAAGATATTTTTAAGTATAACAATAACAAATACAACATATTTCCTCCGTCCACGAAATGTATATCATGTCCATTTTTTGACATAATTCTACTCACTTTCTTATATTTTATATCTCACAACAATCAAAAGTAATGGGTCTCTTTTCTCCATTTAACAAATAATCTACAAACATTATAAAAACTCGTGCCACAAAAGTTGTGCTATATATTTCGTGGATGGAGAGAGTATTACATTTCAAACATTATGAAAATTTTCTTTTTATACAATAATTTTTAAGAGTGTTTCCTCATTACACGCACTAATATCTTCAAACCTTTTCAATGTGCAACTCTTGAAATATCCATATAAAGTTGTCGAAAAACTGTCTGCCACAAATAAAATGCATTAATCATCTAATATGTTAATTATGGAATAACACAAAAAAATATAAAATTCATACATTACATCAATATTTTTTTAAGAAGAAACATTCAATCCAAATAACACTAATAAATATGACATGTTAAATTTTGTATTATATATGATATACTTCTTTGTACATAAATTTAAATACACTATTAAATAATTATATATAAACATCTAAATAATATTTATAAATTATAAATAATCCAAATATAAAACACAAAACATTTAATTACATTAATAATTTAAGAAATATTTAAAAAAATAGAATAACACTTACCTTCTAAGCATCTCTAAACAACCATTTTTTTTTATATATTTGAAAATACAATTTCGATTAAAACCCATTTCAAAATGCTATTAGGATTAAAGATGAACAATCATTATAAAAATTTCAACCAATTTTGGCATTTTTAATAACTTCCAAACATCTCGAAATATATATTTTTAATTTTTAATATTTTTTTCACTATTATATTTTTTTAAATATTTACGAATTTAAATAATGAAAATAATAAAATTATTTTGACAACCATTCATTGTTGTAATTTTTTTTTTCAAAATTAAATATCTTAGTCAAAATAGTGTTGTGTTAAATTAGAATATTTAGTATATAAATAATAAATATAAAAAGTAAAAATTCAATTACATTATCTCAAATAAGCCAAAATTCATAATCATTCAATTTTATTAAATAATTTGATTTTTTTTAAAGCTCAAACATGAAAATCAAGAAAGGAGATGTATAGAATTAACCAACATATATTATTCATCATTCATTTAAGAGTAATAATATAATTAGTATTATTATATTTATAACATATAATAATAAAAATTAAGTTTACCTAAATACCCATCATCTATACTTTATGTTTTATTTAATTTTTCGATTAGTTAATGGGTTTACACGATTTTCTTCACGTTTTATATTGATCAATTAACTTGTAAACTGAAAGATTTTGAATTATTATAACTGACGAGCTCTTTAAAATTGTTATAAGAATATATAAACTTATTCTCTAAATAAATCTTAATTTTTTAAATTTACATATTAATTACTCCCTCCGTCCCACTGAACATGTCTTGTTACTATTCGACACGGGTATTAAGGAGAAGAGTAAAATGTTAGAAAGTGGGTATGTCCTATCACTTTTGAAGAGTTAATTGTTTCCTTATATGGAAACAAGACAAGTTCAGTGAGACAACCCAAAAAAAAAATGAAGACAAATTCAGTGGGACGGAGGAAGTACAAAATATACATCCCAACCTTTCAAGAATTTTTTATTTTTGTCTACGTATAACTAATGCGTTTAATTAGATTTCATGGCAACTAAAATAAAACAATATTTATGGTGCTATTTTCAAGATTTTTTTGAATTAGTTTTGTAGATTCCTTGATTAATCTATTTCAGGTAAATAATTCATAGTCTATAATAAAATATATATATATATATATATATATATATATTTCAAGTTTTTCTATGATATATTTAGAATATGTGAATGAAATATATAGGTCTTTTCTATCACTTTAAATTTTACTCCCTCCGTGCACAAAGAATGTATCCATTAGATTGTGGCACGAGTATTAATAAAAACTAGCGTGCAACCCGTCGAAAATCGATGGGGATTCATTATTTAATAAAATTATTAAAACTGTTATGTTTAATATGTTTGGTAGTCATATGATTTTTTTTAGATGAAAATCTTGAGTTTCTAGTTAAATTCAATAAAATCATTAGTTACTAATTTTGTTACTCAGGATAGAATTTATTTTCTCATGTACTCTTTTCATTATTTTATATAAACGACCCACTTATTTGCATGTCTAATATTTTATTTTCATTTTAGTTTCTTTTATTACTTCTTTCTCTATATATGTATTTTATAAGATATTGATTGACTTATAAGCTTGTTTAGAATTTAATTATATATACGTACATGTTTCAAATCCGTTTAAAAATTAATTTTACTATTTGTTCCCGTCTCAAACTCATATCGTAAACTCACTAATAATTCAAAATTATTTAATTCAAATGAAATATACGAAAAATATGATACATGATCTGCTAGCTCTCTTTCCAGGGATTTTATCTCTATATCCATTTAAATTAGCTTTGGCACGTCCCATTAATTAACCAGTTCCATCCAATTCACATCAAGTACATTCATGCAATTTAAAGATGTACTTTCATATACCGGGTCTGACTCTCGTCGCAACTCTCGTCATCTTCATATAATTTTTTTCCATGGAAATAATACTTGTAATTTCAAAATATACAAATAATCTTGTTATTAAATTTCAAATTCTCGGGTCCAAATTTTCTAACCTAAATACAGTATTAATGTTTAGATAAAATAACATTATAGTTTATGGTCTACCAATTATTATATGGATAAAACTATAAAAAAAATTATTTAATTGGTCAAATTATATTAATTGCACAAAACAGCTACGTGATGAAAAAAGACACATTGAACTTGAATATTTATATAGGTTTTTCACGAAAAGTCTTATTAAAAAGTAATGTGGGATACCTAGAAATTTATTAAGATATAATGCTTTATTTAAATGAATATATATTACACAACTATATAATACTCCCTCCGTCCCGTTATTCTTGTCTTGTATTCCTTTTTAGGTTGTCCCGTTATTCTTGTCCTGTTTCCATATAAGGAAATACGCTTCTTTCACAAAAAGTTATGGGCTCAACTACATTTTATCTTTTTACCCTTTAAACATCCTTCTCCTTAATACTCGTGCCCAAAAGAAATGAGACAAGAATAACGGGACGGAGGGAGTATATAGATAGATGGAATTTATTTAACCTACATACAATATTAATGTTTTAGACGAAGCTGTAACAATGCATTTACTCTTAGGGCTCGTTTGGTACAAAGTATGGGATAAGGCCTGATATGCTTGACTGAGATGTCTTATAAAAATAAAGAATTAATATTCCGTTTGGTATGATGTATTAAATTCTCTGCAACACATAGTAATTATTGTAATTTATTGCTATAATTAGTTGCAGTATTATTTATACCACCTCGGCAGTATACATAACAACAAAAATAAGTATTATTCATACGGGCCCGAACTTTATAAAGGGTCGTATACTTCATACCAAACAAGATATTAGGGTGTCATAGACATATTATACACCCTAATCACCCCTACCAAACGAGCCCTTAAGTAATTACCTAAATCGTTGTCTTAGTAAAATTTTATTTATATAGTTTCCTTGTAGTTACATGCATTTACTTTTTGTCTACGATTTTCCTTACAAAAAATTTAAGTTATATTGATGGATTTGAAATTAATTCAAATTAATATTATAAGAATTCATTACATTTATTAAAAATAAAATGGATTATTAGAGTTTATATATGATCTACCAATATTTATTATTTGGAATCATAATTCATCAAATATACAATTAAAATAAAATGGATAATTATAATTTAAGGCCTACCAATTATTATATGAATAAAATTAAAAATAAAATTATTTATTTATCCAACTAATTAATCGATCAAATTAAATTGATTATGCAAAACAATTGTAGGATGAAAAAAAATACACATTGAACTTGAGTATTTATATAAGTTCTCTAAGAGTGGAGTCTTATTTAAAAACGATGTGGGATAGGTAAAAGTTTATTAAAATATAATAGTACTTTATTTAAATTTTAAATATTATACTACTATATACTCCCTCCGTCCCAATAGCAAGGTCTCACTTCTTTAATTGATGAGAGTATTAAATAATAGAAGTGAGACCTTGCTATTGAGACGGAGGGAGTAATATATATAGGTAGATGACATTTTCCCAATTGATCAAAAATCTCTTATCTTAGTTATTATCTTAATAAAACATGCCTAATTATTAAATTTTGTACACACGTGGCCACAAATCGTTGAGAGAGGAGAAGTGGCTCAGTTTCGAAATATCCAAATTTATTACCATAATTAGATCTTATACATATTGGGTGTAAGATGTATTTTCTGTTGATAATCCCCATATATAAATTTTCCATCTATTAAACGTTAAATATAATAATAGAATATCATCTCCAAAAAAAATATAATAATAGAATATATGAAATAAAAGGCTCAAAATTAGGTTTTAAAGATTTCATTATATACGATATTAATTATTGTGTACGTATGATCATCTCGTCATAAAGTCAAATTTTTAGAATTATCCCTACGTGTATATATATCTATTAATCCAAGAATTATAATTGAGAATACGTATTTTTGAGATTTTTCTTATATTTACGTCAATTTAAAAATTCGTTAAATTAAACAAATTAATATTGACAACTTAATAATAATTGATCAAATTTATCTAAAAAAAATATAATTGATCAAATTAAAATTATCAATAAAAATAAAACTATTTATTTGGCAAGCAAATTAATTACCAAATTATATTAGTTGTGCAAAATAATTGCGGAATGGGAAAATATATATGGATTGTGAGTATTTATATAGGTTCTCCAAGAGTGAAGTTTTATTAAGAATCAATGTGGGATGAGAAAATTATATTAAATAAGAATAATGAAAGGAGAGTGGAGTGGAGAAAGGGGCCCACCTTTGTGAGTGGAGAAAGGAATAAAAAGTACTCCCTTCGTCCCGCCCATCTTGAGCTTTTACTGTTCGGCACAGAGATTAAAGGGAAGGGTAAAAAAATAGAAAGTGAGTAAGTTGAAGAGTTAATTGTTTTCTTTTTAGGAAAGGGGTCAAGATTGATGGGTCGTCCCAATATGGAAAGAGGCTCAAGATGGGCGGAACGGAGGAAGTAATTCAGTAATATAGTGGATGGAATCATGTCCTAAAGTGAAAAAGGTATAGTCTTTGTGAATGGATAAAAAATGAAAGATAGACACGCTCTTCATTGACCGAGAAAGTATAAATTATAATTAGATTCCACATTTCTTCAATTTTTTTTTTACCGAAGTAACATTTATATCGATATTGATCATGTAATTAATTTAGATTATAAGCATATGAGGAATTAATGTTGAGTAGCATAACACAAATGAAATATCTAACATAGTATACATTTTCATCATCCATATATATTATTAGAACGATTACGCATTCGGGAGCTCTCCTTAATTCGAGGTCCTACGTGACACTCTCTCTTTTCACTATTCATATTTATCTTTAATCCTTATTTTGAGCATTCTATTCATTTATACTATGTATATTTAATATAGATTTTCTCATCCCACATTGATTTTTAATAAAACTTCCTTCTTGGAGAACCTATATAAATACTCACAATCTATGTGTATTTTTTCATTCCGCAATTATTTTGTACAACCAATATAATTTGGCAAATTAATTTATTGGCCAAATAAATAGTTTTATTTTTATTGACAATTTTAATTTGATCAATTATGTAGTTGTCAATATTAATTTGTTTAATTTAGCAAATTTTTAAATTGACGTAAATAAAAGAAAAATCTAAAAAATACGTATTCTCAATTATAATTCTTGGATTTGTATATATATACACGTAGGGATAATTCTCGAAATTTAACTTTATGACGAGATAATCAGACGTACACAACAATTAACGATGTATATAATGAAATATTTGACAGATTGTGAAGTAAAAAAAATAGTTTGATTTCTATTGATTTTTTTGCAATTAAAGAAAGTGAAATAAAATCAAAGAAACACTCTTTTTGATCAATTATTGAAATATTACTCCGAAATAATATTAAATTATTTTTAATGTTCATGCTTATATATTGTAAAATAATAATAAAAATAAAAATATTTGTTAAGGAAGTACAATAAAATCGAAGAAACAACCTTATTAATATATTTTATTTTAATAACATAGTTCGCCGTCGATTTTCGACGGGATACACACTAGTTATAGTAGAATTAGAAAATAGTAGTAACATAAGGAGTCTATATACCTTATGAAACAAGGACAAACAAAATTGTGTAACGTATCATTAATCTTTGATGTTTAAAAATTAGTCTAGAAAAATTCGTCAAATGTCTATCTAAATTAATATTACTTTTATATTTTTAGTCATATATGAATCATAAGTGTATATATAAGAATATTTTAACTACATCATAAAAAAGAAATGAGTTAATAAATGCACTCAGATAGTCAGATAAAATTCTATTATGGGTTAATTTGCCTAAAATACACCACCTTTTTCGGATTATGAATTTTAACGTGACTTTTAGAAAATCTCTGTAAATACACCACCTTTACATTCGTTTGAATTTTGACAAGGTGAAAACCTCCAGCAATAGATGTGGCAGTTTTCAATTGACGTGTCGTTTTTTAATTGACGCAGCATTTCATTTTTGACGTGGCTATCTGAATAAGACGGAACAATGTCGTTTTAACCTAACTTTGCATGACGTCATTTAACAATTTGAATAGGACACCCATAATAGCTGATTGTCGGATTGTCATCCATCCAAGACGTTCTCATCACAACATGTTTGCCATGAAGAGAAGACCACAAAGAAGAGGAGGCTACGATAGAAGACGGGGCTGCAGAGAATAGGAGGCTATGAAAGAATAGGATATTGCAGATGGGGCTACGCTACTTGAGAGCGAGAGTGAGAGTAAGCCCTAAATTGTGAAACTCCAATTTAAGCGAAAAACTCTGAAACAATTTAACTGTGAAACGACGTCTCGGAAAGAAATTTCACATGTAAAATTTCGACAGCTACGTCAGATGTAATTTGGGGATTTCAGAATTCATGTCGGAATTCAAACTAATGTAAAGGTGGTGTATTTACAGATACTTTTTGAAAGTCATGTTAAATTTTAAAATTCGAAAGAGGTAGTATATTTTAAGCAAATTAACCCTTCTAATATTAAAATAATAATATTATTTTTAAGAAATTCCAGAAACTCTACTTGATATACTAGAATATTAATAAATATATAATCTATAAATACGAACCTTGAAATTTATAGTTAGTTAATATTTATTTTAGGATCAAATATGTATTCGAAAAATCTTTAACCATTAATTTGCATACTTCACAAATATAAATATGGGTGTCTGACCTTACTTTATATTGTGTTAGCAAGAAAAACATAAAATAAAATTAAAGTCCAAACAATATAGTTTATTTATATATTTTATTTTCAATTTCCAAATAGTCAAGTAAGTGTGCATATGTACATGCACAAACTTTCTAATTAAAATCTAAACAAAAGTACAAAAATAGTAAATACGAGCATAATTCCAATGAAATATAAAATAACTCATACTTAAATTTATTATTTTTATGTGCATACGCACATATTTATTGCTAGTCTGTTAAGAATATGCTAAACTCGTATATAAACTTGACACAAAATGACCAAATTTGAATTCGGACACAAACATGAAATTGATATGATTTTAGATAGTACTAAATGAACTTGGACCGGTTTGGATAGTAAAGTAAGCATACTTGACAAGATTAGGATGGATATGAGTAATTTTTTATGGGTACCCGTATATTCAAGATATATTGTGTATAATTTATTTTAAAATATACTTTTCTCTTCATTTTGGCTAATATTAAGGATGTCAATTTAGTCCAAATCGATTAAACTGCCCTGGATAGATAAAAAATTATTTCTACAATTTATAATTAATATTTAATTTCTGAATTTTGAATTTTTATCAAGAATCACCCAACTTATTTGAAATGAGTATGGATAGTAAAGTCCATACATGAAATAAGATTATTTTCTAAGTTGCACTATAACTAACACCAATAGTTAAACAGGTATACTATAATTTTTAAGCTACAAATAAATTTTGGAAAATAAATTAGCATTTTTAGGTGGCTAATAGAAAATTTATAAATGAAAAATAATCTTTGTTTACTCAGCCAAATCCACAACAACTAGTGGCGACGATCTTCATCTAAACATTCTCCAATTTGAATATGGGACAAGGTATCTGGATCTCAATGGAATGTTCGAACATTTAAACCTTCTCAACCTCCCACAACAACAGTCTGTGTAATAGGCGAACGAAAAATAAAATGTGTATAATTATTTAGGAAACACTACCCCTCATTGACCTAATTTTCTATATGAATCTCCGTCTAATCTATCAACTTCTATCGCTTAAACTGTCTTAAGTATTCGAGTACTGAAAAACGTATAAATTACAATGTAAAGTAATTTCCGTCGATTTTCGACAGGCTATTTACTAGTTACTATAATAAGGGTGCACGCGTTCATTTTGGTTATAAAGTAATCATAAATAAATGAAGGATAAAAAATTTTCCTTCCTTTAAATCTCTCCTAGACGGTCCCGAAATAAGTATCTCGGGTGTAGAGAGGGGTGAATACACCGAGTACAAAAACTTTTTCAAGTTAAAACTTTTGAGAGTTGAGTTTAAAATCCTACTGACTTCTAAGGAAGATGATCAGCTGGACCGAAAACTCAGTTGGGGAATGTGGTGGTTTGAAATGTTACTCGTTCACTTAGAAAGATTTTTTTTCAAACTATTAGTTCCGATTTTCTTTTAGTCAAGTTATGCAGCTTGAGAAAGTATGATGGATGCTAGGTTAGTTATGCATAATATGAAATAAGGAAAGATAAGAACACAACACAATTTTAACGTGGTTCGGAGAACTTCTCCTACGTCCACGGATCAGAATCTCTCTTGTTAATCCACTAACTTTAGATCTTCTTGCTTTACGAGTAGCAAAAACTTCTCAACTGTATCTCGAGCCTTCCTTACAGTTTACTCGTACCGTAACAACGACCTTCATGACTTACTCGCTCGTGAACCACGAAACCTACTCACAGGGTTTGTTTGTAAGGGATTTTTCCAACTAATGAACAAGCTCTTACAATTGAGAATGGTGGTATGTGAGCTTGTTCAAATCTAGGCTATGATAGGAGTGTTTGGCCTAGAGACTAAAACTTGCAGAGAGTGTTCTTCGCTAGAGAGTTTGTTCGATTGAGAATCAATAACCTTCAATCTGTTGTGGAGGTTGTATTTATAGGTAGAGATTCAAACTAGTTGTTGGAAAGAAGCTATTTGAATCTCACCTACTCTAAGATGAAGACTAGTCGTTGTGTCTTCTTCCTCATTTGGGTGGCTGCTTGCTTCTCCATGTTTTCTCCAAATTCTACGCATGCACCATATTGGGAAATCTGAGTTGTCGATCTTCCATTCGTCCACGTCAGTTTGGTCTTCTGTTGGGTCTTCATTCTTGAGCTGGGACAACTATGCTTGGTGAGTTCTACTGAGTTTCTATGGCTGTGTTTACTTTGCTGAGTTTTTTGACTCTGGGTTGGATCTTCAGTCTTGGGCTGGAAATGACTTTTCTTGGTCATCTCTGCTTGTCCACTGAGTCTGCTCTGCTGGATCGACTTGCTCATAATTTGATTCTAAAAGTTCACCTCAACTGCTTAACCTGTAAATTATTAAAGTCTATTAGCCCAGACAGGCGAGCTGGAAAACACTAAGTTTTATCAATCATCTACTCAGTTGGGCTGCACAAAATGATATTACAAATGTAAAAATGAAAAGTGTTACTCCCTCTGTCCCGTTATTCTTGTCTTGTATTCTTTTTTGGGCTGTCCTGTTATTCTTGTGTTGTTTCCATATAAGGAAATATGTTTCTCTCACAAAAAGTTATGGGCTCCACCATTTTCTATCTTTTTACCCTTTAAACATTCTTCTCATTAATACTCGTGCCCAAAAGAAATGAGACAAGAATAATGGGACGGAGGGAGTACTAATTTTTAACCAGGTAAATAAATTTTTGAGATAATTTTGGCCAATTACTAATTTTTGGCTTCGAAAAGTTTCGCTGACAACATTAATTAACACGTGTCGACCACATGTGATAAAACAACATCATTTCATTTTTAGATTCTTGCAAAAAGCGATGAAAAATTTATCATTCAAACCCAAAATTTTATAAAAAATTATGAAAAAAATCATCATTCGCAGAATATATACTTACAAAATAACGTCATTTTATATTACATGTGATCGACGCGTATCAATTAATGTTGCCAACACGATTCCCTTGCTATTTCTGGAAGAGTTAATCCGATGAATTCTAGAGAAAATAGAACTTAGAATGAAGTAATTAATAATTTATGACAATATAGGGATAGAATAGTAATTTGTTTTAGAAAATATAATAAATTATCAAGTAAGTGACTATGAAGAGAAAATTGCCAGTTTGAAATTAATTAGATATTTTATATGTTTTTCGGTCCACCTAATGGACTAGTCTGCCCAACACAATTTTAGGAGAGTAACTCAGGTGTATAATTGTGGTCTGAAGGAAAATTTGGGGCAACCTAATCTCAAAACACACCCATGGGCCCAATGGCTTCAATGGGCCTGCCATGGCTTGATTTCTTTTTAAGGTGGCAACCAACTTGTTTTGGGAAATTTTATGACTAGTGGAGTAGTATACTTACCTCTTATGATAATATTTTTATTAATATAATTTATATTATTATGTGAGACATAGTATACTTTTTTTGTTTCCTTTTTTGAGGAAAGCGATAGTATGCTTCATGTACATGTAGGAGAGAATTTTCTGGAAGGACGGGTAATTAATTATACACGTAACCTCATTCTTCTCACTATAATTCCGTATGTAACAAAATAAATAAAATTAATATATGTACCATTTATCCTTATACCCTCCGTTTTAAAACTATTTAATAAAACAATTTACTTTATTAAAAAATAAAAAATCTTAAGCAAAAGAACAAATTTCTCTTGTTCGTACGACCTTCTAACATGTTTCATCAGACTGTGAAGCTGGTTTGCGAATTCACTTTGCTTAGTTTGCTTGCAATCAATTGAATATGTTTACCTAAGTCATTGATTTTCATCCACACACATTCGTTTCAGTGTAGCTTCAACTAAATTTTTAATTTGTCAGGGCAAATATATTTGATGGCTACATAAATCCACAACCAATTTGTAGTATTGTACAAATCAATGTTAATATATTAATTTACAGCAAACAAGTGACAAAGTGAAGCCACGTCCCATCACCGTTGCTTGGAAAAATCACAAGTTCCATTAAATTTAAGTAGAGGAATACTGAAAGGTCCCGTTCGGTTACCGCATGACTACAAGTCATATAAGACTCTATTTTACGTTTGGTTAGCAAGATTAAATAAAACTATGGCCCATTACTCAATCACAAGACAAGTTGGGCCCCTTACAATTATCCACCAATCTTGTGACTACAAGTCAGACCTTCCCCCTCCGACAAAATTTGTCTTGGCCAAATACCATTTTGTCCTTCCATTCTCGCCTCTCTATCTCTCTTTTGTATCTCTTGTTTCTCACACTCACACCACATCTTCTTCCACTTGCCCTTTTTAAAAATTGTGAAATTTATTAAAATTTGGGGAATTTAACTAAAATCATTTTTGAATAATTTTAAGACGGTTTTTGTTCTCTAAAGCAGCAGCAGTCTGCAATTTCTGGATTGTTACAATGGTGTATTTGTCGTTCCCTCCGCCGGGGGATAGAGTGAGGAGAGAGATATTATAAGTTGATCGACATCATCAAGGTTTGTTCTGTTCTATCTACATATATAGTTGAGAGAGACTTATATTGATCTTGATGTTTTCTTCGTCAATATGAAATTAGGAATATGATTGCCATTGTTATTCCTTCTAGTTTTTGGTGGGGTATGAAGGAAGATTTGTTGCGAGTGCAATTTTGGTCCAAGAAGTGGATTATTTTTAATTAGGACAATATAATGTGTAAATAAAAAAAAATTATGGAGTGTGTTTGAAGGTTATATATGGAGTGTTGATATGTTTAAAGGTTAAACACAAACTAAAGCAGGGGGGAATCGAGTCTTAATTTGCATGGGAGTTATAGCCTACACGGGTAAAATATATAGTAGTATAATTAATATTATTTTTAATTAATTTGTAAATAGAAAACCATAGAGAGAGAAAAAAAAAGGCTAAATTTAGATCACTCTTTTAGGACAAGGTTATGTCGTGTTACCTTCTTAAGAGTTGGCTTGGAGACGTGCCGTGTCAGTGGCACGTCGGGTGTGCGATGGTGTCAGGACGTGGTGTCATGACACGACGGGTAATTCAATGTTGGCCAGAGCCAATGTCTTGGTCTGGATAAGCTCCTTGACTTGATGTTTATGGGCTAGATGTTGTTGAGTTGGTATCGAGCAAAAATGGGTGATCCGAGTTGGGCACGAGGTGGTGAGTGCCCGACGTGTCCGTGGTGTGCAGGTGTGCGCCTACAGTGTGCCACCCAACGCCCGACGGAGCATGTGGTACGATGTGTGGCACCCGACGAGGCGATGTGTGAGGCGAGGCTCGGTGGAATGTGGGATGACTCGATGTTAAACGAGGAGCTTGGTGTGCTGCGAGACTTGCTCGGTGGCATGCGAGGTGACACGAGACGGGCGACGTGACTCAGCAGTGCGTGTTAGGGTGGCGACACAAACGGATTTGAGTGAAGGGAGCTGGTGCCGAACACCCGACACGGGCAATGTGCACCCTGCGGAGAACGACGGTTATTCGAGGGTTGGACAATTTTTGGAAGCGATTGACATGACTCAAAGTGCGATGTGCAAGTTGTGGAGGGCGGTCATGCGGAGATAACCCTCCAGAGCTGTGCAAGTAACTGAGAGGAGGACATGTGGCGCCCCAAGTAACCGCCCAAAGATTTTTAGCCTAGTTTCCTAGTGATGGAGGATGTCCATCACAGATATATAAGATGTAAAATGGCCCTGAGCCACATAGTTGATAGAAACAAGTTGTGAGTGAGCCTTGAGCAAATAGATTCCTTGTATTACTGTGGGAATAATATAAAGTTGGGAGTGTATGATTTCTTGTATGTTCCCGTATATCAAGCCGAGTTCGAGCCCAGAATACAAAGCCCGAATCGAGCTTGAGCCTATGAATTTTTAAATGAGTCGAGCCTATATTTCATCCTCCATTCCTAACTAATCAGGTCATTAACCAATTGAAAAAAAAGTAACTTCTTTTAATTTTACCATTTGAAAAAAGACAAGTATAAGCATTTCATCATCTATTCCGATTTATCTTGAATTCCATATTTTCTGCTTTTTTCTATTTAATGTATCACTTTCATTCCTATTCATTTTGAATTATGTATTTCATACAATATTAAATAAAATTGAAGGATGAGTACATCATCATGTTTCTGAGAAATACCATATAAATTACAAACCGTTTTGAGTTCCGAAAATTCTTAATGAATTAATATTCAACTCATTGTCATTCTCAATTATATGTTTAGATATGAGAAATAAAATTATTTTTTAAGTTATTCTATAAGTAGCGCTAATAATTAAATTTATAAACAACAGAGAAATTTTGAAAAAGCAAATTAGCATTTTAAGAGGTCAATAAAAGATTTGTAAACAAAAATCATTAACAAAAAACTAAATAAATATATATGTAATTAACAAGTCTACATGAAATTCTCTTCATTTTTCATTCCTATTTTCCTAAAATCTTCGATTAGTGTGCCTGTTAGAATATGTATCTCGCATTGAATTTAATGTATGGATAGATAACTAAAAAAATAAGGAAAAAAAAAGATTTCAAAATGTAAATATATCTTTCTCGGCCTTTTGGCTAAGATTATGGATATCAATTTAGCATAAACGTTCAAATAGACATAAAAAGATGGATTTTTACTAATTTTAGTTAATATAACTTTGTAGTGTTAAGATTTTTATCGAGTATTAGCCAATGGGTTTGAGACGGGTATGTACGGTAAAATCACTATTTTAATTGAGATTGGGACGAGAACATGAGAAAATTTCTAAACAAATTTAAAGGTTTGGAAAATACTTAATGAGTGAGTACCCAATCCATTTCCTAATTATACACGAACAGCATCACAATTTCTAAATAAGATATACATTATTTTAAAATGTATATACATAAATCAAAACATAAGTTATTTCCCGTCGAATCTCGACAGGCTACTTACTACTCCCTCCGTCCCATCCATTTTGTCTACCCTTCTATAAATGGAAGTCTCATCCATTTTGTCTATCCCTAATAAGGAAAGGTTTAACCCTTCAAAACCTTTCAAAACCCTTCAAAAGTGGTGAGACCTACCCACTTTCTATCTTTTTACCCTTATTTTTATTCTCAGTGCAAACAGTAAACTAGACAAATTGGATGGGACGGAGGGAGTAGTATTTAATCATACTATTTTACCTCTACAGTTCCAAAAATTTAATAACTAACAATTACAAAATAAATCCTAAAATCATGATAATAAAATCAACATACTTTGGAGGTGTCAGGTGTTCATGGGTCCGGGTCCGGTTTCGGTTCGGGAAAGTTGGAACCGGAACCGCCGATTCATGCACGACCCTCTTTTTTTTTTTCATTTTTCGAACTGTAATTGTCATTTTTGTTCCATAAGGGATATAATTAACATGGATAAACACAAAACATATTTTAAAACTAAAAAAAAATAATAATAAAAAATCGTTAGAACCGCCGGTTCACGGTTCCGGGTCGGAACCGGCCCATTGACCGCGGTTTGGGTTCGAAAACCGTTGACCACGGTTCCGGTTCCGAGCCGAACCGCCGGTTCCAATGAACACCTCTAACATACTGTACCCACCTACTCAAGTATCGCTAACGTGTTAGTATGCTTCTTCTTCTCCTCCTCACCAGAATCTTATTGCCGGCGTCTTCCTTAGTCCTTACAAATAGCCCCAAAAGAAGTCGCCGGAGTTGCAACCGCCGCCAAGATTGGATTGAAGGTAGCCCGGCCCAAGTTAATTCTGAAGCTATCAAAATATATTTCAGTAACAATTCAAAGCGTCTAACGATAGCGTAAGGCCACTCATTGTTCTTTATTGGTCTGATTCCGTGAAGGGCTAAAAAAACGTGAATGAATTGGGCTTGTGGTGGTGGGATGAGGGGACGAGAGATAAGATAGGAGTTTGTGATGAATTTTGGTGGTGCTGGCGCTGATTGAAGTACACCAGAACCAAAGTAGCAAATCTATGAGATCTCCACCATTTTAGACGAATTTCCTATGAACTTCTCGCTATAAATTTTGCAAAATTTTGAGTATGAACTAAATTTGGGTCTACAGTAGGGGTGCATAAACGGATATCCATGAATACCCTACCCATTTTTTCCGGGTACCCGTACCCGGATAAGCTAAAATTGAATACCCGTACCCGTCCCGTTTTAGCAAACCGGGTATCCAATACCCGGCCGGGTATACCCGACCCGGGTAATGGATACCCGGTCTACCCGTTTTAAAGTCGTAACTCTTAAGTCCAAACAACCTCTAATTCCATTCATTGCTGCAAAATGGTGGTGAAATCAGGCTGCTCGAGCTAGCCAACAAATTTAATTTATCATAGCATTTTCTGATGCAAACCAAGGTGCTTACTGCGTTTATATGGGAAAATAAAATTCAAACCGAGGAGTTCTTGGGAAAATGCTATACTGATGAAATTCACGAAATAGAAGAAACCTCTGACATCCAAAATTGAATTTCAAGGGTCGCATGGAAATAAAAGATACATATTAGCACAATGTCGAAGATTTTCTGCGTAGGTGATGGCAGAAAATCTTCAAACGGTGGTGAAGTCCGTGCTTCTTTCTCAAAGCCAAAGCATAAAAATGAAAGAGAAAGCAGAAAAAACTAGAGAAAGAATAAAAGTTCTCACCTTGCAGCAGCAGGAAAGCGATTTGAGGGAGAGGCGGCGAAGCTGGAGGAGCGTTGCGGCGGCGAAAACGGGACGAGCGGTGGCCGGTGGCGGGCATGTGATGGCGTTGGCCGTCGTGGATAGAGGAGGCGGTGGTGAGAGAAGTCGTGGAGAGTCTGTGGACTGTCACTGTGGTGTGGAGGGAGGCGGCGGACGGGAGAGAAGAAGATGGATGAAATTGAAACTGTGGGTGGGCGGCGATGCGTGGTGGAGTGGTGGACAGCCCTGGGGAGTACATGGAATGAGGTATAAACTATTTTTTTTTTAATAATATAATTATTTTTTGACCGGGTATTGACCGGGTACCCGATACCCTAACGGGTATACCCGGTACCCGGAATTTTGAAAAAACTAATACCCGTACCCTATCTGTACCCGAAAATTACGGGTATTGGGTACCCGTTACCCGGCCGGGTACGGGTAGGGTACGGGTTACCCGAAAACCCGTTTTCCGTTTATTCACCCCTAGTCTACAGGGGTAACATAGCATATAAATTAATAAAATGGGGCTATGTATGGAATCACCCCTGTTTTTTAATACATCAAAAGTGAGGGTTCATCGCTTAAATATATCTATTCAAAATTTGCCATTCCTAGTAGACTTTGTTGAATTATATCTTCATCATGGAACATGATTATACATTAATGGGGTATTTACTTTGGGTGATATGATAAATAGATAAAAATAATATAGGCTAGTCTACAAATTACTTTAATAGATTGATTATTTTTAAACTTGTTTAATCATCTAATCAATCATATATTATATCAATCTATCTTATCATCCAAAATAAATGCCCCTAAATATATTCGAGTTACGCGGTCGTGTAGGGTGGACAACTGAGCCTAAGCTCTATAAAAGGCCAGCCTCTGCACCTACCTGAACTTTATGGTAGCGCAACTTTTCTCGACTTATTTATACAGCATTAGGACCTCAGCTGGTATAGTTTCTTGCAATTACATTATTACCAATTTACCATGTATGTTTCATACAAATTAGACTGTTAATCTTATAAAATAAAATATTTTCATAAATTGATTATTATTGAAGTGGTTCGTAGAACAGTTACTCTTAAACGTGGATCAGTAAACTAAGCATTATGCTACTAAGAAAACTAGAAAAGTCTCAATCAATCTGATCCAAAAGAAGGATGAGCATCCATTGATCTTCCAAGAATTAAATGCTGCAGCCTTATCCAACCATGCATTCACTTCTGTAAGTCTCTTAGTCTTATTTTCCAGAATCTCCTGACTTTTGTGCTTATTATAACCACCTCAAACGCGCACATAGAAGATAATAAAAGTAATGACACAGGGATAGAAACATAGTAAAGGTGAACTCCACATAAGTAATTAGGTACTACTGTTGCTCCACATAAAGGCCTGCCAGAATCATTTAACAAGCTCAAGCTATATCCAGAACTCCGATATTTTGAGGTATCTGGAAGATCAAGCAATCATGAACGAACAATGATTTGGCATGCTACTTTGTGTCTTGTCCTCTAACATTAGTTGTCAGATGCCTTTTCTATTTACTAACCTGGTTCATAACAAAATTTCTATGATCATCTTCCACCAGATAAAGAACCTTCGGACTGGAATACAAGGATGAAGATTGAAGTTGGAGGAGCAAAGGGTCCTTCTTGTTGTTTCAAGATCTTCGTGCTTGCCTGAGATGATAGAAGCAAAGTAGAATAAAACAATCTCATAGAGGGATGCAAATCCTGACACTAAAAAGAATAGCAAGGCACACTCAAGCAAATAAACAATAAGAAAGCTTATTTATGCACAAACTAAAGACTATATCCACCTCAAAACAAATGGTGACCATGTCATACATAAAATTGGTCAATTTGGCATTTTCATGTTCTACTATCTAATAAACCTATCAGCACCAATCACCGAAAGTAATGTCTCAAATGTCCATCTACATAGCTTGCTATCCAACCACAGATAGCTAGGCACAACTTCTAACAGAAACAAATCACACATTTCATAGTCCTATTGTCGAAATCTAAATCCGAGTATAAGAGAAGAACAAGAAGATACATGTCAGAGAATCAACAGTCAGAGAGCTACCATTTAATCCATTTTTATCGAGACAAAAGGCTGCCATCTAGCTTCATCTTCTTTCCCTGCAAAATAGTTTGAGGAATATGGATTATCGACGTGTAAAAATCGCATTTATTAGTATATATTGCCAAAAAAAACATACCGAGGCGGACGGTTCTTTTTCTTAGCACGCTTCTTCTGAGAAGAAAGAAACCACTTGTTAATAAAATAAGCATAAAATGAACAATATTTTGCATTTTGGTAGTTCTACCTTGATTGGTTCATCCGGTAGGCTAATCGATTCGATCATGCACCTCAAGTGGCCCGAATATGCCACCAGACTGTCCACGAACTGTTGATGCTCATCAGTCGAAAAACGCAGCTCATCAACCTCAAAACTTTTAGATATGCCTCTAGTACGCTTTGAACCAATTACTTCTGGCTTGACATTAAACGCCATCTCGACTGCTTTCCTTATGTCTTTCACTCGTACACGCTTCCCGGGAGTTAACCCCAACGCTGCATACCAAAAAACATTTAAAAAGACAAATATTTACAAAATTAAGATACTAAAGTAAATAGATTTAACTACCATAAATATTAGGCACACGATGGAAAAGGTCAAGAAGGTGCTGAAAGTAAACCGCCGCACGAAGCCCGGTTGGATAGCCATGCCTCTTCCATTGTACTCTCCAAAATGCACGATGATTCTTCCACTTGTCTTTCCCCATAAGATTGGGCATATATCTTCTCAGCTCCAACTTTAGCCGCTTAGGAAAATCCTTGAACTAACATTATCATCATATCAGCTTATCTCAATGTATGCACGGGCACATCTAGAATTTGATAGTGGGTTGTGTTTTTTCAGCTTTTGTAATTTTTTTTTGGATTGTACTACAACTTACTTTAATAGATGGGCAAAAATAGTGGTGCAGCCCAGATTTTCGTTGGGGGGTTGGGGGGAGGGGGGGGGGGGCAAACAAAATAAATAAATAAATAAAAAATAAAAAATTGTGTATAACTTTAAAAAATAAAGTTCATAAATCAAGATAAGCTAAAATAGAACATATATAAAAATTGAGCTAAGTGTAAAAATACTTGAACATAAACTTTTCTCTATGAAAGTTAGAATTACTCATAAAACTAAAGACAAAAGAACAAAAAGAAACATCCACACTGCAACAAAATGAAATATTCACACTACAACACTGTTTAATTCATCAAACTGAAAAGCATAATTTAGATAATTTATCATTCTTCTATTGTTTGAATGTTTGTTAATTTAATAAAGAAAGCACTACCCTTTATTCACACATTTATTTACCATATAAGCATTTATCCTACATAAAAAGAAAGTGTTACAGAATCCTTCTTTTCTTTTTGAGGAATCATCTCTAAAGAAGAACAATTAATAAAAAATGAAATATTACAAAACAAAATACTCTTTCATTAAATCAACCTTGCAAAGAAAGAAAAAAAGTATAATGTAATAATAAATTGAATTAGAATACAGAATCCTTTTTCTTTTTGATGAATCACCAAAGGAAATTAAGAAGATTAAACCGAATAACAAAAGAAATATACATACATATATATATGTATATATATATAACAGAAAACAAAACAGAATTCTCTGTCTTTTTGATGAATAATCATCCCAGATAAATAGTATCACGATCATCACACTACACATACAAAAAGACATCCCCAACATAAAAGAAACCAAAAAAAAAACTAGAAAAAATAGTACGTATTTTTTATATTATTTTGAGAAAAATAGATAAAACAATTAAAATTGAGATCAAGGCAAAGACTTAACAAGAAGAAGGAAAAGGAATACTTACATAACCCTTAACAGGTGAGGTATCAATTGGTTCTAAACTTGTTGGCAAACCTTCATTCGGCGGCCATCCGCCATGTAAAACCGATTCAAGGCGTGGGTTCCCTTTTGATGGGCACCACGAAAGTGCGAGGGTGAGTTTGCAGTTCATCTTTTCGGTGGTCTTTGGCCTCACATTTCTCTTCTTAACGGCCATAATCTTCCTCATCGCCATTACATTTGTCATCCTCATCTTCTGAGATAAGAAGAAAGAATTACAACAAAACAATCTGATACAAATCTAGATACTAAGACTATATCCACCTCAAACAATTGCTGACCATATCATACATAAAATTGGCCATTTTGGCATTTCAGTGTTTTACTATTTAATAAACCTATCAACACCAATAACCGAAAGTAATGTCTCAATGTCCATCTACATAACTCGCTATCCAACCACAGATAAAGAGAACATATTGCAAAGAATAGTGTGCAAGTGTTGCATCAATTTATCATCATCATCAATTCAAAAACATATAAATATAAAATAATGACTATTCCTATATCATTATATATATAAAAAGATTATAGTATCTAAACTGATCACATTGAATTCCAAAATATAATGTCAAATAAATATTATAAAATAAATATTTAATTGATTTATGTATATTCATGTACTTAGCAGCATTGGTTGATAAACTAAAACTCAACCACAAGAATTATATATCTCTACTTATTATTTAAATTGTACTTAATTCAGGTCCAAGACACTCGAGTATAATGTCTTATATCAGGGGTTTACAGACACACTTGTGTTTCAGGTGCAAATACTCAAATTCTTGGATAGTTTTATAACAAGCATAAACAATTATATTCTTCTAAAATATAGGTTTGATCACATATAAAATCAAGAATACTACTAACTACTAATCTACTAGTTAATAACTTAATCATTAGATCTTCACTGAGTTAAAAACAGAGCTAAATAACCACCCTTCAATACAAAAAATTTCAGCAAATAAGTCGAAGAGCAATTAGATTTATCAGACAGATTACAGAATAAATCTGAGAAATGAGAAACTAGTAACTGCAACAGATCCCCTATCTAATATTATCCAATTCAAACCTCAAGAAAGGACCCAAGTTATACTTATACTCAATTAGTGGAAGCCATCTGCTCAACTCTAATATGATACTCTATTAACATTCTTATTTCACATAAATCTCATTATTATGATTTTTCCAAGTGTTGCTCTGTTGCAATTTTAGGCTAAAAATCTAAATGATAACATGTGCAATACAGCATTGTAGTTAACGTGCAGCCAATAATTTTGTCTTTCATGTTGAAGAGTCTCTTAGAGAAGATTGGAGTAGGAAACCTTTATTATGACTTTTTTAGCATGCTTTTGTATTTCCTAGCAAAGTTGTCTGCAAGTAGTTTTCATTTGTAAGTTTGTAACAGTTGAACAAGTCATCAGTTCAAATTAAGATAGTAGATTCTTAATATTAAAATATCCCGAAACAGCCGCAGACGGCTGGAACATGCTGATACTTGAACAATATTTATTGACTAATGATCAAAGAGTTGACTTAATTAAACTTCTTGATCAAAATTGTAAGCCGTTGTTATGGAGCTCTAGGATCATAGGCAATTTAATTATAAAGAAAAGACGACGGCGCTGGCAGTCAAAGAGAATACGAGATAATAGGGAGATACAACACAAGCATGTAGTAAAAGATATTCACATTTCACGCAATATAAATTGTAATTTCATTTCAGACATAGATATTTCTTGAAAGAATGCATCAAAGATATTCACATTAATAGCTAAGCAATCATCTAATAAACTCAAGTTTCTTAGTGACGTACAACCAAAATATGATGTCAAATAAATATTATAAAATAAAAAGATTTAATAGATTTATGTATAATCATGTACATTAGCATGTCGATAAACTAAAACTGAACCACCAGAATTATATATCTCTACTTAACTTTATGCCTACTGACCAATAAATTAATTGAAAACATGATTTAATTAATACTTGATCTCGGGACAGTATGCTCATAGCAGCATAACAGCAAACCAGCAATAATAATCATAATTTAAAAAATCGCAACTACTTATCTTCCTTCCTCTTATGCTCCAATTCAAATTTCAAATTAGAATACATGATTTGGCTTATCTGATTCGTAAATCATTCAGCCTGAAGCATCACACATTGCATACAAAATGTTCTAATGGTGTATTCTACTAGATTGAGTAAAACACCAACAGCCCAGCTAAGAATTTCAACCCCATTCATTTCAATAAAATTCCCTAACTAGTACCAGCAAGATGACACGGTCAGGACAGTTCGTGAGAACTATTAATATGAATTTCAGTAGGGTTAGATACAGGTCCAAGACACTCTAGTATAAAGTCGTAAATCAAGGGATTTACAGACACTCGTGTTTCAGGTGCAAACACTCAAATTCTAGCACAGTTTTATAACAAGCATAAAACGATTTTATTCTTCCAAAATATAAACCAGATCACATATAAAAACAAGAATACTACTAATAGTCTAATAGTCTACTAGACTGTTAACTTAATCATCAGATCTTCACTGAATTAAAAGCAGAATTGAATAACCCTTCAATACCAAATTTCTCAGAAAACAATGAATCCAAGAGCAATTAGATTTCTCAAACAGATTACAGAACTAATCTGAGAAATGAGAAACTAATAATTACAACAGATCCACAATCTAATATTATCCAATTCAAACCTCATGAAAGCACCTCCGTTCTACTCAATTTAGTTGAAGCCATCTGCTCAACTCTAATATGACACTTTGTTAATATTCTTATTTAAAACAAATTATACAGTTTCAGGTTAATTAATAAAAGGGATTTTGTATATTCATTAAGTTAAAAAAGTTGATGTTATTTAGCATTCAAATTTTACTCGGTCAGTAGTAAGCATTCCAAGAAAGAACAAGAAATATCTTATTTATCACAAAATTTCACAAGCAAAAGAACTTGAATATGCATTTACGTGACAAGCTTTCCAGAAGAAAAAAAATTAAACTGAAATTCGACATTCTGCATAACAATACTCGACATTGGCTTCCACAATAAGAATAATGAAAATCAAATTGATGCATGACTTACTTGGAGAGAGCCGGTAATATTGAGAGATAGCACAAGTACTTGGCGATTGGCGAAACTTCAAGAGCCTAAATCAGTCCCTTAAAAATTAAAATCAATTAGAAACCTAAAATCAACATTTATGTCAGGTAAGCAACTGAAAGCTACTTTGAGAATAGAAATTTTAATATAAACTAAAAATCACAGGAAAGTAAGAAACATCACATAAACACACGTATTAGATCCCAAATCAAAGTCTTAGACTCAATCAAAGTAGCCATTATCTTTCTTAATTAGCTAAAAACTTAGTGAAAGTCCCTAAATTTCGGGGCATTTCAAATGCATCTTCATCCCCATCTTCTTCTCCATTACCTGACACCTTACCCGCGCCGCCGCCGGTGACCTGACCCGCCGATGACTTCTAGCCACTGCCGCCGATGAGAAGACTGTCGGCGATGTTCACTGCAGCGCAGCAAAGAGAGCCGATAGAGAGGAGAGAAAAAACGAGGGAGGGCCGGGACGGGATCGGGTTGGGGACCTATATACCCGCCCCCGCCCCGAACTCGTCCCGAGTTTTCGTTTTCGTCCCCATCCCCATCCCGACACCCAAAGTGTAGTACCCATCCCCGCACCATTAGGGACAGGTACTCGCGGGTATAATTGTCAACCCTACTCTCGGTTCCTCAACCTCCTCGACTGAGGCAAGGCATAAGCCTCGGCAGAACCCTAGAAGGCGCCGCCCCAAAGTCTTAAAGCCACCGCCTCAGTGAAAGACGCGCCTCAAAGTGGGATTCAATTTCGCCTTATAAAACTAAGCCTATATCGTATTCAACTCGAACGGAGACATTGAATTAAAATGATTGAAAAGGGGTTGTGCATCTTTTAGAAAATCAGATTCATTTATGCAAGCAACTTGGTCAAGAAAAGCCCAGGAGTAGATACTTCCGAGCACAGTAATAGGCATTCAACAAACACTATTATAAATTCAGAATATTATTAATCTAATTACTTCTGTTCCCTACTATAATTAATCTGGATTATGTTGTATGAATCCACGAACAGTTAGAAAATCTTCTAGATTTCTAGATACAAATGAAAAGAAAACACGAACAGTTCACACAATTTTTACAAACAAACTGATGTTCCCAAAAATCAGCAAATACCGCAAACAATTTTGAAACCAAATTCAAAGATTTAAGAATCAAAGACAACCTAATTAGCATATACAATGCAGAAATTGTGGAAATTGTTAAACAAATTCAAACAATTAATGAAGGAAGAAGCAAAGATCAGACTAGTACTACGTGCCTGGAGAGAGGAGAGATATTGCTCACAGGCTAAATAGTCGACGGTGACAGCAGCAGTAGTCAAAGAGGAGACGACGGTGCCGGTAAAAGAGGAAACGACGGGACGAGAATGGCGAGTGAATTGGGGACGAGGGTTTTGAAAATTTCTGAACCAATAGCCACCCTTCCCCTTCCCACCAATAGCCACAAATCACAGAAATCAAAGTGTCAATAATCACTCGGTTTCACTTCAGACGCCATTTTCAGATACCACACTCATTGTTTTTTCCTGAAACAGGGAGCGTTTATGTTGTTCAAACAATATCCTGTCTGAAAAAGTTCTTTTTTGACGGAAACTTGATGGGCAAGTCTTACTAGCGACCGGATCCGGGTCGGGGTTTTTAACCCTCGTACAGCCCGTCGCTTTTATTCCTGTAAATGTACACTGCAAGGATTCCATATTGTTGGAGTTGGTCTGGTGGATTCTGCCTTGGACTATAAACATATATGTCGCAGGTTCGATACCTTTGTAAAGCAACAATTTAAGTTTCTGTAATTTCTTTTGTTTTTACTTCTTAATAAATTCCAATTAATTCTTTTTTTTTGTTTTTTATTTGTAATGTTCCCAACACAATAGTTTATTGAAGATTACTATGCATTTTCAAATTGGTAATTACTTCTAATAAAAATAAATTAGGTGATTAATTAATATAATAATATGGAATGAATATTTCAATATATATTATAATGCACACACCCAAGATTAAATATATGTTCCTTTCAAAAAAAATTAAATCTATATTTATATATAAATTAAGAAATTCACAAATGTATATTTGTTGATAATTTTTTAATTCAAATAATGATAGATTAATTCTATTTATTCGCAGTTTGCCCTTGAATTGTTTGTATTTCTATTCCATGCATTCTAAGGTAATACTCGATGTTGGGAAAATTATAAGGTTTCGATTTGATACCAAAACCCAACTGATTCTCCAACCGAATAGATGATCGCGTCAACCTAAATAGTGTTTTCCAGCTCGCCTGTTTGAGCTTTAGATTTTCTAGGTTTACATGTGTTAAGGAAGCGAAAGACAGCGATCGACCCACTCGTGTCTCACAGCAGAGTCACGGAGCTTAAGACAAGAATCGACCCATTGTGTTTACAAAGCAGAGTCACTAGCGAAAGACAAGAAAGGCGTCAACCTTCACTCGAGTCCTCCACAGAGCATGATCAAGCCGAAGAGAATTCGAGCCGAGTTCAAAACACAATGATCCAACAGTACAGAACAAAGAAACTAACCGAAGACATCACTTCAAGTCACCTACAAACTAATTCAAAAGCTACTCCAAAGGCAGAAGATCCCGGCGTCGAGGAACTCAACATACCTCGACCCAATGAGGGATTGCCAAACCGCATCCTAGACTTCGGACCTGGGATGTGACACAAATGAAGACATGCAGATTCGCCCAACGGCAGATCTCGACTTTAAGAAGAGTAGGTAAGATTCAAACGGCTCCTCCAACGGCTAGTCTTGAATCTCTACCTATATAAACCCGTCTTCAACCTCGGGATCGGATACGAAAAACTCTCTACAAGCTTTCATTCTCTCGAAATCATCAATCTTTCAAAAGCTCTCAAGCAGCTTCTACATAGTTCAAAGAACACTTTATCTTAAAGTGTTTCTAGTTCGTAAACCGCTTAGTTTTTCGTCCGTTCCCTAGGCCAAACTCTTTGTATATCTTAAGCCTAGATTTCGAACGAGTTCATCATACTCGAAATTCTTAATTGTAAGAACTCGTTCACAAGAACCCCAAACCAAACCCCTCTTACCTTAAAGGTTAGGTCAAGGTAACGCTTGCTTGAAGTGGGAAATTCAAGTGTGTAAGCGTTTTTTCGCACCCGTAAACCGAAAGGTTAGGCTTGACAAAGGCCCGTAAACCGTTGGAACACAAACTCGGGTTAGAGTTGTGAAGTTGCTTGGTACTTGGAAACCAAGTGGTAGTGGATTACCAAAGTCGAACCCGGTCGCGGACGTAGGAGGTGTTACTCCGAACCACGTAAAAACTCGCGTGCTCTTTACTTTCTCTTTATATTCAGCCTTTGTACTAACTCTTTCATATCATTGCATATTTGTTCAAAATCGCATACGCAACCGCTTTCCTCCAAAGACACCGTGTCTCTCTCGAAAGTTGCACAACTTGACTAAGCCGAAAACATAAAGTTAATCTTTTCAAACCGAGTTTTTCTAATTAACCGAGCTAAGCTTTCAAACCACCACTTTTTCGCACCGCCACTCGAGTTATTTACCCAACGACCCTCCCCACCGGATCGATAACCGAGCTCACCAACTCGTGATTTAACTTGAAAAAGTTTCTAAAAATCTATTTGGTGTATTCACCCCCCCTCTACACCAAATACCTAGCTCGTGACCATCAATTGGTATCGTAGCAAAGTGGTTCAACGTACCACCGTTTCGTATCAAGAGATCTCTTGACAATCCGTCGCGGGTCATCTCGAACAGATCCTCTTTGTGAAAAACTCATATTATTACATACCGCATATTTCTATTGATTCTTATCTTAACAGAATCTTCCCACCTTCTCGGTAGACGATTATGCAATATGGAAGTTCGTACTAAAGAGCTTTCTCTCGCGCGCATCACGATATGATGCGGACGTCATCAGCGTACGGACCCATCATCATCTACAAATCGTGAACGAGCTTGTCACAACTCAAGATGGCGAACAACCAAGATATCACTCATTCCCAAGCCCAAGAATGAGCACACCTCGAAGAAAGGAAGCAAGCCGGACTAGACAAGCCTTCGCGAGGAACACCATATCTTCAACGGTCTCCAATGCCTACCTCAAAAAATCATCAACCGTGAAACCGCAAAGGAGATGTGGGAAATCCTAGCAAAGTTATGCGAAGGGTCGGGGAGATAAAGGAGAATAAATTCACGATTGCATGCCGTAAGTTTGATAACTTCACCGGTCAACGAGTCCATCGAAGGGATGGAACTCGCATTCTCCAATATTGTGGTAGAAATAGAAACCATCGAACCGGGAAATACACCCAAATGAGAAAAGAATCTAAAAGTTCTTTCGCCGCTACATGCCGGAATGGAACACCTATAAGGTGGTACACCAAAGTCGAAGTGACTTAGGTGATCTTTCAACCGAAAGATTATACTCCTACTCAAAGCCAACGAGTACAACTTGAAGATTACAATGAAAGAATCTTCAAACAATCGAATGATGGAGAGCCGACACCCGCAACAAAAGGAGATCATGCGTTCGAGCCAACTCGACAAATCCGCATACATGCAAAACCGAGTCATCGAAGAAGGATAAGAAGGACATGAGCAAAGAAGAACTACTTGAAGAAATAGCCATGCCGGTCAAAAACTACAACAGACTCAACACCAAAGAAGAGCAAATACAAGAAGTTCGCAAGAACTTACAGAGACACAGTACGCAAAGAACATTATGAGAAGTCACCGACAAACAAACAAGAAGGTTGCTTCAACCGCAAGGAACCAGACACTATCGGCTAGATTGTCCAAAGCCGTCCAAGAAGGACAAAGACTAACCGAAAGCTAAGGCAAATTCACGAAGGAGAGCTTATATCGCCGATGAAGAATCGTAGTGCAACAAAATGGATGACATGTCATTTTCGTACTCGGAAGAAGAAGCCCTGATGGCCCATGATGAACCTGATTGGGATACATGCTTCATGGGACAAACAGACGGCATCGATGAAGATGAGGTAATGTCTCGAACTCAAAATCTATCTAACATCTCACCATCACACGAACACTCTACACAGGTCTCAGAATCTGGACTACCTGATTGGAGTCTAGTAGAGAAAGTAATGAACGATTCCAAGGAGCTTCAAGAGATCCTTGACGTCATTATGTGTGAGAATGCTGAGCTGAAGGCGGAACTGGAAAAGACAAAGGTATCAAACGCAGCTGATACAACACAAATTAACGAAGTTGTTTCACTAAAAGACAAAATAGTGAAACAAGATCAGCTGATGAAGGAATTCTACTATGAGAAGAAACAGCTGATGGAAGATGTGGAAAAGGTCACAGCTGAATCGGAAAAGAAGTCAGCTGAGATCATTGAGCTGAAAAGTACTGAAGAGGTACTATCTAATAAGATAGTAGCTCTCATCAAAGCCACGTCAATAATGGACGAGATCATTAGTGCTCAGCATCCAGCAGCACTCAAAGCGGGACTGGGATACAACGAATGAAAGGATGCCTCAAACATTGCCTCCACAAGTGGAACAAAGGTAATGTTTGTACGTGCAAACGAACCTCCAATCCCAGCAACTCAGCATCAACAGTTGAGGACACAGTAGGCGTCAGGAAGACCAGCTGTGAAACATCCTCAAGCTCCGTCGAAGACACAGCAGACATCAAGAAGGTCAGCTGTGCGACAACCTCAAGCCCAACTCAGACAATAACGTGCTCAACCTCAACGAAGACAACAGGCTGGATTTCACAGATACCAAGAATAAAGAACAAAGACGTTGAACGCATATCAACCGGGATATCGTAGATACCCACTGATATTACTCATACGAGTACCACTGGATAATCATTTCAAATACCATCATCACATGAGACATGAGAGACAGCGAACGTCTCGCCCAAAAGGTACACAAAATTGATGATCACAAGACGGATACCTTGGTGTAGATGGGGTGAATACACCAAGGTTTAAAAACTTTTCCAATTAAAACTCTTTTGAGCGAGTCGGCCGTGTTCGATCCAAATTCTGAAGACAACTTGATCGATACAAACCGGCCGTGCGCGAATGTGGCGGGATTTTGAAAGTCCGTCTGTTGCTTCAAATATATTGCAAAGCTTAGTTTCTCTTTCGCTTAATCGATGTACCTTGAAAATGCTTATGAATAGTTAGCTTCGATGCATAAATAAACATGAAAGAACAAAGCAACTTAACGTGTTCCTGGAGAAACTACTCCTACGTCCACGACTCGAAACCTCTAATCCACTAAGGATACCACCGACTTTTCGCCAGCCGATCGAGCCAAGTCGCGCAAAGTCAGCGTGCACGCGTACTCGGAGCTTCAAGTTTACGCGTATCCGTCGAAACGCAACTTATCGTTTACGTGCACAAATGCCTAACCCGTAGTTTACGGTACCAGAACCAACACTCGAATTACGCGCTTCGAGCAAGGTGCATACCTTTACCTAACCTGGGTTTGGGGTTTTCCAACTATGAACGAGTTCTTACAATGAAGAATCTTTGAGTATGATGAACTCGTTCAAACTAGGCTTAAGATGGAAGGATTATATGCCTAGATACTAGTGGAAGAGAGCTTCAAAGAAACTCGAGAGACAAATAATAACTTATAAGAATGAAGGCCGCCGGATCTTTGAAGCTTCTTCGAGAGATCTCTTGATCTTTGGTTAGACTTCCTTCAATGAAGTATGTTGATCTCTCTTGAATATATTCTCGTCCTACTCTTCTCGATGATGGTTAAGACTTCTATTTATAGGAGAGATTAGAACTAGCCGTTGGAAGAGAGCCGTTCAAACTCTCTACCTAACTTCAGATGTGATTGACTTGTCTTCTTCCTTGATTTCCTCGTAAAGCAATCCTAGGTTTGACTTCTGTGTGCCGAGGTGTCGAGTTCCCGATGGTCCAGATCAGATCCGACTTTATCTAAAGTTCACTTCGACTCCGTCGTGCCGGTGACTCGAGCCGTCTTGAACTCCGCAGATCATTAACGCCGAGCCCGAGTCTTGAACTCCGCCGGGTCTTGACGTAAGCGAGTTGTCATACGAGCCGGGTCTTTCCTATACCAGAATACTGGAAGAACTTTATCGTCTTCAATCCGGATAACGTTACTTATCACTCGACTTGGCTTACCCGTCGTGTACTCACCGGGTCTTCCCCGGGCCGATTCCACCTGAACTTAGAAACTCTATAAGCTCAAACAGGTGAGCTGGTAAAACGCTTGGGTTTGAGCAAACATCTACTCGGTTGGGGTCAGCTGGGTTTTGGTATCACTTCAAAACTCTATTAATTTTCCCAACACAGCTGGAAACCAAAAGAAATCAAGACATCAAAACGGGAAGACACGGAGATCAAGACCCCGCCAGCAACAACCGAAGAACACAAAGAATGTGTATATCGACTCAAATTCCGGGAGAATTATCGCATCAAATGACCCAATTCGAGTCATCAAGCGATATATGGGTCATCAAAGGATCTCCGTCTAACCCACAAGGACCCAATTAAAACTTGTACCAATTTTAATTTTTGTTTAGGTTGGAAGGAATCGACGCATCTCCGGCGAGTCGAGAACGCTATGGTACTTGGACAGCTGGATGTTCCAAGCACATGACGCACCTAAAGCATCTACTCCAGGAGTATATCGAGCGTACAAAGTCCACAAGTAACATTTGGTGACAACTCCAAAGGCCTAACCAAAGGTTATGGTACATTTAAAACTAGAAATGTTTTAATCCCAAATGTTTCTTATGTACAAGGATTGCAACATAACTTGCTTTCCATTAGCCAATTCTCGCGACAACGGTTTTTCTCGTCAAGTTTGATGCACATGTGGATGCACAAGAAGCACAAGGAAACCAAGCAGATACTCCTAAGAGGGAAAAGAGAAGGAAATATGTACTTTGCCGATCGGAACAAGAAATTTCCTCCAGAGACTTGTCTTGTATCGAAAAGCAAGAATGAAGTCACCGGCCGTGGTACGTACGCGCCGAATCATCTCAACTTCAAGACAATCAACAACCGGCTAGGAACCAAATTTCGCTAATGGAATTCCGTATCAAGTATATGACAAAAGTCATATGTGCAAAGCCGCGTGTCAACAAGGAAAGCAGACAAGAATTTCATTCTCTCTCAAGCCGCTCACTAACTCGATCGAGTACTTCAACTCCTTCACATGGATCTTTTTGGTCCAAGCTTACTCCAAAGAAGCTTCAATGGCGTAAAATATACTCGGTCGTAGTGGATGATTTCTCAAGATTCACATGGGTATCATTCTTGTACTTAAGAGCGAAACCAGACTAAGCCGCCTATCCCGCCGGAAAGATTATCAACATGTATGAGTACAAGATAATGTCAATAAGATCGTATCGTAGAATGGAGTTTCGAATGAAACTATTTATGATTATGCGAGAAGAACGGAGTTCAACACCAAACATCCGCAAAGACGCACACCTCAGAATGGTGTAGTAGAAAGAAGAAACAACTCTCAAGAAAGCAACTTATCTCAATGCTAGCTAGCTCGCCATTCCAAAGAAGTTCGGGGCCGAAGCAATCAACACAAACTTGCTTCACTCGTAATCGTTCCCTACTCACATCAAGGCAAGGAAAGACACCGTATGAGCTATGGAACAACGTAATACCACACATAGGGTATTTCAAGGTATTTGGATCCAAATGTCACATCCTCAACAATGGGAAGACACACCAAGACGTTCGACATGAAGATGTGCCGAGGAGTATTCCTTGGTTACTCCGCCGTGAGTAAAGCCTTACTAGCGTAGTCTTCAACAGTACAACTCAAATAAGTCGAAGCTAACTCCACATGTTACCTTTGACGAATCCTCCTTCGAATATTAGAAAGTCTATCAAAACGAAGAAATGAAGGAGAATCTTCAAGACCTGATTCGTACAAAGAGCTCAAGAAAATAGGAATCAGAATCCGGCCGAACCATTAATTCTGGGACGATGAGCCGCAGGATAACTTCAATTCAACCAAGAAGTTTCCTACCACTCATTCGGAAATCGAGAAGAATCCCTTCAACGCCAAATCAAGGGGGAACATCATCACCGGTGAAATCCAAACACAACAGTCCCCAAACTCTCCATCTCCAAACTCTGCCTCCTACGTAAGTCTCCTCAAAAATCTAAATCAAAGAGAACCACCTCAAGATTTAACTCCCGGAAGCTAACTCCAAGTCGACGTAAATTTTAGCCACGTCAAGCATCAATCAATTGGAAGTTAAGAAATTTGCAAGAGGAGAAGAAGCATGGATTGAAGACTCATCCATCATCAAAGCCAATCATCGGAGAATCATCCGACGCGAAGTCAAAACTGGGAAGCTCACCGCTCAAGCTCATCGGATCACTGCAAGAAGAAATTTCGAAATTGACTGCCTCAACCTCGCAGAGCTAGAACCGACGGTCTATGATGAGCTAAGACACCCTAACAATGGCACAAGTGTTACGAGCTCAAGTGCCGCAGCCTCAATCAATTCTCGAAGCTTTGAAGAGCGTGACTTGGACTAACGCCATGCAAAGAAGAGGGTTTCGAACGAATTCCTCGAATCACCTCGTGGTCTCGGGAATTGGCCGAATGCAGACCCTCGTTAAGTCAGAAGTCATGTGACTCAAATGGATATTCAAGAAACAAATTGGATACCCCGCTGTGAGTCGTCATCGAAAACAAAGCTCGACCGGTTGCCAAGGGCTATGTACACTCAAGCTGCGAATAGCGGAATTGACTTCGAAGAATCATTTACTCCGCAGCACCCAGATTTCTGGGAAGAATCGTGACTCTTTCTTTCGCCTATGCAGAAGACATCACAAATTCAAGGTCTATCAAATGGATGTGAAGTGTGCATTCTTAAATGGAGAAATCAAAGAAGATGTCTACGTTGAACAACCTCCAGGATTTGAAGTAGAAAGAAATAAAGTCTACAAGCTAAAGAATGCTTTTTATGGATTGTGAAGCAAGCACTCGAGCTTG